>CM025793.1:60964903-63364903 GCA_014635995.1 Sarcophaga peregrina
TATTAATATCCTTGATCAAGTCAGTTGACTATCGACATCGAGCGACCCAGTTAGGCCTGCGCGAGTGCATTATATTTTGTTATTAATAATTAATTATTTGATGGTCGTGCCCCGCCTGGCAAGTTCACTAGCTCTGCAATTACCCGTAATCTCACTGTGTTTCGGTACCCATACGATATGGATATCATATCGTTCCACTATCTTGTCGAGATATCTGCGACAGCCGTACACCGTCTTGGAATTCATTACGTTAGAACTTTGAACCTTGCTAGCCGCCTGGTTTACAGAAAGTATTGTGACGCTCGGCTTGGAGACCCTTCCGTCCCCAATAATTCTGGCCACAGTCTGTACTGCCACTGCCACCGCCTCCGCCTGAAAGACACTGCAGTGGTCTGGTATTCCAACCGATTCAGAAAACAGCTCCATTCAGTTTCGAACCGTCGGTATAAAAATGTACAGAGTCCCTTAACAGGTGGGTCTCACCACTCTTCCATACTCCGTTGTCCGGAATCGACGTGAAGTCGTAGCGCGGTGTCATGTAGCCACTGCTTCTGACAGTTCCAACTTCCCTCAGGATCTTTGCGTGGACGAAATCCGTGTCGCGCCACTGTCCAGTCGCCCAGAGACGTTTCTTATTTTAGCAGCCACTCCCCTGCAGAAAAGATCAACAGAAAGAGGGGCAAAATTATCTCCAATGCCGACGTAGGTGTAGTGCGCAAGGTACCACTAATTATAATATAGGCGGATCTCTGCAGTCACTGTATTAGTTTCGAATTAGTCTTTTTATCAAGGGATTCCCATCAAACTAATACAACTACTGAATACATTTTACCTCAAACGTTGACCAAATCTTGTAAAAATTTTTCGTTTTTGTTTACAATTATTCGTAGTTTATTTTTGAAATCAGTAAAACTTATCTCACTTTATACAAAATCTAGAATTGAAATTAAAACCTCTGGATACTCTACAGGTACTTCAGAGAAAAATAATTTTTTTTTTATTTATATTCGATTTTAAACAAATAATTCTTTCAGATATGCAGTTCAGGTTGACTACATTTTAAATACAAATACTAGAACACCCAAAATTATACAGATTCAAATGCAAATAATCCTTCTCGCAACGACTTGTTGACAAGTTTCAGGTTGATAAACAAACAAATTGCAACATAATTTGCATAAAATGCGGAATGATGCAATTGTATATACAAAAATGTTAATAGACTCGGTTTTATTCGTTCATATAAATTATGAATAAAGTCAGTATGTGCGCAAATACTTATGCACTCTCTTTGCAAACACAAAATTTTAACACAAATTTTCAATTCATATCCGCTTTAGCTCAAGGACATACAACAACTGGGACATACTAGCGTCTGAAAATATTTATTCAATTCATATATTTTCCCCGTCATTCCACCTCTGTCCTTATAAAATCCAATTTGCTCAATTGACGTTAACAAAAAAACATTATTATTAGATTAATATAGCCAATATTCATGCGTATAATGTGTAAGCATAGACAGATTTATTAACAATAACAACAACTATATCAACTAGAGGTTCAAAGACACCTTACGTACAACAATATTTAATTGGAAGTTAACAAAAAAGTTTGCGCATGTAGCTAAATCAACTTGTCAAATAGTCGTTCTCCTTCGCCGATATTAACTCGAAATTCCGACATAAAATTGGCTAATGAGTTGTGAATTGAAAACAAGCTGTAACTTATTGCAACTTGGGGTAATTTTTAAATATTTCAAAATCAAAACATTGCACAATTTACAAAAAATCTGTCACTTTATTAAAGAAAATATCATCATCCAGCATATTTTTAATTTTTGTGGTAACATTTTCATTAAACAGTGGAAGGGATTCTTTACATAACATTTCAACATTTCTAAGAATTTTGGCATAGAATCAAATACAGCTGCGTATAGTCAACAAAATCCGTTTCCAATATCAAAAACAAAAACTGGCCAAAATGGCGGCTCTTTGCTGTAATACAATTAGATCCAGGAACCGAAAATATCTGTTATTTTTGAATTTTTGATTAAAAAAAGCAACCGCAAGGAAATGTCGGAGGACAGAATAAAGTATACTATTTTGATTGGCTTGCAGAAATTCTTATAAAATGCGATGCTTTTTAAAAACCTGATTTTTATTTTTTAGGAAAAAAATTAAAGTTATCTTTTGATTTTTATTTTTTCGAGCAGAAATAAAAGTTATTTTTGACTTTTTTTCGAGCGGAAATAAATGTTATTTTTGACTTTTTTTCGAGCAGAAATAAAACTTCTTTTTGCTTTATTTCATGATGAAATCATAATATTAATAAATATTTATTACAAAACTTAATTCTAAAAAAATTTTAAAATAATTTACTTTATTGTTTTAAAGAATTTTTTAAAAATTATTATGAATTCATCATGAATTAAAAAAATAACTTTTATTTCTGCTCGAAAAATAAAAGTCATAAAATAACTTTTATTCGTGCTCGAAAAAATAAAAGTCAAAAAATAACTTTTATTCCCACCCTAAAAAATAAAATTCATAAAATAACTTTTATTTCTGCTCGAAAAAATAAAAGTCAAAAAATAATTCTTATTTTAAAAAATAATTCTTATTTTCTGACTTTTACGATAAAAGTTATAATAATATTATATTAAATCCATTGATGTGAGAGTCGTGAGTTCAATCTCTTACACTGTACCGAGCATAAGGTCTAAACTACTCAGTATTTAATAAATAAATAAGTTATAGGAGGAGTAATTTGTAAGACGAGATATAGAGGGAGTAGGACACAGTAAATTTGAATTGAATTATTATTATTATTTATTTATTTTCTTTTTTGCTATAACCAATGTCATAACTTTATTTTTTGACAAATTGACCACGGATTAGCAAATTATTTCCCAGACATAGCAAATTAATAAAATATGCAATTTAAATAAATTGAGTAATTATTTCTGGCTTTGAATGAAACGATATTTAGTTTTTGGCTTGTCAGAAATCAGTTCTGTGTCCAAAGTTTTTGAGCTTAAGAATGCAGTAAGAGCTTCAAGGACGTATATTTCATATGCAATACACATTCAAAGACCAGGACAAATTTTCTTCTTCAATGACATTTTCTACTGATCTATTATATCGCTTTATTTGTTAGACTGACTGAAAATTACAGATCGTGTAGTCTTTCGCATTATTAAAAAACTTATCTAAAGAATGTTATTTGTTGAGATTGGGTAATAATATGAGGCTGGATAAATTTGCTAATTGATTAAAATTTAAAAATACCTCAGCATATATAAATACATAATATGTGCGATCGCGAACCACAAAGAATACAAATGTTTCAATCACCAATTTGACATATCTCGTCAACATAGATTAATGCCTTAAGAATATACAAAAGAGTTCAGAGTACTTTAAAAATCACTAAGTCTTAATGGGAGTTTGGAGTTAAATTACTTATTTAACGCGTGACTATGAATCTTAAAAGATCCGTTATATTAAGCCACGAAATTCTACTGTTCTAACCAGTATGTCTGATATAGCTGTTTCGCAAACATTTTACAAATTTCGAACTACTGGCGTCAAGTCATTAAAAATCAAACTCAATTTACGTATAAGTGTTCGTATTGTAAGGTTCCTGTAAATCCGTATTTTCGGTCAAAATTATGTTATTAATGAAGGAGATTTGAGAGAGCTCACAAACAATTGGAACCGATGAATAACAGTACCCAACGGTACCCGACGACTCTCAAAGTGAGTAAGTAGTATAACCTTAAAGGGCTTTGTCTAGGCAAGGGAAAACAAAAGATGACAGAACTTTATTGTTATGCGGACAAAAACAAACTAAACGAAAATAAACAAGTAAGACACCAACAAAATACACACATAGTACGATACTTAGAATTACACAAATAAATACATAAGAATGTACTTGAGGGGATTAAAACAATGATGAAAAATGTAAAAATAACAATTTCATAGAAGGCCCGCAAATAACTAGACTTAAGACAAACAGGTTCTAATATTTATTCTATTTATGGAGTGTTAAGCACAGTGAGTATAAATAACTTTTTCTATAGAATTCATAGGCTATACGTTAAAGGCCAAAACTAGCCTTAAGAATAGTAAAACCAATAACTTAACATATGTATTTAAGTTTACAAGTTATCGTCAGTGATTTAATAATTTACAACTTCAACTTTTATTGCATTGTTGATAGATCCAATGCGCTTACAAGAAATTTCTCGTCAGACAGCATTAGCAAAATTTATGCCGGCAAAATACCATATTCTTTTATAATAATACATATTCTTTTTATAATAAATATAGAGTGCTATTATCAAATAAATAAAATATTCTGCAATTTGCAGTATGTACAACAGAGCGTTAAGTACACATTTATTTTGGCATCACTCTTCTCCGAATAGTTATCTGTAGAATTATAATAGAAAATAACTATAAGCAAGCGGAGGTCGCCGTAGTCTAGTAGATTGTGTGTTGGCTTTTTAATCGTAATGCCAGGGTTCGACCCCCAGACCAGCTATCAAAATAAAATACAAAAAGTATTTTTTCGGCGATTTCTTCTCAGCATATTTCTGGCAAAAACACTTGAGAGTAAATAAAATTGCCATGAAAAGTTTCTCAAAAATCTGTCGTTTGGAGTCGACTTTAAACTGTAGGTCCCGCCACACACACAACATAAGTAGTGTGAGAAAATAGGTCAATAATCCTGACTGAAAGGTTGTAATGACCAATTATGTATGTATGTAACTATAAGCATGAACTCTCCGTAAAAGTTTTCCAGAAAAAAGTTAGAAATTAAAAAACAAATATGTACATGACATTTAATACCGATTAACGATTAAAAAAATTAACTTTTATTTTCATAATTGATCGTTTGAAAGTAAATGTCTTCCAGCTAATTATTTCTTCTAGAATCTTTAAACGAAACAACTTGAGTCGCTTAACGATATACCACAATCATTATAAAAAAAAAACCCAGAGAATGTAGAAGAGAATCATGAAAACATTCTTCTTAAGCATCGTTTTTATGTTCAATTACGAATGTAAGCTTAAATCAAACCTGTTACAACCAATTTTTAAACACGAAACTATGTTTGAACCAAAACCGAAGAACGAATAAACAAAAGCCAAAGAAGTTTTGTTTGCTGAAGAAAAATAAGCCGGTCTTGTTCACTACACTACTCACTAAATGTTTAACCCAAAACAGAAAATAACTCTTCATTTTAGAAAAAAGTAAAGTATTTAGTCTCTCGTTTTCTTCGTTCTCTTTGGTTTCATTTGGTCTTTATGAACGCTATTTGCCTCTCTCTTTCTCTCTCTCTAGCTTTTATTCAAACATTTTTGTTACCATAACAACAACAACAACATATCAGCTGATGTTGATTTTATACATTTCTTTTCTGCTGCTGCCACTGATCTTGGTCTTGCGGTTACAGGCTGTACGAGAATGTGTCTGTGTGTTGGTTTATTTATGTTTAAAACTGCTTTTAAACATCATGCACTTTCTGGTTTTCTGGTGTCTGCTCAAAGTCTATAACCTTAAATTTCTGACTAACTTTCCGACTATTTGGCGGTATGGCTCTTGCTTTTCCATTATTATTGCTTGAATGGAGGCCAAGATAGTGAAGCTCAGAAGAACAACGGTGACAAGCAAAAACAACAATAATTAACAACAACAACAGCTATAACATCAAAACACAACTCAGGCAGAGACAGTAACAACAGTAGCTTAAACTTCTTTAACAAAAAAGTTTATTCTTCATTTCTTATAATTTTTGGACTGATGTCGACAACGAAGAATGGTTAAATATGTTTTAGACGGCAAACTAGGCAAACCAGTACGTTACATACTCTGAAAGCGTAAAGTTCGTATCAACGGATAAAAATTTAAAAGTAATTAAAAAGATATTTAAAGTAAATCAATATTGAAATAAAAGAATGTAAACACAGCTTCTTCTCGATTGGTTCTAATCGAATGATGTCAGCTGCACAAAAGGATATCGCTTTGAACTTAAAAGGCAAATAAAAAATAATTTTCAGAAAGTGTTTGGATTGAGATCAGTGCCACTTGAGTGCAAATACAAACAAAAATTTCTACTATTTTTAAAACACATAGAAATACAAATATTCTGATAAAAAAAAAAAAATTAAATAAAAAAGGAATTGAATGTGTGAATAAAAATATATTTTGCAATGGAAAATTTGTAAAAACATTTCTTGTTATATGCCCATATACATATTTATACAGACAAATATTAATATCAATATTTAAATAAAAAAAATACAATAAAAAAGAATTAAATAAATAAAGAAAATATTTACACTTTTCCCCATGGACGACTCAAAAATATTTAAGGTTCCGCAAAAGCACTGATATAACCGATATAATACCACAGGATATGAGATATATTTACTACAATATATGAACAAAAACTCTAACATTCATAAATCCAATAAGTTCTTATTGTAAACAAAAAAAAAATAAACAAATAAAATAATACATTCATTTGCAAATGATAAAAAATTCAACATTTTTAAATCATAAAAAGGGAAAAATCTCAACTACACATTTTTATTTTTTCCTTTTTTTCGAAAGTAAATATTGAATAAACACTTTAAAGGTGTTTACATCTATTTTCATCAGGTAAGTTAATAAATTTTATGAAGTCGCCATGGTCTAGTGGGTAGTGTGTTGGCTTATTAGACGAAAGGCCCGGGTTCGAATCCCAGGTCAGACATCAAAAACGAAAAATATTTCTTCGGCGACTTCCTTTCAGCAAATTTCTGGCAAAGACTCTGAGAGTAAAAAATTGCCATGTAAAGCTTCTCAAAAATCTGTCGTTCGGAGTCGACTTTAAACTGTAGGTCCCGCCACTCATGTATAAAATTAACGTACACAACATAAGTGGTGTGAGAAGCTAGGTCGTAATCCTGACTGAAGGGTTGTAATGGCCAATTATGTATGTATGTAAGTTAATAAATTTTAACAATATTCCATATACCTACACTTACACCACATGACCATATGCATCGGCGTTTTCGTTTTACAGCATTTTCACAATCGTTATTATATTGATCTTGAATTTATTGCGAAAAAGTAAGATAGGTTTTCGTTCTGTTTAAAATGTAAGAAATCATAAAAAAAACAATTTACGGAAAATTTTTATATATTTCGTCTTGTCACGCAGGTATATTATTTTCATTAAAGAAAAGTTTTTTAAAAAATAATACAATACAATTGGAACGTGTTATACTGTAATTGCAATATACAAATTGAACCCACAACCGCAATTTTCACACTAACAGACTAGTCATCGTCCTACTGGATCATTAGAAAAATTAAAATTTAAAACAAAAATTTGAATTTGTAAAAATTTTGAATTTGAATTCCAAAGGAGCAAATTCGACGTTTACAAATCGCTCCTTTATTGCAACATAGTCATATCTCAAAAAAACTTAAACTTGGCAAAAAGCGATTTAAGTTTTCAAGACATAAGTCCTATGATCTAATTGCCGCAAACAATTTTTGCTATTACTTTGGTTCAGCTTGGCATATAAAACCGTTTTTTTTTTTTCAACATGTACAGAAGGTCTAAAAGAGCAGTTTTGCTTAAGTAACTACAAATTTTTAATTTTTTGAGATATAACTATGTTGCAATAAAGGAGCAATATATGCTTAATGGTGAACTTTTTTTACATTCGTGTTGATTGATTCACAGAAATCACTAAAAACTCCATCGTAAAAGTGCAAAAATGTCTTTTAATTTATTTTGGAATCCTATAAATTTTGAAATGTAGCATTAGAACTTTCTAATTCTACAATTCAAATTTTATCTTATGTATATTCATCGCAAAGTTTTATTAAATTATGTTAAATTATCGTAGTATTAGTAGGTATTTCTTTTTCTGAAACTCAACTAAATTTTATGTTTTAAAAATTTTTACTAGACAATGCGATTTTTTAACTCAAATGATTTTTTTATCACGAATATGTTCCACGGACACAAATAAAAAAGAAACGCATTAACAAATATACATATTTTACGCTTCTTTACTGACCTTTCGAACTAATGCTTAAGTACTTTAAGAACATTTACTTCTTAAACAGTAAAATTTAAGCGGACTATAAATCTTTGCAGCTAAAGTAGCGCTTGTAAATAAAAATTCTTCTTCTATGTGACCCATTTATTTTAATTACAAAATTTCTCTTTGAAGATAATAAAAGAAATAAATAAATAGCACAGACTCTTCTCTTCTAACCCTTTACTTTATAAACAATATGATCCAAAGAAATTCGACTAAGATGTGCTCTAATTATTGCAAATCGTCAGAAATGCTTCAGTCCATTTAACATGAGAGTGTGAAAAATTTTATTCTTAGAATTTGAGGAAAAACCTATATATTAAGAGAATTTCGTTCTGACCACAGCAAACTTTATGTGCGCAAATGATTTTTGATTGCATGAAATATGTAGTAAAGTATTGTTGTTACAATAATATGAAAAAATGTTTGTTGAACTGAAACTCGTTTTGTAATTAAAACAGCGCGCCTTAGCGTAAAGTATTTGGTTTAATTCGTGACATGTTTAAGACAATGAAGTTGAAAAAATTATATTTCGAGCTAATAGAACTTATTTTATTTGAAACGATTTGCAATGCAACAACAAACTACAGTGGCGAGCAGAAGTGAGTGCATGTTCACAATACTGAGTTTAGTCATCCACAAAAACAAAACCATACAAGTAAATACAAAAAAAAATTAATTTCAATTCTCTATTTTATTCTTAACAAATAGCAGTAAAAAAAAACAATAATTAATGAAATGAGTTCAATGAGTTTCAATGAAAAAACGAAAATAACCTACATAAACTCAATTTTGCACGTTTCAAGAAAATTCATGAAACTCACCAAACTTCAATATTTGGTCCATAGACCCTTATTAGAAACAGCTTGATTTACGCGGTTTGAGATGCTTTCTACCAAATGATCAATTAGATCTTACGGAATTCGATTCCATTTCGCATTTATACGATCCCAAAGTTTGCTTATGTTTGTTGGGGCTGTTTCGTACTGTCCGAGCCGGATTTTCACGAATGGCCAAAGATTTTTATTCGGATTAAGGTCGAGACTTTGTGCTGTTTCTAATAAGGGACAAAAATAATAAAATAAAAGTTATTTTTGACTTTTCTTTTTTCGAACAGAAATAAACGTTAATTTTGTTTTTTCAACCCAAATTTGGAGGCAATTATGATTACAAAACTTAATGACTTTTGTTTATTTATAGGGCAACCAGATGAAATTTAAAAAAGTCGCCTGATATTGTTATCCAATTTGAAGTTAATTTTTTCATTGTTTAGTTCAGTAACCTTAAGGAAACATTACATTATTAAAGCTACATGGTCCGTAATATAAAAAATTGTATTCAATGTTAGAACAGTTTTAAAATATTTTTGTTTTTGTAATAAAAAAAGCTCTCAAAAAATAAAGTTGAAAAATTAGCGATCTAGCAACACCTTTTTCGTATTTACATTTTTTATTGAAAACAAATCAGAAAATACAACATATTTTTAGATCTAAAAATTTATTTTTTAAAAAAAAATATAAATAGGGATATTGCTGCATCTATTTTATTGGCGAAATCTTCGTCATCTGATGAAGAAGAATTACTGAATTTATTTCAACATATGTAGTCAACACCGCAAACATACATATCTACAAATAATTGTTATTTTAAAGACTTTTCATTGTCGAAGTAAAATATAAGAATTATCTTTGATTTAAGTATACTAGTATACGATGATTATCTTGTTCAACTCTATAGATAATGGAAATATTAAGAATATGGATGCTGAATAACAGAGCAAGAAACTAAAATAGTCCGATAGAACGAAGATGAACATTTAAAGTTACAGAGGATACTGCCTATTTCCACAAAATCTTAACATTCGTACAAGATTTCATATGTTTAAGACTCTGGCTGGTTCTCACATATATAGAATCGCATTAAAGGCTTTAGTAGAGGCGCTTCTAAAAACAATAAAAATAAATTGAAACCGTTAAGAAATACTAAATCAATGAATTCATGATTTTCTTCGTTGTTTGAAGTGTACTGGAATAAATTTTAAATGAATTTTCTTTTAATACACATACATACATACATATGTACTTATTTTTTCACACATTAATGTATGTATGTACATACATATATGTATGTAGTATATGTTCTTAATATTTAATTGATAAAACATAAATACACATACATAAATACACATACATACATACAGATGCATAACAAATGCATAATCAAGAGCAACAAATCCACTGGAAGGAATAATTTTCAGTTAAATATCAAACAGCCTGAAATCAGAATCTGTTGTCGTTCATTTTCATCATTATAGAAATAAATGGAGCAGATTTGAAAAAAAAAAAAATTGAGTAAAATGCTTCAATATCATGCACACAAACACAGTAATATTTCACATGGTCACACCAATACATATACAATGTACAATATCAGCCAACAACCTAAAGGCCAAGTGATATTAAAAACTTTTCTCTTCTTCTTCTTTATTTTATTTTAGTTTTCTTTTATTTTCCTTTATTTATTTGTTGTTGCTCTTGATATGTTTTTATTGCAGTTTTGAACTTGTTTCCTTCTTGTACTTGTTCTACTTGTTACTTTTTTTATTCCATTCTTTACTTTTATTCTCAGTTTTTATTTGTTGTTGCTAGTATTGCTTTTGTTGTTGTCGTGTTTGCGGTAACACTTGTTTGTTTGTAAGTGAAGCTTTTTTGTTTTGTTTTTTTTTCTTACATCAGCGGTAGCACTTGTTCTTTTAATACAACTTTTTTTTCTGCAACTCATTTTTGTACACTTCCAAGCACACACATACAGTATACGAACATAGAAAAGAAATACAGTACGACCCCGCTTACCGCAGGGTATACATACATACATAATTGGTCATTAGAACCCTTCAGTCAGGATTATTGACATAGTTTCTCACACCACTTATGTTGTGTGTGTTAATTTTATACATGAGCAGCGGGACCTACAGTTTAAAGTCGGCTCTGAGCGAAAGATTTTATGAGAGGCTTTTCATGGCAATTTTATTTATTCCAGAGTTTTTGCCAGAAATCTGCTGAAAGGAAATCGCCGAAAAAATACTTTTTGTATTTTTTTATGTCTGGGCTGGGACACGAACCCTGGCTTTAAAGTCTAATAAGCCAACACACTACCTACTAGACCACTAACACGGGGTATATGTTCCAATAAGTTCCAGCGCTAAACGAGACAACTTAATACTTACAAATGTATACACCTCGTAACGTTGATGACAACCAATAAATCAACTGTGACGCAGGAAAGTTGCGTTTGTAATGTAATTGCTACTTCGGAAATTACAATTGGAATGTTTTTTCTGAACAGACTAACAAAAGAGCGTTGAAAAATATACTTAGCATACACCGTCGTTATTTAGTGCACCGCTTTTGGTTAGTGCATGGTAGTTTAATTTGCAGCCGCGCAATACTTAAACAGCGTTAAGCGGGGTCTTACTGTATGTAAACAAAAAATATGGAAAATATATCCATACTTCCTTCACTGAGAGAGAATACGTTAAAGTGAGAAATTACGTCTATAGATTGTGTATTTGTGTGCGTGTGTGTGTGTGTGTGAATATGTGTATAAATGCTTTTGTATATTTTGTTTAAACATTATTTGTGAATGGGGAATATATCCCTCGTTTAAGTCAAAAATGAATGATAAAAAGTTACGAAGTAATATTTGCTTTAAAATATGTGATCAAAACGCCAAAGTTGGTTACATGTGAGAAGTAATTAATTAAGCAAACTAAACTAGACAAGCATGAAATTTATGTTCTTGTAAATACAGTAACATATCTTGAGTACGGTTTAATATATTTGCATCAAATTGAAGTCAATAGAGTGTATAATATCTTATATGGAGTAATAAATTACAATGAAATAGGAATATTTTTTAAATAGCATTTTTCAAAGACCGGAAGTGTCGTATTTGGAATGTTAAAGAACAACATTTTTAGTTTATAATAATTTAGTCCTACGATAAATAATTCAAAATTTTCTATATACAACATATGTATATGTACATACATATTTTAACAGTTGATCAACTGTTTTTTTTTCTATTTTTGCTTTTTTAGTCATAATTTTTAAAATATTTTCAAACTTTATGAACTTTGAAGAAAATGAACAAACACAATTTATAACATATTATAGTCATTTCATCTGGTCTGACAACATGAAATGCACACATATATTAAACTCCAATCAAATCTACCAAAATCACATCAGTCTGTTATATTTTTTATCTTCAATACAGGTATTCCCCGACTTACGTCCGAGATAAGTTCCTGGTCATCGGTCGTAAGTCGATTAAGTCGTAAGCAGAATATCATATAAAAAAATATTTTATTTATAATTCTGGCTGACATAGCATTCATCGAATTTTTTTACTTTGTTTTTTTTTTTAATATATCTCATACATATGTTTTAGAGATTCCTTGCAACTACATTTTAAGTGTTTTCTATAAAAAAAGAAAATTAGGGAAAAATGGGCGTAAGAGCGAATAGTCGGGGACTACTTGCATTAACTATTATGACCTCAACGATGATATAGTAAAAAAAAAAATAAAAAAATTCCTATTCTTATAAATAAGTATTATTGTTTACTTGTAGGGGTACCTTCTCCTAATATGTATTACACTTGCATACGAGTTTATGTGTTAGTTTATTGGTTGTTGATGTTGAAAATAAACGCCTTTTATTGTGAGTCTTTTAATTAAAGACAAGTTTTATACACATTTTGTTCATTTCTTTTACAAGTTATTGTTGTTTTTGTTGTTTAAAACTACATACACACATATTTATATTTCATTTCTTGGCAAAACTTTGCAGTCAGTCAGAAAGAAAAAAGTATTATGAAAACTCAAAACATAGATGAATAGAAGTAACCAGAAGCTGAAAAATAACTACTCTTATTAGAAGACTTTTTTACGTTCTCTACAATTTTTATTTATTTTTGTTATTGGTTATACAAATTCTTTACAATTGTTTCTGTAGAAAAGGCAAAGTTATAATTTTTCACTTCTTTTTCTTTTTAAAATTAGTCTTATTTTTTTATTTGTTTGAATGTGGCAGTGATAATATAAAATGTAACAGCTGTTAACGTATCTTTACAGAGAAGTAATGTTTTGCATCCGTTTATTAGCAGATATTTGCTAGATACATAACTATGCTATTATTTCATATTAAATAAACAAGAATTAATTGCATTTAAGAAGATAACAATTTTAAAACATTCGAAAACCCTAAGATTATACAAGCACATCATTTGTCGACATTTTCCTGCAAATATTTAATAGTAATAGCGTATAGGCTAATAGTAGTAGTTTAATAGTAATAGCTGCAAGTTGCCGTAGTCTAGTAGGTAGTGTGTTGCCTTATTAGACTGAAGCCCCTAGTTCAAAGCCCAGGACAGACATCAAAACGAAAATATGAAAATATTTCTTCGGCTTTTTCCTCTCAGCAGATTTCTGCCTGAAACTCTGAGAGTAAATAAAATTGCCATGAAAAGCTTTTCAAAAATTTAAGAGTCGACTTTAAACTCTATGTAGGTCCCGCCATTCATGTATAAAATTAACGCACACAACATAAGTGTGAGAAGCTAGGTAGTAATCCTGACTGAAGGGTTGTCATGGCCAATTATGTACATATGTGTGTATGTATAGTCTAACTGTCAAGCAACGTTTTTCAGAATTCTGTTCAACATAAAAAATAATAAAACATTATGTAGTTCAATAAAATCATCGTATAAATAATTTGAAATGCTTATACTTATGTTTTGTTAAACGATGATCACTTAATTTTGGCGAAATCATTTGAAAATTAACGAACCAAATGCATTGTTATGAGTAATTTAAAGAAAACAGCTCTCGTTCCGTATAATTTCAATTACAAATATATAATTATAAACTCGCTTTGCTATTCCCTTAGTCCAGTTAATCGAATCATTTTCGAATTATTTTTTTATGATGACATTTGTGCGAAATGTTTTAACGAATTATTGACCTACGTTATTTCCAATTTTTTCCTGATATTAAATTGCAAAAATATTCAACTTATCTTAGAAACTATATATGTATTTAGTAAGTAAATAATTTGTTCTTTAAAGCAAGCAGTTAACCAGATCTGTATTATTGTGTGAATGTATAATGATTACAATCTTATTTACGGTTTTGTTCTTCGGCGACAAGGCAGACATCTTTCGGATTTTTGTTAAAAAGTGTTGCCCAGTCGGACGGCAACAGTATTAAAATTTTACAATTACCCTCCAAATGTGTAACATTTCAAATTCATTTCTAATTCGGGACTTTTTGGTTTTGTAACATATATAAGCAAATTGGCAAATAATTTCAAACTATAAAGAATGGAAACTGAAACAAACAAATCTCCAACTACATCAAAGAGGATTCTACAATTAAAAAAAATACTTACATCACTCTCTGAATATAAAGTTATAACATTCTCCACAAAGGCATTTATTACGCGGTATATAATTCCGTTGCCCCATCTAATGACGAAGATGATTCTAGCGCAAACTATTTTGACACAAAAAAAATTTTAACACGCAAAAAATATTTGTTTTCTTTAAAATAAAAATAAAGTCTTCTTCTTATAAAATCAAAGAAAAACATAAACAAAAACCAGCTGTTTACTGCGGGTAATTTCTCACCCAATGGTTTGATAAAGGGTGAATAATATTAAAATTTTTCACTTTTTATGGGTAACATCTTCAGAAAATAACACAATACTTACATTCAGGGCTGCCTTTTTTTTTTAAACGAACACAAAAGGGTAATTTAAGGGCAAAAGAATCAGAAACGAAAAACGCTAAAAGTTCGAAAATAGCACTAATTTAAAATGTCATATTTGACAAAAAAAAGAAATTAAAAACAATTTAAAATCTTTTTAAATATTAAGTTTGTTCGTTGCGTTACAACAATTTCAAAGATCCTTTGAATTTTACGAAATTATTCTCTGCATAACAATAAATTGCATGGCAGAACAATAAACCTTTATGAAATTTTACATATGCACATACATACATAATTGTTCATTACAACCCTTCAGTCAGGATTATTGACCTAGTTTCTCACACCACTCATGTTGTGTGCGTTAATTTTATACGTAAGTGGGGAGACGTACAGTTTAAAGTCGACTCCGAACGACAGATGTTTTTTGAGAAACTTTTCATGGCAGGTTTTTTTTACTCTCAAAGTTTTTACCAGATATCTGCTAAAAGGAAATCGCCGAAGAACTGGGGCTCGAACCCTGGCATTACGATTAATAAGCCAACACACTACTTACTAGACTACGGCGACTTAATATATACTGTATTAAAATGAAATATTATGTGTATTAAAATAAAATTCACTAATAATTAAGCTCATCCACAGTAAGATTCCACGAGTATGTTACAGCAGGTTGGAAAATACCATTTTCAAGAATGATTGTAAGAAACAAAAAAGAATCAGTTTTGCTGTATTCTTTAAAAAGAAACTTTCTTTCAGAATATTTTCCCACAATTTCCCACTGAATAAAATGCTTCACCTCTAACAATGGAGTTTGTAAATGCCACCATTATGTTGTTCTATCGTATTTTAATGATTATTATTCTTCTTCTATTTTTCCATGTTTCTCTAACTTACAATTTCTTTTATTCTATTTCTATTTCTTTTTCTTTTTTTTTTCTCTATTTTACTCTAAAAAATGTCTATTTATTTACCACTTTGCCTATCAGCCCATCCATTCATCTGTTTACAATACATATTTTAGAAAGTAGCCGATTTCTAAGATATCATACTCGTATACATAACGAACATATTTATAGCACATACTACATACATACATAAATAGTACATTGTATTGTTTGCTGTTATGTGCATACATAAGTATTTGTGTATGCACTAGTATTTTAGAATTTTTCATTGATTCATTCCAACAATATAACAACACATTCTATGTTATATGGATGCTCAAATTGAAAGTCAATAGAATATTCTGCTCTCTCTCTCTCTCTCCGTTGAGCATTCTTTTTTGTCGCAACTTATGTACATACTTATCCTTTATTCTTCAAATTTATCAATAAGTTTGTATTATACTTCCAACATTTTTATGGATGTTTGTGTTGCATGAATGTTATTTATGTACGTTTACGTTTTGTTTTAACAATAACACCGTTTCTGTGCATCTTTGTAAACTCGTACTGAAATCATTAATAATGGTGATGACAAGATCGTTTATGGAAACTATTTTGGTACAAAATTCTTTTACAAACGGATAATAAGAAACGGTACCATAATGTGATCTTGTAGAATAGTTTCAATACAACTTGATAACATTTTCGATATAAAATTAAAAACTATAGCCTGTAATATACATACATACATAGTTGTAAGATTATAATATAATATAAATTTTAGCCGTTGTCTCAACAAGGCTTAATGAAAAATCGATAAAAATGTTGTCTTCATTAATTTGTATTTTAAATTGTATAATGTATAAAGTAATCCTTTCGCTGATTATAACAACGTATGTTCAAATATATTAACTACATACATATTTAATTCCGTCTTTTAATGCAACTGGAATTAAGTTGCTTCCCGAAATCGACCTACTGGTTAAATGATTTTAACACATTGTGTGCGGGGCAGACGCTGTAGTAAGTTTTCTGACTCTTAATGCTTGACCGTGAGAAATGTAGTTTCTTTGCTTTGATTTTAGAGAAAGACGTAGTAGGCTGTTAAGCACATTTTAACCAATTGTTTGTACAAAATATATAGGAACAAAAAATGTCGAAACGCATTTGTAGTGACATACAGCTAAACAGTAGTTTCTCTTGCTTGTGGGGGCAAGTATACCGCTGAATATTGAAAACAAAATCGAATGTTTTTAGTCTACTTCTGTTCCATTACATATAAACCCCTACAACCCTTCAGTCAGGATTATTGAACTAGTTTCTCACACCACTTACGTTGTGTGCGTTAATTTTATTTATGAGTGGCGGGACCTACAGTTTAAAGTCGACTCCGAACGACAGATTTTTGAGAAACTTTTCATGGCAATTTTATTTACTTCAGAATTGTTGCCAGAAATCTGCTGAGCGGAAATCGCTGAAAAAATACTTTTTGTATTTTGCTTTGATGTCTGGCCTGGGCCTCGAACCCTGGCTTTACATCTAATAAGCCAACACACTATCTACTAGACTACGGCGACCAAATAAATTTTCCCGATTATTGCCTATAACCTGCGCCGACAAAAGCTCTATCTATATCCCAAATTTCAAGAAAATCGGTCCAGGTGTTCAGGCGTGATTGAATACCCGATATGCTTCGCTACCCCCATCGAAATTAAATACATAATAATTAAAAAATTTACTAATTTAGATTAATTACTAAAATTTAATTTCTTAAATAAATAATTCTTATTCTAATGCCTTGGGATACTCAATATTTTTGTTTTTCCCTCTGGTGCGTATACATTTAAATCAGCGGGTTTTCCTACTCGCGAACATGCGACGTAAAGCTGTCCATGTGAGAAACATGGATTTTCTAGATTAAGTCCACAAATTTGAAAGGACTGACCTTGAGCTTTATTAACCGTCATTGCAAATGCTGGGCGAATAGGAAATTGCAGGCATCTCCAATGTGGTCCTAGGAATACGTGGCAGCAATACATCAGTTACCTTAAAGTTTCCAGTTATAATGGTTGCCTCGATAATCATAATTTTTTTGTACTGTTAGTCGAGTGTCATTACAAAAGATCATGGAGGATCAATATTTCTAAGTAAAATAATCGGAACACCGTTTTTTAACTGTAAGTCGTGTGGTAAAAAGCCTGGTAAATCTAATGAATTTAAAAATTCAACTGGATAATTGACGACATCCTCAATATTTGAAACTGTGTCGATCGATTAATAAGTTCTTAGATTCCCATCGATCTTGTTGAGAATATTGCTGTTGATGTAATTAACGTTCATATTTTTGGATGCTAGTAACGCACGTTCACATAATAATTGTATATTTTTCAAATTTTGCACGATAACACACAATTTATTAATTCTTCTTTGGATTGTGTCATTCTGTAAAAGAAATTCTGCAAATGGAAATTTTTTGTTATAGGATCCATTGGAATTCTTCCATTACCTAAATCAAGCAATTGTTTGAAAAAAGTTGAAGCTGAAGCATCAAGTTGCAACTGAAAATATGTGTATAGTAGTTAATTTTAGAATGTGAACATGTCGCCAAAGGCATGATGATTTTAGATAGGCATTTAGCTCATCAGCTGGCTTTGATCCCAAAAAATGGGATTCTAGCTGTTGCAGTTTTCCAAATATACAGATTTTGGTATTTACTTTATATGGGAGATGACAAACCCATTATTGCTAGTTTTCAAATTTTTGTCCAAAATATTTATATTGAAACTGTACTTACTTGTACAAATTTTGATGTATCTTGCTGTTATAGTTTTTCCAATATACCCATTTTATTATCTCACAATATCAGGTAATGTTGCATATGTGGGCGTGGCACCTCGTTCATTTGAAATATCAAAATAAAAAGGAGCATAATACTCCTTCCAGACATACAGGAAGATACTTGTGAAAATTTCAAGAAAATCGGTTCAGGCGTTTAGTCGTCTATAGTGTTCAAACATACATACATACAAACAAACACAGATTAATTTTTATATATCCCTCCTTTATTGCAACATAGTCATACCTTGAACTTGGTAAAATGCGATTTAAGTTTTCAAGACATCAAGACATCCAATGATCTAATTGCCGCAAACACTTTTTGCTATAACTTCGGTTCATCTTGGGATATAAAACTAATTTTTTTTTTCAACATGTACAGAAAGTCTAAAAGAGCAGTTTTGCTTAAGTAACTACAAATTTATATTTTTTTGAGATATAACTATATTGCAATAAAAAATATATAGATATTAGCAGGGTAAGGATTTTAATGCAAATGCATGTTTGTAGTCGTTAACTCAAAACCACTTGAAAATATATGTTTTCGAATCGATGAATTTTACAATAATATTTTATTTAGCATATTTTACCATTTTTTGTGTATTTAATTTTCTTTTGGAAATATTTTGATGTCAATACATCAAGTTTACAAAATTATATACGTACATATGTTATTTGTTATTAAATGTATTGATAATAGAAAATAAAAAAATAGAAAAATAATGGATTTCATATATTTCATATTAGATAATAATTTTAATGAAGAAATTCAAGTTGAAAATGAATATTCCACAATGGAAATGGCATAATTTAAATATGCTCCTTCAACCTCTGTTGACGTTGATCATACATTTTCAATATACAAAAACTTTTTGGAAATTTAAAAAAAATAATTTATTTGTTTATATAAATAAAAATCTAAATTAAATTTTGTTATATGAAAATGAATAACGGACTGATTTCTTTTAATAGAAATATTTATTATATAATTTAACAATATCCTTATATGTACCCATTACATATGTAAATGAATTATTTAATTTTCCTTTAAAAATATATTTAAAATCTGATATGTTTCTTATATGAAACTGTGACCTGAATTTTATTTATTTATTTGCTAAATAAATATATTTCATACAAAAAATTTTTTGTTGCATATTTTTAACATCTTTAGTGCATATTTTCTCTCTTATAGTGCATTTTATATGCGCATATTTTTAATTTTTTAGTGCATGAAATTCCTTGCCCTGTATATTAGGATTAGGATGTATACTTAGAACCAAATATCTATTATTCAATAAAAAGGACAACAAAATTCATGCTTTAAATTATTTTTTAATTACTTTTATCGATATTGTTCAAAGATACTTTAAAATGTATAAAATGTAACATCATTTATCGTTATGATTCTTTTAACCAACCAGTTCAGAGCGAATTACGAAATTTGATTGTAGAATGATTGAAATTATTGCATTCTGACTGAATTTATTTGTTTCGGCAAGACTAACGCTATGTGGTATTCGAATATAAACGAATTAAATAATAAAAAAAAAGTGAAAAATTATTATAAAATCAAAAGTACTTTTCCTGATTCAACATGCCATTTGAGGTCCTTTGCATATACAGAAAATGGATAAGGCAAGACCAAAACTATAAATAAATATTAAAATCGAGAAAAACCATGTTGTTGCCAAATGTAAAATCTATAAAATATGCATTGTTAACATCGAAGTGTTCATATGGATGAGCTTTCTGTACGTGCGAGTGTTTGTATGTATGATGGCTGATGTAAATATTGTACATGTGAATTATTTAGTGAGAGCCTGAATATAGTATGTATGTGTGTACGATTTTTTTTTTACTTAGTCCTACTGCTGCAAATGCAATTTATGCTGCAAAAAAGTAATCAATACAGCACCACTACCATTGTCCGTCCCTATGTTGTTTATTCCATATAATATAATTCGATTTATACATGACAAAATAGCAAAAACATTCTTTATTGTTGTTGTTTATCTACAGATTTTTCTTCGTTACTGTCGAGAGTCGAGAGGAATTTTTTTATCAATTGCTTGGCTATCCACGAAAAGTTTTCCAAAGTGCACAGATGTGTATTAGGCTTTAAGTTTTAAGGTACTATTATTGATTGTACTTTGATTATCAATGCTTTTGAGTAATTAGACTGAAACCTGAAACACTTGTTTGGCCATAAGGTCACCATTTCAGTGAATCATTAAATGCCAGTATTTATTCATTCATTCTGGGATTGTTAATGCAACAACAATTTAAGAATTAAGTGGGATTAACACCTCTACCTATCTTTAACTAATGCCTTACAGTATGTGGATTACGTACTAACCTACAATATGGAAAGTATGATTAATCATCAGCTTCTGAAGGTATGATCAAATTCTGATCAGTGACATGTAATATGGTTGTCATATTGCCCCTTATAATGTTGAGCTGTTGGCGTTATTCATCGAAAGATCTAACCAAGATGTACGTCTAAACATTTATAGACAGAGTGTAGCACTGTTACTTTTATAAAAACTTATGGTTTTTGACCTCGGGTACCTTTTGTTTCAATTTGTATGAAATTTTACTTAATTTTTATCTTCATTATTATAATTTTAATTCCTTCTTTAAGTCTTAACCCTATAACATTAGTGAAGAGTGCTTTTAAACAGATTCAATTCCTAGTCTCAATATGAATACAGGTCATCACCCACAAAGTGTTGGTCATTAATTAGACACCAAAAAAATTTAACAATTTTCGACTTGTGACGTTTTTATCATGACGAAAGAGAACACTCTCTGACCCATTCGTTATTTTAAAAGATGATTTTTTTTAAGATTACTTTTTTTTTTGTTTTATTTTTTGTGTAGATTTTTCTGTACCTTATGTATGAAATTTTGTGTTTTTTTTTTGTTTTTTATTTTAATTAGTGAATTCTTTGTTAATGTGAAATTTGTGCAAACTTTGTAACTAAAAGAAACAAAAAAAAAAAAAAGATGCATGTGATAATATTCATACTGTGCTGTTCAGTGAAACACGCCACACACACACACACACACACACACATGCTAACAACTGTTGCTGTTGTTGCACTTAATTTATACGAAATTAACTGTTTGCTGAATTCAAATAAAATTGTATTTCTCAAGATTAACGTTGCACGTTGCACTACAACCAGTGGATTCCACTCAACAATAAAACTAAAAGAAGAAGAATTTCAAAATTCTCCTACAATACATTGGCATTTTTACTATTTTTTTTCCTTCTTGCTGTTTTAGCATTTAATTTTATTTAATGAATTCAACAGCACTTTTCACACAGTACAATGCCTGAATGCCTGAACGCCTGAACTTTTGAATAGTTTGAGAGTGTGAATAGCATTGTAACATACATTAAATTTATTCGAAAATTCCAACTCGAAAATTCAGAAGTTGTTTTCTACATTTTAGAAATGCTAACATTCAAAATTTAATTGTACTTCTTCTGCTCACTATGTGCATACATATCTATGTACGTTAAAATATTTGAATTAAAAATCAATAAAAATTCATTAATTACGATTTGTTTTCTATTTGCAGATACGTTTTTTATAACACTAATCATTTGAAGCGAAAAATAAAGTCTAAAGTTCTCAAATAAAACGAAGCAATTTTTAAAGGTAAATACATTTCAATATTTGTACAGTGCGAGCTCGATTATCTTAACATAGTTTTTAAGAGCAGCTTATTTTATAAACGAGACTTAACAAGTGCAACATGGTTCTTTTTTATTTACTTTAATTCCTTTTTTCTTTTTTATTATTTATTTAGAAACGAAGATTTGTCAAAGTGCTAATATTTAACAAAAAAAGATATAATTTAAAAATATCTCACTTCCCAATGATGTATAAAAAATATGTTCCTGCTTCTTTCAGATAATGTGTCCTTAGAAGAGTAGGTTGAAATAAAAATGTTCAAATATGAAGGTCTCCAATAAACAATATGAAAACCAATAACACTTAATGCTTTAATATTTACATACAATAACTCGTTAGTTATTGTATTGTTATTGAAATCAAGATCTTTTGAAATGGGTGTCAATCATAACATATATAACAACACAGTTTGTAAATTGATTTTACGTCCTGCAAATTGTCAGAATCATTACAAAACTTTCTGTATGTGCCCTCTCACAGTTCTCAAATTGAGGTGGAAGTGCAATAATCTAAGATATAACATTCCCGTGTTACGGTGTTTGTGGTTAAACTCCTCCGAAACGGATCGACCGATTTTCATGAAATTTTGTTTCGGGCAACATCTATTTTTCATATCCCTAAATGTTAAGAGGGCATGGCAAATCGTTAAAATTGAATATTTAGGTACATACTGATCGTAGACGAATAAAATTTGATGGGTAAGTTCGTGCAGTCGATACTGACAAATCCCACTAAAAATGGGCAAGACAACCCTCCCCCTTCAAGTGATACCTATAACTCTTAAACTACTGAACCGATTTTAACCATTATTTTTTTGTTCGAAAGCTTATCAGATTTAGATGGTTTGAAAAAAAATTCGATATAGTAAAATGTAGACGTGGCAAACCCTTAAAATTCAATATTCAAGTGATACCTATAACTCTTAAACTACTGAACCATTCCGTTTTTGTTCGAAATCTTATCAGGTTTAGGTGGTTTAAAAAATTCGATATAGCAAAAGGTAGGCGTGATAAACCCTTAAAATTGAATGGGGATATAGTGATCGTAGACGAATGCAATTGGTTGGTAAGTTTGTAGATATCGATATCGACAAACTCACCAAAAATGGGCGAGGCAATCCTCCCCCTTTAAGAGATACCTATAAGCCGTCTAATTCGACATGTATGTTTGTTAGTTTTTGTTTTGTAGTGACTACAACAACTACAATATCGCCAGCGCTTTATGCACCGTATTAAAATAAATACGAGTATATATAGTTCACGCGCGCTAATGTGAACTAATTAAAACTGGCGTTGTTCACTTTTGCAAATTATTCACATTTCCAAATACCGAAAAATTTAAAACAGAATTCTATCTTTCAAAAAATTCTACCAACAAAAATCACTCTTTATGAATTTTTTTTTATAATTAAATCTTCATATAATTTAATCTAATAATTTAATCTTCACAAACTTTCTTCACAGTATCTATATGTACACCTAAAATGGGGATTAACGTGACTAATAAACACAGAAAGAAATTACAGAAATTACAAAAAAAAAAAAAAAAAAAAATCAGTTCAAATTGTAGGCCTTGTTACTTTTTTCATACTTTAGAGTATTCAATGAATTAAAAAAAATTTTCACATTGTTACGGCTGTAACTGAAATATCTTGAAAAAGGGAAGTTTGCCTTAAACAGTATCTCTATTTAGGATTGAATCGTTTATTTCTAGGGGAATTAAAATATTATGCAAATTACAATACATTTAAGTTAACATACTTACCGCAGTTTTGCACCTCCTTCTTCAACAATAGACAGGCTTCGATTAAATATAAATTTAACTTACATCTTACAACCAGCGTTGTCAACTCAGTGCTTTTAGCACTGTTTTTAGTGCTTTTTAAAACTTTCGACGCGGAAAATTTTCGAGTTAGTGCTTAGTGCTTTTTTTAGTGCTTTTCTTTTCATGTCGGTGACACCAAATCAAAAATTAAAAAAAAAAACTATAGACTAGACTAAAAATTAGTCTATAAACTATTCTAAAAGTCTATAGATTAGACTATAGACTAGACTAATTTTTGATGTAATTTTTAGTCTAGTCTATAGTTAAATGTATATACTAATTCAAGACTGTAGTTTTACATGTAAATGAAAGATTTCATATGTGAAAGTTAACGTACATTAAACGTAATTTTTTTAGACGTATAAAATGTAACTGATTTTAGCTTCGAAAATGTATCAACTGTTTTCCTTATTATTGCTGGAGTTAAATGAATAATATTAATTTTGGTTTGTAAATTTTTTACTGATTATATAAAATGGTGATAAAATTAAAAAAAATATTATAAGGTTTTAGTGCTATTTTGCTAAAATTACGCGTTTTTTAACGAGTTTGGTGCTTTTTGAAAATTTAAAGTTGACAACGCTGCTTACAACACAAATAAGAATTCAAAAGGAGAGTGCAAAATAAAAAACACAAAACAATAATTCATAAACAAAATCAGCTGTTCATGTGGAACTTATTCGGACGCTCCGTAACACACATTAAGCGGTGTTCATATAATGCGGTGTTCACATTAGCGCGCGTGCACTGTAATGTGACTTGTTTTGGGCATTAAAAAGAATCAATTTTGGGCGGGTCATCGGGTCTGCTAGTAAATAACTAAAATAGTCCACTGCATTGTTATCAGCATATTGTATAACAAAGTTATACATACTTTGTGTTTGAATACAAAAGCAAAAAATAAGATGTTAATGACTACAATGTTTTTAGTGCAATAATTAATTCGTAATTCTTGGCTGACACTTTTGTACAAATAACTGTAATAACAACAACAAATTTATCTGCCGCAGAAAAAAAGTAACCTGTAAACAATTTTGGTGCCATTCCCTTGGGTTTAGTTAGTTGAATTTGTTTGCTATGGAACTAACAAAGGCTTTGTCTACAATACAGTACCTGTGATATCGGATAAATATAAACAGTATTTATTTAAAATTATACAGTCTGCAAAGTACTCTTCGCATTTTAATTATCAAATTAAAAAATCTTCAAAACAATTGTACTGCATTTTAAGATGACCACAAAAAAAAAACTGAAAACTGATGTATCCATATGATATGAGTGCATTCTACTAAATGTAAAACTGAATTATAATAAAAGAAAATATTTAATAAATATGTAAAAATTGTTTTTGTTTCTGTGATAACAATATTTTAATACATATACATACATATATATGCCTTTTACACTACTTACTTACTTACTTAATTGGTCATTACAACACTTTAGTCAGAATTACGATATTGCTTCTCACAGCTCCCATGTCACGTATGTTAATTTCAATCAAGAATGGCGAACAATCTATTTATTTAGCAGCAGACAGCTAAGAGAAAGTCTTCAAAGGCAAAACTCTACCTAGTAAACTATGGCGTCTTTATAATACACTTACTTTATACTCTTGAATAATTATTGACGTTTTAAATACTATAATTACAATAAAATTAATTCATAACTTCTATTCAAGGAACATTAGTTAGTTAGTATGCATTATTCACTTTAATACCTTTAAAGAACAAACAATTTTTGGCATAGTTAGTATGTACTTGCAACCAATATTTTTTCAGTCAAGTTTATAAGGCGCATACTTGAACTTCATGAGAACTATGTAAATATTTAAAAAAAATTAATTATCCACTAAATTTCTTATGCAGTTTCAGTTATGTTTATTTCAAAACCAAATAATATTTTAAATATAGCGGTTAATCAAGATGATCCTGAAGATGAAATCCCTTTAAGTAATCTTAGACAAAACTTACAAATTAATTTAATTGATTTAGATGAGGCCTGAGATTTGTGTTCTCTGTAATGTGCTACTATACTGTAAAAGACTTGAAGTTTTATTTTATTCTACATTTGAAATGAGGATGAATATGAATATGACAATAATGCATCCTGGTGAAATTTTTAATAATGCATTGGAGTGGGCAGAAAGTGAAATGGTTGAACAGCGAGACTTAAATGTATTGAGACAGTTACGGGTGGGAGAAGGCTGTTTTAAAAGTTTCGTTCTCAAAACAGCAAAAAATATATCCGACTTTGATAAAGATTAGTTTAAGCTTTGCGTTGTGAAGAAGTTCCTTTTTTTTAAGTCGCCGTGGTCTAGTAAGTAGTGTGTTGGCCTATTAGATGCGATGCCACGGTTGACATCCCCGATCAGACATCAAAAACATAAAATGAAAAAATATTTCTTCGTTGACTAAATAAATAAAAATTGCAATGAAAAGTTTTTCAAAAATGCTTCATTCGGTGTCGACTTTAAACTGTAGGGCCCTCCACTCATGTATAAAATTAACACACACAACATAAGTGGTGGTGAGAAGCTAGGCTAATTATTTTTGTATATAGTTCCTGTTTTTTAAATAAAACAAAAAATAAAATTATTTAATGAAAAAAAAAAACTTTTATTTAAGTAGGAAAAGTATTAACCTTGCAAAAAAAGAAGTTTTTTTTTTCAATAACTTAGGCCATTTGTAAATATGAAAAATTTTGAAAATATGAAGAGGCTTTGTTTTAATTAGCCCGTATTATCGCGAGTGCACTGTAATTCCAAAATGTAAACAAAAGCAATCCCAGGTCAGATATCAAAAACGAAAAAATATTTCTTCGGCGACTGCCTCTCAGCAGATTTCTGGCAAAGACTCTGAGAGTAAAAATTGCCATGAAAAGCTTCTCAAAAATCTGTCGTTCGGATTCGACTTTAAAAAACTCATGAATAAAATTAACGCACACAGCATAAGTGGTGTGAGAAGCTAGGTCGTAATCCTGACTGAAGGGTTGTAATGGCCAATTATGATGAAAACAAAAGCAATTGACTTCATAAAATAATAAATCATAAAAATGTGTGATTTTATTATAATTTTAAAATAGTTAGTATCACCTAGTCGTTGTTATAATTGTTTGTCTTGCAAAGCAAGAAATATTTCTATCCAATGTTGTAAGACACGTCTATGTGCATAAATATGTAATATTCGATTTCGTGAGGGAAGCAATTAAAAGCTGCTGTATTTCGCGCACTTTAAATACAGTGGACGTCCAATAGTACAAACGCTCTTTATTACGAATTTCCAATAATACGAATGGCAAAATTTATGCATTGACTACTCTATACATACATACATACATACATAATTGGCCATTACAACCCTTCAGTCAGGATTACGACCTAGCTTCTCACACCACTTATGTTGTGTGCGTTAATTTTATACATGAGTGGCGGGACCTACAGTTCAAAGTCGACTCCGAATCACAGATTTTTGAGAACCTTTTCATGGCAATTTTTTACTCTCAGAGTCTTTGCCAGAAATCTGCTGAGAGGAAGTCGTCGAAGAAATATTTTTCGTTTTGATGTCTGACCTGGGATTGAACCCGGGCCTTTCGTCTAATAAGCCAACACACTAGCTACTAGACCACGGCGACTTCTACCTACTCTATAGGACGAATAAATCGTAAATTTTTCTATTTGTTAGTACAAAAGGTGGTTTGTTATAAGAATTTTTATTTTATTTACGTATGAATGAAGTTTTTATTATATTTTTACTTCATTCTTTCGAGGTCATCCACGTTTAGCAAAGTTATTGTGAAGTTTTTTTCCTCCATTTTTAAAAGTGTTTTGTGTTTTTAACAGTCAAGTAACTGCAAGTAAAATGATGTAAAAAAAGATAATTTCTTTGCAAGATAAATTGAAAATTATAGTAGACCACGAAAATGAAACAACATTGTTTGAAATTTCAAATCCGCTACCACATACATACATTAGTATGTTCTTTCATGCCTGCTTAAGTACAAAAAATTAATTCAAAATAATACAAATTAATTATATCTTGTTTCGTTATGTATTTTTTTTTCATAAAAATATATATGTACTATATATTAATAAAATCTAAATATTTTATGTAAATTATTTGAATTGGAACATAAAAATTCGTTATCCAATAAAACGCATTTTTCGGTACTACGAAAGGGCCTGACAATATATAATTCGTTTTGTTACTTTGCAGGAGAAGCAAAAAACTTAATAAAATCATTAAAATTTTAGATACAACAAAAATTTTAATACAGTTTTTAATAAAAAAAAAAACAGCAACACATTATATTTCTCATATAAATATCTGTTTAAAATAGGTCCTTTTTTCATTGATATTTTTGAAAAAAAAAAAAAATGAAGTTAGGCCTTTTTAAACCGAGATGAAAATTAAATATATTATAATAATTCATGTTTAAATAATAAACGGAAGTAATTTATGAAATTAAGGGGATTAAGTCAAAAGTTAATTGAAAAAACTTAATCCTTATAAGACAAATTATCTTAAAAAAGATGACAATCTACAGGTAAAAACGTTTTTAAGTCCTTTAGGTAGTCGCATTTCTTTTTCGTGATTGGTATTTTCTCCTTATAATGTGAAACAGGGGGTATATCTTTAATCGCCGACTTAGATCTATGTGGGAGAAATTCGTAACCGTCAGTTATGTCTGTTTTGAAATGTATTGATCCTGATGGTTCATACGCCAATGCTCATAACATATTAACAGTAAGATCACTCCTAGTTTTCTAAGAGGCTTAAGAGACCGCTCATTATTTGATATACCAAAATATTGAAGACCTTCCTTTCTTTTCTTTCTTTTTACGTTATATGTCCATTAGTGTTTTCCTGCAATATTTTTTCTTGTTCGGATCCCAACTGTCGCTTCCCTTTCCGTCGCTTTCATAATTTTTTCGTATTATTTAATTTTTTAATGTCACAACTTTTTACTCTTAAACAATACTTTTCACAAAAAACAAATTGAACTGATCGGAATACTCAAAATATTTGCATGCATAATTATCCTGGGAAATACCGTTTTGTTAATATTACATTCTTCCTGCTTATCAAAAGCAGAGAAACATATCGATCGATTTATAGCCGTCGTTTTCAACCACTCGACATCGCCGCCGAAATTTTTTAAGCAACTTTTTCCGCTAAAGCGAATTTGTTATTTGGGAAATAAAAACGGACAACTTCCGTTGTGATTACAATTTTACATACTTGTATTATTGTATTATGGAGAAAACCTATCAACCGAAATAAAAACGAGTTAGGGCTTCTTCCATCAAAAATTCATTGTCATGAGTTAGGCCTTTTTTTTAAATCGTTATAAATCTGATATTTGCAATTGTGTCCTCCTGAAATTTTTATGCAAGATGCATCTGACATATGTCCTCCAGAATAAACTAAAAACTTTGAAATAAATTGAGTTAGGCCTTTTTTATATTAAGCCATCGATATGTATGTGTATATGTATGTATGTCGATATGGAAACTTTGTGTGTGTTTTACCTTTTAAATCTTATTTCGTGATAATTACAATTGTGTGTCCATACGCATATGTGTGTATGTTTGATGTATGTATGAATGTGATTTTAATTAGTGTAAGCCTAATCGTTAATTTTTACTAGTGCATTGAATATGACTGATACTAAACAATACGCAGTTGCATGTTTTTAAAATCATAATACTAATGAATATTGTGATGACAATTATAAAATTGTACACGATGACGATGTTATGATGCTGATGGACAATATGTTGAGGATTGAATAAATATTTCTAAATGATTATATTTAAATATTTTTTTAATAATCTATATGCATACGAGTATTATTGAATCTTTAATCAAATATTGAACCAATAAGTGATTAAAACAAAAAATAAATTCAATTTCATGTTAAATCGATTTTACTTATACACAGAGGTCGTACCTCGCCTTTGCTCCTGAAGGCGGGTTGGGTTTGAGATCATAGTGTAAAATAATATTAAAAATTTAAAAACAAAATGCTGGAGCAATGTTTCGATTCTTCTCAATATTATACTAGTAGAATGCGTAATACGTATTTTAAAGACAATCCTTGCCACCCAATAAGTACAATAGTTGTATTTTAAAAGTAGATCCTTAACCCTTTGACGGACACCAAAATTTTAGGAGATCTTCCCGTGAGACACTTGCTGTATCTCCATTATTTGGCAAGATACAATTTATGACGTGTATACACGTCATGTCCCCCCAGAAACCCTTGTTATGACGTCTATAGACGTCACTGTCCGTCAAAGGGTTAAACAGATTACACGGCGCGACAGTGAAAATACAACCGAGTAACTACGTAGTCCATGTTGTTCAGTTAGTTGAGTAGAAGTCAAAAATACTTTTTTTTACTTTTCACGAACCCACCAAACATGTTTTATGTGATAAAAACTGTTTTTTTCTGACTTTACGCACAAATTTCTGAATTACTTAAACATTACTGACCCGATTTTCAAAAACTAAAACAGTTCTTATCAAATAAAAAAAGTTTGGAGGGTTCGAGAAATATAAAAAAAAATATTTTTGAGGTCTACTCAACAAAACTCACAACCTACACTATGTCATTAGCCGGGTGTATTTAATTTTTTATTTGGTCGCATAGTGTTATTGGTTCGCGATTGCCGCCGGCATTAATATGGACTGCATTCTGGTTACTTGAAACAAGAGCTGTCTGTAACAATTTATTGGCTTCAGCTTTGCTTTGTGTATTATCCCTTACAGCATTAACTTGGATGGTGGCCGAAGTGGATCAGGAAGTAATTACTAACATGTGTAGCCACACATTTATCTTTAATGGATTAAAATAAATCTCACATTGCGAATAGGATGCGTTTGCTTATTTCTAAACTAAATTTCGAATTGTATGTACATTGTGGAATTATGTTTTGAATTCTCGTCTTGGAAACGTTTTTCTGTTTCTGTTTTGTTTGTGGCCTTTTGGGTCCTTAATACGAATTTTCGAAATATAAAAGAATAAATCATTTAATATGCGTTTTTTTGTTTTTGCTCATTTTTTTTCATAATACAACTTATAAAGTCTTATTATTTTCATGGGTGAAAAAACAATAAATGAATGGTAATCACTTAAGGCTTGTACCTGTACTTCTCTGTGCATGCAGTTGTTTGCATCTGTGTACTCGTAGTTGGGTGGATATTGATTAATATTATTGCGGTATGAAAATGATATTCAAGAAAAGTATGTCAGCATTAATGAAACCATACATAACATTACAAACTACAACAGATGGACGTGAACGAATGGCTGATGGCAACAGCTAAAACTATAACTCATATTATATTGCAATTTTCTTTGACCTCAAAAGAAAAGACCAATTCTTCTGATCTTATTAATTTCTACCATATTGTTGGTTTACTGTTTTCTGCCTTCCTTTCCTTTTTTGCCACTATTGTTTATTTTTATTTCTTTCTCTTTATTATTGCCTTTACAAGCCGCGAAAGTGAAAATTTTAAATAGAGAAAGAATTCATAATAACATTGTTATTTCAGTCATTTATGTATGTATCTGTCAAAATCGATTAAGATATCAATAGGTTCTTTTCAAACTACATACATGTGTGGCACGATAACTGTGGTGACACAACAACAAGCGTTCTTTCACAAAACATATCTCGCATTCACGTCTTAAGCGAGAAAGCAATTAAACATTTATTCTGTAGACAAAGATAATAAATGTGGCGATAACAAAAACTTATTCATCGTCATCACACCTTTCAAAAAAAAAAAAGACAAAAAAATAATGCGAAAAGAAACTAAAAATTCATCAGCGAGAATGATGTTGCAATTTTTCCGTTTACAATCAACTGCCTATAAAAGTTAAAATAAATACCATAAGAGTGTACATTTAGGCAACTAATTACATATGTAGCCTTATTTGCGTTTTCTTATGTCCTGAATTCTTTGCTATAAAAAGCCTAATGTAGGAGGTTTGGTTTTATTTAGGACAATATGTCAACAGATTTTGTAGGCTTTATTGAAATTATTGTTAATTAATGTGAATAAAACTAATTTTAATAAATCACTTTAAATAACAAATTACTCTTGGTGTATACACATAAGGCCATTAAAATAGAGACGACCTTTAACTGACGCGAATTTCATGTCTTTTTTTGCCAATCGCAAAATTTTATAATAAAGTTATTTTTTTTTTAATTTTCTATCTTTGACAAAACAAATTCTGTTAGCTTTCAATGTGTTTGCTATTTTTATGAAAGGTTTTTTAAAATACTAAGAAAAATTTCTGGCCATTTAAATAGGGACGCGTGCAGATTTATGCAAATTTGTGTCATAAAATTAACATTTTAAGGGTTTTTATAAAAAATAAATTTAATATTAAGGTAACTACACTTCCGTTTTATACTAATATTATCAATGGAGAAGAGAAGGCTACTTCAAAAGCTTCGAGAACAGAAAAAATCGTATAAATTTATAACTGATGCGCTTGGGCGACCTGAATATTTCGCTTTTAATGCTCTCAAGCTTCAAAAAGTTGTACAAGACCGTGGTGTATTGAGAAAAAATAGTATTTTTACGGACGGTTACATTACGATGCTTGCTTAGTGAGATAACACGATACGAACCCAAACGTCTTTGGAATTGAAGTTTTATTTCGTTTCGCTCGTACACCGTTGAACGCACAGATATTTTTTATTTGTTTACCCGAATCCCGGGATTTTTCGGGATTGTGAATTCATACGTATTTTGACTCTATAAAAGGACTTGAATAATAATCTATATCACTTGACTTCGATAATAGCATTTCAGATGAGGAAAACCCTACTTCCATTGATGGCATCGAGGAATGCAAAAGTCCTATAAAACGAATTAATAGGGTAACTGTCTAAAGGAATAGATTTATTTACATCAGGAGGTGGTAGAGGTGAATATTTATAAGCTGCATACAGCTATCTTGGAACTATTTTACTAACAAATGTTGATTGCGGGAAGTGTTTTTAAACGGCAGAGTATGTTGACATCAAAATCCGTTCAAGCCTATCAGATGACATGTTAGATGCTTTAATCTTTTTGTTGGAATCGAATTAATTTTCTTAACACTAATGCATTTGAATAATTTTTATTTTTGTTTATTTACGCTTTTTTTTCTGATATAATTGGAATATAAATGATATTGTTAACAAAATATTTTTATTATTAAGAGAAAATCGCGATTTTTCCCGTGATTTTTCGGGATTTTCGGATACCGAATTATCCCGAAATAGGAAATCTTAAGTTACTTAAATTAAATGATCACAAACGCATTAAAATATAAAAAAAGCTAGATAAGCATGGGCGCAAAGACAAAACATAAACTGTTGATGACCGCCGAACTGTGCGATACAGTAAAATAAATCCTCCAAAGTCTTCAAAAATATTCAAAAAGATCTGAATCTTGCCGTAAGTGGCCCTACTATTTGTAGGCGACTGATAGACAGCAATTTATTCGCAAAAAGTCCATGAAAGGTGCCGTTCACGGCAAAGAAACAGACAGCAGCACGATTAAAGTTTGCTTAAGAAACTATCAAATATCCGAAAGGAAAATAGAGAAACATACTGTGGACCGACGAAATAAAAATTGTTTTATTTGGTGGTACTGGGTCTAAATAGTATATTAGACGTCCGTTCAACACCAAATATAAAGCTCAGTATACACAAAAGACAGTAAAACATGATAGTGCAAAACTAATGATATGGGGAAGCTTTTCATATAATGGCGTTGGCCAAATTCATCCCATTAGAGGGATAATGGATAGATAAGTCTATTTCGGCATTTTGAAAGAAGTGAAGCTGCCATATGCAGAGTGGAATATGCCTCTAAAATGAATATTCCAACAAGATAATTACCAGAAACACACTAGTAAATTGGAAAATGAGTGGTTTCGGGTTAATGGGGATAAGGTTATAGCGTTGCTACCGCAATCCCATAAAACATCTGTGGGAAGACGTTAAAAAATATGTTGCAGAGAAATAACCTTCAAATGAAGAAGAACTATGAATCATAGTGCTCGCATGCGTGGCATCAAATTCCTTTAAACAGATGCCAAGATCTTATTGACTCAATGCCTCATAGACGTGCTGAAGTCATTAAAAACATTATTATAAGATAATTTGAAGCTTTTGTGGCTTTTGTTTAAAAATTATAAGGTTGTGTACTAACACTCCTATTATTTTGAACAATTAATTTTGAAAGAAACCCGTATTTACATGAAATAATTTTTGTTTTTATGATTTTAATTAAATAATGGAATGGTAAAAGGTTAGAATATGAATAAGAAATAAATTTTATGTCAAAAGTATTTGATATTTTCTTTTCAATTTTTCTTAATTTTAAACTTTGCTTTTAAATGATGGGCACTCTTATTATTTTGAACACAACTGTATGTACAAATTTATAGTATAAATGTATGTATACCAGTATGATGATGACAATAATCTGATTATCGTTTCAGTTAAAATTGTTTATTTATTATATTTTTCTTTTTTTTTACTTTAAATATGTTTTTCACAAGTCATCACAGTAATCGAATGTGAATTGAAATTTATTTCACACTCTTCAAAACTTTCATTTTCGTCAAAAATCATACAAATGGCACACGTTTCGCGTCAAAAGTAAACATGAAAAAATCTTGCCATCGAACGTGGCAATCATTTATTCCGTACGGCAGACGCAAATGAACGTTTAAACATATTTTTGTTTTCGTTTTTATTCTTTATTTAAATGCTTCAGCAGTTTATTAATAAATCAAAATAAAAAAATTGTTGTCTATTCATTCCTACACCGTTTTTTAGTAAATTTTTTTATTTTTGCACGCATTCTCCAACTGCTGGAAAGACGTTAAAGAAATTCATGTCTTCAAATACTTTTGAATTGAAAACCAATATTTAGAAATCTGTTGAAGAAAATAAGTAAAATACTTTTATTATATTAATAAAAATTATTCTCTCGCAGTTTACTTATAAATTAGTTCCAAAGTCCCATAGGACTTTACGTAGCACGTATGGTCGTCCTGTTGAAACCACATGTTGGATTTCATACGAATTGGTAATGTCTAAATATATATGTCTATCACTGCAGACGATTTTTCGATAAAAATTAGGGTCAGTTGCCAACTGCTCCAGATCCCATTCAGCGAACACACGTCATCGTCTATGATCGTCCATAGAGATTAGTAAAACCAAAAAGGAATAAACGAGAACTAATTTGTGTCTTCAACAACACCGCTGTTATCGACTGGTAAAGTTCGTAAGAAGACGATGTATTTTTTATCATTAAATTTTATTTTCCTTTCCTTCCTTCTGCTTTCTTGATAGTTTGTTGACACTTTTAGAGGATAAGAATATTTTTGGCCAATTGCAAAACAAAAATCATTCCATTCCATTTAAAAGTATTTTTGGCGAAACGAAGTTACGTAGAACTTTCAAAAAGTGATTTATATTGATGCTACGAGTGAGTACAAAACTAATATAATGAACATACATATTGTGGTTTTCGATATTTACCCAAAGCTTTCACGAATGCATGAAATGCCCAACATGAAATATTTGTAAATGAAAGTTAAACCAATTAAGAGTCAATATAAATGTCATTGAACTTCAAATTAAGTTTTTTTTTTTGTTTTTTTTTATTAAACTGCTAATATGTTTTGAATTTCAATTTATATTCATTGAATTGCATATAAGTATTCATTTTCATTCATATTATTGGGAGTATTTATTTATTTTTTATTAAAACGTGCAAAGTTTTTCAAGGTACTCGTTTCACCGTTATATCAATTTTTAAACACACACCAAAAAAAATTATAAGAAATTGGCGAATTGAACAAAATACTCAGTCATAGTACAGCAATTGGGACCAAGTCAAAAAAATAAAAACATTCAATTGAATTCACTCTGCTGCATCATTCATATGATGATACATATAAATACACTTTATAATTGTATGCATTCTTGGTAAATTTTACTTTTTTTTTGGTTAAAAGTTATAAGAATTCAAAACTGCTTCAGTAGAGGTAGTTCCAAATCGAACAGCAATTTCAGCAGACTTTTTAGTTGCTTAGCAAAATAGTTCCAAAAAAGTGAAGCACTGTTCACGAATTTTGCATTAACAAATATTGAAAACAAATAAAAAAATTTCTAGAATGCAAAAATGAAAAACTTTTCAGCCCAAACACAGGTTCCTCAGGTGATGATCATCTTCGGCTTTTTACACACATAGGGCACAAACATCAACACTGTTCGTTAAAAAGAGCGTAAATATGCATTCAGATACTTGTCAGCTTTCAGTGAAGCAGGTTATCGCTTCTTTTTGAAATTTTTTTGTGTATCAATTATACACCCAAAGAAAAATTTATTTAAAATGTGAAGAAAAACTCCCAAACATAATCTTTTTGCTTTAAACATATTGAATTTCAGGTACCTGGAATCAATATGCAATGATGACTCTTACTATAAACTCATAAAAACGTGTGCGAAAAATACCAATGGCATCAAAAAGCACAATATTTGTTCGAATACTGATTGAAACAATAATTACTAACAATTTTCCTCAGGGTTATACAAATGCTTCTCACAAATACACTCACATTTTTATAATGTTCTCTTTGTGCCGACTATAACTTGCATTCGTTAAAAATAATTGAACCACCAATAGGTGTGTACCGCAACATATGCTCAGAATCTGATACATCCAGAAGAATATCAGAAGCACTTTTACACTCCTGCGACTCGAGGAACTGCTACCGTTTCGATTCTACTTACATCCAGAACTGACAACAACATTGCAATATGCAACGGTCACCACAATCCTGTATGTACTGCAATAACAGGTGGGTCTACAACAGGGGTTACCAAAATTTTTTTGGTTGGGTATTAGTGAAATAAGTTGAGAGTCATAGAAAAATGTTAGTAATACACACTATTCGGATATTAATTTCATCAACATACATAAAGTAATATATGTTTGATTTAATAATTAGGTAATCTTTTTTAGATATTTGCTGGGTACTAATTTTGGTTCATAAATTTCCTCTCCTGCTAATAATCGTCCTTTTAATTTTTCCAAAATATTGCTTTACGTCTATAAAAAAGTTGTTCTGTTTCTATATTATCTGAATTATTTACTTGAATATTAAAACAAATAAAATGTGTTTTAAGATTGTGAATTATAAAAAAAGTTTTTATTAACATTTTTTGAGTGTAAACCTCAAAATGTTATAGCATCCGCCGGCATGTTTGCTTGTCGAAGTCTGATCGATAACTAAACAAAACAGCATAAGCAATGTGTGTGAATTCTCTCTGCAGAATTGTAGTTTGAAATGGTAATCGCTGGTTTGCGACTAAAACTTGTCAGGTTAAAGGTTTTATCTAAAATTCTTCAGATAAAATTATAAAGTTTGTAAATGACATGCTAAAAATGAATTTATTATCAAATATATGAACTAAACGTTTGATTAGTAATCAATAATTGCAATGTTTGAAATTCCTACAGCATAAAAATGGGAATATTAGTCTAGATTATACTATCATATGATAATCCTAAAATATTGTATTGTTTGACAATTAATCAAAGCTAATTCTAATAAAATTAAAGAGTAATAACATGTTTTTAATAAAAAAAAAAAAAAAAATTAAATGTCTATTTTGATCTTCTTTTGTAAGATTTTGTTGATTTTTCGCCAAAGGTATAGATCATATAGCACTGGAAGTCATATAAGTACACTATTTATACATGTATGTACATACTTGTGTAATGGTCAGTATATAATATGTGCGTAAGTTTTTTTTTTATTCAATTTCAAGAGAAAGTGAATTTCAGAAATAAAAATGAAATAGAAATTGAAGAAAAACTAAACAATAATGTAAATTTGTAAAATAATAATAATAAGAGACCAGTGAAAAGTATCATCGTGCTAAAAAAAAATGGTGAAATGAGTTGGTTAGTTTTTTCTTTTCTTTGGTTTCTATTTATTATTATTTTTGTTTTTATTTTTATAATTTCAATTTACCATACAATACATATTTAGTGACAAAGTTTTCTATCTTGGTTTTCCATAAAATTCGAAATTTAAAATAAACTAATCATTAAATGTTTGCAACTTTCGAAATTAAATCATTCTCCTCTAAATCAAAAGCATTGATGATGATGTCATTAAGGGATTTGGTCCAAAAGAAATATAGGGTCTACCAAAAGGTAGATGGATACTTACCAAGTAAGTATCGAGAGAGTCCTGTCAGTCTCTGAATGTATATTATCGTTTTAAAAAACAAATTTCAAAAAAGGAAATCTTTAAAAATAAATTACTTAGAAAAATTAAATGAAAATTACTTTGAAAAATATGGAAATAAATTCAATTTAATAAATTATTTACAGTTTTTTAAATTTTGAACTCAATCTGAAGACTGAACCGAACGATCGACAAATGTATAAATTAAGACTTAATAACTTTCTTTAAACATTTTTTAAATTTTAAAAATCTAATATATTAAATATTTTTATTATTTAAAAATAAAAATAATCTCTTTCGGGACCATTTTACTTCTGTAAAACATTTCCATTTTATCTTGGCCGCTGATAGTTTTGCGTCTTCCCATGTAAGATTGCACTGTCCTAGATCCTAATTTTCTTTTGCAGGCCACGGCATCTTGTGCCTTCAGAATTCCACTCAAATGGCATTCTTTTTATACTATCAGGATTGTTTCTGATAATATGGCCGGACTATTCCTTATTGGCCGTAGTCGTCCAAATATAGTCATCGATTTATTGAATCTGTTGATACGTCCATTTTTGCGCTGAAACTTACTGTCATTGTACTGCCTAGATAACAGAAGTTATCTAAGTACTCGACTAGTTGGTGCCAACATTGTTAATTCTCATAGCTTTGGTTTCTTGATATTTATCTCCTGTCCAACATCTTTCTAAGCCAACATCTTTCTAAGCCTTCTAGTCTGTTGGAGATTTTGTGCGAGAGTAGATAAATAACACATTCGAATAATCTAAATCCGCAAGTTGGCGTGAGTTGGTCTGAGAACATACTTCGCATGCGATACCATTTAGAACGTGAATAGCTGAGGTGATTTGTTTTACTTCAGTGTTTTTGTGCAATGATCTTCTTATATTTTGCCGTTGTGAAAGACAGAAAGTATGATGATTCTTAATATCTTCTGCGGTACTCTTTTTCTTCTCAAAGCTTTCCATATAGCAGTTCGTCTGATGGTATCGAAGGCTTTCTTGAAATCTACGAATCGTAAGTACAGATTCCATTTAAGGGATTATTCTCTTATAATGCATAGTGTTGGCTTGGTCTATGCAGTTTTTGTTTGGCCGGAAACCTGCCTGTTCGACTTGACCAAAAGTGGATTAAGCATGTAAGCTTGTGTGTGCAACTAAAATTTAATTGAATGTATACGCAGAGTTGTTTAACGTGATTTAAGCAAATTAAAAGTTGGCCTTAAATTTACTGCTTACAACAAATAATTAAAGACAAAATTGTTGAGTTACAATCTTACTTTTGTTGAATCGGGGTTTTTTTTTTTTTCTTTTCTATTTACCGTCATCGTCATTATATTTCTAACCATGATTGTACAGAAATTTTGTTAAAAATAACGAACGCTTTCATTCAAAAAGCCATGGCTAAACCCTTTAAAAGAGGAAAACCGTAAAAAATTGAAAGCGAGGGGGACAAAAAAGGTGATTTTAAATAAAAAATACGAAAAGAATAAAACTATCTTAACAAGAGTAAAAATCAAATGATAATTCATACAGAAAAAAATGAAAAAAATCCAAAAACCAGAAAAAAAAGCAGCACGAAATACAACGTAGTAATTGGCAAACTTTTCGTTTCGTTTGTTCTTTTCTCCACTATTGATGTTGCGTTGAGTTCTGTTGTTTTATCAGCCAATTTCAGAATTTTATTGGTTTAAGAGAGAATAAAAAAATGTTCGTATATATTCGCAGTCAGTCGGAATTGAAATGGATTGTTTGGGTGTGCCTGTGTCTGCATGTGTTAGTGAATTAATTTAATGTGTATTTTATTGAAAACGTTTTTAGTGAATTCGTTAAAGATGTGGGTCACCCGAATATTCATTCTCTTTCCGGTCTTTCATTCGGTTTCTATTTATAAATCTGGCTGTCAGTCAGTATGTTACGAGTAGTCTGTCATTTTTATAATTTTTGTACACTTTTTTTCTGTTCTTTTAGTTGTTTCACACGCTGATAATAATAGTGTTGTGGCAGCCATGAGCTAAACCGTTTGGAAACCAAACATTTAGATTTTTTTTTTAATTTTGGTATTGTTGTGTAAGACATCCTCTTAAAGTCAATTACGTATAGAATCTAAAAGTTTTAATATTTTTAAGATTTCTATTACTTTGTATGCTGCGTATTAGCATAGGAAATCGGTATTAAATTACTCTTATATATTCTTAATACTACATACTGTACTGTTAATCAAATTTTATTTTATTTATTTGATCAGGGTTCATATTCATGATTTGTTTTAATAATATAATAAACAACGCAGGAAGTTTTCCAATTCTTCTATAGAAGATATTTTCTAATTTTTGTGTGTTTATTTTTGTCATGATCTAAGCAGTAGCTATTACGCAGCTTTCTCATTTCCCATAGTTCTAGTCATTTTCTCATAGAATCTACTTTCGAATTAAGACCAAACATTCTGAGACAAACTACATTATGGTCACCTTAATTTAACATCGTCTAACAGTGACCGAAATATTTATATACACACAAATAATTGAACAAACAAAAAGTCATTGCTTCATAAATTCTTAACATTCCCACGTTTTTTAACTATCATCGTCTTCCGCTTTAGGTTTGTAATTGCCTGGAAACAATCTTGGAACTATTAAGCTTAATAACTTGAGTTTTAATTTTGTAACAGTTGATAGCTACAAATGTTTTATTAAATTAATTTTACTTAAATTGATTTTATTCAAATACAATGTTGCCCTATTGAAGTTAAATCAAGAAGTGGTCGAGTGCTAGTTCTAAATGGAATAGCGTTCAGTTCGAAATTTGCTATATTTTGGAATTGAAATTAATGTTACTGACAATTTAAGTATAGACATAAACAGTACTTGCTGTTCAGAGGATGCTGCATGGCCTGTTAACGCAAAAACGAGGGTTGAGGCGATTTATAACTCTGACTAGAGAATTTTATTACAAATCCTAATAATTTATTTAGTATATTTTACTGATACTCAAATATATGTTTCCGAAACAGTATAAACCGTCACTCAATTTATGGAACATTACTTAAATTATTAATGGAAAATCAAGGATTATTATTCCATGCAGAGGGAAAAAGTTGGTAGAGTTAGTAAGAGGAAAAAAATCTTTTAAAATCTTTTCTAAAAATCAGAATATAACTTTAGATTATAATGGTCAATAACAATAAGATGAAAGTGTTTCTAGAAATTAGAATAATTTTCCAGATTAGATAAAATACAGAATGCCTCTGTAATGTTGTTGTTGTTGTTGAATAAAAAAATATATATTTTGGCAACTCCCTTTTATCACAGGACTGGACTGACTCGGAACTCTTTCAAATATCCAAAACAATAGCCAAAGAAAGCCATAACAAAACAGGTTGAGAACCATGGCAATCCATTTGAAAAAAATAATTAAAGTAAGAATATGGGCCACATATTAACCAAAAAAACGTATGAATTTTATACTGATCTTAGAATACAATTCAACAATTAAAAACAGAAGTTAAGGATGCACTACCACTGTTTGTCAAGATGTTATGAATAACAATTTTTTGTGCTGGAAGCACTGGAAACGCATATTCTTAAGGCATATTTTATTGAACGTTATTGTCCTCTAAGTTCAAGGACAACAATATGACTCTTAAATCACGGTTATAAAAAATTGTTAAAATCATGCTGGGCATATCAAAAATGAAAGCGATCTTATCGCGCAAACAAAAGTCATATTTTGTTCCGGAAATAAATTTAAAAATTGTAAAATTTCCAAATCTTCATGGTAAATAGGATAACATACGAGTAGTAGTAGTAGCTAAAAATTATATTTAACTAATACATTAACTAAATATAGAACAACCTTGTTCATATATTTAAATAATAAATGACTTTAAAATTGTTACTATAAGGTACTCAAAAATTATTTTTCAACACAAAATAATCCATGAAATGAAAATGCTGTATTCCATGAATGTCATTACAAGCCTTCAGTCAGGATTACAGAGTATATTCTTAAACTCATGATTTGTGCGGTTATTTTATAAGCGAGTGGCGGAACCTACAGTTTAACGTCGATTTCGAAAGACAGATTTTTCAGAAACTTTTTCATGGCAGGTTTATTTACTCTCAGAGTTCTTGCCAGAAAACTGCTGAGAGGAAATCGCCGATGAAATATATTTTTTCATATTTCGTTAAGCCAACACACTATCTATTAGACTATGGAATAAAACTGAAATGGGAAAAAATTCCGAAAATATCTAGTCTAGTCCTGGAGCCACTTAGAGCTTCCAATGCAACGACTTAACCTCCCGATATCAATATTCAACAAATCACCTAAATTATACAAGATTTCTCTTTCTACATTGATATAGCGCCGGGCATGTTCCTCGTAGATGAAGAACAGTCTCCTTTTCGTCCTCATCCCTGCAGCTTCTACATAAATCATTTGCGAGCTGTCCCAGAACAATGGGGCTCGCGTGCACGCCCATATTGCAATGCCGCATCCCGGCTCTGGCAACCGTACTAAGCGTGCTTCTTTAGAGTTTAAGCAGCCTTGTAACCTCGGGCAGATTTTGTGCGCCTTTCTGCCCATATCAGAAGCCTGTCTTCTGCAGTTGTCGGAGTCCGTGATCGCATTGTCAATCATGGGCTTGCAGTTCCTAAAGAAACTCAAATTGTCCATATTTTGTCAGAGTGTACGATGGTCTGCAATTACCCGGAACCGAAGTGATGTGTATATTATGTCGTTCTACCACTCTGTTTAGTTGTTTTCGACAGCCGTCGTGAAGTTCATCACATCGGAGCCCAGAGCCCTTATAGCCGCCTGGCTATCGGAGAGTATGGTGATATTCCTATTAGGGACACTTGCATTCGAAATAATCCTAACAACAGAACGTAATAATCCTAACACTTCAACCTGGAAAACTCTGCAGTAATCAAGTAGCCTTATAGATTCGGCTTTATATATTAACTCCGAATAAATTCTGCTACCAACGGTTCCTCTTAGCTTGGATCTATCAGCACAGCAGCATCTCCCCCGACTTCTTTATCCGGAATGAACGTCCTGAATTTCAAATAGTCAATCTCTCTGATAGTCTCAAATTTCCTCAGGATACTCGAGTGACCACTATCTGATCTACGCTATTCCTCATTCGCACAGAAACGCCTGCCAATCCCAGTCGCCACACTCCTACAATACAGATCAAGCGGTTGCCAAGCCCAAAATTAGCTACAGTGCTATTGAAGGAGCTGTGCGCAAGGCACCACTAATTATCTCTCTTTCCTACCAAATTCAAGTTAGTGGTCCTACCAAAGGATTCCCACCACTCTAGTCATCCATAGGTCAAGAAAGATCCATTGAGTCATACTAAGTACCAAGTCTCATTTTTCCCCAACACCTTATTGCAAGTAGAGAACGATGGAGACCTTCTTCAGTCTCTTATTGATGATCGATTTCCGAGTCAGTTCCCCGTCCAGAACCAGCTCCAGAAAATTCACCTCAACCTTGACTACCAGTTCCATCCCAATCATTCTCAATGGACGAATCGATGGAAATATAGACTCTTAGTGAAGAGTACCACTTCAGTTTTAACGGGATTGACTCCCAAGTCGCGACTTGATGTCCACTCGCCAACCACCTTCAAAAACAGTTGCATCCTATCTACACCTTAAACTTTCATTGATAGTTGCAATGTTGCCAACGAAATTTTTTCACGAGTCCCTCATGGTTTTGTAGCGTTCTAAATGTTCCGCATTTCCGGACTTGTTTGCCACATTGAAAAGTCTAAGGGCCTATCCAGATTGTGATGGCACCAGGGAGGCTTCTATGTCCGCCTCTTAATGCTCTTTGGACATGCTTTTGCAAATGCATCTAGCATGACACTGACAAAAGTATCTGTAATAGCTTCATGCTTTGAAACACTATCAGCCCTAGGGTACCCAACTGGGCTTATACCCAGATCAATCAAACGACCATACAAGTTCCAGTTCGTTTCCCTAGGATTCCTAAACGTTTTTTTTTTCATTATTCCTTCTATCAAGAGAAAACTCAATAAATCTATGATCAGAGAAGGATACTCTCTAGTCTTTGACGTATGTATTCATAAATATACTTCGAGGGATGGGTTTATTCAATTCCTCTTTTTTTTCTAGTAACAAAGGTAGGCGTTTTGCACACATTACATATTCCTTCAATTAATTGATACCATCTTTTTATTTGGTACAATCGTTTCGAAGGACGCATGCGGGAACTATTTTAACTTTGGCGGATTTTTAAAAACCTTTTAGAATTCAAATTTATTAAATATATGTATGTATGCATTAATGTTCGATAAATTATTTTTCAGTAATTACGAACTCATTTAATACTTGGTTATAGGTACACTAGTACATATTAGTTAGATATTATGATTATCCAAAATAGAGCATCAAGTCATCGATACTGATTGTTTAAACTGTAAACTGTGTTTGTATATTTTGTTCGTTTTTTGTTTTTTTTTTTGTTTGCTTTCATTTTTTTTTTATTTTGTTTCTGCTTTATGAAACGATTAATAATGGGAAATGCTGGAAATTATTTTCCTGCCCTGAGAGAAATATGTACAGATTTTTTGGAAGCTCTTATCTATTCGTTTAATATTGGCTGATTTGCTTTAATCTGTTGGCGAGAATTTTCATTTACCACGACGATGCATTTTTAAATGCACTCGACAACACTAAAGTTTGTTTGTTTATATCCCTTCGTTTTCGTTGCCTTTTAGTTTTTCAACTTTGTTGCTGTTGGTGTTGTTGTCTGTGATCCATTAAATTTCTAACCATAATTTTTGTTATTAACCATGGTTAAGATGTACAACAAACAGCAAAAAGCAGAACAAAAAAAAATTTTGTTTTTTTGATTTTCTTTAAACTACTCGTACAACCGCAGCAGATGATAATAGTTTTCATTCTTAAATCGTTTTCCATGAGAGTCATCGCTAAATGAACAAATGAATAAATGGAAATGAGAAACACTTTTCCACAGTTAAAACTGAAGTTTGACTTTTATGCTGATGCTGTTGATGTTGTTGTTGTTGTTGTTGTTGTTGCAGATGCATACGATTTGGCTGTACTACAAAATGATAATTTGCTGAACTGTGTTACACACTGCCGGTTGAATTATTTTTACTCTGTATCTGCTTCGTTTAACTGAACATTGTTTTTCCGCTTATTTGTTGCGGTCACAACCGTATTTCCCATTTAGAGTTTACTGGTCGAAATCGTGTTTAACTTTAAAGCATTTTTTGGCTATTCGAAATAAATTGCAAGACGAAGCCAAAGAAGGCAAAACGCAGCGTAATAACTGAACACTGAACAACAATAATTTGAATTACAGTCTCTCCAATGCTTGTTTACAGGCAAATGCTACAGTATAACCCTCTGTACGTACTATATGTACTAGTATGTAGATGTATGTATGTGCATAGAAAAATTCTCGTAATTTTTTTTGGGGGGGCTACCGAGGTGTTTTATTTTGTAATTTAATGTAGTCTTAACGTTTAGTTTACCGTTAAAAGAAAACACAATATCTTTGCTTTATTTTGTTCTCTTAATTTCTGAATAAGCCAAAGAATCTCGTGTTCTGGCGGTAAGAATTAACTTCTTTTTACGCCACTCAATATGAATAATTTTGACTTTCGTTCAACAGAAATAAAAGAAAAATATGTACGAATACATATAAACGTAGTTATAGAGTAATTTTCGTAATTTTGATGGTTAATTTAAATTTTAACCAGTACAGAACAAACTTGAATAATGGATATACATCACATTATTTCGTAGCATTCTTAAACACTGAAGTAATAATTCAAGTTCTATTTGGGCAAACAAATAAACGTAAATATAAATAAAGGTCACTTTCATAGATGTAAAATGTATTCACGATTAGATCACGATTAATGAAACACAGATTTATGGATAGATAAAAATCTGCTGTACATATACACTTTTTCAAAACCATTTTAAAAACTGAAATTACTCAATGTAATCAAAATAAATGTTTTAGATATAGTTTCCAATTTCCGCTGCCAAAAGCAAACTACATAATCGACACAGCCAGTTCATATCTGAATTTTTAGTGAAGAGACGAAAAATTCAAAGAACCATAAACTTATTAATATGCTATGTTTGTGTATTGATATTAAACCAGGGACCGAAAATAACTGTTATTTTTGAATTTTTTATTAAAAACCAACCGTAAAGAGATGTCGGAGAACAAAACCAAGAATGCCATTTTGATTGTCTTGGACCAAATTTTTATAAAATGCATTGGTTTATTATTATTATTATTATTTATTTTTTTTAAGAAAAAAAAACAAAAAAAAATGAATGCGATTTTTTTACTTTTATTTTTTCGAGCAAAAGTAAAGGGCAGAAGAAGTAAGAGTTATGTTTTAACTTTTATTTTTTTCTAGCAAAAATAGCAGTTATTTTTTACTTTTATTTTTGAGAGCTGAATTAAAAGTAAATTTTGTTTTTTCAAACCAAATTTAGAGGGAATTATGATTGCAAAACTTATTTCTAATAATTTTTAATATGAATTACTTTATGAATTCAGCATGTCTTAAACATTGCTAAATAATATTAGATAAGCCACGAGAAGTATAAAATAACACAAATAATTCAATTAATGTTATGTAACCATTGTATAAGTCCCGAAAAAAAGATAATAAATCAATCGCTTAATCGATAACTAAGTACTGCCTAAGACGGCGGACGCGGATTTTTATACTGGATAACATAATTTAGCTGAAGCCACTCAATGTATTTAAAGGGAAATTGAAATTCATTTTAAATTAGAAATTAATAACCAAAAGATTTCGTAAATAACTGGACATTCATGTAAAAATTTCAATTCGGAACTAAAGCACATTCTGACATTAACAGATAATAACGTTTCTATTAGGGATGCCAAACGGGATCGATTTTTAAAAATCCCGGGATATTTCGGGATAACTCGGGATCCAAAAATCCCGAAAAATCACGGGAAAAATCGCGATTTTCTCTTAATAATAAAAATATCATTCATATTCCAATTATATCATATATATATACCATTAAAAATTAAATATAAAAACAGCGAGACAAAATGTAACAAAAAAACGTAAATTAATAAAAATAAAAATTATTCATACTACGTATGCGAATGCATTAGTATTAAGAAAATTATTGGGATTCCAACAAAAAGATGAAAGCATCCAAAATGTAATCTGATAGGCTTGAAAGAATTTTGTTGTCAACATACGCTGCCGTCGAAAAACATTTTTTACAATCAACATTTGTTGGTAAAATAGTTCCAAGATAGCTGTATGCAGCTTGTAAATATTTACCTCTAAATAAATCTATTTCCTTGGACAGTTGAGTATCTAAATCAGTTACCCTATTAATTCGTTTTATAGAACTTTTGCATTCTTCGTTCTCTTCATCTGAGATGCTATTATCGAAGTCAAGTGATATAGAATTTTTTTCAGGACCTTTTGTATTTTAAAGATTGGCATCCCTAGTTTCTATTGCAAATAAAATCAAGCATATCTTTTATTTTAATATAACAGCTCTTCAAATATAATATCACAAGCTAAACTCGAAAAAAGAACAGAATAAGTTAAAACCACACCACGTTTTAAGCCAAAAGTTGTTTTAAAAATTCCAATTACACGTATAAAACGGAATGCATTTGATCAACTGCCAAATTGTAATGCAAATAACCAAACAATATGTTTGTATATGCAGTCATGTTTACAACTGTTTGCAAATACACTTAAAAAATTAACAAAATTAATGAGATTAGTGCATATCAACTGCAATGAAAATAACATTATTACACATTCAGAACAAAGTTTTTAATATTCTACAAGAGTAAATTATAATTTTTATCAATAAATTAATTTCGATCTGTGGCAACAACGAATTGATGGAAATATAAAAGAACTCAATGGTCGAGTTTAAAATCTCTATCAATTCAATTAAAAACTTACTTCAGTCATATTCGATTTGGTCTTGTACGTCTAGTACATACATAATTGGCCATTACAACCCTTCAGTCAGGATTACGACCTAGCTTCTCACACCACTTATGTTGTGTGCGTAAATTTTATACATGAGTGGCGGGACCTACGACTCCGAACGACAGATTTTTTGAGAAGCTTTTCATGGCAATTTTTTACTCTCAGAGTCTTTGCCAGAAATATGCTGAGAGACTGCTCGCCGTGGTCTAGTGGGTAGTGTGTTGGCTTATTAGACAAAAGACCCGGGTTCGAATACCAGGTCAGACATCAAAACGAAAAAATATTTCTTCGGCGACTTCCTCTCAGCAGATTTCTGGCAAAGACTCTGAGAGTAAAAATTGCCATGGAAAGCTTCTCATAAATCTGTCGTTCGGAGTCGACTTTAAATTGTAGGTCCCGCCACTCATGTATAAAATTAACGCACACAACATGAGTGGTGTGGGAAGATAGGTCGTAATCCTGAGTGAAGGGTTGTAACGGCCAATTATGTTATGTTATGTATGGAAGTCGCCGAAGAAATATTTTTCGTTTTGATGTCTGACCTGGGATTCGAACCCGGGCCTTTCGTCTAATAAGCCAACACACTACCCACTAGACCACGGCGAGCAGTCTAATGAATTGTATGCTGGCAAATTGAAAGGAACTAAATTCTGGAATCTTGAAAATCTAAGGAATATGATGAGATGTATTTCATCTGACCGGTCTCCTCTCAATAGGCTTTTGGTAAGACGTCCGGGAGTAAGACTCTCGAGACTGTATCCATAGTAGTTTAATAGAACACAAATAGTTCGATAATTCACAATTTAAAAATTTTAATTGTAAATACCTGTGATTTTAAAAATTTGTAAATGAATTTAATATTTATTATAATATTATTTGAAAAGTGTTTAATCTACAATCTAAAATTCTCGTGTCACGATGTTTGTGGCAAAACTTCTTCGAAAAGGATAGATCGATTTTCATGAAATTTTATGTGCATATCGGAACAACATCTATTTTTCATAGCCCTAAATGTTAAGAGGGCGTGGCAAAGCGTTAAAATTGAATATTTAAGTACGTATTGATCGTAGACGAATAAAATTTCGTGGCTAAGTTCGTAGAATCGATATCGAAAACTCTACCAAAAATGGGCGGGACAACCCTTCAAGTGATACCTTCAACTCTTAAACTACTGAAACGATTTAAACATTCATTTTTTTGTTATAGCAAATAGTAGGCGTGGCAAACCTTTAAAATTTATTATTTAGGGATATAGCGATCTTAAACGAATGCAATTTGGTAGGTAAGTTCGTAGAGTGGATATCGGAATGCAGCGTATTACAATAAATACACAATGTGAGTCGTTTTGGACAATAAAAATAAACAATTTTGGTCAGAACGAAGTTCATCGGGTCAGCTAGTAATTTATATTATTGATGAAACAAGTTTTTCTGTGTCCTTTAAAAGATGATGATAATATTTAGTGCTTAAGTCTGATAGTACAAACTTTCCATCCTTGGCTGCATAGCAGAATTGTTCAAACGATGGCAAATTGACAATAGAGGGAGCTGCAGGGCAGACTAAAGCTTTACCATATTTGAATGTTATTATTGTCTTCTGATATTAAGTTTTTGTTTTGCTTGTTAATTTATCATTATTTTTATAACATCCGCAAGGATGAAACTACTTTGCTTAAAATGTTTAAAGATTTTAAGATTTGCTTATTTTTAATTTTGTAACAAGTTTGTGATAATTTGTGTACACAAATAAAATTTATTAAAAAATTAATTGCGAAACTTAATGTAAAGCTAATTATTGTTTTTTTTTACAGAAAATATTGGAACAAAAATTAAGACAAAAGAAGGCTTATTTTTTTTTTTTATTTATTATTTTTGGATTCGGAGAGTGTATTTTAATTTGATTCTTTTTTTTGTGTCTTCTTTTTTGTGATATTCCTCCTTTTTTCATTCAATTCAGTCCGCTTAGTATGTATATCCTAATTGCCATTGAAATTTTGTTCCTAATGATTCCTTTTCAATGCGAATCGTTAGCACCGAATGTGATGACTACGAACGTCCCTTTAGAAACAGATTAGCTGCTGGTACCATTTTAGTACCGTTTTTTGAAAGCAAAATGTTTTATTTTGTGACAACTCGAAGTTTTATTTCTAATGTATATTTAACATGCTTCTTTCCGTGTTTCAGTTTTCAAAAGCTTTTTTGATTTTGACACTTTCTTCTTCTACGTTTCTACTATGTGAGGATTTGTACAAGTATCGGTAGTTTTAATTGTTCGTAAAGTCTAGAGTCACTTTTTAAAATAGTTTCTAGTATTTGAAGTGTCATGTTAAAAAATATTTACATAGGCTATCTTTAAATATATTCTAAATGGGCCACACAAATTGGATATATTAACTTAAGGGTAAAGTGAAGAAAATGGTATATGTATAGTATATTGATAGATATACAATAGAATAGTACTCTCTATAGATTTTTGGGAGTGCAATTGTATTTATTCAAATGAGGTTATTTCAGGATAACACATACACTATGGCGTACCTAAAGGTTTTTTCTTTTTTAATTTTTCGAATAAATTTTAAATGTTTTCCATATTCCTCAATACGACGTGCAGTAAATATTTATACATATTCATACACACATACATACATACATACATGCATATATGTACATGCATATACATATATAGACATCAACAGATTTATAATCGCAATAAAATTTTATATAAACATTTTTCAATTATTTAAGTTAAAATCCACATACAATACTAAATAGAAAAGTATACTACAGTGGATAACAAAACAACAGTGCATAAGGATGTTACGAAAATAAATCAAAACACATATGTGTTGTCACTCACTCTACATAATGTAGATGTGTTGTGTTTGAGAGATTCTTCGCTCATATTATATTACAAAAATTGTGAACATGAATATAAATTCCTACAATATTTTGTTATGAAATAAATGTTTTCCATTGTCCTTTTTTTTATTCATTTAAACGAAAATATGTAATCAAAAATACGAAAAAAAAAAATATGTATACATATTTTATAAATGCAGTGTAAACAAATGAAGGAGTGTATGCAATAGATATTTGGACATGCATACATTCATACATACAGTTGTGTTCAAAATAATAGAAGGGTAAAGTTTAAAATTAAGAAAAATAAAAGAATAAATATCAAATTTTTTATAACTTAAAATTTATTTTTAATTAGTTTTAACACTTAATTATTTAGCTTACTGTCAAAATTAATTATCCAGAATAATAGGATAAACAAAACAAAAGCTACTAAAGTTTGATATTATCTTAAAATAGTAAAGCTTTTAAGGATTTGGTTGAATAACCTTTGTTTTTAATGACTTCAGCACATTTATGAGGCATTGAGTCAATAAGATCTTGGCATCTGTTTAAAGGAATTTGAAGGTTGTTTGTCTGCAGTATACTTTTTAACATCTCCCCATAGATTTTCTTGGGATTAAGATCAGGAGGCTGAACTGGTCACGGTATAACCGTTACTCCCTTAACCCGAAACCACTCATTTACTAATATACTGGTGTGTTTCGTGTCATTATCTTGTTGGAATATCCATTTTGGAGGCATGGAAAATGGTAACATCACTTCCCTCAAAGTCCCGACATAGACATTCCTATCCTTTATGTCTTTAATTGGATGTATTGCGCCTACACTATTATATGAAAAGCTTCCCCATATCATTAGTTTTGCACCAGCATCTTTAGCTGTCTATTGTGTATACTGAATTTTATATTTGATGTTGGGCAGACGTCTCAGTGCCACCAAATAAACCAATTTTGCCTTCTTCGGCCCACAGTATGTTTCTCCATTTTTCTTTCGGATATTTGATATGTTCTTGGGTAAACAATGGTAGCGTGGCACCTATTCTGGACTTCTTGCGAATAAGTTGTTGTTTATCAGACGCCTACGAATAGTAGGGCCATTTACGGCAAGATTCAGATCCTTTTGAATTTTCTTTAAACGCGAAGGGATTTATTTTGCAGTATCGCACAATTCGGCTCTTATTGATGTTTTGCCTTTGCGTCCATGCTTTTTTTTATATTTTAATGCGCTGTGATCATTTAATCGAAGTAACTTAAGATTTTCTTAAATTCTTTCTAAGTTTTGCCATTTCTTGAATGATTTTTAATTACAGTCAAACTGTTTACAACGAACTCGGTTATAACGAATTTTTGGTTATTACGTACAAATTTTCAAGTCAACAATTTTCATACAAAAAACGAACTCGTTTATAACGAATTTTCGGTTAAAAGGAACTACTTTAAATGGTCCCAGTAATTAGATTTCATACGTTTTACCTTTTTTATAACGAACCCTTAGAAAAAGCTTTAAAGTGTGGCAATAGTCTGTACTTTTATTTAATATGGCAGCATTAAATTATAACTCAGTATCTTTAATCAGCTGCTAGATAAAAACAACACATATTTTTGGTTTTTAATTTATTTATTTTTTGTTTTTAATAAATGAAAAAAGTTCTTTATATTTTTTATTTTCTTCTATGACTTCATCCCGCTTATTACGAACTTTGCCTATAACGAACTATTTTTTCTGGTCCCACGGAGTTCGTTCGTTTGACTGTAGTTCTCTCTTTTCTTCAGTAGAGTGCTTTCATCGTCCCACTATTACAAGAATGTATGTGGACCACTGTAGAAAAAGTTTTAACTACATTTTATGGTACTTACTTTTTTTTTTAATTAAATGCTGTTATATTTTTATTTTTAACAACACTCAGAAAATTCACGCTCCTATTTCTTTCTTTCTCCTATTTGATCAACTGAAGTCAAGGGCAAACACAGAAATGAATCAATTTCATGGCAATTATTAAAGTTATTACGAGATTCGTTTTTGTATTTTATTTCTTACAAATGGTTGTAACTGGAATATATAATGATTTGCAAATACCTACAAAGAAAATTTTTAACGTTAAACACCAAATAGGTAGCACAGCTATTATTTTGAACACAACTATATATGTATTTGAGTACAATATTTAGATATATTATACACACATCAATGTGTTCATATATTATCCTTGTATTAAAGTACATACATACATACATGCATACATAGTACATATTCTATATTATAAAACTAAACATTTAAACTAAAAATCTAAAACCCCGAAAAAGAAATTGTACAGAGAATAAAAGAGTATCTACAATATTTTATGTTGGTAATTGTAATAAAAAAATATGGGTCCTTGCCAAAACAAACAAATTGTGGGTTTCTTAAAATAGAAGCATAAAAAGGACAAATACATCAGAAAAGAACAACTGGAACAAACTGGTCGCATCTGTAGTATGCTTTGTGGTTCAAATTTGTTGGATTGTAATTCTCAGTTATCAACAAATGCAGCCATCAACTAAACATTGTTTTAAATGCTTCTACGAAAAAAAAAATTCACGGATGACACGTGCACTGAAATCAATTTGTATGAATGTCCGCATAAATACATATGCAAGTATGTGGATATATGTATGTATGTACACACATATGTATATGCATTCTTTGAAGTGAGGCTTAAATAGTAATATACACAGGTTATAAATGATTTTTTGGATACTGCACATGTAAGATTGCATAAGACAGCAAAATTGAATGCTGCAGTAACAGTTAATTTAAGACTAAGTACACATTAATTCAACATAACCTATGGAATAATCTAATAATTCGTATATTTTAACAAACATTAAAATAAAAATATTCTACAAAATTAAAAAATGTGTGCAGTTTAAATTTTGAATTAACGTAGCTTGTTTCTAAACTGTGACGTTCGCGAAACCTAATACTAATACGGATACAGATGCAAGCCCATAGGAGTTCATTTTGAAAATGATTACAAATCGGCTATATACAGTTAGGGACAAAATTTTTTAAAAAACAACCAATATTAAATATAAAGAACTTGGTTGTTTTTATTCATTGCTTTTATTGAAAATTTTCAAATTGATTTTAATCTTTATACTATGCTTTTTTTGAAAAATAATAAAAAAACAAAAAATATTAAAATCTCTTCACAATTATGACCCTTGAGAAAAATCCTTACGTTTTTGGCTATTAATATTTCGTCACCCCCCATCTTTCAGTTTTAGCAGCTTTTATTCATTTTGGTTATAAAATTTATAAGCACCTGTGGGTTAATATTTAAAACGCTCCCAAAGTTCATTGATAGTTTTCACTGGGTCTTATTTAGCCAATATATTCATTTTCAATATTGACCAAAGGTGTTCCATAGGATTTAAATCCGGAGACTGAGGTGGACAATCTAAAATTTTAATCCCATTTTCTTCAAACCACTTTTTAGTAACTGCGACAGTGTGCTTCTGGTCATTGTCTTGCATGAAGATATCATCCTGACCCGGATCCAAACCAAATATATCCAAACTTGGGATGTATGAATCTTTAAGGATTGTAATGTAATCTTTGGTACACATTCTGCCAGTTATTCCGTGTAGTACACCCGACTGGTTTCCACGAAAACAGCCCCAAACAATTAAAGATCCGCCTCCAAATTATATTGTGCTTATAATATTTCGCTCATGGACTCCAATTCTTTTATCAACCCATGTCCATTGGCAAATACGGTTGATTTTTGTTTCATTAGACCAAGTTACCTTCATCCAGTCGTTTGTCATAAAATTCTCGTACTTTTTTGCAAAAGCCAACCGCTTTTTTCGATTTTGTTCACTTAAATAAGGTTTTGGAACGTATGTTTAAACTATACTCTTGATTGAGTATTTGTGTGACCTAACCAAACATAATCAATCGACGAACTTCTCCAGCATCGGCAAGCAAAAGTTTTTTGGGACAACCAGATTTATTTCCCAGATTTATTTCAAATTGTTCTGATCCTTTATTTTATTCCCTAACCCTATTGATATATTACATTTTTTTTTTGCTATTTCGTGATATGCGACACCTTCCATTATGTCTTTTGCCACATTTCGGTTCAATAGGGGAGTCTTAGATTTTCCCATTATAAAAGGCTAAATAAATTATTTAAAAGTGTAGTTTTTTATTTAAATAACTTTAATCTAGAAAAAGAGAAAATATAGAAAAGAGAAAGATCTAACAGTCAAAAATGTTCACACACGTGGATTGTTTAATTTGTTTTTAGTGAAAAAGTAATGGTACTCTAAGAAAATGTTGCCATACAATATGCAACATTGTGTCAGACTACATAACACAAAATGGGTTGCTAGACCTAAGTTTGTACAAAAATTTTGTCTAGATATATCTTTAATCTTACTTTTTGTGAACAATTTTGTCCTTAACTGTATGTACGTTAAAAATGCAATAATTTTACTGACCATGAATATGAAAATTATTTGGTAGTTTTGCAAATATTTTAACTTATACAAATTTTCTTTTATTTTATTACCTTTTTTTTAATTGATTTGAAGTTGTATAATTTAATAATTAATTTATAAATTTTCAAAACAAAAAAGAATTACAAAATTATTAACCCTTTCTTTTTAAGTGGTTCTATTTAAAATTTGACAATATTTCATAAAAGTGAAAGTGAAATATTTACAACAATTTAGGGGACAATAAAAAGAATAGAAAGGAAAAAAATAACAAAATCAACTGAAATGAAAACAACAATATCAACATACACAAGAATAACAGCAAAAAACATCAATAAATAATAACCAAGAGGGAAGTTAAAAATTAACGAAAACATTTTGTTTTTTTTTTTTTAATAATTCCATTCAACATAATAAATTCATAAATAATTTGTATCTGGGGAGAAGAGACCAGTAAACGAAACAATGAATATCCAAAGAAAATTCCTGAGAACTCTATTATTTATAGAGTATGTACGTACGTGTATGTATGACGAAAACAATGCTGTTTTGCCAATTCAACCCGAAATGAATTCTTTACGAATTTCTCAAGTGACAACGAAGTGGTGGGCAAAAAGAATTTCAAAATAATCCGAAATTCTGGAAAAGGGTTTATTTTACTGATATTGTATTCTAATAATTTAATTTGTAATATTTTCGCAACAATTGACAGTTGCCTATACCAGACACAACGTTTCTATAGAAATGTTTATTTACAGGGTTCTCCAACCACATAAGCTATGTGTCAAGGAGGTAAGTGTGTAATTAAATAGAATGGATCTTAAGCTCACAAACAGGTGTACCCGTTTTATACTTCTTCTCGATTCGATTTTGATTTCTTTTGAATTGTATTAACACTTCTCGTTCAAAATTTCTCTTGGGTGAAGTTAAAGAAGGATATCAGGCACTCAACAACACACATACAAAGGATACAAGTGGAAACGCAAACATACGTATGTATATACCAATACCAATGAATTATACACATTTAAGCAAGTGTTTTGCTGCTGTTGTAGACATTGCCTTTGATTTGTAAACATTTTTCAATCCATTTCAACTCATTCGATATTCATAATATGTAGACTGTCGGCCTTTGTGTAGATGTAGGTATGTATGTATACTGAAGTGCTTATAAGAATAAATTCCATTTTATTTTAAATTCGCAATCTATATTTGTCGTCCATGTTGGTGTTGGTGTTGTTGTTGTCCTTATTGTTATTGTTATTATGGCAAGCAATCATCAAATGTATCTTTCTCTAAATGCGAGTACATTTATTGGATACCTTGATATTTGACAACAGTGAACGACGATTGAAACAACAACAAAAAACATAAAAAATTTAACACAATAGAAGCAGAAACAGTGCATACACAACCAGTACTTCGCTTTATACAGAAATGTTAACATTACAACAAATCGAAATATTGTTATTGTATTCCTTTGATAATATTTTTATTTTTACAAACTTCTTGTTACAATTACGTTTTGTTTTGTTTTCGGATTCGGGTATTTTGGAACTTAAAAGAGAATTTTAAGATTCTTCAATTAATACAACAATTGAATACGAACATTGTTCACTTCAGATACAGTAGCACCCAATGATTCGTATTTATTTACTTTGTGTCAAACATTTAAATGTTAATTTTAATTGAAGTATTTCTCAACATTATTTGTCTACCCTCCACAACTACAGTCGTTTAGAATTTCTTTACAGAAATTGTAAATCCAAAAAAAAAAGATAACGTCCCGCTAACTCACAATTTTTAAAATATAGCCGTCAAAATGCGTAGATGTTAATATGAAATTAATTTAATAATCTACAAATACCTAGATTCTCATACCACTTATGCTGGGTGTGTTAAATTCATACAACAGTGGCGGGATCTACAGTTTACAGTCGACTCTGATGGCATATGACAAGAATGACAAAAACTTTTTTTGACAATTTTTATTTTATTCGCAGATATTTTGCCAGAAATCCATGCAGAGCAAGTCATACTTACATAATTGGTCATTACAAGCCTTCAGTCAGGATTACGACCTAGCTTCTCACACCACTTATGTTGTGTGCGTTAATTTTATACATGAATTTCACTCCAATTTTATTTACACTAAGAGTTTTTTTGCCAAAAATCCACTGAGAGGAAGTCGTCAAAGAAATATTTTCATATTTTCATTTTAATGTCTGACCTGGGATTTGAGCTCGGGTCATACATCTAATAAGCAAATACACTACCTACAAGACTACGGTGACTTAGAGAGCGAGCAAAGAAATATTTTCCATAATTAGAATTATTGGAGATATCTGGGGTTTAAACCGTGACCTAACGTCAAAAATACTACTCACTGGTCTACGACGATTTCGAACAATTTGGTTTGATGTTGGACACAGTCTAATTTTTCCCTAATCTTCAAATTAAATTTACGATTTATTTAAATTGGAACTAAAAATTGTTAATGTACAAATAATGAACTAAATTATGTGAAACTCGATTTTGTTTTCGAAGTTTTTTGTGATTTTAGGATTAAATATGGAAAAAATTCTTCATATTCTTTACAAATGTATCAAATTTGAATATTTCCTGTAGTGAGTTTCATAAATGTTTTATGGTAGTGCATAGTTAATTTAAAGCAAAGTATTAAACAACCTATTGAAGCACATGATTTTTAACTACTTTTATAATAAAGCAATGCATTAATTCATTGAGTACCAAGTTCCCATTAAGTTCCCTTAATAAATATCCGATTTGAATTTTAAAGATAATTTATTTTTGTAATTGTATGTATTAATTCAGTTTTTATTTTTATTGGCAATATTTTAATTCAGACTTCAAAGATTGACTTACCAGGAGTATTCAGAAAGTTGTTTTATACATTTAACCATATTCTTACCACATTTCATTTGTATCATAGTACGAGCATAATTGCTACACCGCTTGTTGACATTGGTTACGATTAAGCGATACCACTTTAGTTAAAAGTATGTTAACAAAGCCTTCATTGTTGATTAAAAATCAATGTGTAAGGTTTTGCAAATTCAGTATTTAATTTGAAACTGTTCTCTCTTGGTTTAGTCAAAAATTATGACTTAAATGACACTTCGACTAAAATGTGTTCATAAAATCACAAGAAGGGTATCACAAGAATGCAACGACATAATAATCGCATGTATTTTAAAATAATTTCTAAAATAAAACCACCCAGATAGTGATACGTTATTTTAGTAATACTCATACGCAACTACACTTAATGTGCCGGAACGATGAAAACTACACAGCCAAAGTAATGGCTACATAAATAAAAGTCTGGTTAGATACCAAATCTCTAGATACTTTTAAGTGTATTTGGTTTTTTTTTAGATGTCTATATGTATGGCTTGGTAGTGTGTTTTAAGGAAATATTTGTATCCTGTAGTTTAATGTCAGCACCTCTTAAAGATGCACTGTTGGAGCATTAAATTTATTTCCTTTAAAAGTGCCATTACATGAATACGTTTGAGTATGCATGCGAAGTTCATTTTAAGTTTTTCGAAAACCAAAACATCAGTAGCAAATAAATAAGAATATTACATATAATACTTAAACTTTTGCTTTTCGCTTTTGCCTTTGCTTTTTCTATTCACAGAAAGGACTATTCTGCAAGATTGTCGCAGTACATGCGCTTCAATGGGTTGCCTTAGATAAGGTTACACAAATACAGTGGAATTCGGATAAACATAAACCGCCACATAACTGGCAATGAACAAGTTTTATTTTTAGTTTTTGTTTATTTATGGGAACGATATTTGATTGACTGCAAAACCACTTAAATAAAAGCTAAGCGTCAATTAATTAAAGTTAAATTATTTGTATTAATTTATCATTTGCCAACGACAAAAGAGTTGTAGCTACGCTGCATTTTTATTGCTTAATGTACATCTCTGCATAGTTTAAATCATTTTCCTTTATTATAAACCATCTCCCGTATTCATATAATTTTTTTTTCTTTGTATGAAAATTTATTACATAAGCTCTTCATGCTCCAAAAATAATTTTAATGTGTTTAATTTGTGTTACATATGCACGATATTTGAATTTATAAAATAAATTTGAAATCAATTTGTTACAATTTGATTAACATGATATTAAAAAAATCAGTTCGTTGATTGAAGTGAAATTCATACATAATTGGTCATTACAAAACAGCTGAAAGGAAGTCATCGCAGAAATATCATTTATCACTACGGCGGTTACGAATCCTGTTTTATTGTCAAGAAATTGCCGTTGTTTTACATTTGCAATAACCGCACTTGACTGTATTGACACACATACGCTTCTGCGCTTGTGAGCAATTCTGTCGTTGACAAATACCTTTTGGGAGACACGTACCACTTAAATACAAAAGTTGTGGCATCGTATATGAAGATTTGTGTTGACAAAGCTCATACATACATACACTCACACTCACAAAATAAGCGTTACATTGAGACAGCTTGGTGTACGAATCCTTGTTTAGAATACAGAGGTCCATTATTAATTGAATGTTGAAAGCCTCGGTAACTTATATTCCCCAAGTTGCATTGCCTTTGATATGAAACAATGTGAAAAATGAAACCATTAAGTATATGCTGGCGATTTAGTAGTATCTTTATGTCTTAAAAGTATACAATAAATTATAAAAATTACAACAAATGTATACAAACATAACTGAAATGATGACATAATTTGTTACGAAATCGAATTAAACTTGTATTGAATTTTTGGCATTTTTAGTTTTTTTTTTAATCAACTTATTTAAAAAGTAGTCGATTATCCGAAAGAAATAATATAAATATATTTTACTTTTCTAGACGATAAAATCGAGAAAATTTAAAGTAATATAAAAGGTCCAAAGAACCTAAAATTCGATTAATGTTAAATGTCACCCTCTTACAAGGTGCATTAGAAAAATTTTTGACCAACGCTGTTGAAATGTCATTTTTTATTTGAGAAGAACATAACACAAATATTTAAAAAAGGGTGTGCCCTGTATTTGCCACGGCGGCTATTGTTGAAATGAATGTTGAAATAAATTCAGTAATTCTTCTTCATCAGATGACGAAGATGAATATAATAACTGATTTATTTAAATTTTTGCAAATAAAGTAGATGCAGCAATATCCATATTTATATTTTTTTCATAAAAATGGTTTTAGATCTAAAAATTTGTTGTATTTTTTAAGAAACAAACGCAAAATTGCATTTTTCCTTAATAAAATGCACATTTTTTGGTAGAAAAGAAAACACCATTAAATTTAAAACAATCGCGCTCTCTATTCACATCCAGTCAATGTTAATTACGTCGACCAAAAATAAGAAGACTTTGGCCAATTCTATTCTGTTTAAATCTAATTAAATTATTAATAATTTCTAATTGTATTTTAAAAAATAACAAAAATTTTCAATCAATTTCTATAGATTGTGACAAAATTTCATCACTCATCATCACCTTAAGATGACTTTAAATTTAATATCAACTAATTTTTAAAAGCAAACACCATTATTTTCATACGTATATTACTGCACAAATCGTAATCTTTACAACTAAAATGAACTTTAATAAAATTTTTATTAATCTCCTCTCATTGTAGCTTTGACTTCACATCGTTCTTTTACTAGGATGGCATTATATAAGAGCCAACATCTGTCTTTTCTAAACTATGATTTAAAAGAAAAAATAAATAAATAAATAATAAAACATTTAAGGTTTCGGTTTGCTGACCCTAATTGAAGTTTTGTTGTTAAAATTGCATTCAACTTCTGTTGTACGGCTAATAACTTAAACACAGACGCACTACTGTATCTGCAAAATTCATTTTTAAACGCTTTTTAATGCACTTTGAACTTTCTTACTCAACAGATATCTTTTTACTGTCTTTTTCATTCTTCATTTTAATTTTTCTTTTGTGTCCATCTTGACGACCGAACTTGGTTGCGCTCTTAAATATTAAAAAAGCATTTGCTGGCATATTTTGTTAAAGACACAACAGTAAAATTGAAAGCAAATCGCAATAAATACGAAGGAAACTCACAAAAAAGAGGAATCTTGCAAACCGCACTCTATAAAGTTCGCAGAACTTTCTTTTTCTATTTCGTTCATCTTTCGTTTCGTTACTTGACTTGTGTGACAAATACGTTTTAGCACATTTTAGTTTCGGTTTAGTTTAGGTTTTTGCTATTTATTCTCTTATTCTTATTTACTATTTTATTCTTAAAAGGCTTTTTAGAATATATTTAAGTACATACATACTGGGGATGCCAAACGGGATCGATTTTTAAAAATTCCGAGATTTGGTATTTTGTAAATCCCGATTCTGAAATCCCGAGATAATTCGGGATCCAAAAATCCCGAAAAATCGCGCTTTTCTATTAATAATAAAAATATTTCGTTAACAAAATCATTTCTATTCCAATTATGTATGTACAGAAGCTCCATCGCATAATCGGACAAGCATTAGTCTGATATGTATTGGCTTAAAACTTGAAAAGAATATATTAAATATATGTTTTTTTTACTTTTATTTACACTCTATATTCCAGACTTTCAGATTAATAAAAAAAATTACAAAATTTTTTATGATAACGGTAATTTTATAAAGAAAAACGAAATTAACTAAATTTTTTGTGCTCAACGCATAATCGAACAAATAAGAGCTCCATTGATAAAAATGACAAAAGACAACAATTAATACTTCGTAGCATATCCTTTGTTCTCCAGAACGGCTTATAAACGTTTGGGAATTGATTTTGCCAAATTGTAGCCTACCACAGGTTCTATGGAGCTTCAAGTTTCCAGAAAAACCGCCTTAAGCTCATTCAAAGTTTTAAATTGTTGTTGGGATACTCTTCTAGCATATTCTTCAAAAAGATGTTCAATTAGGTTGAGATCTGGGCTCTTTGCAGGGGTTGCCATAAGTTTGGGGCAATTATGGATCAACCAAAGCTTTGCCACACCCGAAATGTATTTGGATGATTGTCCTGGTAAAAAGCAAAATCGTTCGTTATGCCTAAGAACTAAAAATATTTTTAAAAAACTGCAGTGTTTGCTTAAATACCATTCGTAATACATTGCACAAATATAACTACCAAGGTAGATTTGCCAGAAAAAAGCCATTTATTAGGCCTAAGAATAAAAACAATACAATAAAATTTACTAAAAAGTATTTGCATAAAATAGAAGATTTTTGGAATAAGGTAATTTGGTGTAAAGATGTCTTAAAATACATTTTTGCTGATAGTTTTTATTTGTTACAAGGTCCTGTTCACTGACTAGAGCACACTCAATATGCATGGTTCAGATGGCAAGATGTTTGGGTGGCGTAAACCAAATGCAAAACTTAATCCTCAAAATACAAAATCTACTTTTAAGCACGGAGGATTATCTATTATGGTTTGGGGTTACATGTCAGTGAAGGGGTGGGCAATTTCTATTTCATTGATGGTAAAATGGACAAATTTGGTTACCTCAACATTTATAAGGCAAATATAAAGCAAAATGCCGAAAATTTAGGCGAGTGCGATTTGCGCCTCGAAGACTGTGCGCTCTAGTGCACTGCGAAAGCTGGACGTTAAGAAGCTGCGATCACAAAGGACAGCTGAGGCATTCTCCGCTCAACTCTCTGATAAGCTCCATCGTTCCCCATCAAATCTCAGCAACATTGGCGGATTGTGGGCCAACATCTCCCACTCCTTGAGCAAGTGCCATTGTCGAAAATTACAGAGAGAGGAGAAGGGATGAGAGACGCCTTTTCAGACGCAAGAAGAGGAAGCAGGAAAGGCGTGAGCGTGAAGAAGCCGACATGTACAGATGTAGGAATGACGCTCGAAAATTTTATCAAAAGGTTAAGCGTCTGACCGAGGGGTATAAGCCCCGTATTATGTGAACGACTGAAACCCCTCGTCAAAACACTGATTGGACCATATCAGTGCGGCTTCAGACCTGGCAAGTCCACCGTAAGATCTTCGGTCCAGTGCGAGTTGGCGATGATTTTCGCATCCGATACAACAGTGAGCTGTATGAGCTCCTCAACGAAATGGACGTTGTACAGCGTATTAATATCCAGCGGCTGCGCTGGCTCGGTCATGTCGTTCGAATAGAGGAGGATGCTTCGGCGAGACGAGTGTTTGATGCGGGGATCTGCGGAAGTCGGCGAAGAGGACTACCTTGTATCCGTTGGAAGGACCAAATCGAAGAAGCCTGTCATCGATTGGTGTGACCAATTGACGTAGGCGCGCAAGAAGCAGAGGCGCCTGGATGGATGTGTTATGGCCAATTAAGTAGGTAAGTATGTATTGTATAGATATAATTTTGAGTTTTTATTTTTGTTGTAAAACTTCACTAGCCTGTAGGACTAGAACGTAGGGTGAACAAGCACTTTACACATGTTAGCAATGGTGTTGCAAAAAACAAAAACTCCTGAAAAACAGCTTACCATAAAAGAAACAAACTTTTTTCAACTAAATAACAACAGCAACAACATTGGTAACATATAAAGTTTGGTCAAACAAACAACGAACAACAACAAAAACATTAACTCGCGCACAGACTACGTTTTATTAAAGAAATAAAGCCAAAATGGTTAGAGCACAACCATTTTTGAATAGGTTGTAAACACCATGAAAGTTACGTATATACATATGTACATACATACATATGTATACAAACATATGTATGTAAACGCGTGTGATTGGGTGTAAAGTAAAAAAAAGCGGGGCTTAAGAGCAATGTAAACATGGCAAAGAAATATAAAACGGAAAGATAATAAATTTTGGAAGCCGATTAAAAAGAAAATTTTGAAATCGGTCAAGGAGAAAAATGCATTCAACCATTTTTTTTCACACACTCATGAATAAGAAGAGGATATCTCTGCTGCCTTCATACCCATTTCCGAACTGGTTTATGTGATACTCAATTGAATACTTCAAAAAAAAAATACCAAATTTATACTCACATCGACACAGCTGTGAATAAAATGTCGATTCAAAAAGAAAAAACTTTCTGCAAAATGTTTGGTTTAGTAAAAATTTAATTTTAATTATTCCCCATTTATTTTGTAATACATTTAAACCTAAAACGGACACTTGTTTCTTCGGACTTTGTAGAGCTATATCCTAGAAAAATGACAACAAAATTTTTAAGACTTGTTGTCTCTTCAATGTATAATTATTTTGGCACTGGAGGTGCCAAGATATTGATACAATTTGTGATCAAATGTCACAATTTATCAAAAAACTTTAAAAACTAAAAAAACTTTTCTCTTTTATATTCAGTAAGCAAAATTCGGATTCGTTCACCTACACATTTGTTACATAATTTACTTTTACGGAATCAATAATTAAATGTTTTGTTTCTCATGCTTTTTAAATTAAAATTTCGAAAATCTATCAAAATTTTTAGTTCAGAATTAAAATGTACATGCAAAACTTTAAAGATCTTGAAATATTTATTTAAAATTAAGAATTTATATACTGGACCTTGAGATTTAGCTTAACCGATGCAAAAGAAATAATGGCGCTAATTTAGGAAAAATCTGTTATGACTTCAACATTTCTTTAAAAATTTTTTTAGAAGAGTCATCAATGATCATTTCTATATTTTCCCCTATTATTAATATTACGGAATAAACAATAAATTAAAATTTTTATTTATTTTTATTAAAAATTAAAATTTTTATTTATTTTTATTTTTATGTTAAAAATTTTTTAAATAATATATATTTTATAAAATAATTAAAAATTATTCTCAATAAATTTTAGAATATTGATATCTGAATAAGCAAATAAACTTTCTTAAAATAATTTTTTAGTCTAATTATTTTTTTTAGGCTTTTTGTAATAATAACGTATGTGTATAGCTCAACAATCATTATTGATTTATCTACATACATAAATATGTACTTATGTACTGTATACATTCATTAAACTTTTACACTTATGAAAAGAAAAAAAATGTTAATAAAATTTTCGATTATAAAAATAAATTTATCATTTAATTGAAGTCGACTAAAGAATTTGAAATATCCTACATAATTAAAATAATAATTATTATGTGCATAATTTATTTACTTTCCACTAGAATATTAACCCAATATTCCAATTTAAATCCGTGCTAAACACGTTTAAATAAAATAATTTTCTCCTTAGTTTTATAACGTTTTAAATTATTATATTTTATGTTATACTTTAAATTATTATTTTCCTTTTTACAGGACAGCATGATGGTAAAAATTTTCTGCAGATGTCTCAAACTGAATATGTGAGTAAGAGATAAATCGAAAATTTCATCATAAAATTTTTTTTTTATGTTCTATATTAACAATGTTGAAATAAAATAAAAATTTAAATTAAAGAACCTGTTAAACAAGTAAATTTATATATATTTAATCGCACAAGACTACACGGGCACCCCTTCATTGGTAGTCTGACATTTTTAGTCCATAACTTTCTAAAATGTGTGCAGTAAAATTCTTAGTACTCCAATATAGTTTGACAAATAAAGTCTCCACAACCTTTATACTCTTGCACAAAGTCCCGATATGACTTCAAGAAAGTATTTAGGAGATCCTTTGAAAGAACGGTTACGTAATCGCCAAAACACCAAACAAAAGTCAAACGAAAAACTTGTTAATGGTGCCACCAGCAAACACTAAACAAAACTTGTACATTCAATTTCAAATGGGTTAAATACAAGGGATAACATTTTCATATATTAGGCCTGAATTTTAAATTTACTCAGGGTTCTCCTAGGTGGTACTTATGGAGTCATCTGAAACTTTTCCTTATTTTTCTCTTTTTTTAGGAAAAATATTAAAAAATTGTTTGTTCTATAATAAATTAATAAAATAAATATGAAAATCTTAATTCTTTTATAAGAAACTGTCAAAATATATGCGAGTATTTAGTTTTTGCTCTCCACTGTACATATGTATGTAGATGGTGTAGTTATTCCTTAAAAATTTTCTTCACGAGGAATGAAATTTTCCTACTTGTATTCGCCTTTGATGATACGTATTGTATTATTTTTAACGTTTAATTAAAATGTTTTGTATGTATTACGTCAATCACCATTGCTTGTGGAAATAATGGCACACTTTTATGTCAAACATTTAGATCTGCAAGATAATAGAAATCTGAAACAAAAATATTCAATCTTCATCGTGAATATAAACGTTTTATCCGGATTAGCCCGACTGTTTGGGAAATAAGAACGCTTTTATCATAAAGTCATATCGCAGATTTACTTTAATGGGTTCATGTTTCCGGGAAACTCGTTTACAAATGCGATGTCACGGTGTAAATAATGAATACATGTTTTTTTTTCCCTGAACATCTATATACAACTGTAAGATTTTGTTTATACATGCGCTAATGTGTAAAAAACCGTATTTTTTACTTTTGATAAGTTAAATTATAATTAAAATAATTTGATAGGAAATATTTAAATAAATTTGAAGTTACAGAAGTCATTTCTATTGCATCTCACATGTTCATTTTCTCAAACATGAAATTGAAAAGTTTAAATCGCAATTTAAATAAAAATTGTTGAGGGTGTGAAAACTTTTTTAATATTCGCGACACATGGTACAGCAATACCAACAATAATTGAACATGAGTTACTTTGCAGAATTAAACATGGATGTACACAATAGCATTCTACACATTAAAAATAAAAAAAAATTATTCACAAAATATTGTTATTAAAAATGTTTAGAGTTTGAATTCGTTATGTTTTTTTTTTCTAAAAAATTTTTATTGATATTCAATTATTTCTAATCTAAGCACAAAATTATTTAAATTTCAATATTTAAACAAGAATTTGACGTAGTCTAGTAGGTAGTGTGCTGGCTTATTATCGAGTCCCAGGCTAGACGTAAAGTATTTCTTCGGCTATTTCTTCTGAGCAGATTTCTGACAAAAACTCTGAGAGTAAATAACATACATAATTGGCCATTACAACCCTTCAGTCATGATTACGACCTAGCTTCTCACACCACTTATGCTGTGTGCGTTAATTTTATACACGAGTGGCGGGACCTACAGTTTAAAGTCGACTCCGAACGACAGATTTTTGAGAAGCTTTTCATGGCAATTTTTACTCTCAGAGTCTTTGCCAGAAATCTGCTGAGAGGAAGTCGCCGAAGAAATATTTTTTCGTTTTGATGTCTGACCTGGGATCAGAGACCTGCGCCGATCGGCTGACAGCCGGCTAAGCCGAGCCGCCGACAAAATTTAAAAGCCGCCGCCGCCGAAAATTTATTCGGCTTGATTCGGCTTAAATTCAGCCGCCGTTTTATGTATGTAAGAAAATTAAAATATATGAAAATATGATATTTATATTTTTGTTTTACTAGACTTAAATACATTATTGATGTTTTTTTGTTCATTTTGTGATAATAGAAAATTGTGATTAATAGAAAAATTTTTAATTTTTTGATATGGAAATTTTGAACACCCTTTCTTATTTTTGGTGAATGTGGGAACACTTTTAACTTTACGTTAAATTTTTTAAAAGACAAAAAATTGAAATGGAGAACTAAAGAACTACAAATTTCAATAATTTAAATGAGTTAAATTCATCTGATTCCGATGACGACCATGCTATTTTTAATGGTATTGATTTCCCAAAACAATAATTGAAACATCAATTTCAATTAGCTTTTAGCCAAATTTTTTTGGAAAATTTTATTTTGAATACTTATTTCTGATAATTGTTTTGTAGGTGTTATAATATGCGAAATAATTTCAGGTTTGGAGCTTCTGCGTCGACATCAAACCTCTGTAACCATTTACGTGCTCATGGTATTGATGTAAAATCGAAAAAATTTGAAAATTCGAATGCCAAACCTAAAACCATATTGCCAGGAAGTTCTGAAAATGCAGATTCCGAAAAATTTGCTAACGCATGTCTACTTGTGCAAATGTGTTGCAGAGATCTAAGGCCCTTTAACATGGTGGAGCAACCAGGGCCATTTTATTTATGTCATTTCGGATCACAGCAGACCAGTGTTGCCACCTTGTGTGTAATTTTACTTTTTGTTCTAATTTTTTCTTTAGTCGCTAATTTGTAATAATCGATTTGCTAACAATGATTATTTAGTAAATTTACTGCAATTTTTGGCAAAACCTCTGAGAGTAAATAAAATTGCCATGAAAAGATTCTCTAAAATCTATCATTTGGAGTCCATTTTAAAACTGTAGGCCCCAACGCTCATATATAAAATTAACGCACACTCATAAGTGGTGTGAGAAGCTAGGTCGTAATCCTGACTGAAAAGTTGTAATGACCAATTATGTGAGACTAATGTTTCATACATGGATTTACACGTCTTTTTTGTTCTTTACATACATAAATGTTGGAAATGTATGCATATTATTTAAATAAATAAAAGAGCCGCCGAAACTTTACCATATTTCGGCTGACAGCCGGCTTAAAGCCGCCGCCGAAGATTTTCAACTTTAGCCGCCGCCGCCGACAAATTTGCTCGGCGCAGGTCTCTGCCTGGGATTCGAACCCGGGCCTTTTGTCTAATAAGCCAACACACTACCCACTAGACCACGGCGAGAGTAAATAAAATTGCCATAAAAAGTTTCTCAAAAATTTGTCTTTCGGAGTCGACTTTACACTTATGTATAAAATTAACACACACACAACATAAGTAGTGTGAGAAACTAGATCAAGAATCCTGACTGAAGGGTTATAATGACCAATTTTGTATGTATGTAAGTAAATGCGTTTCAAATTCAGAACTAGGGGATAGTTAATTTAGGGTTTTTCTCATATCTTATTTTTGTGACGTCATACATTTTATGCTACTTTTTCTTTAGGACTCGGAAGGAGTCAAAATACTTGTGATCCGTTTTCGCTCTTATTAGCAACATGATCACTTAATTTGTAGATCAGATTTTCTTTAACTTTTTTGTTTATGTTCTATATTAACAATGTTGAAATAAAATAAAAATTTAAATTAAAGAACCTGTTAAACAAGTAAATTTATATATATTTAATCGCACAAGACTACACGGGCACCCCTTCATTGGTAGTCTGACATTTTTAGTCCATAACTTTCTAAAATGTGTACAGTAAAAGTCTTAGTACTCCAATATAGTTTGACAAATAAAGTCTCCACAAGCTTTATACTCTTGCACAAAGTCCCGATATGACTTCAAGAAAGTATTTAGGAGATCCTTTGAAAGAACGGTTACGTAATCGCCAAAACACCAAACAAAAGTCAAACGAAAAACTTGTTAATGGTGCCACCAGAAAACACTAAACAAAACTTGTACATTCAATTTCAAATGGGTTAAATACAAGGGATAACATTTTCATATATTAGGCCTGAATTTTAAATTTACTCAGGGTTCTCCTAGGTGGTACTTATGGAGTCATCTGAAACTTTTCCTTATTTTTCTCTTTTTTTAGGAAAAATATTAAAAAATTGTTTGTTCTATAATAAATTAATAAAATAAATATGAAAATCTTAATTCTTTTATAAGAAACTGTCAAAATATATGCGAGTATTTAGTTTTTGCTCTCCACTGTACATATGTATGTAGATGGTGTAGTTATTCCTTAAAAATTTTCTTCACGAGGAATGAAATTTTCCTACTTGTATTCGCCTTTGATGATACGTATTGTATTATTTTTAACGTTTAATTAAAATGTTTTGTATGTATTACGTCAATCACCATTGCTTGTGGAAATAATGGCACACTTTTATGTCAAACATTTAGATCTGCAAGATAATGGAAATCTGAAACAAAAATATTCAATCTTCATCGTGAATATAAACGTTTTATCCGGATTAGCCCGACTGTTTGGGAAATAAGAACGCTTTTATCATAAAGTCATATCGCAGATTTACTTTAATGGGTTCATGTTTCCGGGAAACTCGTTTACAAATGCGATGTCACGTGTAAATAATGAATACATGATATTTTTTTCCCTCAACATCTAGTATATACAACTGTAAGATTTTGTTTATACATGCGCTATTGTGTAAAAAATCGTATTTTTAAAATATAAAATAGTTGAAGTAAATACTTTTTCTTCTCTTCGGAGTAAATATTTTCATTTTTGTTACTTTTGATAAGTTAAATTATAATTAAAATAATTTGATAGGAAATATTTAAATAAATCTGAAGTTACAGAAGTCATTTCTATTGCATCTCACATGTTCATTTTCTCAAACATGAAATTGAAAAGTTTAAATCGCAATTTAAATAAAAATTGTTGAGGGTGTGAAAACTTTTTTAATATTCGCGACACATGGTACAGCAATACCAACAATAATTGAACATGAGTTACTTTGCAGAATTAAACATGGATGTACACAATAGCATTCTACACATTAAAAATAAAAAAAAATTATTCACAAAATATTGTTATTAAAAATGTTTAGAGTTTGAATTCGTTATGTTTTTTTTTTTTCTAAAAAATTTTTATTGATATTCAATTATTTCTAATCTAAGCACAAAATTATTTAAATTTCAACATTTAAACAAGAATTCGACGTGGTCTAGTAGGTAGTGTGCTGGCTTATTATCGAGTCCCAGGCTAGACATAAAGTATTTCTTCGGCTATTTCTTCTGAGCAGATTTCTGGCAAAAACTCTGAGAGTAAATAAAATTGCCATGAAAAGTTTCTCAAAAATTTGTCTTTCGGAGTCGACTTTAAACTGTTGGTCCCGCCACACTTATGTATAAAATTAACACACACACAACATAAGTAGTGTGAGAAACTAGGTCAAGAATCCTGACTGAAGGGTTATAATGACCAATTTTGTATGTATGTATGTAAATGCGTTTCAAATTCAGAACTAGGGGATAGTTAATTTAGGGTTTTTCTCATATCTTATTTTTGTGACGTCATACATTCTATGCTACTTTTTCTTTAGGACTCGGAAGGAGTCAAAATACTTGTGATCCGTTTTCGCTCTTATTAGCAACATGATCACTTAATTTGTAGATCAGATTTTCTTTAAGTTTTTTGTTGCAGATATTCTTGCATTGCTTTTCTAAAAATCTTGCTTCGTAACGTCAAACTCAATAATTATTTTTTTTTTTAATTTCGATACGTAATACGATACCAAATGATAAATATTTTAATTTTGTGATGATTTTCACACACCTCACTCACGTCAAAATATTTCCTCTTGCTTGATTTTTATATGTTCATTGTGATTGTATCTGAAAGTTCATCTCTAGTAGGGGCCATTGCAGCTATCTTACTTAGTGCTGATCATCATTCAATTTTGACGTGAGCAATTGGCACACATTCCCTCGAAATGAGGTAAAATGTTTAAGAGGCAAAACACTAAATGGAACTCAATATAATTTTTTTCTTTTACTTTATGTTTAGTTTTATTCGAAACAGAATTTACTTGTTTTTGTATACCAAATTTGATGAGTATTGCTCATAACATTTATTATTATTTAAGGACTCATGTAAAACTGATGTCTTCAGCATTATATATTATTATAGTGAATTATATTATTATTATATTATATTATATTATATTATATTATATTATATTATATTATATTATATTATATTATATTATATTATATTATATTATATTATATTATATTATATTATATTATATTATATTATATTATATTATATTATATTATATTATATTATATTATATTATATTATATTATATTATATTATATTATATTATATTATATTATATTATATTATATTATATTATATTATATTATATTATATTATATTATATTATATTATATTATATTATATTATATTATATTATATTATATTATATTATATTATATTATATTATATTATATTATATTATATTATATTATATTATATTATATTATATTATATTATATTATATTATATTATATTATATTATATTATATTATATTATATTATATTATATTATATTATATTATATTATATTATATTATATTATATTATATTATATTATATTATATTATATTATATTATATTATATTATATTATATTATATTATATTATATTATATTATATTATATTATATTATATTATATTATATTATATTATATTATATTATATTATATTATATTATATTATATTATATTATATTATATTATATTATATTATATTATATTATATTATATTATATTATATTATATTATATTATATTATATTATATTATATTATATTATATTATATTATATTATATTATATTATATTATATTATATTATATTATATTATATTATATTATATTATATTATATTATATTATATTATATTATATTATATTATATTATATTATATTATATTATATTATATTATATTATATTTCCCTTTTGATACCAACACCTTTATAGTAAAGAAATACTCGAGTAGCAGCGTTGTCAACTCAATGCTTTTAGCACTGTTTTTAGTGCTTTTTAAAACTTTCGACGCGGAAAATTTTCGAGTTAGTGCCTAGTGTTTTTTTTAGTGCTTTTCTTTTCATGTCAGTGACACCAACTCAAAAATTAAAAAAAATAACTATAGACTAGACTAAAAATTAGTCTGTAAACTATTCTAAAAGTCTATAGATTAGACTATAGACTAGGCTAATTTTTGGTCTAATTTTTAGTCTAGTCTATAATTAAATGTGTATATTAATTCTAATATATCGAAATGTTAATGAAAGTTTTCATGTGTGAAAGTTAACGTACATTAAACATAATTTTTTTAGATGTATAAAATACAAATAATTTTACCTTCGAAAATATATCAACTCTTTTCCTTATTATTGCTGGAGTTAAATAAATAATGTGGTCTAGCAGCTAGTGTGTTGGCTTATTACATGAAAGGCCCGAGTCCGAATCCCAGGTCAGACATCAAAACGAAAATATGAAAATACTTTTTCGGCGACTTCCTCTCAGCAGATTTCTGGCAAAAACTGCACTGAGAGTAAAAAATTGCCATGAAATGCTTCTGAAAAATCTGTCGTTCGGAGTCGACTTTAAACTGTAGGTCCCGCCACTCATGTATAAAAATTAACGCACACAACACGAGCGGTGTGAGGAGCTAGGACGTCGAACAATGGGTCAATTCGACCTCCGGGTACTGTACTTGTCACAGTTGACAAGTACATGTCCTCTAACCTAACCTAACCTAAATAAATAATATTAATTTTGATTTGTAAATTTTTTTACTGATTATATAAAATAGTGATAAAATAAAAAAAAATATTATATTGTTTTAGTGCTTTTTTGTCAAAATTACACGTTTTTTGAACGAATTTGGTGCTTTTTGAAAATTTATAGTTGACAACGCTGTCGAGTAGTATCGGATCTGCACAGGAGTACAGCTTGACAAAAATAAATTGCTAAAGGACGTCGAAGCCCATAATGAAAGATATTAGTGTCATGTTTTTGCCATCGTTTTGTTTACTCTCTCTAGTTCTACAAAATGGTTGTAATTGCTGCGTTGCATCTATTGTGTTTGCAGCATAATGTACAATCATTTTATCGTTATCGTCGTTATGTTCATTACTAACTTCACTATTTTCGGAGTTTTCGTTACGTTCAATATATTTGCAACACTGCCATATCCCGTCTTTAAATTTTTAATCGTCGTGGCGAAAAGCTAAAAACTACGTATTCACGGCTGTTGTGGAATTCAAATTAGAATTGGTAAATCATGTCGTGAAATCGTATTGATTAGGCATACTTTCGAAAATAAACAAAATCCATATTCAAATCAACTGTTTTGTTTACATTTTTTTACTTTAGTTGCATTTTAACAGTTGGCGTATTATAATTTTTTTATAATACTTTTTTGTCAAAGAAGATTTGTTACCATCAACCATTCCCTGCGTGATTCAACTGGCTGCAACATTGCGAATTTTAGCACAACTCCAAAAATAATACATTCTGTATTGCATCCCTATGTTTGTCCCTATTTGTGTCAAAAATAATTGAATACTTGTAAATTATTTAATTTTAATTTATTTAACTTACGTTTTCCAAAAACATTCCACCAGGTAACAAAACAAAAAGAAAAAAAACGATAACATCAGATTCTATGACATCAAATTCTGATGGTACATAATTCTAATTCGTTTTGAAACCAACAATCAATTGTTGGTCGGTATCAAATCTGATTTCGAGAGGATTCAGATTCCATAACAACACCGATTGCTACATATTACACACAGCGATCAATTTCTCTTCATTAACCTTTTTGTCGAAAAATAATAAATAAAAATATTTTTAAAACCAAAAACCACTATGTCTCGAAGATACTATTTGGATCTAATATTTTTCTACTTTCTCACATATATGTATGTATAAATGTTTGTATAAATTTTTCAAACTATGACCAGGTGGCAGAGACCTGCGCCGATCGGCTGACAGTCGGCTAAGCCGAGCCGCCGCCGCTGAAAATTTATTCGGCTTAAGTCGCTTAAATTCAGCCGCCGTTTTTGTAAGTAAGAAAATTAAAATATATGAAAATATGTTTTTAATATTGTATACTAGAGATGTGCACAAGCCATTCTGCTAGCTTACCCTTCACCGAATGCCATACTGTAGTGTACCCTTTTCTGTTGCTCTTGATTTTACAAGTGCACTGAACTGTGTATTTCTCAATTATTCATTGTATACAACAGCACTCGTTTGCCTGTGAAGTAACGGAACTATGCTTTGCGTTGTAATAGCATATTTTACTACTGAAGCTACATTTTCAGTATTGCCATATGAATATCAGTAGTAGTAATGTAAAAAAAGATTTTTCCCCAGAAATAAAAAATTTAAAAAAGTTACTGGCAATGCTGGCGTCGACGAAGATGTTCGGTTGCCGAGAGCAAAAAAAGAAATGCATGTTGTGACTCTATGAAGAGTACAATATTTTTGTTGCACTCTTCACACAACTCTCTTTTAAACTGTTATACAATGGTTTACGAGTGCAGTTGTTTTTCTGTACTCTATCTTTAAGTATCACATGTGTAAAGTTTGCTTTGATGAGTCCCCCATGCATTTGAAGGGGTAGGTACATAAATTATTTCAATCCAGGATTTAAATTTAAAGAAAATTAAAAGGATATTTTCCAAAAACAATAATTGAAACTGCTATTTCAATTAGCTTTTTGTAAAATTTTTTGGGAAATTTTATTTTTAATTTTCATTTCTGAAAGTTGTTTGTCATAAGTGTGCGAAATAATTTCAGGTTTGGAGTTTCTACATCGACTTTCACACTTCTGTAACCATTTACGTGCTCATGGTATTGATTTAAATCAAAAAATTTTGAAAATTCGAATGCCAAAACAAAATTCATATTGCCAGGAAATTCTAAAAACGCAAATTCCGAAAAATTAGCTAACGCACGTTTGCTTGTGCAAATATGCTGCAGAGGTCTAAGGCCCTTTAACATAGTGGAGAAACCAGGTTTTATGGGATATTTGAAAGTCATTTCGGATAACAGGTGACGTAAAGGCGCCGCCGAAACTTTACCATATTTCGGCTGACAGCCGACTTACAGCCGCCGCCGAAACTTTTCAATTTTAGCCGCCGCCGACAAATTTGTTCGGCGCAGGTCTCTCCCAGGTGGTCGCCACAAGAAAAACTTTTGTTCATCTATAACTTTTCTCATAAGAACTTCTTTAGCCAGGTCATTAGCTTCAAGAGCAAGAACAATAGGTCAATGATTTCCAATTTATTTTGGGTTGAATTGGATTATCTAAACGATAACGTTGTTGTTTCAAGAGGATAATGCTACGTGTTACATAGTTCATGCGCCAACGTTATGGAAAATATCACGTTTCGGATTAGCTCCACTCAGAGATGCCGCGGTCGGCAGTTAAACGTTATATCTCACCACGCATCTATTATGTAAGAAAAAAATTGTATTATCAGTTGAAAATACTAAACCTAATATGAACAACTGTTCTATGGTCCTACAATAACTGAAATATTAAACCAGAAATTACTGCCAAACTATTGTAAAAATGTATTGCAATTTAAATCTATATATTTTTAAATGAAACTTTATATCCTAATTCTACTTTGTTATTGCCTGAAATTACAAATAAAATTGTTAAAAGAATACATACGAATGTGTATTTCAACCTTTGTAATCATTTCATAAGTATTTTAGACCCTAAACAAGAGAAGTGTCAAGAATTTTATTACGAATGAAATGTTCTGGGTACACAATAATTACATCTGGAAACATGATTGAAAGCAATTAAGAATAATAAAAAAAATTTCACAACGTTAAGAGTTTTTTTAATTTTAGGATTATTACCGCATTAGCGAATACAAATTTAAAGCCTACTATAGTACATATTGCAGGTGTACGCATAACTCAAAGAAAGAAAATTTTCATTTATAATCCACATACGTAAGTAGAATATTTTGGCTGGACCTACAGTTTAAATCCGACTTCAAACAACATTATTATTTTTTTCGCCAGAAAGCTGAGAGGAAGTCGCCCAAGAAAATATTTATTTTTGTTCGAAATGTTTTACCTGGGATTTGAACTAGAGATGCCAAACGGATTTTTAAAAATCGAGGGATTCGGGATTTTGTAAATCCTCTCTCCTCTTCTCTTAATAGTAAATATATTTTGTTAACAAAATTATTTATATTCCAATTACATATATCAGAATTATATATTAAAAATAAAAATACACATAAAATATAATATAAAATTAACAAAAATAAATATTATTCATACGTACGCAAATGCATTAGTTTTAAGAAAAATTATTTGGATTCCAACAAAAAGATTAAGCATCCAATGTGGTATCTGATAGGCTTAAATGAATTTTGTTGTCAACATACGCAGCCGTTGAAAAACACTTCTCGCAATCAACAATTGTTGGTAAAGTAGTTTCAAGATAGCTATATGCAGCTTGTAAATATTCACCTCTACTATCGCCTGATGTAAATAAATCTATTCCTTTGGACACTTGAGTATCTAAATCAGTTACCCTATTAATTCGTTTTATAGACCTTTTGCCTTCTTCGATGGCATCAAATAACTTTTTATCAATGGAAGTGGGGTTTTCCTTATCTGAGAAGCTAACATCGAAGTCAAGTGATATAGATTTTTTTTTGAGGACCTTTTGTAGGTTCAAAATACATATGAATTCACAATCCCGGGACAAGCTTTTAAAAATCCCGGGATTCGGGATTTCCCGATTGGCATTCCTAGTTTAAACCCTTCAATTAGCCAACACTTTACCTACTAAACTACTGCGACTCTCTTCCGTTTCTTAAGAAAGTAAAAATAAGTTCGTTCCGATTACAGTAACTCACAAATACATATAAAAAACCCACAATTGTTTCTATGACAAGAATATTTGTATATACGTACATATGTTAAAGCTGTCGTCGATTTTTTACAAGTAAAAAGGCACATAGAGGAACCCATTAGGTTTCATGTGTTGAAAGTAACTGAACTTGAAACTAACAGTGACGCAGTAAGAGCCAATGAGACATGCAAATGTCAACAATATTTCCTTTTGAACGCGATACATGAAATATAATATGTACAGTCTCCCTGTGGTTTAACTTAAAATTCCAAAGGCACACTTTGAAATAAGAAAAAATTTCTGTGAGAAGTTTACATTAAAAAAAAATACAACAATGTGAATATTGCGCGAGTGATGTAGACTAAGTTTAAACGATTTTTTTATATTTTATTATTGTCATATCCCACAAGACTTTCGCGACTAGATGACGGCTGACCTTTTTTATTTTTTAACAAAAACCTAACATTTAAAGTTATTACTATTAGTTATACAATTATAATTCCAAAACTAATTTATGTTTTAGAGTAATCGAAAAAACAATGATGGGATGGATCAAAGATCCTTTTTGAATTTTTCATGATGTTTTCATATGTCTTACAAAGAAAATATACGAAAATTTGGTATCGCATGAAAGGTCATTGAAAGACGCTTTAAAGTATTTAACAAACTTTTTGGTTTTTGAGATTTTTTATTAATCTACACAGACCAGAAAATTGTTAACACAGATACCTAAGTATAATCTATAGTCTGGTTTATAGTCTAGTCTATAGTTAGTTTATAGTCTAGTCTATAGCCTAGTCTATAGCCTAGTCTATAGTCGAGTCTAGTCTAAAATTCAAATTTAATATCAAATTTATAATCTTGGATCATTCTACTCACTTGTCCATTTTCATATTCTTTATTCTGGGTTTTCTGCAAAAACCAATTTTTAGTTTTCAATATTTTGCAATTTTTGTGCTGTTTACAAAAGACAAGCAAGTGCTCAAAGTAAATAAATAAAGTAGCGACACAACGAACAGAGACCTGCGCCGATCGGCTGACAGCCGGCTAAGCCAAGCCGCCGACAAAATTTAAAAGCCGCCGCCGCTGAAAATTTAATCGGCTTAAATTCAGCCGCCGTTTTTGTAAGTAAGAAAATTAAAATATATGAAAATATGTTTTTAATATTGTATACTAGAGATGTGCACAAGCCATTCTGCTAGCTTACCCTTCACCGAATGCCATACTGTAGTGTACCCTTTTCTGTTGCTCTTGATTTTACGAGTGCACTGAACTGTGTATTTCTCAATTATTCATTGTATACAACAGCACTCGTTTGCCTGTGAAGTAACGGAACTATGCTTTGTGTTGTAATAGCATATTTTACTACTGAAGCTACATTTTCAGTATTGCCATATGAATATCAGTAGTAGTAATGTAAAAAAAGATTTTTCCCCAGAAATAAAAAATTTAAAAAAGTTACTGGCAATGCTGGCGTCGACGAAGATGTTCGGTTGCCGAGAGCAAAAAAAGAAATGCATGTTGTGACTCTATGAAGAGTACAATATTTTTGTTGCACTCTTCACACAACTCTCTTTTAAACTGTTATACAATGGTTTACGAGTGCAGTTGTTTTTCTGTACTCTATCTTTAAGTATCACATGTGTAAAGTTTGCTTTGATGAGTCCCCCATGCATTTGAAGGGGTAGGTACATAAATTATTTCAATCCAGGATTTAAATTTAAAGAAAATTAAAAGGATATTTTCCAAAAACAATAATTGAAACTGCTATTTCAATTAGCTTTTTGTAAAATTTTTTGGGAAATTTTATTTTTAATTTTCATTTCTGAAAGTTGTTTGTCATAAGTGTGCGAAATAATTTCAGGTTTGGAGTTTCTACATCGACTTTCACACTTCTGTAACCATTTACGTGCTCATGGTATTGATTTAAATCAAAAAATTTTGAAAATTCGAATGCCAAAACAAAATTCATATTGCCAGGAAGTTCTAAAAACGCAAATTCCGAAAAATTAGCTAACGCACGTTTGCTTGTGCAAATATGCTGCAGAGGTCTAAGGCCCTTTAACATAGTGGAGAAACCAGGTTTTATGGGATATTTGAAAGTCATTTCGGATAACAGGTGACATAAAAGCGCCGCCGAAACTTTACCATATTTCGGCTGACAATTTTAGCCGCCGCCGCCGACAAATTTGCTCGGCGCAGGTCTCTGACAACGAACGTCTACAAAAACCACAGGCAATTTGATTTTGTTGTATGGTTCGAGATGTCAAAAATTTGCTTTGAAGTGCTTGAAGTAAAAATTTTAAGTGTATTTTAAAATAAAAGAAAGAAAAAAATTTAATTAAATGAAAAAATACTTTTTCAAAAAAAAGGGTAAAAAATCTTGAAAGGTGTCAGACTTAGTTCATTTTAATAAAGGGGCCCAAAGTTTGTGAGGTCGCTGAAAAAGTGTCAAATTGCGACTTTAGTCGATCAACGGTAACGCTGATCATAACATAAATAAAAAAAAAGCTTGAAAACAACTATTATTATAAGTTTATTCTCAAGTTATATTGCGGTTTGATTCCTAAATGCAATGCTGGGATATTTAAATAAACGATATTTATATTGGAGTAGCTGCACTCTTTATGATTGTAGAGAATTTTACATGGAGGCAATTCGTCAAATGATTTCCGTGACCAAATTTATTCTATTGTAGATATTATTATTTACAACAACTTGATGATGAATGGCGGCAGTATACTCTATTAGACTTTGACAAATTTGAACTTAATGCAAGTTTATAACCAGAAGTATACTGGCCTAAAGTTTTAAAATTAAAAGATTCTTTAGAAGAATGTGTTTTTCAAAATCTACAAAAAATAATTCCATTTATTTAAATATCCGCTTTTGCAAATGCTTCTGCTGAAACAATTGAATAAATTTTTTTAATGAAGGAATTTCATGAAACGGTAAAGAAAACTATGAACCTAGTCAAGCAATTAACAAAAAGAATTGAAAATAGTGATCTTAGTTATAATTATAGATGTATGTATATATAGAGATATTATAATTAACTAATTTTATATTTTGTTTATAAATGAATTAGTTATAATTATTTAAATATTTGTTCAAAAAAATATGAATATGATTTATGTTTGTTTTGTTTCATTGTTTTTTATGTTTAAATAAAAATTAAAAAAGGGCGTGTGTAATTTTTCTTAAATGTGTAGTTTAGGAGTCAACAAAGTATTGTTTCTAAATTTTGTAGTGGCAACACTGGAAGGTGAAAAGAGGGAAGATGCGAACGGCAAGGGAACGAGTTGCTGCTAGGTGACTATAAAATGGCCAGTGCTATACCTTCACCATTATACAGTCTACAGCAGTTGCCCCCAAGAAGCCCGCAGTTTCTCACTCTACTCAGGTTGTATGTGTTAATTTTATACATAAGTGGTAGGACTTACAGTTTAAAGTCGAATCCGAACGACAGATTTTTTTTTTTTTTTTTGGGAAACTTTTCTTGGGATTTTATTTACTGTCAGAGTTTTTGCTAGAAATCTGCTGAGAAGAAATCGTCGAAAAAATACTTTTTATATTTATTATGCTGATGTCTGGCCAGCACACTACGTATTAGACCACGGCATTATAAGATCTCATTTACAAGAAAATTTAATTAATTGTGTAAATTTTAAATGCACATATTTGTTATTTTTATTTGTTTTTATGTTATTTTTGTATTATAAATATATGTACCTGAATTCAAAATGTACAAATTTGAAATAAACATCTAGTTTTTGAAAAAGAAAATGGCGTAGGGAATTTTGCAGGGAATATTTAAAGTGGATGTTGGGAAAAAAGGATTTTTTTTTCATAGAGATAGGGATTTTTGGCAAAAATCTTGCGGCATTACTGTCTATTACTCAAATTATACATACATGAACGCAGCTTTTTTGTTAGTATCAATGGGGAAAATTTAGAAATCGGAAAAATAAAAGCAGGTGTGCATCAGGGAAGTGTATTAGGCCCAATACTATATACATTATTTACAAGTGATATGCCGACAAAAGTAAATGTTTTGATTGCTACGTATGGCAATGACACTGTTATATTAGCTCCCAGCAAATCCATCACCTTAGTAGCCGATATAGTATAAACATAGCAATTGGCTAAAAACTGGAATATAAAAATGAATGTTGAAAAATCCAATCATGTCCCGTTCTCACTTAAAAAAAGGACTGTCCCCCCTCACTTACCTTGACAAAACTGTTATACCTATGTCCGATCACATATAAAAAATATGAAAGCAACTTGAACTCAAAACGAAAAGGATGTATTGGTTTCTTGGCCCTACGTCGGAATTAAGTCTTAACAACAAACTTTTGCTTTATAAAACGGTACTAAAGCCAATATCGACTTACGGAATACAGCTGTGGGAAATTGCATCCTACTCAAACTTTTAACGAACGTACCGTGGTTTATGAGAAACAACGCTATTCACCGTGAACATAAAATACGCCATATTAGAGAGGAAATTAAAATTTACAGTACAAAATACCAACAAAGACTGAGCAACCACCAAAATTTACTTACGATTTCACTTTTAGATGATACTTTTAAAGTTAGACGCTTAAAAAGGTTATACTCGTACAAACCAGATCTCCCATTTCGAATACGTATAACTTTCTGTGTATATAAGTAAGTTAATGTAAATAATTATTTTTAAACATTGTAAACATTATAAATAGTTAGGTTGGTAAGAACATAACACTCTGTGAAATTGTTGTATTAGCTATAAGTATTGAATAATATTTATTTGTGAATAGATTCAATAATAAAAACTAAAAAAAAAATAATAAGAATAATTTCGTGGTGCCCAGCAGTAATAGTCTAAGTCGTCTTAGGTGATTGTGAGTTACTTAAGCTATCATATTCTACTAACTAAACTTTATATGTATTTACGTTAAATTAAGCCCCTTTATATTAATAATAAGCGAATCTGCTAAACAAATCAGATTTTTATTACAGTTCCTAATATTAGGCTCTCTTATATACATAAGTTTCTTTAAATTGCAATAAATTGTTTCGAACTTTTTCCACTTTTCCATTTTTTTTTTTCTTTTTTTTAACACTTCTGTATATAAAACGTGATTATACTTGTAATGTACTGTGTTCCTTATTTATAGAAAATCTAAATTGCAATTGAACATAAATTACTTGTATATTATATAGTTTTTAATACTACTTATTTATTATTAATAATACTACACTACAATCCTCGAAAGTGTCATTTTCGACTCATGCTGTTAATCCTTGGAACCACACAACCATTTTGTGAGGATAACGACAATAGGATAATAAGGGTAAATTTGTTTATTTTTAGATTAGACGAGAAATTTACATAAAACCTAAGAACACTTGATGACACATTCGAATTCCAGTCTGTACCAAGTTATAATGTATTGGCGGAAGGGAGTCAAGTGCAACATAAGCCCTCAAACCAAATTGCATCCATGATAACTAAATTTCAAACAATGAGTGAAGCATATTAACTTTTTTTTTTGAGAATCTCCGCATCAGTAAATTATTAGCGTCTATTTATTTTCAAAGCTTCGCAATATTCTCTACAAATATTAGTTGGAGTTGTTTATTAAAATGGTTTCTGATAGGGGAAATTTAAAGTAGAGTTATCCAGTGCATATTTTAGTATATTCATGCAATTGAGAAAATATATAAATAAATACATACTCACATATGTACATATTAGAGGTGTGCACAAGACATTCTGCTAGCTTACCCTTCACCGAATGCAATACTGTAGGGTACTCTTTTCTGTTGCTCTTGATTTTACGAGTACACTGAAATGTGTATTTCTCATTTATTCAATGTATACAACAGCACTCGTTTGCCTGTGAAATAACGGAACTATGCTTTAGTTGTACTACTACTACTACTACTATTTTACGACTGAAGCCACATTTTCAGTATTGCCATATCAATACCAGTAGTGTGAAAAATGTTTTTCCCCAGAAATAAAAAGTTTAAAAAAGTTACTGGCAATGCTGTCAATGTACAGTGGTTTACGAGCGCAGTTGTTTTTTTGTACACTATCTTTGCTTCACACTTATTTATATTTGCAGCTACAATACAATATTCGGTCTTGAGAGAAATGCAATAGTGTGCAATTTTATATATCGCTCCTTTATTGCAACATAGTCATATCTCAAAAAACTTGGCAAAATGCGATTTAAGTTTTCAAGACATAAGTCCTATTGCCGCAAACATTTTTTGCTATAACTTCGATTCAGCTTGGGATATAAAACTGATTTTTTTTCAACATGTACAGAAGGTCTAAAAAAGCAGTTTTGCTTAAGTAACTACAAATTTTGAATTTTTTGGGATATGACTATGTTGCAATAAAGGAGCGATATTTTGTGCACACCTCTAGTACATATACATATATTTAAAAATTACAAATTTAAAATACTAACAAAATATAAATTATGAACTATTGTGTATAATTTTTCATAAAGTATTGTTTATTTTTTGGGGTTTTTGGTCTTTTTCTTCACGAAATTCCCATGAAAAATGAAAGACATGAAGTGTTTAAGACTTAAATGTGTAAGTATTGCCAAAAATAAAATAAAAGCCAAATAAGAAGAAGAAAGCCACATACAAAAACACAGTATGAACAGTAAAAGCGAGCATCAGTAAAGAATAAAAATAAATATAAAAAGAAAATATTTTTGTTAAGCGCTAGAGACTATTTTACAGAAAGAAAAAAATGTTTTCTTATAAAGAAACCTAATACTTACATATTCCGATTTAGTTTATATATGTACATACATACTGTTTTTGAGAGAGTGCATGTGTTCCAAATGCCTGTACAAACTTACTACGATAAGTAGCGCTCTGTGATACAGTATCTAAACAAAATTGATGGAATAATACATTGTAATGCCATTTTATGCATTGGTTGAGGCTAGAAAAAATAGGCAAAAAGTATTATATTGAAAATGGCAAGGACATAAGTGTGAAGCACAATATTAAAGACGAACTGATACAGAAACAGATACTGCGAGTACGTGATATGCATGAAAAAGGATCTCAGCTTGAACTTTTATTCTGTAAAACTTGATGTTCAAAATAAAATCAAAATCTTTCGAAAAATTCTTAAACAAACAACTTTAATTTTAAACTACCACAACTACTGCAAATATCCGAGGTAAAAAACTCATCCAAAAATATTCTTATAAAAACCCTCAAACAAACAAAATGGATGCACAAATAAAAATAAACAGAATGAAATAACGGAAAGAACACCGCAGCCATCAAGTTCTGGGCAAGATAAACGAAAAGAAATAGACTTGGACTCTCATCTCGATTGTGCTCATATCTTTATTGTATTTGATTTTATTGTAGTGGTTTTATATCATTGACCAGATTTGACGTTCGAGTATCTAAGAATAAAGTGGATTTTACGAGTATATTTATCATGCATGCATACACAAACACTTAATTTGAATACGTAGTTGTTAAAAGGCTTTTAATATTTCAGAAAAATGTGTTTACGATGTTATACTATTATACTACACCATAGTCTTTGTGACTCTTATAATTATTATAAGGTGGACGATTTAAAAGTTTAAATTTCAAAAAGCAGTAAAACAAAAACGGTTTGAAATTTTTCATAATTTATTTCTTTGTTCGGGTTAGAAATAAAATATTATTTCATAAGACCGCGGCCGTACTCACAGAACCTCATTCGATGGGACCAATTTTCATACACTTTTCTGAGTGTATGAAGTCGTATCTCGTGCTCAATTGTCTCTGGTTTGTCGGCATAAAACTTTCCTTTAACTATTTTGGCTAATTAAATGGCCATCAAACGTTTGACGCAATAAATATTAGAAATCTTAGCACACATTAAATATTAGGGGAATATTTTAAATTCATAAGAATAAAATTAAGGATTACTTTTTATTATGAAAATCAATTTCTGCCGTCTTTCTTCGGCACTGTAAATTCATACATACTTTATAAAGTAAGAAAAATATTGAGTTTTTTCATTTAATATTACATTATGTAATATCCATGCAGTTTTTTAAGCGTATTCTATATCACTCGACTTCGAATTAAGCTTGAACTCATTTTGTTAAATCTTGTTTAATTTGTTAAAAAGTTAAACGTTGTCCAATAAAATCTGTTAATACAGCTGGTGATTTAGATGCTCAGAAAGTTCTGATTGTATCACGAGGTGTTAGAGGTGAATAGTTATATCCTGCATATCGCTATTTTAATACGATTTTGCCCACAAGTATAGATTGCGAAAGACGTTTTTCAGCGGCAGCATAATAAGTGTGGACTTAAAATAGAGTTCTTAAAAGGGTTGGTATTTGTCTCCTTCCTTATGTGTCTATGTACATATGTATGTAGGCATTTTTTTGTTACTGTTTCTTCTGTTTTTCTTTTCATACACATGTAATTGTGATAAATATTAAAAATAAAATAAATTTTTAATGAAATAATGGTTTAAGTTTTTCTGAATCTCAATCAATCAATTCCGTTTGGCTTCCCTAGCATGAACGGAGTGATTAGTAGCTAACAGAACAAGCGTTTCATATTGACGCACATACATACGAACATGACATTGAAAAAATTTACCGTGGCATATAAATAACAAGACCTAGTGCGGATTGAGCGTAACTTTAAATAAAAATTCGAAGGCAAATTCCTACATAAAATCACGAAAATTAGTTGCTGGAGAGAAAATCAGTCACAATGACATATATTTACCTTTAAAGAAAAGATAACATTGTTTTAAATAAGGCAATTATTCACTTAATCAGGCATCTGTCAACGTATTTATAATATTGATTAGACATTCATTTTGTATAGAAATATTATTATTTAATAAAAATAACCAAACAGGTCTAAGAAACAAGAGGTATTAGATTCAAAATCAAATTCGTTCTTATTTTCGAATACATACTACCTATCAACTGTTACAGGCTATGTCATTACACATCCTATATTGCATTGCACTTTGTATTTAATCTCATTCTAATTTCTTTTTTTTTTTTTTTTGTTTTCAATAAAATAGAACATTTGCTTAGTTAAACCCCTTGATTTAACGCGTAAGATTTTCACCATTTAAAGGACTTTTCAAGTCTAAGAACATAATTTTTTTTTTTTTTTACTAGAATGTTAGTAAATTTTTTCATATCTTTTTTATCATTCCTTTTACAAATTAAATATTCTATTTCGAATACCTTCAACTATCACCCTTTTTATTATGCTGACACGAACTGTTTTTATTTCTTGTGTTCCAAGATTTGGGTTCACTGGTAGGGGACATGTGCATTTATTTGTGCAAAAGTTGTACAGAAAAATTGTTGAGAAATTGATTTATTGTGGTCACATTTTGGGACTAAGTAAACTACTGGTGATTAGAATAAATACAACAAATTTAGACTACCGACTGAAATTATGCTCTTAAACATATTCTGATCATAGTCTGAACGACTATATAACGTTATAAGGCAATGATAAAACTATCGTGTTTTGTCAGGAGGCAAAGCCTATGCAAACATTTTACTTGTCTTTTATTATTTAATTTTAAAGAAATTGATAAACAACAAACTGTTCAGTTCCTATAAGGATTTCATTGTACTTACTTGTGTATTATTGTACCAATCTATTGAATTTTGTTTTGTAACTTGAAAATAATAAAATAGTCTATTGTGACCATTGACAAGCATAACCAATACTTGAAAATGTTGTATTGAAATACAAAAGAAAAAGGAAATAATAAAACTAACCCCTCCAGGGACAAACTGTTGTCAACTAACAAAAAGAAGGAATATTAAAAAAAGAAAAAACGAGTGAAATTTTTATTTAAAATCTTTTATGAATTCATGATTAAAAATTTTAAATTGTAATTTATTTTTCAAATACAAAACTATTTTTTTTTTAATTTTATTTTTGTAAGTATACGAAGAATTCCGATTGAGTTTTAAAATTAATATTCAACGTAAAATAAGTTATCAACTTATGATATAGGAACTTAAACAACTATCTCAATGTTAACGAGTATACATAAGTACAATAACAACACCAAGACCTCAATCAAACTGATATTTGGTGTATTTGCTTATTGAAATCATCAACCATATACTATCACTGGTCTACTGCCTATCTTTAAAGTTAATCCATCATCGTTTGCTTACAAAAATTTTCTCTTAACTTTTGCCAACACCATTCTATTCATCCGACCCCAGACAATTAATTTTGTTCTCACTTAGCATAATTCTTTTCATAATTTGAATGGATTTGTTAGCGGTTTCTGCGTACGTTCTCTTAAGCCAACTCCCCGTTGTGTGTATCTAACTGTTTCAAGTAACACATGAATATTTAAATTTTGTTCTTTCGAAGTGAATTTTACATTACAACTCTTCAGTCAGCACTACGAGTCACTTATGTTGTGCGATTTTAAAATCGACTCCGTACAATAGAGTTTTCAAATTTTTCATGGCAATTTTATTTACTCAGGGAGGTCGGCGCATTGTATGGGGGGGTTAAGGCTATGACCTCAAGACATACCTTAAATAGACTTTCCTGATGGTGCCATAAATAATCGCTCAGGAGAGGCTCTTTCTAATCACCTCACTACAAGATTTGGAGGGTCTGCTGGGGTAAGATAGCCTGCGAGTTTTAGAAGGTTGCTGTTTTCGCAGAGTGTGACCAGTGATTGCTTTGCTTTTACCATCGCGAGTTAGTTTGGGTTTTGGTTGGCTGATATCCTTGCCCGCAAAGTGTAGTTATCCCTAAACGGTCCCATGGGTGCTAACCAATAGTCATCTAGAGTAAATCTACACCAAAACCTCAACGGTGATGGGAAGGAACGTAACTGAGAAAGAGGGGGGTTTCACCTCTGTGTTACTGTGTATAAACACCTAGGTCCAGAAAGCTACAATCACCAACTCAAGACAAACAAACGTAAAAACGAGGGCTAAAATAGTAGCTCAACGAATGAATATGCGTGGAGGTGGATTAGTCTTAATAACGGATGAGGGGGTGTTCATTGGCTCCTCAGTCTAGATCCGTGGTCTTCGGTAACAAAGGCAGGTCCACCTCGAACAGGGCGTGATAAGGTAGAAACTCATGGCTTCGTAAGAGCTATAGTCACCTATCCTGAGGGAAAAGAAACCTCTTGACCTCAGGATTGCAACTATAACATAGATATATTTACTGCCAATAAAAAGGATTTCGAATATATTTGTGCCTTGTCTAAATAAATACAATTACATCCTTATTCCAAATTAGTATCGTTGTGTTTTCAATTACAGTCAACAGTTCATTATTAGTTTTTAAAATATGTTTTCTTATTAAAATTTACATATTATCGAAACAATTGTGTATTCGAACAGAAAGAGCTAAAACTTTTTGATGGAATAATTAAATTTGCACCTTTTTTTCTTTTTTTTTTTTGCATATTTGTTACGTTTATTGTTCGGAACATAAATAGTCAATTGTTTTGGAACATAAATAGTCAATTGTTTTTATATTTCAACTCTGTGTTCTATGTTATCTACATTGCCCCTAATGATCAAGTATTTTTCGACGATATTTGTCATAACTTTTTCAGTATTTTGGCCACTCACAAAAGTATTGTAATCAAAATATTAAAAGTTTAACGCTTTAAAATATATTATTAACCGAGTATGTAAACACTTTATTAGTGAGACAAACAAACAAAACCAAAACGCACAAATTGCTCAAAAAGGAACGGCAATAGGAACACAACAATAATTAAACCACCAGAACAGAAAGATCTCGAACCATCCACAATAAAAAAAGGCACCGTAAATAATTCAAAGAACAACGTTGTACATAAAAGCAATAACTTATATAACTCGATTTAAATCTTTGTAACAAATTATAATTAAGATCGAATATAACTTTTTTGTTTATATAAAAGCCTGCCTAACCTTTCAGTGTTGGGGCTTAATTAATAAATAAATAAAAGCAATAAAAAACACTTAAAACTCAGGAATTTCTTCTATTTAATTGGTAATGATCGAATCCGCAAAAAATTAACGCTTTCAAATGTAAATATTCACAACAGAACACACGAATGTGAGAATATTATACCACGTAACTATTTTCGTTCATACAGTTAAGAAGGTATTTTTGTCATCCAAGGCATGCATATTTTTATTTCTTACTTACGATGATATTCAAACGATAGAATAATAATAGAATCTCATGTTGTGACACTCTTTTATGAAGTGCTTCAGAGGCATCATCAGCTATTGCATATAAAATAAATCTCGGGTATTAAAGTAGTCAAGACAACAAAAATAACATTCATTCGAGTACATTTCGACATCTAGGGATTATATTTAGCATTTTTGATAACATTGTGGTATTCCATGAATATACACATTACAGTGAATTTTTGTATGTACGTGGGGTGACACAAAAGTCAAAAGAAGATGAAATTTTCGCCTATGGTGAAACATAACAGTTTTGTTGTAAAAAATTTTAAAGGAATCCGGATATGTGACCAAAACATGCATCGTTTTATCTTCAAAAACGTTTATTACATTTAGTATGAATTTATACTACAGCAGATAGTTGCCCGTCTAGAACAATATGGGACAACTCGAAATGCTGTAGTTATATTGAGAACATCGCAGCAGTACCAAAGAATGGCGGCCAGGCGACAAGACTGAAGTGTGTTTCTAAAGAATTGTGCCACACTTCAAAAGGTCTCCTCACAAAGTTAATCGCAACCTGATGAACGTAAAACAAATTAGAAATAGTTGAACCTATTCTTGAGGAAAACAATTTTCACATTTAGAATAAGCAGAAATATCGCTCCTCGTCACCTAAAATTACTGTAAAATGTGGTGTTTAAGTTGGAAGCTTCATTGCATCTTATTTTTTTCGAAACCGTTGTAGGCCAAAATACTTCTTTCATCGGATAAAGGTTCAGGCCCACGCTCAACAATACATATACATACTTCTCATAAGATCAGGCAGCGTCACGATCTATAACGGAACCGTCTAATCTCTCATTTTGTAATTAGATCTTGCAGGCAAAGTCGGCCAATCTAACTATTCTATACTTCCTTTTGACTTAGATTAAAAAAATTCTAAAGGAGAATATCTATCAGATATGGCATGATATGAAAATGTCGGGTTCGTACACTGACAATATTGACAGTCACCCTAAAGAGAATAGCTCCCAAAAAAGCCCCGTCATTATAGCAATTATACCTCTTATGATTTTATAAATGTGACATATTTTGTGTGTGGTATCCGTTTAAATGCTTTTATTTGGACACATATTCTTTGTAAGAGATTAAAGTCCGCCGGACCTTCACACCTTCACCTTCACATATTAACTCTTTCGAATTACCTGTTATTTGAGTATTTGCAAGTGCTATGGTGATATCTTCAATGTCCACATTTCAGTCAACCCAAATGATAGTGACCATTGATATCTCCTCTAGGGATCTAATGACCGATATATAGTCAAAATTTGTTTTAACACCCATCTCACATACTCTAAGGTTCGTACAGCGGCATTAATGTCATCTTGAATAATACTGTAATAGTCAGGTAGTTTAAGGAACGATCTTAGGTTTATTATAAAAGACATTCAGGGGCACTTGACTTGTAGAATTTTAACAAAAATATTTTATATTAAATAAATCCAATCAAAAGTAAAAAAAAAAATTCTCGTTTATTATTTATCACAGACAAAGGGCATGGGTAAGAACTTTAGCGACACCTCGCATAGATTTATAAAAATTTTGCAATTTTTGTGAGAAATTAATGAACAATTTTGTTTCTAATGCCCGGACGTCGAGTTGTTACAAATCAGTGAGGATTCTATGCGTATGATAATGTAATTCGTGTAACACAACGCTCCTGTCACTGCTACTTCCGCTCTTGGTAAAAATATCGATTGTAGTTGCAACGTCATTTATATATACATATATGTACATACATATGTATAAATGAATGGGTGTTTGTTTGTATGTTTGAACTTTATAGACGACTAAACGGCGGAACCGATTTTCTTGAAATTTTCATAGTATATTCCTGTATGTCTGGAAGGAGTTATAGGCTACTTTATATTTTGAAATTCAAATGAGCGAGATGCCACGCCCACATATGCAACATTACCTGCTATGGTAAGCTAATAACAAAATGGGTAGATTGGAAAAACTATAACAGCAGGACATCTCAAATTTTGTACAAGTAACTACTGTGTCAATATAAATATTTTGAGCAAAAATGGGCGTACTAGCAATAGTGGGTGTGGCACCTCCCATATAAAGTAAATTCGAAAATCTGTCTATATATCTGTAACAGCTAGAGTCCCAAATTTTTGTACAAGTGACTTTAGTTTAAATATAAATATTTTGGACAAAAATAGGCGATCTAGCAAAAGTATGCTGAATATCGAGAACACCAGAACAATTATACTACTCAAATTTTGTACGAATATCTTTAGGTCCAATACGATTTTTTACGGATGGCACCTTCCATATAAAGTAAATACTAAAATCTGCATAATTGGAAAACTTTAACAGTTGGTGTCCCCAAACTTTTTACAAGTAACTTTTGTTTAAATCTAAATATTTTAAAGCGGGCGTGGCACCTCCCCTATGAAGTAAATAGTAAAATCGATATATCTAGAACCCCAGGATAGTTAGACTGCTCAAATTATGTACGAATATCTAAAGGTTCAATATCAATATATTTGTTAAAAATGGGCGATCAAGCATTAGGGGCGTGGCAAACTCCATCTGAACTAATTATTAAAATACGTGAGAGGCACTCACGGGCAGTAATTACAAACATTTTTATTTTCTTATTAAATAATAATATTAGAAAAATTCTCTGATTAGTGAGTGTGGAAATTCTTACATCGTGAAATATGCATTAGTAAGGTATATGAGTTTGGAATTTTTATCTTATATACATAGTAATTTATACATATATACATAAAAATTCATACTAAATATTAAATCTAAATATTTATCTTGAAGACATAAGCATATGTAATAGTTATGTTATTATTTACTTCTAAAAATATTATTTATTTGTCGCATATCTTGAAAAATGCATTACAAGGCAATACATCCAAGGCAGTTGATTCAGGAAACAATCTCGGGAAATGGTGGCTACCCACTTTACCGCCGACGTTCTGCGTATAATGGTGGACGATCAATTTCAATAAATGTTCATGGAAATGATGTTGATAATCGCTGGATAGTTCCTTACTGTCCATTACGTTCAAAAACATTTAAAGCGCATATTTATCTTGAGTATTGTCCAAATATGTTACTAAAGAGTCTGATATGGCTGTATTTTCATTACAAAATCGAAACGATGAAATTATGCAATATTAAATATCCAGGTAGGTAGCAATGAAGTAGGATTTTAGGATTTCTCATTCACGATCACAGTTCAACGTTTCTTCAATTTACTTTACAGAAATAAATGCCCGAGAGACAAAAGCAGTAATACCGGCTACAATATTTACATAATTAACATTGGTATTTGTAGAAATAATACGTTTGCGAAGACTTTGTTATATTCAGAAATCTCAACGTATTATACGTGGAATGTATCAGCAAAGAAATTCAAATGTCGAAAGCAAGTGAAACCTGTTGACGGTTGTTCATATTTATGTCCAACAGATGCATTATGTATGATTTATACCGTCTATCCCCAAAATGTGGAATGTTTTTGTTTGAATTTGCTATTATTGCTTCTAATTCATGTTCGAGGCATTACGTACTGAGGCATTACGTACTGTTGAGGCATTACGTACTGTTGATGGCGTAGTATGTGCAACATATCGAGAGGCCTGTTAGAAACTACAATTATTAGAGAACGATGGTCACTGGGAAACAACGCTTGAAGATGCAGCAGTAATCAACCATCCATGGAAAATAAGGTCATAATTTGCGATAATATTGGTATCGTGCTCACCATCTAATCCAAAAGATCTTTGGAATAAATTTAAAACATATATGGCTCAGGATATACTACACCGGGAAAGAGTTACCACCAAGAACGCAACGCTTGAACTAGGTGAAAGTATGTATAATGAGGCATTAATTCTCATTGAAGACAAATGTTGGCGATAAGGTATGTGACAATCATTGAAGTCGGAATGATTGCTTCCATTCGGACCGGAACTGTTGCACACGACCAAGATATACGACGAGAGATGGAATATAATCATCATGTGTAAATTTTCTTTCAGCAAAATTTTAAAATTTATAACAAGAGCAGAAAATCGTATACTACCAGCAATAACAAACATGGAGGTCTGTATTGCCGCACCTGGAGGAAACGGGAAAAACGTTTTTAACGTTTGGTCGCAAAAAAATATTGCATTAAGTATTGCGTCTTCCGGCATTGCTGCCACACTCTTAAATGGTGGTAGGACAGCGCTTTCTGCACTAAAATTTCTCTCGAAACTTCAATTTGCCGAAGATTACACGTGTAACATGAAGAAAAATTCTTCTATGGGCAAAGTATTGCAACAATGTAAATTCATAGTGTGGAATGAATGCACCATGGCGTATAAGAAAACTTTGGAAGACCTCGATCGCACTTTATGGGATTTAAGAAGTAATAATAACGTATTTGGAGATGTATTAGTTTTATTAGTTGGTGATTTTCGTCTTCCTGTTATACCGGGATCAACGCCAGTTGATGAGCTAAATGCATGTCTAAAATAATCATACCTATGGCGACATGTTCACACCACAATTAAAAGAAGAATTAATAAATTGTGTAGTTCTAAATATCGTGTAAAATTTTAAAAATATACAATGGTTATGTGATTGTGCGTTACTGGTATCCAAAAATATCGACGTTAATTCCATCATCAGCAATATTCTCAACAAGATCGATGGGAATCTAAACACTTATAAATCGATCGACTTAATTTCAAATATTGAGGATGTCGTCAATTATGCAGTCGAATTTTCAAATTTCTTAGATTTACCAGGCTTTCCAACACATGGCTTACTGTTAAAAACGGTGTTCACATTATTTTATTTAGAAATAATGATCCTCCACGATTTTGTAATGGCACTTGACTAACAATAAAATAAATAATAAACAAACTTTGCGAGGCAACCATTATAACTGGAAAGTTTAAAGGAACTGTTGCATTGCCGTCACGTATTCCTATGACAACATCGGAGATACCATTCGATTACAAGCGTTTTCAATTTCCTATTCGCGTGACATTTGCAATGACGATTAATAAAGCTCAAGGTCGGTAGTTGCAAGTTTGTAAACTTAATCTAGAAAATCCATGTTTCTTTATGTCGCATTTTCGCGAGTTGGAAAACCCGCAGATTTATATGTATACGCACCAGAGGGAAAAACAAAAAATATTGTGTATCTCAAGGCATTAGAATAAGTATTATTTATTTAAGAAATAAAAATATATATTAAATTTTAGCAAGTAAGAATTTAATTTTAGAATTTAAATGAAATGTATTGCCATCAAATGAAATTAGAATAAACCTCTGAGAATAATTGCATAATTTAATTACTAAATAAATAATTTTTAATTATTAGCCGAATTTATAATCTTGTGTATTTTTGCAGATGTATTTATGCAATTGTAAATATTTCCTATTAATTGTGAGAAAATTTTTCTGGTTGCATTTGCAACACTAATTGTAAAACTCAAATGCACAGCTGATTGTCAAAAATATAAGATAAATATTTGGTTTTAATTTTATGATATTTGTTAACAATTTATAAAAGTGTCTAATGGAAGTTTGAAGGAACAAATATTGGACTATTTAATACCACCGGAGCTTGTCGAAGATATTGAATTATTTTATTAACATCCTCTTCGGATCGTTTTTTGTTGGGTTTATCCCTTTTCATTTCATTCATTAGCTAACGAATTTTATTATTTTTAATAAATAAATTTTCAACTGTCAGTTTGCTCAAGTGTTGCAAAATGTTGAGTAAATATAAATTAATGTTTTGAGTATTGTTTAATTTATTAACTCTAGTAAGAGTATTTCTGTATATTTTGTTATTGTAGTGTAAAAATATACAAAATCATTTTGCAAATACAATGATGCAAGACCATTTACATAAAATCGTGAATTGGTCTATTATGTATTTAATTTCGATGGGGGGTGGCGAAGCACACCGGGTTTTAGCTAGTATGTTATATAAAACATTTGTTTATTCTATTGTTTTGTATACTTATGTATAGTTTTGTTGTCAGTGATGATAATACAGCAGGGATTAAGAGTATTCATCCGTTTATGTGAGAAAATCAAACGAAAACCAACACACAAAGAGCTTTTTTGCTAAAGTAAAAAATAACGGCAGAAAAATAAACAAACTGAATAAATGAAACCAAAATGAAATGGAATTGAATTATTTAAGATCGTTCAAAACGTTTTATACTTGACAGTTATAATGCGTATAGTTTTCATAATCACTTTTTGATTCCATTTGTACTCCCCCCTATTACCAAGCAGATAAATTTCGTAAACAATACCACTACTGTACGTATTGTGTAAATTTATAAAATTTTAAACGGAAAAAACTCCATACAACTACAACTATAACTTTACCTTTTAGATTCCTTCTTCCAGCAACACTTTAACTTAAATACCCCAACTACTTATTCAACAAATTCGTTGTTTCATTATGTATATGTACGAGTATATTTTAAAAATACATTTGTACATACATACTATATCCTATATCGAAAATATACACACATACATATTTACATTCATATGTATGTGTGTAGTTTGCACGTGTTTCAAGGACTTAAACATAAAGCAAGAGAAACTTTTTTTCTTATCGTTTTATATTTGTGTGTTAGAGCGAATTTGTGTATGTGTTTGTAAGTGCCGTAACATCTTGCAAAACACTTCCATTAGAGTGGCGCAAAATGGCATACTTTAGGAATTGTACATTTTAAAGTACCACCAAATACACTCGCATATTTGAGGCTTAAACGTTACACAAAAGTGCTGCTTACTTTACTTAAAGACACAAACAAATATTCAACAAACAAACACACTTAAACATATTTACATACAATATTTGCAAGAACGAACCATAACACTCCATGTTCATAAGTCGTACGTATTATTATTTATTATTGCATTGCATTAGAAAATATTTTTAATGAATATCGTATTATATATGTATTCGAGCAAGTACATCAAATGAAAATATTACAATTTTGTCGTATACTTAAGTGAATTTTACGGAGTGTATTCAAACCTAGGTATCCATGCACAAATGTATTGTTAGATTCTAAGCCTCTAAGAAGCAATTTTAATACATGTTTTGTGCATTTATAAAAGTGATCGCAACTCTTTACTAAACAGGCAATTTGCAAACAATTTCATTATGGAAACAAGCTAGTACACAGCGAAGAAATATGCTTCCATCTAAACAACCGAATCTCTTTCAAAAACTTTATATGGTATTTGAATATATGTAAGTGTGGATGTATTCGTGGTATTACAAGCATAATTACCAACGCATTAGTGAATGTAACAAGTGTAAGAAAATCATCACACATACACACACACACACACACAATTAAAACACAATCACCAAATGTTTTACCGCAAACATTACGTGCAATACATACTCCTTACTTTCGCCATATAAAACGTGTTGGATTTTTTTTTTTTGTATCAACTCTATACCCTCCAGAGTAATTAAATATTAATAATCGATATCACATCTTAATTTAATTTCATCACTTTGATTTCAAAAATTATTCTAAAAACAATAAACAAGTTCAACAATATACTTTAATTTTATGTTAGCTGTGGGTACGTACCAACTTAAAAGAAATGCATAAAATAATGAATTTCCGTTAAAAATCTAAAAAGTACAAAATTTAATATACAAATAATGTATATTTGAGGTTAAAGCATAGACTTCAACACCAGCGATGACAACTAGTCTTTCTGACTTCTTTAAATATTTCATCTAAATATAGAGATGGATGAGTATGGCACTTAGGTTCTTACTTAGAAGAGGGCCTAAAAACCGTTGACTACGAAATTATCTGTACCTCAGCAGATCACTCTTAAATCAGTAAATTTATACTCGGTAGTTAAATGGAATTTATTTTTTATTTATTTATTTAGATTAATAAATCTTATTTCAAATATAAGAAAAAAGTGTTTAATTTTTTGTAAAATTTGTAACCAGACGTTTTCGGGAACCCAACAAAATCTTTGGACTTGTTAAAAAATCATATGCATACTTCGACCTTTGCTGGTATCTCTTACGAAGTAACAAACTATCTAATGGGATGAATGTTTAAATATATGTATGAAGGTAAATTTTAATTTAACAATTCGCTCTAAAACCGATATAGTGATGTACTTTACAGTTGTGCTACTTATTCAAAAGTATTCCAGCTCACATTAGGTTGTGGGAAATAGTAATCTATCTGTATATGCTTAGTTATATACATTTGCTCAACTATATACACGGTTGCAGTTCTCTTTCAGTTTGTTCTGACGACAGAGTTTATATTGTTATCATTTGTAAACCGCAGCAGTTTAAAACGGGTAGCAATATCATGTTACGTTATGTTATAATACGTAATGACAGGTTGTATTACGTTATGTGACGTATTGTTAGGTTGTGCCACGTGTATACTGCGCTTATTTCAGCATTCATAACTATGGAGTAGGAATTGAAAAATATTTCCTTGTAAACTTTATGAAATGGGTAAAACGAACTATACTCTAATTTTTTGAAGAAAGATTATTAATTTCGACAATTGATTTTTTACAACAACCGGGCCCTGACGGGGTACCGGCCTGTATTTTAAGAAATTGTGCTGCTGTCTTGAGTGGTCCTTTGACCTTTATAATGGGCTTCTGAGGGCTGGCCATTTTCCATCTATTTGGAAGATTTCGTTTATAATTCCTTTGCATAAGTCGGGTAATAGATCCAATATTTCCAATTACTGGGATATTGCCAAACTCAGTGCTATACCCAAGTTGATGAAGAAACTGGTGACGAATATCTTTAATACGAGATCTTTAAAATCCCCTTTCCAGCATGGTTTTTAGAAAGGTAGATCAACTGTCACCAATCTTCTTGAATTTGCAACACATGTTTTCAGGGGTTTTCTTGCCAGGGCTTGGACTGATTTAATTTATACTGATTTCAGTAAAGCTTTTGATAAGTTGATCATTTCATTAATCGGTATTCCTGATATCATTCATCATTGGCTGGGCTCCTACTTCTCCCTTAGGATTCAGAGAGTATTGTTTAGGAATGTATTGTCTAAGACTGTATACGTTAATTCTGGTGTTCCGCAGGGTAGCCATTTGGTTCCTTTACTTTTTTATTGTTTCTTAATGACCTTCCGTGCGCTATTTCTGATTGTAATATTCTGATGTATGCAGATGACGTTAAATTATTTTATACTTTTGATGGTGATCATGGTCAGGCAGTGCTTCAGCGAAGTATTGATTTGTTTGTAACTTGGTGCAGAATTAATTTAATGGATCTTAACTTGAGAAAGTGTAAATGCATTGTTTTCTCTCGTGGGGGCGTAATTTCTCCCACTTATGTGATTAATTCTTTTCCTATGGAAACTGTGACTACATTTCTTGATTTGGGAGTATTATTGGATATCAAACTGTCTTTTATTGATCATATTAGTTAGATGATTGGCAACGCTCGGGCTGTTCTTTGTTTTGTGAAAAGATGGGCTAGGGAATTCATTGATCCTTATATAATACGACTGCTATACATTTCACTTGTTAGACCTATTCTGGAGTATGCGTCTATTATTTGGAATTCATACTATCGTTGTCATAGTGATTCAATAGATACTGTGCAGATGCCAGGTTTTATTAGTTTGTTTCCGTGGCTTAGGATGGGATTGCAAATAATTTCAAAAAAAAAACCTTTCCATTGTAATCTACTATACTTATGAACAGAGAAATATAAAATAATATTATTTCTCTAAATTGAACCCTGAAGTCAACAAATAAAAATGTAGCTTTCAGCAATCGGTTACAAAGACATTAGGCGTTTTTAGAAATAACCGCAGTATGTTGTGTAAAGAACGCTTGTTTTATATCAGTAATATTGAATATAAGGGTACCTATTCCACAAATTTTCGTCTTCATACATTCATCGACTTTTTACAAAAAAAAACAAAAAACTTGTTTTTTAAAATTTTTAATCAGTCAGGATACTGTTGTCAAAACTTCTAACGCAGTTGAATTGTATTTCATTCAATTAGAATCGAATTTGTGTTAAGTTTTTGTCAAATTGTACTTCGTTTACTATAAATCCTTCAAATGCTTAACACAATAAAACTCAAATCTATTAACATATAGTTATAATAATAACAATCAAATAATAATAAACTAAAATTAAATTAATTAACGATAAATTAACGATATTTATACTTTATTTTATATACACAAAATTAAAAGAAAAAAACACTGAGAATTTCAGCAACATACTCGTATAGAATATTTAGAAATGCATCAGTTTTAGTTTAAAAACCTCTCTGACTACATAAAATCTTAACTTAAATGCAGAACTATTCAAAAAAAATATCTATGTAATCTATTTTTTTTTCCTGTTATGATATTATTTTTTACAATTTATTATTAACATGAATAATAAATACAAAGTTTTTTTAAACAATTGCTTTCTGATTTTAACAAACGAGATAACTTTTTTAGAGTTTTCCTTTGAACAAATATTTTCTTTTGGCAAGAAAAAGCTTTTGTTAAAAGTCGTATTTTATTCTTCATTTTTTTCTTACTATTTTTTCAATCTTTAGTTTCAGATTTTAAAAAAGGTCTATTGAAGCCAAACACACACACACACACACAGTTCGAGCCAGAAAAGGAAGTTCTTATTAGTGACTAGTACATCTCCAGGAAATCAAAGTTAAAAAATAAAGGAAGAATTAAAAGTTGAAAAAGAAGATTAAAGTGAATGACCAAAACGCTCAGCTGTTAAGAGGAGTAAAAGAATAACGTAATAAATATATAAACAAAACGCAGGTTTATCAACAACTAAAGACGAATTAAAAAAAATTAAATAAAGTAAACAGAAAACGGAAAAATTAAAGTAAAAATAGAAATAGTCTCATCAGGAGAAACAATATCCGTAAAAGAACAATAAGAAATAATATTTTAATTTTTAAACAACCTATTGACAGGAAGGCAAACGCTGGTCGCATTAACGAATGCAAACAAAAATTAAAGTATTGAAAATCTTCAATATTTTCATGATTGAATAAAACCAAACAACGACAGCATAACATCAACTTGGACATCAATTAGAATGTGCTCAAATAAATTTGCTGTAGCATTAGCTACATTTGGTCTCATTGTTGCCTATTTAACAAACGGATCCCATGCCTATCCACCCTCTAATTCAGGTGAACCACGTGCGGTTGTGGATAGTGGTGGCAACAATGATGATGGGGGTGGTTACCTAATGCCACAGTTCAATTTTCATTATTCCCAACTTCAACAAGGCCAGAACAAACATCCAAATCAACAGCTCCAACAAAAGCAACAGCATTCAAGATATCCAGATCAAAACCCATTCATAACTTACTTTACTACATCGCAAACAAGTTCAACATCAACTTCAACATCATCTGGTACTTCACCATCATCGTCAACCTTGTCATCATTACAGTCGGTGCCATCGTCATTGGATACAATACCATCAACATCAACCAAACCACCTTTACAATCGGCCTACGTTTACAAAGCCGAAATACCAACGCACATTGAACCGGAAGCCAACAAGGTTGTTAATGCACTCAAGTTGTCCACTGCAACAAAATCATCATCAACAGCAGGAACTCAAACGTCATCATCATTATCGTCTTCTTACGTAAGCAATACGAATGCAAATTTAAACAATGATACAGAACAGGATGGTGACTTGTCAAAGAAAATTATTGGTTCAAGGTAAGTAAATTATCTTAACCCATAAAATTGCATTCATACTCCAGTTGAAAAGTGCTTCAGTCCTCTTCAATTGAAAATGCATACGAACTACTACATACGAATTTTATTAATACATTGTTGCATGCACTGAATTGTTGGTTATCGAAATGAAATAAACGCTTGTTTGATTATAAACAGGTATCCCTCGTATAACGCGGTGATTACGTTCCAGGAAAATTCCACGTTATGTAATTCGCGTTGTAGAAGGCTTAGCTTTCATAAAAATTTTAGGGTTATGTTCCAATAAACTTTTTTCAAAATAAAAGCGGTACTAAATTAAAGATGTATGTACTTTTACAACTCGAAATCAATGTTTATATTTTATTTAAAAAAAACATAAGGGAAAAAAAACAATCGGAAAACCGAATTATTCACTAGTCTGTATCACTTACTTCGAACATCATATTACGTCGAAGTAGTGAGGGTATAATTTCATCAGAATGAATTTCATCGGAAAACATTTTATTGGATGTTCTTCCACTGATTATGCGATTGTGAAATCAGTTATCAGCCTTTGATTGCTTTTTTTTATAATTGTTTTTCGATTTCGTAATAAGGCGCGTTATACTAGTCGAAATTTCGCGTTGTAATGAAACTGTTTTTTTTTCTAAATCGTGTTATGTCGAAAACGCGTTGAGAAGTACCGCGTTATACGATGGATACCTGTAGTACGAAATGCTTGGCGCTAAGTATGTATCTCTGACTGCATTACAATTGCAATCTGCAAGGAGTTACGATAATTTAGAGAAACAACAAAACAAATGTTAATTAAAATTTTTTTAGCAAACTTTCGCTATCAATATGTAAGTATGTATCCGTACATAAATAGTGAGAAAAATTTAAATTCCATTTCATTTTCGTAACGTTTCTTTCCAGAAGTGTTTCTTTTCCATAGTCTGTAGCATTATTGCAATTTAGTTTGCATATTAGACCAAAAGAAAAATGGTAATTAGTCCATACCTTGAGGGAGACTGCTGCAGCTTAGGTTTATGTATTTTAGTTATTTATTAGAACAAAATTTGGAAATTATTAGATTAGATCTTACGAACGACCCTCTACCCACTAAACTACCCGTCGAAACTAAACAATTTCTACAAAGTGGAGTACAAAATCGAGTGCGTATAATTTGATTTTATTGGTTTTTATTCCCGTGTTGATTTTCCACGCAACCACTTTCGAAAACCAATAACTTCAGAGATATTTGAAAAAGTAATTCAAATACCCTAACAAGCAATCTAATAAAGGAGTAGGTAAAGGCCATAGCGTACCATAGTCTACTGCCAATAGAACCATTTCGTAAATTAGGAATTTGAAATCCCAAAAAATTATACGACTATTTCGAAATAGTAGAGCACCGTAAATAGAAAGGGACGGGATTCTGATATCTCAGATTCGCCTACGTTTCAGATTCGTGAAACTCTCCAATTTTTTATCTCGGCGCTCTCATTTTCTTCTTTGGTATCGTTAAGGCGTTCAGAATGGATCAAACGTCACTGAACGCATTCCTCTCTACTGTTGGGAGGCTGTTTATGTAATCTGCACATAGCCTATGAGCGAACAAATAACCTCAGAGAGAAGACTTTTTGCTATAAGAGCAATGACTAAGTTGCTGATGTTGATAAAAATGTTACCGTTTTATTATTCTATATATACATACATATACTATGTATGTACTATGTACATATACTATGTATGTATGGCCTTCTGTTTTCTTGCTTGAGAACATATAACATCGTGCTGATACATACAAAGATATCGATAAGAGATATGTTTTTTGTGATAACGTGCATAATTTATACACATACATAACATATTCAGACAATTTACGTTCATCATTCTTGGTCGATAACGGAAGAGTAGTACTACCTTCGGTTCATCACTGCTAAATCATAATTTTTGCTTGATTCTTATTAGCAACCGAATTAATTTGCAACTTATGTATCCCCTAAAAGTCGTAGTAGTCTAGTAGCTAGTATGTTGTCTTATTAAACGTAAAGCTCGGGTTCGTTCTCAGGTCTGGCCTCAAAACGAAATGTGAATAAAAAAAATTTCTTCGGCGATTTCCTCTCAGCAGATTTCTGGTAAAAATTCTGAGAGTAAATAAATTCTGCCATAAAAAAGTTTCTCAATAATCTGTCGTTTGGTGTCGACGTTAAACTGTAGGTCCCGCCACTCACGTATAAAATAAACGCGCACAACATGAGTGGTGTGAGAAGCTTAACCGTAATCCTGACTAAAGGTTTGCAATGGCCAATTATGTATTATGTATGTATGTATCCCCCACATATTGTTAACAGAGTAACACAAGACCAATTAGCAATTTTATTACTTAAAAAAACATTTCCCTTAACAAATTTAATGTTAGAGAAGCTGATATACTAACAGAACTTAACATAAATCATCACAGAGAACGTAACCCATGAGCTATTACCAAGAAGCTCACGATATTTTCGATAAAACAATGGTTATGTTCGCATAACAAAATTGGTTTCCAAGCAATAAAATCGAAAATATTACGGCAAATAGTAAAAATATTAATTATGTGTGCGAACAATATAGTTTTAGGATGTTAAAGTCATATAGAAATAATTTGGATTTTTGTTTTTAATCTTAATTATTGACATTTGCATAAACTGATACATCGAATCCAATACAATTTATTAAAAACATATGAAAAAATGTGTATTAGTGGATCGGATTTTTATGTGAAAATTATCAACACAAGCATACACTATAGTATTTTCGCCAAATAATACACTCAATACAACGATACAAGAGCTTTTGTGAATTGCCCAATTGATTTACGTGTTTTCCATGACGATGATATGTTGAATATTGTGAACACTGACTTTACCTAATACTAGTATAAACCGTAGTAATTAAAGAAGTATTTTATTTTATGTGGTGTTATGCTATAGATTTACTAAAAATCTCAAAACTTTCAATATACATATTATTAGTTACCATTTAAATGAATACATTCAACATTAAAGAATGTTCCAACAATCATTTTTATATTATATGTATAAGCGCTATCCAGTTAAAATCATTGTTTAGATTAGCAATAATAACAAGTATAGTCAATTGATTCGGATTTATTATCATTTCTAAATGTTTATTATTACTGGTTATTCAATTAAATGATAATAATATTTTTTTTCTTTTATTTGTAGCGTTGTTACGTCGGTATCGGTGATTTTAAATGGTGATGAACCAGAATTTACTGATGCCTTGGGTCACAAAGTACCCAAACCCCAACCCTCCTTGCAGGTTGCCAGCCCAATCGATCTTCTAAATCCGGATCGGTATGAATTCTATACATTTGATGAACACGGGGAATTGGTTAAACGCCTTATGACTATGGAAGAAATTCAAAGCATTGTAGCCAATGGTGACGGCGAAGGGCCCACAATTATTCACCATGGTCCCATTGAAGATCGTGACCCAGAGAAAAATGTCCAAGACATTGTCGATAGTGTACAAAATGTACTCAATAAAGAAGTCGAATCAAATAAGAATACTAGCTCTGAAAACTTACCTGCGTTTGATACACCTGATGTTTCTTCATCATGGTCAATGATATTACCAGCCATTTTCGGTAACACAGGTGATGTTGAAATTTTTCCTCAACAGAAACCTCAACAAATTGTCATGACGCCTGACACGGAAATAATTGAAACATCTACTAAGCAATCTATACCTACTACAACGAAAAAATCAAAGCCAAGTAAGCGCAAACCAGGACAAAAACGAAAAACTACTACCACAACGACAACTACTGAAATAACGCCGCAGGTAATACAAGAGGAACTCGATTCAGAAGAATCAGTCTATACAGGCATGCAGCAATATCAACATTTAGCTGAAACAATGCAAAACTATGATGGATTTTCTCAATTACACATGCAACCGATTTACCATAAACTGCCGGAATTGGAAACCTCTACACGTCGTGTATTTGTCAACAATAAGGAGATAGTGAAGAGACCCATTGAAAATGTCAATGAAGACAAAGTTGCATTGAGTGAAAACCAGGCTAAGAAACCCGCATCCGTGCAACACCATCCAACGTCGCATCGCGTTAAGAAACCAAATGGAGGAAATGCGACTACTAAACGACCTCAGGTCCATAAACAAAAAGTAAAAAGAAAGCCTACCACAACAACAACAACATCAACCACAACTCCGTCACCTGCTACAACTACCACTGCTTCCACAACATCTTCAACAATGCCAACAACATCTACCACAACAACACCTGCACCGACTACAACTACCGCAGTACCAACAACAACATCTACAACACCAGTACCAACAACTACTACACAAGCGTCAACAACAACAAATATACCACCAACTACAACGTCAACTGTAGCAACACCTTCAAGCATAAAACCACCAAAGAAAAAAAAGAAGAAACCAACTCGTCAACCGATACATTCGACAAGTTCAGTTGGAGGAGGAGAAATTCAAAAGCCTCATTTGGTTGCACAAAAACGAAAACCTTCACCGAAACCCCATAGGCCGAGACCAACGCAACCGCAACACATTATTTATCCACATATAACAACTTCATCCGACTTGTCAGCTGAAGGGTCAGCTCACCAAGAAGTCTTGCATAATAAATTGCAACATGTGTCGCATCATAGACCACGTCCCAAACCCAGCAAACATACTAGTTCAACTACCAGTACCACAACATCAACTTCGACAACAACTTCCACACCTATTCCTGAACCATCTACAACAGTGGTTATATCACCTGTTCCAACAGAATCGACTACGACCCCTCCATCAACTGAATCTCTCATAGTACAAGATTTCCCCGGTTATCAATCAGAATTTAACGATAACGGGCTTAAAATTCAAACGAATAGGCTAACTACTAAGAAACCCGAGGTCACAACATTTGTGAACGTACCGTCGACATCAGGTACTTCCGGATATCCAGTACCATCTTATAGCGTCTTAACTGATCGAACACCAGGACATTACGTTCAATCAATTCAAAAAACAACCTCTGACGTCCTTTGCTCTAACCCAACAAGCATCCAAACCATACCAAGACGATAAGCACACACAACAATCATTTGATCAAATACTGCAAACACTTAAGCAGCCTGATCAAATTGCAGAAAAACCTCCCAAACACAATAGTTCTGAAAATGATAAAACAGCGTTGAATGATAGTTCTTCTATGTTTAAACCCCAACAAGAAAGCTATGGAGGCAGTACCTTTTCTACAACTCTCCAAGATTTAGAAACTACAACGAATTCAGATAAAACAATAGTTCAAGAGCAGCATACGACTTCAGCATGGGAAGTGGAAAACCAAATGGTGTATCAAGAAACAACTAAAATTTCAAATGTAACCAAAAACACATCTACTGAAAACAACACCGCAGAAGATTCCGAAACAACGGAACTTCCAAGCTATGCATCATTCACTGATGCCATCAAGGAATCCAATGTTGGTACAGAAATTCCAGAATCTACGACTACATTAAGCGAAAACGTGGAAGAACTTACTGGCGAATATCTAACAGAACAGCAAACAGATGACAATACTTCAACTTATGATTCAACATCGCAAATGCATCAACAACCCACGTTCGCATATGGAACCGGTGATAATGAACAAACAACCGAAGAGCTTAACTCAGCTGACAAAGGCCTAATTGAACAATCGAAAATTGAAGCACGACTTCCTGTAACAGTGCCGACCAAATTTGAAACCACCATGAATGACGAAAAAGATTTTAGCCATACAATTTTGGTGGCAGACCTAAAACCTCAACTAAATATGGAAGTTATTAAACCATCTGAACAAATAAGCATGTCCGATTTCCAAACTCAAGCAGCAACAGTAGCCTCGACCTTGGTTGACGGTTCTATTGCAGCTACACCAGACTACAATACAATGACGTCGAACGAAACCAAAGATGAAATTGCATTCCTTATGTCCGATGTCATTAAGCAAATTTCTAATTCTAATGACATGCCTAAAGTGGAAGCAGCAGATCAAACCGATAATCGATATTCAAATCAAGCTCACCTCGACATATCATTCCTTATGAAACCGAATAAACCAACAGTTGTACCTGGCCCAATTTTGACATCCACTTACGGCCATGAACCCGTAGATTATAAACCAATTTTCAATCGTGAACATAGCAATGAAGCTACCGATAGCCATTATGTTGCGACCCAAATACCTGATGCCACTACACTGCTTGGTAACCAACTAGAAGATTTTACCACTGAATCACTAGAAAAAGAAAATGATTTGCATTCAACACAGAACGCAGAGATGAATTCCAGTTCAGAAGAACAAATTACCACAACTGAGAACACTTACACAGCCACTGAAGCATTGACTGTTTCATCATCTAGTAAGGACATATTCATGGAAACTGCTACCGAAATAAATGATTTACATAACATGGAAAGTTCTCTCAAAGAGATTATTAAAGAATATGAACCTGATACATCAACTACGTCATCCGCCGAAAATGATTCTACTCTTAATGTTACGACTGAATCCGATGAGGAGACTACAACATTGAAAGTGAATCTGCCTTCGCTTTCCCAGATATATGCGCAACAACAGAGATTCGAGGACGAAAGGGAGGCTCTTTTTGAAGCAGACAGTTTAACAGATACTACAACAGCTGTAACCGATTTATCCGAAGACACTACTTCTAATGAAGAAATCCAAAGTTATATTCAAGAAGAAGATACCAAAGATACTAAAGACAAAATTGTGGAAAGTACAGAAAATGATTCGAAAACTGAAAATACTACGGTAAGGGAAGATTTGAGTGATGACGCTGTACAACTGACTACAGAATTATCTACCGAAGTAAGTGAAGAAGAGAAAACTGATGTTAGCGGAATCGAAACCGCATCAATCAAAATAGAATCAACTGCTGATTTGGAAGACCATACCGACGTCAAAACAGAAACTGTTGAGACTACCGAATTTCTCATTCCCGAGGACTCCACATTTACAGAAGCTACGGAGTCGACCATCTTTGCGGACGTTGATACAAATTCTACAGAAATTGATTCAAATACAATAATTAACAATTTTACGGAAATTTCAACACAAAGCAATGAAATCCAAGATTCGGCGTATACAACAATTGCGAATACTCAAGAATCGGAGTCGATTGAAGCTGCAACAGAAAATATGGAAGACAAGAGTGAAAATTTAGAAACCACAACAATCGCATATACGATGAGCGAAGAAACATCGGATGAATTAAATGCAATGATTTCAGAAGAAGACGAAACAGACGAACCTATCGATGAGGATCCCTACGTTAAACTGGGGGAAACAACTACTCAAAAACCTGAAACACCCGTCGAAAACGATACTCTTATCGTAACTCAATCCAACAAAGATGAACATATCTTGACTGAAACACAATTGTTAAGTGAAGGGCTTAATAAACACCAGGATATTCCTATGTTAGCTCCACCAAAACCAATTCTTTCAATATTGGAACAAGATACGCCTACCGGCACTCAACAAAGCACTGCAACTGGAAATTATGAAGAGGAGGACGAAGAAGATGAAGATGACCAGATCGGTTATCAAGCACCTAAATTTCCAGTTCTCCCATCAAAAGAAATTACTGCTACCACCGTGAGGATTAAAAATATAACAACAACCACACCTCAGCCGAAAACTACCACTACACGACGCTTGAATACCCTAAAGCCCGTTTCATACTTTAACAAACAGCCTGCTTACGCTTTCTATCAAGAGCCTGTGGAACCCCTTTATAGTAAACAGCCTGCACCGACCACTATCAATCATCAAGCCGATAATGCTCCACATAAAGTTACAACCTATGTTATTCCAATGCCCCAACAAAGGCCTATGCACAGGCCACCACAACTCAGTAACTTAATGATTGCTTCCACCCAAGCCACAAGACCGCCTGTCAAACTAGATCCATCTCCAATTAACTCAAAAGGCTTAGAGGCTTCTCTAGCAAATTTAGATGAAGATATTTTGGCTTTTGCTAAACTTTGCAATGAACTGGCTTTTAGCTATTGGAAGTCAATTACCTCGGAAAAAATAAGTTCCGCAAGGAGTTTGGTTATTTCACCTTTCGCTTTAACTTCAATGCTTTCAATGGTATTCTTAGGGGCTCGTGGTAGTACTTCTGGTGAAATGAACGATGTACTCAAGCTTGACGATATGGTAACGTTCAATCCACATTTGGTTTTCAAAAATATTACAGACTCTGTTGAAAAGGCAATAGACAGTGATATCGCTACGACAGCTTTTGTTCGTGAAATTTTCAGCGATCGAGCCAATGGCAAAATTCTCCAATTCTTTAAGGAAAAAACTCAACAACTGTACTCCGGTCATGTGGAAGAAGTGAATTTCCATGTAGTTAATGATATCATTCGCAGACGTACAAACTTGTTAGTAAAGCGGCACACCATGGGAAAAGTCTTGGAATATTTACGAACCAACAGCGTGTGGGTAAATGGTCCATTGGCTACAATTTCTGCAAATCTGTTCCAAACCGATTGTACTTCTGGTTCAACACAAGACCGGGATGGAGAGTTGTTCTTCCAAGTCCAGCCGACAGTTAGACAAAGGCGTCTCGTACCCATTCCAGCTGTACTTTTCAAGAGCGGCTTTACAGCCGGATATGAACCTAATTTAGATGCCACTGTCGTAGCATTTGGACGCATACAAGATACAACTAGTTTGATTTATGTTATGCCCGGGCAGCTGAGTTCCAATTCACCATCTGACAATTTGGATCGTCTCGAAAAACAACTCGTGGAAACGGCAATATCGAAAAATGGCTGGAGCAAGATACTTACCTCACTTATGGATCGCCCTGGCATGGAGGTCCATTTGCCTAGATTCTCACATCGATCGTTCATCAATGCCACTTTAGGACTGCAAAAAATGGGTCTAAAAGGCGTCTTTAAATCAGATTATGCTGACTTGCGTGGTCTTACCGGTTCTTCCAATCGTGATATATATCTCTCTGATATGATTCAAATTAATACTTTCAGTACATGCGGCGAAGAGAAAATCGCTGATCACCATCACGTAGAAATGTATCCAGCTCCACCACTTCGCAAACGGAACAAGGACGTAGACGCTCATGACGACGACCAACTTGATTCTTCAGAGGCCATCATCGATTTTGGCTCACTAGTCCAGGACTCTGCAATTGGTCGTGGTTTTTACGATGACCTATTGGATCCAAAATATTTAGAACTTCCCTTGCCCTTGAGACCAAGGCAGGCTCGTGTACCCGATGCACCCAGGTTAAGATTTGACAAACCGTTCCTATACTTTGTTCGTCACAATCCAACAGGCATGATACTATTCATGGGTCGTTTCAATCCGAGATTATTGCCATGAACATTTGTTTATTAATGAACCTAAACAAATACATACATACATATAAGCCAAACTTATATAATTTTTTCTTAACGAAAATTTATATACAACTCCAACAAAAACAAAACATAGTTGAATTTACATCTTTTACGAAACTATTTTAAATTGTATTTATTTAAGCATCGCATATTCATAGGAACGCAAGACATCACAAAACATACACTCGCGCACACCAATCCACATACATTTTCATTTATACATCCACAATATAAACAAATTTACTATGTACTACTAATAAAATATCGTCATCTTATCCTAATTCAAACGATTATATTAATTATAGTTTGTATTTAATTTTTTTTTTTTTAATATAGTTCTTCTTATTCTTATTTTGTATCATTATTATTATCATTATTATTATTATATATTCTATTATTATTTTATACTCTTTTAAGATGCTTTACCTTAATCACGAGTCACGCAAATGAGTTCACTTCGTCATTGACCATCTGTGTCATCGTTACAATGAATTTCAGATTAATTGCATTACGATTCGATTCGGAATGCGATTTACACGAGAGAAGTGAAATCACTTGCTGATTCAGGATTGACGTCCTGCATATATTCATAATAAATCGAAATAAATCCTTAAATATGAAACACACACATACACACACATGCGTACAAGTTTAAAACAAAAACCATAAACAAATTGTTAAGATATGTACATCCGGCATACATACTGTAGTTGTCTTATACTCGTATCATAACACAATAATTAGTTTCACTTGTATTGCATTGTGTATGTAGTTTATTTAATAAACAATTTATTTTTTATATTAATATTTATATTTATAACAATGTGAACATAAAAAAATTAAAGGGCAAAACTTAAAATTGGAATATGCATTTGTTCTTATCCATTCGTATTCTGTATTGACATAATTTTATATTCAATTTTAATGCATAAGAATTTTGTTAAATCAATCAATAACATAAAATCATTAAAATAAATTAAAAAGAAATAAATATTTCCACATATAGAGTCTTGAATTTTATTTGTTTAATACCCAATACAAAGATTCCTTTTTACTGTACACTATTAAAAACCATTACACCATTTTAAAAGAAATACGACATTTCACATACATATACAGTGGCTCCATCGCATAATCGGATAAGCATTAGTCCGATATGTATGGACTTAAAACTTAAAAAGAATATATTTATTTATTATTTATATATATTTAAAAACTTTCATTGAACATGAAATTTTTTAATGTATAAAAATTTATATTTACACAGCCACCTTAATGAAATACTACCTTTGATAAATAACGAGAGATGTTGTCTTTGAAGACCGCTGTCATTTGTGTCTTATTCCCAAACACTCTCAAACTTAGACAATCCTACAAGAAAAAGTATAACGGCCACTAGGCGCAGGATCTCTGTGTCTAGTTCACACCGCCAGCCCAAAAGTTTTCACTAAACAATGACTTCTTACAAAAATGCCTGAAGAAACTCGGGATTCTACACATATCTCCTATTTAGACACATTTCAGTGTATCAAATCCGAAAGCTAGGTTACATTAGATTAGGTCGGAGTGGTAGCTCTGATATCACAAAGCTCACTTGAGCACGCATGGCGGCCCGCTGTGATGCCACGGATGAACGCAGTTCCTATATTAACCAAGTTCTACCAAATCAGGGAAAAGGAAGAAATTGGTCAGCGCAAGGACAGCACAACAAATGCACGACTACCCCACATTGGAAAACCAGCCTTGATATCAATAGATGATAACTCCGTTAAGCTAACAAGGAATGGGGAGCCAAATAACTTATATCTACGGGCACTGGCAAAGAAAGTGAATAACAGTCTCCTCTTCCTCGGTGGACCTGCATCCACGGCAGAAGTTGCTAAAAGGGAGCCTCATTCTCTCCGCGTGTCTACCTAGGATGCAATGGAACGTAAGTACGGCCAATATAGTCGAGATGACATCACGACCGAGACCAAGTAATCGGTTGGTACGCATTCCATTCATCTTGGGCCAGGTGGGTCTAGCTTTGAAGCAGGGCTCCTCATTGACCCAGGATAGTTTGGCGTCCGGAAGGAACTTCTGCGCAATTGTCAACTCGACCGAGGCAAGTGGAACACCAAATCAACAGAACATGATTCCGGAAGGAGCGCAGTAGCTCTGGCGAGCTCGTCGGCCCTACAATTCCCCGAAATTTCACTGTGCCCGGCGACCCACACTAGAGAGGCACTGTTGAAGCGCCCCGAGACAAGGTAAAGACAGCGGCGACATTCCTTAACGATCCTAGAGTTAATCACGAAACCTGACAGAGATCTTATCGCGGCCTGACTGTCTGAAAAGATCAATCCATCACATCCGCCTGAAACACGCTGCAGTAGTCTGGAAGACGGAGAGAAGTATTCAGCTCCAGTTTCCCAGAGTAAATACCACTTCCAACGCCATCATCGAGTTTAGAGGCGTCGGTATATATATCCAGGACTTCCGCGGGGACGATCGTATCAGGATTCCAGTCATCCCTACTCAGAATCAGAGAGTGGAAACATCTCTCATGACAATGTTTCGGCTCTAAAAGCTTCGAATAGCTTTTGCCTTTTTTGTTTTTGGTTTGCTACTTCTATTTTCGCCATTACAGCGGGCCTGTGTCAGAGACCTGCGCCGATCGGCTGACAGCCGGCTAAGCCGAGCCGCATACAAAATTTAAAAGCCGACTTAAGCCGAATAAATAATTATAAATTCAGCCGCCGTTTAATGTATGCAACAAAATTAAAATATATGAAAATAGGTTTTTTGTTTTACTTGACTTAAATAGATTATTGAAGTTTTTTTGTTCATTTTATGACATGTTAATAGAAAAAGTATTTAATTTTTTGATATGGTAATTTTGAACACTCCTTCTCGTTTTTGGTGAATGTGGTAACATTTTTAACTGTACGTTAAATTTTTTAAAAGACAAAAAATTAAAATGGAGAACCAAAAAGTTTCAAATTTCTTTCAAAATTTAAATAATAATTTAAATGCGTTAAATTCAATGACAATGATATAAATGAATACGAAAAAATACTAGCCTCTAAAACAAAAAGATAAAACCCAAATCCTTTTAAACAAAAAATCTTCAGCAGGATCCATAGTTTGGCACTATTTTGGTTAAATGGTTATTGGAAATAAACCTGTGCTAAAAAGTATCAAATGTGTAAAGTTTGCTTTGGTGAGTCCCCCATGCGTTTAAAGGGGTAGGTACGTACATATATTACTTCTATCCAGGAATTAAATTTAAAGATAATTTCAATTAGATTTTAGCCAAATTTTTTGGGAAGTTTTATTTTGAATATTTATTTCTGAAAATGCAAAAAAAATTCAGGTTTGGAGTTTCTACGTCGACATCAAACCTCTGTAACCATTTACGTGCTCATGGTATTGATGTAAAATCAAAAAATTTTGAAAATTCAAATGCCAAAACAAAATCCATATTGCTAGGAAGTTCTAAAAGTTCAGATTCCGAAAAATTTGCTAACGCACGTCTGCTTGTGCAAATGTGCTGCAGACATCTAAGGCCCTTTAACATAGTGAAGCAACCAGGGCATTTTTTATGTCATTTCAGCCGACATAAAGGAGCCGCCGAAACTTTATTATATTTCGGCTGGCAGTCGACGTAAAGCCGCCGCCGGAACTTTTCAATTTTAGCCGCCGCCGCCGACAAATTTTCTCGGCGCAAGTCTCTGGCCTGTGTCCCTCGTTTCTCTTCATCCTCGAACTCGTAAGATTCGATGTCAATGGCCTGAAGCTGCAGTTATTCCCTTAACCGGCTTTGCAGTTCATTCTTCTAGTTTACCCAACTCTCTTTTAAGCCGGTCCACTCTTAGTTCGGATAGTTTAATTTTTTTTCTTTTTATTTATTTTTTTTTATTGTTTATTGTTTTTTACTTTTGGATTTTTGCAATCCACTTCTGACACCAATTGTTACGTTTTTACCTTTTTAAAAACATTTAAATATGAGTTCGTTGATTTTAAACCAAGTAAAAGCAAATATGTGTTTTATTTTAATGAAACTCTTTCTTTATTATTCACACTACTTTTGTTTCACTGTTCAAACTTAACCGATAGAACGTACACAACAGTAACTACAACAATTTATTACCTGTTCGATACTATCACACACCATTGGCTACACTGTTCACAACCACTGTTGCCAAAAATTTCATTGTCTAAATCGTCAAAATCCAAAGATTTTTGCGTAAAAAATCGTCAAGTCACTTTGCAAAATCGTCAAACACTGGTTTTCATTTTTTTTTTGTTTTAATTGTTTTATTTCAAAAAAATACTAAGATTAATTCAGTCTTATTAACTATATTTATTTAAAAATATAACAATGAAATATACAAGTTTTATAATAGTAAAAAATAAATGTTCATATTGAGATCAGAATTCACAAACATATACATATATTTTTAAGATACATACATAAAATATGAAAACTAATTAACATATTTACCAAATACTTATTTTATGCATGAATATCTGATGATAACAATTTAAGCAAATCTGAACTCATCTTTTTTTTTTATATAAATTTTTAACTTATAATTAAAATTATAAGGTAAAATGTAAAAGAATAGGTGCAAGAGCAGCTTAGGCCTTCAGCTCAACAAAATTAATAAATTAGATGATTATAATACCTCTTAGTTCTATTCTATTGTAGTATTATAGTAAGATAATTCAAATATTTATATTTCATAAAGTAACTTAGATATTTTAAGGTATTGCATTAGTTTGGATATGTTTCCAACATTAGAATAGGATAGGGAGTCTAAGGGATCAGAGTTTCGAAAAATCGAGTTACGAACGTCCGATAGCAGTGGGCAGTGGCATAAAATATGATTGAGTGTTATTCGTATGTTAGCGAAGCAGTTACAGAAAGGAGTGAAATTTAGTTTGAATATGAAACCATGTGAAATCATTGTATATCCTACCCTAAGACGAAGAAGAAGAATGTTATGAAGTCTAGAGAAATCATATGAGTAATCTGTTAAATAGTCATAAATTGTATTTTTCCCTTTGTTAATTATTCGGTACATTGAGGAGGTACGACTATAGGTGTTATCCCTATCGATTTCGGTGTAGTGTTTATCAATTTGTCTCATTAGATCTTTTCGATTTAAATTATCTGTAAAGTATACGGTTTGTTTCTCCGTGTTCTTTGTTGCGTTGTCCGCAATCTCATTACCTACAATTTCACAATGACCAGGGTCCCAAATTAATTTAAGAATAGGAAATCGATCAATCAAAATGGTTGTAATAGCAGATGTATAGAAATTGGTATTGGAGATATTAATAATTGACTTTATAGCCGAGAGAGAATCTGTACAGATAATGAATTTTCCATTTCACATTCAAGATGAACAAGATTCGTATATCGCTATAATTTCCGTAGAAAAATTCGAATTAAATTCATAAAGTTTTGCAATTTTTATAACTCTATTTTCTGTTGTGATACTATATGAAACAGATGAGTTCAGTTTTGAACCGTCGGTATAAAGAAATTCGTAGTCCGTAAGGGATTCTTTGATGTTTGCAAATAATAGTCTATATTGAAGCGGGGATGTAATAGATTTCGAAAATTTATTAAGTGACATGTCAATGGATGAAGAATCTAAAAGCCATGGTGGCTGTTTAGTATTTCGTGAAGTGACATAATTCGGAAAATCATGGGATTTAATATTTTGGATTATTCTATAAAGGGTTGAGAGTACTTTTAGATTTTTTAGAATATCTTATATTTTTGGCTATTTGTATCAGTGGGTTATTTATGCCATAAGTCAATGAATAAAATAATCTAGTAGTGAGTATGTCTCTTTGTGTATCTAAAGATCTTATGTTAAACTCATAACGTAGGTTAGGGATAGAATTAGATGGCAAAACACCTAATGATATTCTTATGCTGAAATTTATAATAATGTCAATTTTATTTAGTTGAGATTTAGGAGCGTAGCCGAAGAATTGTGAACCGTAGTTGATCTTTGATCTAACTATTGAAAGAAGCGAAATTGAATTTGTATTCCATTTTGGGTAAGATAGGCATTTTAAAATATTTAATCGTTGAGAAAGAGAAGTCTGTAGGAATTGAATATGGTCATTCCAGTTGTAACGTTTATTTATTAGTATGCCTAACAAACGAAGAGAATTTACTTTCGATATGGCTATGAGTGCAGATCGAAGCTCACAGCTGCAGTTTTTAAGACGACAGATATGTATATATTTACATTTTGAAGATGACAGTGAAGTGCCCGATAAGTCGCACAAATTGTTTATATCATAAAATAGATTATCGAGATTAACCACAAGGTTTTTTTCTCGATTGTATTTAATAATTAAATTAAAATCGTCTGCGTATGCACAGAAGTTGATTTCCTCATGTAGTGATAATATTGAGCATAATTTATTATATGCTATAAGAAAAATAATTACCAATAAGGGAGAACCCTGTGGGATTCCATTATAAAATTTGCGATGTACCTGATAATTTTTGACCTACTTTTCATTCTTGTAATTGCTGTTGCTGAGTGAATGCCTACTTTATCAAATGCTCGTTCAAAGTCTAATGATCCGATGGTAATGTGTTTACGTGAAGAGAGACTATTAGCAATTTGATAGTCTATGAAAAGCAAGGTAGTAGTTTATTGTTGGTAATAAACCACCATAGCCTATTTGCTACAATTTTATCTAAAGTTTTTGATGAAAGATATAAAGATATGGGTCTGTATGAACTTATTTCGGTTTTATTCTTTCCAGGTTTCAGGATAGATACTACGATGCTATTTTTAAATTGTTGTGGAATAAAATTATTAAAGATTTTGTTGAACAGGGCTATAATGCGGGTTTTTAGACAATGCGGCAGCATCTTTCACATTATATACAGAATATTGTCCATTCCAGAGGTGTTACCATCTAATGCTTTTAAAGTGGAATTAAATTCTATGAAGTTAATTTTTGATTCTATTTTCATAGCTTGGGCACATGGCGTAACCGAGGGGAAATTGGTCGTGATGAAATATTGTTTCCGAGATCTAAAATTGTTTGAGAAATTATTGTCATCAGATTTCTCAGACCAATATTTGCCAAATTCGTTGCCTATATCTAAGGAGTCTGTATGCAATGTGTTTTGATTAGACAAAGAGGAAATACAGTGAATTCCATGAGATGCCTTGCAGCCTAATATTGGACCAAATTTTTTGAATTGGACTGCTTTGGTGTAATTTTAGAGGTTAGTTGGAAAATAGTTTCCCTTTTTGCCAGTTTAATTTATCTTTTGTATTTCGCATTGGCCTTTTTGTACATGATTAGGTTCAACATGTTTCCCTTGAATGACTGCCAGAGTTTATTTTTTGTACCTTTAATTTTTCCAGCTCTTTGTTCCACCAGGGGACCGTTTTCCTAGTTGCTCGTGATTGTGGAATACACAAATTTGTAAGACAGTACTGTCTTACATATATTTGTGCTTCTTTATTTATATTCGATACCACTGGTCTGGACTTACTCAATGTTTCACAGAGTTATTGAAATTTCGGCCAATCAGCAAAATTTAAATTGAATTTAGGTTTATTGAATTCACTACGTACTACGTTGTTAGAAAATAGAGAGACGACTATAGGAAAGTGATCACTTCCAAAAAGATTTTTTTCAGTTTTCCAGCTAATGTGGGGATATAGAATAGGCGAACAAAAGCTAAGATCGATGTGGGACAAAATTTCCACAGTAGGAGAACCGTCATTTTTGGAGTATCAGATTAAACTCGTTCAGAAATTTAAATACTATAGTCTCCTTATGAGAATTGGTAGTGGAACCCCAACTTCTATGGGGACTATTAAAGTCACCAAATATAAGTGATGGCAGATTAATACAAAATATATTTTCAAGGTTACTCTGATTGAAATTTTTTGAAAGTGAAAAATATGTACTAATTATATTTAGTTTAATTTGCGATATAATTTCTATCCCAACTACATCAACATCATTGGACGAAAAGGATTGTTTCTGTTCTAAGGACTTATGAGCCAGCATAGATACTCCACCATATCTTGTTATGAACATGTTAAGCCTGTATATATTGTAGTTAATGGGAATAGGGATGTTAAGGTAGGAGTGTAAGTGGGTTTCTTGGAGACATATAAATAATTTTAGGGGAATATTTCTTAATCAGTACTTGCAATTCTGCGTAATTATTAATATAACCGTTAATATTCTATTGTAGTATTTTTAACATTAGTTTTTAAAAATAAGAATATAACAAATATTGAAAGAAGTTAAATCTAAATGATCTACATATTTCGATAGGAATTGACAGATGATATAAATTAAATATGTTTTGTTTAAATTAGTGTTGTAACTTTTAAAGAGAAATATAATATAAGGGACAAAGAGTTGTAAATATATAGTTCTTTATAATATCTTACTCGTGCTATAAACGTATTCAATCTCGAAGAGCAAAAAATAATTCGACAGAGAGTTTTTAATGTTAATGTAAGATTTCAGAGAGAGTGAGATGGATCATTGAGAGTGAGTAGGTATGTAGATAATTAGAAGAAATATTTAAATAATGAGAGAAGTATAAAAATAACGGGATTGTTGTAATTCTTCTTCGAGAAGTTTATAGAAAGTATATAGAAAAAAGAATAAAAGAGAGATAATATTTGGATGATAGAAATTAAATATGTTTTGTTTAAATTAGTGTTGTAACTCTTAAGAGAAGTATAATATAAGGGATAAAGAGATGTAAATATATAGTTCTTTTCAGTGATGCCAACTTAGCCCTTTTTGGAATGTCTTTAACGCGAAAAACTAAAAACCTAAACTAAAAAACGGGCAATTTCAGCGCTTTTTAGTATATTTGTTTAGCCCTTTTAGCCCGTTTTTCCTTTAAGTCTGTATGGAAATATTATCTTACGTTTCTCTGGCAATGACGAATTGTAAACCAATGTGGCAGAACTTTTTTCTTCTATTTCTTGTTTTCTTCTTTGTTATTTACATAGAATTACCAAAAGTACCGGGAAACACAAGCTTTGCTGAAAGTTTAAAATTGTGTTTACCTATTAATTAGGTGGAAAAGAAATGCCAGGCAGCGCTATCGTTATATACTGCAATTCATTCACCATTTGCTTCCACAGACCACTTGACAGAGCCAAGTCTCAATACCATATAGAAAGCGATTTAAGATTGAAGAAGAGGATAACCAAGAAGTACAAATCGTATTTAACAATGACCAACTTTGAAAGATTGTAATGTAAATTCTATTTGAAACTAATCTAGTGCATTAATTCTATTGAAGATAAAATGATCTCAAAAGCAATAATGTCTGTTAATAAATTGTTTTGTTTAAAATTGATGGAAATATTATCTTACGTTTCTCTGGCAATTGTAAACCAATGTGGCAGAACTTTTTTCTTCTATTTCTTGTTTTCTTCTTTGTTATTTACATAGAATTACCAAAAGTACCGGGAAACACAAGCTTTGCTGAAAGTTTAAAATTGTGTTTACCTATTAATTAGGTGGAAAAGAAATGCCAGGCAGCGCTATCGTTATATACTGCAATTCATTCACCATTTGCTTCCACAGACCACTTGACAGAGCCAAGTCTCAATACCATATAGAAAGCGATTTAAGATTGAAGAAGAGGATAACCAAGAAGTACAAATCGTATTTAACAATGACCAACTTTGAAAGATTGTAATGTAAATTCTATTTGAAACTAATCTAGTGCATTAATTCTATTGAAGATAAAATGATCTCAAAAGCAATAATGTCTGTTAATAAATTGTTTTGTTTAAAAATTGTGGTGGTTTTATCTGAAAAGACTTTTTAATTTTAGCCCCCTTTATGCGCTTTTTTGAAAAAATGAAATTGTATTGTACTAAAAACATAATTTTTTCAATTTAGCCCTTTTTAGCCCGTTTTTCATTTTTTTCACGCGTTTGGTGTCCGAAGAGTTGGCATCACTGGTTCTTTTATAATATCTTACTCGTACTATTAACGTATTCAATCTCGAAGAGCAAAAAATAATTCGAAAGAGAGTTTTTAATGTTAATGTAAGATTACAGAGAGAGTGAGATGGATCATTGAGAGTCAGCGTTGTCAACTTAGTGCTTTTAGCACTGTTTTTAGTGTTTCTAAAACTTTCGACAGTGACACCAAATCAAAAATTAAAAAAAAAGTATAGACTAGAATAAAAATATATAGACTAATTCTAAAAGTCTATAGATAAGACTATAGACTAGACTAATTTTTGGTCTAATTTTTAGCCTAGACTATAGTTAATTGTATATACTAATTCGATATATTAAGACTGTAGTTTTACATGTAAATGAAAGTTTTCATGTGTGAAAGTTAACGTACATTAAACATAATTTTTTTAAACGCATAAAATGTAAATGATTTTACCTTCGAAAATGTATCAACTCTTTTCATTATTATTGCTGGAGTTAAATAAATAATATTAATTTTGGTTTATAAATTTTTTTACTCATTATATAAAATGGTGATAAAGTTAAAAAAAAAAAATATTATAGTGTTTTAGTGCTTTTTTGTCAAAATTACGCGTTTTTTTAACGAGTTTGGTGCTTTTTGAAAATTTATAGTTGACAACGCTGTTGAGAGTGAGTAGAAATAAGAGTAAAATCAGTGATGCCAACTCTTCGGACACCAAACGCGTGAAAAAAAATGAAAAACGGGCTAAATTGACAAAATTACGTTTTTAGTACAATACAATTTCATTTTTTTTCCAAAAAGCGCATAAAGGGGGCTAAAATTAAAAAAGTCTTTTCAGATAAAACCATCACAATTTTTAAACAAAACAATTTATTAATAAGTATTATTGCTTTTGAGATTATTTTGTCTTCAATAGAATTAAGGCACTAGATTAGTTTCAAATAGAATTTACATTACAATCTTTCAAAGTTGGTCACTGTTAAATACCATTTGTACTTCTTGGTCATCCTCTTCTTCATTCTTAAATCGCTTTCTATATGGTTTGAGACTTGGCTCTGTCCAGTGTTCTGTGGAAGCAAATGGTGAATGAATTGCAGTATATAACGATAGCGCAGCCTGACATTTCTTTTCCACCTAATTATTAGGCAAACACAATTTTAAACTTTCAGCAAAGCTTGTGTTTCCCGGTACTTTTGGTAATTCTATGTAAATAACAAAGAAGAAAACAAGAAATAGAAGAAAAAAGTTCTGTCACATTGGTTTACAATTCGTCATTGCCAGAGAAACGTAAGATTATATTTCCATACACAGTTAGAGGAAAAACGGGCAAAAGGGCTAAAGAAAAATACTGAAAAGCGCTGAAATTGCGCGTTTTTTAGTTTAGGGCTAAAAAAATTTTTTCGCGTTAAAGACATCCCAAAAAGGGCTAAATCTAGCCCGAAAAGGGCTAAGTTGGCATCACTGAGTAAAATCTAGTTTGATATAGAGAATATAGATGATAAATTTGAAATACGAAATAAATAAATTGAATAAAAGAGTACTTAATTTTAATTTGATCTCTTGGATTTACGATTTTTATCAGTGATGCCAACTTAGCCCTTTTCGGGTCAGATTTAGCCCTTTTTGAAGTACCTTTAACGCGAAAACAAATTTTTAGCCCTAAAGTAAAAAACGCGCAATTTCAGCGCTTTTCAGTATTTTTGTTTAGCGCTTTTAGCCCGTTTTTCCTTTAACTCTGTAGGGCAATATTATCTTATGTTTCTCTGGCAATGTCGAATTGTAGGCCAATGTGGCAGAATTTTTTTCTTCTATTTCTTGATCTCTTCTTTGACATTTACATAGAATTGCCAAAATACCGGAAAACACAAGCTTTGCTGAAAGTTTAAAATTGTGTTTACATAATAATTAAGTGGAAAAGAAATGTCAGGCTGCGCTATCGTTATATACTGCAATTCATTTATCATTTGCTTCCATAGAACACTTGACAGAGACAAGTCTCAATACCATATATAAAGTGATTTATATTTTTATTTATGATTTATATTATAAAGTGAATTATGGATGACCAAGAAGTACAAATCGTATGTAAAAATGACCAACTTTGAAAGACTGTAATGTAAATTCTATTTGAAACTAATCTAATATCTTAATTCTATTGAATGTAAAGTGATCCCAAGAGCAATAATATCTATAAATAAATTGTTTTGTTTAAAAATTGTGGTTTCTTTATCTGAAAAGACTTTTTAATTTTAGCCCCCTTTTTGCGCATTTTTGAAAAAAGTGAAATTGTTTTGTACTAAAAACGTAATTTTTTCAATTTAGCCCTTTTTAGCCCGTTTTTCATTTTTATTCACGCGTTTGGTGTCCTAAGAGTTGGCATCACTGATTTTTGTTGCATTTCTGGGCAAGATTATAGGAGAATTAGCTTTGGTGTCATGAGAAGAGCAGGTTTGCTATTCTGTTTCCATTTCCAAAAGTTAGTTGTCTATGTCACTGATAATGTCAGAATAGCTTTGTACATGTCGGGATATCTCAGTTGTTGGAGGGGGAGGAGGTAGCAGGTTTTCGGATATGGTGATATGATGATTATTGTTGTTGTTTTTGATTATCGTGGATAATGGGACAGTCTGCTGAGCGTGTCTTTGGTTGTATAGGACGGTGGCTTTCTTTCTTCCAACTTTTTCTAAAGTAGCAATAGCTTGTGTTTCATTTTCTTTAATAAAAATTGGGCAATATTTGTCAAAGGATGCGTAATTATGGTCATTTATGTTGTTTATTCTGCAGTTTACACATGCAGCTTGTAACGAACATTTTTCTTTAATTCCTCGTTTAGAATGAAAGTGTTGGAACAATTACTGCAATTTTTTTCATTTTTACAAGCCTTTGCTATATGGCCAAACTGATGACAGTTCTTGCACTTTAGGGGTAAGGGGATGTAAGGACGAATCTTAACTTTTTCATAGCCAATTGAAATGTCAGCCGGTAGGGTAGTAGATGCAAATGTCAGAATGATTAACCCCGTTTCAATTAGCTTTCCTTCTACGTTTTTAAGAATTTTTTTTGACAAAAGTTACGTTATGATTTTTTTAACTCTAATAGAATTTCAGATTCGTCGATTCCTCTTAAATCGTTGGAGTAAATTACTCCTTTTGCAAAATTTAAGCCTGGATGTTCTTTTATAGCAACTTTCATAGTAGGAGATAAAGCAGATAGTTGGATCAGCTTGTTTGCTTGTATGAAATTTTTGGTTTGGATTAGGATGGATCCATTCAATATTTTTTTGCATTGTAGCACTTCTCCACCAACGACACTATCAATAACTTTTTTGATTAGGAAAGGAGAAACATTTGATAAAGTGTCGGGGCTATCGATTCTTTCCATTACAAGAAACTTTTCGCCGGGTGATAAAATTGTCATTCGTTTAGATTTATCATAATGTATGGTAAGGCTTAGGATGCTTACCTCGGTCAGGAGGCTCATCCATTTGTTTAGAGTGATAATGTTTATTTATTTTTTTTTTTTTTCTTAAATAGTCTTCACTTTAAGCTTTAAGTTTTCTTCTTCACTTAAGTTAAGTTTTTTTCACTATATATTTTATATATTCACTTGTCTCTCAATTAAACCGGTTTATCAAGTGTTAACGACCGTTCAGTTTGAGAGTTAGCACAAGACTGACTGAACTCATCTGTGTGTCATAACAGCTAGACTTTTTAAGTTTTAAATAGTCTTTTGTGTAAAAAATGCCTTCTAAGGAATCGTTTTGTAAACGAATACACACTTTCGTTTTATTTAAATTTACCTATCTAAATATTTTTTCAACATTTGCCGAGGAGTGTGGTAAAATCATTATATTGCGAACAAAACTTGTTAAAATTGGAAAACTACTGGCTGAAGTACGAGAAACTTCTAGAGCTGAGAACCAGAAATTATTTGAAGCTTCTTGAAACGAAAATCAGAAACTTCTGGCTGAAGGACAAGAAGCTTCTAGAAACGAAAATCAGAAACTACTGGCTGAAGTACGAGAAACTTCTAAAGCTGAAAATTAAAAACTGCAAGCAGCATTTTGTCAAAAATAGAAAAGGAGCTCGAAGTAACATCTGGAAAGCTGCAGAAAATCCAGGAGTCGGTCAGCAAAAGAATTACTGGTGTTGAGGAAAGAGTGTCACATTTAGAGAAGGTCGTTGACGCGAAGGTGGACAATTTGGAGAAAGCCGTCGACGGAAAACTCGTAATGATGGAGGGGCAAGTGCTGGCTCCCACTAGTGAGAGCCCCACAATCTCAATATCAGTGATGCATTAGAACAGCAACAATCTTACGGCGTAGACACCGGGGCGACGCAGTCCATCATCAGACCAGATGTTGTAAAGGGAAAATGTGAGGCACTTAGAAATGTAAGACTTCGTACAGCTACTGGAGAATCTGCCACCGTCCACGGAAAAACAGAGGCGAAGGTGACTATAGCCAACATTAGTGCCACACACATCTTTATTGTTGCCGATATTGTGGACGAGGTTATCATTGGTGCCGATTTTATGATAGCTCATGGTATAATTCAAATTTATACCATGGGACAAAGATTATGAGTTGGCGAAATGTGGAGATACTTCTTGACGTGGAATACAAGCACGCCAAAAGGATTGTTGCGATCGAACAACTCAAACTGCCACCTCAAAGCGAATCACTGATATGGGCGCTTATGGAAGGAGATTGTGAGGTAAACCGCTTGCAGATTATGGAACCAGCAGAAATACAGACGGATTTAATAATAGCAAAGGCCCTTGTCAAATCTACAGAACAGAAAATAGTCCTGGTGAGAGTGCTGAATCTAACAGGCAATGAAAAAGTCATCAGTAAGAACACAGAAGTCAGTCAATGTGATCCAGTAGAGGCGCTAATAAACAGTCAACAATCGCCGCAAACTGCCGAAATGTCATCCAAGGACCAACAGGAATTTAGTGCAAGTGTGGAGAACTGGGTAAGCCTGCTACCCTGCAAAGAGAAAGCTGATAAAGAGGTATGCTTGTACTTTCGCCACAAATAATAAAAGACAAGGAAGAACAGGCATGGTAAAGCATGAAATTGATACTGGTGAAGCGAGACCGATAAAACAGACACCCAGAAGCGTACCGCTAGTGAAGCGTAATGACGTTAAAGAGTTAGTCGACGAAATGAAGAGGAGCGGCGTAATCGTCAAAAAGAAAGATGGCAATACAAGATTTTGCGTAGGCTACAGGAAGCTGAATGATGTACTAAAAAGGACAGTTACCCGCTACGGAGAATTGATGACGCACTCGACACGCTAGCTGGAACGAAGTGGTTCTCCACATTAGATTTACCAAGCGGTTATCGGCAGGTGGAGATTGCAGAAGAAGACGAGGAGAAAACTGCATTCAGTGCGAACGGCGGCTTATGGCAGTTTAAAGTGATGCCATTTGGACTCTGTAATTTCGACGAACACCTCAAAAACCTGAGAGAAGTTCTACAACGAATAACTTCGGCTGAAACAGGTGAAATATATGGGGCATCTTGTAGCTGCAGATGGAATATCTACCGATGAAGATGAAATATGAGAAGATTTTTGGGACTATGCACATACTACAGACGTTTTGAAAGAAGTGTATCAATGGTGTGTGTCACAGTAACAGGCGTTTCAGACACTAAAATATCTATTGTGTGCTGCACCAATTTTGGCGTATCCAGTCCCAGGAGAGAAATTCATCTTAGACAGTGATGCTAGCGGATATGGTATTGGAAGCGTACTTTCCCAAGTGATAAATGGAACAGAGAAAGTTGTGGGTTACTATAATCGCACACTGTCTAAGCCTGAATGAAACTATTGTGTACTCGAAGGGAGCTACTTGCACTTAGCACGTTGGATTGAGCATTGAACGCAGAAGGGGCATAAAACATGGGAATGCTAATCCTCTTTCACGCCGGCCTTGTAATTTGGAGTGTAAACATTAGCGTGAAAGCTGAGAAAAAGGAGTCCATCGTCAATATCCGGCTAACGCGAATAGATGCCAACGAAGACTGGTCCCAAGCACAAAGGAGTGACTCAATATTGGCGAAGACAATAGCAGCCAAGGAGAAGGACAAATGACCTACAAAAAATGAGATATCCGCAGAAGGTTCTATTACAAAAGCATATTGGGCACTATGGGACAGCTTAAAGATCATAAATGGGTGCCTATATCGACTATTGGTAGTGCCTTCCGCCAAAACGAAAGAAGTCTTAAAGGAGTTCCATAATGGAGCCAGTAGAGGACATCTTGGAGTGACAAAGACGCTGGAAAGGCTAAAACAACGCTTTAATTGGGTTGAATGTCAGCAAGCAGTGGCGGACTGAATAGCAAACTGTACCCAGTGTATTGCAGCTAAAGGTCTAGTAGGGAGAAGTCGAGGTCAGATGCAACAGTACAACTCAGGCGCACTTTTCGAACAGATAGCGATGATCGTAGCAGGCCCTTTTCCTGTCAGCAATGTCCGAAAACCGATATATTCTCTTGGTGATGGACTACTTTAGCAAATGGCCTGAAGTGTATGCCATACCCAATCAAAAGGCGAACACTATAACAAATGCTTTTGTAAACAACTGCCAACAACGACCAAGGCAGAAATTTCGAGTCAACAATATTCAAAGAAATGTGTGAGATGTACGGAATTAAGAAAACTCGAACAACGCCTCTTCACCCACAGTCAGACGGAATGGTAGAGCGATTTAGTCGAACCCTGGAAGAGTACTTGCGGAAAGAAGTGAGCGAACAACAGAAGGACTGGGACGAACACATTCCAAGGTTTCTACTGGCGTACCGAATCAGCAGTCCATGATGCAACATCTAGATCACCCGCCAAGATAATTTTTGGGACCGAGATAAAACTGTCCGGTGACTTGGAGTTTGGAGTTAGGTCTGTCACAGAGAACGATGCCACTGGAAAAGAAGAAAGCCTGAATGAACTTCATCAATTTGTGCGTACCCGAATAAAAATGGTCAGCGATAGAATGAAAGCCAGGTATGATCGTGCAGCAAACACAGAGAGCTTCCATTAGGGGCAGTTGGTTATACTATACAATCCAAAGCGGAAGAAAGGTTTATCGCCCAAGCTACAAACCAACTGGGATGGACCGTACAAAGTATCAAACGGTTAAACGATGTCGTGTACAAGATAAAAAAAGCTAACAGCCCCCGAACAAAAATGAAGGTCGTACATATAGAGCGACTAGCAAAATATGGGAAAAGAGATAATGAGCCTATTCGGGAGTGTTACGCAAAAGTAGTCGAAACGACCTAATATCGTTTAACATTAACATTAACATAAACGATATCAGCTACGAATACAAAGACCATGCGGCAATGCCGTGCACAATACACATAACATAAATACACACTAACACATGCATCGAACTTATTATAAGTAAACCGGCTGCAAGAAGTATGAGAGAAAAAGAGACAGACAAGTAAGCGCTTAATGTTAGAAGAAATGTTCATCAGATATCAATACTAAAACCTTTTTAGTTCTATATATATGTAAACCACCGACCCGACATTTTAAGTAAAAGTAATGTAAACGCCATCAATTCCATCATTTACTATTTAAAAAAAATTAAAGCCGGGTGTCTGCATCAATGTAAATCTGTATCATATTTCAATCTGGTTTCGTATTTAGCGGACGTTTAACGTGGCCTAAACACATTTATGTCGATGTAAGTAAAATTTAACTTGTTAACTGGTACAGATTCAACTAATTTTGCCATGGCCATGCAATTTGCTAGAAGTAAATTAATAATTAAATATAAAATGCATCAACTATTTACGCAAGTTTTTGTTTAAAATGCATAAATTAGGGTACCTAGCTATGTACACTGTACGTGTTCAATTTATTTTCCATATTATTTCCCAAGGTTCGTTCATTATTTCAATAGCACTTTATTTTATAGCTGCGTGACTTGTTGTGCTAAGTTACTTATGTCAATAAGTAAAGAAATAAAAATAAATGTTTAGCAGCCGAAGAAGTAAAAAAAGAAATGTCAACGTGGTTATAATTCATCCGAGAACGAACATCATTAAAAGGTAAAGATGGTGTCAAATATTGAAAAGAATTAGTATACAATCAGAAAAAGTTCCTAGACACTGGCGAAATGCAAGGCAAATAATTATTTATAATATTGCTAGCAGATTGTACCCGGCGTTGCTCGGGTTATTAAAATAACAATAAATACAAACCCGGTTTCGAAACCGGTTTTTTAAAAAAATACAATTTTTCAAATCATTCGGAAACCGGCTTATCAAACAACCCAGTTTTTTGAATTCTCTCAGTTCTAAATATAAATGCTTTCAATTTGCCCGATTTTCGTCTCTTTCCCCCTTTTTTGATACCTTTGGTCCAACTTTATAAAAGGAACACCTCCAATAGCTAATTGGGAAACTTAACCAAGCTAAATCGTAAAAAAAATACCTTTACAACAAAGAAAATACATCATTTATGCATAAAGTACTCATTTTTGCCCTTTTTTCTCCCTATGTCAAATTTTTTTCTCTTTGGTTTAAAATATTTAAAAGATTTATAGCCCATAACCTATACCGACAAAAGCTCGATCAATAGCCCAAATTTCAAGAAAATCGGTTTAAGTGTTCAGGCGTGATTGGTTATGCTCTTAATTTTCCCGTTTTTAGCCCCTTTCCCCCTTTTTGGACCCCTTTTACTTCAACTTTAGAAACAGAATACCTCCAAAAGCTATTTGGGAAACGTAACCAATCTAATCGTAAAAAAAAATTACACATAAAAATACAGCCATTTTTCAACCTATGTTGCCATTTTTTGTTTTCCCCTTTTGGTCAAATTTTAAAAGATTTGTTAGCCTCTTAACCTGCATCATACACAAGGCTCGATCTATATCCCAAATTTCACGACAATCGGTCTAGATGTTCAGGCGTGTGATTAGCTAACAAACAAACAAAAAAAAACAGACTTACAGGAAGGAAGATTTATAATATATATTAGGATTAGGATAACCATGCACTCAATTTGCCCATTTTCCAGCCCCTTTCCCCCCCTTTTTGGATCCCTTTTTGTTCTACTTTAGAAACGGAATACCTCTAAAACAAAAAAACAGACCTACAGAAAGATTTATAATATATATTAGGATATTAGGATGTATAAATCGGCCTTGATATCACCAATAAATATTTCGAATTGAAGAGAAAATTTTAATTACTCAATAATTGGTAAAGGAAAATGGAATTTTTGTTGGAGAATATACTTCACCAAAACTCTACATTAGCCAAACTCAATTGAAATTAAAAAACGTAAAATATTTAAAAATGAATACACAATAAAAATTCATTATAATTATTGGTGTATACATGTTAGCTTAAATTGTACCATTTATTCAATGTAACAATCTTAAAATACATTAATATATACTTTATATGTGATCAGTTTTTTTTTTTTTTTTTTGTTTAAATAGGTCAATTTAGAAAAGCGCAGCTTAAAAGTTTGCCATTTAATTGAAGCGCATCTAGAAAATTGCAACATCATTAATAACAATGAGTGCAACGAATAAAATCACAATGCAACCATTAGCTACAATTACTACTGGTAGTAATTTCCAAGTTACATTTGGTTTAATGCACGAGGGGGGAATATAAAGCGCTAAAGAAAGAAATGGCATAAAAACCGCTACCAGCAATAGCAAAATAGCATTCATAGTTCCAATAAGATGAGCAACATATTTATTTCAATGTACGATAGCATGGAAAATAAATTACATTTTCTTATCAGTTCACAATCATATTTTTAATGTTTACTCTTTCGAAATGTTTGGGATTTTTTTTAAATGTACGAAAAAGCAAGTCTTAAAATTAGTCATGCCCACGTCAGTTTGAAACTACTCAAAAGAACTCTACCAAAATAGGGATGCCAATCGGGAAATCCCGAATCTCGAAATCCCGGGATTTTCGGGATTCAAAAAATCCCGAAGCCCGGGATTTTTAATAACTTGTCCCGGGATTTTTCGGGATTGTAAATTCATACGTATTTTGACCCTACAAAAGGTCTTGAAAATAAAATTTTATATCACTTGACTTCGATAATAGCTTCTCAGATGAGCAAAACCGCACATCCATAGATAAAAAGTTATTTGATGTCATCGAAGAATGCAAAAGCTCTATAAAACAAATTAATAGGGTAACTGATTTAGACACTCAACTGTCCAAAGAAATAAATTTATTTTGATCAGGAGGTAGTAGGGGTGAATACTAGTAGAACTGAATATTTACAAGCTGCATACAGCCATCTTGGAACTATTTTACCAACAAATGTTGATTGCGAGAAGTGTTTTTCAACGGCAGATTATGTTGACAACAAAATTCGTTCAACCCTATCAGATCACATGTTAGATGCTTCAATCTTTTTGTTGGAATCCAAATAATTTTCTTTAAACTAATGCTTTTGCATACGTAGTATGGATAATTTTTTATTTTTGTTAATTTATGCTTTTTTGTTGCATTTTGTCTTGCTGTGTTTATATTTCATTTTTAATGACATATAATTCCGATATACATACACAATTGAAATATAAATGATTTTGTTAATGAAATATTTTTATTATTAAGAGAAAATCGCAATTTATCCCGTGATTTTACAGGATTTTTGGATCCCGGATTTACAAAATTCTGAATCCCGTGATTTTTAAAAATCGATCTCGTTTGGCATCCCTAGTATATAGTATGTATTATAGAAAAAATACGCAAATCGCTTCACATAAAGTATTCCTGTGTAGTAGCTTACATAGTTCATGATGTTGACTTAAATAATGCGCAAACAAATCTGTGTACAAATTCACTAACAGTCTCGCACACTCATTCATAAATATGCTATGCTTGCTGTTGTTGTTACTGTAGCGTATAAATTATTCATGGTTTAAAACATTTTTCGCCTACATTTTCACTGACCCAGTATTTCGTTGTTGTTTTCATTTGGAAAAACGGGGAGATTGCTTAATTTTTATTTTGTTATCCATTCGTTCCATGTTGCTATTTGTTTTTTTTTTACTCTTAGTCCATATAATTGCGATCCTTATTCTTATATTCTAACAGCGGCCATAATAGTAAGATTTAATGTGGTATATGTATGTACATACATATGTAATGTGATTACTCGAAATACATACATACATATGTAAAGAGTCAACACCGCAACCTTGTCAAATTCTTAGATAAGAAGGATAGGGGAGCGTGAAAGCACTCTAAATTTTTAAGTACTTGTTGAGAAGCTGAACTGAATAACTGACATTAAAAAACAATTGTGTTTAGTGACTGGAAAGAATGATTTTAAAAATGAAAGAAATTTAAAAACGGTTTAATCGATTGATTTTATAAAGCTGACATCGATCAATCCAAACGTGAACGTTTGTGCTTTTCACTTCCGATCTACATGTCTATAAGTGTAACATAATTGTAAGCGTTTCAACAGCTATATAGACTTACAAATTATATTCTAACGAACAATGAATTCAACACAAACATCATGTTCTATATCGGATAACTTCTTTAAAATACTACTCAAAAAAAAAAAACAATAATAATAAAAAAAATGGAATTGAATTCACTTGGTTGTTTGTGAACGCTCAATGCTATGCTGTATTGTGTATTTTTTTTTTTTTGCCAGTCAAACAATTTGATAGCACGAAACCAATACAACTTTTAAAAACATACGAAAAATCCTAATCCTAATCCTAATATATATTATAAATCTTTCTGTAAGTCTGTTTTTTTGTTTGTTTGTTTGTTAGCCAATCACGCCTGAACGCCCGGACCGATTTTCTTGAAATTTGGTATATAGATCAGGCTTTTGTCCATGGAGGTTATAGGCTATAAATCTTTTAAAAATTTTGACCAAAAGGGGAGAAAAAGTGGAAAAATGGGGAAAAAATGGTAATAGGTAATTTTTTACGATTTAGCTTGGTTAAATTTCCCAAATGTTTGTTGGTTTGTTCGTTAGACAATCACGCCTGGACCGATTTTCTTGAAATTTGGTATATAGATCAGGCTTTTGTCCGTGGAGGTTCTAGGCTATAAATCTTTTTAAAATTTTGACCAAAAGGGGAGAAAAAATGGGACAAATGGGGAAAAATGGGCAAAAATTATTACTTTAATGCATAAATGCAGTAATTTATGTGTTTTAAAGGTATTTTTTTACAATTTAGTATGGTTAAGTTTCCCAAATAGCTATTGGAGGTGTTCCGTTTCTAAAGTTGAACCAATATGGGGGAAAGGGGCCAAAAACGGGCAAATTAAGTGCATACCGAACCACACCTGAACGCTTGAACTAATTTTCTTGAAATTTGGGATATTGATCGAGCTTTTGTCGGTGCAGGTTATAGGCTATAAACCTTTTAAAAATTTTGAACCAAAGGGAAAAAAATGGGACAAAGGGAGAAAAACAGGGCAAAAATTAGTACTTTTTGCATAAATGCTGTATTTTATGGGTTTTAAAGGTATTTTTTACGATTTAGCTTGGTTAAGTTTCCCAAATAGCTATTGGAGGTGTTCCAATTCTAAAGTCGAACCAAAAAGGGAGAAAGGGGCCAAAAACGGGCAAATTAACGCCTGAACGCTTGAACCGATTTTCTTGAAATTTGGGATATTGATCGAGCTTTTGTCGGTGCAGGTTATAGGTTATAAATCTTTTAAAAATTTTGAACCAAAGGCAAAAAAATGGAACAAAGGGAGAAAAAAGCGCAAAAATTAGTACTTTATGCATAAATGATGTATTTTATGGGTTTTAAAGGTATTTACTTACGAATTAGCTTGGTTAAGTTTCCCAAATAGCTATTGGAGGTGTTCTGTTTAAAAAGTTGGACTAAAAGTGGTCCGAAAAGGGGAAAAAGGGGCGAAAAACGGGCAAATTGCATTCATTTATATTTAGGACTTAGAGTATTAAAAAAACTGAGTTGTTTGATAAACCGGTTTCCGAATAATTTGAAAAATTGCATTTTTTAAGAAGCCGGTTTCGAAACCGGATTTTTATTTATTGTTATTTTTATAACCCGCGCAACGCCGGGTACAATCTGCTAGTATAATATAACTTAATTTAAAAAAAAATTAAAAACAAATAATAAAGATTAGAAATAATTTAAAGTCATTAACGAAAATATTTAATTATTTGAATTCTCTTCTGTAATTGATTCCAAAGTCGAGTGCAATAAATAAAGAAAAGACAATTTTGTATTTTCGTCGAATCAATTCCAGCCCTCTAGCCGAACTGCCGTAACTTATTGTTCCGTATAGGTAAGTCGGTTATGTAGTATATACTATTTTATGTGATTGATATGATTGGCAACCTGATCGCTAGCTGTCAAGTTGTGCAAAGTTTGTGCTGTGATACAATTTTTATATTTTTTTTATTTATTTCCTAATAAAGCTAATAAATCGCGATATACAAGTGATATATACATCGGAAAGTCATTTTGTTTGCGTTGCTGCTGGAGTGCGTCGTAGTTGAGTGTCTGATTTGTAAATTGTTGCAGACGGGCCGTTCTTGTTTTTCTACCATATATTTCATATATATATTTATTCTATATACTGGTTCTGCGGCGTCGTTTATCGAAAATAATCAACAGCTGTGGTATACATCAGTATAAACTCACATCTGTTCTTAATTTTTGTTTGTGCCTAAAACTATACTTTAAATCTTATGAATAATAAACGTGCACGAAATTTATTATCGCCAGAACAGCTGATAAACAATAACATCAAAAAACAAGTACCCCACCTAACAATGTCACAACAATCATCATCTGATGTTTTTACATGGGAAAAATTTTCTAACATTTTGGACCTGAAACTCGAAAATGTCAAAAAAGAGGATCTCTTGCCATTAAAAGTAGAAATTAATGAACTCAGAGAAGAAAACCAGCATCTTAAAAAGGAAGTTAATAAACTTACATCTCGCCTTGAAATGGTTGATCGTAAAACCAGGTCTTGTAATGTAGTAGTTAGAGGTTTGAAAAGTTCTAATATTTCTGCTGCCAAAGATGATTTTTTGAAATTATGTGTCAACGTCCTGCAAGTTAACATTTGTGTCATGGCAGTGCGTTCATTATTTTCAGCTGATACTTTTCATTTTACATTGGAAAATGGCTTGCAGGCAATTAACGTTTTGGCTGCTAAAGGTCGTCTGAGAGGAACGAACGTCTTTATACAGAGAGATTATACTGGTGGAGAGCAAAATACTAGATATAATTTAAGGAGGATAAGTAAGCATTTAAAAAACCTTAATATCAACTTGAAGGTTAGGCTAGGTGAATTTTGTTTGTTTGTAAATGACAAAAAATTTACTTGGTCAAATGGTAAACTAGTTGCAATATCTAATGATGACGCTAATTTCTTAAGAAATATATTATCTGAAAGCAATTCCTCCGTGGAAGTAATCTCATCAGCTGTAGAAACTGACTTTTCGCATAAAAATAACTTGTCTTCACAGTAGCAACAACATAAACTTAGATTAATATCATATAACGTCGCAAACCTGGCTAATTCTCTAAATTTTGGAAACTTTATTGCGTATCTTAGTAAATGTGATATTTTCTTTTTATATGAAACCCATATTCTACCTGACAAACAGAATAAATATTCAACTTATTTTTCAAACTACTCTCTCTATTGGATTGCTGCTACTAAAACTCACAGATCGGGTCGTGCTAGCGGTGGATGCTTGTTTGGGTTTCGAAAAGTCTTGACGAAAACGTTTAACTTTAAATTTGTAAATGTCTCTAATAATATTATTTTATCGGCGAAAATTGATGAAAAGCTGTTTTACTTTATCCCTCGATACATTAACTGCACTAATTGGAAAGTAGAGATGGATATATTTGAAGAATTTTTGAATTACCTTTGTCCTGAGAATTTTTGTTTGATTGGTGATTTCAATGCTCGTGTTGGAGAGGAACAGCAGCTAGATCATTCATTAATATATGACTGCCCACATATCAATGAATATCGTTGCTCTATGGATAAAAAGACAAACTCTCAAGGTCTTAGACTTTTGAACACTGTGGAAAATCTTGGTGGTATTATACTAAATGGCCGAATGAATGGTGATCTTCAAGGTGATTTTACTTTTTATGGTGGCAGAGGAAGTAGTGTGATCGATTTATGCGTTAGTTCACATAGTTTTTTGCAATATATTGATGACTTTACTATTGACTGCAAACCTTATTCCGATCACATGCCGCTTCACTTAAACATAGTACTACCTTCATGTAATTATAGTTCTACTTCACCTACTGCATATAATCAAGGACTACGATGGTGTGATAAAACTGCTCTTAAATATGTAGAAAATATTCAAAACCTCTCTAATCACAATTTTATCAGTAACAATTGGCTCACTGATGATATGGTAACGTTCATTAGGAACAAAATAAAACTTGCATATGTACTGCCTAAAAATAATTATCGTTTTAACCCAAAGCAAAGCTGGTACAATTGGAAATGTGAACGTTACCGTACACACATGTTAAAAGCTCTTAACAAATATAGGAAATTCCATACATTAGTTAATAGAGCTGCCTATGCTAGTGCTAAATTTAAGTACATCAATATTATTCGCATTAGAAAACTAGAGTATTATGAGAACAATCTAAGCTTACTGAATTCTATTAGTTGCAGCAAGGATTGGTGGAAGTTGGCCAATCAAATGAAATCGCGCAATAGAACTATAAGAGGAAATTTAACAGCTGATGACTTTTTTGTTCATTTTCGTTCGAAACTACAAATTGCAGTGGATTCAAAGGCATTATTGTGGGCGATGCCTTGTAATACTGATGCCTTTCTGGACTCTCCTATTGAGTACTGTGAAGTAGATTTGGTGTTAAGATCATTAAAAAATAATATGAATTTATAAGTATGCTCCTGCTTGTTTTGTAAATGAGTTATTGACTGTTTTAAATCACATATTCATAAGAGAGGTAATTCCTTCAAGTTTTAAAGAGTCTGTTCTTATCCCGCTTCTGAAGAAAGGTGATCCTAATTGTCTTACTAATTATCGTGGACTTTCACTTATGGATACTTTGTGTAAAATTTTTAACAGTATTATTTTGAATCGTCTTACAGCTTGGGTTGAGAGATATAATATTCTTAATGAATATCAAGCTGGCTTCAGGAAAAACTACTCTACAATAGATAATATTTTTAACCTTACTAATATAGTTCACCTGAACAAAATAACTGGAAAAAATACATACGCGTTTTTTGTTGATTTTTCGTCTGCTTTCGACTTGATACCTCGGAATTCACTTTTCTACAAATTATCCTGTATGGGCTTATCTTCCAAAATTATACGCATTTTGCAACTATCATATGAAAATACTAAAAGTAAAATATTTTACGCGAACACATTCAGCGAATCATTTAATGTTGATCTTGGTGTGAAACAGGGTTGCATACTAAGTCCAATTTTATTTGCACTGTATTTAAATGATTTAAATGATGTTCTTCCTGGTGGAGTGGTTGTTGATAACATTCACATTAAAGTACTTTTGTATGCTGATGACATTGTGATTTTATCTGATTCTTCTTCTCAACTGCAGGATATGATAAAGGTACTTTTTAATTACTGCAAAATGTGGAGCCTGAAAGTTAATCTGGATAAGTCTAAAATTCTTGTCTTTCGTAATGGACCTAGAATATCGCATAATCTTAAGTGGAACTTCGGCGAGGATAGTATAGATGTTGTTAACAGCTACAAATACTTGGGAATAGAGCTTACTTATAATTTATCATTCAGGAAGCATTTAAAAAACAAACTAGTTACTGCTAAAATGGCAATTGCCTCTTCCTGGTCTAAGTATATAAACAATCCTAAGATATCAAATGTTAACAAGCTTAAAATTTTTAATGCTGCTGCTAGATCCATATTATTTTATGGTGCCCAGATCTGGGGATTTTTAAGGTATGATGAAGTGGAGATTCTTTTCAGATTCTTCATCAAGAAAGTTTTGTTGCTGCCCAAAAATACTCCAAACTATATGCTTCATTTAGAAACTGGTCTAAACTCTCTGTTTGCAGATACCCTAAAACTTCACTTTAAGTATATTAATAGAGCACTACTTTTACCCGCAAATAGACTGCCTTGTATAATAGCTGAAAAAATAATTTCTAATAGCACATATTGGTCGGATGAATGGTCTAAACTTTGTAATATGATCAATGTTAACCCAGATAACTATAGACCTTTATGTAAACATTGGAAGCACATAGCGCGGTTGGTGATTGCGTCGGAAAAAAACAAATGCATTCAAGAAGCTAGAGCTTCGCAGTTTCATGATGTCTACTCTAAATTGGATTACAGCTTAGCACCGCTACCATTTATTAATTATTCGTCTCGTATTACAAGCACAATAATCAGGGCTCGTGGTGGATTACTAGACTTGTATTCCAGACCCTTTAGATATTCCTCATCATCTGGGCTATGTACACTTTGTAATCTAGACGCATCTGAGAACGTGCTGCATTTCATCGGTGTTTGCCCTCTTTATAAAGATCTTAGAAGAAAATATTTGGAGAATCTGTTCTAAGCTTAGATGACGTTATCAATTTGCTGAATGGTCGAAGAGTGAATTTTTATATTCTGTATAAATATTTGGAAGTTTCTTTAAGATTTAGAAAAATGGTTTTAAATGAATTTAATTGATTTTATTTAAACATTGTTATCATATTTATGTGTGCTTATAAATATTAATAAAAATATAACTTCTTATTGCCAATCTGGCTCACAACTCTTAAGTTATGCCATTATACATATCCTTTAATCTTTATGAAATATCAAACCTATAATTATAATCATGAATAAATATGTATGTCTATTAGCTAAATAAATAAAATAAATATACTATTTTATGTAAAAATATCAGGCTCTTAAACTTCAAAAGATTTTCAAAACACATATTGCAAATTTAGTATGAGAACACAGATATTGAATCACGTATTCCTCGATTAATGTATGAATGTACAGAGTGGTTGATTTGTATTGCAACCAACTTCAGGTTGTTATCATTTGTAAACCGCTTGTCTGACAGTTGATAGATTTATTCCAGTGACAGTTCATTTTAATATTTACAAGCATACAAAATTATTTTGATCTATTGCATTCAGAAAAAAAAGTTATTCGTGATGGAATTCAATTGTGATAGTGTGATTGCGTTATATTTGGCTGGAAAACCACAGGTAGCTATCGTTAGAGCCCTCCAGCATTTAAATGTAAACAAACCTTTTGGTTCTCGTACCATTGCTCATTACCGTGATACTGGCAGTGTTGCATCGCGTCCAAAAAGTGGACAAAAAAAACGGTAACAACACCAGAAATGATCCGAAAAGTTAAGGCCAGATTTGATCAAAATCCACGCCGTAGTGGTAGAAAAGTTGCTCGTGAACTGAACATATCGCGAGATTGAATGCAACACATATTGAAAAATGAGCTTAGACTAAAGCCATTGAAGTTCCAAAAAGTGCAAGAGCTCAACGATGGACTAAAAAAAAGTTAGACTGGAAAGAGCCAAGGAGTTACTTTACTTGCACGGAAGTGGCCAGTGACCGAATTTGGTTTTCTCCGATGAGAAGCCATTCCAAATTGAGCAGTTTGTGAACAAACAAAATGATCGGGTTTACTTGCTAAAGAGGTCAGCTGAAAATTTACACCTGCGATTGGCCACCAGAACTCAAGCGCCGCCGATGGTAATGGTGTGGGCCGCCGTGACGGCCGATGGTCGCTGCCCGCTCGTATTCATCGACCGTGAGGTCAAAATAAATGCCGAATATTATCGGGAAAATGTCTTAAAGGCAGGGCCCAGGCTTCAAGGGCAGACATACATTTCGGCCGCAGACCATGGACAGTCCAACAGGACTCAACACTACGGCACTTAGCACGCGTCAACCAAGAATGGCTTAAAAAGGAGGTTCCTCGCTTCATTTCTACCGCACAATGGCCACCAAAATCTCCGGATCTCAATCCGATTTAGGGCCTATTATAAAAAATAACTGAATAATTCCCTTAATTAAACTTAATTGCAACAAAATGTTTCCAATTCCTAAACCTCAATATTGACAATTTTTGATAAAGGCTTACCAATAACTATTTATACAGGTGCCAGTTTGAAAGGTGTAGCGGCAATTTTTAAGCAAAGACAAGAAAATGGTGTGGAAAAACCAGCAGCATATTTATCAAAAAATTAAACCAATAGCAGATGAGAGAAAATGCTGTCTTTTTAGAGTGTCTAGCAATAAAAGAGGCTGTTATATCGAGGCTGTGGCAATATCGACTCATGGGTACTAAATTTACAGCAGTCAGTGATCACAAACCTCTAGAAAATATGAATATAAAGGCCAGGACAGATTAGAATTATTACCTCTCACAGTATGATTTTACTATAAAGTGTGCTCCCGAGACAGAAAATTTAGAAGCGGATTGTTTGAGCAGAAACCCTGAATATGATTTTTTAAATTTTATTAAATTGGTAGAAATTATAGCTGATCAGAAGGAAAATGAAAAATTACAAGTTAATAAGGAATGATGCATATTAAAACGGAAACTCTATTATAGAATATCCCGGAAAACCCGAGAAAATTGTCCTATCCGAAGAATTCTCTCTGGACTTTACAAAAAAATTCAGAAACATTTTTGCCATATAGGAGTAAATCAAATACAAAAAAAGATTTCTCCCTCCGATACAGCTGAAAAATTAACTAATAATATAAAATAAGTTTGCAGAAACTGTGAAATATATATTAATAATAAGTCAAAAGGTGGAGATAAAATAGGTCTACTGTCGCAATTAGGTCCAGCTGAAAAACCGTTGGAAATTGTTTCAAGAGATACAATCGGAGGTTTACTACTAAAAAATATCTACATGTTCTTGTGGATCTCTTTACCAGATATACATATATATTAACGTCGAAGACACAGAATGAGCAAGATTTATAAAAATTATTCAAAAAAGTGGAAGATAACCACAAAATTGTGATGGTTCTATCAGATCGATGCCCCGGATTGAATTCGAAAGAATTTAAAAACTTTTTATCAAATAAAGGTATTCGAATAGTTTTTACTGCAGTAGATGCACCATTTTCGAATGGCTTAAATGAGCGACTCAATCAAACACTTGTAAAAAAAAATTAGGTGCAGAATTAATGAAAACGAGTAAAAAAGAGGTTGGGCGGCAATAGCGTAAGAGTGTGTTCAGTCATACAACGAAACCGAACACACAGTTACAGGATTTTTACCAAAATATTTATTAGAAGGCACAGACAGCTCGATATTATTATTATCGATTATTGAAATTAGCAAAAGCACCAAATTTCTGCTATGCTTACAGAAATAGAATTTTTAAATCCCGAATTAGCCCGAAATTGGTGGTACAAATAAACATATGATTCAATTTAAGCTTTTGTATGAAAAATTTAAAATAGATATAAACAAGCTTCCACAAGAGTGGTTAACAATGGAGTACAACTTCTCTAAAAGCCAAAAACAAGAATTAGTAAAGCTTGACGTCGAAATATTTGGGTCCAAATTATGTAAATCCAAAGATTTTAATGATAAGTTCGTGTTTCCCAATTTTGCAAAATTGGTTGAAATTGTATTAGCTTTACCACATGCCAATGCGGATGCTGAACGAATATTTTCTGTGGTTACAGATGTTCGTTCAAAAAAGAAACAAATCTAGTCATGATATTTTAAATTCAATTTGTATCATAAGGTCATATTTGCAATCTAATGAATCAAATTGCATTAGTTTTACGTGTACGACTAGTCAACTTCATTCAAAAGATTTGTACATGTAATTAATTTTTATACTAATGTAGTTTAAAAATATTATACATTATCTCATTTTTAATGTTAATGTACAAATTTATGAATACGACTGCAAGTCACTTTAGAAATAATGTTCCTTATGAATGTTTATCAATACATAAGTAATAACTTTTTATATATTAACTTTGTTAAAACTATTTTCTTTTTGTTTTGTTTTTAATATTTAAAAATTTAATATTTTAAAATTTAAAAAAATGTGAAATAAATGAATAAAATTTACAATATTTCATTATTGAAAATCTTTTATTTGAAGACAAAAAGGGAAATGTAGGTATTTTTTTTAAGTGTAGGGAAAAAATGGAAATTTTTTAGATACATAGGGATTTTTTTAAAATTTTTACTGGCATTACTGCTCTTCAGTCTGATGATGGTTCTCGAAGTGGAACGTTTGCGTTCTCGCCTTCGCGAGATTTCTATTGCGACTACATTATTTGCTGTTGCGTCTGCTTACTTGTCGGTCCCTTTTTCTCTCATACTTGTTGTAGCTGGTTTACTTATAATAATTTTGATGTATGTGTTTTTGTATTTGTGTCGTGCGTATTGTGTACGCATTGCCTCATAGCTTTTGTTTATGGGTAATGTTAAACAATATTAGGTCCTTTCGCTATGCGTAATAATATTATGTACATTATCGTTCCTCTCCTTTACATTTCTATGGTGCTAGTGATATTGATCAGTTCTAAAGCTATTAGGGCTTATACAGAAAAAAGCTATCCTGGAAACAGAATACATTGAACAGAATGAAAAGTATCATCCAGATCTCTATTTTAATAACAAAGTGTTGTTTCTCGTATTATTTGTATTATTTACAGAATGTTGTTTATTACAGAGTTGTTGTGAATACCTTTGTTTTGGAAGTGGAGTATGTAATTTAACCCCTCAGAGCCAAATAAATTAAACTTTGATTCATGACTCCACAAAACTTTGACCCAATACAGGTGCCATCTAGCAAAGTCAAGCCGTTTTTTCTTATTAATCTTACTTAACCACTTTTTAAAAGTGCTGGTTGAAATAAGCTTTGAGCCACTGTATATCGCAGTGTTGGGTAAGCTGGATAAGCATATAATAGTTGATCTTTAGTTGTAATTGACATAAGCAACGGAAAAATTTTACGATTACGATTGGCAAAAGCGCTGCTAAGGGAGTATTGTCAGGAAGTATTAACCGTATAACTATCAAATATTTGCTAATATATTTTTAAAATCCCATTAAACTCAGTAGCAAACTTCAGTCATTTTGCACTATTAAAAGGATGAACAAGTGGTGCCACTGCAAAAACTACCACACATTACTCATACATACATATAACATTAAACTGCACAAACACTTCACCACACGCCCAAACGAACGAGCATACGTAAACTCTTGTGGTGAGGAAATAAATTTATTTGTCGTTTGCTGGCTTGCATTTTGTGTTTCAGTTTTGTTGGCAAGTGAGCAAAATAACCAACCAGACGACAGCAATTATTTTTCGTTTTGGTAATTAATTCTATCATTTTATTCCCTTTTTTATCCTTAAACAATTTATTTATTCAGCATTTTAACAACACTTTTTAAAAAAGTATGAATGTTGTCATTATAATTTTCTGAAACAAGGATTTTACCATTTCAATTGTGGCAACGATTAACTGGCACTGCTTTCATGCGAACAATAGAGTTATAGCTCTAGAATGTCAGTTCTCTTACTACTTTACCTATTCGTTATTCCCACTTTTTAATTTCTTTCCTTGAATTCATTTTCAGTCCTCTTGCATTAGTTTATATGTATGTATGTATGTTCCATTGGACTTTACTTGCAAGAGCGTTTTGATGTGATGGTTGTTAGTGATAGTCTCACACTGGTTGCCAGCATTGTCCTTGATTTGTTCAAGAGTTTTTCGCTGGCACATTAAGACAAGTTGTCTTAAGGGGTGGACAGATTATATTTTTTATGCGTTTCATTTGTTTAACTCAGCATTTAATTTGCAAAGTAATACAGGATCAAAACAACAATCATACATATACATGCATGCATACATACAATCAATAAAAATTATAAAAAAAATTTTTGAAGGCGTTATAAAGTGAATTTAGTTTTTGTCATGAATTTTATTACCTATTTTGCTTCCATTTTTTAATGTCATAAATACGAACTTCACGAAACGTGTTTCTCAACAAAATACGCGCAATAAATTTTTTTTAAGAATTTAACAAAACTACAAAATGGTGGCAATCTTAAGGGTATAAATAGATATTGTTACGCAAAAATAGGTCGAAATGACCTAATATCGCTTAACACTAACGGTAAACAAAAGCTACAAATAAAAACACAATGACACACACGATACAAATAAGCACTAAAACACGCATCGAACTTAGAATAAGTAAACCAGCAACAACAAGCATGATAGCAAAAGGGATGGACAAGTAAGCAAACGCAACAACAAATAATGTAGTCACTAAAGCATGCTTGACAAGGCGAGAACACCAACCTTCTACTTCGAGAACCATCATCAGACTGAGTCATCATCAGAGTCAGAGTGAATTCAGTCAGCCTTGCGTGCAGTTGCGTCGTGGTTCGAAGATATCCGTTTTGAACAGCATAGCGAATACTGTGTGGATAATATTAAATAAGCAATAGATTGTTGTTGTTACTACTGTGTACGTTGTATTGTTAAGTTTGAACAGTGCCATTTAAAAGTAGTGGGAATAATAAAGAGAGTTTCATTGAAATAAACACATATTTGTTTTTACTTGGTTTGCAATTAACGCAATTATATAAAAACGTTTTTAAAAAGGTAAAAACGTAACAATTGGTGTCAGAAGTGGGATTGTAAAATCCAAAAGTAAAAATAAATAAAAAAAAATAATCAATTAAAATGAAACGATATTTAGAAAAATACAATTTATTAATTCTTCTTTGGATTGTGTCATTCTGCAAAAGAAATTCTACAAATGCAAATTTCATATACTTTGTTACAGGATCCAACCAATTGTTTGGAAAAAGTTGAAGCTGAAGCATCGCGTTGCAACTGAACATGCATATTAATAGTTAATTTTAGAATGCGAACATGTCGCCAAAGTATAACGGTATGACATGCATTTACGTCATCAGTTGGCGTTGATCCCGGTATAGCAGCAAGTGTTTGACCAGCTAATAAAACTAATGCACCTCCAAATATGTTATTATTGCTTCTTAAATTCCGTAAAGTGTAATGTATGCATTCACCTACATATAGAATAAGATAATAATAATTTAATATTCTAAGGTTCTTCAAATAAACAAGAATACTACAGGACTCTACAACATCAGCCTAATTTGTGCTCACGCCCCGACTGAAGAAAAGGACGATGTGGTATGTTAAACTCGAGGACGTATACGATAAGTACCCGGCTCATGACGCCAAAATCGTCCACGGGGATTTTAATGCGAAGGTCGTGCGGGAAGGTATCTCTGGCCCCACTGTCGGACAGTTCAGCCTCCACGCAAACAACACCTCCAATGGTATGAGGCTGATCGATTCCGCCGCGGCGCGTAACATGGTAGTATGAAGTACCAGGTTTCAGCATGTCGACATTCACAAGGCCATGTCCCCCGATCGATCAACATCCAGAAGGTATGTATCCAGTGTACTGGATGTGCGCACATTTAGAGGTCCAAACGTCAACTCGGACCACTACCTTGTCGCAGCCAAGTTCTGATTGCAAATTAGCGCCTCGAGGATTCCGCGCTCTAGTACATTACGGAAGCTGCGATCATAAAGGACATCTGAGGCGTTCTCCGCTCAACTCTCGGATAAGCTCCGTCGATCCCCATCTAATCCCAACGACATTAGAGGACTGTGGGCCAACATCTCCCTCTCCTTGCGCACTACTGCGGAAATAGTCCTTGGTTTCGAGCGCCCACCCCAACGAAATCAATGGTACGATGAGGTGTGTCGCGAGGCAGCTGCAGCGATTAACGCCGCATAAAAGAAAACTTTGCAGTCAGCCGCTTCACGAGTCATTGTAGAGAACTACAGAGAGAAGAGAAGGAAGGCGTCTCTAGCCTTTTCAGACGCAACAAAAGGGAGCAGGAAAGGCGTGAGCATGAGGATGTCGAGATGCATAGACGTGGGAATGACGCTAGAAAATTTGATCAGAAAATTAACCGTCTAACCGAGGGTTATGGACCCGGAGCGTCTCCCTGCAAGGACGAGAACGGAAACCTGGTTACAGATCCGCATGGGGTGCTGAAGTTGTGTGTGTGTGGGCTGAGGAAACATTTCTCTACTCTGCTACAAGGCGATGACGACACCAATACCGCCTGTAGAGATGATGTTCCGAACACAATCGATGATAACGGCGTGGAGATTCCGCCGCCTAGCCATGAAGAGGTCAAAGTCCCGATTATGTGCCTTAAAAACGATAAACGGCAGGTCCTGATGACCTTCCCGCTGAATTGTTTAGGACCGGATGTATGAAGTTGGTAGGCCGCATGCACCAGCTTATTTACAAAATATGGCTAGAGGAAAGTATGCCCAATTATTGGAACCTCAGTGTCCTCTGTCCTGCCCTGAAAAAGGGAGACCCCACAATATACGCCAATTACAGGGGTATACGCCCTCTCCCTATCGCATATAAGGTTCTTACAGGACGACTGAAGCTACTCGTCAAAACACTGATTGGACCTTATCAGTGCGGCTTCAGACCTGTTCAATCCACCATAAGCCAAATCCTGGGAAAGGCCCACGAAAAACAAGTCGACACACACCATCTTTTTGTCGATTATAAGGCAGTCTTCGATAGCCCCATAAGGGATCGTGTTTATGCCGCAATGTCTGAATTTGGTATACTTGCGAAGCTGATAAGGCTATGCAGAATGACGTTGAGCAATTCCTGCAGCTCCGTCAAGGTAGGAATACCTTTTGATACCGTGCGAGGTTTCAGACAAGGCGACCCCTTATCATGTGACCTCTTCAACTTCGCCATGGAGAGTGTTCTGCGAAAGACAGGAGTGCATCGCAATGGCATTATCTTTCAAAAAAGTGTCCAATTGCGTACGCTGCCGACATCGACATCATAGGGCGTACCAAGCGCTATTGAACGGGAGTCTAAGAAGATGGGTTTGGCAGTAAATGAGGGCAAAACAAAGTATATGTTCTCAGATTACGGCCGATAACTATACTTTTGATACAGTCAAGGAATTTATTTGTCTTGACTCCGCCGTTACTACCAAAAATGATGTCAGTCTGGAGATCAAACGCAGGATTACTCTTGCCAACAGGTGCTACCATGTTCTCAATAGACAATTGAGTAGCAGAGACCTCTCTCTTGCGACAAAATTAATACTCTATTAATACGCCTGGAAAGAAGTGTTACGGCAGGCCGAAATCCGTTAACTGGGCTGTTAATGGCCAATTAAGTAAGTAATTTGATCGACTTTACTGAATGCCAATATTCAACATTAATATGCGATTTAAATGTTTTTGAAAGCAATGGACAGTAAGGTACTATCCAGCGATTAATAACATCATTTCCCTGTACCTTAATTGAAATTGGTCGTTCACCATTATCCACAGAATGTCGGCCATAAAGTGGGTAGCCATAATTTCCCGAGATTGTTTCCTGAATCAACTGCCTTGGATATTTTTTGATGCATTTTCCGTCAACCGTGCATGGAGAATTTGCATTAATGGTCCCACATGGAGCATGGATCATATTTTTGATAACAATTTCTTGCAGATTTGGATCAACATCGGATATTTCTGCAAAAATTATATCATCAATAAGATCTGGGATAATTTTTTCAACCAACCTAAATAAGGATATGGGCAACTGCCAATCCACGTTTCTGCTACTCAACGGCATGCATCCAACACCGTGTTTCACCAAACACACGAAATTTTGCAATAAAATCCATAAAAGATTTTAATTTCTGTTTAAACACACATGCTGTTAAATCGTGGTGTTTGACCAGGGAACAATTCAGATAGAATTTCATCTCACTTTGGATTACATGTGAATGTAATCCTGGACGTCTGGACGTCAGATTATTGAATCTTGGCAGTATTCTTGCGAATGTTGCCAGAAGAATTATAAATTGACCAAGTTCATTGGGATTGATATCATTAATGCATCCCAAAGATGAATATAATTATCCACTCTTAATTTTGCTCGATTACGCCGTATGTATAATAGGCGCTCTGTTTCAATTTTCGCGTACATATCCACAATATACTGATGAAATAATTCTCGGCAAATAAGAATGTGATTAACAGAATTCTGGCGTGTCATTATACGATACGCATAGAAATCCATTGCTTGTTGGTTCATCTGAAAGTCAAAAGACAAAAATAAATTAGTTTATGTTTAGCAAATATACAATATAAAACGATTTTAAAAAATAATTGGATACTGGATTGCATCATTTTTTTTTTTGGGAAAAATATTGACAGTTTACATTTTATTACTGAGGTAATTAAAAGTAATGAATCAAAATATTATTGCCTATTCTTACACGCCCATTCATCGGCCAATAAAATACTGACTATAAAATGTACCTCGAATATTTTCAAATAATAATATTTTTATTAATTACCCATTTTTACAAGTAAACAAAGTAAACGATAACATAACTATTACATATTTATATGTTTTTCAAGATAAATATGTAAATAGTATGAATTTTAGTACTTACTATATATGTGAGTTGAAAATTTCAACTCAACTATTGCATATTTCAAGATATGATGATTTCCACACTCACTAATCAGAGAATTTTTCTAATATTATTAATAATAAGAATATAAAAATGTTTGTAGTTACTTCACATGAGAGGCACCATTTTACTATAACTGTTATACAAAATTGGGGACGCTAGCTGTTTTAGTTTTGTAGATATAATAATAATTTGTTCGTATGGAGTTTGCCACAAATCTAATGCTTGATCGCCTATTTTTAACAACAATATTGATGTTGAACCTTTAAATATTCGTACAAAATTTGAGCAGTCTGACTGGTGTTTTAGATATGAAGATTTTATTATTTACTTAATATGGGAGGTGCCACGCCCGCTTTGCTGAATTCCCTATTGTTGTCTAAAATATTAAGACTTAAACAAAAGTTACTTCGAAAAAATTTGGGGACTCCAACTGTTAAAGTTTTCCAGTTATCCAGATTTTAGTATTTACTTTATTTATTTATTTTTGTCAAAAATATCATATTGAGCCTAAAGATACTAGTAAAAATTTGAGTAGTTTATCTCCTCTGGTCTTCTAGATATGCAGATTTTAATTTATAATTTACTTTGTATGCGAGGAGAAACGCCTACTTTTGCTAGATCGCCCATTTTTGTCCAAAATATTTATATTTAAACTAAAGTTATTTATACAAAAATTGGAGACTCTAGCTGTTACAGTTTTTCAGATATACAGATTTACGTATTTACTTTATATGGGAGGTGCCACACCCACTGTTGATAGTTCCAGACAAACTACAGAACTGATACTTGATATATTATTACTATATAAACCTGGCAATGATTTTACAGGCGTTACAATTAAATGGAAAGCTAACAATTGTATTCAATTAAATTAAAACATATCCATATGTTCTTATACATATATTGTAGAAATTACTCGTAAAATAAAAAAAAATCCAAAAAACAAGATGAAAACTGAAAAATTTTTATCTAATTTATACTAAACACTTACTACTTCTTTGGTTGACTTAATTAAAATAAAATAATATCGGTGCAGTGTTTGATAAAATCCTGACACGATACGAATATGTTACCTGTAAATGAATAAACCATTACAACCCTTCTATCAGGATTATTGACCTAGTTTCAAAAGTGCTAGGACCTACAGTTTAAAATCGACTCCGAACGACAGATTTTTTTGACAAACTTTTCATGGAAATTTTATTTACTCTCAGAGTTTTTGCCAGAAATCTAGACTACGGCGACTTCTTTTTTATTCTTATTTGTACGGAATTAGCAAGATTTTCCTAATCAATTAATAAAATATTTATTCTTCCCTATCATTGTTTAAAATGCATTTTTTGCATTTATTGTATTGTATTTATTTGTATAATTTCTAAATAGGAACAAGGTTATAGGTTGAAAGGCTTTACAGACAAACGGACTGCATTAGGATATTAGCAACAGAAACTGTTTTCTATCTAAGTAAATTGCGAATCACATACGAAGCTCGCCTCTTTAAATTTGATAGAAAAGAACAAGCTCGCGATTTATAGAGATAAACTATACATCGTTGTAAAAACTTTTGTGTTGTAAATACATTTCCTTTTGATGGTATTACCAACCTTCATATGAAATTATATTTACGGTAAGTCATTACAAGTAAGTTTATAAATTAAATAAAATAAATAATTTCTAGTCATACATCTGTTATAAATTTCTTTTAGGCAACCCCCTTTGTACAATGTCTTAATGTATTGAAAATGACGTAAAAGTATGTACATGTGAGCTTCTGTTATTTTATATAATAGGCATGAACGTGCATAAAATGTTCATAAAAACGGAAGTAATAAAATTTTAAACACTTGAACAACTTCCGTTTAAAGAACACAATTTCTATGAAACAGTTTTCCCACTCCAATGCAACTTCTCATTTGTAACACAAAATAATGCCTCCATGTATGTATGTAGAACAAATACTACAACATATTTATTTGTAATACCTGCATACAATTTTTAGAATAATTTAGAAAAAAAAAATAAAGAATTCTGTTTGTCAAAGGCAAAGAACATAATTTAAGTTAAAATCCGTAGAATATGTGAACAAAAATGTATAAAATATGAAAAATACGAAACGAAAATGAATAAGTTAGCGAGACCTCAAAGAAATAAAAACGACAAATTGCTGCAATCACTAGAACAAAGCACTGAGAAAGAGCAACAAAAAAGTTGGAAAACGCAATAAAAGAAGCAGTAGAAAAGCATCACACAGACGTCATGTATGTAGCATTTTACCAAACGACAGTCAACCATGTTCTCGACATTTATATTGCACATCCTTAAAATTTTAAACTTAAGCACTAGACTGTAAATTTTTGTATAGAAACTAAAAACAAACAAAAAAACATGTATTTCCATTGCATAGGTGACGTACATGCACTTCTTTTTTACTCGAGTTGGGGTTAAAAGTGATTTGACTCGCAAAATTTTAGATGGAAAAACTAAAAAAGGCATTGGCCTTTATCTCCCGGATTTTCATCGGATCTTAACGGTATTTATCAGTCACTCATATTGAGCGAAAGGTAAGAGAAATATATAAAGTTATGCTTCTATTGCGGGATAAGTTTTATGAAACAAAAAAAAACTTAAGCTAGTCCTTGTACTCGTAATACGTTGGCTTTAATAAAATATTTGCAACTGGAATTCCTACAATAATTACTAAATAAAGGATATTTATTAAAATTGTATTTTGTTCATTTGAATTAAACTGATTTTATTTATTTTATTAAAATCTGTCGTCCGTATTCGACTTCAAATTGTAGGTCGCGATACTCATGGATAAAATTAACACCCACAACTTGAGTCGTTTGGGAAGCTAAGTTGTAACAACCAATTATGTATGTATGTATTAAGAGAGTTGTAAAAAGATATTGTTACGAATAGCGAAACGACCTAATATCGTTTAACATTAACAATAAATAAAAGCTACAAATAGAAATACCATGAGACAATGCGTACACAATACACACGACACAAAAACACACTACGACATACATCGAACATAGTATAAGTAAACCAGTTACAACAAGTATGAGAGTAAAAGGGACACACAAGTAAGCAGACGCAACAACACACAACGTAGTCGCAATAGAATTATCGAGAAGGCGAGAACGCAAACCTTCCACTTCCAGAACCATCATCAGACGGAAGACGTTCGCATCAGGGATGGGAAATTGATTTTAACAAATTGTACTAACTTTTACAAAAAATTGTACTTTTTCCAGCCCGATTGTACTAAATAAATTTTTTTTTTTTTTTATTTTAAACATTTTTATTAAAAATTAAATACAAATATAAATGACAAATTATTTTACATATATTTATGTAAATATATGCGTAAAAAACATAAAAATTAACAAACAGGTACATAATAGGTAAACTTAACAACTTATTTTAATAATTTAATGTAATCTAAATTTTAAATCCCTATTTGTGATACATTTTTTGCTAGCAAATTATTTGTTATTTCAAAATTGTAGCAACACGAGTTAAATAACTTCAATAAATTCCTTGTTTGTATTAAATTGGAGACAGTCGATGCAAACAGTCTATATCTTCTTTTGATTTATATAGTACTTTTCATAATTATATCACCACCCTAATTTTTTGAATTTCTAAAAAGTACATTTATAATAACATCACAACATTTCATTATGTGTAGTGTTAATGTAAAAGAATATAACAGTAAATTTTTCAAATTCTTAGCGTAGTTTTTTTTCCCCGTGGCATCACAACGGGCCGCTAGGCGTGTCCAAGTGAGCTTTATGATATCACAGCTACCACTCCGATCTAACCTAGCGTAGTTTTTACATCAGTATAAAAATTAATTTTTTTAGTCTTTGCATAATTATAGCACCAGTCTCATTTTTGTTAAATAAGAAGCTTTATTTACCAAAAAATATTGATAGTTAAAACTTAGTAAACCCGCTCTTAAAGCTTATTAAACTAAATATTTGATCTTTCATACTCTTATTATGAATTTTAATATTTCTCCGTCTATTTTTCCCCACTCTTCGATTATTTTTAAATTTTAAATCTTCAACACAGGTAAATTATTTGTTATTTGAATAAACTCTTCGGATAAGAATGGGGAATTCGTTTGGGGAAACATTTTCAATAATATTCATATCAGGATAGAAAGCTGGCCACGATAAAATCTTAATAGATTGGTTACGAAACCATTCCATTCTCTGTCAGTTGACATGAATTGTGTCATTGTCCTGTTGGAAAATATATATTTTTTTCTTTCAAGAAGTGAACATAATACAGCTAAGAAGAGTTTTGTACTCTGTACTATTCATTCGCGTAAATGGAAATCGAAGTTCGAGGCAGCCACTTAAAGAAATAACACCCCAAATCATGAGACCTACCTCCCCCAAAATCTATCTAAGTTCCACTTTTTTATCAGAGAATATGACCTGAAGACAATTTTATATTCATTATTTGTTTTTATTGAAATGATAGTGGTGCTATAATTATGAAAGGCTCTTTATTAAATTCTGGTACGAAAATATCCTTTCTACATTTGCAGATGAAAGTGGAATTGATAATACCTATTCCTTTCATAAATTATACAGTGTTAAGACAGAATATTTGCGTAATGCAATAAAAAAAGCAAAATTTTTAAATAGTGCTAAAAAAGTACAATTGTGGCAACTTTTCCATCCCTGGTTCGCATATAAAAGGGCAAGAAAAGACAGGCAGTCAATGCAGAATGAATGCAGTCAGCCTTGCCTGCAGTTGCGTATGAAGTAAAAAGTCGCGGTGTGAAGACAAGTTCCGTCTGCAGTAAAGTTTATCGAAGAGTTGTTTGTGTTTACGTGAGCAGAAATATTGTGCTTACAAAAAGGTAGTAAGCAGAGTATAACCAACAAGTGATGTTGCTTATAAAAAGATTATAAGCAGAGAAGAGTATCGAACTAGCACATACTGTTATAGTTATGTAGAGTACTTTGTATAAGTTTGAACAATGGCACATAAAAGTAATGTGAAAAAAAGTAGAGTTTCATTAAATAAACAAGTTTTGTTTTTGCTGGGTTTGCAATCATCGAACTCATATATAACGTGTTTAAAAAGGTAAAAACGTAACAATTGGTGTCAGAAGTGGGATTGCAAAAATCCAAAAGCAAAAACAAAAAAAATAAATAAAATGTGAAACTCTCCGAACTAAGAGTGGACCGACTTAAACGAGAGTGGTGGGTAAACGGGAGCTGCCAAACACGGACCCAACTCTAGCGGTGATGACATAAATCGATTCTAGCCGCTATGAATCAGAAACTTCTGGTTAAAGTACAAGAGACTTCTTGAAAAGAAAATAAGAAACTGCTGACTGAAGTACAAGAAACTTCTAGAGGTGAAAGGGTGTCACATTTGGAAAAGGCCATCGACGGAAATCTCGCAATGATGGAAGAAAAGATCATCAACCTCCAGAGCCAGCGACCGGAACCAGTGCGAGTCGTATCAGACGGTACCTGCAGAATAAAACCACCTTGCTCTGATGGTAGCTCACCCCTATCCGTGTTCAAGTTCCAATTCGAGACAGTAGCTAACAGAAACGCATGCGATGATGAGGAAAAGGCTTTGGAACTTATACTAGCCTTAAAAGGTGTTGCAGCTGAGATCCTAGAAACCATGCCAGCCAGCCTTAGAAACAGCTACAAAGACTTAATGGCGTCGTTGCAGCGTAAGTTCGGCGACGATCACAAACTAGGACTGTACCGCATGGAGTTAAGGTGCCGAGCGCAAAAGGCAAACGAGTCATTACAAGCCTTTTCAATGTAGGTTGAGAGGTTGGTACAGCTTGCATACCCAGGAGAAAATCATCCGTTGATAGACAATTATAAAACCGAGATGTTTGTTTACGGTATACGGGACCCTGACATTAAACTAGCGGTATGTTCAACACTGAAGACAACCTTTGCAGAGACCGTGGCTTTCGCACTAGAGACCGCTCACACAATTTCTAGACCACAAGTAAGCAAACTGCGAAAAGTGGAAGAGATGGTGAAGCTATCTTTAAAAGAAATCGGACTAAAGGCCAAACTTAAATGCTTCAACTGTGGAAAGGGTGGTCATTTCCAAAGAAACTGTAAAGCGCCACGGAAAAGATCAAGACCGGTCTCACCAACAAGACGATGTGCAATTGCTACACACAAGGGTTCTGATAAGCCCAACGATAAAACGGGTAGATCCAACAAAAGCCGAGGAAAACAATTGGAACACAATGATCATCATATCAGTGCAAGAGCAGGTGTGAAATCTAGTAAACAACAGGGAGAAAATTGAAGACTATGATTCTCTACCGGTGTCATTAGCGGAACGAAGTGATGCTCTCGCGAGCCTACCTCGAAATTTGAAGCGTAAACATTGTGTGAGGGCTGAGGAGAAGGAAGCCGTCGTTAGTGTCCAGCGAATTCAGATTGAGGCCAACAAAGACTGGTCCAAAGCACAAAGGAGTGACCCAATACTGGAGATGATAATAGCAGCTAAGGAAGAGGACAGCCGACCTACTAAAACTGATATATTCGGAGAAAGTCCTCTTACAAAAGCATATTGGGCACTATGGGAGAGTCTACGGTTCATAAACAGATACCTATATCGTTGGGAAAGCGCTGATGGCAAGACCTTATCCAACTTATTAGTAGTGCCTTCCTCCAAGACGAAAGAACTGTTAAAGGAGTCCCATAATGGAGCTAGAAAGGCTAAAGTGACGATTTTACTGGGTTGGATGTCATCAAGCAGTGGCGGATTGGATAGCGAACTGTACCCATTGTACCGCAGATAAAGGTCCTGTAAGAAAAGATCGGGGTCAGCTGCAACGGTACAACTCGGATACACCTTTGCAGAGGATAGCGATGGCCAGCGATAGAATGAAAGCCAGGTATGATCGATCAGCAGACACGGAGGGGTTTCGTGAGGGACAAATGGTACTACTCTACAACCCGAAGCGAAAGAAGGGATCATTCCCCAACGTACAAAGTAGCTGGGATGGACCGTATAAAATAATTAGACGGTTAAACGATGTCGTGTACAGGATATAGAAAGCTGGCAGCCCCTGGACAAAAATGAAGGTCGTGCACAGAGAACGACTGGCAAAATATGGGAGAAGAGATAATATGCCTATTCGGGACGAACAGGCTTAAGTGGGCGGCAGTGTTACGCAGTGTGAAACGACCTAATTTCGTTTAACATTAACGATAAACAAAAGCTACAAATACAAAGCCAATGAGGCAATACGTACGTAATACACACGACACATATACACACTAACACATACATCGAACTTATTATAAGCAAACCAGCTACAACAAGTATGAGAGTAAAAGGGACAGACAAGTAAGCAGACGCAGCAACAAACAATGTAGTCGCAATGGAATTTTCGACAATGCGAAACCGAGAACATTCTGCTTCGAGAACCATCATCAGACTGAAGACGTTCGCATATAAAAGGCCAGAAGAAAGCAGATAACCAAGTCAGAATGAATTCAGTCAGCCTTGCGTGCAGTTGCGTATGAAGAAAAAGTCGCGGTGTGAAGACATGTTGTGTTCATAGTAAAGTTTACCGAAAGTTGTCAGTGTTTACGCGAGCAGAAGTCTTGTGCTTACAAAAAGGTTGTAAGCAGAGAATAACGAACAAGTGCTGTGGCTTATAAAAACGTTAAAGCAGAGAAGAGTATCGAACGAGCACATACTGTTATTGTTATGTTGTGTACTTTATATAAGTTTGGACAGTGACATATAAAAGAAGTGTGAAAAAAAAGTAGAGGTTTCATTAAAATAAACACAGATTTGTTATTGCTTGGATTGCAATCATCGAACTCATATATTAATGTTTTTGAAAAGATAAAAGCGGAACAATATCTTTGAAATAAAACATAGGGCGAAATACTTTTTTTAAATGTTCGTTTGTAACGTGAGATAAGTCTGGGAAAATCATTGAAACATGATTCTCGAATACAATTTACGCGAGAGTATTCAAAGCTTGTGGTGTGTAAAAAGTAATACAGTACACGCGCGCTAATGTGAACACCGCAATATATGAACATGTGAAAATGTGAAAATATTTTTTAGCTTCATTGGCTACTCCAAAAAATGAAAAAAGCACCAAATCCTATAATTTGAACTAAATTTTCTTTTTTTAGTTTGCAACGTTAAAATTCTGGGTTTATTAGTTGCGGGAGTCCTCGTTTTAGGTGTACATGTATATATGTACATACGCTTGCATATTTATTCTTCATTTGCTATTTAGATACTGTGAAGAAAGTTTATGAAGATTAATTTATAAAAAAGTCGTAAATAATGGTTTTTGTTAAATGATGGTGGCTGTTTTAAAATTTTCGGTATTAGAAAATTTTAACAATTCGCAAAAATTAACAACGCCAGTTTTAATTAGTTTACAAACTTCTGTTTTCTTCTTCAAAGCCTTTAGCAGCAGGAACATCAAGATCAGAAACTTCTACCTCTTCACTTCCATTTAACACTTATCTTTCATTTCCTTCTCAAATACCGTAGATATTGTAAATAAAACTTCATAAAATTCTGGAAAACTTAGAAAAATTACACATACAACACCATAAAATCGCTATGTCCTATGTACCGCATATAATACATAACCCAAATTATGAAAATGACGGCACTACTCCTACATACCCGATGAGGTATGTAAGTGCGAACTCTTAGCTTGTGTCGTCAATTCTTCGCTGGTCGTTCAATTTATATAACTCTCCCTGTGTAATTAAGACTTGCGTGTTCCTCTAGCTCGGCTTGAAGGGGAAAGAGATGGCAGCTGTATTTGTTCAATTGATTGATTGAAAAACTGAAACAAAAAGCTTTTTCAGCAGTTAAGGAGTTTCCCAAAGAAAACGCTAAAAAATTAAAGTTGGGCCAACCCTTGGCCCTTGGTTTTAAATGAAACAAATGTTATTAGTTTTAATTACCTTTATTCTCGGTGTTCCCAAACAGAAGAAACTCTCATTAATTTATGACAAACTATTTATACTAAATTTAGTCCTACTACGCAATTAATAAAATAACTTAATAAATTAATGGAAATGCTGATAGTGCAAGTATAACATATTTGTTGTATGTACGCCGACAACAATAAAAATAATAAAAGACAAATAATAAAAGACAAGGAAGAACAGGCATGATCAAGCATGAAATTGATACTGGCGAAGCGAGACCGATAAAACAGGCACCCAGAAGTATACCGCTGGCGAAGCGTAATGAGGTTAAAGAGGGAGAGGAGCGGATAATCGAGCCATCATCAGGTCCGTGCAGCTCACCTGTAGTCTTAGTCAGAACAAAGATGGCAGTACAGGATTCTGCGTAGACCACAGGAAGCTGAATGATGTTACTAAAAAGGACAGTTACCCGCTACCGAGAATTAATGACTGGTGATTCAACAAATAGATCACCCACCAAGGTAGTTTTTGGAACTGAGATAAAACTGCCCGGTGTCTTGGAGTTAAGTCCGCCATCGAGCGGAAAAAGACTATAGCCTGAATGAACTTCATGAATTTGTGCGCACTCGTATAAAAATGGTAAATGATAAAACGAAAGCCAGGTATGATCGTACAGCAAACACTGAGGGCTTTCATGAGGCACAACAGTTTGTATTATACAACTCAAAGCGGAAGAAGGGAATATCCACCAAGCTACAAACCAACTGGGATGGACCGTATAAAGTAATCAAACGGTTTAACGATGTCGTGTACAGGATACAAAAAGCTAACAGCCCCCGAACAAAAATGAAAGTCGTACACATAGAGCGACTATCAAAATATGGGAAAAGGAATAATGAGCCTATTCAAGACGAACAGGCTTAAGTGGGCGGCAGTGTTACGCAAAAATAGTCGAAACGACCTAATACAGTTTCACAATAATAACAATAAACAAAAGCTATCCATACAAAGCCAATGAGACAATGCTTACACAATACACACGACACAAATACACGCTAACAAATATATCGATCTTAGAATAAGTAAACCAGCAACAACATGCATGAGAGCAAAAGGGTTGGACAATAATAAACAATGTAGTCGCAAAAGGATTCCCGAGAAGGCGAGAACACTAAGCTTTTACTTCGAGAACCATCATCAGACTAAAGACGTTCGCATCATAGCTGCCAGATAAATGAAGCATCAAATCGTCAAATATTTGAGAACAAATCGTCAAAGACATTCATTGAAATTGTAAAAAATATCGCCAGAAAAAATAAATTGAAAGGGTTTTAAAAACATAAACATGTAAACTCAATGTTAAGCAGCAATAAAATTGCATCATCTATACCCATGTGTGGTGTAAATATTAGGGAGTCAGAAAATCTTGACGTTACGAGCATGAAAATTCAGTGTAATATTCGCTAAAAGTCATACATTCTTCAGTTCCTTGCTTTCTGGTGCAATAAATTTATTCACTTCATCTGATCTACTTACCATTTACAAGGATAAAACTGCTGATTTTAGCGTTTTTCAAACGTCATAATTGTCGCCACTGGTTACACTATGGTTAATAGAAAGTCCGCCACTGATTGTTTCTAAAAATGTATTTATTTTTCAATTTAATTTAACTTAAAAATATTAAATTCTTTTCCATCATATATCTAGTGTGTGGGATATAGTTGGGGGGGGGGGCAAGTTTAACACATGTTGATTTTTAATTGTAATGAATTCTTTTATCAAATTTTTTAATTAAAAACATCAATAATAGCACAACTACAAAGTAATTTATTTGAGAAAAGAATGTAAAGAAGAAGCCCAGGACAAAATAAAAGTAATCCTGACTGAAGGGTTGTAATGGCCAATTATGTATGTATGTAGTTATTGATAAATTGCTTACTAAAAATCAATTCGTTAAATGTCAAAATCAACGTAATAAAAAAGGAACGTTAACGTTTTTAGTTTCTTTTTACCGTCGGTTTTTCGGTAGTGACACAAAGATTTCGGTTTGTATCAGAATCATGAATATACACTAACTCCAATAGTTGTTCGTATATCATACTATGGAAAATATATTACTTTGAATTGTAAAAAATACTAGCCCGATTTAGTTGAATCACTCAGAAACAAAAGGTTTAAAAGTTAATAAAACCAAAAACAACAAGAAATAATGTCCAGCAACTAAGGATGCAACATAGTTAAGAAAATCATAAGTGTTAGCAACATCGATGTACAAGGAAAAAACATCAATGTTAAAAATCACCAATTCATCGATGCTTTATTTTAACATAAATAAATATTAAAAAAATGTTATTTAAAGGAATACCTAAGTTTTTGGGCTAAAAAACAAATTGTATACTTATGTATATATATTTCCACAGTTATTAATTAGTTGAACAAATAATTAATTCAATTGTAAATTTTATAAAAGATGAAATAATTTTGGTTTTAATTAAGATTAAGTAATTTTGGGTTAGTGTTAAGGAAAAGTAGCTTTGAAAGCCTAGATCTCAAAAGTCTTTTTCTCTCTTGTGTTATTGTTGCACCAGCTTCCGAAAACTTGACACAAAAATAGCAACAATTGGGAGATATTCAAGAGCAATTCACGAAAGTTTTGGAAACATAGATTTCATGTCCTCCGAATTAACGATTGTGTCGCTTTTAATTGGGGGATGATAGGTACATTGGTACTTCCGTTTCGCTAATGGTGTCTGTAGTAGTAAATTATTTTTGTTTCGTATGTTACGGGTTAACAATTGATGTTATTACGGGTCGTCATCATCAGATGTGTCATTATTGAAAGTTGTAGAAGAGTGAAAACCATTATATTCACGAACATATTTATTATTTTTCTTTGGCCATCAGCATAAGCCGATGTATCGTTATTAAACGTCGATGGAACATCAATAAAAACGTCGATGCTAAACATTAAAATTTAATTGCAAAACATCAATGAGTCGATAACATCAATGCATTGTTTGCATCCCTACCAACAACTTTTTGCAATTGTATTGTTTTAGAAAAATCAAAGAATTTTATGTTATTAATTTTTTGGTTTTAATTCTTTGTATATAGCTGCATAGTGTACAAAACACAAAAAATTAAATCGTCATCGAAAATACAAAAGTACGTATCATCAAAAAGAGCAAAAATGTTGTCAAGGTAAAAAAATTTTGGAAACTCTACAGGAAACATTTTCGTCAGCTAAAGGATAGACTTTAATTCTTAAATATTTATCGAAAACCATTTCCGTAATAACAATTGTATGAGTAGAGACATTGCATTAATGATCGATAGTACAGTAGCATCAATAATATTGATAATTCTTTTTCGACTCGACGAAAATTCTAAGTGGTTATTGGAATCTATACGAAAAATATCTATCTATTATTATTTCACTACTATTGTGTCAAATGGAATAAAATAAAAAACCGATGTATGTCTACAATATAAAATAAGTTCAAGTAGATGGTACTAGCAGATATGTAAAACGATTTAACCAAAGTCAGTATGCTCTTCGTATTAAATCTTATTAGAACAAAATAAATTGGCTAAATTATTCAACTATTAGATTATGTGCATTCATATGTATTATGTATGTATTTTAAAATATTATGTATAAAGTGATAGTGTATTTGGATTGGTCTTACATACATACATAATAGGCCATTACAACCCTTCAGTCAGGATTACGACCTAGCTTCTCACACCACTTATGTTGTATGCGTTAATTTTATACATGAATGCCGGGACCTACAGTTTAAAGTCGACTCCGAACGACAGATTTTTGAGAAGCTTTTCATGGCAATTTTCACTCTCAGAGTCTTTGCCAGAAATCTGCTGAGAGGAAATCGCCGAAGAAATATTTTTCGTTTTGATGTCTGACCTGGGAGTCGAACCCAGGCCTTTCGTCTAATGAGCCAACACACTACCCACTAGACCACGGTGACTTCCTAAATACATAACACATATACATTTTTAGTGTCTTCGTAATTATTAATCTCCAAATATTTAAATTTTTGTATACCTGCATATGTACTAGGGTGATCGATTATTCAACAGTACGTATCATCAAAAAGAGCAAAAATGTTGTCAAGGTAAAAAAATTTTGGCAACTCTACAGGAAACATTTTCGTCAGCTAAAGGATAGACTTTAATTCTTAAATATTTATCGAAAACCATTTCCGTAATAACACATGAAATAACAATTTGTATGAGTAGAGACATTACATTAATGATCGATAGTACAGTAGCATCAATAATATTGATAATTCTTTTTCGACTCGACGAAAATTCTAAGTGGTTATTGGAATCAATACGAAAAATATTTATCTATTATTATTTCACTACTATTGTGTCAAATGGAATAAAATAAAAAACCGATGTATGTCTACAATATAAAATAAGTTCAGGTAGATAGTACTAGCAGATATGTAAAACGATTTAACCAAAGTCAGTATGCTCTTCGTATTAAATCTTATTAGAACAAAGTAAATTGGCTAAATTATTCAACTGTTAGATTATGTGCATTCATATGTATTATGTATGTATTTTAAAATTTTATATATAAAGTGATAGTGTATTTGGATTGGTCTTACTAAATACATAACACATACATTTTTAGTGTCTTCTTAATTATTAATCTCCAAATATTTTAATTTTTGTATACCTGCATATGTACTAGGGTGATCGATTATTCAACATATTTCAAAAACCGGCTTTCGAATAGTTGAAATTTGAAAAAAAACCGGTAGGTAATTTGACAATTCAACAAAAACGGTTTTTTGTTTAATAATTTGGAAAATTTTCAATTTGTTTTATTTAAAACAATAACAATAAATACATTTTTATTAAAATTAATTGAGAAAAGAGCGCCCTGGTAGTCTAGTGGGTAGTGTGCTAGACTATTAGCATGAGGGTCGTGGGTTCGATTCCCACCAGAGGCTCTGGTCTGTGACACTACACCGGGCACATGGTCGAAGTTACTCAGCTCGTATATGATTATAATATAATTTGTAATTGTATTGTAATTCTTAAAATAAATAAATAATTGAGAAAAAAAGTAACAGTTTATGTAAAATCAAACCGAGTTGATTACCACTTACCTCAAGGACAGTAAATATGTATGTTTAAAGTATTAGTATTAGTTATGAAATAGTAAAGATTACAACAAACTTTGTAACACAACCTGTGTTTTTTAGTTTTATCCATGAGTGGCGGGACCTACTGTTTAACGACAATTCCGAATGGCAGACTTGAGAATCTTTTAATAGCAGAATACTGTTGAGAGGAAGTCGCCTAAAGAAATATTTTTTCATATTTCATTTAATTCGCGTAGTCTGAGCTGGGGTTTGAGTCACGTCACTTTTAACATATTAGACCTTATACTGTGTATTAGACTCTATGTATACATTTTTATTTCTATAACGTGCTCACAGGGTCGTAATATTACATAGAAATTATGAAAGTTCGAAATTCAATTAGAAAGAGGAAGTTGTTAACATACATACATAAATATATGAAATATTTTTCATGGACAATTTATTCTAATTCCGGATACCTAAATAGATTACATCGGACATTACCTACCAATAACTCGAGTGATCCAGATAATGTTACGCCTCCTATCCATTGAGGGCATTGAACCTAGCGGTAGAGCAGGAGTTCTCATGGATCCAAGATAGGTTGTCGTCTCAAGGTAAATGGCGTTCCCACGTTGATTGAAGAGAATTCCGGAAGAAATGCGCGTAAACGTTGTACAGTAAGACCCCACTTAACGCTGTTTCAGTATTACGCGATTGTAAATGAATCGACCAGTGTATACTATGTACCTTTTTCAATGCTCTTTTGTTAGTCTGTCCAGAAAAAAGATTCCAAATGTATTTTCCGAAGTCACAATCACTGTACGAACGCATATTTCCTGCGTCACAGTGTATTTATAAGGTGTCATCAAGCGGGTTCTTACTGTATTATACAATATATTTTTAGAACCAAGTAATGGAATTGGAATGAAATTTGTTTTATACGAATTTGTGGATATTGAAGAATACATATCGACACCTTTGCGCGAAATTGCCGTATGTTACAAAAACCAAATTTTACAGGACAGCCATTTCTCTACTTTTCTCTGGTTTCGCTTGCAATAACAAACTGAAAATACACATGTGCTTAGATATTTAACTAATATAACTACACCTAAAAGGATTCTGGTGGAAAAGTTCAAGTTTTCCGACAAAAACGTATTTTTAGTACATACGATATTTTCATTCACAACATTTCGTAGATGCGTATGTAGAAAATGGCACTTACGATATCATTTGTCAGTGTTAGAAATAAATTAAAACAAAGATTTATTAGTGGTTTTATGTATTTGTTTATTATTTTTTAACTTATGCAGACAGACTTTTAACAGAAGCAGGAATTCATTAAAAAAAACAATAATAATAATAATTAAGTTAATATTATTCGTCGCTTTCATTAATATGTCTTTTTCGTCTTCAGGATATTTTAAATTTAAGTACTTATAGTAGAATTTTGACGGTACATATGCTATTTTTTAAACATAGATTTTTCAAATCATTGAATTTTTCAAAAAGATACACAAAGGTGAATACAAGCTTTCTAACTTAAAGGTAAAATTAAAGTTATTTATAGTGTTTTTAGTGGAATTGTCGGAATATACCGTGAATGAGTTAATTTGATTTTGATTTTTTGGCTAATAAAGCTACACAAACTTTATTTATGTCTAGTTTAACTTTGTTTGGTAATAACAGATTTGCAAAGGACTTCCAGTTTTCAAAGTCTGATGTACGCCGATGGATTAGTTCGTGCATTGTGAATAGTTGTGGGGCATTCCCTTGGTGCCCAAAATGATACGCCTGCGTACAAATGCTATGCACAGAATCAACTGGCATTATTGTATGACCGGGAAGTAAATACGTCATTTGAATTTTTTCAACGAAGTTTGACAAATTTAAAAAATGTGTCAACACAGTTAACAATAATGTTGTCTTTTTGACCAGTGCAACTGCCGCAATATAGGTCTTTGTCTTTAACTGTCTTTCTTTGGTCTATTGGCCTAATAATTTCTCTGTAAACAATGTTTGACTTGGAATGGTTTACATTAACTGGTTACCTCAACACCCGATCCGAAAAAGAATGCATGCTAAATGCTTCTCTTCAACTTTAATATGCCGTCAGAATTAACGGTAAAGCGATTAGAGACAAAAAAATAAAGTAAGCAATTCCCTTTAGCTTCAAATTTTAACTTAGAAAGAAATATGTTGTTAATCAAAACACAATATGCAAAATATTCTTCATTGGTAGATACTAGAGGTGTGCACAAGATCTAAAAAATTGCACACTATTGCACTTTTCCCAAGAAGCAAAAACAACTGCACTCGTAAACCATTGTATAACAGTATAAAAGAGAGTTGTGTGAAGAGTGCAACAAAAATATTGTACTCTTAATAGAGCCACATCATGTATTTCTTTTTTGCTCTCGGCAATCGAACATCTTCATCGACGCCAACATTGCCAGTAACTTTTTTAAACTTTTTATTTCTGGGGAAAACCCTTTTTTACACTACTACTTTTTTACACTACTGATATTCATATGGCAATACTGAAAATGTAGCTTCAGTAGTAAAATATGCTCTTACAACACAAAGCATAATTCCGTTACTTCACTGGCAGACGAATGCTGTTGTATACATTGAATAAATGAGAAATACACATTTCAGTGCACTCGTAAAATCAAGATCAACAGAAAAGAGTACACTACAGTATTGCATTCGGTGAAAGGTAAGCCAGCAGAATGTCTTGTGCACACCTCTAGAAGATGCGATAAAATCGCTCACAAGAAAATTTGAGGTGTAACATACGATAAAGTGTTCCATCAATTTTTGAAGCATCGAAGTGGAATTCGCCTACAATATTTTGTCACGTGACGTCTCTTTGACTGTAGAACAAGATTACATCAAAAACACATTTTCAAAGACATTGGCATATACGATAATTTTGCGCAAAGGGGTCGATATTTACAAAAAAAAATATCAAAATAAATTTTTTATAATTTTCTACAGCATGGATGTTTCATAATAAAATGTTGTTTGCCGCCTTCCGCCTAGTGGTTTTCTGTTAGAACACAGAATACAATCCCGTGTTCTTTGTCCAACATTTGGAATATGCAACTTATTATTTAGTCTCTTGTCTGACAACGATGTAGATGGGCGTGATCGAGATTATCGAAAATCAACTCTCAACTGATTTACAAGACTTTCTACAAACCAGTGGTGTGTCATTGGTTTTTGTTGTTTTTTTCTTCTGTGATTTGGTAATAAATAACAGTGAATTACAAAATCACAACACTGTCTTATTACTGTGGAGATCTTTTTTATATGACGCTTCAGTACGAACTGAGATCTTTTACATTTCTACTCTCGGTTTTCGAATTTCTTTATTATTGTATCAAGTTTCCCACTTCATTGAGCCATACTCTTGTAGCTTTGTACGCCTAATCCACTATACGTAGTCGTACGTTCTTTTTCGACGTGTCAAACGGCTGATTTATTTATTACGAATCTTGTTCATTTTATCATAGTGTTTTCCCACTAAGTGCTTTTAACACAAAAGTTGGTTTTAACGTTAAAACCATAAATAAAACCTGGTTTTACCATACAAAATTATTGTGTTAAAACCATCTTAAAACCTTTTTTGAATTTGTTTTAAGTAAATTTTATGAAATACAACATGTTTTCGAGGTACTAAATCAGAGCTACCAACATAGAAATGTTGAAAATAGCTGAAAAAAAAACAAAATCAACTGTTACACAGTCATAAATGTCATGAATATTAAAACCAGATTAAGAAAATTTTCAGTATGCGCGCAAAATCAGCTGATTATGGTTTTAATGCTAAAATCAGATTTTAACTTTTGATGTGAAAACACTATCATATTTCGATTAGTTTTTTTGTGCCTTTTTTAAAAGGAAACTACAGGAAAACACGTGATACTCAAAAATTTGCGGTAGAATTATTTCATTGTCCGTAATCGCTAAAAAACAGCGTTTTCATAATCGACCAAGGTATTAGTACTCTTACGAAAAATGTTTCTTAGACTTAAATTTTTTTTCAATATAGAGGTGTTATTTTGTCGACTATGGTAATGGTATGGTATATTCTTGTCTGCATTGTCGCACAATAGCGAATTTGCCAACGTTGGGTTAGTTTGTGGGAGAGAATTGAAAGCTCTTTTTAATTAAAAAGTCGCCATAATAAAAAAAGACCACACAATGAGTTGAAAAACACTCATATTGTAGATACAGAACCAGAACGGTACAAAATAATTTGTACTCCTACACAAAAACAAAAGCAAATAACTTTGAAAAAAAAAGTACAACACACACTCGAAATCAGATGAAAATCCAATAACTGTGAATTCTGACTATTTTCGTCCTTAAGCTTAATCGAAGTGGAACAAGCCGAATTTAGGAAGTAACAGCTATGATGACAAAAAAAACCTGAAGTTCATACAAAAACAAACAACGGAAAGAAACAAAAAAAACAAAAAAAAACGGCCTTTGGCTGAGACTGGTTTCACCACAATTGCAACCCAAAAATTGCATAAAAATCTTTAACGCCGGTAAAAGGTTAAAGATGCCAGCAAACTGTTTATGCTAAACAAAAGGTGATCGAAAAATTCTTTAGCGTTTAATAGGGAATATCTTTAAATTTGCAATAGAGTTTTTACTGGAAATTTTTTTATAAGCAGATGAATTTTGTGATTCTAATGGATTATTTATTTGTTATTATTATTTGTCGTTCGGATTCGACTTTAAACTGTTGGTCCCGCCACTCATGTATAAAAATAACCCACACAACATAAGTGGTGTTAGAAGCTAGGTCGTAATCCTGACTGAAGGGTTGTAATGGCCAATTATGTATGTATGGAATGGATTATTTATTGGAACGGGGAAGAAAGCATGTTACTCTTAATAACGCGCACTTTTACGTAAACGTATTTTACCAATAGAAACTATTGGTAATACATATCAAAAGATTTAATTGTTGACTGAAACTCTCAGCCAAGTATCATAAGCTGACGTTGTAAAGTCTACTCCGCTACCTTTCAAAAATCAAACACAATTGTAGTTCGCTTCGTAGCTTATTGGCTAATGTAACCAGTTTAATACAGAAAATGGTGAAATGCTAACCACTTTGCAGTAAAACAGGAATGAGAAAGCGAAGAAATGTCTGGGAGTATGCTTCTGGAACGTAAACATAAAACTGACTGTTGAAAAATGTCGTTGTTAAAAAGGAATTTGACGTAAAGTTATTATCTAAGATATATTTGACGTCAAGAAGTATTTAGAATTTTCGGTTATGCATCATATATTATGCAAATTTCTTATTTCAATATAATTTAAGCCTATGTTTCGATCTTTTAAGCATTGAATTAATTTAATAGAAGCTGATGCAAACAAGTCTACTTTAACTTTCCTGTGATAGGATAACTGCGTCCTTATGTTACCGTAACGTAATGTAAAGTCTACTGAACGTAAAAATATAAGTAAAATTAAAGAACGTAGAAACTTGTCATATGTTTTATATAAACAAAAGGAGAAAATAAATAAACAAATAAAGAAAAAAACTTGCAAAAACTACAAGACAAAAATTCAGATATGGATATAGAAGACATATTTTTGTGTTTCAGCATTTTAAAAATGTTTTGTTTTTTCAACAAATTTAATATTAAATCCATATTTCGTTTTCCCTCCTTGTATCAGTTTTAATATTGCGTCTTTTGTTTTTCTGTAATTCCGCTGTTAACCACGCTCTCTCTGCTGAGTATTTAGATTAATTTCAACGATTTTATATTTACTTAAAACTTCTTATTAAAAACTTTATGTACTGCTGCTGTAAGCCAAGCTATTTCACTTTCACACAAACAAACACACTCAATTTAGTTTGTGTGTGTTTGTTGAGAAAAATACAAACACAAAATTTAGCGATTTTGTTAATATTTTCCATATAAATAGACAAGCAAGTGAAATCGTTTATCTTACAGAAACAGGTCATTTATTTCGAAAATCAAATTTGTACGAATGTTACAACATTTTTATCTTCTCTAGTAAAAGTAAAATTATTAGTCTAAAATGGATAACTATATTTTTCTAATTTAAAATAAAAATATACACTACCTGCTAGGGATGCCAATCGGGAATCCCGAATCTCGGGATTTCCGGGATTCACAATATCCCGAATCCCGGGAATTTTAAAAACTTGTCACTTGGATTGTGAATTGATATGTATTTTGACCCTACAAAAGGTCTTGAAAATAAAATTCTATATCACTTGACTTCGATAATAAGTTCTCAGATGAGGAAAACCCCACTTCCATTGATAAAAAGTTATTTGATGCCATCGAAGAATTCAAAAGCTCTATAAAACGAATTAATAGGGTAAATGATCAAGAAATATATTTATTTACATCAGGAGGTGGTAGAAGTGAATATTTACAAGCTACATACAGCTATCTTGGAACTATTTTACCAACAAATGTTGATTTCGAAAAATTTTTTTCAAAGGCAGCGTATGTTGACAACAAAATTTGTTCAAGCCTCTCAGATCACATGTTAGATGCTTTAATCTTTTTGTTGGAATCCAAATATTTTTTTTAAACTAATGGTTTTTGCATATGTATTATAATTTTTATTTTTGTTAATGTACGCTTTTTTGTTACTTTTTGTCTTGTATATAATTCGGATATACAAACATAATTCGAATACAAATGATTTTGTGAACGAAATATTTTATTATTAAGAGAAAATCACGATTTTTCCCGCAATTTTTCGGGATTTTTAAATCCCGAATTATCCCGGGATTTCGGGATCGGGATTTACAAAATCCCGAATCCAAGCATTTTTAAAAATCGATCCCGTTTGGCATCCCTATCAAACGTAGGTAGGTAAAATAGAGTTTATTTTTTAAGACCTATAAGAAAATTTTTCAAATAAAAACACATAAAATTCAGAAACATGCATGAAATCTTTTTGTGTATGGATAGTACGGTTCTTATAATTTAAGACGAGTTTTTGAATGCAAGTTTAAACTCGAGATTAAGTTAATCTCCAGTTAAACTTGGTTTTCAGTTTTTGAATTTACTTAATCTTAAGCAACGTTGGTGGTTTAAACTTAAGATTAACTGATTAACCGTAAGATTAAACTCAAGATTAAGTAAATTGAAAAACTGAAATCGTAGAAACCAACGTTGCTGGTTTAAACTGTGGCAGCCCCTAGTCTGTCAGCTAGTGAACGGAGTGAATCTGGCAACACTTTAGAATGCAGAAGAAAAAGAAAACAGAAATTAATACCTCGCGTCGTCTTCGCTGCTACAGTTGTTGAAAATCATTTCTCAACATAAATTAAAACCTTTGTACCTTTTTTAATATAAAATAAATTTAATAATAATTAGTAATAGTTTAAAACCTAAATAACGTGTCTTATTTACAATGAACTATAAAACTTACGATTAACTAAATAACCGCCAACATTTCTGGTTTAAACTTAAGATTAAGTTTCTTTATTATTTTCCAAAAATTATTTTTTTACTTCAAGATCAATAGTATTCAGCTTTTGTTTGTTTTATTTGTTTGTTTGTTTTTATTGTATACAAAAGCAAATTGTTGTGAAACACTTTGCAATTTTTGCATATAATTGTGACAGCCCTATTTAACTTTAACTGGAGACTAACTTAATCTCGAGTTTAAACTTGCATTCAAAAACTCGCCCTTAATGTTTGCAGATTATTTCATCTAAATGTTGACGACGACTGCGCCTCAAATAGTCCATCCGCTTAATTCAATTTTGGGCATACTCACGAATGAATGCTTCAATGTTGTCTTCTTTTAGGCAAAAAAAAAGTTGATAACATCTCACGGTAGCGCTCACCATTCATAGTTACGTTACGATTCGCAGCATCTTTGAAGAAGTACGGTTCAATGCTGCCATCATAAATCGCTCCAAACTGTGACTTTTTCTGGATGTATTGGTAGCTTTTGCTATGCTTCTGGCTGAGCTTCACTCCAAAATCGACAATTCTGCTTATTTACGCATGCATTGAGCCAAAACTGACAATAAAATGGAAAAAGCGCGCGATGAACTTTCTTAAAAGATAATAAATGATAATAAAATGCAATGATTTTCAAGCGTTGTTCGTTTGTAAGACGATGCATGGTTAACTATAGATCAAACTGAAAATGTTTGACAGTGAAACAAAACACGAAACGTGCGTATGCTGTTTAAACCAGTGTTGCCAAAAAGATAATAGGTAAAAAATCTGCCGTTACATTATAAAAGTTTATAATGAAGTGTATTAGAATTTAGGTTTTTAAAATATTTGTTTTTCTAAATTTCTTTATTTACTATCTGTTTATACAACAATAAGCAAATTTTCTAATACTTGAAAAAAATAACAGCTGTTATTGAATTGATTAACAATAACTTTTTAATAATTATTATATAATATTAAATAATATAATATAATAAATATAAATATTAAATAATTATAATTAATTAACAATGATAATTAAAAACAAAAGCAAAATAAAAGAAAATTTATTCATAATTAAAACTATATGTAAAAGAAATTATGTATATTAATTACAATATTTACAAAATTACTACTAAATGGCAAATCTAACACATGCAATCTATTAAGTCTTCGTACATTCTCTGTCTCATCTACTAGACTAATGGCTGATGGATTGTTATGGTTACTCATTTTTTCACATATCTAGAACTAAATTCAATTATGGTATCTTTAACTAAAGATATACTGAGATCCTTATGTATAGCCGCATTGGTAATGAACCGAAAGGTTTTAGATTAATAACGTTGTAGTATTTCCACATTCGAGTTTTTAGCTGTTCCCCATAACTATATTCCATAAGTCCACACGGGCTTGAGGATAGCCTTGTATAGAATAATCTTGTTATTTAAAATTAATTCTGATTTTGGGCCCAATAGCCAATACATCTTTTTTGTTTTTATATTTAGAAATTCACGTTTGGTTTTGATATGTTCCTTCCAAGTAAGACGCTTATCTAGATATAAGCCTAAGTATTTAACACATTGGACAGCTGGGATTAGCATTCCATTAAGCGCAACCGGTGGGCAACATTCTCTTCTAAGGGAAAAAGTTAAGTGTGAAAACTTCGTTGTGTTTATTTTATTTTTATTTTCCACTTTTCCAACCATTGATGTTGTATATTCAATTGTCTTTGCAACAGAGTAGAAGCTGCTATAGGACAATCCGCCGTCGCTATAAACGCAGTATCGTCAGCATAAGTCGCGACTGCAATAGATCGTAAATGGGGCATATCACATGTATATATCGAATAAAGTGTTGATCCTAAAACACTACCCTGAGGAGCCAGCTTGTATCGTCTTTATATTTGAAAATTGAAAATTCTTTAATGTTAACATAAAAGCAACGTTCACTAAGATATGATTTCAGAACAAGGTAAAATGGTATTGGTAACAAAGATTTCAATTTAAACAATAATCCTGAGTGCCAAGCTTTATCAAAAGATTGATGAACATCTAAGAATACGGTAGAGCTATATTTTTTCTTTTCAAAACCATCAGTTATAACATTTATAATTCGATGGCACTGCTCTGGAGTACCGTGCTTGCTTCGAAAACCAAACTGATGATCAGGAATTATATTATGTTGTTCCAAAACAGATTTCTGTCTATACAAAAACAGTCTTTCGAATATTTTTGAAAAGCTTGACAACAAACTTATTGGTCTATATGATGAAATCTCGTTTTCATGTTTATTAGGCTTAAGAATCATAATGACTTCAGCACACTTCCACTGAGTCGGAAAATGTTGTAATCTTAGTATTGAATTATATAATAAAGTTAAGAAAATAACACTTCTTTTAGATATAAAATTTTAATTAATTTGGAGTCTATTTTATCGTATCCTGGAGTCTTATTATCCTGGAGTCTTATTACCTGCACCAACTGTTGTTTAAATCTCTTATAAGGATGTTGCGTTGTGTGGGTCTTTTAAGATATTTTGTGGCATTCCAAAGACAATTATTATGTTTATTAGCGTCTAAAGATCTCAAATATTGCCCTGTTTTTCATTTTTAAATGCCTTAAGCTTTTGTTTCAGCTGCATACATAAACGGTTAAAATTTCGCTTGTCAGTTGGGTTTCTCCTTAATAGCCAGATTTTTCGGATTCTCCTTTTATCACGAATTAGGTTTCTAATTTCAGCAGATATATAATTATTTGTAGTTGGCAGATTATGTGTTTCTGTAACATTTGATATTGACAAAAGAGCTGATTCGTGTATTAGGCTCGTAAAATTTTCGACTGCTTCATCTAACTCTTGACCCTTGTTTATTGTAAGATTTAGGTCTATACTTTTATCTATCCAATATATAAACGAATTGATATCAGTCCTATTTGATATAATCTTAACTTTCTTCGAAATCTTGTGTAGCAATCTACGTTGCTATGATAGGAGTGTGATCAGAGCTAAGGTCATCACTATCTTGTATGTCAAGACAGTAAATCTGGTATTTTGTTCGGATCAGAAGGCCAGTAGGTCGGTCTACCAGAAGAAAGACTATTGTAATGTTTCTTAAGAATGCACTTGTGTAGTTCCCGACCTTCAGGGTTTGTCAATCTAGATCTCCACCATGGATGTTTTGCATTAAAGTGCCCTCCTACCAGGAAGCGACTTCCTAAATTACTGAAGAAGTTTTCATAGTCATGACATGAAATAGAATGTATAGGGGGAGAATAAATAGCAAATATAGAGACATCTCCACAATTCGTACTAACTTTAACTCCAGCAGCTTGTAGGCAGTTGTGACAAATTGTAGGAAGAATTGTTGATTTTATTAATACTGCAGAACCAGCGTGTGCTCTATCGTCCGGATGTTTTGCTGCTATCGTATCATAACCTCTGATATAAAAATAAGTTCTAAAAGTAAAATGCGTTTCAGAAATCAACGAATTCATGTCAACGAATTGAGTACTCAAAAATATTTCAGTTTCCTGTGTATGATTGGAAAGTCCATTTGCGTTCCATACAGCTATTCTGATATCTAATTGCATAATTTGGTAACTAGAACTGACATCATGTTAAGTAAAGTATTCGTTAGATCTATTTGTTTTGTCATTAATTTTTCAATACGTTCATATACACTTTCATTAGTACTTTGACCTTTCAAAACGTTCGCATAAGATGTGTTAGAATTGACATTTACATCAGCATAATTCTGCGACCGAGAAGAAAATGGTAAATTTGTTGGTTGATGAATTGGTTTATCCTTCAATGTTGATTTTTTCTGTACAAGTTTTTGATAAACTTGACAGCCTTTGTAGTTTGCGGTATGGTTTTGTAAGCAGTGAATACAACGAGGTGGATTAGATTTGTTCACAGTACACTCAGCCGTAGGATGATCAAGAGCACGCTTCACGCAACGGAAAGGTTTTCTGCAATAGGCCTGAGTATGTCCGAATTGCTTTGTTATTAATTTTTGGATCAAGATCAACATAAAACATTACATTCCTTTGTAACTCTACTTCTAACATTACAAACGTATCTAACATCGTGACCTTGAGCTGTAAGTACAGCCTTAATGTCTTCTGGAGGTGTTGTATGGTGAAGGCCTTTGATTCCCACCCTATAAGATCGCTCTTTACGTATTTGGTAAGTATGATAATTTATTTCTCGTCTATCGAAATACTTAGCAAGTTTTCTATAAGAATCTATACTACTTATCATAATTATTATTTCGTTGTCTCTTAATGACTTATAACTAAAATCTTTTTTAGGAATGATAGAAGAAATATTATTTATCATATTTACAATATTGTTGAGGTCGCCGTGGTCTAGTAGGTAGTGTGTTGGCTTATTAGACGAAAGACCCGAGTTCGAATCCGAGGTCAGACATCAAAACGAAAATTTGAAAATAAGTTTTCGGTGACTTCCTCTCAGCAGATTTCTGGCAAAAACTTTGAGAGTAAAAAATTGCCATGGAATGCTTCTCAAAAAATGTGTCGATCGGAGTCGACTTTAAACTGTAGGTCCCGCCACTCACGTACAAAATTAACGCACACAACATAAGTGGTGTGAGAAGCTAGGACGTAGTACAATGGATCAATTCGACCACCGAATACTGTACTGGTCAGAATTGACGAGTACACGTCCTCTACCCTAACCCAACCTAACCTACAATATTGTTGACGTTTGATACAAAAATTGGTGGAGCTTTGATGTAGTCAGTTGTTTCATGACTTTTTTCACCTATGCTGTTCTCTGCGTCCAGAATATTGAATCGATTTCCATTAGAAGTACCTGGATGGTTATCATTTGTGCGTCGTTTCTTTGCTAAATTTCCAATCTGGAATCTGCTTTCAGTATGTTTATGAAGAATTGGTATCGTTTGCCAGTTGTAAAATTCATTTTCTTCATCATCATCATTATCAGTATTCATGGTTGTCTTTAGTAATTTCTATTCACTTAATTTGTTCTTTTTTTCAACTTGTTATTGCTTTTAATATATTGTTTATTGTATTCAATTGATTGTAGAGAAAAGAATTCGTCTTAACTTGTTATTGTTTATTTATTTTTGTTTTAAGTACGTATAGTAATATTCGAAATAATACTGTGTCACTGCACAGTGTAATAACAACAAGCTTGCTATTGTTTTCGGATTTTAATTTTTATGTATAAATTGTTTGTGTGACAAAGAATGTCGTTGTTTTTAAATTATTTTTGTTTGTTATTTTTTTTTTTTTTTTATTAAATGCCTTTTTTAAAGGAAAAAAAATAATACACTGCCACTGCACTTTTTAATAATATGTCTTATTGCAATCACTGTCAATCTCAGACTGGTTTTTAAAATATGTGAAGTTATATTTAAGGAGAGGCTAGAGGAAAGCATGCCCAACGATTCGATCCTCAGTGCCCGCTGTCCTGTTCTGAAAAAGGGATAACCTACAATATGCGCCAAATACAGGGGTATAAGCCTTCTCCCTATCGCATATAAGGTTCTTATAGGCGTAATGTGTGAACGACTGAACCCATTCGTCAAAACACCGATTGATCCTTATCAGTGCGACTTCAGGCCTGGCAAATCCGCCATAAACCAGATCGTCACACTTCGCCAAACCCTGGAAAAGGCCCACGAAAAACAAGTCGATACACACATCTTTTTGTCGACTATAAGGCAACCTTCAATAGCCTCATAAAGGATCGTGTTAATGTCTGATAAGGCTATGCAGAATGACGTTGAGCAATTCCTGCAGCTCCGTCAAGGTTGGAATTCCTTTTGATAACGTGCGAGGTTTCCGAAAAGACGACCTCTTATCATGCGACCTCTTCAACTTCGTCATGGAGAGTGTTCTGTAAAAGACAGGAGTGCATCTCAATGGCACTATTTGACAAAAAAGTGTTCAATGCTTGCGTACGCTGACGACATCGACATCATAGGGCGTACCAAGTGAGATGTTACTGCTGCCTTTAGTGCCATTGAACGGGAGTCTACGAAGATGGGTCTGCCAGTAAATGAGGGCAAACCAAAGTACAGTGTGGCTGATATATAATTCAACAAAGTAAAGCGCTATATTTTTTTTTAATTTTATTGTTCAAAATCAAAAAATGTTGGAAATAACATCAAATTTTAGGATCTATTTAGACTTGTTCGAATTGGCCACCTTTGGTACGAATTATTTCGTTCAAACGGCCGATAAAGCCATCACAGGCTACACGAAACTGGCTCTGAGGTTTTGGCCCATTCACGGCTAAGCGCCGTATTGAGATGAATCGACACTTTGGTATCTTTTAGTGAGAACCTTACTCTCCAAAATGCCCCAGGCGCAAAAGTCCAACGGATTGAGATCCGAAGATTTTGGTGGGCATTATGCGGTAGAAATGAAGCGAGGAACCTCCTTTTTAAGCCAATCTTGGTTGACGCGTGCTGAGTGCGGTGTTGCTGAGTCCTGTTGGAATGTCCATGACCTGCGGTCGAAATGTTTGTCTGCTCAGGGCGTTAATACTGTCTTTAAGATATTTTGCCGATAATATTCGGCTCGATGTATACGAGCGGGGAGTGACCATCGGTCGTTACGCTCTAATGATAGCCAACTGTGATTTTCCTAGCCAAATATACAGCAATCACACTATCTCGCTTGAATTTCATAACGAATAACTCTTTTTCTGAATGCAATAGATCAAAATGCTTTTGTAAGCTTGTAAATAATAAAATGAATTGTCAGTGGAATAAATTTGTAATCTGTCAAACGAGCGGTTTACAAATGATAACAACCTGAAGTTGGTTGCAATACACATCAGTCACCCTGTATATGTTATTGACAAGTAGAGACGTCTGGCGTAACTGATTCTCAGATTACAGCCGATAACTATACTTTCACATTGATGTTCGTATTATATTTCACTTCAGTGTTTACTACGGTGATCGATTATTCGACATATTTCAAAAACCGGTTTTTGAATAGTTCGAATAGTTGAAATTTGAAAAAAACCGGTTGGAAATTTGAAAATTCAAAAAAACCGGTTAACCGTAACTAAAAAATGTAAGCAATTAAAAACTTTAATGATGAATTTAAGTTACATATGTATGTATATATTTTTTTATAAATTTGAAATTATTTTAATATTTTATAGCTCTTTCTCTTTTGGTCTTTCTCAATTGATAATTTTTCAACCGATTTACAAAATTTGTTATTTGACCGAAAGGTATGAATATAGGTATTACAAATTATTGCCGCTAGATGGCGTTTTTATTGAAAAATGTTTCGAAACACCCTGAATTTCCAAATATTATAAGTTCATATATTCAGCAAATATGCTCGTCAAAGGGTTTTGTACAAAGCAGCCAAACATCATTTGGTCGAATTTTGGAAATTTATGGGTCAAAATTTTGATTTTCTTCAATAATATGAAAATAACGGTCATTTTGTAAATAACGGAATTATGAAAAAGTTCCAGAGCAAAAAGTGCTACTGTACCCCTAAAGAATCATTCTCAACAATAAAAAAGTTCTTTTTCTCAAAAAGCCGTTTTTGGGATATTGCTAAATATACTACATACTTTCAAAAATATAACAAATTACCAGTAATAACTAAATATAATATTTGTTTCGAAGTGTTATAATAAAAAACTAAGAAAACTTAAGAAATTTAGATCCATGTTTTCAAAAAGATATCCGTCTACACCAGTAGTTGTAGTTTAGAATATAATAATTATAAATTATGAACTTTAATTTTTAATTGAGAAAAGTTCAGAGTTTTTGCCAAAAATCTGCTGAGAGGAAATCGCCGAAGAAATATCTTTTTTTTATATACAAATCTGGGCTTTACGTCTAATAAGTCAACATACTACCTACTACACTACGACGATTTCATAATTTTTCTATTTACCGTTAACTAATTTGACACTTGTTTGGCATCAAAACTGCACATTTAGAGAGATGTCACATTTCATATTATTCAATATCTATTTTGACAGAAAAGTACTCTTAACAACAACAATCAGGTTATTGTTTTTGTATTGTTTTACAAGTGTACGAAATCGCCGAAGAAATACATTCTTGTACGCCTGGCTGTACGTCTAATAACCACTAATAACCACACTACCTACTACACTACGGCGACTTCATGACATTACCAGGTTTTTAAAAGTAAAAAAACCGGTCTATTCGATATTCGAAAAATTAAAATTTCGAAAAAACCGACAGCTGTAAAATCAAAAAAACCGGTTTTAAAACCGAGTTGATCACCCTGTTTACTTATAAAATATAAGCTAATACTAACTCAACTACATACAGATACGCACATGTATCTTATATACACACATGTGCACGATCATAAAATTATTTTCATAACAAGACCGACATTTTGATATAAACAATTGACGACAAAGACAAGTTTGTGACCGATTACAAAAAATTAAAAATTTTTAGTATATTTAAAAGTAGAAAATACAAAATTAATAAATGAGATGGAACAGAGAACAAGTTGAACAATTACTGATATAGTCAAGTATCTATACATGTAATACACTCAAGTGTTCTATTATTCTCTCTTCCATATTTGAATCCGGAACAATGAGTAAATCTACAGTGACATTTCAAAAAACGGCTAGATTTGTTAAGGTCTTTCAAGTAAATAACTAATTCTCTCAAGAACGCCAGTGGTCTTCTAATGAAAGACAATTATGATTAATAGATTTAAAAGGTAGTTGAATCTATTGAACTAGTTGCCACACATCCTAATTTAACTAGGACCAACCATAAGACAATTAGTCAATTCACACAAGCCGTTGTATAATTGCATTCATTGTGTTCTTGGATTGTTGTTGATAATTTTCATGTAAAAATCCGATACGCTTATACACATTTTTTAATATGTTTTTAAAAGTTGTATTGGTTTCGTTCTATCAAATTGTGTGAATGAATAAAAATGTGTATATGTTGTTATATGTTTTAAAAAAGTTGTGTTGGTTTTGTGCTATCAAATTATTTTAATGCTAATAAAATACATATGGAATAAAACCTCAATTATACGACCGTAACGTAATGTAACCGTAACAGTAAGAAATAGCTGATCGTTTTTATTATGTGAAAAGCAATACGAATGGTTATAGAAATGTAACGTAACCGTAACGGAACGTAACAATCTGTAAAAAATTGAATTTTCTTAAATTTTTACGTAAAATCTGTTTAGCAGTGCTAACAACATGTCAATGTTAAAACTGAAATTAAAAAATTTAAATTATAAACCACCACCATGTTTGACCGTCTTTAAAGTATATTTTGGATCGAATTCTTCTTCTCCACCATGTAAGAAGACCTATCCATTAAGAATTCAATCCAAAATATAATTTAAAGACGGTCAAACATGTTGGTGGTGTCATCATGGTATGAGAGACATTCTCTCGTTATGGTATGAGTTCTCTATATCGTATCCAAAACATAATGAAATCTACTAATTGAACTGAAATTTTGCAAAATGCAATGCTGCCGAATGCCGAAGAAAATATGCCACTCAAATGGGTTTTCCAGCAGGATGATAACCCAAAGCATACGGCAAAGTACACAAAGAAGTGGTTCCAGGACAAAAAACAAACAATGTCCCTGATATGAATCAATAGAAAATTTGTGGAACGAACTTAAAAGGGCAGTCAGGGGAAAGCGTCCAGTAAATTTCGATGGGCTTTGGAAAATTATAGAGGATGCGTGGAACGCAATACCGGTACATGCTTGTCAAAATTTGGTCAACTCAATGCCTAGACGATGTCCTACTGTTATGTCACTAAGGCTTTATGCAACAATATTCAGTATAAATATCTATTTAGTTTTATCTAAGTTAGTTAAAGCTTTAAGATTTCATGAAGTGTGATTGACTGACAAAAAAAACCAACAAACAAACAAAAAAACAGATTTATAGCCCATTTACACTACAACGAAATCTAGTTACACTGGATTTATTTGACAGTAGAAAGATTTCATTTTAATAACAAAAACAGCTGACTGAAATTTAAAAGAAAACAATAATATTTTCAAATTTAGTTTATATCCAAAAAAATTAAAAATATAGGACGTAGATTTCAAAAAATATAGCAAATGTATTACTATACACAATTGTTAAATAACAGGATGCAATATAGGTAATAATAAAAATATTAATCCGCGGGTTCATCACGAGTCCTTCCGGGGGGAAGATGTTCCTTATTTTGTTTATTTTTAACCCTTATCCTGTTCTTAAAAAAATTATAATCAGTTTTTTACATTCATTACATACAACATTGGTCTGAGAATGCTTTCTGCAAATACATTTTTGACATTTGGTACATTTATTTGCATATTTGGTGCTGTTAGAACGATTTGGACAAAAGTAACAACTTCAAAAGCACATAAACGAATAATATATTTACACTACATATTCTCTTTTTTGGGTTTGTTGCAGTTTGTAATGCTCCGCTTTTACTTATTTTTTGCTAGTTATGAAGTTGTCAAGCCGCACAAAATTTTTACTAAGCTCGTAACACATATGGAAATTGATTTTGTTGCTTTGGGCAATTTTGACCCAAAAGTACCATTTGCGTAAGTTTTTTTACATACGCTTTGTGAAACGACCTACAAAAGTTTCAAAAAAATCCGCTGAGAATTTAAAGAATAAATGAGGAATAAAAACTGTTTGGGCAATTTTGATCCATTAATACAGGATAAGGGTTAACTTGTTTTTATTTTGAATTGAACTATCATTTTTTTTCTGCGCAGAGTTGTACTTTTATGTACCTTTTGGCTAAACACATAGTTGCATTTCAATTTTTACTAGATTTTGAGTAGATTTTGCCGAAATCTACAAAATAAGTAGATTTTGTTTTGTATGGGAAATTTAGTTAAAATCAACTAAATTTGGCTCGAAATCTCATAAGTACTAGATTTCGCTGTAGTGTAAATGGGCTATTACAGAGAGATTTATAGTACATATAGTATATTAGGATTAACAATGTTAAAATGAATTTTCCGAAATGTAAATTAGGAAATAAAAACCCTAGAGTAGAGTTTCTTATGAAAAGCATTTAATTTTATTTGGATTTCACACCGCTTAAAAAGAATTAAAATCCGATGTTAAACTGTTGAATTACAAAATTGTAGATATTTTAAAATATTCAACAAAAGCTGAAGAAAATCGAAAAAGTGGTGCGAACAACGCGTAATAAGGGAGTTCGCAATTTGGTGTTTGAAAGTTGTTCACAAAGATTATGCCTACTGATATTGATTCAAATGAATATGAAAATAATCAAAATAAATAAACACAGAATCAAAAAAAAAATTGTACATGAAAGTAAATTTTTAACATATTTTGTAGACATTCTTGTCTAATATGTCTCTTCGAACCATACATATACATACATACACAGATAGACAAAAGTCACCGTCATGAGGCCTCTAGAATGTTTGATTAGTCCCCACGCCCAGAAAATAATTGAAACAAAAAAATTATTAAATTCAACATAATTTTTTATTTATTTAAAAAATATTTCAGTTAAAGCTTTTTTTTTACTTAGACTTATTTCATAAAAAAAATTAAAATAAAGTAACTAGTTCATATTTCTCTTGGACAAAATTCACCGTCAGATAAAGATGTATCAATACATCAATGTAAGAAAATGTTATTTTAGTATGAAGTATGTTTGCCTTTATTTTTTATAACTTGGTTCAAACGTTTCTGCATCGAATATACCAATTTTTGAGTCACACTTGAATCAATTTTCTGCCATTCCTCCAGTAGTTGTTGTTTGAGCATATTTTTTGAGGTAATATGGTGCTTCCGAACACGTCGATCCAAATGGTCCCATAAATGTTCAATTGGGTTGAGATTGGGTGATTGTGGAGGGGTCTTTAGGGTGTGGGGAGTGTTATACAAAATCCACAAGCGAACTATTTCTGCCGTGTGCTTGCCGTATCCTGTTGAAAGTAATATTCAGACTCAATGCCAAGTTTTTGAGCACTTTTCTTTAAATTTTCTTTGAGGATATTCAAGTAAAGCGTCCATTATTTCATCAATAAATACAAGCTCCCCGACCCCTGCTGAAGACATACAACCCCATACCATGACCCCAGCACCACTATGTTTAACAGTGGACTGAATATGCTTTTCTTGTAATGCCTCGCCCTTCTGTCTCCATGTCAAAACACGTCCGTCCGATTTATATATGCAAAATTTACTCTCATCAGAGAATATTACTTTATCCCAAAAATCTGTTCCCTTGCTTATGTGCTCTTTTGCAAAGGAAAGACGCTTCATTTGGTTTACCTTGCTAATCTGTGGTTTTTTCCTGTAAACTCTGGCATTATAACCGGCAGAATTTAGTACTCGGCGTACAGTACGAGGGTGGACATCTGTGCCGGTGCTTTCCTTTACCATTGCAGCAATTTCAGATGATATTTGTTTTTCTAAATAAGGCTAGTGAAAAAAATATAGTTTTAACTACAAAAAGTTTTAAATAAATTTTAGTTTATGTAAAGTTAAAATTTTTTTATTTAAATTATTTTTTGAGCAAGAAGCTCCATCCAAACATTCAGGATGGCAAATGACTGTGACTTTTGTCCATCTGTGTACATATGTACGAATATGAGTTCTAAAATAAAAAATGAGTCAATAGAGAATAAAACAAAGGTTTGGAATATTTTTATCAACAATAAAAAATTCAATATTGAAATTCTAGGATTTCACATAAAGCATATTTTTTGTTACCGGGTATAAATAGCACAATATTTAAAACTTGAATATATTGCAACATAGTGATGTGGTCAGCAGTGAAAGCCAATTCCACAAATGTGCATATACATACACTGAAACATTTCGTAACTATTTTGTGCACATTTAAATATTAAACATAGAATGTCCTTCACTCACTTGTTTCCGACATGTACGTAAATGCTTCTAAGTGGAAAGGCAAGAAAACGTTTGAATGTGTCAATCGTAAAAATTTAAAATTTTTGGAAGCGCTTGGTTATCACATTTTGCCCTTCCCTCTTTTGCGATTAATGTAAACGAATGCCTGCAATCCGATTTATGTGGCCACACCACAGACCGATTTAAAATTAAATAAAATTAAATTTATTTCATATAGAATAAGGTACATAAGGGTAATGTACAAAAAAGAATACATATTTTACTCAAGTTTGATTACATTTTTACAAATTTTCATGCTTTCTGCATACCATGGAATGGCCGCATTTTTTTACTGGTCTACCATTACGGTTTTGTAACTCATGGTTGAAATTCTAGAAGGTAGGACATAGTCATCTTCTTCAGAAAATACATCATTATTTGTCTTACATAAATATGAAATCAGTAACTTTCTATATTTTTAAAGGTGAAATTAAACTATTGTTTCTTGTATTATATAAAATCGATGCATTTACAACTTTCGTATTCAATAAAAGTTCAAAAGAGGTCCGATAACAGAGACCTGCGCCGAGCAAATTTGTCGGCGGCGGCGGCTAAAGTTGAAAAGCTTCGGCGGCGGCTTTAAGCCGGCTGTCAGCCGAAATATGGTAAAGTTTCGGCGGCTCTTTTATTTATTTAAATAATATGCATACATTTCCAACATTTATGCATCTAAAGAACAAAAAAGACGTGTAAATCCATGTATGAAACATTAGTCTCACATAATTGGTCATTACAACTTTTCAGTCAGGATTACGACCTAGCTTCTCACACCACTTATGAGTGTGCGTTAATTTTATATATGAGTGTTGGGACCTACAGTTTTAAAATGGACTCCAAATGATAGATTTTAGAGAATCTTTTCATGGCAATTTTATTTACTCTCAGAGGTTTTGCCAAAAATTCCAGTAAATTTACTAAATAATCATTGTTAGCAAATCGATTATTAAAAATAAGCGACTAAAGAAAAAATTAGAACAAAAAGTAAAATTACACACAAGGTGGCAACACTGGTCTGCTGTGATCCGAAATGACATAAATAAAATGGCCCTGGTTGCTCCACCATGTTAAAGGGTCTTAGATCTCTGCAGCACATTTGCACAAGCAGACATGCGTTAGCAAATTTTTCGGAATCTGCATTTTCAGAACTTCCTGGCAATATGGTTTTAGGTTTGGCATTCGAATTTTCAAATTTTTTCGATTTTACATCAATACCATGAGCACGTAAATGGTTACAGAGGTTTGATGTCGACGCAGAAACTCGACACCTGAAATTATTTCGCATATTATAACACCTACAAAACAATTATCAGAAATATGTATTCAAAATAAAATTTTCCAAAAAAATTTGGCTAAAAGCTAATTGAAATTGGAGTTTCAATTATTGTTTTGGGAAATCAATACCATTAAAAATAGCATGGTCGTCATCGGAATCAGATGAATTTAACTCATTTAAATTATTGAAATTTGTAGTCCTTTGGTTCTCCATTTCAATTTTTTGTCTTTTAAAAAATTTAACGTAAAGTTAGAAGTGTTACCACATTCACCAAAAACAAGAAAAGGTGTTCAAAATTTCCATATCAAAAAATTAAAAATTTTTCTATTAATATATCACAAAATGAACATAAAAACTTCAATAATGTATTTAAGTCAAGTAAAACAAATATATAAATATCATATATATAATTAAAATTTACTGTATACAATTTTAAAACATATTTTCATATATTTTAATTTTCTTACATACATAAAACGGCGGCTAAATTTAAGCCGAATCAAGCCGAATAAATTTTCGGCGGCGGCGGCTTTTAAATTTTGTCGGCGGCTCGGCTTAGCCGGCTGTCAGCCGATCGGCACAGGTCTCTGTCCGATAACTAATGACCACGCCACGTGTACCGTTATCGGTACATTACTCTAAAATCGTTTTAAGCATCATTACGTCACATAAAATAGTCCTACTAATAATTAAATTTTGGATATAAATATTTTCAATTAAAAAGTTCAGCTTGGCGTAGAAATGAGGTTTAGCGTGCACCGAATACGGTACACGTGGCAGGGAACGTGTTTAATCGCTAACTTTTAACAGTCAATTTGTTAATAATCATTGGTTTGTAAATTTATTGCAATTTCTAACACCAGGTTGCAAAAATAAACACCTACATCCTTCTCTTTCCAATTTAAATATTTCTGCGCATGTTGAATCAATGACGTCACGCAAACTGTGTTCCTATTGTCTAATGATAATGTAAGTTATATTGCAGGGCTGCCAACTACTTTCGCGTAGTGCACACATTTTTCAAAAGAAATGTTAATTTTCATATATGAAAAAGACTTGGAAACCTTTAAAATAGCCCAACTATGTCATCTATGGAGAAATAATGCGCAAGGCGTAATCTTTAGTTTATCATTCTTAATTCCAAGTACTCTAAAGTTTGTGATGTTTTTTTATGGTTAGTATTACATGCGTATACCGAAAAAGTAGAATCACTGTAGTTGTTTGTGACAAGTTAGAGAAGGAAAGGATACAATGCTTAGACGCTTAGAAAAGCAGTGTTGGAAAATGTCAGCAGTTTTTAAAATTAACATCTGTGTTGCCACATTGTATGTAATTATACATATTGCGGGTAATTTTTGATTGTGCGTGTAGCATGCGTGTAATTAGCTTCGTGTGTAATTGGTGTAATTTTCCTTTGTGTTCTACCTTTTTCAATTTGTTAACACTGATTGTTTTGTAAATTTATTGCAATTTCTAACACCAGGTTGCAAAAATAAACACCTACATCCTTCTCTTTCCAATTTAAATACATGTAAGACTAATGTTTAGTTGCTGTAGTCTAATAGGCAGTGTGTTGGGTTATTAGACTGAAGGCCCGGGTTCAAAACCCAGGTCAGATATGAAAACGAAAATATGAAAAAATTTCTTAGGCGGCTTCCTTTTAGCAGAGATCTGAGAATCAATAAAATTGCCATGAAATTATTCTCAAAATTGTGCCGTTCAAAGTCGACGCACATAACATAAATGGTGTGAGAAGCTAGGACGTAATCTTAACTGAAGGGTTGTAATGAAAAATTATGTCTTTTAAAAGTTGGAAATGTTATATGCATATTATTTTAAGTATATATATGAATATACTATACAATATTAATGTTTACGTAATATATGTATGCAATGTTTGTAAAAATAGAATTATGTGTATAAATTTTTTTTTATATGTGTAATTTCGATGACAGTTGCGTGTAAGTCATAAAGCTGTTGGTGGTAACACTGATTGACATGCCAAGTTGTATACTAATGTGAATGGTTTCGATTTTGTATTACAAAAATATTAATAAAAACATATTTCATAATAAAGTTTATTACTAATTCAAGAAAATAATACATTAAAATATATTTTTTAAAACATTTCTTTCATTAACAAAATAGCCAAAATCACGATCTTGTGCAAATGGTCTTGCATCATTGCATTTGGAAAATGGTTAAGTATATTTTTGCACTACAATAACAACCCTACCAGAACATAACTAGTCAAATGACTAGTTATTTGACCGTCAAGTATAACTTATAAACTAGTCACAACTTCCCATCAAGTTATTAAGGGCAGTGTGAAAAACTTGACGTAAACATTGGTGTACATGTGATTTTAGCATCTCTTTCTAACATTTGAATTCTTTCGACTGTAAAACATATATCTAAAATGCTAACTCTTTCCCTGTTTTTAAGTAACAAATTGACATTTGACTAGTAAAACGACTAGTCAAACAACTAGTCATTTTACTTGTCAAACAACTAGTCATTTTACTAGTCAAACTACTAATCATTTTACTAGTAAAACAACTAGTCATTTTACTAGTCAAACAACTAGTCATTTTACTAGTCAAGCCGCTAGTAATTTTTTCATTTCAAATCTTTGCAAAATAAAAATAACATATAAAACAAACAAAAAATACAAAGTAAAAATAATAATGGTATATAGCATAGGCAACCAAAAGTTCTTCGTCTTCTTCTCCTTCCGTTTTTCTATGGCGGCGGCTGAAACTATACGAAAACATTAAACCTCTCCACATAGGTTAAATAATATTATAAAGACACTTACACAGCATTAGGTCTTACCTTGGGTTTTGAAGAACTCGATTTAATGCTCTTATTGATTAAAAAATCAAAATCAATGAGTGAAGAAAACTTCGAGGCAGTGTTGTTCGATTTTTTTGAAAGAAGAACAAAGATCACTATTGACATTTTTGTCATAAGACGCTATAAATTTTTGTTTTCATAGCCTATTGCGATTGAATTTTTGAAATTAGTAAATGTGTTAACAAATATAACTCTGAAGCATAAAAAGAACAAAAGGGGATAAACCCCACAAGAAATAGTCCGAAGAAGATGTTAATAAAATAATTCAATATCTCGAGAAGCTCTGGAGGTATTAAAGAGTCCAATATTTATTCCTTCAAACCTCCATTAGGCATGTTTATAAATTGATTCGAAACAAATTTCAACACTCTTAAGTTTGTAGGAGAGAGGGGAAAAACGAGCGGGGGTGATTTCAGAATTTCATATACTCGGAAACTTGAGTTTGATTTCACATTTTCTTTTATTTTTTTTTTTTTTTTCGCGGCAACTTTCTAAAAACTGGCCGAAAACGACAATTTGATTTTTCACATTATATTACTAAAAACTATTTTTAGATCGTAGATATCATCAAAAGGCAAAAGTTATGTTTCTTAGGAGAAAAAGTGTGTAAGAGATGACTCGTAGTTAGTCAACGGTGTTAATATAAAGCTTATTTAAAATATCATTAGTCTTTGTTTATTTTGTGTTTGAAATCAAAACATTAGCAAAAAAAAAAATTTAACGCCAAACAATTAATTAAAAAAAGTGAAAAAATAAAAAATATCGAAAAGAATATAATTTAAATAAGGTAAATATATTAAAAAATAATAATACATAAATATATAATATATCATATATATTATTTCTAAAGCACTTTTTTTGTCGGTTGCTAATATCTCCCATACCACCGCATCAAATTTAATGAATGATATCTCATTTTAAAGCTTATATCTAAAACTAATTGCGAAAAATAATTAGAAATTGAAAAATTAATATTTTCATTGATAAAAATTATATTTTATATAGAACTGCAGAATAATACTATTGTCATTATGATTATATGTTTATGTTCAAGTGTGGTAATATAGGGTCGCTTAATAGTAATGCAGTTCTACATAATATAGTATGTATTAAAATCCATTCTGGCAATACCTCTATTTACTATAATGCCGTTTATTACTAACTCTGTTATATATAAAATATGCATATTAAGTTGTAAAAAGCTGTTTTGGCAATACTTTGCAGTAGTTGTTGGATCAAGTGCGATAAACGGGGTCGCTTAATTGTAATGCTATTCCACATAATAATATATAAAGTTGTAGAAACCATTTTGGTAATGTCGTTATTGTCATACCTCGAAACAACCTTACACCTTCTGATCCAACTGTGCCTTTCCGAACGACACGAAAACAAATTCCCTGTGAAAATTGCTTTTGTTATGACGATAAACAAAGCACAAGGTCTAACCCTTCAAAAGGTAGGATTGTGTTTACCAGAGCCGATCTTTTCACATGGCCAGTTATACGTGGCTTTTTCTCGAGTGCGTACGTTTAAAGATATTTTTGTTTGTATTAAGGATTCGTACGGGCAAAAAGTTAACGATGATCATGTCATTACCTCTGACATTGTATTCAAAGAAGTATTATAAAGGCATTTAAACATATGTATGTATGTATGCATGTAAATATGTATGATTATATTATGATTTCTAATATTTTTGTTTTTTTAATAAAATTTCTATTAATTATTTTCATTTTATGTTACAAAAATGGCAACTAACAGTGCGAAATATTCGCACGGGTCATCTAGTTATAATATAATAAGAAATATAATATTCATGTCTTCTGTTTGAACATAAATCACAATGCAAAACAAAGTTACAACTGTCAAAAACAGCAGAACGACACGATAAAAAAACAAAATTTTTGAAATTAATTTTTTACGTCCAAAAACGAAAGAAAGTTTAGAAGAAAATGCAAAAAAGTTTTTCACATTTGTTGCGAAACTAATTTCAACGTGCAAAAGGCGTCTTACTGTCAATGCTGGCGTCGACGAAGATGTTCGATTGCCGAGAGCAAAAAAAGAAATGCATGTTGTGACACTATGAAGAGTACCATATTTTTGTTACACTCTTCATACAACTCCCTTTCATACAGTTGTACAATGGTTTACGAGTGCAGTTGTTTTTTTGTACTCTATCTTTGCTTCACACTTATTTGCAGCTATAATCAGTATTCGGTCTTGAGAAAAATGCAATAGTGTGCAATTTTATATGTCATGTGTTTTTATATACTGAGTGTCACCTATTTTGAATTTATTAATTTGTAAACAAGAAAAATGGAGGATAAATTAACCGAAAACACTCGTTTGAAAATTTTCGTAGGCCTTTACAGCACAAAATATCACATGTGTAAACTCATAAATTTGTAATTAATGCCATAAATTCTTTTATAATCATAATTTGATTTTCCGTTTTTCCCAAAAGTGTTCTTGTTTGCTTATTCGCATAAAACGAATTGTGTGTAACTTGCAATAAAAAACAGCATAGAATGCAAGATTCACATGTAATGCAGGGCCCATGAAACGGATGGTATGTACTTTCGGCTTAACTTGTCACATGCATTTATATTTCTTTTTGTCATGTAGTCTTTTTTGTATGTTCTCTTTTTATGAACTTTATATTTATTATTACCGACGTTCAAGGCTACCACATTCGTCACCGGTCGATGTAAAACGCCAAACTGTGGTTGTCACTTTTCTCATCTGTCCATCTGCAGCTACTAGTGTCGATGACTTTACCCTTTGGGCAGTATCTTCTTGGAAGGTTTTCATCGTCGATGATGACAATACCTCCTATCTCTCCTGGTGGTACCTTGGTGAATCATTTACTCCTACGGGATATTATTGGAACATATTTCTTTAGCCATCTGCACCAGAAGTAATCAGCGAATGCTCGCGTTTGCCCCCATTGTTGGTGTATATATCCGCTATCGTTGAAGAACGATTAATAGGCATCAGAATTACCCAAGAGGAGATGGTTAGATGTTATAGCTTCGACGTCTTCCTGTTGTACGGAAAAGAATGTGAAAAAAATCAATTCCAACGAAAGTAATAGGCCCAGACGGGCTACTGGTAGTTGCGCCATTGGCGGGGGTTGTGGTACGGCATAAGAATTTTTGCATTTTTGACAGGAATTACACACCTTTTTGTATAGATCTGTAGGCGATGAATATAGTATTGTTATTATAGTAATATTATTATTTTATTAATTATTGCTTCGTGGTAGTGATGATTGTAGTCTTCCTGAAAAGAATGAATAATAAGAAATGTGATATGATGAGACGTTTTTCCTAGACTTTGGGTAGTTCCTCCATGTTTGAGATCCGAACTCTCTTGAAGAAATCCACTATACTGGCTTCTTTTATAATATAATGCTTTGCTTGTTGTACCATCTCATAAGTAACTGTAGAATTGAAATCTGATTGTTTACGAGCGAATTTTAATTTATTCATGTATAAGAAGAACAACTGGACGGTAGAGCCTTTTCCAGTTCGAGATACAGTTTGTCAAAAAAATCTTTGCACATAGAGAAAAATTAGGAAAACTTAGAAAAATTCATTCATTTCTAATATCTAAAACCAAAATTTTAAATTTTTTCAAACAGGATTTTATAAACATATGCTTTGTTAATATAATAAATAAAAAACTTTTATAACAATGGAAATATTCTAATGTAAAATATTAAAAAACAAAAACAATCCAATTCTACTGCTGTCAAAAAAATGTTTGCATACTTGTTAATATATTAAGACTTATTCTTCAATTCTTTTAAATTTATAGTGCTAATATTTAGTGCGTTTACCTTGAGCAAAAATTATTGCTTGTAGACGCCTTCTCATGGATTGAATAAGCTTCGGAATGTCATATTCTAATGCTATTTTTTCCCACTCTTCTTTGATGAACTTTACCAAATCGTTTTTATTTGACGGCGATTTTTTCCCTACCTTTTTCTTTAGACGAACCCACAAATTTTCGATAGGGTTAATATCAGGACTTTGGGCAAGAGTATCAATAACTTTGGTTCAGTTGTAAAGTAACCTGGAGTTTCATAAATAAGATTTATTTTAAGGATCATTACATTGATAGTACTTGTAATTAAATTTATTCGGATTAACTGGTTCAGTAAAACCAAATTTCTTGAAGCTGGCGGTCAGTTTATTTTATAAAATATCAAGATGTACTTTCTTAGTCATTATTTCATCCAAACACCAACTCCCTTGCTGGATATACAGCCGAATACCATTACAGACAGTTTTAAAAAACTTTACTGGACGAATAAGATTTTTATTTTTCTCTCAACTCGCTGTGTAATTTTTTTGGCCTGTCTGTAGATCCCTTTAAGTCTAGTCCTCCTTCTTTTTCAGCACGGGATATAAAATTATATACAGTCCTGATGTTTAGGGAGAACATAACGGCGATTTCCTTGGCAGATTTGCGTTTGTAGTAGTTGAAATAGCCCAATTGTATAATATTTTTTGAAACTCGTTTTCCTGACATTGTTGTATTAAAATATAAGGATACTTGTTACATAAAAACGATCCCTTCATTACTAAAACGTTATTTACCCCTTTCACATACCATCCCATTTGTAAAAAACCCAAAATGCACAACATTTTTGGGAAATAACGGCATATTTTTGTAATTTTTTTATCTTCATTCAATATGCAAAGATTTTTTTGACACTTCTTATATTGAGTAAACTTCTTTTGTTGTTGTTATTATTGTAATGTATGTTACTATTAGGAAACTATTGGTGCCATATGGTAGTAGACAAGTACAGTTATAGAATGTGTGCAAAAATAAAAAATATATAAAGATTTTGTTGTTGGAATTCTTGAATGAAGATCAACTTTTACATTTTTTTTGGTCTGTGCAAAGATTTTTTTCACAAACTGTATATGCAAAATGCAAAAGGTTGTAGTTTTTAGGTTATCTTGTCAATTAATAGCACGTGACGCTTCAAATCCAACGTTTCCATTTCCCCCAAGTCTTCACATGTTGACCATTGATTTGGGTCGTCACGCAAGAAGGTAGGGCATTTGAACATAATTCCATTTTCTTTTGCACTGATATTTTTTAGCGTAATCCCCAGGGTTCATTTTAGTGGGTTCCCAAATCCAATCTGTGCAGCACAGTCTTAGAATCTGACCACCAATGTCTTGTGGATATTCGCAGGCGAGGGATATTTTGCAAATTAATTTTAATTTGCCAATCTGACTCCAATGAGTGTGGCTTGAAGCTCCATTCGCCTTAAGAGGTGCTACCTTGCACTTAGCTGCTACTAGAGAAACAGTTTCGGGCTCTCCTATCTGTGTAAGCAGATAACTAACAGCAGCGTAGGCATATTCCCCTGCATCAACGACTGTATGAAGCTGCACACCTTCAGCTTCGCATAATAACTTGGAGTAGCATCTCGGGATGTCGACATTAGAGATAAATGTTACAGACGCTTTCCATTGAGACCATTTCAGTTCATTTAGCGTATCCAGCCAATTCCGGCGCCCCAGACATCTTGAATTAGAATTTAGAGGGCTACGGTGTTTCATAACAGAAATCCATTAGGGTCGAATAGACATCAAAACCTGGGGGAATTCCCTCTTGGTAGGTACGAAAACTTCTCTAATAACAATTCAGCGCAGTCGTACGAATCTGCAATCATATTTAAGTACATCATTAACTAAGTCCCAACACATACCTAAAATTTTTCGGTAGCTCTAATTGCGGGGCTCCGTGAGTTATTTTTGAAGACTCAGTTAACTGGCTTAAAACCTTGGTTGAATTAGACGCTCAGTTTCTTATATAAATCTTCGCTATCGATAAGATCATCCACATAGTGATGGTTTCGTATTAAGTCCACTGCGTGTGGAAATTTTGTTTTTGTGTTGCGTACGTAATGGGCTATGCATGGGACACAACTTACTCCAAATGACAAACCTCTCATTACATATTTTATGGGCTGATGCGAATTGTCCTTTTTGTCTCACCATAAGAACCGTTGAGCTTGCGTCTCGTTTTCTCCAACGTTGATTCTTCTCGTTGTTGTTCTCCACCACACCACAAATCGCAAATTCTCCAATTCTAAACGCCAAAAGTATGTCAACTAGTGAGTTGAGTAGATCTAAGCCGGCAAGTATAAACTCGTTAAGGGATATTTCATTTGATTTTGCTGCGGCAAACCAGTCGCACTTTGTTGGGTTTTTTTGGGTTAAAAAATAAAAATATTAGTAGATACCATTTCTTCTTGTTGGGGACTTTTAATACAGCTGGACTCAGCTTCCTAGCATATCCCTTTTAAATTAGGTTATCGATTTGATACTCTGCAGACTCTGTCGTAACGAATCATCTTTGACGAGTTTTTTGTTGCGGCACATTAAGCGCCAGGATTTATCCGCAGCAAGCTAACCTCGAATAGTCCGTTTATCTCCTTGCATGTCGTTTTTAGCAATTCCTTGGGATCACTGTCTGCTGTTGATAATAAACCGGATGAAGGGGACTCAATATTGAAATAACTATTCACGCGATCGTGAAGGTCGTCGTAATTCTTTTGACAAACGCAAGTATGTATATCTACCATGAGATCTGGCGAGCGACTATTGTTTCTACCCAGTAGGATCAACCCAAGACGTGTTTTCATAGTTATTGGCTGTTGCCAATCTCCTTGTTTTTTCGTGGGAACCTCTAACTTCCAGTTCTTAGCTCCAATTAAAAGCATAGATTTAGCGTCGTTATGCGATTGTATCGGTAAGTTCTTCAAATGAGGATATTTTTTAATAATCTCATCCATATTTAAAGTTTGAGATGGTAGGTCCAAATGCTCGACCGTATTAATGTCAGATAGGGCGAACTTCGTGTCATTAGGGACACCAGAAACCTTAAATGAAGTTCTGATTGATTCGCTCTAATCTCGTGTGGTACCATCTGTCCACTTAAGGCATAAGGGGTTAGATACGCCATCCAAATGCAAACTGTCAAATAAAATTCGCTCTACTATGGCACTGCAGGCGGGACAACATTTCTTTACGTTGTTTTCTTCTTCAGTGTGCGTTTTAACGATGCACCACTCTTTCCAAAATTGCTCCAGCCATACTGTATAGCCATACACTATACGCTTTGCTTATTAGAACGCTTTCGTCCCTTGGCTGCATTACCTTATTTAAGTTGTGTTGGTTCGGTAATATAATCATATTAGCTCCTTCACTAACATGGGATTATTTAAATGAGACCACAGGATTCCATTATTGCACATTAAGTGCGAACTCTATTATCTATTATAGTTTCTTTTGTGGAGAGGGCATAAATTTCGCCTCACTTATAGTACGTTCTAAAATATGCTCCAGGCGGCCAGAATACAGGTGAAGCGTGTTAATAATATCCGTCACAAAAGAAGGCAATAGTAGTTTACTTTTTACTAACTCTCTAACTTTACCTTTAAAGAAATTTTGAAAGCCTTATCAAATTTTCAGTGGTAGAGCATCTTGCTTTGGAAGCTATGGAAATAGACCATTCATCTGGATCACCACTAAAGGACGGCAGTTCACGTGGTATAGTCTCCTTTGCAATCAATCTTGACTCACCGTGTATGACGTTGGTTGGGGAATGCCTTTGTGTGTAAGAACTCAAAGACTCACTACAATTGTTAACATTCGTGGAAGAAGGGACATCATTGCCATACAAAATTTTATATTTTCGTTCCTGGAACTCTTATTCAATTTTTCTTTCCTCCTCTAATTGTTGCAACTTTCAACAACTTCAACTTCTTTGCCTTTCCGAACAATCGCCGTTGTTTTGAATACCTGTTTGCAATTTTTGCTGTTAATATTTTATAGCCATTGTTGTTGTTGGCTGCGTTACGAGCAGTGGTGTCAAAAACTTTGAACACGTCGGTAGAAAATGTTAAATTTTAAAGAATTTTTATTATTTTAAAACATAATTTCTAGAGTCCGACCGAATGTTCAGGTACAGGTTCGATGCACGGTAAAAAGTGACGTACGGCCATTGTTCGGCATTCGGTCAAAATTTTTCCGAATACCGAACTTTTTATTTTATTTATTTTAAAACAGCAGAAAATAGAACTATTTTGCCATTATAATATACAAACAATGAATCTTGAGTACTAGAGTACAAACTATATATACTTAATCTAGGTTTTAGAGTTCTTCCTAGTGAACTATAAAACCCGATCTTTATATTTTTCTCAAAAAAAAAAAAAAAATTAAGCACAAAACATTTCTTTTCTAAATAACTAAAAAGTTGAAATTTTTCTTTATTTTTTAATACTACTTTTTAAAAGTACGTACATATATTTTTCTTAAATGTTATGAATTCGTTATTTTTTGTTTTGTCAATAAATTTCCATTTCATTGCTTTTCCCATCTAAAAGCGAACATACATACTTTTGTTGAATGAAAACCAAGTAAAAACAAATACTTTTAAAAAACTATTTATTATTCACACTACTTTTATATCACACTGTTCAAACTTATACAACAATAACTATAACGATATGTGCTCTTTCGATACTCTTCTCTACTTATAGCATTTTTATAAGCAACAGCACTTGTTCGTTATTCTCTGCTCACAACCTTTTTGTAAGCACAAGACTTTTGTTGGCGTAAATACTAACAACTCTTCGGTAAACTTTACTATGGACACAACTTGTCTTCAGACCGCGACTGATTAGTTCATACGCAACTGAACGCAAGGCTGACTGAATTCACTCTGAATGGTTGCCTGTCTTGTCTTGCTCGTTTATATGCGAACATCTTCAGTCTTATGATGGTTTTCGAAGTGAAATGTTCGCGGTTTCGCATTCCCGAGAATTCCATTGCGACTACATTGTTTGTTGTTGCGCCCAGTGTTGCCATTTTTGGTTATTTCTAACCAAAATTGGTTAATTTTTGTTCAATGCAAAGATTTTTTAGGTTTTGGTTATTTATTTTTCCTATAAAAAGCTCTTTTGTTTTGTTAATTTTTGTTTCGTTTCTTACTATGTTGTGTTAATTATTATTTATATTTGAAAAAAAAATAAAACAAAAAACTGTGAATTTAATTTTGGTTATATTTTTTTTTTATTTGATGATTTTTTTCACAAATGTTGGTTACAATATTTTTTTTTCGTGGCAACACTGGTTGCGCCTCCGTATCCTATACACGACATCGTTTAAGCGGTTAATTATTTTATACGGTCCGTCCCAGCTAATTTGTACGTTGAGGAATGATCCCTTTTTTCGCTAGCTCCATTATGGGACTTCTTTATTGTTGTTTCTGCTGTTGGCTGGCATAGTCTCTAGTATTCCGTCTGCTACACCTTTTAACGCCAGAAATAGTTCCAACGCCTTTTCTCCACTGTCCCATCCATTTCTACTGGCTACTGTCCCGAATTGGAACTTGAACGCTAATAGGGGTTGGCTACCATCAAAGCAAGGTGATTTTATTCTGCCGACACCTACATTGCCAATACAATTCACACTGGTTCCGGTCGCTGGCTCTGGAGGTTGATGATATTTTCCTCCATCATTACGAGTTTTCCGTCGACTGTCTTTTCGAAATCGTTCACTTTCGCGCCAACAGTCTTCTCTAAATGTGACACCCTTTTCTCGAGACCAGTGATTCTCTGGGTGACCGACTCCTGTATTTCGTAGAGCTTCCCAGATGTTGCTTCTAACTCCTTCTCAATTTTTGTAAGAATTGCTGCTTGCAGTTTTTGGATTTGGGCTCTAGAAGCTTCTTGTACATCAGCAAACATCCTTTCGTTTGCCTCTTGCATTTTGCGATTTTCGGCTCTGGAAGCTTGTAGCACTTCAGCTAGAAGTTTCTGATTTTCGGCTCTACAAGCTTCTTGTACTTCAGCGAGAAGTTTCTGGTTTGCTGCTTGCATTTTCTCATTTTCGGCTCTAGAAGCTTCGAATAGCTTCTGATTCTCAGCTCTAGAAGCTTCTCGTACATCAGCAAGAAGTTTCTGGTTTTCTGTACTAAAGGCTACTTGCATTTTCTCCATCATCCATCCAACGGCTAGTATCGAATTTATGTCAACGCCGCTAGAGGTTGCAGGGGCTTGTATCTCCCGTCCTTCCCCATTCTCGAACTCGTAGGATTCGATGTCGATGCCCTGAAGTTGCAGTTGTTCTCTTAACCGCCTCTGCAGTTTATTCTTTGTGCCCGCTTTATTCTTTGTTTGCCCAACTCTCGTTTAAGCCGGTTTCATTTTAATTGATTAATTTTAATTTCATTTTTTTTATTTTTACTTTTGGATTTTGCAATCCCACTTCTGACACCAATTGTTACGTTTTTACCTTTTTAAAAACGTTTTTATATGAGTTCGTTGATTGCAAACCAAGTAAAAACAAATACATGTTTATTTTAATGAAACTTTTTATTAATCATACTACTTTTGTGTCACACTGTTCAAACTTATTCTACAATAACTATAACGATATGTGCTCGTTCGATACTCTTATCTCCTTATAACCTTTTTATAAGCAACAGCACTTGTTCGTTATTTTCTGCTTACAACCTTTTTGTAAGCACAACACTTCTGTTGGCGTAAACACTAACAACTCTTCGGCAAACTTTACTACAGACACAACTTGTCTTCAGACCGCGACTGGTTAGTTCATACGCAACTTAACGCAAGGCTGACTGAATTCACTCTGACTGGTTGCCTGTCTTGTCTTGCCCTTTTATATGCGAACGTCTACAGTCTGCAACTACATTGTTTGTTGTTGCGCCTGCTTACTTGTCTGTCCCTTTTTCTCTCATACTTGTTGTAGCTGGTTTATTTATAACAAGCCCGATGTATGTGTTAGTGTATTTGTGTCGCGTGCATTGTGTACGCATTGCCTCATTGTCTTTGTATTTGTAGTTTTTGTTTATCGTTAATGTTAAACGATATTAAGTCGTTTCGCTATGCGTAACAATACATTAGTCCTTTGGTAACCGGGCTAATCTTTACTATTAGCCCCATTTATAGTTGATAAGCACAGACCGTAAATTTTGTAATAGTAAAAAAAAAGTACTAAAATGTTTTGAAATTGAAATGTTGCCAGGAAATTAAAAATCGGTAACCAACGTCTCAAAAAAAAAGAAAATATTCTTTAATAATTTTTCTGATCTTGATTTTAGATCCGATACAAAATTTTAAACAGAAGAATTTCCAATTTGCAAAAGCATTTGGGAATAAAACATAAAAGAAAGAAATTATTCAAAAATTCATTTACATAATAATATAAATTTAATTATTTTTTGTATGCAATTTTGATTTTTTAAAATTTTAAATAGAATGACACAATGGCAACATTGTCTTAATGCAGTAACCAGACATACCGGTGAATGTCTCCACTAACAGATGTCAAAACTGCTTATTCTAAACACGCACCGTTCATATCACGCTATACAGTACATGTATTTATGGAAATACCAAAAATAGTATCCATTTCTAATAACGCCACTTTGGTGTTTCGATTTAATTCACCACACCGGATAAGATCGCCATATTTTGGAAGAACTCATCGCACTAGAAACTCACCATAATTCGATTTTATTCACCACATCGGCAAATTCACCACGATTTGTAAGAACTCACCACACTTAAAAAATTAAATTTTTGCTTGCTTTTCTGTTATAAACAACAGCATTCTACACAACATCCATATCCCATTGTGTTTTTGTTACCATTTTGTCCGAACCTGGGTTGAACCGGGCCTCTTTTGATGAGCGAACTAAACTAACACTACTAACTTTCTACCTACAAGAATTACACACATATCGTTTTGTCTGACCTATGGGGTTGAATAGTGGCCGTAGGGTGTCTATCTAATAAGGCTACCTTTAACTTGTAACTCCTACCTATTATCGACAAACCACATCATAGTACATTAAACGGGACTTATGTGCGAATTATTTATTGAAATATATACAATACATATTTATTTTTGGAACGAATCAAAACGATTTAATGAAAAAAAGTACTGAAAACTTGATGGGGCACTGCAGTATTTTAAAAATGAAAAAGTACTGAAAAAATACAAACATACTAAATTTTTCAACACTGCTTTTGACATTTTTTACTCTTGCACTTGACATCGAAATTTTATTTTGAAGTTTTAATATTTTCGGTAAAACATTACGAAAATTGTTTTGTAAAAAATTTTAAATATCTACTACTGCTGTGGGAAAAGTGTGTTTTTTTACATGAGCCTAAGACCAATCGTGTTCCAGCAAAATTTTAGCGTGTAGGATTAGAAAATGCTTCGCTTGATTGTAAGCAATTACGGGCGCAGTGATAACAGGTAGGTAAGGAATGCACACAGACCATTAAAATAGGAATTGTTTACACACCATGTAAATAGTGTTATGTCACCAAATATGTTGGGATAATTTTTATTGATTGCTGTTGTTTTTTGTGTTTTTAGTTGTCAATTATTGAAACATATTCCTAAATTTCATATCAACTCGGCTTCTATCCGGAAATCGCTCAAAGATATCACACAATCGAAAAGCTTTCACAGCACATTAAAGAATTTAGAATCGAAAGATGGTTGTTTAAGGACACCGGGAACAGCAAAGAATATAGCGAAACTAAGAGCCCTTCTATTGGGAGGTAGTGGTGTAACATTATGTTTGGTAGGACGAACGATTTGGCAGCAGGGTAGTGGTAGAGTACATTGCGAAGGTAATCGGCTCGCAGGCGTAATCCAGAAAACACTGCAGCAGGAAGATAGTCATTTCGATTGGAAGCGTTTTTGGTCGTACCTAGAACCTCATTTATGGGAACTACTGGGCGCTATAGCGGTAAGTTTGAAGTCAATTCATACGGAAGTTTGTTAATCTAATCTCTAAAATTAATTGAATATAAAAAGTAGAATTTACAGTGATAGCATAATTTGCGATAAGTTTGGAAATTGAAATTACAATATACGTACATATTTAGAATTTTAAATTGATAAAAGCTTAAATTAATCATTATTTTTAGGCAGCCTTGGTAGTTGCGTTCATTAACATACGCATACCAAATTTATTGGGCGATTTAATAAATATATTGGCGCAATATGCCAACACTTACGTTAAGGATCCTTTGAATAACTCATTTTTTAAGAATGTTAGCAAACCAGCGTCTAATTTACTTAGTTTATATATCATGCAATCGGGTTTTACGTTCCTCTACATCTACCTCTTGAGTCGCATTGGTGAACAAATGGCCGCAAAACTGCGCCAAGATTTGTTTAGACAAATTATTATACAAGATATCGAATTCTTTGATAAAAATCGGACGGGAGAACTTGTCAATCGTTTGACAGCTGACGTGCATGATTTCAAGTCGTGCTTTAAACAGTTCATATCGCAAGGTTTGCGTAGCGTAGCCCAATTAATTGGTGGTGGTGTATCACTGTTTCTCATTTCACCTCATATGGCTGCTATTGCTTTAGCATCGGTGCCATGCGTTGTTATGTTCATGTCGTATTTGGGGAAACAATTGCGTTCTTTAAGCAAAAATTCGCAAGCTCAATCAGAACGAGCCACATCTGTGTGTGAAGAGGCCTTGTCAAACGTTCGAACAGTACGTTCAAGCGCCTGCGAGTTCCGCGAAATGGAGCTGTTTGAACGTGAAACTAACGAAGCTGCACGATTGGCCCAGGAACTGGGCTATGGTATAGCCGCTTTTCAAGGCTTAACGAATTTCTTCTTAAACGGTCTAGTTCTTTCTACATTGTTTATGGGTGGCCATTTAATGTCAACCGAAAGCCTCTCACCGGGTGCCCTTATGGCTTTTCTTGTGGCTGCACAGGGCGTACAACGTTCGTTGGCACAAGGATCAATACTGCTGGGCACTATGATTAGAGGAATGACAGCTGGTTCTAGAGTTTTTGAGGTAAATATTTTAAATTTTTATTTCGTTTTGCTTTTGAATAATCTTAATACATTTTAGTATTTACAACTACAACCTAAAGTAGAGCTTTTAAGAGGCTTTGAAATACCATCGGAACGGCTACGTGGTGAAATACGATTCGAAAACGTTTCTTTCGCTTACCCAACCAGACCGGATCATGTAAGTCGAACTTTTATTACTTTTTCATTAATAGTGTTATTTATTATATGCACTTTAAATTAAAATTTTAATTATGTATTATAAAATAATCTATTATCACACATTCTATCTTATAATGCTATTAACATATTTTCTTTCATGTAGATTTTTAGTGCCTTTTCATTGCTGTCGCTATCATTAATTGTAGTCTAAAATTTTCCACTTTTCTAAGATCATAAAGCTGTACCTCTCCCATGCAATTTAATTGATCACGTAAATTGTCATAAGAATAAGTATATTTATTATAGACGATTGTGCTGCCAATATAAATTGCCCGCTCACTCTATATGTACAGTTTTGGAATCAATTAATGGTATTTTCCAAAAGCAATTTTTCCTGAAACCAGATTGATATATTAAAAGCATACTCGTTATGTTGTTCTATATAGTTTTCCAACCCTTCCTTGAAAATTTTCTCATAAAAGTGTTTATTGAGCAGGATTGATCACATCGTATTGTTTTTCTGTTTTCTCTATAGGTCTGGAATAATTTTTACTGAGAGTTTTTGAGGGACTTGCAAAAGTTTTTTAATTCTGTTAATACTAATTATTGCTTGAAATTTAAAACGATTTATTTATTAATAAAAGTTCTGTTTGATTTCAGATTGTTTTAAAAGATTTTAGCTTGACTCTTAGGCCAGGCGAAACAGTGGCTTTAGTTGGTGCCAGTGGATCTGGAAAATCGACTATAGCATCTTTAGTTGAGCGCTTCTACGAGCCTACATGTGGAAAAATTAAAATTGATGGTTACAAATTAGAAGACATTTCTCCTTACTGGCTACGAGGTAATGTTTTAGGTTTTATAGAACAACAGCCAGTGTTATTTGCGACTACAATTTTGGAAAATATACGTTACGGTCGACCTGGAACGAAGGAAGAGGAAATATATGAGGCAGCTAAATTATCACAATCACACGATTTCGTGTTAGCTTTGCCGGATGGTTACCAAACAAACGTAGGCGAACGAGGTGCCCAATTGAGTGGCGGTCAGCGCCAACGAATTGCCATTGCTCGTGCGCTTCTGAAAAATCCAAAAGTTCTTATACTTGACGAAGCCACCAGCGCCTTAGATGCTACCAGTGAGGCTGAAGTTCAAAGAGCTTTAGATACAGCTGTATTAAACCGTACCACTTTAGTTATTGCCCATCGTCTTTCCACCATACGTAACGCAGATCTCATTGTTGTTTTAGACAAAGGACATATCGTAGAAGTGAGTAGATCTAAATCCAATTAAATTAATGGTATTTTATATTAATTATGTGTTCAATATTTAAGACTGGAAAACACGAAGAACTAATGGCCAAACGAGGATTATATTATGATTTAGTTCGACAGCAAGAAAGGCATAGTGTTAGTGAAGAAATTGCATTACCAAAGTTCGAACAACACACCCTAAAAAATGACAACAATAATAATAGTGAAATGCATAACAATACCGATAAGTCGTCTGCTTATAATAATAAAAATTTTGCCGATAGTGAAGATACCAGTGTTCAAGAAGTTTTCATTCCAAAATCCGAAAAATCTACTGCAAGCAATAGCAGCGAGTCTTCCGCTTTCAATATCGAAAATACTGCCGATAGTAAATATGCCAGTAACACCAGCCAGAAACATCGTTCCAATATGAGCCAGGGTTAAAAGCATATTTTTATAAAATAATAGTTTTCTGAAGCATTTGGTCTTCTATTTTAGTCTAATTTGTTTTTCCCCATTTTCTAAGTTAAATGTGCGTTATAAAGATTTTGAATGGAATATGAAATGTTAAAGGAAAAACTCAAAAACATTTGTTTAAATATAAATAAACTGTTGGTAATTTATTAAATTGAAACACTTTTTAAATTTAACATACATATTAAGGCGCAAAAATTCTTGCCGATGAAAAATGTCTAACTATTTTAGGGTAAGAATTAAAAAAAAAAATAAATTGAGAAAGTCTTAATAGACTTTTTAAAACTCCTTATCTGATTGGATCATTGAGATATGATTAAAAGGAACAATGTTTTTACCACTAGAAACTATGTATTTGTAATGGAATTTAATGTTATATACAGTTATGGACAAAAAAATAGGGTCAGTATAATTACACATAAAATTTTCTAAATTTAAAAAAAATTCTGATGTTATTAAGAAAATATTTTTTTAAAAATGATCATGAGGATCTTAATTAGCATCTGGCAATGCTTTGCAAATGAAAGCAATATGATTAATCGTTTTACATTACAAATACCATTCGTTAATACAGACAAAAAAATAGGGTCAGCTGTAAATTACAGTTATAAAAACTTAAAACCTTTAAAAATAAAACGTGCTTTTGTATAATAATGGTTTGTAAGTAGTAATATTAGAATTTAAAATATAATTAAAAAAATATATTTCCAAAAATAATCTTTAGAGTCAAAATATGGGTCGTGCAAAGCATTGTACAAACGCTGAGCGTTCCATCATTCAAAATTTAAAAAATAAGGGACAAAGTCAACGTCAAATTGCCAAAACTATCGGAAGATCACAGAACTTTGTGTTTATTGCTTTGAAAGGCAAAGAAAATCATTCAATTAGAGGCAGACCACGGAAGACTTCCGCAAAAGAAGATAATTATATCAAGCTGTTGTCCACTCGGGACCCTTTTAAATCTGCTGCTCCCACCAAAACTAAGACGGGAGTTGAAGTTTCCACTAGGACTGTGAGACGGAGGTTAGTAGAAAAAGATCTATTCGGCAGATCTTCTAGAAAAGTACCTATGTTGACAAAACGACATCGGCAAAATCGCATATTATTTGCAAAAACACATTTGAATTATGATGATTCCGTAGTCGTAAAAAAATGGAGCAATGTGTTATGGTCGGACGAAAGTAAGGTTAATTTAATTGGTAGTGATGGAAAGACGTGGGTAAGACGTCCCAAAAATAAAGAACTTTGTTCCCGTTATACAACAAAAACTTTTAAACATGGTGGAGGTAGTTTTATGGTTTGGGGATGTTTCTCCTGTCATGGCGTGGGATTACTGTACTGGATTAAAGAAAACATGGACAAAAACTTATACTGTCAGATATTAAACGAAGTGATGCTACCATATGCCGAATGGGAAATGCCAGTAAAATGGGTATTCCAGCAGGACAATGGTCCGAAACACACTTCGTATCTTGTGAAAAAGTGGTTTCTGGATAACGGTGTGAACGTAATGCAATGGCCAGCACAATCTCCGGACCTTAATCCGATAGAAAATTTATGGAAAATCGTAAAACAAAAAATTGGACCACTATAATCAAAAACTAAGGAGGAGTTGTTTGAGAAAATTAAAGACGCTTGTTATTCTATTCCAAATAAGACTCGTCAAGATTTGGTGGACTCAATGCCAAAAAAGTGCAAAGCTGTTCTTAGAAATAAAGGTTACAGTACAAAATATTAGCTTTAGAACCAGGATTTTAAATCTTGTTTAAGTTCTTTTAATCGTTTTCGTTAATAACCCTATATTTTTGTCCATTAAAAATCAATGAAATTTCCAAAATTTTATTATTTTTTTTTTTTTCATAAGTAAATTATTTTGAGTTTTTTTTTATAAATGTTAATAACATATAAACATAGCAATAATATGAAATAAATAAACACACAATTACATTTTAATTTTTTGTTTGTTTCCGCTTTATTCTTAATAATTTTGAGTGACCCTTTTTTCCATAACTGTATATTAAATTTTAAAATTAGCATTAAAAATTATAAAAACAGTATTTTTTTCTAAGCCCATTGCGATTTAATTTACTTCACAATGCAGCAAAAAAGATCATATAAATTTCTATAAATTAGATAGAAGGTGTTAAAAATGCGTCGATAAATCTTTAAAAACTTTTGGGTGGTTATTTGAACTTCTTTGAACTCAATTCTAAACTAAAATAATCAAAATGTGATGGAATTTCATTTACACAAACGAGACACGAAAAAAAATATGAGAATTAATACTAACGTTTGTTAGTATTAAGTATTGCCATAACAGAAAAAATTTTGTAATGTAATTCTAAACATATACAAATACTTAAATTCATGGTTTTTTTATATTTTTTCAAAATAAAATTATGTTTATTTAGTGTACAACAAATATTTAAATTACATATTTTTTGCAACAAAAAGAATAACCAGAACTAAAGAAATGACGTCTACCCCCATTGAATAAAAAAATAATTAGTTTTGATTAGAAATAACCAAAACTGGCAACACTGGCAGTCAATGACGTTTTTAATTTCTCGTTTCCTTTTAACACAGTATACGCGAACAAACAGTTGTATTAAGTAGAATTTCACCACTTGGTTAAGCATTCATTTGTCAATTTGTGGTTGGTGTTGGTGCGTCTCGTTTTGTTTTTACGTTTCGCTATACGGATCTCTACAGTGAAATGGCAGCATATTTATTAAAATAAAGTAGAAATAGTGAATTAATTTGTTTTATTATATTTTTGTTTACACACGTGGAAATTATGAAGAAATCATATTGTTTTAATTAGTGTGAGTCTTGCAGTTGAAAATTTGTATTTTCCTGTTTTCTATTTTAATGTGTATAAGTGTGAGTAATTACGTGTATGTGTGTATGAGCGATTGTGCTTGACATGATATGAGGTGGAGCAACGACATATCGAAATGGCTCAATGAAAAGAAGAAGAAACAAAAAATAAAAAAGAATAGCCACATAAAAATAGAAGAAGCAAAACATATAAATTAATATAAAATCTCTTTTGTATATGTAGAACAGGTGAAATAAATGAAAATCAACGAGTGTGTGTGTTTAGTCTAAATTTGTTTACATACTTATTGAATTTCCAAACAATGTGAAAAAAGAGTGTAATACGAAATTAAAACTTCAATATAAATAAAACAATACATAAAATACATCTATTATAATAGAAATTTCACTTGTAGAAAAAAGTGGGCAATCTCTACACTTGCATTTCATTATTAATTTTGTACAAATATCGCCGCTTAACAAACTCCCCGTCAAGCCAATTGATGTATCATCGGATTTATCAAGAAATTACACATAAAAAACGCAAAAATAAACAGTTGCTGATAAAGAACATACATCCATATATGTAGATATAATAATAAAAACAATAATCATAATATATGCATAATATTTAAATACGTGTATATAGAAATTTAATAATGATATATATAATTATGCATACACATATAATTAAAATGCTTTTGTTGTATTCCATTAAAAATGTAATGAATTGAGTGTAAAAGAATTCTCCGACTTGTGGTACTCCATTGTGAATGATTCAGTGCTTCTTTTATATATGACGTTTTTTTCTACCTCAATAGAGTTGAGTTTGTTATTGGTTTGTTGTGCATGAGCATGTGTAAATGTGTTATTTTTTTTAGCAACAACTAGTTTAACTTCTTTCATTTACAACAGTGTGTGCCCCATCAGTATTTTTCTTGTATTTTTTAATTTTACGTGTAGGAGCAAATAATGACATGTCGATAATGAAAAGAAAAACACCAATAAGATATATTTTTCCAATTTAAAGTATCTGAAGTAATAATTTTGGCCTAAATATACACGATACTATCCTAAATGTGTTATGTGCAATATATATTGAAATATATATGTATTTACGAAACTTTTAGCTTTTTTTTAGGACATTTAACAAGAGTTCATTTGTGTAGAAAATCACTTCTTTGTGAATAGGAAATCTTATTAGCTGAACAAATGTAGGACGGACACTTTTTTTAATATTTCTTTCCTTTATTAAAGAAATATTTTGAGTTTCTTTAGCCCAAAATGTTTCTTTCGCTTTTTGTAGTAAACTAATAATGATTGCACAATAGAAATGATTGGGTGAAAGTTAACCATTTTTCACAAAAAGTCTATCTGAATTATAGTAGGACGTTCTTTATGAAATTTTAAATAAATTTACCAATTTTACCGACCTATTGACTATAAAAATGATCAAATTTTACCTGATTTGAATGGGTAAAACTATTAGCTAAAATTTTTTTGGCTACAAAAAAAAAAAAAAAAAAAAACTGGAATCTTTTTTAAAAAACAAAAATAAACTCAAAATTCTTCATCTAACATGTTTTGATTGTTTTAAGACGACCAAATACGTCCAATTTTTTCGAAAGTTTCACAAACTCAATTTTCCAAAAAAAAAAAAAAAATTGATTAAAGTTTATGATTTTCATAAAAAAGCATTTATTTTACCAAAAAATATCTTTCTTAAACTATTAAGCAATTACTATTACATACTTTTGTTGTCTCTATTTAATTTACATTTATGTTTGTTCTTTAACTATTGCATAAACTTAAAAATTGGACCCAGTCGCACTGCGTTCAAACTTTGCTTACAAACAATGAAACAAAACATGAAATTATTAGTTTTGATGTGTTTTTATCAAATATCTAAAGAAAATGCTTCTTCAAATTGCGAAAAATGATTTTTTGCTATAAAAATTGATAAAATTATGGGTTTCAAGATGATTGAAATATTCAAAATACAAGAATAAATGGTTGCAAGAAAATAAAATGAATGGATTGGATGGGCCATTGTTTAGTACACAGAAACTGTATGAAATGTCTTTTGCCACTCATGAAGATAAAATTTTGAAAATTTTGGCCTCAGTAATCCCCTAGGTTAGGGTATGTCGATTATATGGTGTTATAAATTAGTTTCAAATAACAAAATTCATCACCTATTCGATATTAAAAATAATGAATTTGTATTTCGGTTCATATGATCATAAGTTCTTTTAACAAAATTAAAAAATACAATATAAATATAAAGCATAAAAATTGAATCCGTCACGTGGAAGGAACAGGTCAAGAAGTATTTTCGAGAACATACAATTTTTCAATAATTTCTCGAAAACACTTTCTGATTTAATTGATAACGGTTTTAAAGCCTAATAAATAATTCTGTTTTGTCAAGTTTTTATTGAATATGAATTCCTGGATACTTTTTATTATTGCAGCACAGAAAACTATAAAGGAGCAGAATATGCATAAGAATACATGTTTAAGAACTACAATCCATATAAATTACAGACATTAAATTTCAACTGATATTTAAAAAGGAGTTAAACGAAATAATATTCAACATCAACAAACTAAATGGGAACTAATTATAAACATCCGGAATTATTACATCGACTGCAAAATCAATTACCGAATCAAAAGCAACAGCATCAGCAAAGGAAGAACATTATAAGGAATAAAGTGCCAAGCCCCTAGTAAAGCAAAAAAATTGTTATTAGCACCACCATTATCAAATCGTTGAGTAACAATTATAATTAGAATTAAAAAGACAAACATCAACATTATTAGAAAGATTCTTTCAAGTGCTTCTATTTGTGTCCTTCCTACACAATCATTATCACAACTCATCAATCAACTTAATCAACATTTCCGAGTGCATTCTTTTGGTTGGCATGCTCCTATGCTCTTAATCTTCCTGAATATTGCTTTTAGACTACTATCTATCTAAAATTATTTAAAGTTGTCACAATTATCACTGCTGTCATCGAATCTAACAATCCTTCATAATGGGTAATTGTTTACGCACAGAAAAATCAGACATCGATAAGGTGCATGTTGATCAACGTATTCCACTTGATGATGCAGCAGCTGTTGGTGTGACAGGTGTACCGCAAATCACGATACCGATTGGACAGCCACAGGAGCAAATTCGTCCTGTACCCCAGATACCGGAAAATGAAACTTCAAATGCTAATGCTAAAATATTTGTTGCTCTTTATGATTATGACGCTAGAACTGATGAGGATTTAAGTTTTCGTAAAGGAGAACATTTAGAGATATTGAATGATACACAGGTACGTTAACATAAATGTAAGAATTATAAGTAATAAATGTTTTTAAAATTCTTCGCCTTTGGATTTCGAATAAGAATTGCAACATTTAAAGTAATAATTCCAACCCCCTTCTGTATGTTTAGTTTTTTACTACTGTTATCGCAACCGAATTAAAAATTTGATAGCTCACCAAATAAAATCCCACAATTTAAAAATAAAATTATTTCACGTTTTATTTTATATTCAGTTAAAAATGAGTATTAATATAAGATAATAATTATATTGTAAAATTAAGTATAAACAGCAACAAATATGAGTATATAGAAAAGATATGGCCGTCGTGGCAGAGCTAGTGGCTGTGGTGGTGGTAGTGTAGAATAGTGGTGATTAAAAAATTTATATTTTTGCTTGGCTTGAATTTTCACGACTAACTGCCACTTGCAACACAACAAAATCTTATCTTACATTCAAAGTACAATTTTAGTTGAAACATTCAACGGTGCTATTAACTACTATTTGGCGGCAACATTCCCCTCTCCGTAAGTGTATTACCGATGTCCCAAACAGGTCGCTGTAGAATTGTCACCATTTATTGTCTTAACAATTGCTCGTCTTACTTGATCATCCTTTGCAGTAACTGTTTGCCTGACTATACCTTTTCGTGTTGTCATTGGAGCGTATTCTTTCAGCCATCTACGCCAAAACTGGTCTGTGAATGCTTGTGTCTGGTGCCATCTATCGCTCAAGTTAAAGATGCCAGTACATATAGGTTTATAACCCATAGCCGAACCAAGTAACAGATGATTGGGAGTAATAGCTTTGTCTCCACAGACACAAAGTTTCATCATTGAAATTTATTTTGGGGTGTGCGTGGTGTAAACGTGTCTTAACGGAACGAACAAGCGTCTCCCAGTCACTACCCATGTGGGGAGCTGCGGGTGGGTTGAAGAACCATTCTATATCATCAAAGGTTTTCACCAATGCTGAGCGATCCAATACATGAAGTTCCTCATGCATTATCCTCTCCGTAGCCTTAAAATTGGTGCCTTTATCGGTATAAATGTGTCTGGGGTATCCACGGTGCCCAATAAAGTTCCTTAAACACATTATACAGGAATCTGTATCAAGGCTATGTGCCAATGGCTAGCCTAGCCTAGCTGGCTTTTCAGGTTATTGACGACCGTTTCGTGGGAAACATGATGGTGACACTCAGCGTATTTTATAAGTAACATGGTTACATTATGATCTTTCGGTAGAACAATAACATCATTATGGCAATTAAGGTGCTCAGTTCGTCCACGAACTTTCAAAAGACCATCATCATCTAGAAATATGTTCAGAGAAATTAGTGTAGAGTTCCTGTCTATCTCTTAGCCCATTTTAAACAGCACATTTCATCTGAATAAACATCAGACTGAGCTTCCTTGTACAACATGTTTTTGGCTTTACGAATCTTCTCGTAGGTAACCACATTTGGGACCACTGTTTTTCCACATTTAGATCTTAGTTTCTCCAAGTAAACCAGGAATGTTGCGAGTGCTCGATATAAACGTTTCTAATCAGAGGAAATATTCGGTATTCAATGATATAGTATGCACCATCGTGTGTAGGTGTATACTCTGACTGCTAACATCCGACATACATATCTGGCGGACCTAGATCGTCTCATTGCGGCCAACCATTTTTATCACCCACAACCCGTGGCCGTTTAACCACAACGATGTATCAACTTTAGAAGTAACTTTGGTTGCTAGGTAAGCAGAATTCATTTTAGATGGAACCCATTTCGATTGTTGTACCTCGGACGCATTCTGGATCTTGCTCACTCTGTGCATCACAAATTGTTGCATTTTTCTTGGGTCCATATGTAGCCATCTTAGTACAGTCTTAGAATCAGATCACCAGTAACACGAGTTTATCGGTATGTGTTCAATTCTGGTTATCCGTTGAGCTAATCTAATTCCCAGCACAGCTGCCTGTAGCTCCAACCTCAGTATAGATACCGGTTTCAAAGCTGCAACCTTCGACTTGGTCAGTACGATAATGGTAGAAATATTCTCCCTGCATTGGATTCTCATATAACATAGCGGAATATCTGAGCTCTCTAGCATCGACAAAAGTGTGTAGTTGAATGTTTTCCGCAAACTTTAACTGAGGGGAATAACACCGCGGTACCTTCAGCATGGTAATGAGCGACAAGTTTTCCCTCCATTTTTGCCATTTCACAAGAAGATCGGCAGGCAGTTAATCGTCCCAGTTAATAACTGATCGCCAATAGTCTGCAGCAGAATTTTCAAACCTATTGTGTAGCATGATACGAACCCCATTGGGTCATAAATGGACATCAAAACCTTCAGGACTTTTCTTTTGGTATGTACTATCTGCAATCTTGGAAATAAAGACATCTTTAGTGGGGTCCCAGTGGACCCCTAGAACCTTCTCAGTCGTCCCCAGCTCAATAGGGACTTGCGAAACATTTCCATGATTATTCAACTCCTTCGAAACGGCTATAGATCTTGAGCGATCTTCACGGCCTTTTCAGCACTAGGATATTGTGCCTCAAATCTATCAGCATTCTTGTTGCGATCAAAGTCGGCTATACATGGTGCACAGTTCAGTCCAAACGATAAGGCGTTCATCACATAGGTAGAAGAAGGACCTTTAGCATCATCTTCATTCCACCAAAGAAATCTTTGCACGTTGGTGTTCGCTTGCCTGGCCAGGATTTGATGAAACATCTCAGCAATCAACAAGTCTGGTCCGCTTAGTAGAAAGTCATGCAGGGAAACTCTATTCGCCTTAGTGGCAGCGTCCCACACCAATCTAATTCTATACGGTTTGTTTGGATTGTTGACAACCAATATAGGTATATACCATACGGTCAAATCGTAATGTTAATATCCTCTGAATTAAGTTTCCTTGCATAGCCTTTATCTATCAAGTTGTTAATTTCTTTTTCGATCTTTGTTCTTAGGTTGGCGTCTTTGCTCATCTTCTTCTCAAGGCATATGGACCGTTTGTAGGATGTATCATAACTTTCAGGCAAATTCACTTTTCGACTTCGCTATGGTAGACCAATTTCAAAACGACCATCTCCGTACTTGCAAGTTGACTCAAGAATGGAAGTAGCCTTTTCATCCTCATCGGACTGAATGTTGTTCACAGCTGACGACTCAAGAGCATACATCTGCTTAACTGCCTCGTGAATCTCCTGTAGTTCATTTTCACAATGACATATGTGTACATTTACCTGATATTCTCGCATATCCCTATTGGATTTACCTTGAATTGACCATTCCAAACGGGTTTTTCTTCCTATTGGTTGGTTCTATGGACCCTCACGAACCTTTCGTGGTGCAGCCAGACTCTAGTTGTCGCTTCCTTTTAAAATAGGCGGCGTTGCATTGGCGTGTGACTTCAATGGAATTGTCGATAGATATGGATATTCAGCCTTAATTACATCGGCATCAATTGCCTGGGTTAGAAGTGAGAGATTCTTCTCGGTACGACCATCCTACAATGTGTATGTTGATTCATTTTGCTGGCCCGATATTCTCAGAGAAGTTCTATATGACGCGGCTTCCATTCCTGTAGTATCACTTGTCCATCTGAAGCATAACGGCTCTTTCACACCTTGAGCACCTAGAGCTTTAAATGTTTACTCATCCATCAACGTAATTGAAGATCCTTCGTCCAGGATACACATTTGATAAAATATTAAGACTTATGCAATTTTTATAAATTTATAGTGCTAATATTTTGTGGATTTACCTTGAGCATCAATTACCGCTTGGAGACGCCTTTTTATTGATTGAATAGCTTCGGAATGTCATATTCTAATGGTATTTTTTACCACTCTTCTTTGATGAACTTTATCAATTCGTTTGTATTTGTGGGCGATCTTTTCCCTACCTTTTTCTTTAGATGAACCCACAAATTTTCGATAGGTTTAATATCAGGACTTTGGGCAAATGTATCAATAACTTTGGTGCCGTTGTAAAGTAACTTGGAGTTACATAAATAAGATTTATTTTGAGGATCATTATTTTGATAGTACTTGTAATTAAATTTATTCGGATTAACCGGGTCAATAAAACCAAATTTCTTAATTCTGGCGGTCAGTTCATTATTTCATCCAACATCCTGATTACACCAACTTCCTTGCTGGATATACAGCCGAATACCATTTCAGACAGTTTCCAAACTTTATTGTAGGAATAGGATTTTTATTTTCTAGTGCTTTCAGAGGCATACGCCAAACTCTTTGCGGTCCGTTATGATAATAAAAGATTATTTGCGCCTCATTTGAGAATATAACATCGTCCCAGTACTCCCGAGGAAGTGAAATGCATTCGGTGGCAAATCTTAATCTCTTTTCGACATTTTGTGTTGACAGCAGGGGTTGTTTCATAGTTATTCTTGAAGAATATTTGTGTTTTTGAAGAATATTTCCAGTGCTTTCTTGGAAAACACGTAACCCAAAGTCTTTTTGCAGTTGAAGGACTAATTATCTCGCACTAGATTGCGGGCTATCATATACGGTTCTAATAATTTTTCTCCCAACTCGCTGCGTCATCTTTTTTGGCTTGTCTGTAGATCCCTTTAAGTCCAGTCCTCCTTCCTTTTCAGCACGGGATATAATATTATATATAGTTCTGATCTTAAGGGAGAACATATAGAACAAATAGCCCAATTGTATAATATTTCTGAAACTCGTTTTCCTGGCCTTTTTTGTATTCAAATATAAGGACACTTGTTACATAAAAAACGACCCCTTGATTACTAAAACGTTATTTACCCCTTTCACATTCCATCTCATTTGTAAAAAATCCAAAATGCGCAACAATTTCGGGAAATAACGGCATATTTTTGTTATTTTTTTACTATCTTCATTCAATATGCAAAGATTTTTTTGACACTTTTTATATTGAGTAAAGTTCTTTTGTTGTTGTTATTATTATTGCAATGTGTGTTACTATTAGAAAACTATTGGCGCCTTATGGTCGTAAACAAGTACAGTTATAGAATGTGTGCAAAAATAAAAAATCTATAAAGATTTTGTTGTTGGAATTCTTGAATGAAGATCACATTTTACATTCTTTTTGTCTGTGTTTGTTCTTCTTTCAGCATTTCAAGTTCCAATATCCTTTGAAGTTGTAAAAATGAATTGTCCACGTTCTGATTATCAACATAAATATGTTGCATTTTGTTCTGTTATTCACTATCAACACGAACTTGATGCATTCTGTTAAAAGGTTGATTGTTCACATAAACATTCTGTGGCACATGTTGCTGAAACATTGTTGCCTGCTTGTTCATATAGAATGCGATTTTTTTTTTATAGCTATGCGAGCAAAAGATTGGAAAATCTTCGAAAGACCTTGGTAGCCGGGGCTACCAAAATGCACGATTCGTCGCAAGACTTACTCGCGGCTTGCTAAACGCATACGTACTAAAACCAACCTAGTTCGTCACATACTTTCAACCAGTATTCAAAAAGGGTATCTCCAAAAGGGTTTAGTTGCGCACCACTGCCTTGCATTTCCATGTTAGAGCTATCAACCTGTTCTGGTAGTGTACCATAATCTGCCATTGGGGCTAAAGTGCCTCCGTTGACGTTCATTGATTTGCCTAGAGGGTTTTACTGTGCTTCAGCGCACACCTGGCAATTCCAGCTCATGTCGTTTATTTCATCACTCAAAACGAGCACAATCAAAATGGCACCAGCCGTCGCAGGTGTCACATTGAACCATTCTGTCATTGTCCATCTCCTGGCACATTATACAGCAGCACGCCTTATTCTTTCCAGTCTTCTTAGGCATTGTTAAAGTTGTTTCCAATCGTTAAATATAAATTTTGAAAAATTTATATCGCAACCGAATTGAAACTTTGATTGCTCACCAAATAAAGTCCCACAATTTAAAAATAAAATTAATTCACGTTTTATTTTATATTCAGTTAAAAATGAGTATTAATATAAAATAATAATTATATTGTAAAATTAAGTATAAACAGTAACAAATATGAGTATATAGAAAAGATATGACCGTAGTGGCAGAGGTAGTGGCTGTGATGGGGGTAGTGTAGAATAGTGGTGATTTCAAAATTTATATTTCTGCTTGACTTGAATTTTCACGACTAACTGCCGCTTGCCAAACAACAAAATCTTATTTTACATTCAAAGTACAATGTTAGTTCAAACATTCAATGGCGCTATTAACTACTGTTTGGCGGTAACAAGTACTAACTGACAAATAAAACAAAATGTTTGATTGGGCATATTATTCTACTTTAAAACTTCAGTCAGGATTATTGACCTAGTTTGTTGTGTTGTGTGTATTAATTTTATACATAAGTGGTTTGACACCTACAGTTTCAAGTCGACTCCGAACGACAGATTTTTGAGAAACTTTTCATGGCAATTTTATTTACTCTCAGAGTTTTTGCCAGAAATCGCCGAAAAAATACTTTTTTGTATTTTATTTTGATGTTTGGCCTGGGACTCGAACCATGGCTTTATGCCTAATACGCCAGCACACTACCTACTAGACCTTATAGGACAGGTAAAATACTTAATATCAATTTTTTAGTTTATAATTCTTCAATGTTTCATAATTCTGTCAATCCAAACTGGATCAAAACTTTGCCCTGTTCGTAGGTGTAGCAAATAAATCATATTTATAAACATTTTATGTCGATCTAAATTTGTAAACTTATTTCGATCAGTATGGTCGGTCTATCGTTTCTTTGTGGAACGATACATTTTTACATAGCTAATAGAGTTTTGCAGTTATATTTGCCAAACTCCAACAACGTAAATGAATTTTTAGTCAAGTTTGGGCAATAAAAACTTCCTTAAGTAAATTACGAAATTGATCAGAAATGAATTCAAGAAAACAGCTGTTTGTGTACAATAATAAAAAAAAACAAGTTGTAATGGCTGCCGTTTATGTGTATACATAAAAGCATAACATTATAATAGTAAACAGTCTATTGGTGTTTACAACAGACGGTGGTAAAATACACCACCGAATACATTCGGTGAACTACACTAGTTGTAACGGACGTGGGAAAGAGTTTTTATTATTTTTTACATTCGCTTTTGTATTAGTGTTGAAGCACAATTATAAAATATTTTTGGTTTAATAAAAATAAAATTTGCTTATTTGTTGCATCTAGTATTTAATGTCAGAAAAAATTGTCTTCGCATATAGCAGACGTCTCGTTATATTTTGACAGTAGGTGTAATAAATTGTAGTAAGGGCTAAGTCAAACTTTTTTAGTGAGAATTTGTGTCGCAGTTTAATTATTAGCTTTTAATTTAATATATCCCTTTGAGGTACCCAATATAAAAGTAAACTATCAATATATTTTACTTTCTAACACGGCACAGTTTTACTTAAAACAGCGTAATTTAGTACACTTTCACAATAACATTAATTTATATCGGTTTGCTTAGGTACCAAATACCTATAACGTATATAAGAGAAAAACTAGCTGTCAATTATATTAATAGGTCGCTGAACAATAAACACGTTATTATCAATCTTTGATACAAGTATTTATCGGCAATAAATTCATATAGTAATAAACTCAAGCCCAAGGCTTCCCGAAAGCATAGACTGACGAGATTTTTACATTGTAAAATTCTATTCCGATATTAATGACGGCAGCGATAGTGCTTCCTTACAGTGTTTTTTCAATATACCTTACTAGAAATGCAATAATATCTCAACAGATTTCACTTTCCTTTATGTGCTATGGTAAATTAACACTATTTCTACCACGATTTTGTGTATACCTAATTCGACCAAAAAATGTCTTTTGACACCCTTGCGTTTGGATCAGAAATCAGCAATGAATCGTTTTTCCGCTACTCATAAGCACTCATGCAATTTTGAGTATGAGTGAATCAACAGAATTGAAATTCAACTACTCTGATTCATTCGTACTCGCTACAACATTGATTTATAAGTATAAGTACCAATGAGTATGAGTACAACGTTGACATTAAACTAACAACATTCGAAATATGTTTGATTCATACGCCTGCTCATTCTTATTCATAAATTTAGAAAAATACTTATAATCCTTATAAGTAATTCTAGTGGCTCGGATCATTCATTAAAATTTACAGCCTTTGTTTTTGTTGCATATACAAACAAAGAAGAAAGAAAGACAAAGACAACAAGCAAAGCATTAACACAATCTTCTTGTGAGTATAGTTATGTCCGTACGTGAATCATACTTATTTTGTGCTTCGTGTAAATGTTAAGAAAATACGAGTCGAAGTCCATAACATCATGCGTATTGTTAAGTATGAATACGACGAGTACTTCCTACTTTGAGTATGAGTAGTATGAGTATCATATTGAAATAAGTATGAGTGCGTATAAGCATCAGAAATTATAAGTATGATTTGAATTTACTCATCGTTTTCAATACTCGTTGTTGACCTATGGTTTGGATGCAAATAATTACATGTCCTATTCCTATTGTCCCTAAACAACAGTCGAATACAAAAATTATAACGGGACATTTTCGAAATCTTGCTGAACAGAATTTCCATGGCACGGCATTTCGCAGAATTTTCAATTGCACAGAATTTCCATGACTTGGTATAATAATACGAAGAGGAAAAAACCAATAACAAATTATAGTTCAGTCCAAATGTATGTCATGTGTAGTTTCTTTATATATTTTATTTCTTGCTGTAAGAAAAATCGTAAAGGTGTCAAGAGGGATCTCGTGGTAGAAATGGGTGTATCATATACGATTCTGATCCAGGATGAGCTAGAGGAAAATGATAAAGCTAAATAAATTTGAAAATTATTATACGAAAAATCAAAACATTAACTGAGAAAAAATTAGTAAGCTTTGAAATAAATTCCAAGTTAAAATATTAAAATTTGACACCTTTGGTAGAAATAGTGTTAATCATATATATTTCAGGGAGTATTTTCTAGAGTTTTCAGAAGTTAATAAAGCCTGAAAACTGTTTTTTGTTTTGTTAAGGTATTATAAATATACATATATATTACTATACTATAAATTTTCACTTGAAATGTTTTTATGAGATTATTCGCCTGCAATTTCAGTATAGTTTGAATTAATGTAATTATTGATAATTATTTTTTTTTTTCATGTAAGTTTCCACTCAATGAACATGAGTTAGCCAATTGGGAACAATTAGTAATGGATATATGTATTCTTTTAACTTTATTTTACAAAACCTTATTTTCACTTCAAATATTTAAAATTATATGATTATTTTTTGAAAAAAAATGTAAGACGATTTATTTATTTAGTAGTATTCATAATACTTTCTTATACTATATTACATTACGTTATCAATATTTTAATTGTCTTGATAAGTACAATTTTTAATAAACTGAACACAACTTCTTTTAAATATATTAATATGTCTCTCATTTTTTACGCTGCTAGGTAATAGATTAAATGATTGTAGTCCCTTATATAATAAACACTTCTTCATTGTATTGTTTGTTACTCGATGTATCCTAAAATCATTTGCATTCCTAAGGCCGTAAGGCCGACGATCCTTGACGTATCTTAATTGATCTGTTAGATGCTCCGGCGTATTCCCATTTTCATCTTGTAAGTAAAGGTATACGTATTTAGTTGGAGTCTTTGCTTAACATTGAGCCTTTTCAGAGTATTTAGCATGATTTGTATTGAAGTAAACCTGCTGTAGTTATATATAGACCTCATACACCTGTTCTGCACCTTTTGTAGTCTTTCCATTTGTATGTTCCGTACAGCATGTATATAATATTGTAGAACCAAATTCAAAGTGTGCGTTAATGATCGTGTTATATATATTAATTGCAGTGATTGTACATATTTGCTTTCATATCCTTTTACAAAAAACGGAATACCTCCAATATTTTTAGGGAAACTTAACCAAGCTAAATCGTAAAAAAATACCTTTAAAACAGATAAAAAAGTAAAAAATAAAATATTAATTTTGTCCATTTTTTCTCCCCTTTTGGTCAAAAACTTCGATCTTTATCCCAAATTTCACGAAAATCGGCCCAGGAGTTCAGGCGTGATTGGCTAACAAACAAATAAACAAAAAACAGACTTACAGAAAGATTTATAATGTATATTAGGATTAGGATAAGGATAACCCAATTTGTCCATTTTCGGCCCTTTCCCCCTTTTTGGACCCATTTTTGTTCACCTTAGCAACGGAATACCTCCAACAGCTAATTGGGAAACTTAACCAAGCTAAATCGTAAAAAATTACCTATTACCATTTTTTCCCCATTTGCTCCATTTTTTCTACCCTTTTGGTAAAAATTTTGAAAAGATTTATATCCTATAACCTGCACCGACAAAAGCCCGATCTATATCCCAAATTTCAAGAAAATCGGTCCAGATGTTCAGGCGTGATTGGCTAACAAACAAAAAAACCTACTTACAGAAAGATTTACAATATATTAGGATTGTCATATCATGCTCTAAGTTTATTTGGCTATGTTCATCATTTTCAGATTCATTAAATGTTAGGAGTATCATCTGCATATAAAACTATTTCACACTTCTATTATATTGGGTAGATCATTTATATATAATAAACAATAGAGCCCCCATAATTGAACCCTGAGGTACTCCATAGTCGTTGTTTCACTAGATACAGCATCATTCACTTTAGTAATTTGTTTTCTATTTGATAGATATGATTTAAACAAATTTAATTTCTTTATCTTGTATTCCATATTTATACAACTTACACTAGTAATATGTCTCCATCAATGGTTTCAAACGCTCCTCAAAGTCAAGAAGAATCGCCATTATCTTCTTATTCCCATCAATTTTCTTCCATCTATTAATTACATAGTTTACCGTAATCTCACACGAAAAGTTCTTTCGAAAACCTGATTGATATTTCGATAATAATTAAATTTTTTCAATGTATTCTTCAAGCTGTTGTTTAACAATTTTCTCAAAAATTTTGTTCACATAGTTTTAAAGTATTTATTGGACGATATTCTTCACATTTGGTGTAAGTAATCATTGAAGTTTCCCAATTATCTGAAAAAACTTCCGGATCCAATGATGAATTTTATTATTCGTAACATTATATTTTTACATAACTGCCAGTTAACTAAGATTAAACATATATTTACCTTATTATAATCGGGTTTTTTTAATCCTATAATAAAATAAAATTTAATATTTTAATCCTGAAATGTTTAGTGGACAGCAAGTCAGTTTTGCTTAGCGTTTTTGCAGCCGTTGAGTAAATTTCTGGGTTCACTTTTGTTTATGGTTTAGTGACTACGTAATCATTCATCCAAATGATCACTTAAATATTCTGTTGGAGTCATATCAGAACTTTGTGCAAAAGGATTAAGCCTGTGGGGACTTTGGTTGACAAATCACATATTTACGTTAGCAGCAGTACGAGTCTTAACTTAGAAATCTACAGAAATATTTTTTGGCATTCTAAAATTAATATCGTCTGGAATCTTCTTGGTAGATTAGTAAGATGGTTTGCCAGTGGACATCTAAACTCATTTTGAGAAGAGTATTAAATAACATTCTTCTGTTAGGTGTATGAAGTTGATATCCCTAATGACTTATAAAAACTTTTATACTTCCGGCATAGAAATTAAAAACTCATTGGTTACACCAATTGTTTCACAAAAATTGGTGAAAGAATTCTTAACACCATTTAATAAATCCTACAAAAGAAAGTTGTACCCTTTTTAAAGCGACGTTGCTTAACGAAGTTATTCGAATTGTGTTGTTATTTTGCGACACAATTAAACATTAACCTCCCACAATATTTTCACAAAATTTATTTATAAATAATTATATTTAGGAAGAAGTTGATTGTTTGTCCCGCAATGTTTCCTTTTATTTATTTCTCCCATTTGCTAGACTAACGAAGACAATGCATTTATTTGCCGATGATGCTTGTTTGAAATTGTCTTTGATTAATTAATTAAAAAACAATAAATTTATTATTTTGTATAAGACGTCAAGCAATAGGTAAAAATAGATAAAAACAAAAAGAAAACGAGGAATAATTTAATAATGACGCCTGGAGGAAAATCTTATTAGTTCTTATTAGATATTGCAAAATTTGTTATAATGTCCTTAAATGGAAACATTCTAGAATCGGTTCTAATGTGTAAAATGAGTAAATAATATAATAATAAGTAGATTTAAAAATGTTCAACGTATAACGCATTAATTAAAACATATTTTTATGTAAATGAGACAAATTAATAGCGAGAATGAAGTTGACAAAACACATTTTTTTATGTGTCATTTCTTATGTCAATAAACACAATTGACGCGAAATTTGTAGCAAAGCAATGTAAAAATTGAAAATATTTGATGATTACTATTTTAATTATTTAGCGGCTTTAAAGAAGAGATACATACAATAAAACTATTAAAAAATATTTTAGTGGCACCATTGATAAACACTAAATGAACTGTTCATTTTTTATTTCTTTCACTAATGCTTTGCTGCTGCTTTTACTACAATTAATGCATCTCAAATGTTGTGTCTATTGTGTTTATTTAAATTGTAGTGAAATTTATTTATTTAAAGTCAATAGATGCAATATATCCTTACTGACTATATACAACAAATACAATACAGATTTACATTAATTCAACAAGAAGAATATTAACAATTCAAAAGTATAGTTAGGGTTTCCTTTTAAACTTCTTTACACTCCGAAAAATCTAAAGTTTTACAGGTTCGTCTTAAGGAATAATTATTTTCACAATCAGATCTGTAGTAATTCAAATTGCGAGTAGGTCGCGCAGGAACATTGAATTTCAATCGACTGAGCAGGAACTCTGAATCGACATCATCTCGTATTAATCCCAGAATAAAAAGAGTGTTAATCATGGAACGACGACTTTTAAAGGTTGGCAGCTTAACCAAGGCTAGCCTATTCCGATATGGCAGTAATTCATAGGAGTTCCAACCAAGACCTCATAAACAGAAAATTAAAAACTGTTTCTGCACTGACTCAATACTATTTATATGAACTGCATAACAAGGGTCCCATATGATAGAACCATACTCCAGGATAGTCCGGACAAGAGATATAAATAACATTTTAATTTAATAAGGATCAACAAATTCCTTGACCAGCGTTTTTTATAACCAAGTATGCCATAAGTTTTATTTACGAAGTTGAGTCTGTGATCCAAAATAATACCAAGATCCAAAATAGTTTTAACTTTATCCAACTTAGTATTATCAATGCAATAAAAGGTATCAATCTTTGAGTGTCTAAAAAAATATAACTTTTTAATGTTTAATTCCAACAAATTCAATTTACACCACTTATAAAAACTGCAAAAGTCAGTACTAAGTAGATCAAATCCATAAACATTGTTAAGAGCAGGGACCGTACATTTATAACTTTTATCGTTAAAGTCAGAAAATAAGAATTATTTTTTGACTTATTTTTTCGAGCAGAGATAAAAGTTATTTTTTGACTTTTATTTTTTCGAGTGAGTTTGACAACCACAGCGACGAATTCAGTATCATCAGTATGAGTCACAATGATTTCAGATTGATGTGGTGCAAACACGGCAATTAGAACACCACCTCCTCTACGCGACTTGCAGTTGAATCGATATATCTGATAATTGTCGCAAAGAATTTCAGCGTTAAAAATGTCGTCAGTGAAACAGGTTTCACTGAAGGTAATAATATCATGTGCAAGATCATAGCTATTAATTAAGAGGTCAGTTAATTAAGTATTTAAGCCACGAAAATTTTAGTATGCGTCGTTTATTTTGAAAGTGGTTTAAGTCCATTTTTAAAAAAATTTAGTTAATGATAGCAATAATCGCAATCCTATGAAATCTTTTTTTTTAACAGTTTTACAACGGAAAAAATTATAAGTTGGCGTTTCTTCCGTAATATGAAAGTCTTTTTAGTAAGTAAATTTCTAGTATTCTTTGATTTAAGTGCGTTCTTGATCAGTGCAAAAGAAATATTTGTGTTTCTTAATTTTAATTTGAATAGTTTCTTCAGTTCTAATTATAAACTTTAATATGTCTGAGAAAGATTATACTGCAATTACCTCGGATAGTGACACAGATAACAAAAAAGAATTTACTTATAGGTTCATAATTTAAATAACTTGTGTAATTATTGGTGATTATTTTCAATAGAAATATACCCTGTGCGAAGAAGTAAAAATTCAAGGATTTGGAATTCAGAAAGTGAAGATGATTTAAAAAATAATAATAATACTATACAGAGAAGAAGAAGAATCATTATTTGTCTTCAGATGATTATGATGGAGTGACATGTGAATTCAGCACAAATTCTATAAAAGGAAATGAGTTACCAGAAAGAAATGGTGATAAATATTCTCAAAAATTTAAAAAGTCTTATAGGAATACAGGAAAGAAATATTACATTGCAGCTGAAAAAATTATCCGGGAAAATATTCCAAAATAAAGACTACCATTGTTTAAAGAATTGTATAAATTTGATTAATGTAGAAGAAAGAAAAACTATTTTTAATAACTTTTGGAATTTGAAACGCTTTAGAAACGGCAAAGGTTCGCGAAGAAATCACACTTACAAATATTACTTAAAAGTGACTCACGGAAATGTTTCAGTATGTAAAAAATTCTTTTTGAGTACTTTTAATATATCGATAGGCCGATTACAACGTATTTTGAAGTGTAAAAATATTGGAAATGATTTGCGTGGGCGTTTGTCAGAATCTTTTAGGAAAATTAATGAAGAGGGTAAAGAAGCCATAATACAATATTAAATCTTTTCCTTGATTGAATTTCATTACAAAAGATCTCATAATCAAAGTAGAAGGTACTTATACCCTGAATTAAATGTTATTATGCCTGGAAGAGTGTAAGCAAAAAAATTTAAGCAATGTCAATTAGTCGACATATAGAAAAATTTTTAAAAACGAATTCAATTTGCATTTTCATCTCCCACAAAAAGATACTTGCCAAAAATGTGATCAATTGAATATTAAAATTAAAGCATCTTGTAATACGGAAGAAATTACGGAAGAACATAATATTCATTTAAAATTTCATTAAAAGAAGATCTAGATTTGACCACAAAAAATCCAAATGTTTATTTCGCTTTTCCATTCAACTTAGAAAAGGCGTTACCTTTTCCAAATTTGGCTGTTTCCGTTGCCTATTACAAACGTAACATGTACATTTTGAACCTAGGAAGTCATAATTTTCCGCTGATAAAGTTTACATGTATGCCTGGGATGAAACTGTGGCATCGAGAGGTTCGTAAGAAGTGGCATCTTGTATATTAAAACACCTCAAAAATCTTAGAAATCTGAAACATATCATAGCTTACAGCGATATGCACACTAGACAGAACAGGAATATAAAGTTGGCGGTACCATGGCTGAAAATAGTGCAATCGACAGAAAAGAGGTAGATATTATTGACCACACATAATCAACATGAGGAGAAATAATATGGCAAAATCTTTAATAATATAAAATAAATATAAAATTAATAATTTTAAAATTAATTAAATTAATTAATTTAAATTTAATTAATTAAATTAATATATAATTAAGTTAACTTAATTTTAATTGATTTTAATTAATTAGTTTAATTTTTTAATAAATTAATTAATATTTATTTTTAAAGAGATGTTTTTCTAATTACTTAAATAAAAATCTGTATTTAAATTGAAAGCTTTTACATTCATCTACATCAAAAATAAAATATTTACCATTTATTTAGAGGAATGACTATGTATACAATTCTTTTGTATAATTTGTTTCCCAATTAAGCCCATGCAATAATTATATTCGAATTATATCAAGGGAGTGGGATAATTTTAAGCGAAAAAAATTTACTTATAATCATATTAAACAAAGAACACAAAGTGGACTCATTCCTTTTCCCAAACACAAAAGTGGTTTTATTAATTTTGAAACTGGTTTAAGTCCATTTTAGGTTCTGAAACACAGCCTAATTTTCCAGCATTGTTTACAAAACGTATTACGTTATAAGTTCTAACATGTTTAATGTCACATAGTCATAAAAGCAACTTAATACCAGTTGACAATATTTTTGAAATGATTCAAACGCAAACCCTTAAATACAATATAAAAAAAAATGGACTTAAATCACTTTCAAAATAAATGACTTATATTACAATATTCAGAACATTAATGTTGGTTATTAGTTTTTTGATACAGGTACAATAGTTGACGCCAAACGATCAACATACGACCCAAAGTTATTTCTGGCTTTCTGTCTAAAAGTATATTCCCGAACATATGTATTCACAGGCCGGAAGTTCGGATTAACAATGAGGTCGAAGTTATCAACAGCGATCGAAATTTTAAATAAAGAAGTTGACCTAGTTGTAGCAAATTTGAATTTATGTATTCATATTCCGTTTTAACTCCCAATTTCGATTTAATGTAATGATCAATATCATCAGCCATAGTGTCACTAGCTAATCGAGAAACAAACACAGTTTTCTTAGGTGGAACAACTCAAAGAGGTTTTGGAACTAATTGGACATCTATTGTTCCTGTATGGGTTAATAATGGTGAATTTTGTGAATCATTTTCCAATCCACTGCAAATATCGATTGATGGAATGCTTAAATGCCAAGGACATATTGAAGACGTATAAGGCGAGGAATTAGGATCTATGTATTTGCTTGAATTTTCTATCCTTTTATGGTCATCATTAATAAATTTGTCCAAACTCAAAATTTTTTTAAATAATTCACCAAAGATTGCTAGTTTGGACTGCAAGGCAGAAAACTCATTACTAAGCGTGTCGAATTGTCCTTTATAACTTCTAAATAATTTATAAAAATCGATGTTAATATTTTTACATGCAGAACAAGTCCAATAAATATATTTTCCCCCTGAGCTTTTATTGATAGAATTCAAAAAAAGAGAAGTGAATACCTAAAAACGCAATCCTGAATATTGAAAATGCATTATTCAAAATATACTCATACAGGATTCTTTTTTATTGTTGTATTATCACAAAATTGTCAAAAATAGGGCGAAAATTTCGTTTACTTTTGATGTGTGTTTGTCATTTTTAAACGAGTTTTGCAGGTTTAAAGTACTTTGCAAAGAATTTTGAAAACTTTATATTTTGTTGATGTGTGCAATAGGGTGATCTTTAAAAATAAAAGTTCGATTTTTTCTAGTCTCACCTCTAGTTTGATGAATTTTGGCAAATATAAGATTAAGAAAAACGTTGTCAAGGAAACATCTTACGCTTACAAAGTTTTTCAATACAATTAATATTTTTGAAGTTACAAGTCGTGAAACTTAAATTTGATGGTTTCCGTAGATTTCATCGATCTTGCGGCACGTCTTCACCCCAACCGATTGATCTGAAACTTTGTCAATATTATTTTCTTGCCAATATTCGTAAAACTGGGGAGTGAGACTAGAAAAATTTCGTAAAAAAAATATCCTATATAGCTAAGGGTCCCCCTATTATACAATATAGCACGATCCTACTGTCATTTATGCCAACCCAATGTTCTGTATAGCTAATGATCATTAACGACACAATGTATATAAACAAACGAATATCAAAGAACATAAATCTGGGCATTGACTCTCGCTGCTTTTGACGCGTGCTCAAGCTGAAGGCTTGGATCGTGTTGTATACACAAACCCATGTATTATTAATTGATAGAATATAGGTCACTAGAACATTTAAGCAAACATATGTAACAAGTTTATTAACTATATAGAATTAAATGAGTTGATTCGAAATTGTCGGATCAGCTAAAAATCGGTATTAAAGGGGAAGTCATTCCCATATCAAGAATCAATTGAATAAAATATACAGAGCTCTTCACTTCAGCTCTCTAAATCTGCTATATTTATTTTTTTTAAGTCACCATCCTTTGAACGTGCTAAAGGCGTTTTACCAAATTTTAGTAATTTTTAGCAGACTAAATAGTCAAGGCGAATAACAGTCCCGTGGAACGCAAAAACCGAGCACCTCGTTTTTGGGAAACTTAAAGCGAAGTAAGTTGTCGTAATGGTGCCACTACCTGTATAATTATATCTTGCATTATTTTTTAAATAAACTAACGAGAAATACAGAAGATAGGACTCCGTCTTTGAGTGCAATTCGGGTGGAAGTACAATTAATAATTTTTTTAGATATCCTTGATAATTTATCCAATAGTTTTATTCGACCTTTTTATTTATCCTTGATAATTTTAAATATTAGTAAAGCATATGAAATTTATATAGTATAAGAGAAGTGATCGTTAAGCTAAACAGAAGATCATCCTACTTTTAACATTTAACACTATTAAAACATTAACACATTTAGGGCCATTATTACAACTTGCCATTAACTAAAGGGAGGATTTTAACGGATAGATAAATTGTTGTTCATTATTACGAGTACATAATAAGATAGAAGTGAGCGTTAAACTAAAGGGAAGATCATCCTACATTTAACATTTAACACGTTCCCTGCCACGTGTACCGTTTTCGGTGCTCGCTGAACCTCATTTCTACGCCAAGCTGAACTTTTTAATTTAAAATGTTTATATCCAAAATTTAATTATTAGTAGGACTATTTTATGTACCGTAATGATGTTTAGAGCAATTTTAGAGTAATGTACCGATAACAGTACATGTGGCGTGGTAATTAGTTATCGGACCACTTTTGAACTTTTATTGAATACGACAGTTGTAAATGCATCGATTTTATATAATACAAGAAACAATAGTTTAATTTCACCTTTTAAAATATAGAAAGTTACACATTTATGTAATACAAACAATGACGTATTTTCTGAAGAAGATGACTATGTCCTACCTTCTAGAAGTACACCATGAGTTGCAAAACTGTAATGGTAGACCAGTAAAAAGATGCAGCCGTTCCATGGTATGCAGAAAATATGAAAAATTATAATAATGCACTCAAACTTGAGTAAAATATAAATTTTTTAGTACATTGCCCATATGTACTTTATTCTATATGAAATAAATTTATTTTTTTTTTTTGTTATTTTGTGCATTTTGCCCTTTGAATAGTAATAATTTTAAGGATAAAATACATTTTTTCAAAAATAAAAAAAGAACATGTATTTTTATAGATTTATAAAAGTAGTTGTCGTGTACCGAAAATGGTACACGTGGCCTAGAAATGACACCTTCTCATAAACGGGTTGACAGGAAACGTGTTAACTAATATTTACTATATAATTTCAAACAAAACAAAATGAGCGTATACAACAACAGAAACGAAGTCCGCTGTTTCCACTGCATTTAAAAGACTTGTTTAATTGATCGACTTTGCTCCGGCACTGCCAAAATAAGTTGAAGGTAACTTTGCCCTTTACTTTAGGCAAAGGTACCTTTAACTAACGCCAACTTTAACGGAAAGTTTTAATAAAAGCCCTTAAAATTTTAACTTGAAATTTATTTCAAAGTTTAATAATTTTTTCTCAGTTAATGTTTTGAAAATTCTTATAATACTTGTTAAATTTATTTAAGATTATCATTTTCCTCCAACTCATTCTGGATCAGTACATGCGTACATGATATAGCTATTTCTATCATGAGGAGTCTTTTGGCATCTTTACGATTTTTAATGAGTAACAAAGTTTTGAAAATAAATTAACAAACATACAAAGTTGCTAAGTCGTGTCTAATTATAAGGCCACCAATGTATGCAAATGACCCAATATTTGTATTGTCTGACAAATGTTATCAACATTGCTCCGTCGCTGCCATAGTTTTGAAAAAGTTAACTTTATTTTATCTGTAGGTTGAAATAACGAAAAGAAATTAAAGGTGACTTTAAAGTTCAGTTTTACCTTTTACTAAATATAACTTTAACGGCAAATTGTAATAATGGCCCTTAGTCTTATCAATCTTATCAATTTGTGTATTGTGATGGTAATAAATATGAGTCAACTCCGTAAGTGAGAAACTATTTTATTTGCTCTCAGAGATTTTGCCGGAAATCTGCTGGGAGGAAGCCAGCAAAGAAATATTATACTACGACGACATAATTTTTTTTAACTTCTTTCAATACAAACTTAACATTCCGTCTAGAGATTTTCTTCAAGCGTCCTGACCTTGGCTTATTTTCGATGGAACTGGTATTTTTATACTTTTAAATAATAGAATTAATTGTAGCAAACGTATTTGCTTCTTCTCGATAGGTTTTTTTTTTTGTTTCTGTGCATAATTAAATTTTTAATTTTTAGGCTAATTTCTTTCCGCGTGCTCATTTCGACACGATCTCTTTTGTACCAGATATCAATTAATTGTCCAAGTAACACGCAACTCACTTGCAGTATAAAAAATTAACGGTATTTAAATAGTTTCTATGCGAATTTTATAAACAAAACAAAAAGGATTACACTGTGTGAACATTTTATTATTTTTAATATATTTTATATATTCCGTTACTTTTAAGTTGAATTGAAATTTTTATTTTTGCACACTGATTTAAATTTAATTTATTTTTCTTTTGCTGTAAGAACTTTTTTGTGCTGATCTTAATTTATCAGTTGTGAAAGCTAAAGTTCATAATTGTAATTGAATATTTAATATTTTTAGTATTTGTAATACAAATGATTTGTGGTTAACTTTACTTTCTTAGAATGAACAGTCATATTTAAAAAAATATGAGATTATTTTGGATATTATTATTTTCTTATTCACTTATTTAATTTTTCTGTACTACACTATTATATATCCTATTACTATTTAAATCCACTGATTATATTATTTTACATTGTAGGGTGATTGGTGGCTAGCACGTAGCAAGAAGACTCGACAAGAAGGTTATATACCTTCGAATTATGTTGCCAAATTAAAATCGATAGAAGCTGAACCGTAAGTTATTATTTTTTTTTTTTTATTTACGCCCTTCTATTGTTTCAATTTAGAAAATTAGAATTTAAATTATTAAACATTTTTTACAATATTGAATTTATAATTCAATAATGTTACATGTTGAGGAATAATTTCAATTATTATGTGTGTACCTTCTAAGAATTGCAAGTGCATTAGATAGTCCAAAAATTTCAATTATGTAATGTAAAGTAAGTTTCTTTATCAAAATTTCTCAACTTTTTTTTTTTGCTAAATTTATTAACTTTTTTGTGAGATCCTCTAAAATTATGTGTTTTTGATAAAGTACAAATTTATGTAAAATACATATAATATTAAATATTTAAACATTTTTTTGATCAACCAATTTACTGAGTTTTCGTGACAATTTTATTTGATACCGAAAATCGTATTGATAGTATACACCAGAGATCAGCAATGAATTGTTTTGTCGTTAATTATAAGCACTCATGAAATTTTGAATAGAAATGAGTCAACAATATTGAAATTTAACTACTCTGATTTATTCATACTCACTTCAATGTTGATTTATACGTACAGATTGCAATGAGTATGCGTTCATCGTTGACATCAAACTCATACCATTCGAAATATGTTTGATTCATAAGTCTACTCATTTAGATTCATGACTTTAGAAAAATACTTATTAATGATTCGAATAACTTGAACCATTTATCAAAATTTACAGTCTTTTTAGTTATTGTTGCATTTTCAATAAAAGAATAAAGACACATAAGCAAAAGAGACAGAGCAGTAAACAGACCTCTAATGAGTATTTTTGTGTTCGTATGTGAATCACACTTATTTTGTGATTCGTGTATGCGTTATATACGTGTTATTTGAATATGGCAAGATAATCAAAAACATCTAAAATAAAAAATAGAACAATAAAATTTATAACAGCAAAAATTTTTGTTTTGCAAATTCCAAATTTTTAAAATTTGTAGCTATTATTACAACTTTGAATTTTGAAATCATCGAATTCTGCGATTTCGAAACATCATTAAATATATTTAAACTGGTTGTTAAATTGGTTAAATTAAATACGTGCCGCAAAATATATCACACATTCAAAAAGTGTAAGGTTTTTTTATTAAATTTTATTAAAGTTTTTATTTAATACTGAAGGCTAAAATACAAAACTTTAGTTACTCTGGTGAGAGAACATGTATTGTATTGTGCAATAAACACTATGTTATTCAGTTCTACAAATGAGAATTTGTACATAATTCGTTATAAGGAATTTTTTTATTTGATAGTTTTGAAATGTTTTATTCCAAAATCTTAGATACAGTAAGACCCCGCATTACGCTGCTTCGTTTAACGCTGTTTCAGTATTACGCGGTAGTATTGGGATTCCATTGGTGTATATGTGTGCAAATGAAGCGACCATGCACCAACCAAAAGCGGTGCGCTATATAGCAGTGTTTACTATGTATCTTTTTCAATGCTTTTGTGTTAGTCTGTGCAGAATAAATGTTCCAACTGTATTTTCAGAAGTCGGAAAATATTTACATACGTATGTACGTATTAAGTTGCCTCGTTTAACGCTGTTTCTTCTAGCGCTGGAACTTATTGGAACCTATCCCCCGCGTTAAGCGGGGTATAACTGTAATTTGTCACACAGCACCAACAATAATAATTTAATATACGCTATAATGTTAATTTAATAAAGTGTTACTCTTTCTGAACGGATTACCTGAATTGTAAAATACATATACCTGATAGACCATATAAACACACATACATTGGTGGCCAAAACTAATGCAACTGAAATCAATCATTCACTTATTGCAATAAAACATTTGAATTTTTGAGTAAATCAGTAATTTTTTCTTCATAGTGTGATATATATTATTACAATCTACATATTCCAAAAAAAAAAATATTGATCTTCAATTAACTACCTGGAATTTTTTTCACTTTTCTCAAATTAAAGCATATTTTATATGGTCAAAACTAAAGCAACTTTATTATAACATTAATGTTTACAAAAACAATTATTGTTTTTACCGTTATATTTTTCATGTTTTGTTTTATGGTCTTATTTTACATTTCAAAAAACATTTTTTTAAAGTTTACTACAACACCACGTGAAAAATTTTCGATTTAGAGTAATTTTATTATAAATTATAGAAAATGGCTTGGAACAAGTTCTCTACTTTTCTTAAAGAGCAAATTATAAGTGACTTTCAAAATGGTTTGTCCCAAAAAGAAAAGTTTTCAATATGTAAATCAGTGATTTCTCGAATAATATGTCGATTTCGATCAACCGGATCAGTAGTAACAGTGCATTCTGCAGGTAGACCGAGGAAACTTCATATCGTACAGATAAAAAAAATAATCCGTGAAATAAAAAAGAAGCCTTTTTTCACATCAACTGAGTTAGAGAGAGAATTATCTTTGGAAATGAGCTCAAGAACTGTAAGAAGAAGAGCTGAAGAAGCAGGTTTAAGAGCTCGAAAACCACCAAAGAAGCCATTTATTTCTCAAAAAAATCGCAGAGCCAGGTTAGCTTTTGCAAAGGCTCATATTGGTTGAAGTTCTGCTCAGTGGAGAAACATATTGTTCTCAGATGAATCCAAATTCAACATAAAAGGCTCAGACATGAAGAACTTTACCGCAAGGAGACCAAAAAATGAACGTCTTAAACTGCAATATTGTAAAGGAACGGTTAAACATGGTGGAGGCTCAATAATGGTGTGGGGTTGTTTTTCATACGATGGATTGGGCCAATTTACCAAATTATTGACAAAATGGATCGATTTGTTTATAAAAATTTGTTGGAAAACGTAATGCTGCCATATGCAGAAGAAAACATGCCACTGATTTGGGTTTTCCAACATGACAATGACCCAAAACATGCTTCGAAATTTGTTAAGGAATGGTTGAGTCAATCAAAAGTAAATGCTCTCGGGTGGCCATCTCAATCGCCAGACCTTACTTACTTACTTAATTGGCCATAACAACCCGTTTAACGGATTTCGGCCTGCCGCAACACATCCTTTCAGGCGCTTCTGCTTCTTGCGCGCCTACGCCAATTGGTTACACCAATCGATGACAGGGCTTCCTCGATTTGGTCCTTTCAACGGATACAAGGTCGTCCTCTTCGCCGATTTCCGCAGATCCCTGCATCAAATACTCGTTTCGCCGGAGCATCCTCCTCCATTCGAACGACATGGCCGAGCCAGCGCAGTCGCTGGATATTAATATGCTGTACAACGTCCATGTCGTTGAGGAGCTCATACAGTTCACTGTTGTATCGGATGCGAAAATCTTCGCCAACTCGCACTGGACCGACGATGTTACATAGGACTTTTCTCTCGAATACTCTCAGCTGCATCAGTTCCTAATAGGGTCCATGCTTCTGCGCCATGAAGAAGCACGGGTATGATGAGCGTCGATGGTGGACTTGTCAGGTCTGAAGCCGCACTGATAAGGTCCAATCAGTGTTTTGACGAGTGGCTTCAGTCGTTCACACAATACGCCTGTAAGAACCTAATATGCGATAGGGAGAAGGCTTATACCTCTGTAGTTGCCGCATATCGTAGGGTCTCCCTTTTTCAGGACGGGACAGAGGACACTGTGTTTCTAATCGTTGGGTATACTTTCCTCTAGCCACATTTTGTAGATGAGCTGGTGCATGCGCTCTACCAACTCATTACATCCGGTCTTAAACAATTCAGCGGGGAGGCCATCAGGACCTGCCGCTTTGTTGTTTTTAAGTCGCATAATCGCGACTTTAACCTCTTCATGGCTAGGCGGCGGAATCTCCACGCCGTCATCATCGATCGGGTTTGGAACATCATCTCTAGAGGCGGTATTGATGTCGTCATCGCCTTGCAGCAGAGTAGAGAAGTGTTTCCTCCACAACCTCAGCACCCCTTGCGGATCTGTAACCAGGTTTCCATTCTCATCCTTGCAGGAAAACGCTCCGGGCTTATACCCCTCGGTCAGACGCTTAACCTTTTGATAATATTTTCGAGCGTCATTCCTACATCTGTATATCTCGACTTACTCACGCTCACGCCTTTCCTGCTCCCTCTTCTTGCGTCTGAAAAGGCGTCTCTCATCCCTTCTCCTCTCTCTGTAATTTTCGACAATGGCTCGCGTAGCGACCGACTGCAACGTTTTTCTGTTTGCGGCGTATTTCGCTGCAGCAGCCTCGCGACACTCCTCATCGTACCATTGATTTCGTTGGGGTGGGCGATCGAAACCAAGGACTGTTTCCGCAGTATTGCGCAAGGAGTGGGAGATGTTGGCCCACAATACGCCAATGTCGCTGAGATTGGATGGGCAATGACGGAGCTTATCAGAGAGTTGAGCGGAGAACGTTTTAGCTGTCCTTTGTGATCGCAGCTTCTTAACGTCCAGCTTTCGCAGTGCACTAGAGCGCGCGGTCCTCGAGGCGCAAATGCGCACTCGGAACTTGGCTGCGACAAGGTAGTGGTCCGAGTCGATGTTTGGACCTCTAAATGTGCGCACATCTAGTACACTGGATACATGCCTTCCGTCAATCAGAATATGATCGATCTGGTTGGATGTTGATCAATCGGGGACATCCAAGTAGCCTTGTGAATGTCGAGATGCTGAAACCTGGTGCTACATACTACCATGTTACGCGCCGCGGCGAAATCGATCAGCCACATACCATTGGAGGTAGTGTTTGCGTGGAGGCTGAACTGTCCGACAGTGGGGCCAAAGATACCTTCCCGCCCGACCTTTGCATTAAAATCTCCGAGGGCGATTTTGGCGTCATGGGTCGGGCACTTATCGTATACGTCCTCGAGTTTAGCATAGAAGGCATCCTTAACCACATCGTAATGTTATAGAAATACAAAAGTTGCTTTAGTTTTGACCACTAGAATTTATGTTTATTTCGTTATTTTGAAAAAAAAAAATAATCTTTTAAGTAAATTAATTATAATTTTTTTTGCATTTACATTTAATATGAATAAAGTCTAAATATAAAAACCAAAAAACATCCCGTTTTAACGTTTTTAGCAGAATATATTTTCTAAAACATCAAAGTGTAATGTCAGTTGCTTTAGTTTTGGCCACCAGTGTATATGTACATATATGTATATGAACCAACCAAAAATCTAATTACGAACAATTAATAATAACAAATTCTCTTCTACAGATTACTCCCATTTTCTTCAATCCCTATTTTCTAATCTTTTGAAAGAAGTTTGCTTTAAACTAACACTCACATTATTTCACCAGTTTTATTTACAACTTAGAAAATAATAAATATTAGAAACGATGTGAAAAAATGAACGTCTAACAATACGCGCTTTCGTTTCTACGAATTTCCAATTCTACAAAAGGCAAATTTTTTGCATAGAATAAATAGTGCTTAATTACGGGGGATGCAGGGTAAATTAAACAAAATATTTAAATTAAGTCGAAAAGAAAAAATAACAAATGTGTGGGAAAAATAGACTATAATTAATCAAATTATTTAGTAGACATACTTTCGGGTTTCTGGAGTTGATCGAAAATAACGAATTACTCCTTTTTTATTTTCTTCTCTTCTTTTTTATTATCCACAAAAACGTATTTAAACAATTAACCAAGGCATATTCAACTAGGTAATAGCATTTGTACAACAACTCAATTCAACAAAAATAACATGTATTTTCTGTTGCAAGGCACACTTAAAAGGTAGTGGTAATAGTACAATAACTCAATTCGCAGTGTTTTTTAACAATATTTTCTGTTGTTTTTGGGTCCACACAAATGTCAAATGATGAAATTCACCTTAAGCCAGAAATGACAAAGGCGAATCCATATAATGATATAAAGTTGTTATTTTGTGTCATTATTTCTTTGTTGCTTCTTTTCGTTTATAAAAAAAATTTAAAAAAATAAACTTTGAAAATAAAATTTCTTAAATACGGGCTGATTTGATACCAATAAGGTATGAAGACCTTCTTCAGAGAGATACTGGGAAGCATAAGAGCAGATTCTACAATAAAAGTTGTGCTAGAACATCCAGAATACTTAAATAAATTGTAAATTGTGTAGAATACAAATATAAAAGGAAATAAAAAATAAGTAAATAAAAGAATGTACAGTTTGTCAAAAAAATCTTTACACATAGAGAAAAATTAAGAAAACTTAGAAAAATTCATTGATTTCAAAATTTTAAATTTTTTCAAACAGGATTTTATAAACATATGTTTTGTTAATATAATAAATAAAAAACTTTTACAATAATGACAATATTCTAATGTAAATAATATTAAAAAACAAAAACAATCCATTTTTTCTGCGGTCAAAAAAATGTTTGTACACTTGATAAAATATTAAGACTTATGTAATTTTTTTAAATTTATAGTGCTAATATTGTGTGTGTCCAGCTTGCCGACGCCTTCTATGGATTGAATAAGCTGCGGAAAGCCATATTCTAATGGTATTTTTTCCCACTCTTCTTTGATGAACTTTACCAAATCGTTTTTATTTGTGGGCGATCTTTTCCCTACCTTTTTCTTTAGATGAACCCACAAATTATCGATAGGATTAATATCAGGACTTTGGGCAAGAGTATCAATAACTTTGGTGCAGTTGTAAAGTAACCTGGAGTTGCATAAATAAGATTTATTTTAAGTATCATTATCTTGATAGTACTTGTGATTAAATTTATTCCGATTAACCGGGTCAATAAAACCAAATTTCTTCAAGCTGGCGGTCAGTTCATTTTATAAAATATCAAGATGTACTTTCTTAGTCATTATTTCATCCAAACACCAACTCCCTTGCTGGATATACAGCCGAATACCATTGCAGACAGTTTTCTATAGTTTACTGTAGGAATAAGATTTTTATTTTCTAGTGCTTTCAAAGGCTTACGCCAAACTCGGAGGAAGTGAAATGCATTCGGTGGCAAATCTTAATCTCTTTTCGACATTTTGTGCCGACAGCAAGAGTTTGTTCCTAGCCATTCTTAAAGAATATTTGTGTTTTTGAAGAACATTTCCAATGATTTCTTGGAAAACACGTAACACAAAGTCTTTTTAAACTTGAAGAGCTAATCATTTCGTACTAGATTGCGGTCTATCATACACGGTTCTACTAATTGTTCTCTCAACTCGTTGCGTCATCTTTTTTGGCCTGTCTGTAGATCCCTTTAAGTCGAGTCCTCCTTCTTTTTCAACACGGGATATAAAATTATATACAGTCCTGATGTTTAAGGAGAACATAAGGGGGATTTTATTGGCAGATTTGCCTTTGTAGTAGTTGAAAAAGCCCAATTGTATAATATTTTTTGAAACTTGTTTTCCTGCCATTTTTTGTATTCAAATATAAAGACACATGTTACATAAAAACGATCCCTTCATTACTAAAACGTTATTTACCCCTTTCACATTCCACATCATTTGTAAAAAACCCAAAATGCGCAACATTTTTGGGAAATAACGGCATATTTTGTTATTTTTATATTATCTTCATTCAATATGCAAAGATTTTTTTGACACTTTTTATATTGAGCAAAGTTCTTTTGTTGTTGTTATTATTGTAATGCGTGCTCCTTTTAGGAAACTATTTGTGTCTTATGGTCGTAAACAAGTACAGTTATAGAATGTGTGCAAAAATAAAAAAATATATAAAGATTTTGTTGTTGGAATTCTTGAATGAAGATCAAATTTTACATTTTTTTGGTCTGTGCAAAGATTTTTTTGACAAACTGCATATACAGTGAGCAAAAAAAATGTGTACACTTATTTTAAAAAACTAACAAATTATTCCACAGGATTTTGTCCAAGATGACTTTCTAGAGAATCTGGCCGCCGTAATCAAATAATCACAACCCTTTGTGCCTGAAAATGTTGAATTTCATAGTTTCAATGGTTATTTTCTGTATACGTAACCAATAGAGAAATGTTTATAATCAAAAAATAGTTTTTAACCTTTTATTTAATCTTAAGGACAATAAATTTCATTTTTTAGTAATTGTTTGTTCAAAAATGTATGATGTGCCGGCACAACTTTTATTGTAGAATCCGCTCTTATGCTTCCCGGTATCCCTCTGAAGTATAACGACCTTAGTGGTAGCGCAAATCAGCCTGTATTTAAAAAAATTTGTTTTTCTACAATTTGTTTTTGAAAATTTTTTTATAAACAAAAAGAAACAGAAGATAAATAATGACATAAAATAACTACTTTATGTCATTATATGGATTCGCCTTTGTCACTTCTGGCTTACGGTGAATTTTATTTGACATAACCGGTCACACAAAAACAACAGAAAATACATGTTGTTTTTGTTAAAAAACACTGCGAATTGAGCTGTTGTACAAATGCTATTACCTAGTTGAATATATTTTGTACTATTACCATCACCTTTTGAGTGCGCCCTGACACCACCAGACATCTTGGATTCGCCTTTGTCATTTCTGACTTACGGCGAATTTCATTTGACATAACCGGTCACACAAAAACAACAAAAACTACATGTTTTTGTTAAAAAACACTGCGAATTGAGTTGTTGTACAAATGTTGTTGAATATACCTTCTTATTTTTCATTCCTGAATAAACCATTGAACTATATTAAACATTGGAGTCTCCAGGTAAAAAGAGTGCTTATACACCAGGATCTGTGCTGAGCTACGAATGATGCTGCGGTGTCAGCATCATTAAAGGAGTTACATCGTCCAAAGGGACCCGTGCGTAAGGTTACAAAAGATGATTGTGTTCAACAATACATATTGTTGACAAATTGGCAGAAACCGGTGTCACCCTTCAGGAGGAGTTGTATGTGATTATGTTACTCGATAGCTTACCAAAATCATAGGAGAACCTTGTTGTGGCTCTTGAGGCGAGAGATGACCTTCCAAAATTATCTACGCTGAAGGTTAAATTAATTGAAGAAGGGGAACGTAGAAAGGTAAACAACGATGAAACAATGAGTGCAGACAATAGCGTGCAAGTTTTTATGGCGATAGAGAAGAAAGGCAATAAACGAAACAGTTATGGGAAAAAGAACAACAATACAAATGAAAACAACGGTACTTGAAAGAAATCAAACTTTAAATGCTTTAGTTGTGGCAGAATTGGTCACTATGCGACACAATGCAAAGAAAAGGATGCGAAAGCAGGACAGAAAGATGATCGAACACATCGAGCTTTTTCTATTTCAAATAAACCGACCGCAACATGTTTTATCAGTTTGAAGAACATTAAGAGGAAATTATAATTGCTGGTAATAACAGCATACAAACTGAAGGAAATGGGCAAGTTTACATGAAGGAGTTTGACTTGACATTGAAGGAGGTTCTATATGTTTCGTGTTTCCAATGTAATTTCATTTCGGTTGCTAAGGCTATAAGTAATGGTTGTATTATAACTTTTGATGACACAAATGCTTTGGTAAAAAAAGGCGGTATGGTTTGGTTGACTTCCAAAAGAGTTGACGGTTTATTTTTGTGTGGTGTAAATAATAATAAAACGTTTATTTTCGTGTGAAACCACTGAGGAGGCGATGAAATGGCATAAACGTTTTGGCCACATGATTTTTGCTAGCTTGAGACAACTGAGGAATAAGGAAATTTGAACCAAAGGGTAAGAAATATATTCCGGTCGGGTATTCCGACACGGCCAAGGCTTACATATTATATGAAAGGAGTACCAGTAAGGTAATTGTAAGCAGGCACGATTACTTCATTGAGAAGGAATCAAGGGAATTTGTTGATATTGAATTACTATCGAAAACGGCAGTGCAACGAAATAATAATTGCGAAATGAATATTGATAAAGTTACCCAAGTTGAAAGCGATTATGAATTGGCTGATGAATTTTATGGATTTGAATAAGTTCCTGAAAGAAAGAAAGTCGGAACACTCAAAATTAATCGCACAGGTGCACAAAGTAGACACAAGAAAACGTACAATACAGTGAATTTAATGTGCTCTGAAAATATGGACGTTACCGAAACCGCACTTTTGAAGAATGAAACGTGGAAAATTGTTAAGGTTACTCCGGAACGAAAGGCGATCGGTTGTCGTTGGGTGTTTTCGCTTAAAAAGAACTAAAAACGTGACGTCGAAAGATTTTAAGCTAAGTTGGTAGCGAAAGGCTGTTCCCAAGTTTATGGAATAGATTATGGGGAAACATTTTCTCCCGCCGTAAGGTACGAACGTATAAGAATGGTGTTTGCGCTTGCAGCTGAGTACGAGTTGCACTTACACCAGATGGATGTTTCTACAGCATACCTCAACAGTAAACTAGATGACGACATTTATATTACACAGCCCGAAAAATTTGTTAACGAGAGAAGACCACATCATGTATTAATGTTGAAGAAGACATTGTGTGGTCTCAAACAATCAGGCCTCCAGTGGAACCGTATGCGTATGAGAGTGAGTCATGCCCTTATATAAGTAAGAGTGAGAATAAGTGAATATAATTGCAGTATATGTAGATGACATGTTAATTGCGTGCTCTGATATCAATGATATGAAATTTCTAAGAGGGTCGAGGTTGTCGACAAAGGACCAGTAAACCATTTTTTGAACATAATAGAATAGAGAGAGATGGACCAACGGGATCAATAGCAATTAGAACAGTTACTGAAGCGATATAAAATCTATACCTGTCGGTCAGTATCAACAGCCGTATCAGAATCTTTGGAGCCGAATTTCCAAATTGCATGCAATGACGAGAATTGTAAGAGAGTTTACCAGGTTGAGTTCGTTCCGTCACGTACATTGATTTATGTACCAGGCCTGATGTTATGTACTCTATATCAAAAGTATCTCAGAAGAACATCCACATGTGGAGCATTTTGGAGAGAAAGCTAAAATATTTGAGCAAAACTAAAGAGATGTAACTAAAGTATTGTAAGAAAGATCATCCAATCGAATGTTACGTTGCCGCAGACTGGGGAAGAGATGCTATTGACCGTAGGTCATATACCGGTTATACTTTTCTTTTAGCTGGTGCGGACTTTCTTGGGAAAGTCGTAAACAACAAACAGTGGCCTTATCAAGCACTGATGCGGAGTATATGGCACTATCTTCTGCACGCAAGGAAGAAACATACATAGGAAAGTTATTGAAGGAAATCCAATTGTACGACAACACTGTTATTACAATCCAAGGTGACAATATGGGAGCATTACAACTGGTTAAGAACCACCATGTCAGGGATTTATATGAGAGGAAGCTGATAGATTTAAAGTACTGCAGCACTAATGATATGATTGCTGATGTGTTGACCAAGAATCTGCAGACCATGAACATTTCTCGGAACTTTTATGTCTGGTTAGATAGTTAATATTTATGTATAATTTATATTGAGTCGGAATATAAATATTAGCATTGAGGAGGGGAGTTGGAATTGGCAACTCCGTTGTGTCAATCCGAATATTTACAACCCTGTTTTTCTTTTTTCATCCATGTATAATTTGTATTTTAAATTAAACTGATTTTTCATTCCTGAATAAACCGTGAACTATACACACGGTCGTGTCGTCTTTATTTAAAGGAATAAAAGCCAAGCGTACAGTATAACAACAGGTGTTATCTTCTTTTAGAATTCTTCACATTCGGCAAATAAGTGATCTAAATCAAATTCGCTTTTTGGTACTCTTCATCGCTCGAGTTCAAAACCTAAAAAATCATCTAATTCGTCCATGATACCATTACTATTGTGGCACCTTCTTAGTTCTTCCCATTTTTCCAGCAAGTATTCGTTTAAGACGACCGCGATTCCCTCTTTTTGCAGTTTTAGTTTAACTGTCAATTACGCTCTCAGTGACAATTTCAATGTCTTTTTTATCCCTTGGTTGTTGGTTTGATATCCTTTGAAGTCCAACTCCCATCTAAATATAGATGACAGACCAAATTGAATCAACATACACCATGCCATATCTAATACAGTTCTATTTTTTCTTTCTAAAACTCCATACAACTCGTGAAGATTTTCAAAAATTCTTCATACCATTGTTGACATATTCTGTATCCAATCATTACGTAGGTCCTTTATCATCGATATTTTTTTTTTTTTTCGTAATTTCGACTTTATTTTTTATTATATATGTATTTTACACCAACGGTTCCTTTCATTTACAAAAATAACGAAATGCCGTCGATATTTGAGATTGCTTCCCTTGGATGTAAACTTCGCAAGCTGGTAAATTTGTTTGCAAATCAAATGTCATTTATACCAATAAACTATTTTTCTTCGTTATTCTTTCAAGTCCTTGTTGTTTGGTTGACCAATAATTTCATGTCAAAGTTTAAGGCTTTGCATGTTCACACATCATACTGAAGCCATGTTCAAACCTTTATTTTTATAGTGCAGGTCTCCCTAGTATAACGCGGTACTTTTACAATGCGTTTTCAACATAAAGCGATTAAAAAAAACAATGTTTTTAACAAATGACGAAAACTTTGTAGGGCAAATTTCTTCTGATGATGCTAAAGCTCACTATTTCGACGTGATATGATGTTTGAAGTAAAAAAAAAAATTAAATTAGGTAATGACATAAATAACTACTTTATGTCATTATGTGGATTCGCCTTTGTCATTTCTGGCTTACGGCGAATTTTATTTGACATAACCGGTCACACAAAAACAAAAGAAAATACATGTTGTTTTTGTTAAAAAACACTGCGAATTGAGTTGTTGTACAAATGCTATTACCTAGTTGAATATACCTTGTACTATTACCACCACCTTTTGAGTGCGCCTTGACACCACCGTACATCTTGGGAAAAGTTTATTGGAACACAACGCTCAAATTTATATAAAAGCTAAGTCTTCTATAATGCATATTACATAACGCGGAATTTTTAGAACGTAATCACCGTGTTATACGAGGAAAACCTGCATAAATCTTCCACACCGCCTTGCAAGGAATTGTAACTCATTGTTGCAAGAATTGGATTTATTCTAGGTACCACTTCCAGACCACCCTCGGTAATTTTTAATACTGACAATACAAAAGAGAACAAAAAAATTTTTTTTTTTACATTTATTTTGATGTTTCCCCATCCAAGTATGCCAGTGTTGTTGTTGGCTAAACATAGTTATCTGCTTTTGTTATTAATGAAGTTTGCATGTTATTTGCCTTTTTGGCTACGCAGATCTGAATTGTTGTCCTGCATCTTCAAATTCTCCCAGTTATTCGACCTTTAGTATTTAGGTTTTTGGCTAATTTCTTCTGCGACTCTATGGCAATTCTAAACATTTCATATTCATTGGGGACACCATACAGTAAAAGTATAGCCGGCAGCTTATCTATTATCACCGTTTGTATCTCATTCATGTCACACCAAAGAATTTTCGCACGTGATTGCGCATGACATCACAGCTTAGCATTTTTGTTAAAAGAAGTATTGGTAAACCGGTATGAAACTTATCCCAAACTTTCTTTGATGTCTGATTTAAACGTCACAGATATTTCGTCGTTTTTACTCTGTTCGTTATGGAGTTTGGGTGAGCTAATTGATAATATGAGATCCGATTTATCCTTTTCATCATTCTCTATTCATAAAGTTGTCAACGAGTATCTTCCGGTTTCTCCAATCTTTACACAAGTACACGTTGTTCTACTTGAACTTTCTAAGTGTCAAAATTTTTCCTGTTTAAAGGTTTTATTTTTACCTCACTGTAAATCCTTCTATAAAGAAAAAATAAAACAATCCTGTTCTTTTAAAACGTATTCCCAAAATTTCACATTATTGGACACGAAGACTCCACCGTTAAATGTGAAGTACCGTACCTAGCCGCAGGTATTAAATACCTCCATAACTTGCTGAGTTTTTTCCTTTTATTTTTATTAATTCAGCTCAACAATATTACAATGGAAAACGATATCAAAAGGAAAAGAAAATTTCAAATTACCAAATTTGCGAAACAAATGTGAAAACTGTATGTACAGTGGAGGCCATGAGTTTAGCACACTTTATCTTTAAAAACAAATGTTTCCTGTATTTCTTTATTGTTTTTCATATTTCTTTTTTATACGTGTAACATATCTTGCTAGGACCACGACACAATACATTCATTGTCATTCCTATATATTGAATATCTTAGCTGTTTTTCGGTTCAGGATAGAATAACCGTCAAAAACACTGGACAGTATTTTAGCACAAAATATAAAAAAATTATTCACATATAAAAAAAAGTAACAAAACAAAACAAAAAAATGTTTATATTAGATATCCATGCAGTTAGTTAGGGCAATAGCTCCTAATTATATACATACATATGTATATCCTTACTGGTTAACTTAATTGGAATCAAAAGCAAAGGCGTTTAAGGCGTGAAGTGTAAAGTATATAATAAATCCAAGCGACAGACTACAGTTGCGGCCTCCTGGCATTCTCCCATTTTACTACGTGTAAGTGGCGTGAATCATTAATAATGTTGTTTTTTAAATGAATAAAAATGTAAACATTTAAACTTGTTTTTAATTCATCGGAAAATTTTGTAGATTTATTTTATGACAATATTTTTTAAATTCATTGAATTTTATTATTAAGTATGAATTGTTTATGTATTTAAGAATGAACAAATCGTAAAGATTGTTTGTTTTAAATGTGGAAACTTTTAAAGAAAGAAAAGAAAATAACTTAATTGAAATGTTGGTCAAATTTCATTTCATTACTTCTTCGAATATTCAAAAGCAACGTAATATAGCACGAGAATAAGAAGAATACTGTCGTAATATTTAAGATTATTTTATTCTTTTTGCTGGATGCATTTCTTGGTATTTGTTGCACGTCTTTGCTGCTCTAGAGATATTTTGGTTATTTTCTGGCAATAATGCATAAAAAGAGAAAACAAATAATTTATTGCTTTTCATTCATACATTTTGTCCATTGTTAACATTTTACATTTTTTTAAGTATTAACCTCGTATTATCACATATGCTGATAGCTTGTAATAAATTACATTTTATTTATATTTTAAGAGAATAAAGAAGATTTTTTAATTTTTAAATTTTGCAATTTTCATGAAAAACCCCTTTACCACTGTACTTTTGATGATGGTATGACTTCATCATTTAACGCTTAGATACTAAAATGGGAGGCAATAGCGTACACCCAGTAGAAAAGTGACTGAAATCAAAACTTTCATTTTTCGAGTTTATATGCTTAAACTATGTCGAACACACTTGTTTATTTATAAAAAAAAAAATATCAGTTTATTTTGTTGCTGTTAATTGTTGCTAAAAATTGTCCAAAGATTTTGTTTTTAACTATTTTTAAGTAAATCAAAAATAGTTTTTAAACGATTTCTGAAAAATGAAAATCTTGAGTTGAGTCACTTTTGTACCGGGTGTGCGATATATTCATGTCCCGTAATATGTCAAAAATAAATATTTGAATACTTCAAATCAAGGTAGATTTATATACGTAACCGTAAGTCTACAGCTGATGAATGTTGTTGTTTTTTTTTGTGTTTTGTTTCGATAATCATTTTCGCATTTATAAACCCTGATTTGTACCTGATGTATCCTTAACCATACGCTCTCTAGAAATTGTTCAAGATTACTATTTCAAAGCCAATTTTATAAAAAAGACTATTACTAATATTTAAGCTTTTAACACTATATACATATGTATATCTTTCAAACTACAACCTAGACCTACTATATTAAAATTTATTTAGACGACAGTGCTGAATTACCCAGAAATGATTTCGATTTCTCCTAGGTGCCTAAATTATGAGCAATGACAAATAACGTTTACATTAGCCATTTTTCTCGAAGGCCATATAAAAATATGTTATTTACATAAAGTGGAAATGTTATTGGCTGCATGGAATAATTTTTTTAATTTATAGGTGCGGAGTTAAGCATGACATAAAAATCAAAAGAAACTTCTATATATAAAATTTATATAGTTTTTTAATTGCTTTTATTAATTTCCTATGGAGGTTTGAGGGTTAATTTTTTTGACATTCCGCATACTCTTTAACAAAAACACAATCCATGTTGTTTTTGCATTGTTGTATTTGTTGTAGACGGTTACCGTATATAAATCTACCTTGCTTCAAATATTTAAAAAAAAAAACGATATTTTTTTTCACATAACGTAAAATTATTAAACTTAAATATGAGAATACTTTCTAAAAAGGATTAAATTTAAGCCTTTGTAGGTTACTTTGTATGTCTGGATTAATTTATTATGGTCCTGCCTAAAGAATCGTGTAGTAAAGATGAATGCGCAATTTAAATACAGAATTTAGTTTTATTTATTCGTCGTCTTGAATTAATAAAATAAAGACACCATTTTTATACAAACTAAAAACAGGCAATTGAATCACTCATAGGTTATGGGCCCAGTTCGATGACAACCTGTTAAAGAAAAAGTTAATTGAAAAGAATTGAGACTATGGATGGCTCCGTGGTACACATTGAACTCTTAAATGCGAATAATTACGATACATGGAAACTATAAATGAAGGCGGTCCTAATCAAAAATGATCATATGTCGATGGATCAATTCCCTGTCATGCAGCAGAGGCAGATGTTAATAAGTGAAAGGTGTTTGACCAAAAGGCTTGTGCTTGAAATATAGTTGTTGTACAGTCTTCCCACGTCATATGAGACATTTACTTGCGGTCTTGAGATCAGAGATGAATTTTCGATTTCGGAAATTTTTAAGAGTGAAAACAACATGTGTTATATGTGAAATCATTTATCAAAAACTAACAAAACAGACCACAAACGCAGCAACAACAGAAGACAGTCGATGAATTGTTAAAACTGCAAAACAAAAACAATAAAGAGTCATGGTGGTAATGTCATCGAACAACAGTCAAAGCTCAATACAGTAGAGGCTGGATTTTTTTTGGGAAGGACGACAAAAGTAATTGATGTCTAGATAGCGTGTGCACAACTCACATGAGCGCAGACAGGAAGAATTTCATAGATTTTGGCGAATCACGAGAAACGAAAATAACAGGTGTAGGCGACGTCAACATTGTAGTACGAGTAAAAGGCTATGGATCAAAAATAATCCTTGATGAGGTATTGTATGTCTCGAATTTAAGAATGAACTTGCTGTCGGTTTCTAAAATTACTGATAAGGGGTACGATATGCTGTTCCGTAAAGATGGCGCTGTAATAATGAAAAACGGTTGTCATTTGTACACAGCAAATAGAATCGGAAACCTGTTTTATTTAAAAGGCTAACAAAAACGACCCGCTATTGTTAAAGAGAAATACGGCAATATAAACATCATCAGCATCAGCAAATGGGACACCTCAACGAAATTGCCTTGAAATTGATGATGACAAAAAATTTGGTACATGGCATGCAATTCTCAGAGGAGGAAAAATTTTTCCCATGTGGAATACATATCGCTCCTTTATTGCAACACAGTCATATCTCAAAAAAACTTGAACTTGGCAAAATGCGATTTAAGTTTTCAAAACATACGTCCAATGATCTAATTGCCGCAAACATTTTTTGCTATAACTTCGTTTCAGCTTGGGATATAAAACTGATTTTTTTTCAACATGTACAGAAGGTCTAAAAAAGCAGTTTTGCTTAAGTAACTGCAAATTTTTAATTTTTTGAGATATGACTATGTTGCAATAAAGGAGCGATATGTATTTCACAAAAACAGACACGAGAAACATTTCCAAAATGTTATGAAAATAGAACATCGGATCTTCTACAAATTGTCCCTAGAGACATTTGTGGACTCGTGAGGTGTAATTTCATCTCCGGCGCAAGATATTTCATTACTTTTATCGAGGTATTTTTCTTGAAACACAATTCATACGCATATGAAAGGAAGATAAAATATCTCCAGACTGATAACAGAATGAAGTATGTCAGCACAGAGTTTAACAAATCCCTCGAGACATGTGGCATAAAAAAACATCTAACTGTTCATCATACCCCCAACAGAATTGGATAATGAAAGGAGTAGAACTCTCCCAGATGTAACAAGCAGGGACGGCCCCGGAATTTTGGGCTGAGGCTATCAGTACAGCATGCTACATCAGAAACAGATGTCCAACCAAATCCTTGTATGGCCAAGAGCCATTGAAAATATAAACACAGAAGATACCAAGTGTGCCAGTTTAGCGTTTATGGTGTCCGAGCAGAAAGCAGATTATTATTAGCCGTGACGTAAAATTTTTGGACAAAATGTTCTTTGAGAGCGAAATTGGCGAGTCAACGGACTGCCTTTTTCCTGTTAAAGCGATTATGGAAGGTAATGACGTCACAGTTGAGACGAGTGGTAGGAAACGTGGTTTACGTCCAAGAAAATATCATAAATATGCTGTTGATATGAAAGAAGTGGATCACAACGGCCAATCTTATGAGGGTTGTGAGATAGCGAATTTGGCCATGACATGTGATTCAATAAGAATAAATGAGTCTTTTAGCGGGGATGAGCGTGGATCATGGACTTGTGCTGTCGGGAATGAATATTTTGCGCAGATAATCTACAAAACTTGAGAGACAGTAGAGCATCCAAATGATAAGAAAATAATAGGTAATTGTTTTGTCTTTCGCACCAAAGAAGATGTCAGAAAGAAGGTGCGTCTGGTGGCCAAAGGATTTTCAGAACGTCCAGGGGAGAATTATGGGTCAACTTATTCTCCGGTAGTAAAATCCTCATCAATTAGAATTTTAGCGACTATAGCGGCGGAACTGAATCTAAGAATACATCAAGTGGATGTCGGCACTGCGTACCTCAATGGAGAACTTAGCCATTTAATGTAATTTCCAGATTATTTGATGGATGTCTTGCAAAAGCTGAAAAATGGAGCATCATTGTACTCGTCCATCAGTAAGACAGACAATGCTAGAGAAACTGTCTTGAAATGGTTGCAGAAAATTCAGAACTGCGAGAAACCAGTATGTAGCCTAAAGATACCTTTATATGGCTTACGACAATCGGGATTGGAATGGTATCAAAAACTAACGACAAAGCTGAATGAGTCTCCGCTCGTTGTTTCTGAACATGACAGCGCGTAACATATTAATTCTGGTAGACAATGTGGACGATCTACTTTTGGCGTCCAACGATGATGCTTAGGTGGACGAAGTTAAAAGAAAATTTCTTGCAGGTTGTTTTGAAATGATAAATAAAGTACACGCGCATTATTGTCCGGCATGCAGTTGAAACAGGACTTGGCCAAACACCAAGTTTTTCTGAGTCAGACGAACTACACTAAGGAATTGTTGCGTAGGATTTCAATGGAAAATTTTAAACCCATTTGAACTCCCATAGAGGCTAACCTGAAACTTGAGAATTTCATCACATTAGATGATAATGTAAGAAGATACCCATATCAAAAGGTTCGAGTCCCAGGCCAGACATCAAAAATATAAAAACTACAAAAAGTATTTTTTCGGCGATTTCTTCTCTTTCTCTTCTTGAAAAGTTTCTCAAATAAATCTGTCGTTCGGAGTCGACTTTAAACTGTAGGTCCCGCCACTTCTGTATAAAATTAACACACACAACATAAGTGGTGTGAAAAACTGCGGGCTTCTTGGAGACGATTGCTGTAGGCTGTCTAATGGTGAAGGTATAGCACTGACCATTTGATAGTCACCACCAGCAACTCGTTTCCGTTCGCATCTTCCGTCTTTCCACCTTTCCTAAAACCTGCACAATGCATTGCATGGGTAGGGGTCATCCCCTGAGTGCAGGTTTAATCAAAAAAAAAAAAAAAAAATTGGAGCGCTCATGTACCTCTCAGTGATGACACGTTTAGATATCTAATACATTGTAAATTATTTAAATCATTACAATTCGTGTAACAATTTGGAGCATTGGAAGGCGGTCAAGCGGGTATTAAGATACCTAAAGGTACATCAGAATATGGCTTGTTGTCCCAAAAGAACGGTTCTGATTTATATGGAGTGATCAACGCAGATTGAGGCGGAGACCAAACGGGTAGACGTTCCTACACCTATTATGCCCTCATACTTTCTGAAGCAGCCTTCAGCTGGTAGCCTCGTAAACAAAAAACGGTAGCAGTCTCCAGCAATGAATCGAAATATCTAGCATTATCTGAAGCCGTCAAAGAAGCCTTATATCTTAGAGGAATCTTGAACAAAGTCGGCCTGAGCCATAATTTAATAAAGCTGTACAACGACAGCCAGAGCGCTCAAAGCTTGGCAAGATATTTGTTTCACTCACGTACAAAGCACATCGACGTCGGACACTACTTCATACGGGAAAAATTGAACTCCGGTGAAATTGAATTAGAATACTTGCGGATGGAGGATATACCAGCAGATATGCTGACAAAAAGAGTTCCAGCACGGAAACACCCTAGCTGTTCCATGGAGCTTGGTGTCGCTCTTAACAATTAGCGGATAATGCCCACTTTGAGTAATATATTATAGGATGACTAGAATTTTTCATTATTATTTTATTCATTCGTCGACTTGAATTCATAAAATAAAGACATCATTTTTATGCAAACCTAAAACTCATAATTTTAAATTTTCTTAAAAATATATTGATTGTGTCAAAGGAAAAAAAAATATAATTTATCTTCTTAATATTGGCAAGTCTCCTTTTCTTCATGATGTCAAAATGAAGCAGATTCTGAATATGACATGACTGTTTTATCTAGAGCTGAATAATGTAAGGCACATGTATATTCAATCCAACAGTTTTTATTCAACTAAAATGGCTTACGACTAATAACAAATAGGTAGAAAAAAGGTAGATAAATGACTACTGGCAGAGTTGCCATATATGGCAATATGTTAACTAATATTGGGTCATAACAATGACCCATCAAATCTTCGAAATAGTTTATTGGTTATTAAAACAGCGTGCAAAATATTTTTTATTTGGATAAGACTCACCGTAAAATGTTTTTGTATTTATGATATATTCAGATTCAAATTCCTTATATTATAATTTGCAGATCTGTATCGAACTTCAAATCTTTATATTAGGTTAGATATTACTGATTTAAACATACCTTGTTGAAAATGTTGATGCAATCTGCTTGTTGAGCATCTTCTAGGTAAATTTAAAATAATTTTCAAATTTTTGTTTTGGATTATTTGCAGCTCCTTTAAATAGGGTGTGGCATATTTATTTGACATCTATATGTCACAATGCACATTTTGTACAATAAGATTTTATTTTTATAATTCAAAGTTCATTTTCGATTTAATAATGGGAAAAAGGCTCTTCCACTTTTGACGGTATCCGCTGCATACAGTGCAATTGACTGATCTTTGAGTATTTGAAAGTCCGATGCATAAATTAAATACAGAACTGGTGATAACACCGAATCTTAGGGAACTCCCGCTGGGATATTACGCTGGAAGGAGTATTCAGTATCAGTATTCACTACAGAGGATCTCTCATTTAAAAAACTTTGTACCATTGTAAATATATTGGATAAAAAAAAACTTATAACCATAAAATGTGCAAACTGGTCTTTAAGTTTATTCACGTCTACATCAAAATCGGTTTAAGAACATTTTCCATCAATTCCTATTTTACGAATCACATTCAATTTAGGTTTATTATCCATTGCATTGGAAAACTTTCTACCATAATAGAATGTTTTCACAAATTTTATGTGCTTAGGAACCTCTCTCCGTGCGGATGTGTAAAGAGCTTTCAAGTCATCAGTTCTGAACCTCTTCCACCGCTTGTTGGCACTATCTCTCTTATCAATTAGTGCTTTTGTTTTAGTAGTAAACCACGGTTGTTGTTTGGGTTTGATGACCTTGGTTTTAACGGGAATGGATTAGCCAAAAATCTGACGCATTTTTCTTGAATAAACGATAATTGGTCACTGGAATACAACAGATTGTTTTCATTGGAGTGCAACAATCATTGTTACCGTGTTTATCTTTATATAATTTACTTATTATTGCAAATAAAAATTAATTATTAAAAAAAATTTTTAATAAATTAATTGTTCGCTGTATGATGAGTAGTGTGTTATCTTAGACACTCAGCTCTGTCATCTGAAGTATGATCAAATATTTCTTTGGGCAAAAACTCTAAGGGTCAACCAATCGCCATCAATTCGTACAGATAAAATTAACACAAACACAATATAAATGCTGCGAGTAGTCATGTTAATAATACTGACTAAAGAGTTCTCTTGGCCAATAGTAGAATATAAATATGTATCTTAATTTTTAATTATCCTATATTGTTATTTGTGATGATTTCTCCGATACTATATCATTGTAAATAAATTTATGCACCCATATATTACGAAAAGTAATTGTTTTTGAAATTATTTGTATGGCTCAGTTAACTTTTATTTTGAGTTTATTTTATGAAACTATTTTACAAACGATATACATATCTACATACATACAATATACATACATCATTCAATTGAAAATATTTGCCTCATTTCATACTGTTATAAGCATATTAACTGGAATATAATTTTGATTTTTAAATTCGAAAAGAAGATATAAATTTACATTTTGTTTCCCATTAATGTTTTTATGACTTAATGCATGTAAAATAGTGTAATCTATCATTTCTAATTTCTTATTTCACAAATTGATGAAATTTTTATTTTGTTGTAACATTCCTGACCAGATGTTGATTGGGCATTATTTTTTCAATTGGGTCATGAATATTTTTTTCTTCTCTTTGTTTATTTTTTTATTTATTGTTTTTGTTATTGAACCAAAAGTTTTAAAATTTCATCTTTCCCTTTCTACATGTGTGTATGTACATATGTGCAGCAGTAACGTTTGCTTTTAAGTCAATTTACAGTTATTGATGTCAAAATTAACCTGTGCATATTTTTTTTTTTTTAACAAAACTAAATCCAGTTTAAAAACCTTTCTTAGATTTCATTATAATTATTTCTACAGTTTTTTTCTTTGGGATTTTTTTTCTGTTTGATCAGTGAATATTTCTTAATAAAAATCGAAAAATAATACTAAGAATTTAAAAAATTTCAGTGAATTAATATATATGTACGAATGTATTATATTTTTTTTTTTTTTAGTTTATTCAGATAACCTGCGGGCTTTTAAAAAACTACTAGGGTTTTAAGACAAATATGTACGTACATGTGTATTCGACGAGCTATTTGAAATGAATGGGGAAGAATTGAATATCAATTTGAATTTGGTACCTAATAAGAAAACTATGCATTTCTTATTTGAGAAATGGTTTAGGCATATTTTCAGATTTGTTCTCTGAACTCAACTACAGTAAAGATTTGTTTGTTTGAGCGGCGGAAAACTCTAACTCTCCACATATCGAATTTAGATGTTATTTATTGTCATATTGGTTTTATTTATAGTTGAATATATAAAATGTTTTAGGTTTGTACTGTTGGCAAAAAGGGGAAATCCATCGATGTTTAATATAATTTTTGTATTTATTTATTTTATTTATTTCGTTTTAAACAAGTCTAGTCGTTTTAGTCTTTTTTTTTCCAAATATGATTCATAATTATTTTAAAATTTTTTAAAGACGTCATTATTGATTTGAGCATTTGTATTTTATTTTTCTCAACAATAAAAAATCACAATTTACAAAAACAGTTGTAGCACAAATAGTTTGATAAAATTTACGTACTGTTATATAAATGTATTGTATGTACGCGCACGTGTAGTATACACTGTGTTATATATTTATATATATATATACATATGTATATGTGTATTTATACTAGACATGTATTTATATGTCATGTTTCTGGGAGGTATGATTCCGTACTTGAACGTTCTTGCGACTTTCCATCGTACTCATTATCATGCACAAATTTTCACACCTTCTGCAAATGGAAGTATTTGGGTTTTGAGTATATGAAGACAGCCCAACCAATATATCAGACCGATCACGGAAGTGAAGTGAAGTACCCCAAAAAGGTCTACGAATTTCACAATGTACGCAATTTTGAGAATATCATTTCGGTTAGAAATCTCCACTACGACAATTTAGAGCGGAATGGTCGTGTAATAACCGACTTTTTTGTAGGCCTGCAATTGAAAATTATGACCCGATATAGTATGTTGTTGCAACACAACGATATTACGAGCCATGACAATTGCGAAAAGAGGCTATGTTACAATATAGATTTAATCCCCTAACGTTGAAAACCACCATTCCTCAGTTATTGCCGATATACCACTCGAAATGTTCGAAAAAAAAATGATCGAAAACTACATTCAAAGGTGATCATTAAGATAACATCATATTTAATAGATAATAACAAGCCTAAGCATTATAATGAAATAAAAGTTTCATCGAAATCACAGCTTTCTGTGTGTTTTATTAATAATTACTTCTTAAAATTCTACTGTGCTTAAAATATTATTTTTATTTAAATTACTTTAAAAAGGTGGATAGGTAAATATAAAACCATTCGCTTATTACTGCTGTATATTCTCATGTACATCTAAGCTAAGCTGACCATACGTCCTCTTTTTAGAGGACAACAATCTATTTTAACTGGCTGTCGTCTATTTCTATAATCCGTCATCTTTAGTCATCTAAATTTTTAAAACCTTGATCAATATTAATTTTTGTAAATTAGAACATATTTTATTATTTTATTTTTTCTGTCAAGTCGTATGGAAAATGTCGTGCCGTGCCGTGTAAGTTAGTGCAATGAGTTTTAAACATTTTGTTATTTTTTATATTTAATTTTATATATTTATAAGTAAATCTAAATGTAAGTTTTTATATACATACATATGTATGTCCAGGTATTCCCCGACTTACGACCGAGATAGGTTCCTGGTCATCGGTCGTAAGTCGAATTTCATATAAAATATTTTTTTTATTTCATTTTTGGGATGATATAAAATTATTCACTTAAAAAATTATGACTTAGCTAATGCAATATATTTTTTGTACTGAAGTATGCATGTAAATCGAAGAATTTTATTTTGTATTTTTTTTTAATTTTGCTCATATATTTTAGGGATTCCCCGCAATTACATATTTATATTATTTAGATTTTCTATGAAAAAGTGGTCGTAAGTACGAATAGTCGTAAATCGAGCGGTCGTAAGTCGGGAACTACCTGTATATTATTATTTTTATTTATTTTACATACATACACACATTTTTCTGCGAAAAATGTTGAATTCAAATAAATTGTTTACTTTTTTCTTTATGTCATCTATTTTCATTTCCAAAATCTGGTCGCTTTATCTAAGCCCATGTACTTTATTAAGTACATTGTAGTTGTAAATAATTGTAAATAATAAATCACTTGAAAAATGTATACATAATTTGCATTTAAAATGTATAATATATTATACCCGGTGACTATAAATTAATTTATTTGTAAGTGTTGTCACAAAATCGGAAGTAAAAATATTTTTGCCGTAGTCAATATTTATCACATGATGTTTTCGTGGTATTTACCGAAATTAAGCCACTGAACTTACTTTGCACATACATACTTAGTTATTGTTAAATAGTAAATTGTTTCTCTAATTTGATAAAATACATTTTTTCAGCAAGTTTTGAATTTAAATTTTTTTTATAAATAAAAAATAATCGTTTTTATTTACGACATTTTAAGCATTTAAATCTGTCACATTGTACATAAATTTTGTTTAAAAGCTTGAATTGAAATGTTTAACTAGTGAACTATACAATTAATCAAATGCAATATTTATTAGCTAATTTATCAGAAAATTAATACATATTCAATTTAAAATTAGGCTGTTACACAAACACTATAATTAATGAATTAAGAGTTAAAACTTTAAATTATCAAGCTGAACGTGGTTAGATATATGTGCGTTCTTATTTTAATCGGGGAGTTTATTTTAATTCAAAAATTCTTATAAAAAATATATCATGATGAATATCTTTATATAGTGACCCAATAGACCAATGGGTAGTAAAGCAGTATGTCGCTGGGGTTTTATAGCTTAGTTTTCCACAATAAAGATATGGAGTCTGAAATGGCCGTTATAACACAATATTAATGTTAGTTAAAAAATAAATCATTTCATTATACATATATGCAAAATGTAACGTTTAGCTAATTAGAACTAATCTTTAAACATTTTAGAAGTACAGTGAACTCGGGATAACGTGAATTAATTTTTACCAAAGAAGTTCACATTTTCGAGTTTGTTCATGTTTTCGACTACCCAAATTTAAAACAAAAAGTAACCCTATTTAATGTGAATAATTATATGTTAATAAGAGTCATCAGATCCATCTTTGTCCGAAACTAAATTTCAAATACTTTTCCAGCAATTGTTCAAAATTTGTTGCGAGATTCTACTCCATGCTGAGTTCAAAAGCTTAATTGCATCTTTTATAATTAACATCTTAATAGAATTTAACTACACTAATACCCCGGTTTGCGTCGCTAATAGGGCCTGAAAAAACGCGACGCAAACTGAAACAACTCAAAACGAAGCACGATTTTCCATACATTTATATTGATTTTCATTTCATTGGTTCCGAGATTTATAATTTTAGCTGAACAAATAGATTTTTCAATAAAAAAAAATATTTAATTAATATAACGACCTACAACTTGCAAACATCTTAGGTCTTAGGCCGTAGTGGTAGCTCTGATATCACAAAGCTCACTTGAGCACGCATGGCGGCCCGTTGTGATGCCACGGGTGAAACGCAGTCCCTGTACTAACCAAGTTCCGCCAAATCAGGGAAAGGAAGAAGTTGGTCAGCGCAAGGGCTGCACAATAAAAGCACGACTACTCCACCCTGGAAAACCAGCCAGAAAATTTGATGAACGAAGCTATAGCCTTGATATCAATAGATGATAGCTCCGTTAAGCTAACGAGGAATGGGGAGCCAAATAACCTATATCTACTCCTAGCAAGAGACGGGCACTGGCAAAGAAAGTGAACAACGCTCTCCTCTTCCTCAGTGGACCTACATCCACGGCAGAAGTCGTTAAAAGGGAGCCTCATTCTCTCGGCGTGCCTACCCATGATGCAATGACCCGTAAGCACTGCCACTATAGTCGAGATGACATCACGACCGAGACTAAGTAATTAGTTGGTACGCCTTCCATTCATCCTGGGCCAGGTAAGTCTAGCGGTGGAGCAGGACTCCTCATTTACCCAGGATAGGTTGGCGTCCCGAAGGAACCTCCGCGCAATGGTCAACTTGACCGAGGCAAGTGGCATACCCATCTCAATAGAAGAGGATTCTGGAAGGAGCGCACCAGCTCTGGCGAGCTCGTCGGCCCTACAGTTTCCCGGAATATCACTGTGCCCAGGGACCCACACCAGAGAGACCCTGGTGAAGCGCCCCGAGACTAGGTCGAGACAGCGACGACATTCCCTAGCGATCCTAGAGTTGATCACGAACCCTGACAGAGATCTTATCGCAGCCTGACTGTCCGAAAAGATCGAGACACGACTGAAAGGAGGATCGTTAACGAGGATCCATTGAGCGGCCCGGTAAATTGCCATCACCTCCGCCTGAAACACACTGCAGTAGTCCGGCAGACGGAGAGAAATATTCAGGTCCAGTTTCCTAGAATAGACGCCGCTTCCGACCCCAACCTCGAGTTTAGAGCCGTCAGTATATATATCCAGGATATCCGGAGGGACGATCGTATCAGAATTCCAGTCATCCCTACTCGGAATCAGAAAGTGGAAACATCTATCAAGACAATGTTCAGCAGGGAAAACATCAGACAACATAAATATAGATGTATGTATGTATTTACATTAGACTTAAACTCGAAATACCCTTTTTCTGTTTTAGTTTTGCACAAACATTTTGTATTAACGACGCAAACTGAAATAAAAACAACGCATTTTTTAAGTCACAGAAATTTTTAAAAGACACAACTTCGAATTTGCACTAGATTTAAGCAGGAAATCCCCTTTTTCTTTTTTAGATTTCTACAAATAATTTCATATTAACGACGCAAATCGAAGCACTAACGATGCAACTTCGAGACATGCAACGCAAACTGAAACAAAAACGAAGCAACTTCGAAATCACAGAAATTTTAAAAACACGCAACTTCGAAGCAGACGCAGAACGAGGCGACGCACACCGGGGTATTAGTGTATTCTGTTTGTTTTCCAGCCACTAATCCCAAGAGACTGTTGCTATAATACAGTTTTGTTATTTTAGAAACATTCTGTTCCATGGGCTGAATTAACGGTGTGACATAGGATGGCAAAAACATCGAACAAATTAATCCATTATTAGAAATCAATTGAGATTCAGCCGGATATGAGGGGTCATTGTTTATTAACAGAAGAACGTTTACCGGTAGCCGCTTTTTAATCAAGAACTCAGTAACTTAAAGCCAAAAATTATAACATCGTTTTCAGTTCTAAATTTGTCAGTTGAAGTCTACCTCTTCAACAAAACATTGATGAAACCAGTCATAAAAAATTTTACATGTCATTCATGCTAGCTTGGAAAATTTGTAATTCACTGGACAAGAAAATTTTTGAAACTTCGTGGATTTTTAGACTTACTTAAGTTTGTGAGTCCTTGAAGCAGTTAAACAGTTCATGAAAGTTAATCGTTGTTTCTCCATCTTAGCGCCTGGAACACTTTTTCCAGTGATGACAAATACGTTTTATATGGCAACCGCTTCCAATATAAGCAGAAATCGTCAGCATTATAAAGTTCTTTAATTTTTGCTTTTAACTTTTCCTTAAATGGGTCAACAAATTACGACTGCGCAGAAAACTTTTCTCCGGAAATTTTAAGAACACAAACACCATAGGTTAGGTTAGGTTAGGTTAGAGGACGTGTACTTGTCAATTCTAACAAGTACATTGTACTACGTTCGTGCTTCTCACACCACTTATGTTGTGTGCGTGAATTTTATACATGAGTGGCGGGACCTACAGTTTAAAGTCGACTCCGAACGAGACATTTTTTTTTTGAGAAGCATTCCATGGCAATTTTTTACTCTCAGAGTTTTTGCCAGAAATCTGCTGAGAGGAAGTCACCGAAAAATTATTTTCAAATTTTCGTTTTGATGTCTGACGTGGGATTCGAACTCGGGTCTTTCGTCTAATAAGCCAACACACTACCTACTAGACCATAGCGACTTACGCAAACACCATACCTTTATTTAAATTTTTTAAGCCATCCGTCTCTGGTGTTAAGGTGTTAAAACCACGATCGTTTGCATTAATTTAATCGTGAATTTCTAAAGCATTGGCTTTTATCATCAGCATTCGTAAAGAAATAAACTGTAGTCCGGAGATATCCCAATTTAAAAACAAATAAAAAATCAAAAAATTAAGCGTTCTTGTTTTATTGCTTTCAGATTTTGTTCAGGTTTTAGAATACTTTGTGGAAAAATAAATTTTTTAACGTTTTTGAGAAGTTCACACTTTCGAGTGTTCACGTTTTCGCGTGTTCACTGTAGTTGATTTAAATTTAGTAATAAATAGCAAAGTTAAGATAGGGTAAGTCGTCGTAGTCTAGTAGATAGTGCTTATTAGACGTAAGGCCCTGGTTCAAACCCCAGGTCAGACATCAAAACGAAAATATGAAACAAATATTTCTTCGGCGACTTGCTCCCAGCAGATTTTTGGCAAAAACTCTGAAAGTAAATAAAATTGCCATGAAAAGTTTCTCAAAAATTTGTGGTTCGGAATCAACTTTAAATTGTAGGTCCCGCCGCTCTGGTATAAAATAAACATATACGACATGATGTGAGAAAGTAGGTCGAAATCGTGACTGAAGGATTGTAATGACCAATAATGTATGTCTGTTAAGATAGGATATATAATACAACTTAAATCGAATGTTCTACCTTAAGTTGCTTCAGCCTTAATGTATCATTTTATCGTTTATAGGGAGCATTACTAGTGCATACGTATTATGCCATAAATATAAACACTGTTTTCAAAATTTTCAATGTCATTTTATTTCTAATTTACATTTTGCATATTAAAATTCTATTACGATATATGAATGTACGTTTGAGCTGTTGTATGAACGTTTAATACACAAACAGAATAACTCAACTGACAGTTATTTTACGAGAAAAATAAAAATATAAATAATAAAAATAATAGATTAAAAAATATTGTAAAACATAGTTTTTAGGTTGTTTTACGGCTATGAACATTAGTTAAGAATGAATTTAATTTAGAATGAAATTGTATTTACAAATAAACAAACAATAAAACTGATAAACTTCCAATAACAAAAAAAAAAAAAACGAAATATGCATTTTATAAATTGAGCTAACGCTATGTCTCTCCATATACTCTTCCTCCTTCTTTCCGTTGCTTTTCTGTTTAATAATGAAACTATGTTTTATTGTACACGTGATTTCCGATAAGGTTGTAATTATTGTAATTGTTATCTTCTGCACATCTCCTCTTAAGTAACACTAGACATATTGGGATAAATTCTAGTAGTTGAAGTTTTAAATAAATAAACATAATAAAATATTAAAGTTATTTCAATACTAAAACAAAATAAATTGTCAATTCCCTCTAAATCACAATCAAAATGCAGATTTGTTCATAATAGAACGTTGTCCGCATCAGAAATCAGCAACGAGTATTCAAAACGATTAGTAGATTCATATCATACTTATAATTTTTTATACTTATACGGATTTATACTTATTTTAATATGATACTCATACTCAAAGTTGGAAGTACTCGTCGTATTCATACTCGTCTCTACTTAGCATTTACACGAAGCACAAAATAAGTATGATTCGTGTACGAACACTACTATGCTCACAAGAAGATTGTGTGTATGTTTTGGTTGTTGTCGTTTCTTTCTTCTTTGTTTGTATATACAACAACAAAGGCTCTAAATTTTGAAGAATGATTCGAGCCACTTGAATCACTTTTAAGTATTATAAGTATTTTTCTAAATGTATGAATCAAAATGAGTGGGTGTATGAATCAAACATATTTCGAATGTTGTGAGTTTGTTGTCAACGTTGTCCTCATACTCATTGTACGAGTACGAATCAATCAGAGTAGTTGAATTTCAATTCTGTTGGTTCACTTATACTCAAAATATGCATGAGTGCTTATGAGTAGCGGGAAAACAATTCATTGCCGATTTTTGCTCCGCATTAATGTCGGATTTACAACATGTGACAAATTAAATTTTTTTTTTAATTATCAAGTAAGAAATCAATGTAATTTATTAATCTTAAATAATTATGATATTACAGAAGAGCTATTTAAAAATGTATTTGTGTTTAATTGGTTTATAAGGGTAGTGTGTATATTTTTAATACACGAGATACCAAAATGATTGCGAAAAATAGACTTTATCTTAAAAATTTTTGGTTGTCTTTTTTTGTTTTTTTTTTTTTTTATTTTATTCTCTATCACGGTGTACAATTAAAATATTTAAAAATATTATATTTACAAGATTTGTGTATTTACTAATGTATTACAGCAAATAAGTTACATCATTTTTTATTATATATTTACAAGTTAAATAAAATCATAATAAGCGAGTAAAAATGCAATCTTTTTACGATATTTATTATATATAAATTTAATTAGTTAGTTTACAATTCTCATTGTGAAATCATTATAATCATATATTATTATTCATTTATTTTCTTTACTTTCAGGTAAGTACATTGGCTTATATACATATGTTCATATACAAAGATATATAAAAATGTCTTAAAGTAAGTAAATAATTTTTAAGAAAAACCGCAAAATATCGATCGTGATTTTTAATAGCGGATTGCAAAATTTTATTATAATACAAGATGATGTGGTAAATCTATTTTACCCCAAAACTACTCGTTATTTCTACAAACATTTCATTTATACAAAAGTAAAAAGGCCGCTATTCATATTTTCAAATTGGATTCAACAAGAGAATATCCAAATCTTAAATTAACTTTACAAAAATATAGCTGCCTAATCTTCCAAGTTTCTAGAAGGATTGACTTATTTTTTTTTTTAAGTTTACGCCGTGCTCTAAGTAGGTAATCTTTTGGCTTATTAAACGTGAAGTCTCTGTTCAAACCCCAGACCATGCATCTCCAACTAAAAGAAATATGAAAAAATATTCCTTAGGCGACATCCTCTCAGCTTTTTCTCTAAAATCTGTGGTTCAGAGTCGAGTGATGTATAAAAACAACACTGATGTATAAAAATTAACTCCCACAGCATAAGTGGTTTGTAATGGCAAATTATGTATGTATGTAGTACTGTTTTTCAGTTTGTCATTATTAGTCGACCTTTTCTGAAGATGTCATTTTTGCGTCGATACGCTTTAATAGGGGCTAAACTTACCTTCACTAACTTACTTCGTGCAAACGAGTAAATTTATGTATGGTATTTGGCTCAGCCAAAATATTTCAGTTTATTTCATAGTAGAAACTTGATTTGCGAATTATTAGAGTTAGTTGAATATATTTTTCGGGTAGACCGGTTTAAATTTGAACCATCAGTTATTTCGAATCTGGCAATACTCATGTCATTCTATTCTGTCATAACTTCCGTATATTATCTCCACCGAAAGTGATGAATCGATTTACGTTTGAGCAACGTTATTATTTATTAGAAATTTATTTCTAAAATAAAGGCAATTAGTTAGAAATTGCGCGAAAATGTTCAAAATTTGGTCGCAAAGTTCGTGAAACGAACGAGCGTGCTCGTGGAGTGCGTATACCTGAAACTATCAAAGATGTGACTGAGAGTGTGTGTAATAATCCATCAATAATTTGGATCGTACTCAAGAATTGAACAATTCACGCACCACTTTACGCCGAGAAAGATTTGCGAAGAGATCACAGTACGAAGTCCGCTGAACTCATTTTCATCTGGGTGGGTACGTTAATAAGCAAAATTGCCATATTTGGGGCTAAGAAAACCCACAACAGTCATGATGCCATTGATACGACTCCATGCTTCATGGTAGATATAATAGATGCGTAAATGGGTGCATAAAACTTAATGTTTTTTATTACAATATTTCAATACTTATCTTAATGTAGTAAAAGGATTTAAACACAAGAATTTCTCACAAATCTAGCTAATTAACCAAGAAACAAACAAAAAATTTACATTCTTGAATGAATGAACACAAAATAATTAAATCAAATGGTTTCATTTATCCAGTTGACACGTTTCACGTTATTGTTTTTTTTTTTTTGAAAGATATTGTTGTTTCAATTGGTTTGTATTGTGGTCTTTTTAAGTTTAATTATGGTTGAAAAAAATCTTATTATTGTTTTGTTCAAATATGACAAAGAATTGTTTTATTTTATTAAGACTATTAGGCTAATAAGTTCTTTGATTAAAAAAAATATTAATAAACAAAATAATTTTCCAAAAAAAATTATCTGGAATGGATTTAAGTCATGTAACGATGGGTTAAGTAAGCGTTAACAAATACAGAAATTTTAAATTATATAAATTAAATTCTACAAAAGTAGATTAACGTCGCAATTAGATAAGATTTTAAATTTTATTCTAGAACTTTTATTTTTGCTTTTTAATAAGTATAAGTAAAATAAGAAAAATATTTTTTTTTTAAAGATGAAAATAAAAATTAAAAAGATAGTAGTTGTTTGCTTATTATTTATCAAATTTTACTCTCTAGAGTAATATATTTAACCAGTTGTACGAACAGTAAAATGTCAAGTCAAGTTAAAATTTGTAGAGCCATCTTTTGACGCCCTTGTGAGGAATAGTGTCAAATGAATTTATAAATTATGTAATATAATAAATTTATATATATATATATATAGTATAGTTAATACAGATGACTATTTATTTTTGCTTTTCATAAAATGACAACAACGAATCCATCCATCCTTCGATGAACCATCGGCACTAACAAGTTCAATAGCGTTCATTCATTGATTTAAATTCATTCCTACGCACGCACACGTTTATTTTTAATAACAACAATAATTATATATATTTTTATTCTGTTTTTTTTATAACATAGGGAACGTATTCAAAATATTTTATATGACATTTGCATGACTACGTTTTATTTTTGTTTGCGGCATTTCTTATATTTTATCAATATTGTTTATAATATTTTATTATTGTTTTATTAACTTCAATATGTCTTAATAATATCCGATTTAAATAAATAGAAGTCTTTGTAGGCTGTGTACATATATGTGGTTCAAACCACATGTCAGACATTTCGAAGAAAACGAAATATGAAAAAAATATCTCTTAGGTGGATCCCCCCGCAGTTACCTGGCAAAAACTCTGATAGTAAATAAAATTATAAATAAGGTAAAAAGCTAGGTTGTAATGACTAATTAGCTCTACATTGATAATGTAGAGCAAATATTCTAGATTTAATATAAAATTATGTTTTTATTTTTAAATGTATGATAGTTCAATTCTTTGTGGGATTAGTTCCTTATATTTAACTATGTTTTATTAACCAAATTTTGTTAAATTTCATTTAACGCGCCTATCTAACCATTCACTGAGTTAATGGAATTAAGTGTAGAATATTGGATTCCAATCCAGAACTTATTTTTAGTGAAACTGCCTTGAAAATAAAGTTTGACACTGGTATTGTTTGCATTTTTGGACCTATATTTCTATAAAAAAAATTAAGGCTCTAGGAATTTGCCATATTACATTAAATTAGTTTTAAAAAAATTTTACTTTCGCTACGTTGTCAATTCGATGGCTTCATTGACCGTAATTGCAAGTGTAGTATTATTATAAGATTTAAATATTTTAAGATTTGAAAACTATTGTAAACTTCATTATGAAAGATTCAAAAATAATAAAAAAAAACTAGGTTGTTGCCTACAGTTTAAAGTCGACTTCGAACAACAGATGCTTGAGAAAAATGCGCTAAGAGGAAGCCGCAGAAGACATATTTTTTTCATATTTTCGTTTAGATTTTTGACCTGGGGTTTGAACCGTGGCCTAACTTCTAATAAGCCAACATATCATCTACTAAGCTATGGCGACTTATTCCAAAATATATTTCTTCTCCTAAATGTAATGATACACATGTCTTCCAAATCTCTACATTCCACAAATTTGTATTATACTAATTTTTATTAATTTTTTTTAACGGTAACTCTGCAGTAAAGTCGAATATTTAAAACAATTATATTAGTGCTTATGTAGTTAATTGCGTAACATTTTAACCACAACTTTGAGTCTTCCAAATGAAAGATAAGAAATATTACAATTGCAAATTTAATTGAAAAGTTCTGTTCTTTTTTCAATTTTTCTATGAGTGAGGATTATTCCATACATTTTAAATGCATGCCTTCCATACGTCATGAAATATTGACTAATAACAGTTTTTAATTTTATTCTATAATTTTATTACAAATTGCATTACAAACGTATTAAATTAAAAACAATTGGTGATGTTAATTTGCTTCATTGATACAAACAATAAAGTTTTTATTCCTCCATACCGATTTAAGGGGTTATTTCTCTTAAAGTTCTCGATAAAAAGTGCAATTAAGGTTTGCTAATTATTTATAAATTATGACGTAATAGGCTTTATTGTAGACAAAATAAGAAATGCGTAAATTGTGACATTCAATCTAAGGAAAAGCGGAAACAATAAAATTTTTTCTAGAATCAATTCGTCCGTTCGTTTTATCGATTTAATTATTTGAAATACTTTCAGTAATTCCGCATGTTTGAGTTAGGCAAAATACTTAAACAAAACTTTAAAAACGTTCAAACTATGAATTCGTTGATTGCAAACAAAATAGAAATAAATTTGTGTTTAACTTTAGACCAATTCTTTATTGTTTGCACTATTTTATGTGTCACTGTTCACAACTTGATGATATAACAACAATTTGTTTAGGTGTCTATTCTTCTTTACACTTCAGTTCGTGTAACCACCAACATCTTTTTGGTAGTTCTTTACAATGGCGAACTTCAAAGCACGACTGTTTTCTTCACAAGCAACTCGTCTTCACATAAGGCTGACGAAATTTTTACTACTGATTGCCTTCTTTGTCTTGCCTTTTTATATGTCCACGTAAAGTCTGATGAACATTCTTGAAGTAGAATATTCGGGTATTCGCTTTCTCTAGAACTCTGTCGCGACATTATTGTTGTTTGTGTATTTCGTTCACATTGCTTGTTGTTACGCTTACTTGTCTATCCCCCTTTCCTTCATGCTGATGTTGTTGGTTTACATGTAACAAGTTCGTTGTATTTGTTAGTGTAGGTTTCCATTTTCGTAACAATATTAATATAATTCATTAAAAATAATCATTTTGTACAAGAATAGAAGAATGTCATGAGTACAGTGAAATTCGTAGTAGTAGCGTAAATATACAATTACAAATTTTGCGTAAAGATTCGTCTCTTGCTCTCTAATTCCGTGTTATTTGTTTTAATTCGCATCTTTAGGAGTTACGCCGTAATTATTTTGTTTACAATTTCAATTGCTGCATTTGGCTCTGCTTTCCTTCACAGTTCCAAAAGCTGTTCTAAAGCTTTTGCTTTACATTTTTATTGTGAAAAATTTCACTTTTTCTGTGATAATTCTGGCAAACTTACATATATTTCGACAAATTCTTTTAAAAACGCTCTGCTCGACTGTTTTAGAGTTCACTTATAGCAATACAAATAAAATGGACATTGTTTGACAGAATTGATATTGTACGCAATTGATCGCAGAGAAAAAATTTAAACATTTTTGTAATTCATGAAGCCAAGTTGGCCAAAAAAAAGATTCAAAATTTTTAATCGTTAAATACTTTATCTTTATTTCCATTATTTTCTAGTATGATTGCAATTGAAAAACGGATTCTAGGTTTTAAAACAAGTCGGTTTATCACAGAAATTGTTTTCAAGAAAAAATTTTTCCTCCAAAAGTAAAACAAAATACGTTAAATTTTACTGAATAATGTTATGTATTATGAACCTATTTCATTTGCTTTTGACTTTTGGAAAAAATAAAAGATTTAGTTAAAACAATATTGTTTTAAAAATGGTTTTGATTTTAGCTTTTTTTGTGATACAAATTAAAAAAAGTAAATTGGATTATCAAAGTGCCAAATGAAACTATACAGTTGCTGGGACATTTTTTTTCTAGTGAACTTTTTAAATGTTATGTATTTTGGGACAATTGGGAATTTAACTGAAATTTGCTGGGATCAATAATCGAGCTATTAAATTGTCTAATTTGGTAATGAAACTTTCTTACACAGATGTCTTAGTATATTTCTTAACAATGCAAAACTCAATACATTAAATACACAGTGCGTTGCTTACCCGTACTATTTAGCCCATAATGGAATGAAATGTATACCCGTCTCAATTAATGATGTCGTGTAGACTCTATCGACGGCTTTCTAAGCTGACTAATAAACTCTTAAGACTCGAAATATCTCTGCTCTAACAAGTTCTCGACTCTATATTGTTAAAATATAAGATTTTATCTGTTTCTAATACGTTATTCAAATTAAAGTATTATCAATTATCTAAATAAAATTGTTAAAATTTATAGAACTTAAAAAGTTTTTTTTTTATATTTATTTGATCAAAATAATTTTCTCATAAATTGAAATGAAATGTAGCAGTTAAATATATAAAAAATAATAATTAAAAAAATCATAAAATTTGTATTTGTATGGTATGAAATCTTCCTTGTCACACTGTAATAATAATTCTTCAACTGTCCAGAGTACACGCAACACAATCTTAAAAAAGAATTATGAAGTCAGAGAAAGAAAGAAAATGAATAAAATGTATTGAAAGCAAAAAAAAAAAAAAAATAAAAAAATACAAGAAAAAAACATAATTTTCATAAGGCACGACATTGTCTTGAACTCTATTTTTATATTTCCACCAATGTCCAATTCAATTATTTTCGTTCTCTGTATTTCTTCTTGTAGCTCCCTCTCTATAATCAAGCAAAACGTTAGTGGAGAGTGGTAAACGGAATTGAGAAATTTAGTTACAGGCATTTTAATAAACCTGGCTCAAAGGGAGAAAACTAAAAGAGAACTTAATTTGGTTGAGTATTAAAATTGATCAAATCAAGCTTAAAGCATTGCCAACACTAAAAAGCTTGATGTCGAACACATCTATAAAGTTTAAACAAGATTTTAGTTGTCTGCGAATCGGTGAAGAATACGGGCGTTTAAAACGGAATAAAACTAAAAAAAAAAAATGAAATAAAATGGAAATATTCTTATAATTTTTTTTTATTTTTTTTTTTTTTGTTTTGCCAAATTCTCTGAAAAGTAAAAATAAAGCTTTCTTTGTCATTTATAGGAAAATTATACCAATAGTAAAATAAAAAATAACTTCATTTATTTGTTCTAGTGAAAAAAGTGCATAAAATAAAGTTTATTGTTAAACAAAAACGCAGAAATTATAAAATTTTTAGTTTCTACAAAAGTTGAACGGATATTCGCATGATTTTATTTTTACTTGATTATATATTTTTTTTGCTACTAAACTATTTCCGTTAATTAAATAGTAAAAATAATATGCAACGAAAAAAGCAAAAAATACAATAAATAACTAAAATAAAATAATGAAATAACATAATAAAATAAAATTCAACGAAACTCTTATACATATTTAGATAAACAGATAGACACAAATACATTAACGTATCATTTATATACTAACGATTTGTCGGTTTTGGTTTCAGCCAGTTTAACAAAATATGTATTTGATTATAGTTTTTGAGAATGTATTTGTTTAAATGTTAATGTGGATTTTTCAATACGAACACGAACAAATCTTTACAAATACGTTGGATTTGTATTTTATTTTTTTTTTGTTTTGTTTTGCTGTTATTGTTTTACAAACTACATATATGCATCAGAAGATTTTAAAGAATAAATTCTTTATCGTACCAAGAATCTTAAACATATCAAAATGAATGGTGAATAAAAACAAAGTTCATTAATCTTTCAGGTGTTTAAAAATGTGTTTCCTTAAAAAAAAAGAACTCATCAAACCAATTCTAGAGTCTGTATTTAAAACAAGAAATATATATATATGGATTATTATGAAAAGCGTTAATTTTCTCCATAAAAAAAAACATAAGTGGGACATTTTCAAATGCAACAATAAAATACACGGAAATTCAATTGTCTTTCTTCTTTAACCTAGCAATAAAAAGAATATTATTAAACAAATACTGGTTCACAATTCTACTGTTAACATATAATATTATACTTAATGTAGATGCCTTATTTAGTATACAAACATATGTACGTATATGTATGTATGTTTTGTATGTACATATATGTATAGCTAACAAAAAAGATCTAACTATTAAATTTACTGGTCTTAACCTACTGAACGTATCAAAATTGTTAAATAAAACATACATATTTAAAAAATCGTATAATTTAATAAAAACAAAAAATGGATTTATGAATTTCGAATTCATTGTAAATTATAGAAATACTTGCTTACTGCAAATAATGAAAAAGAAACTTACAAACTCATTAATAAGCTCGATATTAAATATCTAATTAAATAAAATACATACAGAATTCCTTTGAGGAAAAAGTTTCTAAATGTAAAGTATCAAAGGGTCGAATTGAACACCTATAAAGTGTAAATTATTTGCGTTGAATTGCTTTGTTCAGATCACGATTGCGGCCCCATATACATACATACATATCTAAATAAGCAGAAACACACTAATGGGTTCAGTGCCAAAAAGTCAAAATTCAGTTCTTCTTTTTTTATAGGAAGTTAAATTCGTCGTTTCAGTTATGCTATTTAATGTTTTTTAATAACGGACTGCAAGTGAATGTATGCACATGTGTGTATGATGAGTTTATTTACAATTAACTAGAAGAAATAAATTATTTGTTGCCGATAAAAATTATTGTTGAAATTGCTTTTGCTACTCTAGAGAGATACATTAGAAATTCTTTTTAAACTAAATTGAGAACCTCTTTGCTTTCATTATTCCTTTTAGAAATGAATGCCTTTATTTAGAGCTCTACCATTCAGTCATTCAGTTGCATAGATTGATGGCAATAAATAGGTATACGGTTTATTTTTTCTTTTGTTTTAAATATTTCTTTATTATTTTTACTTTTATTTATTTATTTTTCATGGAAGGTTTGCCAAACGTAACAAACAAGTTTTTTTTTTTTTTTAATTTTCTGTGTTAATAAACGTATCATACGATAAACTCAGAGCCACATTCAATGAGGTTTTCTTTGACGCTGAAGCACCTTAAACTGGGTTTTTAAATTTTTTCAGATTATTCTCTTTTTTTTTTTGTGTAAATTTCAAAATGAAACAATAACAGTAAGAAAACGGGCATAAGAAATGCAACGATTTGAACTCGAGGGAAACAAAACCGACAGAAAAAAAAAAAAATAATGCATAAATGTAAACAAATACATTTTCTTACTCATATAAATAAATACATATAAACAGCTATAATAACAAGCATGTACAAAATACTCAACTCAAAACCTTGTGTTGATGTATTGTTGCCAAGGGCTTAAACGAGTCAAACAATATCAACTCTGTTAATAGAAGATAAACAAACTAAAACTAAATCTGGCTGTAATAACATTAAACAAAAAAGCCTTTGTTGCTACTCTTATTGGTTGAATTATAATAAATAATAATTTAACAAGAAAACAACAATTTAAAATAAAATTATTTGAAAAGAATTTCGTAAATTTCAAATTTGTTAATATTTTCTCCCTTTCACGTTTCTGCAAAAGTATTAAACAGTGCCCAGTTAAATATATGTAAATGTGTTTAGATACTAAAAGTGAAAAGTTATTTTTTTTTTTTGGGAAAAATTAAACACAAACAAGTATTTGTATAATAAAATATCTTAGCATTTTTTATAATAAAATTAATAGGCAAAAATATAAACATTGCATGTTGTAGCCACAAACTTAAATGGTAATGCCAATAAAGTAATTCTAAGAAAGGAAGAGACATTGAGAGAGAGAGAGAGAGAGATAGAGTGAAAAAAAATAAAATATTTATTTATATATGACATATACATATATATAAAAGAGAAAAGTATCAGTGTGCGTGTGAAAGTGCGAATGCTCTCCTGTTTAAAAGAATCGAATATTTTAAAGAAATATGCGGCAAAATTTTATCATCACTATTTATTGCTATTCGTTGTATTGTGTTTCAATACAAACTTATTTGCAGCACTGAATAGTATTCAGAATTAAAAGACAAAGAAGATAAATTGAAAATAAAAACTTTCAACATCACCACTTTATTATTATTTTATTTTGCTGCATTCCATCAGCGCTGATGCTCATTGCTACTCTTTAAAAGAATCCAAGGTAATCCATCTATTATTCACATTTTATTTATTCTTATTTTTGTTTTTACTGAGGTAACATTAAAGGTTAAAATAATAAATACACCAAACGCATCAGTAATTATGAAAATCAATAAAAGTATTTTGCAGATTATGACTAAGTACAGAATATTTTTTTTTTTTTTTTAGTTTTAAAGTTTCAATCCAAAATCCTAACTTATTTTCTTAAAAAGTCGCGAGTCACTTTGGACATATTATAGAACTTGAAATTTATAAGTATCAAAAAAAAAAAAAAAAATAAATAGAACTTGAAAATATTACAACTAAATATTGAAAGCTAAGTTATTTTTCAGTGAAACGAAAATCAACTGATTGAAATCATTAAATAAATCCTTCATACTAATCTTTTGTGTGTATTTATTACTTTATCCATTAGTGTAGGCCAAAGTAAACTAGGTATGCTAGTATAAAATATACTTTGCCAATGTTTCGATTTCGCTGTATCGTTTCTGTTTTTTGTGTTTTCTATTTAGTCAAAAATATGAGGACAGATTAAAATGTATAAGTTTTCTGTTGAAAATAACATTGTATTATTTAAATATTCATGCACATTTCCTAATCTCTGTTTACGTACGTGTGTAGCGACTTTTGTTAATGCTAATTTGAAAATACATATGTATATCGTCGGTCTCATGTAGAAAGGCCGTAACTCACTTTTTTCGAAATTGATTTTTTTTATGATTGCAATACATTTAACACAAATATATACATACACCTTCACACAAGAATGATAAACTAAAGATTACGCCTTGCGCATGATTTCCCGTTAGGTGACGTAGTTGGGATATTTTAAGGGTTTCGAAGTCTTTTTCATATGTGAAAATAACATTTCTTCTGAAAAGTGTATGCACTACGTGAAAGTAGTTGGCAGCCCTGCAATATAACTTACATTATCATTAGCCAATAGGAGAATAATGAAAACAATTTTCGTGACGTCATTGATTCAACATGCGCAGAAAGTTTTAATTTTGTGTGCGTGATGGCGTAATCTTTAGTTTATCATTCTTGCCTTCTCACAAAAATTTAATAAAAGAAAAATATGCGAGTTAGGGTCTTTCTCCATGAGACCAACGATATGTAATTGTATTATTTATACATATGTATGTATGTCTAAATTTTTAATGTTTCTGCTCTTGTACTAAATGAATTATTCCTCTAACCGTATTCAGTCAAGATCGTAAATATATTTTTTTCTCACAGAATTTTATAGTTTCTTTTAAAATTTGGTGTTGATGCGTTTAATCCTTGAACTTTATTTGATTTATTTTTTTTTTAATTTTTCGATTCTGGTATACATTTCACCACTTCATTTTTCAAATAAAAAAAATTATTTTGAAAGCACCTATTCTATTCTATGTATGTTGTAAATTCACTTAATGTGATAAAACGTTTAATGTATTCAGGAAAAAATCCTTTATTTTCTTGCTTGTTGAAACTTAAAATATATTACACTTTCTGCTTTTTATGCTAAATCAACTACTGATGTGAATGAGTACTTAGTTGTGTCATAATTCATATTAATAAAAGTAATGAAAGAAAAATTTTGGACGCTAATTTTTACTGCGTAAAATCTTCCTGAAGTTACAAAGAGTCAAAGAAAAGGACGTCAAGATAGTAGACGATGGCAAATAATGCAATGTTTTCTTTTGCTTTACAGTAGATTTTGAAATGGTGAAGTTAAAATATATGAAAATAAGAATTATTTTCTTCTTTTATAAGTAATTCTTTGTGTAATTTTCTACAAAAATTATTATTGGGATTATTTTAGGTAAAACTAAGATCAGAAATGACAGTGAAAAAAAATAACCTTTGTAATTAGTGAAAAGGAAAGTTGAAAAAGATGGTACAGAATTGCAAACTGGTAATTCTAGGCATTACATTCTTGATTTAAGTAGTCAATAAAAGTAGGCTACTGCATGAGTTGAGATAGATGGATATTTATTTAATCTGTAAGATACAGTAAGACACCGCTTAACGCTGTTTCAGTATTACGCATTACTCTTGCGATTCTCCTAAATCTCACACACCATCTAAAAGCAGTGCACTATATAGCGACGGTATATATACGTGTTCAGTTGCCTCGTTTAACCCTGTTTCGTTTAGCGCTGTAAATTATTGGAACGTATCCAATTTTATCCTTCAGATGTATGTATTTCAAAAAGTTTCTCAAAAAAAAATGCATTATTTTTCGAAAAGTCGAAACAATGTATTGATTAAACATACATACTATGTACATATCTTACAAAAAAATTTTAAACAAGAGTTTTTTTTTATTATCTACTTATACGAGTTTATATTTTGTACATTTAATATTGCTAATTTGTTGTTGATGTCACTCAGTTTAAAATTCACTAAAATTTATCTACAACGAATAGTAAATCTAAAGAGAAAAAATTTCTTTTGCTTATTTTAGCATTCTATTTGTATACCTTTAATATCTATTTACATATCGTCGCTGAAAATGCAAAAGTATGTAGCAAACATTTTTCTAATTTTACAGTAGAAACAAAAAGAAGTTATAAAATAACAAGTAAAAATTGGATGAGATATATTAGATAACCTCGATTTTGATTTTTTTGATGTTACATATGACATATCGTCTAATAAAAACAAAAGAATACACGATCTCTAATTGTATTAGTTTTTGTTTGTATACGGTTTATTGAAGTACGACTTTGTGTAATAGAATCAGTTAAATGAATTTTTTTTTATAAAAATCACTTCGTATTCCTAAATTCTAACTAAATACGTGGTGGTGTATTTTATAAAGAATAGAGCCACACAGTGTAGAATAAAAGTACAAATAATTAACAATACCAACAGGTACTTAATAAACATACATACATACATTTTGTAGTACGTTTGTGAATACATCTATTCATTGGTTCACTTATACGTATACGTATATATACCCAATTCGTGTTTAAAATTTACATCTAAATCGAAACTTGAACGCGGTAACTCTATATTTCCATTTATATTTGTATATATACAATACAAACATACATTTTTAAGTTTAATTTTTATTTTTAATGTATTTTGTGTACACTTATTTCACATTTTTTGTTGGTTCGTTTTTTATAAGGTCAACCGTTACGTTGTCTCTTCTAAAAATTTTACGTAATATTATCCAATGTGACAATAGAATTTAGTTTTTGACACAGTTTATGTTGCTATTTTAGAATAAAAAAAGTCAATTAGTTTAATTCTATACAGATTGATTAATTATTACATACAAGTGGTCATTACAACCCTTCAGTATGGATTATTGACCTAATTTCTCACACCATTTATGTTGTGTGTGTTAATTTTATACATAAGTGGCGGGATCTACGGTTTAATGTCGACTCCGCACAACAGATTTTTTTTGAGAAACTTATTCGACCTAAAAAAAAAAAAAATGTTTCATTGGCAATTCTCGTTGACGGGGCATAACTTTTCTATTTATTGCATATTTTCTATTTTTGGAATAAAAGTCTGGAAAAATTGGTATTACACTATTACAATGTCGTTACATTTTTGTAGTGTCGACCTTTAAACCTCTTTATCCATTGTTTAAAGCCTTTTAAATCCAAAACTTGCCGTGCAACCAACTAAATGACAGTAAAAAAACACACAGTGCAAGAATTTTTTATAAAGGTATACTGTACGAAGACTCTATATACCTTAAAATACTTATTTAATGGTAAGTACAGGAATATACACTAGTGGCATAAGCTAAAGCAACTGACATAATGCTTTGACATTTCCATATGAATCGTGTAAAAAACAATCTTGAGAATTTTTAAAGATAATTTTTCCAAATATTTGAGAGTTTTTTAAATTACTAAAGAATGAATTATTGAAATAAATTTTTTTAGTGCGAAGAAAATAAAATCATATTAAAATGTCTAAAATTTAGGTGGCTTTGGTATAGGACAGGGCATCAAATCCTAGCGACTGAAATAAGAGTTGAGAAGAAGTGAAGGCGGTAGCTCCAAAAAAAGGCATTGAAAAACATTTCTGAAAACCAAATTGATGAATTAATAGGTTTAATGCTTCGTACATGAGTTGTTAATTTACAAAAAATCGGATATTTCATTAATTGTTGAATTATGTAAAAAAAAAAAATTAAAGGAATACTGCTTTTTGCCACCTAAATTTTAGACATTTTAAAAATGATTTTATTTTCTTCAAACTAAAAAAATTTATTTCAATAATTTTTTCTTTAGTAAATTAATAAACCCTCAAAAATTTGAAAAAATTGTCAGTTGCTTTAGTTTATGCCACTAGGGTATATGTATGTCCATCGTTGGTAAATCTTAAATAAATCTTTTTTTGTTGTAGATTCAATTTCTACATAACGGTCTAACTGTGTGACTGACTAACCGAATAAGGTAAAAAAGTTGTCTTGTGTGAGTCATAATAAGGAAATTTTTTTTTTTTATTTGTTAACAATAAAAAAATTTTTTTTTTGTTTATTGTGTTTTTAATTTTTGTTTTCTTTTATAGAATGATTTTAAATTTATAAAGACCAAAAACGTTACACCGTGAGAGGGTAACAAGTGCAAATTGTGTGCATGAAATTAAGCTAAAATAAATGCAATATAAGCTTACATATACTATATACAATTTCCAATGCTCATTCGTCACCCAAATATCTTACGTTTTAAATATAATTAAACAATAATGTAAATAAACAATGCATTTGCGTAAAATAGCTTTTTTATTCTCATCAGTCATTTCCTTACCTTTTGTTTTGTTTAAATTTCGTAACATTTTTTTAGAAATAACGGTTTCCGAATGGGGTTGTTGTATTTACTAATAGTTGAGACGTCCTGACTATTCTATGATGCTTGTAGGGTTATTTAGAGGAGATTCATGTATCAAAATGTTTAAAATTCGAAAATCATGTAAAAATTGTTTTTTCTTCTCTCAGACGCGATAGGTTAGGTTATAGGACGTATACTTGTCAATTCTGACAGTACTCAGTGGTCGAATTGACCCATTGTACTACGTCCTAGCTTCTCACACCACTTACGTTGTGTGCGTTAATTTTATACATGAGTGGCGGGACCTACAGTTTAAAGTCGACTCCGAACGACACATTTTTTGAGAAGCATTCCATGGCAATTTTTTACTCTCAGAGTTTTTGCCGGAAATCTGCTGAGAGGAAGTCACCGAAAAATTATTTTCAAATTTTCGTTTTGATGTTTGACCTGGGATTCGAACTCGGGTTTTTCGTCTAATAAGCCAACACACTACCTACCAGACCACAGCGACCTCTTAACGCGATAAATGATTGAAAAAAAAGTTCTAGTTACATAAAAAAATATTTACTCACAACATGCATAAGAAACAAATAATGATTTAACTTTTATTCCCGCAAATGAGTAAATAGATGTTATTAAAAGAACAAATTTATCTTCTACTATTACAACTTTTATTTCAACTCTACATCCGTACATCATTTTGCAAGAAAAATTTTGCTATAATTATTTCGAACTAATGCTATGTGTCGTGTAACAAAACAAAGTCTCTGGGTGGAATCGCACTCACTACGCTCACGTTAATAGTCTAGGATACCACCCACTAGATTATTTTTAAACATTTTGTACTTCATTTATATTTTGAAACAAATGCTTTGAAGGTCGTGAAAAAGCTTTTAATCGATTTAATTTAAGTCAAATCATCCACTTTGTTTTTAAGAAATTAAATCCATTGCTTCAAATCATTGACACTTTCAATTAAAAACTTAGCATAACTTTTGATTTAAGAAGCACTTTTAAAAATATTGGTATTATTAAATAGTAAAAAATTAAAATTTATGATTTCTGACTGCATTTTTTTGTAACAAGAGCAATTTCAGTCAAATTTCTTGTGTAAAAATATTTAAATAATGGAGTGTTTTTCACACAAAAACAGAGGATAAATAGGGTCAGAATTTTTTACAATATCTAATAAAATCCCATCCAATAATAAAAATAATAATTACATTCAATATGAAATAAGTATATGTTTCATAAAATGTATTATATCTAAATATGTATGTGGAAAAAATCACATTTAACTTCTAACAAATTAATAGGGGCACTAAAACACTATCTCGTCAATAAGCAACTATTGCTACTGCGAACCGCGCTGTAGAGCTATAAAAATAAATAAAAAGCAAACGGTTTAAAGTGGCTTTAAGCTGGTCTTTTATTATTTTTTACGTTATCTTTCTTTATTTCTCAAAACAAATTTAAAACAAATATGTATTAAAGAAAAAGAGAAAAATAATAATAATAAAAGAAAACGATAATTACTAGTGCTGTGCGAGGAAATGATACAGACACTGTATGTGTTTTTTAATAGTGGAGAATGGTTGGAGTTTTTCCAAGAGACTCAATAAGGCAAAGCAACCAAATGAAAAAACAACAATAAACCAGAAAAAAGTGAATCGAAACCAAATGAAAACTTAAGGCGAACAGAAAAAAATTTCAATCTAATGTGAAGATACATACAGTGACGAGCAGAAGTGAGTGCATGTTCAAAATACTGAGTTTCGTCATCCACAAAAACAAAACCATACAAGCAAATACAACAAAAAAAATTAATTTTAATTCTTTATTTTATTCTGAACAAATATCAGTAAAAACAATAATTAATGAAATGAATTCAATGAGTTTGAATGAAAAAACGAAAATAACCCACATAAACTCAATTTTGCACGTTTCAAGAAAATTCAAGAAACTAACCCAATTTCAATATTTTGTCCATAGACCCTTATTAGAAATAGCTTGATTTACACGGTTTGAGATGTTTTCTACCAAATTTTCCATAAAATCTTTCGGAATTTGATTCCATTTCGCATTTATACGATCCCAAAGTTTGACCATGTTTGTTTGGGGCTGTTTCGTACTGCCTTAGCCGGATTTTCACGAATGGCCAAAGATTTTCAATCAAAACGAAGTCGGGACTTTGTATCGGCTATTCCATCAATTGAAAATTTTGTTTCCCATCCCATATATTTGCAATTTTTGCTGTGTGCTTCAGATTACCATCCTGTTGGAAAATAATTTCTTATTCGGGATAAGCACATTTGTCCATAAAATTCGGAAAATGGGCTTGCAGAATCTTTAGATAGTCTTTTTTCGCATGATACCATCTACTAAATGTAGAGGTCCAACATGTCACCATGTTAAGCATCCACAACCAATTATATTTTCGCTGCTATGTTTAACAGTTTGCTTCACATAGAATCCTTGAACACGTTCCCCGGGTCTTCGATAATAGTACTGCTTTCCATCTGATATGTTTCCAGTATCTAGTCGGATAAGTTCAAATGTAACCACTTTCAGTAAGATGGAAAGCAGTACTGCTAGCGCAGATCCAGGGAACGTGGTCAAAGATACCATGTGAAGCTAACTGTTAAACATAGCGGTGAAAATGTAATGGTTTGGAGATGCTTAATATGGTGGCATGTTGGCCCTCTATATTTGGTAGATGGTATTATGCGAAAAAAGACGATCTACAGATTCTGCAAACCCATCTTTCGAATTTTATGGACAAATGTGCTTATCCCGAAAAAGAAATTATTTTCCAACAGGATGGTGATCCGAAGCACACAGCAAAAATTGTAAAGATATGCAGTGGGAAATAAAATTTTCAATTGATGGAATGGCCGATACAAAGTCCCAACCTCAATCCGATTGAAAATTTTTGGCCATTCGTAACAATCCGGCTCTGACAGTATGAAACAACCCTAACAAACATGGTCAAACTTTGGGATCGTATAAATGCGAAATGGAATCGAATTCCGAAAGATGTTATTGATCATTTTATAGAAAGCATCGCAAACTGCGTAAATCAAGCTATTTCTAATAAGGGTCTATGGACAAAATATTGAAATTGGGTTCGTTTCTTAAATTTTCTTGAAACGTGCAAAATTGAGTTTATGTGATTTATTTTCGTTTTTTCACTCAAACTCATTGAATTCATTTCATTAATTATGGTTTTTTATTGCTATTTGTTAAGAATAAAATAAAAAATTAAAATTAATTTTTTTTTGTTGTATATGCTTTTATGGTTTTGTTTTTGTGAATGACGAAACTCAGTATTTTGAACATGCACTCACTTCTGCTCGTCACTGTATGTCCACGGGTGCTGCTTTTGCTTTGAAAATGATTTGTATTATGCATATATTACATGACCGGATCGTCTAAGTCTTTGAACATTTTACTATTTTTAACGTTCAAAGTACCTGATCATATAAGTTTGTGGAAATAAAAGCGTTCACTTTGAGAGATAGTTAATATTTTGGAAATTTAAGAACAATATAGAAATCACATTATTCTGACGTACATACATAAGTAAACGTATGCTATATATAAATTAAAAAGTATGAGAAGATCAGTCTTAATCCTGTAAAGCTTTAATAGACTTGAATTTGGAGAAAAAGTTTTCATTTGTATGGAAGATATGCATACATATTCCCAGTTATTCAAATATTAAACTCAATTTATAATCCATGCAATTTACAATCAATACAATCCTAAACCACATGAGTAATCGTTCGTTAAATGAATGCATGTAGTAATTCAAAATAGTGATAATCCTGAAAACGATGAAAAAATTGTAAAAGACAAAGTAATTTCTGTACAATTAAATATACGTAGAATTATAAGCAAAATGTATGTCAACTATGAAGAGTGTTAAAATTAGTCTGTACATCTAAAGATTTTTCATCAAAACAATGTAGCATGCTACATGCAACATGATACATTGAGTACAAAGTGCAATGGATACATTATTGTAAACTGGTTTCCTTTTTAAGTATGTGTAAACGAAGCGTAATATTAATCTCGGACGGACGATTTTAAAGAAATAAATGAACTAAAAACGACGGTTGATCGCAAACTCTTTGTTATTTCACCTTATTTTTCGCCATTTTGCGTGTTAGGTACTTTTAATATTTTTACTAGAGAATTTTTTTGATATACTTAATTGAATTGTGCTCAAATTTGATACACCACACCACAACTATTTGTATATAGCATTATAATTAATTATGAAGTCGCCGTGGTCTAGTAGGTAGTGTGTTGGCTTATTAGACGAAAGGCCCGGGTTCGAATCCCAGGTCAGACATCAAAAAGAAAAATATTTCTTCGGCGACTTCCTCTCAGCAGATTTCTGGCAAAGACTCTGAGAGTAAAAATTACCATGAAAAGCTTCTCAAAAATCTGTCGTTCGGAGTCGACTTTAAACTGTAGGTCCCACCACTCATGTATAAAATTAACACACACAACATAAGTGGTGTGAGAAGCTAGGTCGTAATCCTGACTGAAGGGTTGTAATGGCCAATTATATATGTATTATAATTAACTATTTTATAGTAAATATAACACTATAAAAATTGTAAAGTAGAAAATTAAATCAACTTAAAATTCAAGAGCCTTCGTTCCATTTGTGTGTCTTTATGGCATTTTTTTTTTCTTTTATTCTATATATCCAGCTTGTATTTTATAAAATATTTAAATGTATGCTGAGGAAAGGACTAATTTAAAGTACATACCATGTGTACATGGGGGCCATAATTTATGTCTCTTTCTTAATCACTATACTTTTTGCAGTAGAAATATAGAAAAGTTTGTGTATTAGGACAGGCACAGGACACACTTTTATTTAGAAGAATACCCGCTGATAACTTCATATGTATTGCTATGGAGATTGGTATAAGCAATAACGATTTTAAAAATTTTAATACAAATATTTATTAATATTGGAATTTTTCTTTAAATAGAAATTTGTCTGTCATAATGTTGTTAATAATGCTAATACTATATTATAAAATATTTATATTAAGAAAAAGAAAACATAAAAGACGTATAGAGAAAAATTTCATTCCAGTCAAACTGGTTCCTGAAATAGTACTCAGAATCTGTAGCAACAACAATAGAGCTCATTGCTACAGTGACGGTTTTACTTTACTTTTTTTATTTTGAACAGTAAATAATGACACAATGAATATCATAAAACAGCTGTTGTATTTCGTTCTTGACTATATTCTTTTGAATTGTTTTTAGTATCCATTCGTAGCTTTTGCTATTCTTTAGTAATTTATTTTATTGTATAATTGTAATATTGTTTAGAACTTGTATCAGTATAAATTTTATAAAACCATATTTCAGTGTCTTGAAAGATATTTTTTCGCTTATTTGATTGTTTAAATTATTCATAAATAAATTGGTGAATTCACACAAGCCGTTGTATCGTTTGATTGAGAATGCATATACAACAGAGAATGCTTGTTGTAGATAATTTTCATGTAAAAAACCGATGCACTTCTACACATTTTTTCATACGTTTTTAAAAGTTGTATTGGTTTGTTGCTAGCAAATTGTGTGAATGAAAAAAATGTGTATATGTTTTCATATGTTTTTCAAAAGTTGTGTTGGTTTCGTGCTATCAAATTGTTTGAATGCCAAAAAATACACAATACAGCATAGCATTGAGCGTTCATAAACAACCATATGTATTCAATACAACATACACGATACCAAGTCGCCTGAATTGGCCAAATATTGTCCCACTTTAACAAAAGCCCTCAGATTAGTGTAAATAAGCACTCAGCTGAATTTGATACAAAAGTTGGCGGGTTTTGATGAGCTATAGGCAAAACTTTGTAATTAATGAAGGTATTCAAGTTCTATCTTATAAAGTAAAATGCCAAAATATAATTATCGTGAACGAGTCAAAAATCCCCTAGCATTCGTAATTTCTCCTGCGATCTGATCCAAAAACTATGATAATAAATCAGAAGACTTCTGATATACTGCGATATTTACTAACGAAAGCAAGTTTAATATTTTTAAATCAGACGGCAAGAGATTTGTGTGGCGTAGAGAAAATAAAGGTCTTGGGTTGAAAAATCGAATGCCAACATTAAAACATGATGGTGGTAATGTGATGGTTTGGGGTCCCATGTCAGCAGGAGGTGCCGGAAATCTCGTTTTTGTTGAAACAACAATGGACAAATACCACTATTTGAAAATTTTAAAAGAAAATTTGAAAGATAGTTCAACGAAATTACGAATGCTAGGGGATTTTCGACTCGTTCTCGATAATGACCCAAAACATAAGGTTAAAATTTTAGTGAATGATTAAGTCAACACTTAAAAGAAGTGCTTTCTCATCCTCCTCACAGTCCAAACCTTACCTCTATAGAACATCTATGCGAAGTTTTGGAGAAAAAATCTGTCAGCATACAATAACTAGCGAGGAAATCATCAAAAACGTTATTGCCGAATGGCAGAATATTGGTCAAGAAATTACCAGTAAATTAGTATTATCAGTGAACCGTTTAAATGAGGTTATTGAAGCCAAATGATATTACACTCGCTAATATCACACCACATTAATTAGTTTCAAGGTATAAATATTATTCTGTAGGGATAATTCTTTGAGTTTGAATTCTGAAGTATTTTTTCAATTTTTGTTAGTTCAATAAAATTTATTTCTATTTTAACCTTTATGTGTTTGTTTTTGTGTAATATGACTGTTGCACTTTTAAAAAATCAATAACTCATTTTCGTTAGGTAAAAATTTTTCAAACTATATTAAATTTTATTTTCAATAGTTGAGTGTACGGAGAATTGTTTGAGTCAGTGTATATAGAAATTTGATTACACTTTAAAAAATTTATTTACTCATTACTGGAGTCCGACCGAACTCCAAATATCATTCGGTACCTAACATCGAACCCGAACTTTGGCGAATTTTAAAGTTCGGCCGAAGCCGTACTTAGTTCTGGTTTCATAGTTCGGGCGAACCCGTACTTAGTTCTGGTTTCAAATTTCGGCGATCACGAAGTTTTTGTTATTAAATATTAAATCAGAAATACATTTTTGGAATGCAGTCGCCGTAGTCTAGTAGGTATTGTGTGGGCTTATTATACGAAAAGCACGGGTTCGTATTCCAGGTCAGACATCAAAACGAAATATGAAAAAAATATATTTCTTCGGCGACTGCCTCTCAGCCGATTTCTGACAAAAACTCTGAGATTAAGTAAAATTGCAATGAAGAGCTTCTCAAATAATCTGTCGTTCGGAGTCGACTTTAAACTTTAGGTACCGCCACACATGTACAAAATTAAGGTACGCAATATAAGTGGTGTGAGAAGCTAGGTCGAAATATTATGTATGTACATTTTTGGAATTTATTGATAAAAACAAAAAAATAACGAATTCATTAATTTTAGAAACGTTCGTTGGCGGTGCTGATAGATATTTCCTGGCTGCAGCCTTAAGGTTTACAAATGAACAGGAGTTCCAATATTCATATATATTTGTTTTGCGATCACTAAATGGTTCAAATATGTGGGATTGAGTTAGTGTAGAGAGAGAAGCCGAACGAATAAGACGTGCGTGACGCTGCCCGTGAATAAACTCTTTTTTTGCTATTTGATTGAAGTTATTTTTTGTGTGTTTTTTGAAGAGTAGAATTTCAATGTATAATTAAATTTTAATTGCTACCTTAAATGAAATATTAACATAGTTTTGTAGAGGAAATATTTAAATAAAATCCTATAAATATATAGATTTTAATTTATTTTTCGAAAATATTTTTGTCTTGAGGTTGATGTGAAGCAGGATCATGCTTTTCCCATAAAGATGAACCTCTTTTCAGCTATTTTCGGCGTCTTTTTGATCCCACCTCTGATACTTTTTCCATCACGGTAGATGTTTCAAAATTAAATAAATTATCATATCAAATATTAATTATATCATGTGTGGATTTTTCCAGCTGTTGTGTAGAAATGCATTTAGATTTAAAACGTGGATGAAGTGGAGATTTAATATAAATTAAATAAAAAGTTCGGTGTTTGGCAAAATTTTTACTGTTACATTTATTAAATACTTTTAGTTCTACCTGCACAAATTTTTTTATTGTACATTTTTCATATTTGTGTTCAGTCTATGCTGATATACCTATAGAACTTGCGTGAAATAGTTAAGTTTCATTGTGACAGTATAGTTCTATGGGGATATGTGAAAGCGCCGTAGTCTCGTAGGTAGTGTGTCGGCTTATTTGACGTAAGGCCACGGTTCAAACCCCAGGTCAGAAACGACATCGAAACGAAAATATGAAAAAATATTGCTTCGGCGACTTCCTCTAATTGTGGATGAAAAGTTTCACAAAAACCTGTCGTTCGGAATCGAATTTAAACAGTGGATCCAGCCACTCATGTATAAAAATAACGCACATAACATATGTAGGTAGTGTGAAAAGCTAGGTCGTAGGCTTGTTGTGCGCCCCCATTAGTGGATATTAAAATTACTTTTTATAGGAAGGCTTTAGACTCAGCTTCTTCTAGCCCAGTCTCTTAATACGAGTTGTCCTGGCATAGTACAGCATGGCTTCAGAATATCTTCACTACTTTCCTGCCATGCCATTGCAATAAAAGGCATTGGGTTATTCAATTCATTCATTCAAATGGCTTGCTTTATTAGCCAGAATATTCAATTCTTTATTTCCAACCACTTCTTGATGACAAGGTGCTCATGTAATACTCCATACGATTCTGTCCTGATTGTCATTTGACTGTTAATGAAAATATTTCAATCCTTATATAAACAAATTACAGGATACGATAATAAAAATCGATTGCGCTCTGTATTAAGTTAAACGATTTTGAGATCTACACTGCAAAAAATATAAAGTTTTCCGATCTTTCGAATAAATACACCGGAAAAAAGTGGCAAACTTATGCTGCCATTAGAATGCAGAAAAAATTGAACATTTCGGGCCATTATTACACCTACCCGTTAAAGTTGGTATTAGTTAAAGGTACCTTTAACTTAAGTGAACGGTAAAGTTACCTTTATAACTTTTGCCACTTTAAAAAAGTTCTGTAAAAACGCCGTGGCAACGACTTGCTTTCTTATGTATTATTTTTTATAATTGTTATTTTGCTTACATTGTTTGTGTGTTGTGAATTCAGTTTATTTTTGTTATACTTCGTAATTTTTTTGCTTTTCGTTAAAAAAAAAAATGAGTGCGCCAATACCCTGTCGCAAGGGATTGAAAAATTATTCCGCAGAGGCAGAGGTTTTGTTCGTAGACTTGGTGAAGCAAACAAATGTATTATTGAAAACAAAAAAAGGATGTTGCCATATCGAAAATAGTATGTGATATGGCAAGTTCAAACATAATGGGAGCTTTAATTGTTGCAGGTATGATGATCTTCCCTTTAGCTTAACGATCACTTTTATCATATTCGATACTCATAATAATGAAAAACAATTTATCTGCCCGTTAAAACCCCTCCTTTAGTTAACGGCCAGTTGTAATAATGACCCCTAATATTTTATTTCACTTAATACGCCTTTACAGCCATTGGTACATTCACGTTAAGATTGTAAACAGTTTAGTAAATAAAGTGTGCAAAAGATTATGAAAGGAAATTAAAGCAAATTAAACATATTATAACAAATACATATACGGCGTAATAACATTTTGAGAAAAAAAATATTTCATTTCATTCATCAAAAGTTGTAGGTGACGAAAATGTTTGCAAAAATATACAAATTAAACATAAAAATATAAACGTTAAATGTTTTGTTGTTAACATAAAAAATTCCAACAATAATACAAACAAAATAAAAGAAGAAAAAAAAATCACCAACAACCACATTCTGAAAAATGCAAAATAAAAATACCTACAATTTTGAGTTCCACTCTTCTTACTACTAAACTTTACAATGGTATGTTTTTATTTATTTATTTACTTGTTTTTTTTTTTTATTTTTTTATTTTTAATTTTTGTTATTGTTTGAACATTTGTTTTTCTATTGTTTCTGCGGCATTTTTATCGATTATCGTTATTAGTTTTTTCCCTTGTTTGTAAATTAGAAAAAAGTAACACGTCAAATGGCAATTTAAATGATACCAACGCAATTTAAATGTTCGTTCGTTAATATCAAGGTTGCATTTGATTTTAAAATTGCTTTAAATAATATTGAGTTAATTTGTCGCATAAACTTCTCCTCGACATATTTGATAAGGTTGTGACTTAAAAAAAAAAAAATAGTAACTCATGTCTCTTAAAATATCATTACAACTAGCGACTCACACGAAAATTAATGACAAAATCCCGTTTCTTTTAAATATGATGGATTTAACACAAATCTTAATCATTTTTAAATTCAAAAACCGGGAGTATATTGTTTAAAATAATAACATTTAATGACCAAAATAGTTTTATAGTTTTTAAACCCTATCTAAATTGAATACTATTCTAAAATAATAACTGGTCATTCAGATTCTATGTAAATTATAGGTGATTGTGGAATTTCTAAACGAAACAAATTTTCATATTCAGTTCTGAAAAACTAGTTCTAGAAAGGAGGAAAACGATGAAAAACAGTAGACAGAAACATTGGTAAATGTTAAAAAGTTAGTAATTAAAGAAAGAATATATAAAAATAATTATAAAATAATGCATTTTATCATACTTTATTTTTCCAAAATCAAAATTTGCAGTGTAGAAACGCGTACACTGAAGGAAGTAGCAGACCAGGAAACAAAAAACATTACTTATAATCTCATAAGACTGTCAAATGAACTTGCCTCCTCTTAAAGCTGTATAATAAAAACAGACCCAAAAAACAATAATATAATTTTAAAAGTAACAATTATATCCAAACCCTTTTTGTTTGGAAAAAGGTTGAAGAAAAAAAGAATTAAGGTTCAGTATGGCAACAATGCCAGTCGTTTGGTGTACCGATCCGAATTCGGTGAATAATAAACCAACAGCATTTGCCCTGCATGGCATTCAGTTACAGGGTAATGTTACCGAAAGACAGGTACTAGCTTTACGAGAATTAGTCAATGCCGCAGCCGAAGGTCGGCTAATTTTACCATCTGACGGAACATTTATGCTTCTTGATAGCGGCATAAGCATAGAAAGTTCAATTGTAAAGGATAACAGTACCAGTGTTTCTCGATCAAGTTCATTGCCAATATCAGGAACCACTACATGCTCGCCGTCAATTGCATCAACAACAATGTTGGCGGAAATGTCCAATAAAGAAAACATTGATATTAATCGAAATGACGAAAATGACATAAATGATGGTCAACGGCAATTGAAAAACACGTATATACTGATGCCGGTGACAACAACAGCTAAAAAAAATTCAATATCATTAACAACTTTAACACCACCAACCTCAATGGCATGCACACCTACGTTAGAGTTGGATGAGCAACCCAATTTTCAATTGGAACCGAAATATTCAACGTTTACTCCACCACCGCAAATGTCTGAGGAAGAAGATGTCCTTTATGAATTCCTCTGCTGTGCCAAATGCATGAACGATCCGTCTACTTCTCGTTGCTCTAGTATGGCAGGAACAGAAATCCGGCAACGCAAGGTACATTCTCAACAATTGCTACACCGATTGTTAAAGTCATGTGAACGTTATTCAATACGTCAGAGAGAAAAACACTCTAGTAGCGTTAATATACCACGTAGTAACAATAACAATAGTAATAGTAAAGCCAACGAACAGCATCAGATGTACGATCCGAAATATAATATTGCCAATAAGTACACGCGTCGATACCAACGCAAACACTGCAATATGTCGGCCGCTACTATTGCACGTAATCGTCATCACAATCATCGTCATAAATTACCGATGCAAAGTGTTAAAATCTTTCACAATCGCAACCACGCGTGCATTAATGGAAGCGGAGGTAATAGCGTAGCTAGTACTCGAAGTACTAGATGTAATAGCGGTGGCGGTGACAATGTCGTTAGTTTTAACAGTGTTGGTTTAAAAAAGCCCACAAGCACGACAGCAAATAGCAACAATTGTAGCTGTAACATTAACACTAGTAGAAGCGGTAATGGTAACGATATTAGTATTTGTTGCGGTAAAATGACTAAGGCTCCGAAAAAAATTCCATTAGTAGTCAACCAGCAATCGTCTGCACTACATCTACCTCTGTATGCAACGGTTAATAAGACCAACGGTAAAACGAAAATGACGATGGATTTGAGTGCGTCTGAGCAGCCCTCGAAGGTGGTCATAGTAAACGCTATAGTTCATGAACCTCCGCTATGTAAAGTTCTTATTCAGAACAGTACCCGAGGTGCTGTTGAGCATGTAGCCCGCCAACGCAAAATAGGCGCTGTGCATGGCGGCTTACAAGAAACTGTTCAAATAGAATTGGAAAGTTTTGGGCAAAGTATTAAAAACCCACTCAATAAAAGTACAAACTGTGATATTGTAATGAACTCTTTGCCTGAGATAAAAGATCTAATTAGTTTCGAAGATGATGATAACAACGGGAACAGTTGTAATAACGACAACAGTATAAATAATAATGAACAAATACAAAAGTCTGATGATAATCGTTCGAAAACTTTCACGGGTGATACCAGTAGTCAAATAGTAGATTTACTTTGTCAACCGAATATTGATTTGCCCGCAGTTTCAAAAGATTTAATAGAAGGTTTATCGGCCAACAAATCGCCACCTCCCTCACGGAGCAATGCATCAAGTCGAAAAACAAGTTTTGATTCAACATGCACCATTGGTTCAATGGATTCCGGTTTTATAGAGATGCAAAACAAATTAGAAAATCCTCTACAGACGTCTAGTCATCCCACATTGTTTAGCATTTTTAACAACATGACTCCAACCAATTCCTCGGATCAACAAGGGCAGGGAGGTGAAAAAATTGCCCGCCTTAATTATAAGGAATGTCTTACACAGTCACGTAATCGTCGCAAATCGTATGAGGAATTTAAAGCAATGTTTGCCAATTCAAATTTAGAAACACAATCGCCATCAACATCAACATCACATTTAGCAGATAATAACATTTTAAATGAAAATAAATTATCAATAAGACGCAAAACCAATTTGGATCCTAAAAATGTCTGCGGCAAAGACATGTGCTATGAAGCTGGTCACCAGCAATTGACTATAGCATCCAGCCACCAGCATCAAAAAGAAAACCAAACGGAAATACAATCAACAGGTTCAACAACAATAATACCAACATCAAATGGCTTAGAATCCATATCAGAACAGCCAACTTCGTCAACGGTGGTATTAGATACTGAACAAACGCTTGTCGATTTAAGCTCTGCTATTGACGTCACTTTTCATGATGGTGCTGTTAGCAGTAATGACAAACCAGATTTTCCAAACAAGTTTGATGTCAATGCCGTACCTGGTACAAATGAAATGGATACTAGTGGTATTCGTAGTAGTTGCTGTGATAGCTATGAGTGTGGAGGTAACACAGTTCATTGCAAATCTAATGTATGGTGTCTACCATTGGTTCAAGATGTAACTAACAGCAACAACTGTGACACCAGCAATACCACTACAGATATTCTACGTAAAAATTCTGATTTTTTATCAACAATTCTAGATCGTCAATTGATGGCCAAAGAGAAAGAAAAAGCACATATGCGCCGCAAATCGTATGAGGAATTTAAACGTCTTGTTCGTGAATGTGAGAAAAATACTGATAATAATCATATTGCTGCTGCAAATGACAATACAACAACACCTCATTTTAAACGACAAAATTCTAAGAATCGAAAAAGCTACGCACAATTCTTATTAATGCGACGAAATTCGAACTCGAAAGATCACAATCACGAACGGCAAAAGAAAAAAGTCTTAACATCCGAAGCCATAAACGATATGCATAAAAATAAATTGGAGCTACAGCCAGTTACTGTTCAAGCGCCAGAAACCAATCGTAGCAGCAACAATTACCGGCATAATTTCAAAATATACGATAAATTAGTTTATGGAACAATTTATGATATTATACAGCGCAAAAACGATATTTACAACTTAACATGTCAACGATATGACAAATACATGACATATGGCACCATTTACGAAATACTGCATCGTAAATCATCACAACCTTCACCGCTACCCACTTCACATAGTTATAACGGTTTAAGTTCAGAAAAGTTTTTCCAACGAAAAAGTTTATCAGCAATTCTCGAAAAGGATATATTTTCACCGAAGGAGAAAAACACTAAATCTGATTTGGAAAAAAATAAGAAGTCCTGCATGATTTATGACATTATTCAAAAGCAAAAGATAGAACAGGAACCCAATATGATTGTAAAGCTGCATACCTCTGGTACCAAGAATACTGATGATAAGTTGCATAGCAAAGTATGTGAGCCAACATCAGTGACAAATGACACAACAAAATCATTGCTATCAATTTCAAATATAGATGTTAAAAACGTTGACAAAGAAATTGTGCCTATTACCACTATGAATGTTGCCTACAAATACGGCACCATATACGATATCTTACAAGGAGAGAAATTAGATTCTAGCCATGAAAATGGAACACCAACTCAACAGAAACTTATGCAACAAAATCAGACAAAAAATCTTGTGAACAATCGATTTGTTGTCAGTAAAATAGATGAACCGTTGATTGAGAATGAATGTAAAATTAAGAATCAGAATACACCTTCCTTGGAGAGGGACACTGAAGAGAAGGGTGATTATATTAAGAATTCACTAAAAGTATCTAAACCAAATAAAATGAGAAGACTGTCCAATATGCTGAGCTACATGGGAGGTGATACGAAATCCTGTGATAAATCCAATATAAATTCAGATAACAAGAATGCCGAACAGTATCATTCCAAAGACATAATACTTCAGTCAACATTATTACCACTAGATAGCGAAGAACTATATGCTCGTATAATTGCAAAAAAACGTGAAAATGTATGTGAAGATGTAGCGGGGGGAAGCAGTGCCAATATTGGTCATATACAGAAATCCAATTCTTTAGATGCAATATCCACGGCGGTTATCATTTCACCACCAGCATCACCTTCCCCTCCTCGGCCGCGTCGAAGTTTAAAACAGCACAAATGTCTCCTGCCCGATCAACAGAAGGAAAAACAATTACCTCTAGTTAAAAAGCTATCGCTCGATAATTCATTATCGGCAAAAGATCGTAGTACTACTACAACTGATAAGGATTTTAAACTCCGTCCGTTGGTCCAATCAATCTCCTCTAAAATGTAACTGTGATTTTATTACCTTATCATCAAACAGTAACAGCAACACATCCAGTTTTTCACCAACTCAAAACCAATGCAGTTCTTGGGAAGTTTCGATAAAAATGACAGGAAACTGCAATTGTTTGGAAACGCTTACTTCAGCTATTTCTTCTAATAGCAACAACAACATTTGTACTAATAACAATAATAACACTAATGCTAACACTATTAGTTGCAATAGTGTTGGTGTCATTGAAGCGTATAAAACTGAAATGTCATCCAATACCACTTCAATCCCCTCATCCTCTACGTTTACACCCGCGGGGTCGTCTTGTGCTCAGACAATGCGCAATACATGCACAATACATTCGGATACAGTATGTCATTGCTTGGCAAAACAAAACATAACGAATACACCAGCAACAACTGTAATAACAACATCAACAGCGTCGTCTAATGGCAATAGCAAAATATCGGCCAAGAAAGGAAAATCACGGCGGCTATCGGAATTTACGCGGGGTGAATTTTTAAACGAAAAACCGTAAGTGATATCTTTTTGTTCGTTTGTTTTTGCTTTTTTTTTATTAATTAATTTAAATTATAATTTTATTTTTCGTTATTAAGTTATGTTTTTATTCATTAAACTATAGTCAATAGTTTTTGTTCGTTAAAAACTTCTCGATCGGGTACGTAAGACTCAGTGTGAACTATTTAAAATATCACAAACTGCAGCTTGTACAATAATTAAGAGCGCCCCTTATATTTAGATTCTTTTACAAATAATGCTTTAATTAATTGAAAAGATTATTTTTTAAAACCGACGTATGTATGTTCTCATGTACTTTAGAAGGAATACTATATTATTGTTATATATTTTTTTATTTTAAGTTTTTCAATTAAAATTTCAATTTTCTTCCGGTATGAGGAGCATTTTGTGCTAAAGGATCTTTACCGGAAATTTAATTTCCAATACCATTTACAATAGTTCCTACTCAAAAAATATCGAAATAATTGATACCCATCATGCCCTCCAAATAAAAATATTAAACATAGCAAGACCTTACAATTATAAGACGTACTGTCAACTGTTTTATTTTTCGCGTTACTTTTTATAATTTATAATTTAACTAACAATAATATTATAGTAGTAGGGATTGGCAGAGCGAGTTGTAGCGATTCACGTTCAGTTGTCTGTTTCCTAATAAGAATATCAAACAAATTGTATATTTAAGGGAACTCTACACTTTAATGTATTATTGTTGCTTTTTTATAATTAATTGGAAATAATTTGAAAGTTATTCCTCTGCAACTTGTACAAAAGAAATTTTAAAAAATAGTGAAACTATTCAGAAATTTCAGCCAAGAAATGCGGCCTTTATTTTTCTTAAATTTCATTTATAAATTAATAATTTGAATTAAATCGAAATATTCAATTAAGTGATTAAAATTAACAATTTGTTGCAAAACCAAACAAAAATAGGGCACCAAATTTTATTAATTTTTTTTTATTGTATGTTGATTTCTAAGACTTATTCTTAATTTTTAGCATTAGTAAAACGTCTTTGTTTCCTATTTCTGTATGAGAAAATAGTTAAGAATTTTGTAAGTTTCACGGCTTTAAAATAAAATAAAATGGTTAAGAGAAGTTCGTAGATGAAGCCAATGAAAGTGTTGAAATGTATTATAATTAAAGAACAATCAAAAAGTAATTAAAAAAAAAAAAAAACTGACAAATATCAAAAGAACAGCCTGTAGTTAATCTTGAGTTCAAATAGAATATGTTACCCATTGATCTTAACATAATTTTTTTTAATTCATGTTATATTATTCTTATACACACGAAATTTTTTTCATTGTGAAGAGAAATTGCTAAGAGTTCGATTAATGATAAAAAAAATTACTGAATTTTAACTTTTACGTTTCCAAGAAAAAATTTTATGAGTAATATGTCTTATTTGATCTTGATATATTTAGCTTCTTACTTAACTTTTGCACAAGAAACTGTATTCATTGTGACCAAAAACTATACAAATTTCTATTAATAATTAAATACTTACGAATTTTTAAAATTTTCATTGAAGAAATTAAAAAATATACTAAATTTTTCCCTTTTTTAACACAAAATAAATGTTTGTTTACATTTAATTTTTCTGCTTTATCTACCAGTTTTCCCTCTGTATATCTGTTGCTTCTATCACGTTTTGGTTCGCAACACTTACAACATTTTCTCTCTCTAGATGGGCCAGTGTTTTTATGTTGAGCCTTTTTCAAATGTCATTGCTTTCGTTACTGCTTATACTGTGCACACAACTGTCATCGAAATTACACATATGAAAAAAAAATTACACCCACAATTCTATTTTGTAAACTATGTAAACATTAAAATTATATTATATATTCATAACATAAGGAGTGCGCACAAAAAAAACTGGACTTACACTTTTCATTATAGAAATAAAACTAAGCGGATTTTTTTCATTTTATATTTCAATTAAAGTACATAATATTCGAATTCGAAAAAATCTTTCAAAGTATCTGCAATATTTTGCGCCGAGTGGTTAGTTGTATTCAATAGTTCAATAATGACGCTGTTTTTAAATTATAATCATACACGCAATGGCATGTGACGGTCAAAAAGCTATCGTTGGCTCTCGATGTCCACAAATCACATGTGACCGATACATCAGAAATACATTCAAACATTGACGTTAATTTACCTGAAGATTCCTTGAACATTTTAAGCATCAGCACATCTCTTAAGTGTGTTTTGCTTGGAAGGTTATATCGAGGGTCCCATACATGACTGTATTTAACAAAACTTTCCTTTTCAACTACGTATGCTTAAGGCTGTACATCCTTTGCAAACATTTCCGTTAAAGCCTTATCAGCGTCATTCTGTCGCTTTGAGTTTGTATCGTACAAAATGGCTCTTTTAAATTAGGAAGCTACAGAATGTATCGACTATATGCAACTATCAATTTTTTCACAAATATTTTTCAGCAGACACCACAAATAGACGCACAAATTTCACTTTTTGGTAATCTGAAAACCAAATTATCGATGGAACGTCTGTCTGCTATCGATGGTAGCTCGATAGTGCTTAAGCATCGATAGCGCCAATTGTGATATCCATATCTCCACTTGTAGTATATACTGCTCGGATGTTTGTTTTTTTGGTTATTATTTTTTTTGACAATAAATTTATTTTATAAACAGAAGGACTGAGTTAGCTGAGTTCGGGTTTAGAAAATGGGTTCTAGTTTTCATTGCTCAAAGAAAATGATTGTATTTCGGCTGCTATGGTTTTGGTGAAGAAATTCTAATAAAATTTTAGTAAATTGCTGTGTAGGATGTGTAATGAAATTTTTGATGGCACTGTAAATAATTTTCGTCTACTAAAGCAAAATCGTTTTATCATATCCGAATTATCGTAAAACGACATTAAAATCTACAACTTAATATCTAAATAATATTGATAAATTTCGTTAAAAATAATTTTAAATAGAAAATTTGTAATTGTAATTAAATTTTTATGAAGAATTTTATTTTCAAATAGAATTTTCAAAAGGAAACTTTTTTACAAAAGGCTATAAAAAATGTAATCGCTTAATTGTTATTGAAATCTTATGTTATTGAATAAAAACAAAAAAATTTTTATTTAATTACTGCATGGAAATATGATGCACTTATTGTTTTATTGGCACGTTTCAAAATTCCAAAAACGTTTTTATATTCAAGTATTTTTAAAGCTTGATAGATTTAATGAGTATTCGATTTCATTACCTTTAAACTACAAAAAAATGTATTTAAACAACCACGCACATTAACGGCCAGATTAAAATATAAAGTATGCAGTCAACAGCAATGCTATCTTAACACAAATTAATGTATTGGATAAAGATGTGTTCGCAATAATCAATATTGCAAAAAAAAGGAAAATAAAAGAGAAACCAATTACTAGCCATTCACTTACATGTGCTAAATGTCCGATCAGGACGACGGCTACATTGGTGATTCCAGTTGAACGCAACTCTGCAAATACTCCAGTGAAGTTTACGAGAAGTGGTTTTTGTACATGTATGCACGCCTGATTTGGTGTCATTCAAAGGTCTTTGTTAGTGATGAAAGCTGAAAATAATATGCGATGTATAACCCACAATTATATATAAACAAATACCTCTAATGTTTTAGATACATATGTTGACATTTGCTAGCCTCATATATGTATTGGTAATTATAATTTTTGTATAACCTATTGTTAAAATTTTCTTCAGACCACTCAATGCTCCGATGTTGATACCTATAAATCCTGTTAAGTTGTTGATTAATAGTATTGCTATAACTAGATTGTCTCACCTTGCAGTTCACCGAGGTGCGTCTTCGCAATGAGTCCCATGGTTTTGAATTATACCTCGTTTATGAAAAGATATTTCTTAGTTTTCTTCGATAAAATGAAGCCTCTCAAAAAAAAAAAAATTGACGCCTCTAATGAGTAAGATTTCCGTAATGAACTTCTATTTATCAGATATGAATAATACTTCAGTTTGATTGGAATTTATTTATTCTTTTAGCAAGTTACCCAGTCATGAGATAAGTTACTAGACACAATAGTCTGCATACCCCTACCATAATCCTCAATTCACAATACACTTTGTATCGTTTCCTTAATCCGTATGTGGCCATCTTTTTTATAAATCGACATTGGATACCAAGACTGAAACTACTGCATAACCATTCGCGAAATACGAAAGCTTAACAGTAACGGTTTCTTGAAAATATGGCCACCTTATTTCGATAATTCCCAGCGTTTCGGTCTTGTATGTCACTATTTGATCTAGCAATTGTGCCATCCGCACTGGCTTATTTAGCATCCTCATCTTCAATCGCCCAATTCGTATCCTTTTTAGTAATCCAGAAGTCAACGAGATGTGCATATGAAATTTCTCTAGTCAAGGGATTTGTTTTAAAAAATTATTTAAATTTACATTAATTAATTTGTAACTTTTGTGTTAAACGAATATAAAATTGATTAATTATCTATTTTATCTTACCTCCGTCACGGATATGTAATTTTACTGCTTTTAATCGACGTTATACTTTTTTTCTTATTCCACAAATACATATGATTTGTTTTCCTTTTTCAAATTTTGCATTTCACATCAGGCTTTGTTTGGCGCCATCATCAATTAACTTCACAATGGAATAAATCATTTCTGCCACTGTTTTCTTCAGCTTTTCTTTTCTTTCTTTCTTTATTTTAGTTAGTGATAGACACTCTTGCCATCATCATTATCTCCAATGAATAGATTTAATCGAAATATATCTGAACACTTCAAAACAAGGTATAACAAAGAAAAATTTGTCAGTTAATAATATGTACATACATTTCAAATTTCATAAGACAAGCTTTTAATCGTATGCGACGAGGTCTTAAAATTGATCCGATACTATAATTAATATGGACATTTATTATTTACATACATACATAATTGGCCATTACAACCCTTCAGTCAGGATTACGACCTAGCTTCTCACACCACTTATGTTGTGTGCGTTAATTTTACACATGAGTGGCGGGACCTACAGTTTAAAGTCGACTCCGAACGACAGATTTTTGAGAAGCTTTTCATGGCAATTTTTACTCTCAGAGTCTTTGCCAGAAATCTGCTGAGAGGAAGTCGCCGAAGAAATATTTTTCGTTTTGATGTCTGACCTGGGATTCGAACCCGTGCCGTTCGTCTAATAAGCCAACACACTACCTACTAGACCACGACGACTTCATATATCTAGAAAAATGATTAAAAAATGTATGTATTATTTACTTATCGAAAAAATAAATAGTTTCGTAAATACAATTTATAAATATAGAATCATAAAATTCCGTATACATATCTAAAGTGATAGAACTTATAACTATTTTTACCGAATCCTTTGCAGAGGTAAAAATTTACATATAAATTTAATTTGTACCCTCTGAGGGGACATGATATTTTGTTAGCGATCACGGACAATGAAATTATTCCACCGCTTGATCTCAGTTCGTACTCAAGCGTTGAATAGAAAAGACTTCTACAGTAATAAGACAGCGTTGTGTTTTTGTAATTAACCGTTAGTTATTTCCAAAGTATTTTTTATCCAAAACGTAAGAAAACCAAAATTTTTTTCAAAGAAGTCAGTGGCATATAGAAAAAATAATATCGTTAGTATAATTCGCAAAGACGCCAAGACCACTTTTTCCCAAAATTGAGATTTTAATGCAAAACGCTAACATTATACAAAATACATATTTTACGAAAACAAAAAATGTCATTATGTAGTTGTAATTTTGTGGTTTGCAAAAACGCTAAGTCCACAAAATTAAGAAAAATATTAATATTAATGTTATGAATTAATGAATAATATAATTAACATTATTAGTTATTAATATTATTCTTATTTTGTGAAAATAATTGGGTTTAAAAAGTTTACAAATTTTAAAAACTGGAAAAGCTACAATGTTTTTTGTTTTTTGTAAAATTAGTCTAATACACCTCTTGCTTGGAAAGATAAAAGAAGTACTACAATGCTAAGTAATTATAACAATTTATTTGATATTTTTAGTAAATATGTCTTCTTCAATTTCCACAATTTCTTAGTTAGTTCTAAAATTATACTGTGTAATATCACATTTCTAGGATGTACATTTTCGTTAAAAAGTGGCGTCGAGTTGCTGGTAGGTAACGTCTGAAACGGTGCCGAGTGCAAAGGGTTAAGATTACCTACGCTAGTGCTTCATGAAATGCGGAGCTGACGAACAAAACTAAATATATATACAGCCAATGATTTTTTATTTAATTTTGTTTTCGGGATCTCCAATCCTACCTTTAAATAATAACAGCGTTTGACTTTTCGAACAAATCCATTTGTTTCTAACAGAAAAAGCCAGACATGTTCATAATAATTAACCAATGCTCAAAAAAGCGAGAAACCAGTCCTACATTTAAGGTTTGATTATAATTTCCTGTAACTAGTTGGAAAATTCCTTGCTTAGTCTCTATCTACGTAGGTCAATTATTTGCTTTTCCCGTAAAGAGTTTCCAAGTTTCATTCATTCATTATCTTAAACTAATGAACAGCAGCTGGTGTAATTTATAGGTTTACTTCACCGTTTAATTTAATATAATACAACGATTGTAGAATTAGAGAGAAAGTAATTGAAAACATAATTGTTTTATATCCATATTCTATTTAAAAGGTACAAAAGGTATTTATCTCTGGATGTTGATTATACCCAATGTATCGGACAACAATAATTCTATTACGTCATAAGAATAAGTCTTTTAATTTCATATTAAATTTTTGGCAAAGATAGTAACTTAATAATACGTAGCTTACGTAAAAATTGTAATGATTTTAAAATTATTGAAATATCTAAAGAAAAATGATGTAACGATTTTACACTGCCAAAAGGCAAAAACTTGTAGAAATTATTGAGCAAGTTTTTGTAAAACCTAGTTCGTTTAATGCAGTACCGTACTGCATTATTTACACCACAAATGTGTAGTAAAAAATAAAAGAGTTCACTTAACATATTTTTAAAATGTTTTTTTTTTCATTTGAAATTTATTCGTTATTTTATTGTGTTGAATAATTAGTATGTGAAGAGTCTCTATAATCTGGAAGATAGTGTTTGGGCTTATAAGACCAGAGTTGGTGGTTCAATCTATAGCTCGGGCATCTCGAACAAATCGAAATAAAAATGCGAAATTATGTGTCTTCGGCTTCTTCCTTTGAGTTGTCTTCTAAGAAAAAATCTTAGAGTAAAATAAAACTGCCATAAAAAGTTTTTTAAATTTGTTATTGAGCATCAACAAAAAACAGTATATCCCATCAGAGAAAATTAACGCTTACAACATGAGTGGCGTGAGTGGAAGTTAAGTTTTAATCCTTACTAAAGCGATGTAATGTAATTTAATCTAAGTAATTGGATTGTTTCATTGTTCATTTTCCAATAGTAAAGATTTTATGAATAAATTAACCCCTAAGAATATGAAACGAAAAGTTAACATAAATTAAAAATTATATTTCTATCTAGATTTACGATGTATTTGCAAAAATAACAAATCTTCTCATAATTGTTAGATAAGTTCGGTTTTTTTTTGTTTTTGGTTATCTCCATTATTTTAAATTAATTTATTTTAAGTGCAAAGCAAAATGAATTTATTTAATTCTTAATAGCTGCGGGAAGTGTGACATTAATATTGATAATATTTTTGGAGATTTTAATACCATATTATCTGTTATTCATAACACTTGATTATGGTCACAATAGCGTTTATAAATGTACTCGTATATACATAAAGTTTCTAAACTGCGATCTGATATTGTGTTTTAAAAAAAGATTCATTCGAATTTTACTTATTTAGCGTTGAATTTCTAAAATATTCAAATGTGCAGAGTTTAAATTATTGCAATCATTAATAAACGGCATTGAGTTCTTATGACTGTATGTTAATAGGCCCATTGTTTTATATTTACTATATATACAGAGACTCACGGGTTATTTCAACCAGCACCTTTAAAAAAATTTGAATAAGAGTTTATAGAATATGTTTAAAAAGTAAACAAAAAGAGTTTTATTCAGTCTTAAATTTATAGATTATTTTTGATCAAAACGTACGCCAACACCAGATTTCAAACAAGAATAATCTTTTAGCAACTCTGAAAAAAGAATAACTCCCCAAACCACTAGAAAGTGGAATCAATGCAAAAAAGGCTGAAAGCTGTTAATAAGCAAAAAGGAGGTCATACTAAACTTTGAAATTAAAACTATTAGTTAATTAACTATTTAAATGTTTGCTTATAGTAAGTGGTTGAAATCAGCTGTGACTAATTGGGTTCCTATATTTCCGGTTTTTAGTTTGCAATTTTACATTTGAGACTGAATAAAATTGTTTTTTTTTTTTTTGATTTTTAAACATATTCTACAAACTTTTATTAAAATTTTTTTTTAAATATCTTGTTTCGTTTCAAAATTGTACGAGCTTAATTTTCATTAAAAGATAGTGGTTGAAATAAGCTGTGTGCCAGTGTATATATGATTATCATGTCTAACGGAACTATATTGACTATATTACGTGTTTAACCAATTATATTAATTGGATATTTAATAAAAATATCTTACTGTTTGGAAAAAAAGCAACAAAATGTGAAGGTAGGCAGACGATGCGTTTAAGTACTGCTAAAGATCAAAGACGAGATTTCAAATAATATTGTTTGGTTTTGAGATTTAAAATACCGGAGATAAATTTATTGCTTCAACTAAATTATATTCCAAAAATTTTATATCGTGTTTTCAAGAATTTAGTCCTTTTTAATAATTTTATTGCATATACTAGAAAAAAGTCAATAATCACATCACGTAAAATGTGTAATTCGGCATTTAACTAAAAGAAAATATTTTACCTTTAAAAATTTAGTGACAGTAGTGTGAAATACATACACTAATGGCGCTCACATTGTAAGAATGATCATTTTGATTCTCATGGTGAATTTGGGATTCTATTCACGGTTTTTTCAGTTTCTTGTATCAGGGTTATCATTATTATTGTCGTGAAGAGGTGTCATGATGCTGTGACAATAGTGCCCACAATCTTTATAGAATATCTCTATAATATCTCCTCCATTTACCTCTTATTACCTGACAAACTTCAAATTTCGGGGTAAACTAGAACAACAGATAGGTTCTCATTACGCCTATTATACTAACTTGTATCTTGTATCTTGTTTAACTTTATTTGAGCAGTCAACAAAGTGTTGATGTAATTGTTTGTAGTCATCTAACCAACTATTCGCTGTATAGTTACAACTCCACCGGCCCTGATACATCCCCACGCCAAAGCATTACCGTCTCTCGTTAGGAACATAATTGATTTTATTGTTGTAAGCATTTGAATATAGATCATTCGAACACGTGATCAATTGTTTGAGTGATTGTATATGGCTTTAATTTTACAAAAGTTCAATGCTCTTTAAGATAATAACCGGTCGATACTCATAAAAGTCTATAAAATGTCATATACTCGAATGTTTAGTAGAGGCTCAAAATGCTACATTAAAAAAAATAAAAAGTATTCTTAAGAAGTGAATCACCCCCCTATCGTTAATATTATGGAAATAAGTTATTTAGGAGTAAACTTTTATTCCCAACCCAAAAAATTGGTATTGCGAATATATTGGGAGTAAAAGTTTTTATTATGAATTACCGCACAACAATTTTTCAAAGAAAAATACAAATATTAAAAAAAGAGTAGAGTATATCCTCGTTTTTTGGTGCTGGAAGAGGAGAAACAATCCATGGAAAGATTGCAGAGAAGGGCTATTCGAAATGAATTGAAACCACTATCACTTCCTGAGCTTTAAGGAGCCTACTACCTACTAAAATATACCTACTAAAATATTTATGTTGGACGGTATATTCTTTACAGATTCCAGGAATATTACAGGGAGAACAAAGAAGAGTTCAAATACCTGTTGAAGATAAGATATTTGCCATACCCCCCATAGTGAAACTCGGCGGCACTTTGAGTTTTTTGGCTACAAAAAGGAATTAGGTAGGCAAATTTATGTTTCAGCGAAGTGTTTTCAGAAGTATTAATAACTTTTGAATGAGTTTTATGTCCTCAATGGGTTGTGTGGCGGCCTTCTGAGGAAAAGAAAGAGATTGTAAATTGGTTTTAATGTAATGTAGTGTAAAATAAAACATTGTATTTAGTTTTAAAAAATCAACATCAAATAAATTTATAGCTTATATGTTCCCATTGGTAATTTTACAAAATAATTCTTGTGAATAAACATCGGCGATTCCAATTTTTTTTCGTGAATGATTCACAATAGGAAATGAGAATATTTAGGAATTTTGTTATGGTAATAGTTGTTTGCGATAGGGATAAATAAATTAGATGCAATCCTTGAATTGTTAAGATAACAATGAGATTCATTGTTACATCCTACTAAACTGTGGCAGCAAAAACTATTAAATTAAGGAAATAGTGATCACAAATATTGTACAACATTTAATAGTTTTTATTTTATTTAGGGTGTTACTGACGTTAAAGCCGCAATTACATATATTATAGCTAACAACATTGCTGTATAAAATTGGCAATAATGTACATGCATACAAGTTAATCATTATATATATATATATTTGTTGTTGTTCGTTTTTAAGCATGAAATATGTTAACAAAGTTGGTTAGTCAGACGTCTTGCTCTTGTTGGTATCAACAACACATGCGATATTTTTAGAAAAACCACATTTGGTTTATAAATAGTTTACAAAATAAAAATAAATTAAAGCAGTCCACTAGCAAACCATAAGACCAAATACCAGTCAACCAACCATTCATCTATTTATCTAAAGCGTTTATAAATAGAAATAATAATAGTTGTTGTGCTGGTAGTTAAAGAAGCTATTTTTCTTTTCAATTCATAGAGTTTAACAAAAAAAAAAAAAAAGTGTTTTGATTTAAAGAAAAAAAAATCACATTCTCCGTACTTACAATCTAACTAGTACATAGAGCCACCAATGTAATCACCAATATATCGATTGAGATAGTCAGTTTGCTCATTGTCGTTCATTTTTAAGTGTACGTTGCGAGTCGTAGGGTATGATCAACATGAATGGCTGAGCGCCTGCGCATTGGTATGCCTTCTAAACTTAAGGTCGTCTCACGTTTATATGTAGGCATTTTTTCTTTTATTGCATTTATTAGTCTTGTACAGTGATATCTAAAAATATCGACAAAAATGACAACATGAATAAACATGATTTTGTTTATTTTTGCTTCAATAAAGAAAACTTACTTTTGTTTTTCAACGAAAATAAGAAAAATTACTAAAGCGTAAACTAATCACAAAACTAAAATCGTAACACTTTTCTCTAGTCTCTTACATTATTAAGCTATGATAGCGCCAAATAGCCGTTCATCGTCACAAAATTCGAATAATGGATTTATATCTGACCATATCAATAGGTACTATACCTGTAATAAAGAAACCAGAATCGTTTGATTATATATGTATGTACTTTCTTTTTCTGTCTTCTCTATGTGTCTCTTCGATTGCGGAATGTTTGTTACGATTTTGATTTAAATGAATTACAATGAATAATAATTAAAAAAAAAATTTTAAAATAAATTAAAAAGTTTGGGAAACTTAATAAATGCAGTGTTTATTTGGAGCGATAAAAATTAAATCATTTCTTCTGTTTTGGATTTTCCGTTATTTTTGTATGTGGATTCCGTTTACTTAGAATGACGCTATTCGATAGTGTACAATTGTTTTGATTATTTGTCGATAAACTAACAGTTCGAGGTTTGTTTACGTCAACTGCGATTATAGTTCACCTCCACTGCATACAGGAGAAAACTAATAATTAAAAAATTATTTCCAGAGCAGTAAAAATTCTATTGGATTATATTTTATATTCGAATAATGCTTGTTTGTTTTGTAGTTATCAGAATTAAGTTAGACCTCCTTTCCACATGCAAAGCTCATTTTGCCAGTTTTGTTTTCCAATTATGTGTAAAGGATGAATGGACTTAAATTAGACATAGTAAATTTCGAAAGTGAGAAGCTGATAATTTATAAGTTATAAGTAATTTTAGGGTTTGAAAGTTAGCTTTTCGATAAAAATTCTTCAAGTTATTGTTAAACATTTATTGTAGTAAAGTCATGATAATGGTAACTTATCAATGTTAATGTATAATATTTGTCTAAATTCCACAACAACAATAATTAAAGTTGGATAAAATAAGAATTTATTAACGAAATAATGTTGAAATCGAAAATATTTTTTATATCACCCAATACAATGTGAGTCAATCTTACGTCTGCCAATCTTAGTTGGTTGAAACAAGACATCCATCAATCAATTGATGGTTTTGCGATTCACTATGAAAAATATGTACACAACACATCTCTGATGTGAAACTAGAACAAATCATACTTTTTCAAGCGGATGAAGCTAATTTGTATTTGGTCATAAATGCACAAAGAAACACAAGAGTAACGAATACATTCGTCTTTATCATTTATTTATTTTCTATAAATAGAATTCTTACTTGTGCAATTGAAAACGTAGTTTTCCGCAATTTCAAAAGCAAAATGAAAAGTTATGTCGCATATGGTATGTTATTACAATAATAAATTGTCTAAACAATATGGTGAAATTTGTGCTTTAGAATAATTTTTATATTTAAAGTTCGATAATATGTTGCAATTTATTTCGACGCATAAATTAAATCAAAAATTGTACTATAATTAAAACAAGCTATTTTTGTAACTACATGTGCGTTTAAATGACTTGTTTTTCGTCAATTATAAAAAATATCCCTTCTAATATGTAAAACAACATCAAAAAATTAAAAAACGTATCCTTTCAGAACAGGAAAAGCTTAAATATTATTATTTTATAAATAGATCGTAAAAAAGAAAATATGCAACATAATCTAGACTTTACATAACAAACATTGACATTCAGAACATTCTTTACTTTATCCTGCATCAGATTTAAAACAGAAAAGATTACCAATTAAATTTGCATTATTTCACATCAGATTCTTTTTTTAAGGTGATTAATAACATTCTAGAAGCTTTGGCAATATTAACAAATTTATTTAATATTAATCTAATGGCAATTGGTGTGTAAATAGCGCACCTGTAATGACAGTTCGGGTCTAATATGTTTGCCATTCGTTACAGTTATCGGTATGTTCAGCCACGGAAAGATATTACACAACGAATATTAAGTTCCTAGTAAAAGATTCCATACAATGCTCATATGAATTTCTATTCTGAATGTGCTGATTGAGTTCAGAAGTTTTGATGTTGAAAGTGGACAAATTGAAAGAAATATGTATACACACAAAATGATCGGAGAGTATAGTTTATACAATATACATGACGTGCTGGGTTAACAAAAGATCCAAATGGCTATTTAACATTTGAATTTGAAATACTGATCACCTATATATCCTTGATGATCTGTATAGACTATTTTAATTCAAAAATTAGAAGATCATTTTGATCAGTACTGAAAAAAAAACAAATTTTTTTGTGATCATGTTAAAAAATTGTAAAATTAATCAATTCAGAAAATTGCATTACATTTACTAAAGCTTTAGTTTTTGATACACATAAGTTGGAATTTGTCAACTAAAATTCCAAATTTGAAGAAAAGATTATTTAATTTCGAAAGCATGTTTAAATGGTTAAAGAAACAACATTGAGATTAAAGAACAATGAAAGTCAATAAAAAATAATACTTAAGATTTTATTATATATGAAGTTATTTATGTCCAGAAAATTTATAACAATCTATAAAGGTAAAGGCATTATGAGGTATTTGAAATGTCTTTTAACTGTTTCATAATCTTATTCACTATACTCTACGTGTATCTTACACTATACGTGGTTCATTTTTAAAACTTTAAGTAAACTATTTTTATAAGCATGCTATTCTATTCCAAATTGGCTTCTAAATAAATATATATAACCATATATGTTGAAGAGAAGAAAAACAGGAAAGTGTTATTGTGTTTTTTATGATACGAAATCCTAATACATTTAAAAATGTTGGTATGGAAAAATTTTATTTTGTTTTGAAAATGTTTTCTAACACAGCATTGAAATTTTCTTTTATTTTTCTCATTTCAGATTATAAGTTTTAATTACATTCTTTCAAAAACTACTCCAACAACTTTGTATAAATAAAAAAAAAAAAATTCTTTGTTAAGAACTAATTTTTAATATTTTATTACAATTGTACATATTTTAATATTATTTAACGTTTTTTTGAAATTTAAATAAAGAATAGTAAATCATGTTTTTATTTAGAGCTCCTATTACATATTGCGTTTACACGATACTATCCGCTCTCTCCACTCAAAATCTTTTCATGTCGTTCGTCTTATTTTATCGCGTAAACTCACCATTATGACAAATACATATACAGCTCTCTCTTTCGTATAACGCGGTACTTCTACAACGCGAAATTTCGACTTGTATAACTGAAATTGAAAATGGCAAAGCTTTTTATTTTTGCCTTACACAGTTTGTCAAGCTTTCCTAGAAATTACAATTTTCAGTATTACCCGTTATTGGATTCAAAACATAAAGTCTTCTATAACGCGGAATTTTCCTAGAAAGTGACCACCGCAATCTATATTCAATAATTGCTGGTATTAATTTTCCATTACAACTTATTTCCTAAAAGTTACAGCTTAACTATAAAAAACTTTCGTGTTTTTGTAATTTTATTATTTTAATTAAATAAAAATTTCCATACAATTTGTCATTGCCGATAATTTGATTATATTATTGCAAATCACAAATCAATCATGAGTGAATTTTGTTAAAATTCTCTCAAAAATAATGCAAACCATATTTATAAAAATTGTTTTATCTTTGATTACTTGTGTCTGATCATTTTCCACTACCAAACATGAGAATAGAATTTTCTCTTACAAAACACGATGTTTTTAACAATTGTAATAGTTTAAAAATTTAAAATTTTTTTCATAAGCGATCTTTTAATTATTTTTTAATTTTTGCAACCATCATTCTTCATCATAAAACTATCATCGACAAATTCGTTTCAATCCTTTTTTTTAAAGAATATTCACTCAATAATTTGTAGAGATTTATGGCTGTTAGCTTACAAAACTTTGGAATAACAAATTTAAAAATAAAATAAGAAAAGTTACGATTCTTACATGAAGTTGTTGACAACACAACGATTTAATATTGTATGTGAGAAAAACTGCAGTGAATTAAGAGGTGTGCTATCAATGTTATTATAGATTATTTTATAGAATGTTATAATAAATATACATTTTTTAATTGTGTGAGCATTCATTAAATACACAGGACACAAATATTGATTATGTTACAACAAATATTAACAATATAATGCCAAAGCCTAATAGTTCAAATCAAATTTAACATCATGAAAGAATAGACAGAACAGATAATTCTTAATATAACCCCAATGGAAATACGAATTTAGGTATTTAATTATTTTAAAATTATATATAATGAAAAATGTAGCATATCATATCCAAAAAATTTAATTAAATGCTGATTAAACGACGATAAAAATCAGTTCGATAGATATATGGAAAATGCAAAAGGAAAGTATAAATGAAAATTGTAATTGAGGAAATAAGACTTTTAATAAGAGGAAAAAATAATTAAATTCCAAATAGCAATATACAAAACTCCTCAAAATAAAAATCTGAAAATGTGGAGGGAAATTGAAAAACTAATTTTAAAGAAAATACGAAACTGAAATAATTCAGATCAGTAGTAATTAACTAATAAGATAAATATTCGCGTTAGAGTTAAAGTGAATCAAATAAAATACTTATACTTTATAGTCGATAAAGATCCCAAATTGATTACATATGTAAAAGGACAACAAGAAAAATTAGTTGAATAAAACTAAATAGAAGAGAAATTTTAATTATAACATGGAAATCTCTGAAATGTCTAATGAAATTGCGAAATATGGTAACGGAAATATTCTAAAGTGCAACAGATATATTTGGATTAATTTAATACTAGCATCTTTAAAATGACTCCACAAATTGAGTATTATTAACTTTATACAGAAAATTTTAAACGGAGAAACACTACTCGTAGAATACTTAATCAGAGAAAAGGCTTATATACAATGCAATAATCATCTTTTATAATGGCTAACAACTTTTAAACACCCTGCCATATAATGTAAAATAAAAACGAAATGCTGTTATATTTAGGGAAAATATTGATTATTTCATAAAATGTAATGTGTAATGGAGCAAGAGAAATCGTTGCAAGAAAGTATTATAAATACTAATCAATAAATAAAATATATAATGAAATCTAAATTTTTATATAACTAATAATACTGATTTCATTAATATATACATATTTATAGCACATTCCAATTTTGTTAGAAAAGCTTGTCAATTTTTTTTTTACAAATTCAATATTATTCAAATTTATTTATTTCTGTTAAAGTGTTCTCATATAGTCTTGGAGTAAGAAAAAGTTGTTTTTTGATTCTTAACACATAATTTAAATATTTTGTACAACATCAAGACAAGGAAAGTAAATTTTTGCAGTTTCTACACCTAAACCAATTCAAGTATTAATATATTTGAATCGGGAAATATTTTTAATATGCTTATTTCTATATTATTATCTATCTATTTATTTATTTATTCATTATAGACTTTAATTAAGGGTTTGTTAAAGTGTGTTGCTTTCATTTCTATCATTACAGGTGGTACTTCCGTAAAATTAAACGTATTGAGGCTGAAAAGAAATTGTTACTGCCAGAAAACGAGCATGGTGCATTTTTAATTAGAGACTCTGAGAGTCGTCAAAATGATTATTCACTATCAGGTATGAATTTTTTTATTTTCTTATTTATACGTACATACATTTACATATCCGTTACTACACTTTAGATTGGAATTACGGCCTAGTTTCTCATGCCACCTATGTTTTATCGCGAGTGGAGGAAACTATGGTTTATTTATGACAGCAGATTCGATAATCTTTTTTAAAGTAATTAGTTACTCTTAACGCGGAAGAAAAAAGAATTCGCAATGGTTATTATTTCCAAAAAGTCAATAAACCCAATCATGTTGTTACTAATGCAAAGACGTGATTTGCTTATCGAAGTCCTCATAGGCTTTATACTGTTTTACAATGTCACACAATACGTCCCCAAGAGAGTATTTTAGGGATCAGTTGGAAGAATGTTCGCGTAGTCACTAAACCTGAAAGAAAATTTAACTGAAAAATTGCTCTTAAGCGAATGGCGACAAATATCAACAGAACACACAAAAGAAAAAATACAGGTACATTCGATCCCAAATAGAATCAATAAAATGCTTTATCTAAAGGGATATCCTACCAAAAATTAAATGTACAATTTTAATACATTGGGTTTTTGAATTTTAAAATTATTCTGTGTTCTTTTTGGAGGTTTTCTACCCTTTTCTGGTGCAAAAAATATTGAGTTGCTAGAAAGTTTTCGGTATTTTTCTTATGGTTTGTGAAAAGCATAGAAAATTTATTTTTTTTTATATTGTCACTTTTTATTGTGTGTAGAAATAAAAAGAAGTGTTTTTGCTGCAATCATCAACAAAATCATTTGATTTTATTTGCTGATCATCTGTTTTGGACATATTATTTTTGACAATACCATTAATTAAGTATAGTGTCTATTTCTTCTGCTCAGACCGTTCCTAGTCCTGGCTTCAGATCGAAGATCTCCTAGTTTAACCATACAAAAAATTTCCAACTTTAATTTTCAAATAGATCATATTGAATATAATACTGTCTTCACTCAGAGTAATAAAATTTGTGTAATTCGTTCAAGGAAACGAACTGCAACTGAGGATACTGCATCAAGGAAACGAGTTTTTTATAACTCATAATGCACCTGAAATTGTGATTGAGAAAATTTATAATTTTATTCGATCGAAAATCAATGCTGATATCGATATTTTTATTAAAAAAATTCTTTTATACCAAAATCAACTGGTTCATTTGAACTTTTTTAAAATTTCTGACCTCACCATCCGTTAGTTTGTGAATGCGAACAAACTTGTAATTAGCGTATTAATACACTGAACTTTTTTTTTACACGGATTTAAAGTTACATGGCTGAAAAAAAATTTTTTTTTGGTAGAAAATGTTTACTCTAGTTCGGTTTCAAAATCACTGCCTTCTAATTATGTTTGTCTTTACCACACTTGGCACCATTGCTGAAATGAACATAAAACTAAACAAAAACTAAAAGTTCAACTTTCTATAAATGATTTTTTAATCAAAGAAAGTCAACGGCGCAAGACCTTTCGGAAAGTAGTCTGACAGTTCAAAACTCTATTACCGACTTTAGTTCAGTTCGTCGCAAACAACTGCGCTTGTTATCAAATAGCGACGAATAATTATGTAGCTACGTAAATATTTTTTCTTTATTTCTATTCTAATTTTTCTGTTTTTAATTCTAGATTAACAGATTACATTTGTTTTTTGCTTTTTCGAAGGAAATACAGTTATTTATTTCATCTTACACGGTTATCAGATGACATGTAACGTATCCCCCATTTTACTATAAAAACGCCTCTTTTTTACACGGATTTCTGAGGAACGTATCTACCGTGTAAAAAATAGTTGGGTGTAGTATGTATTATTCAACTACCTTCGAATCCGATAGTAAATCAAAAAAAAAAAATGATAAAATTTTCTAATAATCAAATGCATTATCTAAAATCGAAGTTAAAACTTTTCAAAGCAAGTTTTGATGTAAATCATTACGTCATTGTCTGAATAACACTGAATAGTATTTTTTTAGCTCTAAAATATTCTCCAATGAATTCCAAGTTTTTAGCCCAGACAGAATTACAACCACAACCGGCACAAGAGTATTGATTGTGACCTCAAACCTTAACCGTCGGAGTTTGTACCAGTTGCATCATCATTCGACATTAAATTTATTGTTGTTGTTATGAAAAATAATCACTAATTAATTTAATATTTACATTAATTGCTCATATATGTATTGCTCCTCACATGGACATGTTAATATACTACCAGCAGGTTGAAGCAATTGAAGTCGCCGTAGTATATTACGTAGTATGTTGGTTAGACATTGAAATTATGAAAAAATACTTCTACGGCAACTGTCTCTCAGCAGATTTCTGGCAAAAACTCTGAGAGAAAATGAAATTGTCATGAAGAGTTATTCAAAACACTCTCATTCGGAATCGACTTTAAACTGTATGTCCCGCAATTCCTGTATAAAAATAACGCAAACGACATAATTGGTGTGAGAAACTAGGTCGTAATCGTGACTGGAGGATTGTAATGACCAATAACATAATATAATATAGCTTAAAATTCATAAAATTGCTTACATCTATTGGAATATCTTGTCTTATTGTCCACTATATTTATTATTTTTATACAATTTAATTTAAAACTGTCAGAGAGGAGACTTGAACTCTCGATCTCTGTCTTGTAAGTCATCTCAGTACTTAATGATCTTACTTACTTAACTTATGTACATACATGTATGTTATTTTTCTGCTACAGTATCCTTCGACAAAATACAATTAATTTTACACTTTCATAATCTGTATTCGTTCTGGAATTGCAATACAATTGCAAATTATATTGTAATTACAACGCGCAGACTGGCGAAGGCTAAATGCTGAATTATTGCCCATTATTTAATTTAATTTGAGTTGAAATACCTAAATAATCTTTTAATTGCACCCTTACATTAATTTTATTTGTCCATAATTATTTTACAGTACGCGATGGTGACACTGTAAAGCACTACCGCATTCGACAGTTGGACGAAGGTGGTTTCTTTATAGCAAGACGCACAACATTCAGGTAAGTTTAAATTTAAATAAAATATTTTAAACGTTTTTACAATAACGCAGGAATATTTTCTGTTTATTTATATACTATCAGAGCTTTTTAATAGTTACTTATCTACTAAAACAATATACATACATTGACTGTGTGACTTTATAAATGTTTCTCAAGGATTTGCTTTTCCCTTTGTGATTATCTAAGAGCAGAAGGTAAAGTCAGGAAAAGTAAAGGGAAAGAGATAAAGATATATTAAAGATAATTGATAAAACAAGAGAAAACCCAGAATCTAGAAAGAGCAAGAGAATGGATTAGCCAGCAGAATCCGACTATAAATAGGAAACAATATAGATCTCAAATGATAACCATTGAATCTGATGCGTTTTCAGAATCTTTCTTGAGTTTGTACACGTTAAGAGTTCTATAATTATTATTATAATATTCTGTTTTCTTTGGTGGTAGGTCTCTTTCAATCAGAATATTTCTGGTTGGTATTTCTCTACCATACATGTGCTTTCCATAACACTTATAAAAGAATATTACTCCTAGAATTTTTTATTTTTTACAACGTTTTGTATTAAACTTCCGCTTTGATATATTCTGAGGACTTTTGATAAGAGATTTGTTATTCCAATATTAATGTTTTTTACATAAAGCGTAATTCAAATATGAAATCTCTATGGTATACAATTTTTCAAAACGTTAGATTTTGAAAGAATCAATGATGGTGTTTTTAAAATATGTGTATACATGTTTGACAATCGACGTGACATTTAACAAATTCTTTCAAAAGGTTATTCGAAGTCAGTATAGTTATGTAGTTTTTACTGCTAAGCCTAGATCAAAAGTACCTATATTAAGTGATGATTGTTAATAATGTAGACAGTTTAATGACCTTACAGGTACTAGAAGCCCTAGTTTACTATTGCTGGATTGCAATATTGCAAACTCTGTGAATGATCCTTGAATTTTTTAGCAACAGAAGAGTTCAATCATGATTATTAGTTTCTCCAGAAACGATGCAACCATTTTGGAAAAGGATTTTTATACATTTTTGTTACGTCTTTTTATAAAATGTTTTAGCCAATCAGAAAACTTTAGAAGGAATATTTTCTAGTAATTATTTAGTAGTTGTTTGTATTTCTTTTCCAGTAAATTTTTTTTTTGTAAGAGTGTACCTTTCACTTACTTTAAGAAGGGGTAAAGATGAATTCTGATAGAGAAGAAGAGAAAAAGGAAGTGTTACCCTGTACACCGAGCTTAAATTTATAATAAAATGTACATATATCGATTGCATTGAAAGATATTCAAAGAATGAAGATATATAGTGACGTTTTACATATAAAATGATTATATAACACAATACTTTACGAAGATTTCTTGTTTTGAATAACTATTTAGATCTTGTTTTTTATAAACATTCTATTTGTAGAACTCTTCAAGAACTCGTCGAACATTATTCAAAGGATTCCGATGGTCTGTGCGTTAATTTATGCAAACCATGTGTACAGGTAAAATAACTATCGATCTTTTTACACATTTGCAATTTAATTTATTTAAATACTTTAAGTAAATTCATCACGTTTATATCTATTTAAATATTATAATTTTATTATATACTCTCCATCAGGAAAGATATTTAAACTAAAATTGGCACAAATCTTTATTATTTGTGGTTATGAAATTAATAATTTTATTCAAATTAAACGGTGGAGGGCATATTCACTAACATCTAAATTCTTAGGTTTTTTATTACAATAATTATTTTATTTCTTTTGACTTATTTTGAACTAACAATACAATGTTTGTTATTATTATAATTATTAAAAAAAATCAAAAATAATTATCTTACACTTAACAAAAAAGACCAGTCAGTTTGCGGGTATATTTGAGGTAGGATTGCTGATGCATATATACGTAATTAAGTATAATTGTCGTTGTAATAAATTTCTTTTTAACTATTTGTAACCACAATCACTTCTTCCATGTTGTCATCCATGCATTTTTCCATAAACACCAATAACACTAGAGGTTTCCAAATCATTATTTAAAGCGCAAAAGTTCAATTATGTACATTCTAATTTGAAGCGAATCTCTCCAAGGCATCTATTAATATATGTACCTCTGATTAAGAGAGCAGTTTAAATTAGAACTGAAATTTAGTCTATTACGAGAAATATCCTAAGGTCTAATTAACTTTGCCATTAGTTTTTTTATTATAAATTATTGAATATAAAAAAGTAAATAAAACAATATGACTATTGGTAAAATTAACTTGGTGAACCCTATATATACATCCAAATGATTGTCAATATCAAATTACTGAAAAAAAATGGATTAAAAATAAATTTCCTTCGAAATTGTATTGTACGAAAATAATTATTATTGTACCTACTGAAAACAAATTTAAACGAAATTTAGATAAACTTACGACATAATGTTATTTTGAACCCAAGGCGATTTCTTTAAATATGTTCATGATTACTATATACATTGCAAAAAAAGTTTAATGAAAATAAACCAAGCCGTTATTTCTTTGGCATTTCTTTGCTTGTCGCCCTATACTTTATTCTATTTGCAATAGATATTGCTTCAAATTCTTAAATTTATTTATATACATAGTAGGAAGAGTTTAGTCTACCCACAAAAAGTAAACAAATACATTTGTAGGTCTATGTAATGCATCTCATATATTATTTTTAGTTGGAACACAATTGTAAACACGAACAATTTATAACATGATTACAAAGAGCACAAGTTATTTTTAACGTTAACTTCCTTTAATAATAGACAAAGCGCTAAAAATTATAATAATTTTAATTTATTTGCAATCTGTTATATTCATTTAACTTATGCCTACATATATGTTCTTAATTAGATTGAAAAGCCTGTCACTGAAGGATTGTCGCATCGAACTCGCGATCAATGGGAAATCGATAGAACATCGCTTAAATTTGTGCGTAAATTAGGTTCTGGCCAATTTGGAGAAGTTTGGGAGGGTTTGTGGAATAATACTACATCTGTAGCTATAAAAACTCTTAAATCAGGTATGTGAGCATTACTGACATAAATTTAAAATTCTTAATAATTTGAATTTTTTATCTGATTTATTGTAGGCACAATGGATCCAAAAGACTTTTTAGCTGAAGCTCAAATTATGAAGAAACTTCGCCACAATAAACTTATACAATTGTATGCAGTATGCACAGTTGAGGAACCAATTTATATTATAACTGAACTAATGAAACATGGTTCTCTATTGGAATATTTACAAGGTATATTTCTTATTTTTAATAGTACCATTATAACTTAGTCGTACATCAATCTCTGTGGAAAATTTAAATATTCTTATTATTTACATTCAAAGGAAATACCTTAGGTCGGACTGCTTTATTGTTTGCATTAAGTCATCTTAGAAGGCTACAGTATGATTTTTCATTTCAGTTTTAAAGTTTCTCTGAAGAGATCCAATTCCTTAGAAGGAAGTTAAAAATATCATTTTAAGAAATTAAAAGGTGGCTTTTTAATTATACGGAGAGTATTTTACGCCACTGCATTGGTGGAAATACAGTTTGTTTAATGTAGAATGAAAAGCAGTAACTTTGTCCCAACTAACATAAAAATGAGTTTGACTCAAAATTAAAGTTATAGTTCAGCAGAACGACGTGACCAATAAAAAAATTAGATTATTTCAAAAAAATATTGGGCACAATGTTCCACAGATTTTATTTCAATGGAAAACAGCGTCAATTTAATATAGTATTAAAAGTAAAATATTTAGTTTTATTTCTATTGATTTTTAGGAACTCTACGTTTAAAAGAAAATTCGCTTTACTGCAAAACCGCTTGTATGATATAGTATAGAAAGAAAATTCTTTTTAATTGAAAATATTTATCGACGATTCTAATAGGTAGTTGTCTAGTAGGTAGTGTGCTGGTTTATTAGACTTAAAGCCAAGGTTCGCGTCCCAGGCCAGACATCAAAATAAAATACAAAAAGTATTTCTGGTAAAAACTCTGAGAGCAAACAAAATTGTCATGAAAAGGTTCTCAAAAATCTGTCGTTCGGAGTCGACTTTAAACTGTAGGTCCTGCCACTTATGTATAAAATTAACACACACAACATAAGTAGTGTGAGAAACTAGGTCAATAATCCTGACTGAAGGGTTGTAGTGACCAATTATGTATCTATGTATCAGCGTCTCATTTTGATTTTATCAATTATTTAATACATATTTTATAAATTTGCCTTTAATATAATAACATAAGTGCTTCATTTTTAAATATGCACGATATTTGAATCAAATAAAATTAAATTAAATTAAAATGTCGAGTATCCATCGATATTTAAATAAAATAAATATAAATTTAAATAACTATTTAAATAAAAATCAATTCGTTTAATTGAAATGGTTTTGCAGCTCGCTTATAGGAAAATTCCGTTTAAATACAAAGAAATTGCCATTTTACAATTAACCTAATTCGACTGTACTATATACCCATTAATGATTGCCATTTAACATATTTGTATACAAATTCGTTTAAAAAAATTGTAATTCATTTACTTCAGGCAAATACAAGCAACAAAATCTACATGTGGTCAGTTTTGTAAATTTCATTTCATTCATTTCCCCATTGTCATGTAAAATTTTGTCAGTTTAATTTCATTTGTTCAGCTATTGCAGGTAAAGGACGTAGTCTTAAAATGCCGGTACTAATTGATATGGCTGCTCAAATAGCTGCTGGTATGGCTTATTTGGAATCACAGAACTATATACACAGAGATTTAGCTGCGCGAAACGTATTAGTGAGCGACAACAATATTGTGAAAATCGCAGATTTTGGTTTAGCTCGGTGAGTAGATTAATTTAATGGTATTTACATAATATACAGTGAGTGACAATTGCACTAAAAGTTAAAAATATTCTTAAGAAATTCACAAAATATTTGTTCTGTTTATTAATAAAAAACGACTTCAATGCTGAATTCCAACAAAAAAGAGCCAATATGTGATAAATGTGAACTTAACAAATCAGAACTTTCAAAAATTATTAGAACATTTTTTGAGTCAAGAACTGTAAGCACTCATCATTTTGGAGAAGGCTTCAACACTTCAAAAATACAGTTTTTTTATATTTTTATGCACACTAATGAAATGCAATTTCCAATTTTTTTCTTTTCAATTTCCAATTTTGTCTGATTAGAACACATAAATAAATTTTTGAAAAAAATTCTATTGTTTTGGCACCCACTGTATGTGGTTTGTCTAAACGATAGATCAATTATTACAATTTTACATTATTTGGCAAATCTAATAATAGTATGTTTCTGTTGTTATTCCAATTGTTTAGTTTTAAAAACTAGAAAAAAATGTTTTGATTTTAAAATTGACTATGTTTTATTAAAATATATTTTTTGTTTATTTACTTTCATTTTTTCATAGACTCATTAAAGAAGATGAGTATGAGGCCCGTGTTGGTGCCCGATTCCCTATTAAATGGACTGCACCCGAAGCTGCAAACTACTCTAAATTCTCCATCAAATCCGATGTCTGGAGTTTCGGTATTCTTCTCACTGAGTTAGTAACGTATGGACGAATTCCATATCCAGGTAATTTATTTATATATCTTCTATACCTGTAGTCCCAAGCAATAACAGCCTAAATCAAAAATCATACATTCAAGAAAAATCAGTTTCTATATAAATATAATGAGCCTTCATTAGGACATAGGTTAACATGTTTTTATAAATAACTTGTTAAAAAAAAAACAAGTTTTGATGGTGGAATAAAATAGTACACATAACTCCAATTCGGTTTAGTCGACATAGGCTGTTACTGCTTATTACTACAGTTAAATGTTTTATGTTATAAAATGAAACGCAGTAAGAAACAAACTGAATGCATTTCAAATATTTCAATAGGCATGACAAATGCTGAAGTATTGACGCAAGTCGAGCATGGTTATCGTATGCCACAACCTCCGAATTGTGATCAAAGACTTTATGAGATTATGTTGGAATGCTGGCACAAAGATCCAATGAGAAGACCAACATTCGAAACTCTGCAATGGAAATTAGAAGATTTTTATACTTCAGATCAAAGCGATTACAAAGAAGCGCAAGCCTACTGATAAATGCTTTATGCTGCTTCTCACCAACAAGCATCTATAAAATCACGATCCGCCACTGTTGTTAATGCGTTATCACACCAGACAGCTATAGTAACAACTATAACAACGAAGGCTACAACATCACCAACTATATTAAAATCTTCTTTAACGGCATCAAAGAAAAACTACAAATAACATATTTCGATTTGTAGATGTCTGATATTTTAACCTATATGCAATTAATTAATAATTAGAAGTGGACAATTGGTTAAGATACAGTTAATAAAATTTTGTAAAATTCCAGAGTCTTAATTATTTGAAGACACCGTCATTTGACCAACAGTAAAACAGATTATTAAAAAGTAATAAAAACGAGAAAATATATTAGGAAAGTTTAAGAAATTCTTTAGTATTAGTATGAAAATGCTTTCTGGAACAAAAAAAAACCTAAAAGCTTTTATGGAAACAGCGCTTGTTTTTAAAAGTGAAACGGAACGCAAGCAACTTACATAGATATTGAAAATGGCGTTTAATAATTACTAATCACCTACTATATGTAATTGTAATGTATTTAAGTAAATGGCAATTTATATAAAATTATATTGGATAGTTCACATAACAATAAATATAATTTTTTTTACTGTTCTTATAAAGTACACAAGTGCACGTAACTGGATATACTTCATTTTTTTCGTTATTGATTTTTACATGTTTTTAAATTTAAATTATATATTAGTTTGATGTAATAAATTAAGTTTAAAAACTTCCTTTTATCTTCTGTTTGTTTGCCTAATTGTAACAAAAATGATGTATTATTTATAAATATACATAGTATACACTTATATATAAGTTTATAATAATTATTTAATTAAATAATTATTATAAACAGAAATATATTTTCCATTAAAGTCACATTATTTTTTTTTTTAATTACCAATAATATATAATAAATATATATATATACATAAAACAAAGTACTATATTCATATACAAACATTCATCATTTATATAGTAAACGATATTCTCATATTCATTTATATATTAGCAATTTATTTAAATTTTTTATATAAAATATAAATTTAATAAATATTAAAAACAAACAAAATAAAAATTTTTAATAAATAATATATTTAATTTGTTGATTGTAGGATCTACTAGAACAGAATTCCTCAAGGTATCAAGTATAATTAAAGTACTTATGTAACTCTCAAAAAGAATATTAATAGATAAGATATTATTTAATAAGTTATTATTTTTTTTATAAATCAACCAAATCGGGCGAATAGGTCAAATAAATAAATAAAACAATATTCACACTTTACTGAAGACTATGGAAACAAGAGAAAAAAGTTTGATTTTATTAATTACAGACATCTACATACATCAGCAACATGTGATTAGCAGTGTGAGCGCAAAGTAACCATTTATGCAGCGCAGTAATGCATTTACGAACTGACCCAAGATTTTAAACAAATGTAGATTACGTAATTAAAGAGTTTATCTCAGTTTTTTTTTTTTTTCATTATTTGTTGTTATTACCCTTTGCATCGGACTATTGGTTATCTTCCTTTAGTTTTTATTTGCCAGAGCAAGGCTATTTCAGTTTTCGTTTTTAAATACAATATGGGCTGAGCCTGCTCATAAATGCATTAATGTGCTGCATAATGGTGCTTGAGTTAGGCAAAAGAATTAGGTAACCCCTATATAATTAAAAATCTATTTGCATCTTTAGTGAGGCCTACACTGGAGTGTGCTTCGATAATTTTGGTTTCTCAATACAATTTATAAATATATATTCAAAAAACTAAAACCCGTTTAAAGACTGTGTCTTTTATTTTGTTTTCGGAATGTTGGTTGGATTACGTTACACACAACAAAAAGTAGTAGAATAGTTTCTTTCTAAAATACATTCATACATATTTTAATTACATAAATTCAAACTCTTATCTAGCTTGTGTAATATTTGTGTTTCTTCATTTGTATTTACAAGGCTATGAATTTAATGTACAATTAATTTAACCAAATATTCTGGTGGGTAGCATGCTAGTCCAATAGAGTGAAGTTTGGGGAATCGATTTCCATCAGAAACCACTCCGCTCATAATAATTGAATATAATCTGTAATCATATTGTAGTTAATAAAATAAATAAATAAAAAAATGGTAAAAATTATTAATACTGGGACAGCAAATTCGTCTTATATACAAAATTAAATAGTTGAAGCGATTTTCGTTTGCTGTGCAGTTTGATTCTATAGAAAGAATACAAAAGAAACACAAATTTATTGCTCTATCTTTTTTTCATTAAAAATAGTTTTATTATCGCTTTATCCATTTTTGCAACAAGTTCAGGTAATCTAGTAGTAATTTAGATTAACTTAAAAATTAAAGAAGACATTTTATTCTTCGTATTTAGTAGTTTCAAAATTAAACAACTTGCAACAATATGAATTGTCGTCAAAAACTGATATGGCAGGAAATGTTGTTTAACGCATGTTTGGGTTTCAAATCATGAATGAGAGAGCGAATCACGAATTATTTTACTTCAAAATCTTAGGTGTTATATTACTGCTTACAGCAGGGAGTATGTGGCCTTGAATATCTGTAATCTCTGGTTCGGTAAAATTAGGATGGAATGCAATCCTTTCAAATATGAAGAAGAGGTTGGACAACCCCTTTCCGCTTCTTCTGGGACTAAGACTTCAAAAAAACAAGACAATATTAGAACAAAAAACACTATAATTACCAGGCGCCGCGTACAAATGCTATACAATAATTAAGACAACAAGATACAACGAAAAGAAACACAAATGGAAAAGGAAAAATTCAGGCCTGGCCAGTCAAACCATAATCTATGCCTTGACCTCAGGGGGAATACACTACAACAGTTGAAGGCGTGAGAACGTTCATTGCACGTGGCAATATCATGGAATTCCCCGAAGCATCGCTTGGCACGAGTATCATTACTAGGCCAGACGACGATATAATCTGTAGTCGCCAGTGGAGACATTACAACCGTGGACTCTGCAGACTGTTGACGTACTTGTCAACATAGATTGGACTACCGTGCTTGCGGTCCTCAGAGTCAGCCGCCAAATTACTAACTACTGTCGTGTCTGCTTCTCTCCTACCTACCCTGTCATCGAGACTACTACCACAACTCATGTCATTATCAAGCCTGCTGTTGATATGCTTGTCACTATAGATCATACGGACAAATACACCTTCCACTGACTTATGTGCTGCGCTGATGTATGCTGATGCAGTTGATAAACCAGCTGCTGCCGGGCCTTATGATATCATACCGGATGATGATATACCAGTCGTGACAATGTCCACCATGGTTTTGGACAGAGGGCGAATTAAAGATGTTACAGACGCGCTTGGAGATGTTGAAACTAGTTCGAAAAGAGGAAGATCCTGACAAATCATAGCGTCGATGCGCGCGATGTAATGGACGTATACCTAGTAGTAAGTGTAGCCTATACGAATGAGTTTCTTTTCCTTCCTTTTGTGTACGGTCCTATTAGTTGTGTAAGGAATTATCTGGCGTCGTTTAGGTGTGAATGAGGTAGGGGAATAACACCATTCACAGATTAAGGAACGGAATAATTAGTGCAAGGACTATGAGAAATGCGAAATAGCTTGTGGATAGAGGAGAGTGTGCCGCGAGTTTATGATTGTACCAAACGACGAGAAGGCCGTTGTACCGTTTCGTAAATGATTGAAAGGTAGACTGAAAATAAAATTAAAATTCTGAATTTGTGAACCATGCCTTTGATAGCTACCTTAAGGGCAGAGGTGCAGTTAACTGTGCCATACACGCCACTGTAAAATGGCATTGCTGAAAGGTTCAACCGAACTTTAATCGAAATGGCAAGGCGTATGCTACTTAATGCTGATCTTGGTGAGCAGTTGTGGGCAGGGGCCAGAAATCAGGTCCCTACTCGTGCATTAAATTGTGCCACACCTTAAGAATTTTTGATAGTAGTAAACCTTTTGTGGATCACCTATAAATTTTTGGTTCTACAGTAATTGCATTAGCTAAGCACCAGCACTACTACCGGGGGCGGGTATGTAACTACACGGGACATACCAAGCAGCTCACAGCCTCCGTATCTTAGATCAGGCGCTCCCCGGGTACTGGTATCTGGCAACCGCTGGGTACTTGCTAATGTGAGAAGGCAAGATTGATGATTCGGCATGACCTTGACTACGATTGGAACTTCGATTTGATTATGACGCAATAGGGCTGACGTTCTGCAGTATTCTGTTACCTGAGTACACCGAGTGAAATCCGGTGGAAATGGCTTTCAGGCTAATGTTGCAGACGCCTCCGTTCTGTTAAATCCTTGGCAGGGCTTCAAGTACGTTCGATTATCGTCGCCATTTGGTTGGTGATGCAGGTTTAGTTGAGAGGACTTCTAATTAGTGTCCGACCTGGCTCTGAACGCAAACTCCCATAAGGTTTTGCGTCAAACCTCGCGAGGACCTCACTGAATACCATAGGCATAGGTCTTAAAGGATAACTGCATAATCGATATGAGATAGCGGCTTGAAGATGGAACCCAGATGAAAATGAAGAAAGGAATATTTGAAGTAGATAAGATGATGCAAGGAGAGGTTGCATTTATGAGCAGCCCACGTATAAGGCGCTCGCCTGTGAGAAAGGCACAGACGACCATGTTACAAAGGGGTGATAATACACCAACACTTCGCAACCGCGGGCTACACAGTCAGTTGCCACCGTCCTACGGAAAGATGACGATCTGGATAGAGGTAATAATGATGTTAGCGGAACGCCGACTGATGGATGCTCTGGCCTAGAACAAAGAGGCACACCAACAGCGGTAAGCTCTCCTACATTGGAACTTATCGGTAGGATGAGGAAAATGGAGGAGGATGCTATGTCCCAGTGTAGGGACACCCTGGATATGATGCAGCGTGTTACTCGTCGCCAGAAGAATGCAAGTACTGACGCTAGGAACGGAATATCCAGAATGGCTGAACTTCTGGATGTTATGTTGAATTACAGACGTACTTGGAAGGCGGCTGAAGAGGAAAGAACCACTTCAAACCTCCGGAAAAAGACAGCTACCCAGCAGTTAGTAGATACCCCAACACCTACGACAGCGAACACAAAACGAACTGCCACCAGCCCTGTTGTTGCAGAAGGCAGTAAGAGAGCAAGGGCAAAGAAGCCTAGCGAAGAGGTGAAACAGACCCCTAAAAGGAAGGAGGGAAACTAGGTAACAGTAACAAAGAAACGCACCCAGAAAAAACAGAGGGGAATTTCAAGTAAACGAGACAAGAGGGATAGACCCCGACTGGGGCGAACAAAACCAGATGCGCTGGTATTTAAGCCTGCAGAAGGTCACACATTTGCCGACGTCTTGAGGAACTTACGTGGCAACATAACGACCGAAGACTCTGACAGGATAAAAGCAGTTCGGCGAACGCTGAATGGTGCCATACTCTTGGAGTTCAGCAGAGGTGAAAAAGTCAAACCAGATTTTGTTCAACAATTGAGAAGTACGGTACAAGAAACAGCCTCTGTCGCGGAATTGAAACAGAAAGCTACAATCGAGATACGTGACTTAGATTCTTTTACAGTCAGAGATGAAGTAGAAACGGCAATTCGGAAACTGATTGCAGATCCCAGCGAGCAATTGCAAATGCGAATTACTGCCCCAAATGTGCGGGAGCAAGTTCGAGCTTTCGTCACGTTGTCGGCAGAAAGTGCGGCAAAACTTATCAAGGTCGGACATGTAAAGGTCGGATGGATACGGGCGAAGACGCAAGTTTGTGAGGATATTCGAAGATGTTATCGATGCCTCGAAACAGGTCACTCTCAGGCGAACTGCTCTGGTCCTGACAAAAGGGACGTGTGCATTAAGTGCGGAGAGGTAGGACATAAGATGAGAGAATGCAGATCGGCCCCAAAATGCGCCCTCTGCACTGATGCTAGAAGGGATGGAACCGATCACTTACCTCGCTCTAGGAAATGTCCGTTGACCAGACGATCATAAGATTGTTACAGGCGAATCTACATAGAAGCCGGACAGCGGATGCTCTACTGGGGCAGATAGCTGTCGAAAGGGGAATAGATGCAGTCATCATCAGCGAGCAATATGGTCGGATTGCCAGAGGTTCCTGGTTTGAGGACGAAACAGGCATGGCTACACTTTGGATACCTGACAGCCGTAGGTTTGCAGTTACGGAACACGGAGCCGGCTCTGGATATACATATTTTCGCACCGGATTCCTAACCATAATGAGCTGCTACCTCACTCCTAGTGATGATTTGGAGCAATTTAGGACAAAGATCGGCTTTATTGAGGATAGAGTACTTGCTATTGGTGGACCGTTCATAGTGGCCGGGGATTTTAACGCTAAAGCTAACGATCGGACAACGAACACCTGAGGAAGGTGCATTCTGGATATGGCGGCAAGATTGGGTCTCATAGTGATGAACACTAGCGGCACAAATTTCGGGCGGCCTGGATGCGAGTATACCACGCCAGACATCACTTTGGTGACTGAAAATCTGGCCAGAAAAATAGCGGAATGGAAAGTTCTTGAAGACTACAATGGAAGTGACCACCACTACATTAGTTTCCGAATCGCGGAAAGAGCGAACCTTATCCCAACAGCCAGGACCAGGGGAACGCGAAAATGGAACGTCGCGAAGCTCAATAGCGCGGCATTCTTGGAGAGATTCGATGAGACCTCACTTTCACGAACCAGTAGTAATGCTATCACTCTGGCTAGCGAAACTATGGAGCGTATAATTCGTAGTTGCAACGCTTCAATGTCTCGCGTATCGCAACATCCCAGAAGGCAATCTGTATACTGGTGGACACCTGAAATTGCTGAACTCAGACGAACCTGCCTCCAGTGCAGAAGAAGATACACTAGGGCTAGAAGAGATGGACATGCAGCACATGAGGCTGAGGATTTCAAACGCGCCCGAAGGGCACTGAAACAGGCAATTATAGCCGCCAAAAGAGCGAAATGGAAGGAGCTCCATAGCTCCTAGCTTATAAAATTGTGACCAAAAAGCTGGGCGCAAACTCTGCAGGGCCACTTCTTGACGGCGACGTCGTCGACAATATAGTGATGAATCTGTACCCGTGCACCCACCATTGCGTGAGGAACGTGATTCTCCGATAGCTTATACGCCAATACCCTTCACGGATGAAGAATTGATGGCAGCGGCGAAAAGTCTCAAAGGAAACAAGGCTCCCGGTCCAGATGGAGTAATTAAATTAATTGCTGAAAATCGACCAAACGCACTTCTGGAAATGTACAATGCCTGCATTGCCCAAGGTGTCTTCCCTGACCAATGGAAGCTGCAGAAATTAACCCTAATCAGCAAGGGAAAAGGAGACTCGACACATCCATCATCATATCGCCCCCTCTGTAAGCTGGATAGTGCCGGTAAATTATTGGAGAAACTTCTCCAGCGCAGACTGGCAGCGGCCATTGAGACAGCTGGTGGATTATCGGAAAGGCAGTATGGCTTCCGACCAGGTAGGTCAACGCTTGATGCCATAGCAGATGTAGTGGAATGTGTTGAACGAACAAGGCTCAGACGTCACTATCCGAAGCGCATTGTTGTCCTTGCTACGCTCGATGTGTGGAATGCTTTCAACAGCCTAAAATGGGAGGATATTATTAAGGCACTGCGAGAAAGATTTCGTATTCCTATTTACCTTCTGAGAATATTACGCAGCTATCTGAAGGATCGCAAGCTTCTATATGACACACCCGATGGCCGAAGGGCCGTGGAGATCACGTCTGGTGCAGCTCAGGGATCTATTCTTGGACCAGATCTGTGTAACCTGAGCTATGACGAAATCTTAGGTACAGAAATGCCAGTGGACACATACCTCGTTGGATACGCGGATGATATAGTGTCTGTCATTTTAGCGCGCGACATTGAGGATGCCAGGAGAAAACTGAATCGAGTCATGATAAGGACTCAGATATGGCTTGAGGATCATGGTCTAGAGCTCGCAAAGAACAAGACCACTCGAGATTGGTATGCAGATAGGTGATGTGTCATTGGTCACAAAAAGGGCAGTTAGATATTTGGGCATAAGACTCGACTGTAGACTTAATTATTGGGCCCAAATACAGCATGCAGCTACCAAGGCAGTGAAACTAACGGGCATGCTAAGCAGGATGATGGCAAATATTGGCGGACCAACACAGGCCAAGCGGAAATTGATTATGGCTGTACGGAAGCGAGATATGGGGAGATGCGCGGAAAATATTAGCAGCGGTGCAGCGAACAGCGGCATTAAGAGTTGCCTCGGCCTACCGCACAGTATCGGGCACCGCAGTCCTAGTGACCGCTGGTGAGATACCTATTGACCTGCAGGCATTTGAGCGAAGAAAATCTTGGAGAACGAAAAGGGAAAATCTTCCCATTAGTAGCCTATAAACTTATTCCATCTATAGAGGCATGGATACGGAGAACCATTGGGGAAACTAACTATTTTCTGATCCAGTTTCTCTCTGGTCATGGTTATTTCCGAAAATACCTATACCGTATGGGCAAGGTGACTGATCCTGGCTACATTTATTGCGAGGAAATGAGTGACGACGTGGAACCACATTCTTCCATTGCATTAAATGGCAAGACGAGAAGAACATGTTGATGGAACAAATTGGTGAATTTACACCCGACACCACTGTGAACGCAATGCTCGAAAGTGAGGTGAAATGGAACGCTGTGAGAAGATACGTTGAATATGTACTCCGTAGAAAGAAGTTCGACCTTGATGCAATACAACGGAATGATATATGAGAAGACAAGTCAACAGCATGAAGCTGGCTTCGAATATGGCGTACCCAGACGTGGGAGAGTAGACAACGGTCCTTAACTGGGCGTCGTTTTGGGCCCTTTCCGAAGTAATGCAGATAGCCGTCCCGGGAAGGAAGTATCCCCAGAAGGAAGAGGGATTGTTTTAGTAGAAGCACCACTCGACGCAGCTGATGACGATCACTGCAAGTGCGAAGGCATTTTGAACCCTACCTCACACGCCAAAAAAAAAAAATCCTACTACCAGATAACATTAATAATAATGATCTCCTTGGTGGTTAACTGGAAGTTAAATCCTATGAAGAATATTCTGATGAAATTAATTTCGAAGGTTTCCAGTCAGGTGAAGAAGAGATGGCAATAACGGAGAATAGGACAAGAGGTCTAGGCAGACCACGTATTGTGAGGGAAGGAGGTCCAGGTAGAAAAGAATATAACGTGTGTGTAACGTGAGTCTATAAACAGCAGTTTTTCTGATGAATGGTGCAAAGGCCAAAAATAACGCATTAGTGAGCAACAATAGATAAGAATTAACAAAGCTTTTACAGACCAAAAGGTGATCGATCGTTTTAAGGCTAGATTAGTAGCTGTACCCAAAAGTATTGAGTTAATTACACCGAAACATTTTCGCCTGTGATGAGATACGAAACCATCAGAATGATTTTTACTATGATATAAGTTATACCTGCACCAAATGGACGTCTCATCAGCCTACTTAAACAGCGAGTTGGACAATGATATCTATATAACACAACCACAATGTTTTGAAGACGCAACCCATCCCAATTTGGTTCTCCGCTTTAAGGATTAAAGCAATCAGGACCACTGTCCTGTCGACTTAACATTAAATTCCATATTAAAGGGAATTGGTTTCCTTGTGTATATACCAAGAACAATGGTGAATTGATATAATTGCAGTTTATGTGGACGACTTGTTGATTGTTTGTTCCAAACTGGAGGACATGGAGGAAATTGCCGAGGAAATTAAGATAAAGGTAGATAAACGTCCTGTGCAGTATTTCTTGAGTTTAGAATTAAACCGTTTTGGTGATAAAGGTGAGTTATCAATAACCCGGAAATCCCGGATTAAGTGACTATTAAAGGAACACAATATGACAAGGTGCAGAAATATAGCAACACCTTTAGACCCTAAAGATCAAGTAAAGTGCGACTTAGAGAATTGTAAAAAGGTAGACCAAACCCAGTTCCAACCCCTTATCAGCTTGTTGATGTATATCGCTATTAATACACGGCCCGACATATTGCATTCTGCGAGTAAGCTTTGTCAAAGAAATAATAATCCCCATATAGAGCACATATTAGACGAAACAAGAATATTAAAATATTTATAACATTGGACCATCACCTAGTGTACAAAAGGATTAAATATTATACGGATGCAGATTGCGGTAGCGATGCCAGTGACCACAAATTCTATACTAGCTATGCATTTTGATGGGCTGGATCATTTTTCTTTTTTTTTTTTTTTGAGTCAAAGAAAAAACCAACAGTTACTCTCAGCAGCACAAAAGCTGAGTGCATGTCACTATCGTCGTCGTTCAAAGAAGCAAGTTTTTTAAATAAGCTATTAAAACAGATGCAAGTACAATGTCCAAAAGCCATCAATATTAACGCTGACAACATAAGTACCATAAATCTGGTAAAGCATCCAGTTTATCTAAACACATCGATATTAAATACCATTTTGTATAAGATGTATTCCGAAGAGGTGAAATTGATTTAAAGTGTTGTTGCACTACCGAGAATGTTGCTGATATTTTTACGAAGAACCTAGTTAAACCCAGCCATGACAAATTCGTAAAGCTGATTGGATTTGACTTAGCACAGCAACGCATCAAATTTAGGTCTTCAAATTTCATTTAAAAAATGTCGTGAAGAGGAAAACATCATATGGTTTTCATCGAAAAAAAATCTTTTATGGTTTTCTTTCTTTTAGAAAATATTTTTTTTTTGGTTTTCTCAAAGAACATGTGATTTTTTGTTGGGACATTCCTTTGTTTTTTGCCGAGTTTTTTATTTTCTTTTAATATGGCAAATGAATATTTCATAGCTATTACCCTTGCGCAGGCAATTAAAAAAAAAACAAAAAGGTAATTGCGTAGCATCTTTGGATAAAACAGTGGTTGAATAAAAGGGATGAATTTACGCACAAAAATCTTCTCAATGAACGCATTGTTGTGGAGGAATAAATAAGATTATAAAATATAATAGGTATAAAGGCAATTAAATCCAATTATTAATGGATTTAATTTTTTCGGCTTATAAGTAAAATCATTTTTGTTAAACAAAACAAAGTTCATAAAAAGAAAATAATTAATCAATATCATACATAAAATTTGTAAATAATCTTATCTTTTTACACGTTCCCTGGATCTGCTTTCCATCTTACTGAAAGTGGTTACATTTGGACTCATCAGACTAGATAACACGTTTCCAATCAGATGGAAAGCAGTACTGCTAGCACAGATCCAGGGAACGTGTTCAAAGATACCATGTGAAGCAAATTGTTAAACATAGCGATGAAAATATAATGGTTTGGGGATGCTGAATATGGCGGCATGTTGGCCCTCTATATTTAGTAGATGGTATCATGCGAAAAAAGACTATCTAAAGATTCTGCTAGCCCATCCTCCGAATTTTATAGACAAATGTGCTTATCCCGAATAAAAAATTATTTTCCAACAGGATGGTGATCCGAAGCACACAGCAAAAATATTAAAGATATGGGATGGAAAACAAAATTTTCAATTGCTGGAATGACCGCATAAAATCCCGACCTCAATCCGATTGAAAATTTTTGGCCATTCGTGAAAATCCGGCTCGGACAGTACAAAACAGCCCCAACAAACATGGTCAAACTTTGTGATCGTATAAATGCGATATGGCATCGAATTCCGAAAGATCTTATTGATCATTTGGCAGAAAGCATCTCAAACCGCGTAAATCAAGCTATTTCTAATAAGGGTCTAGGACCAAATATTGAAATTGGGCTAGTTTCTTAAATTTTCTTGAAACGTGCAAAATTGAGTTTATGTGGGTTATTTTTTCATTCAAACTCATTGAATTCATTTCATTAATTATTTTTTTTACTGCTATTTGTTAAGAATAAAATAAAGAATTTAAATTATTTTTTTTTTTTTTTATTTACTTGTATGGTTTTGTTTTTGTGGATGACGAAACTCAGTATTGTGAACATGCACTCACTTCTGCTCGCCACTGTATATATACTTTCACTCTCTAATTGAACATTTGATATTTTCTGAGTTTTTGTGTAAATTATTTCCTACGCTTTGGGCAAAAAAAAGGAGTTTTTCGAATTGAACAACAGAACGCATCCCGTTTACTGTATTAACCGACTGTAAATAGCTAAAATCGAAAAATATTGCTACTTCTACTGCAATCACCCCATAAATCATTAATTACTGATTTGCCAAAAAGGGGATTACATTAAAAATAAGGTGAACTTTGCTTTAAACACAGAATTAATTTCATTTTGATTATAAAAGTAACAAAAAGTCGTTAAAAAATAAAACCGGGTGTATCCCACTAAGACGCCTTTTGCACGTTGAAATTTGTTTCGAAACAAATTTCAACACTCTTGAGTTTGTAGGAGAGAGGGGAAAAACGAGCGGGGGTGATTTTAGAATTTCATGTACTCAGAAATTTTCTTTGTTCTTTATTCGTATATGCACAGAGTTGTATTTGATTTCACATTTTCTTTTATTTTTTGTTTCGCATAGAGAAGTTAACATCTTGACTGCCGCGGCAACTTACAGAAAACTGGCCAATAACGACAATTTGATTTTTCACATTATATTACTAAAAACTATTTTTAGATCGTAGATATCATCAAAAGGCAAAAATTATGTTTTTTAGGAGAAAAAGTGGGTAAGAGATGACTCGTAGTTAGTCAACGGTGTTAATATAAATAATATAATTTAAAATATCATTAGTCTTTGTTGATTTTGTGTTTGAAATCAAAACATTAGCAAAAGAAAAATTTTAGCGCCAAACAATTAATTAAAAAAGGTTGAAAAAATATAAATAAAAAATATTAAAAAGAATATAATTTAAATGAGGTACATAAATTAAAAAATAATAACACATAAATATATAATATATTATAATGTAATAACAAATATAATATTCATATAATGTTCATGTCTTGTGTTTGAACCTAAACCACAATGCCAAACAAAGTTACAACTGTTGAAAACAGGAGAACGACGCAATAAAAGAAAACAAAATTTCTGAAATAAATTTTTACGTCCAAAAGCGAAAGAAATTTTAAAAGAAAATGCAAAAAAGTTTCTCACATTTGTTTCGAAACAAATTTCAACGTGCAAAAGGCGTCTAACTAATTTCTAAAGCCTTAGTTATGCTACCGTAACGGAATGTAACAGTAACGTAATGTAACGTGTTCAGAACGTAGAAATGTAAGTGCAATTATATATCTTAAAAACGTGTCATATGTTTTTATGTAAACAAAACAAATAAAGAAATAAAAATTGCTAAAGCTAAAAGTCAAAAATTCAGATATGGATATAGAAGACATGTTCTGGGGTTTCAGTTATTATTTCATTATTTCTATTATAGTTTTTTAAACAAATTTAATATTAACCCATATCGTCCCAAGGATTTTTTTTCGATTAACTTTATAAAACTTGGTAGTAGATTGATAATTTGGGATTAGAAAACACGAATCTGAAGTCCAATTTTTTTTTAGATTTTTTGTTTTTGAGAAAAATGGTGTTCGATTAATCGAACATTGGGCACTATTTAGCATTTTTGTTATATTGTTCCCATGTAATGTGAATAAAGAAAAACAGCGTTTTTTATAAACTCAAATCAATTCATATTATTTATTAAAAGAAAAATAGAAGAAAACATTTATTTAGCTTAAAAATATTTATTATTTTCCTTCATGAAATGCTTCAAAACAATGTGTATGAAGCGCAATATTGCACTTTTTGCATAAAAAAGAGCTTGGTTTATAACAGTGCTTACATCTCCATTTCTTATTTTGCTCTATTTTAACTATAAGATGCTTAGTTTTTCTTATAGGAAGACTATTTATTGAATGTGTTTGTGAGTCACCAGCACTTTCATCACTCGTTGAATCAATATCTTGCTGTTTCACCATTAAAGAATACACAAGTTCTACTCGAAATTCCTTTTGCGATTTGATACTTTTGTTTTGGTAACGACGACGGAAACAGTCCAGTTTCCAAGCATTTACCAACGAAGAATTTAGAGTAGAGATCCATAAAGGCCAATACCACTTCTTTGCTCGAATTGAAACACTATAATTTTGTACAGCATTGTCATGTAAATCCACTCCTCCCATTCCTTTGTTGTAGTTTTTCAATAGTAGGGGTTGGTTATAATTTACAAAGCGTCCGTGTTCTATTATTCTGCCATCACTATTTTTTTTTTGCTTATTCCATCTTTTTACTGGCACAGTGGGATATAGCTGATCAAAATTGGTGGCCACTGTAACTTCTTTATTGTCCTGCCAGCGGCAAATTAAAATTTTATTGTTGCTGTCAAACTGGAAATCATGATCGCCTCTTTCCAAAGCTTTTCCGGTTTTAAGCACAGCTCCCCCGATTCTATTTGTCCGCACAGTACCTGTTGCACACAATCTTCTTTCAGTCAGTAGGCACATGAGGTAGTAAGAAGTAAAAAAGTTGTCGAAATACACGGTATGCCTATCTGCAAATTCTATATTTTCTAACAAGCGAAGAACCACATCGGCTCCTAAACCAACTTCTTTGTTGTAGTTGTCTGCCGATCCAGCATAGGGTATGCAGTTCTAAAGATATCCATTGGCCGAGCAGAGGCGCCATAGTTTATAGCCGAAACGAATTGGCTTACCGCGTATAAACATTTTGCAAGAATGTCGTCCAAAATATGGTACCATTTGCTCATCAACCGACAAATCTTCCTCCCAAATTCCGAATTGCATAAACTTTTTGTTGATTATCTCATACAAAGGACGTATCTTGTATTTTATGAAATAAATAAAATAAATATAAAAAAATAAATTTCGAGAGAATTGAATAATACCTTTGCCATTTTGTCGTTCTTGTCTAAATTAAAGTTGTTGCTGAAGTGAATAAATTTTTTAATGTCCAAGAACTTATTTCTTGGCATACATTGCTTCACAGCAGGAACGCCTAATGTAGGGTGATTTGACCAATAATCGCGAGCTACAGGCACAGTGTGATATCCAGACAATACCAAAATGCCTAGGAATCGTTGTAACATAATATTGTCTAATACAAAATTAGAATTCTTCTGCTGAGCATAGCGATTTGTTTCCTCGATTATCATATCTAAAACCTCATCATCAAAAAATAGACTAAATAAATCTTGCGGCGTTTTTCCGCTTAAACTATCGGCCAGTTTCTTTTTCACATCATCAAGTGGTTCATTTATTGGGGAAATATCATATTCAAACTTGCATTCACCATTTTTCCTTTGTGTCCACTTCGGCTTATCAAAATCTGATAACTTTTTATACTCTTTATTTTCCTGTGTTTCAATTCGTCTTCTTTTTGACGATTGAGTAACAATAGACGATGTTGAGGGAGCCACTGGGGGAATATTAACATCATCGTTCTTACTAAAGTCATTGAACTCATAAGGTTCTCCTGAATCTTTTCTAATGGCTTCCACTTCAAAAGTTCCAGCGCATTCCAATATATCATCTGACTATTGACGAAGCTGTTGCACTATGTACATAATATAATTTGCGTTATAAGCTACTTACATCACCATGCGGAATCAAGTCATCATCAAAATCTTCTTCGTCTGTATTTTCATCCACTTTATTAGGAGGTATAATGCAAATTTTGTCTAGCTCTGCCTCCTCATCACTCCAGCTATCAATTATTGCCTCCAGCTCATATTTTGTAAGAGCGCGTTTTGATCCCGAGTGTTTATTCATTATTGAAAAGTTTTTTAATAAAATGTTTCCACTCTAAAAGTTACACTGACCGCGTTGAATTGTCAATAGAAAATTAATTATTGAAAAGAATGCAGATGTAAATAATGAATAATGTAAATCCCCTTATTATAAAAATGAAAAAGCACAATATATAGTGCCACCATATGTCTATTTTTCTTTTTTCATGTTTAATAAAGAATGTGGCAGCACTATATAAACACAATAACTTTATTTCTGTTAATTCAAATTCGTGAATTAGTTACAATACGGTAATACGCGACCTCTTCTGAAAAGAAAACAAAAGTGCTAAATAGTGCCCAGCGTTCGACAAATCGAACACTACTTTTTGAAGTCAAATTACAAAAATTCAAGTGAAAAAAAAAATTTTTTTTTTGCTGTTGTCGAAAGTTAAATCGTTTTTCAATTGAACTACATTTATACTTTTTTTATTTTCTTATATTTTATACATAGTTTTCAGTTTTTAAAATTATGCCAAAATTAATGGGTTTTCTTTACCCCTATTATAAAAGGGGTGATTGAAGTGGGCAAGAACTTATATTTTTTTATTTGTAGATAACCCCTTACACTATATAATCATAAACAAAAATTAGTTCCTAGTCTTACCAAAAATGAGAAAAAATTTACAAAAAAGCATTAAATTTACTGTTCGAAAAATCGAACATTGGGACGATATGGGTTAATTCCAAATTTTAAAATCTTTGTTTTCACCAGTGATGCCAGTAAAAGTTTCAAAAAAATCCCTATGTATCTAAAAAAATTTCCCTTTTTTCCCTACACTTAAAAAAATACCTACATTTCCCCCTAAGCTTAATATTCCCTTTTTGTCTTCAAATAAAAGATTTACAGTAATGAAATATTGTAAATTTTATTCATTTATTTCACATTTTATAAAAAAATATTAAAAACAAAACAAAAAAAAAATGGTATTATATAAGATAATATATAAAAAGTTATTACTTATGTATTAATAAACATTCATAAGGAACTTTTTTTCTAAAACGACTTGCAGTCGTATTCATAAATTTGTACATTAACATTAAAAATGAGATCTTATGATATACATATGCATAATATTTTTAAACTACATTAATATAATAATTAATTTGTACATGTAAATCTTTAGAATGAAGTTTTCTAAAGTGACTAGTCGTACACATAAAACTAATGCAATTTGATTCATTAGATTGTAAATATGACCTTATGATTCAAATTGAATTTAAAATATCATGACTAAGTTTGTTTCCTTTTTTGTACGAACATCTGTAACCACAGAAAATATTCGTTCAGCATCCGCATTAGCATGTGGTAAAGCTAATACAATTTCAACCAATTGGGAAACACAAGCTTATCATTAAAATATTTGGATTTACATAATTTGGACCAAAATGTTTCGACGTCAAGCTTCAGTAATTCTTGTTCAGAGAAGTTATACTCCTTTGTTAACCACTCTTCTGAAAGCTTGTTTATATCTATTTTAAATTTTTCGCACAAAAGCTAAAATTGAATCATATGTTTATTTGTACCACCAATAGCTAATTCGGGATTTAAAAACTCCATTTTTTCTGATGTCCAGATTGTTTTAAATTTAAATATAGGATTTCTGCTTAGGCATTTGGCTTAGTAAACAAACTTTAATAATGTTTGTACAAAAAAATTGGCAAACACAGAAAACCCTACAAATCGCTTTAAAAAAAAACTGTCCTTTTTGCCCTACGGCTCAAATTTTTTTGGAAAAAACCCCTACAAAAAGGATAAAACCCTATATTTGGCATCACTGGTTTTCACTCCTTTTGTCATTTTCAATATGGCATCTTTTGTTTTTCTTTAATTCAGCTGTTAACCAGTTTTTTGATTCGTTTTTGGATTCATTTCAACGATTTTAAAGATATTTATTAAAAGTTTTATATCGATGGCTTAATATAGATACGTCGTACCTTAAATTTTCACTACTTTACAGGAGAAGGAAAAAACTTAATAAAATCTAAAACAAAAATGTTATAAGAAAGTTTAAATGCAGTTTTTATTAAAAATAAATCATTAATTCAATCATAAAGCTGGAGGTCCACACCACGCGTTTTCGCGTCAAAACGTTGCGTGCGTTTCATACGTTCTTCGCGTTCTACGCTTCAAGTTACATGCAACGCTTTTTACGCGCCAATGTTTGTGTTGATCAGCTGTTAACAAAATAAAAACATTTGATTGAAAATACTTGAATAAAACATTTCGTACAAAAATGGCAAATGAAATTGAAATTTTTAAAGAATTTATAGAATTAATTGAGTTTGTGAATATAATATTTTGTGCCACAAGTATGGACAACAAGTTCCAAAAGAACAAACGACGATTTTGCTGATATGCCCACTAGTTTTCATGGAATTCTGCAGCACTACCAGAGGCATTTTTGCTCTCCACGCATTTATTTAAGAATCGGTCCCTTAAAGTTTTCCAACGAGATTGGCAAACGTTCTCTAAAAAAAAGCAATACGAAATACCGTCCTCAATACCTCCTCGGCAATGGACTTCCAAGCAGCTGCTCTTTTAAATTAATTCCTGTAAACAAGCGAGCTATTTTATATAGGACTTCATGTTTTTTCACAGCTTCGATTAATTTTTCCTCCATTGTGCATTGAAAAATTTAAATAAATTAAAACAAAACAATTTGTCAAAGTCAGCTGTTTTGTACGCGCGCCGCTTGTGATGCTTACAAAAGTAGAAAGTAGATTTACTTTACGCGTTCTATGCGTCATGGCACCCTACGCTTTTGTGCGTGTAAGTTGCACCATATAAATACATTAATTCTACTTTTTTGACAGCCGCGTAAAATGCGAGAACGCCTAGAACGCGTGGTGTGGACCTCCGGCTTAACGGTAGTATATACTATGGTTCAAGTCGTCACTCGGTACAAAGAGACAAAAATATTTATTCAATTTTATATGAGTTAGGGCTTGTCTTTTAATTACTGAATGTTTCAGAGGATGTGTATGTGAGTTTTGTCTCCCAGAATATTTACAAAGCCCGATTTTGAGAAAACAAAAGTGAGATATGAACTTTCTATATTAAGCTGTTTGTGTAACCCAAACAATTTTACTTTCGCAAAAACAAAAACATTCAATTTAGTTTGTGTTTGTTGGTTAAAGAAAACACAAATACAAAATTGAGCGCTTTTAATTGTATTTTCCATATATATAGACTCAAGTGAAATTTTTTATCCTATAGAAAAAGGTCATGTATTTGGCAAATCGAATTTGTACGATTGTTAAAACGTTTTTATATTCTCCAGTAAAAGTAAAATGCAAACTGAAATGCTTTTCTAACGCTGTAATTAGTTAAAAATCGATAACTATATTTATCCAATTAAAAAAAAATAATAATAATAATACTACCTACATACTGTAAATATTTAATAAAAAAGTGCTTATTTTTATTTTATATTATAAAATTTAATAATGAAATAAACTATAATTTGGGATTTTAAAATATGTGAAGTTTTATTTAAAGAAAATTCCACATACAAACAAACATAACATACGAACAAAATGTAAATTCTGTTTATAATTTCAATTTTCATTTTTGGTGATTTTTAATATTGACATGTTGTTAACACTGCTAAACAGATGTCACGTAAAAATGTAAGAAAATTCTATTTTTTACGGATTCTTACGTTCCGTTCCGGTTTCGTTACATTTCTATAACCATTCTTACTGCATTACGTTACGGTCGTATAACTGAGGCTTAAGGCGAGTGCACTTTGCACTGTAAGCAACAGCTGATTATAACCCACAGTATAACTAGTGGCAACAATTATGACGTTTAAAAAACGCTAAAATCAGCAGTTTTAACACCACCCCCCTTTGAGGGAGAATAAAGATGTTAAAAGTTTTAGCGAAACAAATGTGGTAGGAAAATTAAATGTAAACAAATATTTATTTTGGGTTAAAAAAGGGCAAATTTGGAATGTTTTTTAATTTCTTCAATGAAAATGTTAAAAATATGTAAATATTTAATTATTAATCGATTTGTATGTTATTTTTGGTCGCAAAAGGAAAGTAAGAAGCTAAATCTATCAAGATCAAATAAGACGTATTGTTTATAAAAATTTTTTCATATAGAACTTTATGTATGTTACCAGCATTTATTAATTTCTTGAATGAAAAAGTTAAAATTTCGTAATTTTTTAGCAATTTCCCTTCACATTGAAAAAAGTTTCGTGGTAAGTAAAAATAAAAATATAACAAAATATATTCTTGTAACTTTTTATTTCGGGAATTTGTGAATATACCTCTAAATTGGATAAATAATAAGTTAGTGACAACCGATGACAGGTGTAATAAAAAATACATTAATTCTGAATTACGTTTTCCTAATAGAACGTTTCATCTCCTTCCAAAATTATTCTAATATTCTACAAAAATATCATAAATTTCTACCAAAATAGAATAAAAAAAATCCACCCCGAAATCTTAAAAAACATAAACAAAATAGATAGACAGTCAGAGAGGGACAGAAATACTTTTTGGTAATATTTGCTGTCCCTTGCTAAGTGAGGAGTTAGATGTCAAAAGCCCGTGACGTATCTGTTTATATTTGTGTTATAAACTGAATGACAAAATTGTAGTTTCTGAAACACAAATAGTTTCCGACGAATGTCCGTTTGTATGGAAAACCCAAAAACAATTGAGTGATTTACTACAGTGTTGTATTATTTTGACGCATAGTTGAAGTGTTGTTACAATGTTGAATTCGTTAAAAAAAAAACAATTCATCTGTGTTTTTTTCTTTTGTATGAAAAACAACTTTATTCGTTGTAAGGACAATAAATTCTAAATTTTTGTTTTGTAGGTAAATTAGGATTTAAATTGGCGAAAAAAATTTGTAGTAAATTTTGAGAAACCAATCCAATTATAGATTAAGCCGTTTACTGTGAAAAAGTTGCCACTTGGTCGTTGCGAATGTGATCTATTACAAATATTTTGTTCGTTAACGGTTGTCTATTTGACGCTTCTTTTCGTTGACTGTTTCATGTTTATAAATTTCAAGTTAATAGAAATCAGAAGTTATCACACGGGGACATTTCAATGAATAAAGTTTCTGAGGGTGTGCAAAAATGTTTTACTGAAATATTTAAGTATCCTTTCGATTGCAAACGAAAATAAATAAATATATTGCAATTAGGACCTTCTTCGTTAAGGGTATATGTCATGTTCTTATTGGAAAATTCATTCCCAAAATAAATGTATTGCTCTGTATACATGAAATAAAAAATATAAATAGCACGGTATTAAGCTATAACATTTATAAAATATATAATGAAATTCGCTTTAAGTTATGCCTTAGTGCTACTGTGGTTGGCCTACTTGATTGTATCTGGCGTATACCTATTTTCTAAAGGATTTCTCCTGTCTCGTGTATCAAAAACGGACGTCAGCAGTTGCCGGCATTTGTCCCTGGATCCAAATGACGTAAGTACAATTATAATTTTTATAAAATTTTAACTTATCAGAATTTGTTTATATATTTATACTATAGGAATACTATTTGACAGAGAGCGTGGTGCAAGAGATTTTCAAAGATGTGAATGCAACATCCAACTTGTGTCTGCCACAAAAATCGAAAGTGATAATTTTGCTTATCGATGCTTTAAAATACGAGTTTGGTTTATACAAAGAAAATCTAACGCAACCGCTGCCATATGAAAATAAATTAAGTGTTTTACATGAACTCGTGAGGCACGTGCCTGACCAAGCTCGACTTTTACGGTTTAGGGCTGATCCGCCCACTACTACACTGCAGCGTTTGAAAGGTTTAACCACAGGCACACTACCTACTTTTGTTGATATAGGTTCAAATTTTGCTTCACCAGAAATTAATGAAGATAATATTATTGATCAAATGATAAGACATCAGAAATCTGTGGTTTTCATGGGAGACAGCACATGGGCAGATTTATATCCTCGACGATTTAAAAGGTCTTACGCCTATCCAAGCTTTGATATTTTCGATTTGGATACAGTCGACCAAAAAATAGAAAAGCATTTGCCTAAAGAAATGCAAAAAAACGATTGGGAAGTTTTGATAGCACATTTTTTGGGCGTCGATCACTGTGGCCACAAATATGGACCACTTCATGAGGAGATGGCACGTAAACTAAGTGAAATGAATGACATTATTAGGTAATGAATAAAAAAAAATGAATAAATAAATAACAATATGTATCTTAATAATTTAGAAATGTAGTTGCTGAGATGGACGACAAAACTACCCTCCTAGTTATGGGTGACCATGGCATGACTGCGTCAGGAGACCATGGCGGCGATACTGATGACGAAACTAATGCTCTATTGTTTGCATATACTAAACGAAGTGCCTTCTTTAAAACTGACAGTTCTGAAAATACGACAATGCAGCAGGTTAGTGTTTATATGATAAAATTAGATAAGATTTATAGTATAAACGACATAAATGATCTCAATTTTTTTTTATAAAGATTAGATTTATAAAAACAAAACTTTCGTCACATAATTCTTCTTCTTTACGAAAAAAATTATCATTTAATCAGCACAACTAATCAAAAATACTCGCTATGATTATGATTAAATAGTTGATAAAATCAAACACCGCAACCGAATAAATCGGTTCGTACGAAAAATAAAATAGATATACACAGGTAGTCATAAGTATTTACACAAAAGAGCATTTTTACGTTTTTCTTAAAAAAGGTGTCAGTACTTTATACTAGTAGTAAATTTTGGAAAAAAAAATTTCACTATTGCCTAGTCTGGAATATGCAGAACCAAATAACATAAAATTTGAAAATATAACGGTTCTTAGTACTAAATAAAAAACGAATAACCATATGCTTATAAGTTGTCAAAATTATTTATACACATTTTATTCTTTTCAAAAGTATTTACACAAGACTTAAGTCCGGTCGGAATCTGTATTTTAATTATTATTATTTTTTTATTTGTATATTGTTTATTAATAAACTTAATCTTTCTGGAATTAAGTTAATTAAGTTTTGGGCAAATTTGAGAGTCAATTTAGACCAAATCTCACTAATTTCTTGTATAGGCCCTTCGTATTTTCGACTTTTATCTATAGTTAGTGATATTTTATGAAAGCCCAAACAGTATTAATAAAGTTTGGATCAGGGCTTTGAGGAGGCCATGGAAGAAGAGCCTGGCCTACGTTTTCTAAGAATGTGATAGGTACAAGACTGCTTTAAAGTCCCGTCTATCGGTGCAAAATTGTTTTGAAGTATATTAAGAAACCTATAGACTTGTGGTACAGTGTATTGTGGACAGATTAGGATACATTTCAAAACCAGGGCTCGTTCTGTAAGCGCTTTATGGGTCCACCACGAAACAAGACAAAAAGGCTGTACAACCATTTAACAGATTTGGTGCCGGCACGGTGACGCTTTGGGGATGTCTATTATACTATGGTTCTGGCAATTTTGTAAGGATAAGTGGGACTTCTGTTTATCTCGAAATTATAAACAATCATGCCTTTGAGTTCATAAACAACAACAGAAAACCATAATATTTTTCATGTATATCTTATTAGATATACATACATAATTGGTAATTCCAAACCTTGAGTCAGGATTACGACCTAGCTTCTCACACCACTTATGTTTTGTGTGTTAATTTTATACAAGAGTTTCGGGATCTACAGTTTAAAGTCGATTCCGAACGACAGATTTCCTCTGAGAGGATGTAGCCGAAGAAATATTTTCTTATTTCCGTTTTGATGTCTGACCTGGGATTTGAACTCGGGCGTTCAGTCTAGCTAGCTTCTCACACTACTTATGTTTTGTGTGTTAATTTTATACAAGAGTTTCGGGATCTACAGTTTAAAGTCGATTCCGAACGACAGATATCCTCTGAGAGGATGTAGCCGAAGAAATATTTTCTTATTTCCGTTTTGATGTCTGACCTGGGATTTGAACTCGGGCGTTCAGTCTAATAAGCCAACACACTACCTATTAGACTATGGCGACTTCACATCTTATTAAAGACTCTTATAAAATATCTCTATTATGTATTCTGCAAACTGCTACTGCATAGTAGAATATATCTTTTTCATATTAAGTCAACAGAGCACTAATAAAATGGTATCGTTTATCTGCGCGTATAATTGCCGTCAGTTTGGTACACAAATTACGGAATATTACCTTCATACAGCGCTCGTAATAATATACCTATCTGATTTGGTTAGGACCTTGTATGTTGTTGCTACTGCAATTATGTCAGTGTTGCTAAAATATTATTTACATTTTTTTATGGTATCAGGCAAACTAAAGTCTCCGTAGTAGAGTAGATAAAGGAAAAGCAAAACGAAGCATCGCAGTCAATAACAAAACCGAGATTGTCACTAAGAAAGGCAATACTGTGGCAATTTGAATTGACACATATTTGGTTAAATAAATCTCCTTTTAAATACTGGATAAAACGAATTTTTAACACATTTTTTTCGAGAATCAAACTAAATTGTTGAATTGAAACCCCTGTCAAGTTAAAAGAGTATCGCCTAATTTTTGATACTACCCTGTGTAGTAGGAAACTATGTTTTTTTTTTAATTCAACCGATGATTATTTTTACTAGTTTGGTGGTCAACGAGTAAACTTTAAAAACAGAATTTATTGAAAACGTATTGTGTTCTTTTAGTCTTCTTTTGAATTGTTTTATTGTCATTAATAAAGTTATTTTGGAAAATATATAAAACCCTTTTGTGAACGTTTACTGAATATTACAAATAATCAACGTCGAAGCACCAATCTCCTGACACCCCCAAATACTTTTATACCCTTTTGAAGAGCAAGTAGTTTATTTATATATTTATTAGTTAATCCCAGTACAACAAGCATATAATCTTAGCTAATAGTACTGCATTTACACTGTTATAATTATATATATAAATTTTCATAAAAAAGCAAAATTATATTAATTAAATTTATTCTTGCAAGTGAAATAATTTAAATAAGAGAAGAGTGTGTTGAAATTGCTGTCTTAAACTGGATTACATTCCTCTATAATTTAATTTCGGGGAGAAGTTGGTAACACGAACGAATCGCATTAATAAAAAAGTGCCTTTCAGATACTTGTTTCCGGTATCTTATGGCGTTTATCCTGTAGCCTCTGGTAGTTCTATAAAATTGAAACTTGCTAAATAGATAATTTGGGTCGCTAACATAGATAATCTTAAAAATTCATAAGGTTTTCCTGTGAGATGTTGCATATTTTGTATGAAGAATGCGATATACTACTATGTATATCTACTGCGTCCAAAAATATATCTTATGTTGTTATCTGTTGCTAACAGTGCCCAAACCCGCAAAGACCTCACGCCCAAAGAATTTCATGATCAACCGTATCGAACGCTTTCGAGTGATCTGGAAGTACCAAAAAAGACAACTCCTCTACAACATCCACTAAAGCCGTAAGGCAGCTCTGTTTAGGTCTGAAACCAGATTGTCTGTTTGTCAGCAGTGAGTTATCACATAAGTATTTACTGATCTGACCATGAACGTTCAAAAATCTTGGACAAGTATTGAAGCATTGCAATTGGTCTGTAAGGTTTCGGTATGATGATAATCTTCAAATGCTTCCACATTGAAGGAAATTTCGATGCCGTCAAAATAGTGTTAAATATATGTAATATAGATATTATAATGTAGTCTAGGATAATCTTTAAAAATTTTGGATGGATTTCATCATAGTTAGTCGCATTGGATCTGATGCTTTGAAATGATTCACACAAGTTCAAAAGGTGATGTTCGAAAATTCAAAACCATTGTCATTGAGATCAGTAGCAATGCCTGGATCTGCAGAGTTGTAATATTCAATATCAGATTCAGGAAAAACACCCATATCCCTAATTTCTCTCCATTTCTCTTGCGATGATAAGGCGGTTGATAATTATTCTTCATAGTATTTGCACTTGGCGGCTCTTATCTAATAATTAACCCTACGTCTAAAATTCTTAAAAATCTCCTCAAGTTTCGGAGGTCTGTATCTCTTCTAGCGTCCATATGCCTTGTTCCTATCATTAATCAAATTTATAATTTCCCTTGAAAACCATGGCTATATTACCCTAACCATTAACCATATTAAAATTTGAGTTTTAAATCGCTCCAACAGTCACAAAAATTGTCTGAATTGGATCAAACAACATTTATTTTAAAGATAATCTTCTTCTTCTTCTTAATATATAAAAATTAATGCCACTTTTCGTTGTCATTTTATAACTCAAGAACGGGCTCACCTATCCAAGCCAAATGTTTAGGCTTTGTTCGGACTATTTAGTAGATGGTTTATGTTAAGTTTGCCACTTCCACTTTTACGCCCACATTTTCTATATATCTAAAATCAGAAAACGGCTCCATTGATTTGACTAATTTTTCTTTCAAATGTTTGTATTTATCCATATAAAGTTTTCATCAAGAAAAAATTTTGCCCCACCCACTTTTTTTGAAAATTACTTAAAATGAATTAAATCTTAAACTGTGCATTTGATTGTTATGATCTTTAGCAAAGTTGTTGCGCATGAGCCGATGAAGATTTCTAAGTTGGTATGACCAATTTCCAATAGGTGGTACCACTGAAAATTACTCAAAATAAATTAAATCTTAAACTGTGCATTCTTTATTAAAGTTGTAACATATGAGCCGACGGAGATTGGTGCGATTAATTTCCGATGGATGGCGTTACTGAAAATTATTCAAAATTAATGACAAGCAATCGCTCGACCAACACCCCAAGCACGGAAGAAAAGAGCATTACGAATCTCAGACTCAGACGAGCACTGTGACTGGAAAATCTTCGAGTATATGCCGCTGAGACCCGTTGGCATGAATCATTTGAACAACGAGAAGTGAGATTAGAAACTGATGCTTACTACTCAGGCCCGGATCGGATTTAGGCCTGGGCTAGATGATGTCCAATCTAGGACATTAATATTATTATCAGAGAGCCATTTCTTTGTTGCCTTTGCAGTATGAGCTGGAGCTCCATCTTGTTGGAAGGTATATTCATCGAAAGTTGCGATATTGGGTAGGAAGGTATTAAATTTTCCTCCAGAATATTAATATACCGTGCAGCGTTAACGGTATTTTGTATAACGCACATTTTCCACATACCATTTACAGACATGCAACCTCATATTATTATGCTCGCTGGAAATTTCACTATGCGTTTAAGGCAATCCCTATGAAAAGACTCGTTTATTGCTCTTATTATTTTCGTGCCAGTATCACATACACACAGTTCAAATCTTAATTCATCAGTAAAAATGATAGAGTCCCACTGTGTTTGGATCCATGACGGCCAATTTGCATTTGTACTTTTGTTAACAATAGTTTTGCTTTTGGCTGGCATATGAAACATTTTTATAAAAATATTAATTTTCGGTTTGCATATGTAACCTACCTTGTAAAAACCGTAGTTAAGCTTTTTCAAATTTTTTCTTGTTGTCTCTCGTCCAATTGGTTCTCCATTGCTAATTTTCTGATACTACTTCGCCTTTTTTGTAATGATATTTTCCAATGAACGTAATTTTGAAGAAGTTATCTTCGACTCTCGCCCACAACTTTTGTAATTGCGGATAACAGAATTATTTATTTTAAAAAAATTTATAATATATTGGACGGTAGACTTTGCGAAATGCATTTGATATTAAATCTCTCTATAACTTCTTCCACTTTTCCACTTAGCGACAACAATTTGTATGGGCTATAAAGAAAAGGCGAATAAGAATGAACCCCAAACAACATGAAAGAAAAAATTAGTGAAATATGAAATTCTATCACACCAAATGAATGTAAAACATTAATAAATTTAATGAATAAAAGAATAAAGGCAATTATTAAAACAAAAAATGATGTTACACAGTACTAAATTATGCTATTAACGCCGTACGAAACTATTATGGACAATATTTAAAATATTTACTTTTCAGTACCCGAATTCTTTTTATATTTTTTAACACGAATGAATTTTAAAATAAACATTTTGGTTAAAATAAATGTTGTTTGATCAAATTCGGACAATTTTTGTGGGAGTTGGAGCGATTTAAAACTCAAATTTTGATATTTCAATATGTGGTTCGAACCTTTAATGGTTAGGGTAGTATTCTACCATATCCAGCCTTAGTTTTCACCATAACATATTCGTCATATAAATTCTGAATGTTATTCTGTAAAAAATCGACCTGTTCATTAACAGTTGGCATGCCAAAAACCAGATCCCGAAGTACATATACGAACTAGTTCATCCTCAAGAGATAGAAGATTTTGATTTTTATATAATAAGTCACATAACCTATTACGATGTTTTCTTTTTTAGTCTCAATATTTTTTCAGAGTCAAACAACGTGTAATAGTTCCTTATACATACAGTTTGTCAAAAAAATCTTTGCACATAGAGAAAAATTAAGAAAACTTTGAAAAATTCATTGATTTCAATATAAATAATCAAAATTTTCAATTTTTTCAAACAGGATTTTATAAACATATATTTTGTTAATATAATAAATAAAAAATTTTTATAACAATGAAAATATTCTAATGTAAAATATTAAAAAACAAAAACAATTCAATTTTACTGCTATCAAAAAAATGTTTGCACACTTGATAAAATATTAAGACTTATGCAATTTTTTTTAAATTTATAGTGCTAGTATTTTTTGTAGTCGCCGTGGTTTAGTGGGTAGTGTGTTGGCTTATTAGACGAAAGGCCCGGGTTCGAATCCCAGGTCAGACATCAAAACGAAAAATATTTCTTCGGCGACTTCCTCTCAGCAGATTTCTGGCAAAGACTCTGAGAGTAAAAATTGCCATGAAAAGCTTATCAAAAATTTGTCGTTCGGAGTCGACTTTAAACTGTAGGTCCCGCCACTCATGTATAAAATTAACGCACACAACATAAGTGGTGTGAGAAGCTAGGTCGTAATCCTGACTGAAGGGTTGTAATGGCCAATTATGTATGTATGTAGTATTTTGTGTTTATCTTGAGCATTAATTACCGCTTGCAGACGCCTTCTTATGGATTGAATAAGCTTCGGAATGTCATATTCTAACGGTATTTTTAGTTCAATCTTCTTTGAGGAACTTTATCAATACATTTTTATTTGTGGGCGATCTTTTTCCGACATGAACCCAGAAATTTTAGATAAGATCAATATCAGGACTTTGGGTAGGAGTATCAATAACTTTGGTGCAGTTGTAAAGTAACCTGGAGTGACATAAATAAGATTTATGTTAAGGATAATTATCTTGATAATACTAGCAATTAAATTTATTCGTATTAAGCGGGCCAATAAAATCAAATTTTTTAACGCTAGCGGTCAGTTCATTTTTTAAAATATCAAGATATTCTTCCTTAGTCATTATTTCACCCAAAATCCTGATTACACCAACTCCCTTGCTGGATATATATTGGCGGATACTATTACAGACAGTTTTCAAAACTTTACTGTAGGAATAAGATTTTTATTTTCTAGTGCTTTTAGGGGCTTACGCCAAACTCTTTGCGGTCCGTCATGATAATAAAGCATTATTTTCGTCTTGTTTGAGAAGATGACATCGTCCCAGTACTCCGGAGAAAGTGAAATGTATTCGGTGGCAAATCTTAATTTCTTTTCGACATTTAGTGCTGAAAGCATGAGTTTTTTCCTAGTCATTCTTGAAGAATATTTTTGTTATTGAAGAACATTTCTGATGGTTTCTTAGAAAACACGTAACTCAAAGTCTTTTACCACTTGAAGAGCTAATGATCTAGTACTGGATTGCAGGCTGGGATACAGGGTTCTAATAATTTTTCTCTCAACTCGCTGCGTCACCTTTTTTGGCCTGCCTGTGGATCCCTTTAAGTCTAGTCCTCCTCCTTTTTCAGCACGAGATATAATATTTATATACAGTCCTGATGTTCAGGGAGAACAAATTGGCGATTCCTTGGCAGATTTGCCTTTGTAGTAGTTGAAATAGACCAATTGTAAATATTTTTGGAAACTCGTTTTCCTGGCATTGTTTGTATTCAAATATAAGAACACTTGTTACATAAAAAACGATCCCTTCAGTACTAAAAGGTTATTTACCCCTTTCACATTTCATCTCATTTGTAAAAAACCCAAAATGCGCAACATTTTTGGGAAATAACGGCATATTTTTGTAATTTTTTTATTATCATCATTCAATATGCAAAGATTTTTTTGACATTTTTATATTGAGTTAAGTTCTTTTGTTGTTGTTATTATTGTAATGTGTGTTACTATTAGGAAACTATTGGTGCCTTATGGTCGTAAACAAGTACAGTTATAGAATGTGGGCAAAAATAAAAAAATATACAAAGATTTTGTTGTTGGAATTCTTGAATGAAGATCAAATTTTAAATTTTTTTGGTCTGTGCAAAGATTTTTTTGACAAACTGTATGTACATGCATATATATATTTATTTATTTTAATTTTTATTTTTTTTCCTTTCAGATTGATCTTGTACCTACTCTTTCAACGATTCTCGGAATTCCAATTCCTTATTCAAATTTAGGTTTAATCAACTTTAATATCGTTCCTGATATTTCTATTCCGCACCTTAACAAAATTCAAACCCTTATTTTACATTCTTGGCAAAATGCACAGCAGATCTACAACTACTTTTTCAATTATGCCTTGGAAAATAAGCGCACTTTCACAGTAGATAAAATGGAGAGTTTAGAAACTGAATTTATTCTTTTAACACATCGAGTAAAAACGATATATAATGAAGATGCATTCAAATCTTTTATTGGAGATTTAAACACAAACCTCAGACAAATATTAAGCACTTGCCGCGATATTTGGGTAAAGTTCGATGCTACTCGAATGTCGCAAGGTCTACTTGCTACCTTTTTACCAATATTTTTTTCATTTATCTTAATTAATAATTCAAGATCTACAGATTTTTATAAAATCTTTCAACCTAAGGAAGTCGGTTATACGTATTTATTAAATTTTGCTGCTGGTGTTTTTGGTTATCGCTATTATAAAAATTTTACTTTTAAAACGGAAGAACATGCCATTATTTTTTTCACTAGTATAATTAGCACGTTGATATTAGTATTTCATACCGCTCAAAATTGGCCAACAATTGCCAACAATTGGTCAAAAGTAAAGAGATTTAGTAATTTATCAACACGTTTGGTTCTGATTATTTTGGTTTGTGTGTTTTTTTCGAATAGCTTTATAATTCACGAGGGTAAAATTCTTTCGTTTTTATTGGTAGCTGTAATTATAATAATGTCTTACGAATTGCTGCACAAGAGCGTAAGGATGGATTTTAAAACGAAATTTAAACTTCAGCAATTTTTGAAGTCAACTGCACTAAAATTGTTTTTGGCTAGTTTCTTAGCGATTACGTTAATTCGCTTCGCTACATCACTTTTTCGTTGCCGAGAAGAACAAGGAAACTGTGCAGATTTTACAAGCAATGGAAATACTGGTGGATTCTCATTAAAGCAACCGTCAAGTGCTAAAACATATATACTATCAGTGATAATAATTGTTGTATATACAACAATAAGTCGAATCTATTTGAGATCTTGTGGAAATTTAACTGGTAATTCTATTAACGTCATAGTTGCACGTTATGGTCCGACTATTGCGAGTATTTGTGCAGGAGGTCACATTCTGCTATCGAACAGTGCAATCAAAAACATACAAAGAACACATATAGATGCAATGGCACTAGTGATTTATACGTTATTAATCATTCAAATCATTATTGTAACCATATCACCTCTAATGGTGTATGTTTTGCCACCTAAAAATGGCACAACTATCGCGGTAAATCCCACAGACAGTATGATACCCGAAATTTTCAAAAAAATGAAGCGTATGTACGAAGGAGACGATGCTGAGCGTCGAAATGAAATTCCTGTAGTCTATGGATTGGCAACAATATATTCATCGGTTATAATATCATTTGGCACATTTCTGGCAATGGTTCTTATCATTCTTTTGGAGCCAAGGTCTTCCATTGGTTTAGTTCTTTGTATAACTGTAGGTGGAGTTATACTTTTACTACATGCCATTTTACGCTACAGAAGTGCAACAAGTTTTGGTTAGTAAACTCCTTCTATACTATACTATACTAAAATTTTTGTAATGTATTATCTTTAAAAATTTTTCTATTTACTTTCATAGAGACTTGTGTTCAACCAACGTTTATAGCTATCGTAGCTTGGTTTTTGCTAGCCCATTTTTGTTTCTTTGCTACTTCCCACCAAACTACACTGTCACAAATAGATTGGCGTGCAGCATTTGTAGGCCGATCTACAAATATTGGACATTCAAATATAGTATCGGGTATTTTGGTTATCCTCAACACATTTTGCGGTCATATTCTTTTCTTTAGCATGTATGGGTTGCTATGTACTGAGACATTTTCTATTTTTGCCCTATTTCCTAATCTTATAAAAACCAATTACAACCGGGATCATCGCAAATATGAAATATCTAGCGCAGTTCGAGCAAACGCTTCATCGCCCTCTTTGCATGAACGCACTCTAAATGATATTTCCAATGAATGCGTCGGCTTTGATATGACGCGTGGTGAATTGGTATTGTTTGAGCAGGAAACCGTATTTATCGGTACTGCATTTAAGTTAGCAACGCAATTCTATATACTACAAGGAATAAAAGTGAGTATTATAATTTTTTCTGATTAAAGTACGAAGTTACCAACTAATGTTTTATCTACAAGGTGTTTTGCTCCATGCTAGCATGTACCATACACTGTCGTCATTTAATGGTTTGGAAAATATTTGCACCTCGCTTTATATACGAAGGCATTGTTACCTTCGTAAGTATGCCTGCCATTATTATCGGATATTTTCTGATTATTCGTATACATAAAGGAGTTGACACTTTAATTAGTAAAATCAACAAAATTAAATAAATTGTAATCGTTAAATTTTCTTTCGCTAAGTACAGATATTTTTATATCATACTAGTCTTCTAATTTGTATTTAAAAGATTTTAAGTTTACATTTGTTTTAGTATCTTTTTAAGTATTGTCTTATGTTTGCAGTTTATTCGTTATTATTTAAGTATGTATATTAAATATTTCTTTGCAATGTATAATAAATATCAATAAAACGAAATTTATTGTTACTATTCTGGTGCATTTTTAATTCTTTCTATCCATTAATAATTTTACATGAGTATAAAACTTTACTATAAAGAATTTAAGTCTTTTTTTTAGTTGTAATTCATTTATACGAAATATATTTATACAATTACTAGTAGGTAGTGTGTCGGCTTATTAGACTTAAAGCCAGGGTTCGAGCAGAAGGCCGGACATCAAAAAGAGTATTTCTTCGGTGATTTCCTCTCAGTAGATTTCTAGCAATATCCCTGCCATGAAAATTTTCTCAAAGAAATCTGTCTTTCGGAGTCGACTTTAAACTGTAGGTCCTGCCACTCTTGTATAAAATTAACACACACAACTTAAGTGGTGTGAGAAACTATGTCAATAATCCTGACTGAAGGATTGTAATAATCAATTATGTATGTATATATATATATATATAACATTTACTTTCGTATAACATTTTTGTATATAATTAAAAACTTATTTACTAAATATGAAAGTAGTTGTTATTGAAATTACTTGTTACTTATGAACGCGAAAACTTACTTGGTTCAGATACTTTTAGGAACTATTCAATACAGTTCGATTGGTTTTCTTAATTTAATTTTAGTGTGAAGCCCCTGTGCTGACCATCTTGGACAATTTCGGTGGAATTCCGTCAGTACGGGGACTGCGCTTACTCGTTGCTATTGGTTCTTTGGTATCTAGACTACCACGCTAGCCTAACCAATCTAAATTTTCTGAAATACTTAAGTAGTACTGAAAGTAATTGATTTTTAATTTCATTTTAAAAACCACATATTAACTAACCCATTAGTACCCAACCATATTTAAAACTAAAAAAAAATACGTTGTGTTAAAATATATTTTGTTAAAATAAAAAAAATTTAATTTTCCTTTTTGGAAAATATAATATAATATTAATGCTTACCAAACAAAACTTTTCTAAATTTTTTAAATATTTTTTTTATTAATTTATTGTTAATTAATCTGTTTACTTTCCACTTAAATTCGACTGCATTTAGTTTAAAATACAAAAGATATACATACGCCAACATGTGTGCGAAAAATGACAAAATATAAAAACAATTTTATATAAAAGAGACTGATAACTTACCGTAATATTTTTTTTATTTTCTTTTACTATTTTTTAATTCTTTACATTCTCTATTAACGTTATGAAGTACAATTTTTTTTTTAAAAGTCCGTAACTTTCTGTATATAATAGCGCTATAAAGTCGGTGTACTCAAGCGAGTACAGTGGAAATGAATGGGTTAAGTATTTTGGTATCACTGGATATTAACCCAGATATGCCGTTGGGCAAACTAGTGAAACAATCTTCATAGTTTTCCAAAATACTTTATTCTGATTATATTACAAAACTGAAAAATATTTTTTAAATTGGATTTTGAGCCCGTACTACATGTAGTACGCTCGGCACATATGGGAGTAAAATACAGTGTCTTCTTGGGATTCAATTACATTTTTTATTATTCATTATTATTTCCTAGTACTATAGAATTAAGAAAAAACAAATTAATAAAAAAAATACTTTGGTGGTGTGGTACTCCACATTACACAAATATAGTAGCCTTATTGTGACAATGATTACAACGTTTTTGTTTACATTTTCCACGTTAATACTACGTTTGAACTAAGTCCCATTTCCTTATAGATTATATTTCGAAAAGTCCCAGTATTGTATCCCTTCACTGGCAATATTCCAATAAAGCGCCTGATTTCGCCTGGAGTTATATTTCCAGGTTTGCACCATCTTCAACAAATTTTTCGCACAGTTCAAGAGGTGTAGGAAAGATTTCCTGTTCACAATCTGTAAGAATAGGCTCCCTTTTCTTCCACATAGCGCTTTACCCATTTTAACGATATAAATTTGCATTTCTTGGCCTATTGCAATGACGCAAGTGGAATGTCATCTTTACTATCCGACTGAGTAGAATAAGATTTTCGAAACAGCTCAGCATTTAATAAATAAGGAGTTAGTTTTCAAAATTCACTAGTCGTACGCTCGGCATAATTCTCGGTTAAATTCAAATATTTTTTATGCTTAATTTTTTTTATTGAATCTTCAATTTCTAATTTTATAATTGCATGTGTAACAAATCTCAAATATTATAAATGATTTAGAGCCGATACATTTATAAGGGTAGATATTTTTTATATGGAGGTAAGAGCTGCAGTTTTTCCAATTTTCTATAAGACAGCAGCAGAAATCCCAAAAATCATGAGATAGCTGATTTGGTATTCTACGAGTTTGTTCAAGTATCTCACAACATTTTCTATCCTTAGTTTTTGCTGTTGGCACCGTCAGCTCTTTATGCATGACAGTGCCCTGTAACTGTATGCCTTAGCACCGTATTTGTTATAAAAGAGAATAAGGGCCTGTTCGTAAATGTATTACTGCGTTACATAATATGATTATATTGCGCTCACACTGCTTATCACATATTGCTGATGCTTCTTTTTGCTGATTTATTTGTGTGCATATATGAAATATTCAGGTATGTGATGAAAAACGATTAAGAAGCAAAAACGATTTGAAACCGATAAAAGATGTGATGCATCTGGTAATATCATTTTGTCTAATTGATTTCAAATTCCATTTTGTTTCAAGTAAAAAACAATAGTTTTGCTATGTGATGAAAAACGATTAAATCTGTTTGAAATTGCTTTTAAAACAAGATCATACCATCGGAATTTTTCATTTTCAAATTGTCATTTATAACTTAAAAATGTAAGTAGAATTTTTTTACGTAATAAGCGTTCAAAAAAATTATAATTTGAATATGAATGCACAAAAATGACGACAAGAGCACGAATTAATCGAATTTATGCAAGCTCACACAGATTTGGCTAGATGGTTCATAAAAATGAATCGTGACTAGATCCTGGCTGCCGTTATAATTTATTTTTGGTTTAAGCACATTAAACAAAAATAATTTGAATATGTAATTTTTATATTTTTCAAAAATTTGTGATAAACTAATTCAGAGTTGTATTTATTGTTTATATCGTTCTTGCATTATTTAGAGGAATAATATGGTTTGAAACAAAAATTGGAATATGAAACCAATCAATATTCATCACACCCAAGTCGTTTTCAATATTGATTTGCTTTTTCAAAACGATCGTTTTTCATCACATACCTGATTATTAATAAATTTGATTTTTGAACTGGAAGACAAAACAAATGACAAAATGTTGTTAAATGCTCAAAAAAGAAGACATTTAAGAAACAAAAAAAGGAACTTTCTGCTAAAACTCTCATTCTCTCTCTCTCTCACTCACTCATTGAATGCATCAGCCATTTTTATTAGTGTTTTGTGTTTATTTGCTCATAATATATGACACCTACAGTGACGCCAAGGTTTGCATTTATGAACATAATGCGTATAATATGGACCGATTGTCTTGAAATTTGGGATGTAGATCGAGCTTTTGTCCCTGCAGGTTATAGACTATACATCTTTTTAAAATTCTGACCGAAAAGGGGACAAGTGGGACAAAATATGGTAATAGGTAATTTTTTACGATTTGGCTTGGTTATGTTTAAGTAAAAATTGTCATGCGCAACGCCGGGTACAATCTGCTAGTATTAATATATATAAAACTTTAGGATTTTTGTATATCCTAATATACTATGTATTATAAATCTTTTAAACAATTTTAAGAAATTTTTTTTGTACAGTTTGTTCACATTGGAGTTCAACAATGAATGTTATTATTTATTTTATAAAATTTACTTAATATCCTTGGATAGATTGTAAATAAAAAAATAAAATTTACAATCGATTCACTCCCTACTCAGCGGGTCTAAAAAATCTTAATATATCTGCCACATGTGAACCACCAGTTAGTTTAGTAGTTTGAGAAGCCACATGTTATAACCAGTTCAGATAAAGAATTGACAATAACCAAATAATTGGAAATATAGAAATACAATTCAGAGAAATATCAAACATGGATATCTTACGTTTTATTTTGATATAACACACGATAAAACACAGATTATTAAAATATATTTGTATAGCGTCTTTCAATATTTATTTTCTTTATTGCTAATAAAAAAAATAAGATTTTCTAAGAATTAGGATTTATACTTTACAATTGTATTTTCATTTTTTTATGTTTACAAATTACTTTACATTTTAACATTTTGATTGTAAAAAGTTTGGTTAGTTTAACATTAACAAAATATAAATCTATTTAATTGAGAATGCTACATATTGAAAATTAATCCATATTTAAGTACATTGCCAATTAAAAAATTAATTTCATTTGCTTTTACATAAGTTAACTATTTAAATTTGTATTGATTGGCGTAATTAAAAAAAAAAAAAAAAAAAATACAGGAACAAAATGAATATGTAATTTATAAAAGTAAGTAGTTAATAAGTATAAAGCTGGTCCACAAAATGATTTTAAGTTAATTCAAAGTGTAGAATTAGAGATTGATATATTTAGAAATTAAATTAATATAGCAAGCTAAACGATGAACTTGCAATAAAAAAATCAATGTCTGCTTTACTAGAATTATTTCAAATCAACTGAAATCTTATAAAATATATTGAATAGTCTCTTTTTTAAAGTATAGGTTTATATTTTCTAATATAAAATTAAACTAACCCTTCGCATGACCGTTTAGAACCATTTGCTTATTCGTTATTCCATTTGTTTGTTTAGCTTTGTAACCGGAACATTCCTCTATAATAAAAAGAATAGTAGTAATAGAACAAAATATATTTCAAAATAATTTGGAAAGCAAATGATATTGTAAAATGAATAAATACATGTTCCACTAAAAGCATATCTTTTACAGTATTAAATTATTGAAAGTTTAATTAGCCAAATTACAAGTAAACACGCAAAAATAATCTGTTATGTATGATTTTTGATAGGAATCTAAAATGTCCAGTTACCTCTATCTAATTTAGTAATTTCTGCATTAATATTTATTTGGAAGTTCTTATATAAGATATTCAGTATATAGTACTTAATCCAAATTGTTTTCTCTTAAGCTGGATTAAAGTCTGTAAGCGAATTTGTAAAAATTTATAGTTTAATAACGCAAAATGATCGAAAAGGGCCATTAGTAAATTTTTATAAAACTATGTCTTCCTGATAATATTATACCCATCATAATGACTCGTTCTGTTAATCTAACCTAAGGAAAAATCTATTTTTTTAATAATTAATCACTAATTAAATTGAATCAAAGTCAAAAAAATTACGAAAATTGATTTTTTCTTTTCCTCAGGAATAAGTTATTGTTACGAAAATTCATCGCATTTATTCTAATATTTATAAGAGTTCTATGTATTAAACACTGACTAGAACTTTTGTATATATTTAAAATTTATCGGCTCTTCTGAATACGGTAGAACTGTCTTAGATAGCATGTTTTACAATAGTAGATATCTTAGTTAACTAACAGAATTGTAAGTTATCCATAAATACATACATACATAATTGGTCATTACAACTCATCAGTCTGGATTATTGACTTACTTTCTCACACCACTTATGTTGAGTGTGTTAATTTTATACATAAATGGCGGGACCTACAGTTTAAAGTCGGCTCTGAACGAGATTTTTTTTTTTTTTTTTTGAGAAACTTTTCATGGCAGTTTTACTATCAGAGTTTTTGCGAGAAATCTGGTGAAAGGAAATCGCAGAAGAAATACTTTTTGTATTCATGTGTGGCCTGGGGCTCGAACCCTTGCTTTACGTCTAATAAGCCAACAAACTACCTACTTACCTACGGCGACTTCAATAAATAAAAAATTAGGCAATTTTCAGGTTCGATTTAAGAAAAGAAGTTAAGAAAACAGGTTTTTTCCACCATCTAATAAGATTACACAGGGTATTATTACTTATAATGGATTACATAGTTTCATGTCAAAATAAAATAACGAAATGTAAGAGCAGCGGTTGCACATCACAAAATTGATAAACCTTATGAAAATTGTAATCATTCCATTACTTTAAGAAGTGGTACTAACGGCTATGTGCATTTTATTTCATAGGAATGCTTATTTATAAAAAAATAATATTTAAAAATGTTTTGTGTACAGTAGTGTAATTCATAAGAATGTCTATTTCATGTAAAATATGTGCAGAATAAACTGGGGCCTACACTGAGTAAAATAAACTACTCTATATGTTTCATGTGAACAAGGTTAGTTCAATAAATTTGCCAAAGGATTTATTAAAAATTACCATTAGCTGCAATAAGGCCATGGTAAACCATCAATGCGACAAGGGCGGACTTTAAATTTTCAATTTGTAAAAATAAATATTTAGATAAATATTCTTCGTTTTAATATTTTATCCCTCATCTAAAGCTTATATTTTCTTTACGATTAATACTGATTTTTATTATAATAGGTTTTATTCAAACCATTAATCAACAAGTTTTCTACAATTACTGTGACTGGTTGCAAAGTTTGCACTTTTCCTTACCATGCAATGAATGGCAAAATTTTTTTGTTATACTCCAATCTTCTTTTAATGATAAATTAAACATCGAATAGTCTGCGTCTCCGGTGACCTCTTTTACTATGTTTAAAAATTTTGGTAAGCAATTTCTTAAAGCCTCTCCTGATAACGACGAATATGTTTCCAAAAGAACCAAACCTTTGCACCTATGAATTTCGGTATAAAGTTATTAAATTTTTATATTATGTAATGTTACGTAATTAGGTAAGCATAATTACACTTTATATTACCTTGGATGACTAGGTTCTTTATAAATATCCAATTGGAAATATTGGTTATTTACTAAAAAACATCTCCGCTTTTTATAAATCGTAAAATGCGCATCATCACGTTGGGCCAACAGATTAATATAATCACGTTGAGTTAATTGTGTTTTTACTTCAATACGTGACTGGCCATGGACGTTCGGACGACGAATAGTATGTATGTAGCTGTAATGATTGTTTTGGCCACGTTTTCGCAGACGCGCTTGTACTTTGGGTCCCGACGATTGTAAATAATGATGTTCAACTTCAAAGTCTTGAAACGGTGGAAACTCTGAGTCCGGTGGCAATGAAGCGACTAATATAAGACGTTTAAATTTAAATATAGCTAAAAACATGTAAATATCGAAAAATGCATATACCCAAGAATTTCAGTTTTCTGGATGTGGCTTGTAAGCGATCACCAATATCTATTCCAAGTTTTTGGCAAACAGATTCAATCATTCGATTCATTTTAGTTTCAAAGTTTGTTGAATTATCTATTACATCGAAATAGGGATGACCAACCCAAGCAGCAGCTGACTTGTAATCGAGATCTCGAGCCAGATCAACGCCTTCAGAACGGCAGGCATGCTCCTAAAAATATAAAATTCGTCGTTAAACTGTTGTACAATTTGTATAGCGTTCATGTAATGCGTGGATTAAAGCGAATAGGAAGGAAAAATGTTTTTAACCGAGTAGCAATAACAGCTGAATTTCTAATTACAATATAAACTGTGTTATTACCTCAAAATATTTTTTCGATCTCTTAAAAATAAATTAAATTAAAAACCATAGACATTGATTAGGAACTTTAAATTTATTTAAATTTTAAAACTATTTATTAACTTTCGTTACTCCTTAAATTCCGCCGTAGCGAAATAAAAAAAAGTAAAAAAATAATAAAATAGAATCTATGATTGAAATGCACTAACTACAAATATATTAAGTTTTTGAATGCGAGGTATTATGTAAAATTTGTAGTGTTTCTTAACAAAACGGAAGAACTGTTCCTGTTCAATAGACTCTGTCAGTAACAAAGTTCTGCTAAAATTTGTACAAGCTGCGTCACTAAAATTAACTACAGCATTGTTTTTTGAAGAAAGCAAAAAAAAAAAAATATATATTTTATTAAAAAGCCTAAAATTCATGTATAAGGAATTATGAAACATTTCTCCATCCGCCATATTATCTAGGTTCAGCTCCAAGTGAATATTTCTTGGTTCCTTGACTCGAAGACATTTTTAAAATTCACATCAGGTTTCGCAAAAATAACTGTGTGTGTGTGTTTTTTTTTTTTTCAAAAACTAATTCAATTTGGATTTTTGTCATTAAAATAGCCACAAATTAATTTTTATTACAATTTTATTTGATTTCTTTTAATTTAAATGGGTATGACTCCATTCGACATGTAAGACATTTCCATACAAATATAAATATATGTATACATAATTGGTCATTACAACCCTTCAGTCTGAATTACGACCTAGCTTCTCACACCACTTATGATGTGTGTGTTAATTTTATACAAGAGCGGCGGGATCTACAGTTGAAAGTCGACTGCGAACGACAGATTTTTGAGATGCTTTGCATGGCCGGTTTTATTTAATCCCAGAGTTTTTGCCAGAAATCTGCTGAGAGGAAGTCCCCGAAGAAATATTTTCATATTTTCGTTTTTGATGTCTACACTACCACTACCTATTAGACACACACACTACCTAGTAGACTACGTCGCCTACTATATCTATATATATGAAAATGAATGTGTTTTGATTTGTCAGTGGGTTTGTTTGTTTGACGTCTATAGACGGTATGCCTGGAAGGAACTATAGGCTACGTTTTGTTTTAAAATTTCAAGCAGGCGAGGTGCCACGGCCACAGTTAGAGTTTTCAAATTTTGTATGGACAACTTTGACGTTTATATGAATAAAATGGGAGGATTGGCTATAGTGGGCGTATCACATCCGACATAGCCAATAAGTGTTTAATGTGGGATGTCCCATTAATTGCAAAAGCTAGATTCCTCTAATTTTGTAGGGGCAACTTTGACATCTACATATATGTATAAAATGGGCAGACTTGACATAAAAATATTAAATTAATGTATCTAAGAAAATATAACAGAGTCCTAAAATTTTGTCGATCCACTTTAGTAGCAAAATGAATATTTTAGACAAAAATTGGCTGACTAGGAGGCGTGGTACTTTCCATATGACTTAAATTTAAAACTTCTTATATCTGGGAAATCATAATAGATAAAATATATCAAATTATACACGGGCAACACTGAAATCCACATGAATAATTTGTGAAAAAATTGCCAGACTAGCAATAAGAGCGAGACCGTTCCATATAAATATGATACAAAAGTTCTTGTACATAGAAAACTATTAAAGCTAGAATATAGCACGAACCACTTTGACACACACACGAATATTTCGGGTTAGGAAAATAAATGGACTCTCTTTTTAAATGAATTCTTAAATACTAAACATCATATATTTGAAAATTTGAAAAACTATTGCAGCTTAAGTCATGTATATTGCCTGTTCATTCCTATACCTGTTTTATTATATGTTTGTAAAAATACGCATAGAGGGACATATGTTGATAACGCTATACTGCCTTAATTTATTTACTAAAAACTTAAAAAGCTATTGTTGCCTGTGGTTATATAATGCAAACCAAACCTTTATGGTCACCCTAATAAAAAATATTAAATATTTTCTATTGCCCAAAATTTTTTACCTTGAAAATAAAAAAAAATTTTCCTGTTATGGTATACACTCTAACTTTAAATATTTTCGGCATTTTCAGTTCTGATGTATGAAGTATTCTTCAAATCCTATGGACGTGGAGTAATATTATGTTTTTATTTTATTCAAAAATTATATATTTTTTTCATTATTTGGAATTTTGTATTAGTTGTTGTTTATTTCCCATCTTTTACCTTATTTTGTATGGTCTCAGCAAGGGATTCATTTTTTGTTGATTTTTTATATACGACTTTGTTTGAATTTTAGTGGATTTTGTATGAAGCTAGTGGTATAGTTTGAATTATGCGTATTTTTGCAAAACGAATTAATCGCATAAAACGAGGTTTGAGTGTATTTGCCTATTACTGATTGAAAGGAAGTACTTAAATAGTACAGTACAACTTCGGCAATCCGGACATGCGCTCCAATAATTCGGACGCTTCTACATTTCGGACAACTAATATTTTTATCTCTACAATCCGGACAAATTTTTTTATGCAAGAAAAAAATTTAAATTCTCGTTTTTAACTCGCATATTTTGGTTATTCATACTTTTATTTACATTTTACACTATCATTACTTCAGTTTCGATACATTTTTTCGTGTGTTTGTGTAACTTCATCCATTAATTCATTAATGTCTTTAAATAATAAACGCAAATAAAAAACACTAAAAATTTAAAGGAAAAGTATGAAGTACAAAGCCTTGATGAAGGAAAAACTATTTGGCAGATTGCCGAAAAGGAAGATTTGCGAGAAGATAAAACAATTTATTTCGAATACCTATAGTGGACCCGGTAATGACATAACTGAAGAAGATATTAAGGATTGGGCAACTGGTGCAAATAAATTTTCAGTCGATTTTTAAGCATTTATTTTGTGAGTGATCATATTGTGATAAATTAAAAACGAAAAAATGCCACCTAAAAAATCTTCGCTTTCTAACCGCACCGAAAATGTAATTAATTTACAATCACAAAGGGCTGAGTATTGAAAGGTCTAGAGCCTCCACATCTAGAGCTGCTGAGGCTCCAGTTCAACGTGATGAAGTTTTAGAAAGAGATAGAATACGAATAGAGCAGTAGCTGCAGCAACACCAGATCAATGAGATGAATGTGTAGACTACGAGCATCAACATCTAGAACTGCTGAGACATCTGATGAACGTGATGCACGTCTTAGAAGAAAATGATCCCAATCATCAAGATCAAGAGCTGATGAGACGCCGGATCAACGCGATGTACGCCTAGAAGGAGAGATACTACGGGCATCAACATCTAGAGCTGCGGAGACGCCAGATCAACTTGATGCACGTGTAGAAGGAGAGAGGTTACAAACATCAACTTCTAGCGCTGTTAAGACACCTGACTAACGTGATGCACGTCTCAAAATAAAACGATCCCTATCACCAAGATCAAGAACTGCAGAGACGCCGGATCAACGCGATGTAAGCCTAGAAGGAGAGATACTACGAGCATCAACATCTAAAACTGCCGAAGGTACTGTTAAAATTTCAAGGAAATCTGTCCATCAATAATTTGTATATAAAGAGATATCGAAAGGAGTAGCCAAGCACACCGGGATTTAGCTAGTAAATATATATTAATCTAACAAAATTATCAAATAATAAGGTCTGTAAACCGCGCCAGAAAACATAATTTCAAAGAAAAACGGTGATTTAATTTAGAATGTAAATTCAACTTTTGTAAGGTTATGAAAAAAAATTAATTCAAGTTCGATATTTTTCACAATATTTATGGCCACTTCAATAATTAATCTTTTACAGTTTTTAAATGGTTACATAATTAAATTTTAAATTAATATTACTTTTAATTGGTATTATGACATTTATATTTTAACAAGTTTTGTTAAATTAGATTATTTACTCAGACTTACCTCTGTTGAATAAAAGTCTTCGGCACCATTGGCAGCGGATACCAAATGCAATATTTGATTATAGCGATTATCGCGCATTTCAATCGGATTCCAGCCGTTGGTGGCCATCATTTTCTCCCATTTCTCTTTCGAGATGTCTTAAAAAAGTTATGAAATAAGTTATACTATAATATTAAATGCCACTCTCGTTATACATACAAGCACTAGCGTCCATAACCCCACGATCGCAAATAATCAAACAATTTCGAGTACTTGATTTTCCGAGTTCAAAATAGGTATTCTCTATTTGGATCATAGTACGAATTAAATTTTCTTGAAATTTATAGGCTGAAAAATAAACAAGACGTTATTAATTAAAAATTTTATTGAAAATATTGTGTTATACATAGTAAACAAATTTATATTTCAACTTTTGGAAGCAAATTGACAAAACAAATTATATAAAACGGCAGAAACATATATTTTTAAGGCATTTAAAACTGCTTATTAAATAATAAATTTGAAGATATTTAAGAACGTCACAAAATTTCAGATTAAACTGTAGCTGAATTCAAATCTAGACTAGGAAGAATTGGTCCCGGGCAGAATTGGTCTATTGTGATTAAATTCAGAAAATGGGCCAAACTAAACAAGGAGTCACAGGAAAAATGGGAGGGATATAACCAAACATGCGATATGTTTTTTAAAAGGAAAGAAAAAATGGGGGGAGAGAGAGAGAAAGAGAAACAGAATTATGTTACACAAGTCAGCTAATATTGGCCATAAAACTCTTAAATTAACTTTAACCTTCGATTTGAGTTCTTGAGTTTACTTAAAATTTTAACTTGAAATTTATTTCAAGGTTTAATAATTTTTTCTCAGTTAATGTTTTGATAGTTCGTATAATAATTGTTAAATCTATTTAGCGTTATCATTTTCCTCCAACTCATTCTGGATCAGTACATGTGTACATGATATACCTATTTCTACCATGAGGTGTCTTTCGACACTTTTATGGTTTTTCTTACGGCAAGAAATATCAAATATAAAGAAACTACGCTAACATACACTTTTCTTAAGTTATTCCTCTTCGTTTATTATATCAAGGCATGGAAATTCTGCGAAATGCTGTGCCATGTAAATTCTGTGAAATTCTGTTCAGCAAGTTGTCGAAAATGCGAAAAATTTCCGGTACACTGAATTCCCCGCTATAATTTTTATATTCTATTTATTTTTTGGGAACAGAAGGAATATGAATTTAATAATTATTTCTATAAGTATTTGCATCCAAACGTAAAGGTGTCAAAAGACACCTTTTGGTCGAAATAGGTATACACAAAATCGTGCTAGAAGTAGTGTTAATTTTTGCTCAAACTAGCTCAAAAAATATTAAATGAGAGAAAATTGAATTGAACTGAATTATTGAAATGCTGACGAATATTTAAGTGATTATGAATTATATGAGATCCAAATTGACAATAGAAATTTTTAATTTATTTATTATTATTTTTTTTACTTAAAGATAAATCGCATTCAGTTTTCTTCTATACAAAAACAAATTGTTGTGAAAATCGTTGCCAGATATACTCACAGGGTAAGATTAAGTTAAATTGTAGTTTAGCTAATTAGAGAGTTTAAACTTGATCTCAAAAAATGGCCCTAAATGAATCTTGAGATTCACACATTACGAAAAGCTAACAATATATCATTTGAAAGTGTTTCGTACGACGACACTTAGTTAGTCATAGAACTAGAAATATATTTTCTAGTTATCTTTCCGGGTATAGATTCACATTTAATTTTAATTGAATATATTCGACAGTGGTGATCGTAAATCCAAGTGGAGAAAGGGATGATTAAAAGAACACATCATAATGTATACGCAACATTATACAGAGCTGGAAATGAAATGATTGATAATTCTCTTTATTAAGAAAAATATAAAAAATAAATAAGTTTAATATTTTAGGACACGGTCGCTGTAGCATTAACAATAATAAATTTTATTTTATACACAAAAATTTATAGTAAGTGCACAAATTTTTTTGCTCACACTACGTAAATAAAAATTTTGACAATCGAACGCACATGAATTCAATAAAGAAAATTTATCTGTTGGGCTGACAACACCACCCTAAATGGTACCTAAATGTACTAAAACGAATTCGTAGACTTCAGCTTTCATATATTTTCTTGAATTCGAAAAATCAAGAGTGTTATATTATTGATATTGAACAGTAGTTGTTTTTGTAAGCAAAAGTACACAAATTTAAATTAATTAAATTTAATTTTAAATAAAAAAGCGGTACTGGATTCCTTATGCGGCTAACTTCGGAGTTCTGCTTGGTCAACGGTTTGTCGTTAATTGGTTAAAGATTTTAATTTTCATTCAGCCAACGACCAACTCAATGTAACAAGAGCAATTTACAAGTAAAGTTGGTTGAAAACACGAAACGGGTGTTCTACAACTAATTGCAACATCTAGGGGTCGATTAACACAATGAATTTTGCGACGTTCAACTTTATTTGTTTGATGTAGTATAGTAAAGCTAAATGGCCACACAACAAATTAACTTTTGCAATTGCCTTGGTAAAAAATTATTCTATTGAACTATAAAAGAAATTTAGAGGATCTAATTTTAATGTGCTATTATGTTAAACAAAATTAAATCCGCCCTACAAATACAAAACTTTGATTAGTGAAATTGATATGACTGTGTTGCTTAGAAATAAATACGAATAAAAAACTAAATTAAAAAAAGTCGTGCTGCAAAAATGTCATCGCATAAACGCAAAGAATTTTTGGAAGTTGCATCTAAGGAGATGCAAATCGCCAAACCAAAAGATTTCAGTTCCTTATTTAATAAAAGCAAATTTTTTTTAACGATAATTTCAAATATGTATACTATGTGCAACGTTTGTATATATTTATGATCTTTTGAGCAATATTTATACTACATATCACTTCAATTACATATTGCATATTGTAAAATCAATTAAATAAAATACAATTTTATTTCGCTGACTTCATAGCAAAGAATAGCTTATATTAAGAAAAGTAGAAAATCTAAAAACATTTCCTCGTTAGTATCTCTTTTGAAAATGTGCAATGAGTTTTTTTTCTCAAAAACATTTATTCTGAACCAAGAGCTATAATATGACGATTTTTATTTCCAATCGTCATTAATAACCAAATCAATTAATTGATTTGTTTAGTTCATTCGTTTCTACGTAAAGAAGACTATTTCTAATTAAATTATGATCAATTGCAAACCATTTATTTGATGTATTTTTTACATAAATCATATATAAAAATACTCAATTGTATGATATGCATTCGCTGATGGACATATGTACATATTTAAGTCACATGTTTTTATATAGCATTACATTATTGCTATACATTCCATTGGCAAAGTGCAAAATGTGTGCAGGGAGCATTTACTTTACTTTATTGGGTTGTTGACTACTGAGATTTCAAAACGTACAAAATTTTTATTTTTACCACTCAATCGAAATCTACGTTTTAGTTTAATTAACAAATAAAATAAATATGAATTGATATATTTAACATATGTATACATAGTTTCAAATACAGAATAAAAACTAAATGCTTATTCTCAAAAAAGATCAATGTATGTATATAGAAATCCCAAACAGTAAAGTCTTAGAAGTTTCCAAAACCAAACCTAATGAAGTTTAAATAGAACGAAAGCTAATGCCTTTTAGGAACACTGTAACACCGGGATCCCTCTCAAGAAATCTCTTATTGCGAATATTTCAAAATCAATTTTTATAAAAAAGCACTATAATATAATCAATTCATTCATTTTAAAAAATAAAAAATACCTTCTGAACGCGTTATCACTTTTTAATATTATAAAATGAAAACTTAAATTACCAGACCCAAAATTTTAAATAGTAGTTTTGCTTTTCGAGATCAGTGGTAGCAATCACTAAACAAAACAAAGTTTTATCTAAAAATAATCGGTTAGTATTGCCATTAATTATAAAAAATTGTTTTAATCGAAAGATATTAAACACCAGGGTCAACTGAGTTGTAATTGTATCAAAGAAATAAATATATCGTATTTTTAAAAGACAATTAAAAGCCCATTGTACATAAGAAATTTTTTAAACTATAATCTCGATGAATCTGTTATCTGTTTTATCTCTCTAAAAAATCAGATAAATACAATATCTCAAAAAATTTTCGAAGACTTTGATGAATAATCAAACAAAAAATTTGAAGTTGTCAAAATTTGGGCAGTTATACAATAAACAATGACATATTTTCGTATATTTTCGGCTGTCTCTAAAAGAGTTATGAATACAATGCTGAAAGGTTTTTACACCAATTGACCCATATGCATTGTTCATTTTCAATATTTCAGATATAATAATTGCTAGACGTAAAATTTAATATTTTTTGAGTAGAGTAAGTGTTGACTGATTGAATATCAAATATATTATTTTAATCCCAAGTTGTTCATCAAACTCCTTAGTAGTTCCGCAATAAAGTCAGGAGATTTTTTCAAATTTTCCTAATAACTGAACGAAGAAAGTTATTTACTTCTAGAAAATAATATTGTACTATCATGTTATTTGCCATGGATACACGCCACGCCATGAGTATCTTTTTTAAAATCAAATAAATTTCTAAAAAGTATTATTCCTACCGCTTATTTAGTACTAATTTATTAGTTTAAAAATTTCATTTTCTATGAAGGTTAATTTTTTTAGACAAAAGCGTCCGTTGTGTTTGTTTAAAACAAAACAAAAAAAAAATATATATATTAAAAAATTATAAACCTGACAATAAACAAAAGCAGTTTGTTTATCATTTAGTATATTTATTTATATAAGTTTTATAATTATCTCTCACACAAATTTCTAACAAATTCTCATGTATACTGTATGTACACAAACAAATTTAAACAATTTGTTTTGTTATTGGTTGGTAAGTTTTTTTTTGTCGTGCTAAGTTCTTAAAACGTAAACATTCATATTTATATTTTTGACGTAAATGTTCTAAAATTATTAAGTTTCTAATGCGTATTATAGTTGTGCATTTTTCTTGAATTCCTTATTAAATCATTAAGACGGTAAAATGTTAGCCTGAATTAACTCGTTCCTAAATGTATATGATTTCTTCCTAAGTTTCAAAACACGACTTATTTTTAATAATTACACTATGCGACAAAAAAAAAATAAAATACACCCGGCTAATGACATAGTGTAGGTTGAGAGTTTTGTTGAGTAGGTCTCAAAAATATTTTTTTTATATTTCACGAACCTTCTAAAACTGTTTTTTTTACTTTACGCACAAATTTCTGGATTACTTAAACATTTTCAAAATTTAAATCTTCTTGGTAAGGGGAGAGATGGGTCTTAAAAGCAGTGTACATATATCTATTATTCGTACTTATTATGCTATGAGATTTACTGTGGTAAACTTAGAAAATTTGAATTTTGTTCATATTTTTTCACGTTTGTGCATTCAATTTAATAAAAAAAATTTAGAATAAGTGATAAAATTCTTAACGTCTGAAGACATTGAGTCATCATGTGATCAAATCGGACAAAAACTACAGTAGTTATTATATAAAGAGTCTAACAGACGAGCTATATTTTTTAAACAGTGCTATTCAAAAAAATAGATACACTTGCTCTCCAAAAGGTTTACTACAACTAAATCTCTTATGCAACAGCACTGAACTTTTAATTGAAAAATTTTCAGAATTCTTGATGGATCTTGATTGTTTATCACAAAATGTGTCAATTTCACAGATTTATCTCTAGTTCCAATTTTAATAGATATCAGGACATTAGTTTATATGTACATAATTATTCATTATAACTAATAATTCTAAAACACAAAGGTCAGCTTATCTCGGTAGATCACTGAAAATATTGTAATGGGAAAAATTAATTGAGCGGCGGTGACACAGTAATGCTATTTCGTCGTCGAAAATCCAAAAGTACGTAGCATCAAAAAAATTAAAATTGAGGGTTTGATTGATTATGACTCGTGAAGTAATTTAACACATCTCTACTAATTTTTAGATTTATGCGACCAAAAATAAGGTTTTTTTTTTTCAATTTCGATTCAAAATGTTTCTATATATGAAGTACTTTATGATTTTCGACAACACATCACACATCAATTTTTAATTAAAAAAAATTCAATTGACACATTAATTTCGTTCTTTTCAACGAAACTTCTTTCCATTTCTGGAGTACAATATAGCAATATTTAGATAAGTTTACATTTTAATTGCTAACGATGATATTTAGCGTAGAATTGATTCGTAGACCTATTCTTATGTTGAAGTGCCTTCGATAAATTCTAAAAAGCAATCAATATATACAAGTGATTACAAGTTTGAATTATAATCAGAAATTGGAAATCTTTATTACGAATTTCCATTCGCAGTTTGTGTTTAAAAAAATAGAAACCAGAATTGGAAAGAAATTTTATAAAGATGCAATACGTTAAAGTTATAAAAACGGAAATATAACAACAACTGGTTTGGTAATATAAGACAAATAAATCTTAAATGAATAAAACTTTGAAAAGGAATTAAAAGGCGCGATGTTAAAAAAAATTTCACAGTTATTCGTTAAAACATTTATTGTACGTATGAATGAATGTATTAAAATAATTAAATATATAAAGTTAACAATGAAAACAAGCAATCGCAGCATTTGTTACCTAAATAAAGCATGGTTTATTTATGTTTGGTTTAATTATGTGTTTTTTTAGTAGTAACATAATTTCTTCGCATTCAAAAACAAATATAATGAAAAATGAATTAATGCCTTGCATTCAGCATGGAATTTCTTAATAACAGTGCAAATGTGACCATTGAAAATGACTTTTTTGTTCAAATAATAGAGCACACATACACTCACCTTCGCTACCGTTTGGCTTAGAGGCAGCATTAGCCAAGCAACGTGGACAGGATGCTGTCAAATCGATAAGACTATGTTCCGGAGCGGCAAAGGGCAAATTTTTATATTTAAATGTGCTTGGTGTTGATGACGCTGATATTTACGAAAAATTTTAAATAAATATAAAAATAAAAAATACATACATTTTTTTGTTTTCATGTACTGTTAATTATCAGAAAACATGTGACAGAGCAAAATATTTACTTTTGTTCTCTTAATAAAAAAAAATCCAAATACTTCTATCATTTATATTATTATCGTCACTTAAATTTTATAATGTATTACCAAAAATTTAATAATTAGTCCAATATCTAACGCGTTTCAGTTTATATGTGTGAGTTTTTTGACGTTAAATAGATAATAATTCTAGTCACAAAATGATTCAAAACGTTGAACTGCGAAGTTTTAAATGAAATGCAAACAAAATCATTTATTATATTTATACATACATATGTATCTATATAGCCATTGAAATATGTACTACTACTACTAATATAAAAGAATCCAAATGAAATAAAACTCCATTCGATATTAAATTTAAAGCTAAAGATATGTACATATACACAAAATTAGAAACAAAATTGATTTAGCCCTTAAATTGGAGGACTAGGGAGTAAATACAAAGAAATTGGTTATAAAACGTCAGTTACAACCTATTTTTTTCTGTTTCGTCCAGTATGTTGTATTATAAATATAGCGGCAAGCCTCAACGGAAGCAGTAATGACTATAAATCTTAATTTTTTTCGACTGTGATGAGTCTTATTTGGAGCATTGTGTACCTAAGTGAAGTATTTTTGAAATGGGTTAACTTCAGGTAACTGAATACTAACATTCAAATCACGAACCAATCACAAAAAGCTGTTGTTGATTGGGTAAAAGGGAAAATACAACAATAATAGTTAAGTTACAATTTAATTATATTGGATATTGCGAATTATCCCTAGTATCGTTGTGTTATTATAAAATATAATATTAGATCCTTGTTTCATATGTTTTTAATAAGTTGTTGTTGAGTAGGTCGAAAATGCATACGTTAGGGGTAAGTCAATTGAGAACGTCCTTCATGGTGTAGCAGGCTTTGTTGAGGTGAATTTGGCTTTGTTGAGGTGAATTTGGCTAAGGATGAGTACATACTGTCGGCCTTTTTGGACATGGCGGACCTCTTTAACAATGTTACCAACTCTGCAATTAAGGATTAACATAGATTCAGATTTTCTGGTGCGATTTATCACTGACATGCTAGGTAATAGACTAATGCGTTCAAATCTGGTGTAGTTATTCTGGTAGGTGGTAAATTTTTGTCAACGCTGGGGTAACTGATGGAGTCTGCAGTTGAGACTATCCTTTTGGGCTATGAACTGTGGTTTGGGTATAAATTCCAATAAGAGAGATAATGTTTTGTCCTTGAGTTGGTACAAAATTTAAACCTTTAAGTTCCCGAGCTTCCATTGTCTTCTGCACCCAAACATCTGCCTGACTCCGCCTGATTTGGAACGTCCTCTTTCCCAAAGGGAGGTACGGACCTAAAATATACTGCCCCTGAGGCTATGTTCCTGCCTGGTTTTAGAATACTCATACCAGGTAGGGTACTATGGAATGGTATAATGGTATTCCAGGGGCAGAGAGATATTTCCATCATCAGAAATGCGTCGATGTTAGGTGGAGGTGCGATGTTCTGAGGTTTTCTGTAAGGACGACGCGTTTCAGAGACTTTTGCAATCTTGAAGGCTATTGAGGCCATAGCTGGCCCACTTTAGGTTCGGAGTCTTAAAAGATCTTCATTGACAGTCAGGGTGCCCTAATGGTCATTGTGTTGGTCTGGTGTAAATCACGGCTTGTTCTTGAGTGCAGAGACTAACTCGAATCCATATATGTTGCGTTCCGGGTTATAGCGGAATAATATACTCGGTAAAGAGACGGCAGATGACAGCTAGGTCAGGTGATCTTCCAATCTGCACACTCTGCTGCCTCGTCAATGAATGAGGCAGGGAGGAAGAACAGAGGCGTTCTAGGTCTCTATACACTGCTGTAGACATGTTGGAACAATTTGGTTGCTGGGCTTAGATAAGGCTAGTTTGAGGCTTATTACGGAGCATTGCAAGATTAGATCACTGACAAGGATCTGGACAGATCCCAGTCGCACTATTGTAAAGTATGTTACAACGAGAAGGAGTTTGAAACTATCGAACACATCCTCCGTGACTGTCCAGCCCTTAGTAAGTTGAGGTTGAGGACCCTGGGCAGAGGCTGTTCTGAGGACTTGAATTATTTGTAGAGTACGAACATTAAGACTCTTCAAAGCATTATTATTATTTATTTTTATTGAAGTCGCCGTAGTCTAGTAGGTAGTGTGTTGGTTTATTAGACTATCGATTTCAAACCCCAGGTCAGAAATCAAAACGAAAATACGAAAATATTTTTTCGGCGACTTAGCAGATTTCTGGCAAAAAATCTGAGAGCAAATAAAATTGCCATGAAAAGCTTCTCAAAAATCTTCTATAACTTCAAGCCGTTTATTACGAACTTCTCTTTCGTTATAACCGTTTGATTTCAACGCAATCATTGTAATATGAATGCCAATTCTTGAGAGAAGTTATAAATGAAAAATAAAATACAAAAAATTAAACATTTATTTAATCTTATGAGTATTATTTATCTTATTCTTATTTTATTTTTGACATTTAAAAACTTGCAGATTACACTTTTAAGTTTTAATACTCACAGTTTTCTTAATGCACACAGTTTCATGCATAGAAATGAACATGATTATCAATTGTTCTTTAAATAGAGTTTTTCAATTTTCGATAAAAACAAAAAAAAAACGGTTGAAGTATATAAACGATTAATAATTTTATTTTATTGATTTTTACCTTAATAATTTTTTAATTAACTTTTTTAGTTAACGTTCGCAACTAATGAGTCATCATTATAATCATATTCGACCTCTACGTTTCAGAGGATTCAAATTACTTGAACTACTTACTCTCTCAAACACGATTTTAAATCAACCCGTTAACACGATGCTCTTTGTCATGTCATCGTAATTGAGAAAATTTTTAATTTTTATTGTTCTTTTTCATGCAAATATATATATTGATTTGTAAAAAAAAATATTTGCGAAAAATAATAAAAATTTATTACGTCGCTTTTCGTATTAAATAAAAATAAACTAACAATATGTAGTTATCATTAAATTATAAGTTTGCTATTTTAGTTGTCACAATATTACTTTATTTGAAATTTTTAAATTAATGGTAATCATGCAATTTACGAGAAGGTCTATAAAAATATGATACAATCTATTAATATTGATTAACATTTCGCATATTTGCCTAGAATACCAACGCTTTGTCTCTTCGCGAGCTTATGTATTGAGTTTCTAATATGTAAAAAATAGTTCCATATTATTTCAACTCTTTCCTGCTTATGCCACACTCTCTTTTTGTGATTTTTATGATTTCTTTTAGTTTCAATTATATTGAATCTATATACATATTATAGTAAGGCCCACTGTTGCATGAAGAATGGCTACCTTAAATACACTCAAACCTCGTTTAATGCGAATTCAAATTTATGCGGTTTCAAAATTCTAAAATTTTTTCTTTGGAAATATTGAATATTTTTAATGAAATATGGAATTTTAAAATCCAAAAAAATGTGTTGTTCGTAACAAAGTTACTACTACCTTGAAATTTTTTCGGCATTTCCGGTTCTGATGTATGAAGTATTATTCAAATACTATGGACGTGAAGTAATATTATATTTTTATTTTATTGAAAAGTTATATATTTTCTTCATTATTTGGAATTTTGTGTTGTATATTGTTGTTTTACACCTTATTTTGTATGGTCTCAGCAGGGGATTAATTTTTTGTTGATTTTTTATATGCGACTTTGTTTGAATTTTCGTGGATTTTGTATGAAGCTAGTGTATCGTTTTATGCGAATTTGAGTTATGCGATTTTTTGCGAAACGAATTAATCGCATAAAACCAGGTTTGAGTGTAGTATTTAAATTCATGTCATTGAATAAATTTAAGTCCTTTTATTATCCGAATTCAACTTTAAATATTTTACACCTCTGATTTCTAAAGAGATTTTGTTACAATTGGAATCAAAATTGTACTCATGTTTCTTTATATTTTTTAACTGTATTTTAAAGGCTTTCAACTAATTAACTAACAACCGACAGCTTAAGTCTTTAGGTCAACGCTCAATGAAAATGATATCTAATATCTATATCAACATATCCATTCTGTAATATCTTGTTAAGAAAACAGAACAAAAACTAAAACGTTTATCACGAAAAAAAAAACTAAACGACAAGACCAATTATGATAACACAATTACCAGACCGAAAATAAATTAAGTATAAATAGAGCAAGAAGCCGCCGTGGTCTAGTAGTGTGCTGGCTTATTTAGACGTAAAGCCAGGGTTCGAGTCCCAGGCCAGACATCAAAATAAAAATACAAAAAGTATTTTTTCGGCAATTTCTTCTCAGCAGATTTCTGGCAAAAACTCTGAGACTAAATAAAATGCCATGAAAAGTTTCTCAAAAAATCTGTCGTTCGGAGTCGACTTTAAACTGTAGGTCCCGCCACTTATGTATAAAATTAATACACACAACATAAATAGTGTGAGAAACTAGCTCAATAATCCTGACTGAAGGATTGGAATGACTAATTATGTATGTATAGTTTTTCTATGTAGTATAATAGCATAGATAGCGCAGTGTTATCAGGTAAAATGCGTTGTTAATTTCAATAAATAAAGGTTTTGCTCTAATAAAATAATAACAACCAATAAAAGTATAAAATTTATTTTATTTACAAAACATAAACGTAATAATATTTCTATCCTTCCAATACGCAACACTACACATAATAAACTCATTCACTACCAGACGAAATAGCAGCTAAAAAACTATTTCAATTAAATCACATATATTTACAAATATTGGTTTTTAATAGGGTATTCTCAAAATTAAGTACACCAAAACGAAACGACTAAATAGGCAAGTCAGGTACGGGAATGGTAGGTGAAGGTGAGAAACTTTTCGGGTTAAAATATTTATGAAAAATCCATTTACAGGCAAATTTTTTTATTTATTAAGATTTTGCGTAAAATCCGTATTTGTCTTTCTTAATTTGCTTACAAAAATTTATGATTTCACTTTATTAATATACATACTATAGAAAATTTACCTTCTTTCTCAGTAAGATCAGAAAATTTGACTCCACCACTAAACCAAAAGAAAAAATTTTAAAAGAAATACAATTACAATTTTTATTTAATAACCCAACAAATTTGTACAAAATATTTATTTAATACAAAATATTTACCTGAGTAACACCGTTGCTGTTTCCGGCACACGAAATACCTGAAAGTATTTTAAATAGTAACTAATTATAGTAATTGTGGCCGCTAAGTAATTATAGTTATAGCTTTTAGCTTTTTAGTTTTTAATTTATAAAATAGAATATATTAAGTACATTTTTTAATCATTTTTCTAGACTATATATATACGCCCAAATTATTATTATTATAATTATTTTATATCTATTTTATGGTATTCGATAAGAAGAAAGCATGACAAGGGAAACTGATATATAATTAAGAGGACTGTTGGTATAAAATTTTACGTTTGGAATTTGCAAAGCATTACATAGACAAGGATGAAGAATTTTGGAAAACGATATTATTTACGGATGAAACAAAATTAAATATTTTTGGCAACGACAGCAGAGGAAAGGCATGGAGAAAAAAGTATACAGCGTTAGATACACAAAATTTGATACCAACAATCAAGCAGGGTAGAGGAAATGTGATGGTGTGGGGAGCAATGCGTGCCAGTGGAGAAGTCCGATTAGTTTTTATAGACGGTAATATGAATCAGCATTAATATAAACGAATTTTAGAAAACAATTTGAAGCCTTCCGTAGATTGTTTGATCTACGTTAGATATTTTAACAGAACAAAGACCCCAAAAATATTGCACGTTCAGTCAAGCAGTGATTGCTTTTTTATGCACCAAAGCAATCAAATTCACCCCCTCAATCATCTAATCTGCACCCAATAGAACACTGTTGGGAAATTTTAAAACGTAAAGTTGGTAAAAAAAAACGCCCGTAATTAGGAAAATCTTAAAACAGCTTTGGAGGAAGTTTGGAAAGAAACATCTCTAGATGATACAAAAAACTTAGTTAGATCGATACCCAAAAGACTGCAGGTCGTTATTGATGCGAAAGCAGGATCCACAAAATACTAATTTTAAGAAAAATATAACATAATTTGATGGATATTTCAAATGTATAAATACTTTTGTCCCAATGATAAATTCGTTAATCACACAGTGAGTTTTGTTGAGAACACAAAAATATTTTTTTTTTTACTTAACGCACAAATTTTATTTCTTCTCAGAATTTGTGCCAGAAATCCGCTGAGAGATAGTCGCTGATGAAATATTTTCATATTTTCGTTTTGATGTCTGACCTGGGATTTGAACTAGGGCCTTACATCTAATAAGCCAACATACTACCTACTTGACTACGGCGACAAAAATTCCCGTAGTCATTATTTAAAGACTATAACAACAGTCGTGTTATATTTTTCATAATACAGTAGACGCTCGTAAATTAGAACGCGTTGAAATTCGAATCCTTCGGAAATTAGAATCAACGTTTTTAATACATTACATGCTCTGAAATTAGAACTGTCGGTTCTAATTATTGAGCGTTTTTATTTTATTGTTAGCTTTTAACACTTACAAATTGTCTCTATAGTTTTTATTTGGCTTTCATATTAAAAAAGGGGGAATCCCATAATATTTATGTAATTTTTATTTTCTTTGCACTGTGTTTATTAGTGTGTGAAATTAAAAACGTTTAGTTACATTTACGCAGTGAAACTTGAAAAGTGTGTATGTAAAGTGTTGTACTTTATATAAAATGTTAAATAAACGTAAAAAGAATACTCTGTCTTTACAAACTAAGCTAAAGATATTAGAAAAGATCGACAAAGGCTGTCAGGGAAAGTGTTTAGCTCTTGATTTTAACGTAACAAAATCAAATCAAATAGATCAACTATATTAAAAGCAGTTACCAATACCCATCAGGAAGCAACGAACAGTTACACAGTTGTGAATATCCCAAAATGGAAAGTCGGCTCTATGAGTGGTTTCTGAATCAACGTGAAAGAAAATCTACTGGAGAAATACTGAAAGAAAAAGCTAAACAGATTTTTCAATAAGAATATCCCAATAATAATGATAATTTACGAGCAAGTGATGGATAGTTTTCCAACTTTAAAAAGCCACATGGCGTTAGATTTTTAAAAATTGGTGGTGAGATTCTTTCTAGCTATGTTGACGCAGTCAATCCTTTCATTCACTTATTTACAGAAATACATAAGTTATTTTCCCAATTAATAGCTGAAAGTAGTAAACTGAATAACCTTCTAAAATCATTCTCAATAATTCTCGATGCAATAATATTACTCAAGCAAGCTTGGGACGAGTCGCCTCAAAGAGTGTTAAAGAGTTCTTGGTCTAAATTGAAAAACTGGGATTCGGACTAATACGACAGCGACGACAACATTCATATAGCCCACTTAGTGCGAAACAATGACTGCGGTGAAGTTATCCAAATTAATCAAACGCTTTTAGAAGAAATTGCTTAAAACCATTCCATCAGCGCAGATGAAATCGAAAAATGGAATGAGGACATGTTTGAGTGCTTATCGGAACATGAACAAAGTAGCTATGATGAAAATTTAGATAGCGACGATAAAGATATTGTTGAAGTCATAAGAGTTACTTCTAATGCTTTAGCCACTGAGAGCGTAAATAATTTAATAAATTGGTGTAGAACTAGTGAATTGTTTTCTACAAAGTACATGAGCAATCTTTTAGCCCTGCGCAATGATATTGTTATGACAAATTTAATAAAGCCAAAAAAGCAAACCAAAATTTCTGATTATACGATAAAAGTGAAATTTGACTGTCTGAGCACTAAGAATTTTAAATAATCTAACAACTCTTTCTTTAGCATTCATAATACAAGATTTGGTTCTTAAATTAAAATCTTTCCGGTATTTAAACTTGGTTTTGTGAGTTCAAGTTTCTTATTATGTCAGCAATAACTTAATACATTTTTTAGGTTCAGTTTTAGCTAAGTGCTATTTTTGCAGTATAGTATGTGAATCCACCTATTATTTTCATCCGACAAAACAATTGCAACTCTTACAGTTTCTGTTGTCAATGTTTAAAAAACCGTTATTTTTCGTTTTGTTTTGTTTCAATTCGTAGATAATTGATTTAAAATCTCACTTTACTTCATTTGCCAAAATATTTGATTTAAAATACAAGTTTTATTAATTAGCCATAATTTCGATAGATGGCACCAGATAAGTTCGGTAAAGATTTACGACAACGTATTGTTGATGATTTCAATCAAGGAATTTCTCAAAAAGAATTATCCATTAAGTATAAGGTGCATAAATTATCAGTTTCTCGAATTTTATCACGTTTAAAAAAAACAAAGTCTGTGGAAGTTATCAGCGGTCGGCCTCGAAAAACTGACAAAAGGACCGATGCGTTAATTGTAAGAGAGATTAAAAAGTTTCCTTTTAAATCGGCTCCAACATTGGTTAAAGAATTAAATATTCCAATAAGTGCAAGAACTGTTTCTCGACGTCTTATTGATGCTGAGTTGTTAGCTTATCGGCCAGCTAAGAAGCCTCTCATATCAAGCGTAATCAATTGAAACGATTACAATTTGCTCAAGAAAACATTAGCTGGACAGTAAACCAATGGAAAAACGTTCTTTTCAGTGACGAATTAAAATTCAATATTATCGCTAGTGGTGGCATAACTCGTGTTAGACGACCAAAAGGAAAACGAGTACAAAAAAAATTTTGTGTAAAGACCGTCAAACGTGTGGATGCTTTTCTGCCAATGGTTTGGGCCCACTTCATCGAATTCAGGGAATAATGGATAAATGGTCCTACAAAAACATCCTTGAGCAGGTTATGTTGCCATATGCTGAGTGGGAAATGCATTTACGATGGACGTTTCAACAAGGCAATGACCCGAAACACAATTCGAAGGTAGTAAAAACTTGGTTTAGGGAAAAAATATTAATGTAATGGACTGACCACCTGAAACACCGGACCTGAACCCAATAGAAAATCTCTGGTCAATTGTAAAACAGCGGATAGATCGCAATAACGTCCGAAATGCTGAAGAGGTTTTTAAACGGATTAAAAATGCGTGGTATGCTGTTCCACAGGCTACTATTAATCATTTAATAGAGTCGATGCCACGAAGATGCAAAGCCGTAATAGATAGTAAGGGTTTCGCTACGAAATATTAAGTAAACAAATATTTTACCGTGGAATATTTATAAGTTGCAATTGTTTTGTCTTACTGAAGAAGTGAATATGTTTATTTTAAGTTTTAAAAATCTCTATCTATAAAAGAAATTTAAATAATTTTTATTTAATATCGCATATGAGGTTCCTTTTGTTTTCTAAGTAATAAAAAAAATTGAGTTGGATTGCCCCGTGTGTTTTATTTGAACTAGTTATAAAATCGCTATGCTAGTTGCAAATGTTTTGTCCGATACTGTACATATGTGTGTACATTTTTCTTAAATTAGCTGTAATATATTTCAATGAAATATTATGTTTTATGCTCGCTTTATATAAATAAATAATAATATTTGCAAAAAACACAAATATTAGTCGATTTTTGATATCGCACAAACGCGACATTGAAATATCATCATCATCAACAATTTTTAAAACGTTTGAACTGAAAGTTCATTTGATAAGGTAACACACATAAAAAATATAACGCACCTTAAAAATAAAAACTACGGTAATTTGTGTACGATTTTATCAAATGCACTGTCAATCTCTTCACAAGATAACACACTTTCTAAATGTCGCCACATATTTCGTGTTTTTTAACCAAATTTTGAAAGTGAGAATGATTAAACTTGAAAAAATAAGAAAAAAACAATTTTTTCCAAGTTTACCCGATCAAAACGCGTAATATGTAAGTTTGAACCATATGTTTATGTATACCGTTTTAAAGGCTCATCTCACCCCTTTTCAAAAAATTTTAATTTTATTAATAGGTTAAAAAATATTTGTGTAATCAATAAATTTGTGCGTAAAGTAAAAAAAAACAGTTTTTGTGAAATATGTGAAGCTTTGAAGGGTTCGAGAAATATAAAAAAATATTTTTGCCATCTACCAATGAATATGGATATAAAGAATGCGCATTATGTAGAAGTAAATTTCTTATGGCGGGTTACAACATTACGACCCGCTCTCACAAAAATCTGTTTACAATTACGACCCACTCTCACCTAAATCTGTTTAACATCACGACCCGCCCTCACTAAAATCTTTTTCACATTACGACCTGCTCTCACCAAATTTTTTTTCACATTACGACCCACTCTCACCAAAATTTTTTTCACATTACGACCCGCTCTCACCAAACTCGCTCTCACAATTGTGCAGTGAGAACTTATACGCATTCTTGTGGTTTTTGATTTAGTTGTCGACCAGACTGCGACAAGAAAAAGTGTGCGGCGGGTGTTTTATTATTTTATTTCAGAATGACACTCAAAAAATATTTTATGTTAAAAATGTTCTATGTCATTAGCTGGGCGTATTTCGATTTTTTTTTTTAATTTGTCGCATAGTGTAATTTTTTTTAAATGAATTCGAATTCTCGCTTTTTTCTATTAATGCAAAATTGGTTTTTATTTTTACTTATCTATTACACATGGTCTAATTTTTAAGCCAAAGATGAATATGTTTATGTTATTTAATAAGGAACAAAATATTTGTTGAAAGCTTAATGAATATTGTTGAAATGAAAATCAAAATAGCTTATATCACTTCTCTATGGCTGTAAATTAATAAATTCTCTCCACTTAGTTTCTCTCTCTTAATTACTAATCACAACCAGTGTTGCCGTTTTTAAATATTTTTAACCAAAATTTCCGGATTTGATTATTTATATTTCTTATAAAAAGAGCTTATGTTTCTAGAAATGAATTAATTAGTAAGACTAATTTTTTATTTTGTTATTTTTTGTTTCTTTTCTTACTATGTTTTATTAATAATAATTTATATTTGAAACAAGTAAAATAAAAAAAACTGTGGATTTAATTTTGGTATATTTTTTATTTAGTGATTTTTTTCACAAATGTTGGTTACAATATTTTTTTTTTCGTGGCAACGCTGATCAGAATAAGTGATGAGAATAACGCATTGTTAAGCTTTTGTATTCTGTTTCCTTTCCTTTTTTCTTCCCCCCCGTCATGAAATGTTTTTGTAAAATATTCCAAAATATGTTATAATACGCATTCTTTATATCGATGATGCCGATTTCATATTGCCTTTGCGCAAACTAAAAACACACATATTATTATTCTCTTTGGTTACTCGTCACTCAGGCAGGGACGAATGCACATGCGTAGCGGGTGTATGATTAATTTGTGCACTTTTTACGAAATTTTTAAGCGCTTTTAAAGCTATTGGACTGTCGCATTTTTCAAAATTTAAGAGAAAAAAGTAAAGTCTCATTCTCGTGGAGCTTCCTTTACGTGTTTACAAAATTTTGTCCAAATCAATAACTATGGGAAAAATATTTTATTTCTTACACCAAAAAAATTTCCTTTAGGTATTAACAAAATTTTGCCCAAACATATTTTACATTTAAAATTGATTTTATTTATTTTTATTTAATTTATTTTAATTTCATAATCGGTTTTTTTAAATTTTCAATAATAATGAAATGAATGAAGATGAAAGATAAAAAAATTATCATATAATTAATTTAAGACTGTAACTTTTTCTCGAGCTCGAGAAACCTTTTTATTTAATTATAATCAAAAGGTTGAATAAAACTATTGGATGAATTGTAACTTTTCTTTAGAAACTATATTCAAGTTAAATAATATGGATGAATTTCTATTCCAAATTTTATTGTCAATACCGCTTTTTGGATTTTTTCCGTACGTTTTATTTCAGTTTACACAACTTTTCCTTCAGTGAGGTTTTCTCTCGCTCACCAATACTACTACAGTTTTAGCTTTGGGCATACCTGCTTCTTATTCATATTCTTTGGTAGAACCAAAGAATGTAGAAGTAAAATTTCTTATGGCGGGTTGTAACATTACAACCGCCCCAGCAGTCCGCAGGTTATTACAATTTAAAACTCACCCAAATGTATACTACTGTCAATAGGAAAACATAACAAAAAATTGATTAAGATTAAAGAACTAGCATCCGATTCGAATGAGTCCTATTGTAAAATGAAATCCATATACAAATTAAAGACCAATGCAAAATCGAATAAAATGTTGCCATCGTACTTGCATCTGAATTGGATGGCTAAGTAATGTAGCATCATATTGTTAATATCGTTTTGTTATTTGTTTTGGTTCAGCCGATGACTCGTTATTTATTTTTTAGTGTTTCTTTGTTTTTTCCATTTTTTTAAAGTAAAATTTCATACTGTAAAGTCTTTTTGAATATATAAGTGGTTTAATCGTGATTGTGGTATTAAAAACAAATAATTAAATAAATAAAATAAGTAAGTATAAATTAAAAATAGTATGTGTTGTTTTGTGTGTTTGTGTGTATATTAAAAGAAATGTTCGGCTTCAGTAAAAGAAATTTTAGACATACTTATCTAGGTACCCCTTGAATCAGTATAATATTGGACCCATCCGACCTTCGCTTACAATGTCGGTGGAGTTGGACCCATCCAACCTTCGCTTACATTTTCGGTAGAGTTGGACCCATCCGACCTTCGCTTACATTGTCGGTAGAGTTAGATTCATCCGACCTTCGCTAACGTTGCCGGTAGAGTTGGATCTATCATACGGCCTAGGCCATGGCTGTATAAATGTAAGTGGAAACTGAATATAGACTTTGAATTAGTCGCATTTACATTGTCATTGGTCTCAGTTGGAAGATGTCTGGACAAAAAATCCGCTGGGAATATGAGATGGTTATAACAACGCATTGTTATGCTGTTCGTTTCTGTTAGCTTCCCTTTTATCCACTGCTGCCAGATTAGGGGTTTTATCCCCAAATAGGGGATTTTTTTGCCAATGTGGATGAAAATTTCAGTTTGAGAATTTAAGGTTTTTTTTGAATGAACCAAATGCTGGGGAGTTTTTGAGAATAAAAAACTATAGATTTTTTTACATATAAAACTCGATTTAGTAACATAATGGATAATAATAAAAAGTATTTAGGTAATAGAATTTTTACTCTGGCAAACCATAGTTTTCTTTTGTTAAATTTTACCATGTTCTATTGCTAAAATATTAAATCCTGTATTAAAGGCAAATATACCTATAGACTTGCATATATGAAGAGCAATGGAGCAAAATGCCATTTGTAAAATGGAACGATTGTTTTGGAGAAGATTTAAATTAAAAAGAACGCATTTTTCAATAATGAATCTTGGCAAAACAAAAATACGAAATAAAATGCAATATGAATTACTAGAAGCTCTTAGACTAAATATACAGTATATGTATGAGCACATAAAATAAATTAATCCTAATATATATTATAAATCTTTCTGTAAGTCTGTTTTTTTGTTTGTTTGTTAGCCAATCACGCCTGAACGCCTGGACCGATTTTCTTGAAATTTGGGATATAGATCGGGCTTTTGGTGGTGCAGATTATAGGCAAAAAATCTTTTCAAAATTTCTACTAAAAGGGGAGAAAAAATGGGACAAAAAATGGCAATAGGTAATTTTTTTAGCTTGGTTAATTTTCCTAAAATATTGGAGGTGTTCCGTTTCTAAAGTTGAACCAAAGGGGTCCAAAAAGGGGAAAGGGGCCAAAAACGGGCAAATTAAGTGCATACCGAATCACGCCTGAACGCTTGAGCCGATTTTCTTGAAATTTGGGATATTGATCGAGCTTTTGTCGGTGCAGGTTATAGGCTATAAATCTTTTAAAAATTTTGATCCAAAAGGAAAAAAATGGGACGAAGGGAGAAAAAAAAAACGGCAAAAATTAGTACTTTATGCATAAATGCTGTATTTTATGGGTTTTATAGGTATTTTTTTACGATTTAGCTTGGTTAAGTTTCCCAAATAGCTATTGGAGGTGTTCTGTTTAAAAAGTTGGACCAAAAATGGGGAAAAGGGGCGAAAAACGGGCAAATTGCATATTTAGGATTTAGAGTATTAAAAAAAACTGAGTTGTTTGATAAAATTACATTTTTAAGAAGCCGGTTTCGAAACCGGATTTTTATTTATTGTTATTTTTATAATCCGCGCAACGCCGGGTACAATCTGCTAGTGTTTAAATAAAATATGAAACAATTTTTTTATTATATTTGGGAGGATAAAATAATGGATTGTTTTGAGGATAAAATAATGGATTTGGGAATAAAAAATTTGGATTTGGGGATAAAAAATGGATTTAAGAATGAGGGCTGAAATAATCTGGCAGCGGTGCTTCTATATTCCCTCCCGCGTCATGAAATATTTTTTAAAAATATTCCAAAATATTTTAAAATGCACATTCTTTATACTTTATTTTCTTTGCTTCTACTCAACAAAACTCACAACTTACACTATGTCACTAGCTGGGTGTATCTTGGCTGTGGCACCGCGTTATTATTGGGTGAGAAAGTAAAAGATAGTTGCAAATAGTGGAGAAAAAATCGAGGAAAGATAATAAAAAATATTGAATGCTAGACATTACTTTCATATATTTTTATATTAATCCTCCAGTACGAATGTTTTGCTTGATGCAGACCATCAATTCAACGCTGTACAATATATATAACCTGCTGGCGGCTCTGTTCAAGTTCGTTGGGCCTAAATATAACTAAATCAAGTTAGAATTTCTTCGTAAAAAATATTTCCGGATTGATACTGCCGGTACAAATGCAAACCTTGGTGTTCTTACGGTACATTTTCCTCAAGATATTTTTTTGGAAAATTGTTTATAATAGTACATATAATAATGCAGTCAGGATTATGACCTAACTTCTCATACTATTTATGTTGTGCGTGTAAAAATTTTAGGAATAGCGGGTCTTACAGTTTAAAGTCGATCCCGAACAACAGACATTTGAAAAACTTTAAAGTGCAATTTTATATGCTCTCATCTAATTTAATCTGCTGAGAGGAAGTTACCTAGTAAATATTTTTGCATATTTTATTTTGTCGGAGAATCTGACCTGGCGTTTAAACCGTGGCATCTCGTCTTACAATCCAACACGCTACCAACTATATTACACCTACTTCCACTTTCCTTTTAGCCTCAAATAAATGTTAATTTTTATATCTCAGCATTTCTAAAATTTTATGTTATAAATCGGGTTCAAAGATGAAGAAATCATGTTTGACAAAATACTTAAATGTATTAATATAGCACACCAAAAATACATATATTACGGTCTATTGGAGAGTATCAAATATTTATGTAAAATATTTGGCATTTTATGGAAAAAACCAACAGAATAAAACGCGGGTTTTAAAATGTAACCAATGATGATTAAATAAAATAGAATCAGTCCACCCATCAGCACTCAAAGAACACTCTTTTTAATTTTTTAATTCCCCAAAAAGAACCAGACAATGCAGAATAGCAAAAATATTCGAAATTAACAAAAACAGCAGTACATAAGATCATTTTGAATGCTTCGAAAGTAATTAAACACGCAATAGTATCAGTGCAGTTGTGGAACCAAATTGCAAAGATTTTGGCAACTATAAGCTAAAGCATTCACAAAAGTCATGCGTTACAACAAACACCGATTTGTTAAAATGATATTACTGACTTTAGATCCATTTGTAACAGGGTAACGAAAACTGACTTGCAAAAACAAAATTATTTTATTAAAATCTGCACTTGAATTTTGAACGAAAGAGGTCAAACCTACCGATCTATTTTACAGGACTGCCACCACTGTCCGTTACATCAAAAATTTCTTTAGAAAAATTAATTCCAGACTGAAAAACCTATTTATAATTTCCTCTATCAAGCTCTTTTCAAACGGTTGCCAGATTTAATAATATTATCAGTAAAATCTGTTGAAAATGTCATATAAGGGGTGTGCTCTCAATTTTTGCTTAGTCTAATTAATTGGAATTAATAGATTTGGTTGTCACTTTGAATAATCGACATTGTACATCATTGATTCTTTATTAAAAAAAATATGAAGAATTATAACTCACTTCCAGATAATATGAAATTAAATCGCAATTCTTATGTATATATTTAGGAAGAATATTGTTTATTTTGTTTGTGTAAAGTAGAGCGGAAGAAAAATGGAAATATTATAAACAAATTGTAATGTTATAGTTTTAAATATTATAATAATTTTTAAGAAAGTATTATATATATAATAAATAAATAAATTAATTAAATAAAACTTTGCTCTTATAAATAATCTCACACCAATGACAAAATGTAAGCGCATTATGTACAAAATATTTTTTTTATAAATAATACTTATTACGATGCATTTAATCGATTCCTTTAATTATCTGAATATACATAAGAGAAAGTTAACCTCTTAAAGGGGTTTTCTGGTCCTTATATAACTATGCAATTATTTGCTTTTTTAAAGTAAACGCGCTAATGTTAATCTAAATATCTTTAATCTCAACCTAAATCTCATTCAGATATGTTCCAAAAAAGAAGAATATTTTTCATTTGAGATGTTCTGTACAAGTATCGGTTTGATTTTATGTTTTTAATAAAACAAGTTATCGTATTATTTGTATTAACTATTATTATTTTAAATCGCGGCTTTAGTTACAAAACTTGGGCATAAAAAGATCAAACTTAATATATATGTATGTAGTGAAAAGTTATTGAAAACCCCTGCGAAATTTCGCGTTGCTATTGATCATTTTGTCACATTATAATATAATAATGTAAAAGCATTAAAAGTGAATATTAATAACATTAGTCCAGCGAGGTAGTGTCAGGCAATTAATGAAAAGTTAATGAATTCTATTCCCACCATAGAATATGGTGGTCTGATACACTATTCCTAACATAACGTCTTAGTTACACAGCGTGTAGTATTTAGGACATATTTTGTAATTTTAAAATAGGCCTCCCGAATTTCCCCATATAAGGGGGAACAGGGATTTTATAAATAAGATTATATTCATTGTTCTATTGGATAAATAATTTGAAATAATTCTAAACTTTAAAATGGGGGATAAGTTCCATGTCATCTGAAAACCGTGTGAGACGTAATAAAGAACTATATTTACTTCGAAAAACCGCGTAAAAAATGTTGAAAACTATATAATTTCAAAAATGCATGCAAATTGTATGTTCATGTGGCATTTTATTGAGCATTAAAACTTAAAATACAAAATTCATACAAGTGAAAAATTGATAGAGCAAGCAAAAAACAAAAGAAATCTGTTAATCCAGAATTAAGGACAGAAAAATTAGAATAGAAATAAAGAAAAAATATTTACATAGCTGCATAATTATTCGTCGCTACTTGATAATAAGTGCAATTGTTTGCGATGAACTGGACTAAAGTCGGTCCACTGGAAAGGTCTTGTGCTATCGACTTTTTTATTAAAAAAATCTTTTATAGAAAGTTGAACTTTTAGTTTTTGGGATTATCAAGTTACTACTATGTATGTTCATTTCAGCAGTGGTGTCAAGTGTGGTAATGACAAACATAATTACAAGACAGTGATTTTAATACCGTACTCGATTAAAAAAATTTTTTCTAACTGTGTAACCTCAAATCCGTGTAAAAAGAGTTGGGTGTAATTAAATAATATAACATAGCCAATCATTTGTATTAGACAATGTTGGAAGTTAAGACGTGCTCGTCGTTTGCTTTTGACTCGTACAAACCCTAAGTTCTGCTAAGTACAATCCTGCCTTTTGAAGTCAGAAAACAAACTACAATTTGTATACGTGTTCAAGATGTTCTAACGTTAAAGCGCATTAAACCGTTTAGTCAGGATTACGACCTAGCTTCTCCTAATTTGTATGTGCTAATTTTATCCATGAGTGGCAGATTAATGTCGACACCGAACAACAGATTTGATAAATTTTTCAAAACAATTTCTCTTTTACTCTCAGTGTCTAAGAAGACAGCTAAGAGAAAATCGCTAGAAGAAATATTTTTCCATATTTCGTTTAGTTGAAGATGTCTGCGCCAGGGGTTGTATCACGTTCGGGTGAATATTACACTTGAAAATGTAATCTTACCCATCTAACCCATTTCCTAATTTTGTCGACATCTTTCCGTCTCGGAGAACTCTTGAATGACATAGTTTAAGAGATTTAGATAGAGGATCCTTTCAAATTTTATCGGCTTGTATAATTATAGCAAATGCTACTGTTATAGGGAATGACTTTCTTATCATCAAGAATGGTACAGTTGTATCCTGTTGGAGGTGAGGTTAATTCGGGATATTGGTACAGGTGTGTAGAATTTTACGATTAACCTTATGCTATTTATTAGCCGCTATTTTGCAATAAGATTTCTAATTAACAGTGTAATAGGATTTTTTTTTTCGTCTATTCTTTAAAATGAATTTGTAAGTTGAACTGAATGTATTTAATTAGTCTCAGCAGAAATTTTTGATGAACAATTGTGGTTAAAAAAACATTAATTATAAGACTTCCGCTAATTATTAGTTTAAGAAAATATCTCCAAAATGAAGTATTAAAAATTTATTTTGAAGCAATTGCAAATAAGTTATTTATACCATCAAAAAATACTTTTAGAAATAATAATCATATATTATTATTATTATTTTAATTAAGTTTTCAATATCTATATTTATAGATGTTAGTATATATTACAATTGTAAATGATTAAAATCGTATAATAAATATTAATACGTATTAAGAATTATGCGAATTATAGAGACCTACCTTCCATCCAAGATTTTCGAAAAATGTACATAAACGAGACTGTCCTGTTGTTTTTCCACCACAAGGGCCTGAAAAATAGATATATTTCAGTTGGCAAAACAAAAAAAAATTTCATAAAGCATTGTCAAGTTGAGAAAAATGAATGAAACCAAGAGTTGAAAAAAATAATTGTCATTCTGTAATTCTCAAAATTGATAGAGATACACAAAAAGTAGTGGTGTCAAAAAATTTTAACGAAAACCTTAACTCACGACGAATTGGCAAGTGAACTCATTACCAACTATTTAATTCTAATAATTGCAAACACAAAGATAAAATATCGTTCAAAAGAAAAAGCAAACTGAAGGAATAAATACAATGTCCTTATGTCGGCTTATGTATGCATATAATCAAATGTGTAAAACATTAATGCATCGCCAGACTAAATGGTCCAGATTAATTTAAGAAAATTGTACTCCTATCGTAAACCCGAATTCCACGTCAATGCACCGCATGTGTTGTGCGAGTGTACTTATGTATGACGATCCACATTTACCATTTCTGATGACAAAAACAGAACTGTTTCAATTATGCGAAGTTATCAACAGAGGACGCTGTATATTATATTTAAGCTTTCTGTTCTTTAACATTGTAATCAGCGTTGCCACGGCCAAAAAAAAATTTTATAACCAAATAAGGAAAAAAATAACCAACATTTTTTTTTAATACAAATGTATGTTTTTAACAAATTTAAGGTTTAATGAAAAAATTTTATTTTTTTCTCTGTAGTTAAACTACAAATAATAAGTAAGTAAGTAAAGGTTTTTGTTTATTGCATTTTATTTTAATTCAACGTAATAAAAACTCTTAAAAATATTAAATGCCTTGCTAACGATTGCAAATCTTGTATTGCAAATTTTCAAATGAAATTAAAGAAGTGATTTCTGTGTTCGCGATAATAAAAAATAACCCAAATGAAGAAAAAATACACATTTACACATTAAAAAAAAAATAATCAAATTTGGTAAAAATTAACCAAAACGGCAACGCTGATTGCAATGTAGTTTAATGTAATTTTAGGCCTTTAGTCTATTTATTTAAAAGCATCAAGAACTTTTTTTGTTTTTTATTTACAATTTTATTTGAGACATTTGGCCATTATTTAGTTTGTTAGCAATATTTAAATTAACTAATTTAAAACAAAGAGTGAATTAAAATTGTAATAAACAAAATATATTATGAATACAGCACAGTATACAACGGGAATAAACTCACTTGTGAAAGCATTGCTTATTATTACTCTTTATTTGGAATAACTTTTTTTGATAAGTTTCCCCTTGATTGAGAGAAATCTGAGCCAAATTTTGGTTCCAAGGAGTCGCCGCAACCACCCACTCAGGTACATATAGTCCACAGTCTTTATTCGTGCATCATTCGTGCACTATGCATAGCATAGTGTAGTAAACAAATATCGAAGGATTAAACCCTTCCCCTTTCAACTTACTTGCGAGTGTACTTAACAAACTGTTTGTTTCTTTATTCGTGCAGTAAAAAAATGTCTATGCATTATTGACCGATATCGTTTTCAAACTTATTATTGAAAGTCCAGGATAGAGTTATCATAATATTAAACATGGACTGAACGCTGTTGGGTACGTCGGATCAGGTTTACATTAAGAATAAATTAAATAAATACTTTATATAGACCAATTTGGCAAGTTGGGAGTATCCCTTCTTGATTATCGAGAGATTTTAATAATATTATCGCCTCTTATCACACATATGCTGAATAATTACGCTTTAGTAGAAGAGAATATGTAGTTATCTTCCCTCTATTCTTTTGCAGAGTGATTTATACAAATCAAATAGGTTAGGTTAGGTTAGAGGTTAAGTGGGTACTGTACTGCAAAGGTGCCGTTAACTAACCCCAACTTTAACGTGAAGTTCTAATAATGACTTTAAAACTGCAATTCCTTTATAAATACCTGAACTGCTTCTGGTCTGCTTTGAAGGATTTCACTAATTAATTCAAAAAGTTAGCAAGAAGAAAACAATATCAACAACTATCAGAGGAAAATGCACCACAAATTATGATAAGCATAGGAATTTTTTTTAGCTGCATTGTACTGATAAATGCTCGGGTCTTGATCAGTATTCAGTCTAGTAGGTAGTGTGTTGGCTTATTAGACGAAAGACCCGAGTTCGAATCCAGATCAGACATCAAAACGAAAATTTGAAAATAATTTTTCGGTGACTTCCTCTCAGCAGATTTCTGGCAAAAACTCTGAGAGTAAAAAATTGCCATGGAATGCTTCTCAAGAAATGTGTCGTTCAGAGTCGACTTTAAACTGTAGGTCCCGCCACTCATGTTTAAAATTAACGCACACAACATAAGTGGTGTGAGAAGCTAGAACGCAGTACAATGGGTCAATTCGACCACCGAGTACTGTGCTTATCAGAATTGACAAGTACACGTCCTCTAACCTAACCTAAGCTAACCTAGATAAGTTGTTAATTTACAAAATATCGGATATTTTATTAATTGTTAAATTATGTAAAAAAATAAAAAAAAATTTTAAAGGAGTTGCTTTAGTTTTTGCCACCTAAATTTTGGGCATTTTAATAATTATTTTATTTTCTTCGAACTAAAAAGATTTATTTCAATAATTCTTTTTTTAGTAAGTTAAAAACCCTCAAAGATTTAAAAAAGCTATCTTTAAAAATTCTCAGGAGTGTTGTTTACATGATTCTTATGGAAATGCCAAAATATTAAGTCAGTTGCTTTAGTTTATGCCACCAGTGTATGTCCCGTTTTAAACGTTTCTATAACGACACAAACGTTTTTAAGGTTACGTACGTTACGATTTTACGTTTCTTACGCTTGACTAACCACGGCATAATAAAGGAAAACAACGATAAACAAAACAAACTGTCATTTGCTGAAACAGTTAAGAAAAGTATGGGGCTGCCAGATGTACAGAAACGCGTTCCTTTAATAATAAAACCGAAGGAAAGGCAAAAAAATTGAAAAAACTAATTTAAATACCAATGTTCATCCAGTAAACCTAAATATAACCAGCGTTACCGCTGGTAATTTTTAAGAAGTCGCACAAAAAGGAGATTTTTGAAAAACAAAAGTCGCACAAAAAGGGTATATTATGGCAGTAAAAAGAGGCAATATTTTTAAAAGAAAAGAAAATGAACTAATACAGATAAAAATATAAATTTTTATTGGATTTTGTAATATATATTAACAATCATTTCCAATTTTTATAATAGAAATAAATTTTTTGCCAAAAATTAATAAGTCTAAACAAATATTTTAATTTTTTTAAAATTATTGGTCTGTTTTATTTCTAGCTTTAAAATGTAATTTCATTAAAATTTATGAACGTTAGGACATTTAAAAGTCAAAAATAGAAAATGCATTTTTAAATTTATAAAAATTCCATTAAATAAACCTTTTTTTTGCTAACCCATTATATAATAATACAAAACAAAGCTATTATTATAACTAAAAAACATTTCATTAAAAATAACTACAAAATTGAGTATTTTGTAACAAATTAAAAAAAAAATATAACAAAAAGTACTAATTTTGTAATAAATTAAAAGATATGAGGTTAATAAGGTACATACATTTCAAATAATCACAGAAACTGATTCATTCGATCATGAAATATTTTCCTCTTTGCATTCCGAAGAACTTATATTATTGTTATCTCCCACAAGACTTTCGTTACTAGATGACGGCTGATCTCTTTTATTTTTAACAAAAACCTAACATTTAAAGTTACTATTGTTAGTTATACAATTATAATTCCATAACTAATTTATATTTTAGAGTAATCGAAAAAACAATGATGACATGGATCAAAGATCCTTTTTGAATATTTCATGATGTTTTCATATTTCTTACAAAGAAAATATACGAAAATTTAGTATCGCATGAAAGGTCTTTGAAAGACGCTTTAAAGTATTTAACAATTTACACAAAATTGTTAACACAGATACCAAAGTATACTCTAGTCTATAGTCTATTCTATAGTCTAGTCTATTCTATAGTTTAGTCTATTCTATAGTCTAGTCTATTCTATAGTCCAGTCTATAGTCTATTCTATAGTCTAGTCTAGCCTAAAATTCAAATTTAATAACAAATTTTTAATCTTAGTTCATTCTACTCACTCGCCCATTTTCATATCCTTTATTCTGGGTTTTCTGCAACAACCAATTTTTAGTTTTCAATATTTTGTTATTTTTGTGCTGTTTACAAAAGACAAGCAGTGCTCAAAGTAAATTAATAAAATAGCGACACAACGAACGTGTACAATAACCACAGGCAATTTGTTTTTGTTATATGGTTTGAGTTGTCAAAAATTTGCAGGCTTATTAATATAAATAAAAGAAAAAATACTTTTTCTCAAAAAGGGAAAATAATCTTGAAAAGTGTCAGATTTAGTTCATTTTAGTAAGGGGGCACAAAAAATGGCGGGGTCGCTGAAAAAGTGTCAAATTGCGACTTTAGTCGCTCAACGGTAACGCTGAATAAAACATTGAGTACAGGAAAAATTAAACGATAATTATACAAAGTTGAACCGATGAAGACAGAATTAAATAAAAAATGCTATTGAGAGCAAAATGGGTAAAACGTATGATGTTAAAGCACCAAATGAAGGAGTTATGTATGTCAATAATAATAACTGATATGTCTTTCAAATACAATGATAAAGAACTTATTTTGAAAATCAAAAGACAAAATCAATTACAAGAACACGAAATTAAAGTGGGAAAGTCGTACGAACATAAAAAATATAATAAAATAATTTGTAACTCTAAAATAATAGTTAACAAAGAAACATACACAGAGATTAAAGCAACACAAATATTAAATATTGATGGAACAGACATAATTATATGTTTTAAATGTTTAGGGTATAAACATAAAGCGAGTGAACGCACTAGAGAAGAAACGTGATATAAATGCCACGGAAAACATAAGTCAAAAGAATACAATAAGGCAATAATAAATAAATGCGTTAATTGTATTAGAGCAAACAAAAACTAAATATGGGCCTTAATGAAGATCATGTCACAACTGACAGAAAATCTACCGTATATAAAAATAAGCTAAATATGAAAAGGAAAATAATGGGTCTAGTGGTTTAACAATCACAGTAAATATATGGTATTTATACAAACACATGTGGCATAATTTTAAAATTACAACCAACTAGAAGTTATAGCCTACGAACAAAATCCTGATTTTATTATTCTATCGGAAACACACTTAACGCGGAATATTGAAGAACAGGAAATACCACGTAATGAGTATAATACTTACATTATGCACTCAAATTCATAAAGGACGGGTGAATTTGTTGTTTATTTCAGACAATAATATAATATTATAAAATTTGGAGATAACGTTTCTAATTACAATTATTGGATAATCGCATAAAAGGTTACAGTCAAGAACAATAAACTAATAATAGTAGCCGTATATAGGTCACCAAACAGCAGTGAAGTAGAGTCAAATATTTGAGGAAGTAATGGAGAAATATGTGAATGTCCACACTAGGGATGCCAAACAGGACTGGTTTTTTCGTTATCGGGATTACAAAATCCCGGGATATTTCGGGATCCGAAAATCCCGAAATTTTTTTTAGGACCAAAATACATATGAATTCACAATCTCAAAAATCACGGGACAAGTTTTTAAAAATCCCGGTATTCGGGATTTGTGAATTCCGAAAACCACGGGATTTCGGGATTTCCCGATTGGAATCCCTAGTCCGTACACTATAATAATTGCTGAAGATTTCAATATAGACTGGAGCGAAGAAGGAATTTATAAGAACAGACTGAAATGTGCTTTCAGCGATAATAGACTCAAACAAATAGTCAATGATTACACCAGAGTAACAACAAGCACAAAAGCAATGTTATAACAAATAACACAAACATTATAGCAAAGAATAATATTTCAAATAAGATAACAGATCATGAAGCAATAGATATAAAAATCAATATAACAAACAATGAATACACTGGAAAAAAGGAGAGTAAAATATTTAAATACAATAGAACTTGGTTTAATAATTAAATCTGTGCAATACAAGGAGAATATAATGACAATGATTTAAATAATAAAATTGCTCATTTTAACGCAGCCATCGAAGACACCATAAGAAACATTACGATTACGAGAACAATAAATGAAAGATAATGTGAACAAATGTTTTAATGGAGAACAGAAACGATTAGAAACGGAAAAGGTAATTAAATATCAGGTTGGAAAAATAGCAAATACAGAAGTAGCATGAGTTAATTAGAAAATAATTAGAAATATATATAAAACTAAGATTGAGTTCGAAAAGAACAATTTTGTTTGGAAAATAAGTAATCCCAAAGATCAGAAACAAATGTGGAAGGAGATAAAAGATCTAGTCCTTAAGAAAAACAAAACCGTGATAAAAATGTGACATTTTATGGAATAGAATATAAAAATGACGACCGACAAATAGCAACTCAATTTAATAATTACTTTGTAAATATGTATGTTGTATTAACTCAATTAATAATACAATAGAAGATCTGCAATATTTAAAAAATTTACCTTTGATAACAAATAGATTTAAATTCCGTGCAATAACAATTAAAAATATCAGCAAGAGTATGAAAAATAAATTACGTGATATTATAAATATGTCAATGAGGACAGGAGTATTCCCAAATAATTGGTAACTCTCTGAGATATCCCCAGAAGAAAAAATGTTAAAAACCAATAAATGTGATTAATTCTGTCCAATAAATACACTGAAAACCCCTGAAAAAGTAATGGAAAAAGTAATTAAGGAACAAATAGAAGCATATATAGAGCAACATAATTATTAACAAAATATCAGTCAAGATTTAGAAGAAATTTCTCATTCGAAACAACGGTAAATTATTTCGTAAACAGATGGAACTTTATATGGAGAAGGAAAAAATAGTGACAATATTTTGAAATTTCAAAAGAGCATTTGAAACAATTTACACAGAAATACTTATTTAAAAATTAAATATGTATGGTGTTGTATGGCAACCTTTAATTATATTATTTCAGAACAATTCCTAAAACACATGTATATTAGAGCGACTCACCAAAAAAAGTGCTCGATGTACCCCTCTAAAAATAAACCTTGAACTTTTTTTGTGTTTTTTGTTCGGGGTTGTTTGTAATAGAAATGCCAAATTAACATTTTAATCTTGAGACGATTTAATGAAATACGGGTCTCAGCTTTTTTTGAAATTCGCGCAAGTTCGCGTATTGTAAAAAATGCAATGGAGTGGAAACCCTTCGTTGTAAATGGGTCAATTGGATATCAATTTTTTTCTTTTGCCAGGTACATCATCTTTATATGTAAATAATTTAGATTTTTGCAAATTAAATGCATTTTACAGGGTGCTCTAGAATGTATAAACATGCAATTTTGTGGTAACTCTAATTTGATAGCGAAATTAGTTTCTAGATCATGTATGGATTTAGACAGCTCTAAATAAAGGAAAATAGAAATGATCCATGACTTTTTGGCGGCATATTTGTTTCCCAATTTAAAAAATGTTATAATATTTTATTGTTTTTACTTACATAACAACAAACTACAACTACTACAAAACGCGAACTACCTCAAATTTCAAAAAAATCTGAGACACGTATTTAATTAAATCGCCTAAAGATTAAAATATGTTAATTTGGCATTCCTACTACGAACAACCCCGAACAAGAAATTCAAAAACCATTTTTTTTACAGAATATCTTTAAAAAACGGACATGAATGATCGTCCTTTGACAAATTGTATACACTGTTGGATGCGCCTTGAAAAAACCTTTCTTATGATATAGATATTGTATATGTTGGTAAGGAAACTGAAATTAACAAAGTATTCAAAATTAGACCCTTTTTTAAAATGGTCCAGCTCACGAGAGGTCGAATCTGGAGCCGAAATATTTGAAATGTTGTCTTAAAAAAGTCCAAGGTTCATTTTTAGAGGGGTACATCGAGCACGAATTTCGCTTCCATACAACTTGAGTCGCTCTAATGTATATAAGAAAATGAATTTATTAATGTATTAGTATAAGTGTGAAGTAACTATGTAATTTGAAGTTGAGTAATAAAGAAGATTGAAAGAATACAACATATGGCATTAAGGAAAATGAACTTGAGTGGTTTAGATCATACCTTACAGACAGGAACCAAGTGACAAAGGTAAATGTTACAAAATTTAGTGAACTGAATAGTGAATTTGGAGTATCTCGGCTTCTATATTAAGAGCATTGCTATTTATAATCTTCGAATACTCAAAAAGTGTAAAGTTAAGCTATATGCAGATAACACCCTAATATATGCGGAAGAAGAAAAGGATGAGCTACACGACATAAATAACATAAATTATTGGCTAAAGATGAATAAACTAAAGCTAAATGAAAGCAAAACTAAGTCACTTCAAACTATCATAAATGATGATTCAGTACTTAAAATTAATAAAGAAACGATTGAAAAAGTTAATAGAATAAAGTAGGTTTATAATAGATAGATGAGGACTTAAAGTTAAGTGAACACATTGATTACATATACAAAAAATTGGATTCCTGAAACGGATTAGAAATAAAATACTAATAATGACTGCAATTCACATGTATAATACAAAGATAAAATCGCAATTTTATATACCTGTTACTCAACAACACACATAGAAAGACTGCAAAAATTGAAAAATAAGGCCATGAGATCAATACTTAAATACAACAGATACACTCCAATTCAACTTATGCTTGACACACTAAAATGGTTAAATATTCAACAGAGACTGGTCCTTAACACCTTACAACTTATTCAAAAAATGAAAATGGGGAAAGCGCCTACTTATCTAAACGAACAACTTGGATATGTAAAAGATGTTCAACCGTATCACCTGCAAAACGCTGAAGATTTTCTACCAATGCCGACAACAACATCCATGCAGGGATTTAAACTTTTCAATATGTTACCTGAATTCATAAATTTTAATTTATACAAAAGAAATTTTGATCAATTTGTAAGAAATAATGAGATGAATAATATTTAGTAGAATAATGTTATTTTTAAAATAATATTTTTTATGAGCACTCCTAAATAAATAAATAAAATAAATACATAAATGTGTGACACACCAAAGTCTTGTCGTCTATGCCTAGACGATGTGTAGCAGATTTGAACAATACTGGATCCGAAAAATATTTACAACTGCAAAACAAAATTAGAACAGAAATTAATGCAAACCTTTTATTTTTTTTATTATTTTACGTTAAAATAAAATATATAATAATTTAATACAAACGCAATGAAATTATTTCTTGTAATATAAAAACTTGAACTACTGCAGTATTGTCAGCAATTCTCTGGTTTCTTATTGCGAAAAATTTGCTTTGTATGTAACATTCAATTGGATGTAAGTTTCCAAGCTAGGTTATAAAATAATATTTTTTATGAGCACTCCTAAATAAATAAATAAATAAATACATAAATGTGTGACACACCAAAGTCTTGTCGTTTTTTATTATTACGTTAAAATAAAATATATAATAATTTAATACAAACGCAATGAAATTATTTCTTGTAATATAAAAACTTGAACTACTGCAGTATTGTCAGCAATTCTCTGGTTTCTTATTGCGAAAAATTTGCTTTGTATGTAACATTCAATTGGATGTAAGTTTCCAAGCTAGGTTATAAAATAAATATTTTTATACTACTACCTGATCTCTCTTTCTCTTTTTTTTTACTTAGGCTTAGGTTATTAGTAGAAGTTTTTTTTTATCAACTTTTGTTTGAGGAGGAGCTATTAACCTTTTAAAATATTAAAGAACAAAATGTATAAATTTAAAATATACAGAACTTTAAAATAAGTTTTTAATTAAAAAAATTATTCCAATTTTATCAATATGGAATTACACGAACTTCATCATTTTAATAATACGATTATAAACAAACATTAATGCAATAGCTTCGAAATCCGTTCTTTATTTATTTTCTTCAAATTAAATTAAATTCTAAGTTTATACTATTTCAAGGTAAGGCATATTTGTATGTATGTAAATATAAAATACACAAAAATAAAATACAGTATCATGTAATTAAGAATTTTATATTTTGTAGAAAATCGTTCTTTGGCGATAATAACGTTTGTCACTGTAAGTATTGTCCGTATGTATCAGATTTTATGCATTTGAACGAAAAGATTAGCGACAAAAGCAAAATTCGCAAAAATAAGAAATAAGCAGTAGGTAAAAAAGAAACGACCTTGACATTGAAAACTACAATGCTGCAAAAGAAATATACGATGTAAATTCTCTTATACGAATAACAAATTGAAGGAAACACATTAAAATCGTTTATAGAAATCCATGAATATGTGTATTTATAGGTGTATGTGAATATACCTATGCATACATATACTTTGTATACAGTGTTGCCAAGTTTATATCAAAAATTTATTATTCATTCCCATCGCTTTTGTCTCAAAGCGTATATAACTCTTGAAACATACTCAACTGTTGAAGTAGTCATTCGATTCCGTATTTTAATGCTGTATCGTCCTAAACATTGAGAACGCTTGCTGGACAGTTACATTAGTAAACGAAAGAGCAAGAAACTTCGATCATTGAATTGAAATCTCCAATATAAATTTTTATAAAATTTACAACAAATGTCCACTTTTTTAAATTCGTTTTCCATTCTCTTCTCTTTTATTTTTTCCTTTTCACTCTAACCAAAGCCAGGCAACACTGATGCTAATTGAGAACTCTTACGATTGATATCAGTCTAAGAAATATAACAATGTCGGCGCACGACTTACCTCCAGTGAGCACAATCCTGTAAACGCGTTTTTCGGGGCGGTCGTTGTTTATTTTCTTAAGTTTTAAGCGAGGTACTTCTACTTTTGAAGTCTTTGAGTAATCGTTTTCGATCGCTTCTTTTGCTTCAGATCCTTGTTTGCTTTCTATATGCTTTTCCATTATTCCTAGTGTTAATTTATGTTCCAATTACAAAATGTTGATTTATTATTATATTGAAGTTTTTATGGCTACTTTGGGTTCTGGTTGTTGTTGTATTTAAGACAACCGTAAGAAGTTTTTCTCCGTGTCTTTTTTCTTCGTATTTTTTAAGGTTAGTACATTACGTAGAACGATTGAATTTTCCGTTTTCTTTAATTTTCCATAAGGCTATTACTTAACTGTTTTCAGATATATTAATAAGACTTTTAATTAAATTAACTACTTTGTCAATTTTGCATTTTAGAAAAATATACGGTCAGAATGACTAAAAATAATACACCACATGGAGCACATGTAAAAACAAAAATATATTTTCACTAAACACACTCACAGATTTATTCTTTCGTTACGTGAACAACTAAGAATTTTGCAATTTTTATCAGTTTTCTAACTGTGGCAGAAACATTTTACAATTATAGTTTTTTCATATTTTCCTTTACAAATCCAACAAATTTCTTCACAGCGAGACATTTGGAGTGACACAACATATTTACTTCAAGAACAGAAACTAAAATCAATCCACCAATTTGTTTTACGAGAACACAATTTCTTTACGCGAGGTTCTATGAAAACATGTCACATTAATTTGCAGAGTTGCACTATTATCCAAATACAGCAAAAAGAAAATAAGTGTTAGCGTTGCCGTTTTTTGTTATTTCCAGCGTTGCCACGAAGACAAATTTTTCCCTACCAATATTCTTACCAAAATTATTCCAATCCTACCAAAATTTGATTTTAGGTATTTAATTAATTAAATTAACATTTTATTGCTAAAATTAACAAACATTTCGTTGTTCCTTATGTAAACATAAATATATTAAACGTTAAGGTACGTTAAAACAGGGTTTCTAACTAAATATTTTCTTTTTTAAACATTTTATTTAAACACCTAAATAAATGAAATTTGAACAAACCAACAAACTACCAAGCGAAGCATTTTTTGCTCCAGTTGGACCAAAATGGCAACGCTAGTCATTTCTAACCCAAATTTTTTATTTTTTGTTTTGTTCAATATGTCGATGTTTAAATAATTAATTGTTGTTGTCAAAAAATGTAATTATGAACATGACTTTTAATTTGTTATGGTAATTCAAAGTCATAGTAAACATAATTTAAATTCCATGAACTTATAAAAGCAAAAAATGTGAATTTAAATTTAATTATATTTTCTAATTTGGTGATTTTTCACAAATGTTGATTACAAAATTTTTAGTGGCAATACTGCTAAACAGCAAACAAAACACAGGGATGTCATGAAAAATAAATGTGAAAAGGAAAATGTCTATGCAGCAATAATTAACAGTACTTTCTGTGATTAACAGAAAACCGACAGCACAATGTAACCAGTGACGTCAACTATGACGTTTGAAAAACGCTAAAATCAGCAGTTTTAACCCTCCCCGTAGAGGGAGAAAAAAGATGTTAAAAGTTTCAGCGAAACAAATGTGTTAGAAGCAACAAATATACAGTGAAAACTGGCGGATAAAGTGAAAAATTTAAATGTAAACAAACATTTATTTTGTGTTAAAAAAGGGCAAATTTGGAGTATTTTGTAATTTCTTCAATGAAAATGTTAAAAATATGTAAATAGTTAATTATTAATCGATTTGTATGTTGTTTTTGGTCACAATGGATATAGTTTCTTGTGCAAAAGGAAAGTAAGAAGCTAAATATATCAAGATCAAATAAGAGATACTGCTTATAAAAATTTTTTCTTGTAGAACTTTATGTATATTACCAGTATTTATTAATTTCTTGAATGAAAAAGTTAAAATTCCGTAATTATTAATCGAACTCTTAGCAATTTCCCTTCACATTGAGAAAAGTTCCGTGTGCAGAAAGTTTGTAAAAATAAAATTATAACAAAATATATACTCATAACTTTTTGTGTTAGGAATTTGTGAATATACCTCTCAATTGGTTAAATACTAAGTTAGTGATGACCGATGAAAGGTGTCATAAAAAATACATTAATTCCGAATTACGTTTTCCTAATAAAACGGTTCATCTCCTTCCAAAAGTATTCTAATATTCTACAAAAATATCATAAATTTCTACCAAAATAGAATAATAAAAATCCACCCCGAAATCTAAAAAACATAAACAAAACAGTCAGGCAGCCAGAGAAGGACAGAAATACTTTTTGATTATATCTGCTGTCTCTTTCTAAGTGGAGGGTTAAACGTCAAAAGCCCCGTGACGTATCTGTATACCTGTGCCGACAGGGCATATTTATATACGATTAAGTAATATAAAAATATATCTACAAATACACTCTGTCAAGAAAATGTGTTACATATAAAAGATTGTATGCTTTCGTTCTTATGATAATTATCTGTATTCTTTCCACTAATAAAAATCTGTTTTATTTTATTTACATATTAGTAAGCTAGTATTGTAAAACATATTCAAAGAAATAGTTTTTTCACAGGTATTTGCGAAATTTTTGGTGCTTACGTATAGCATTTTCTCATTTACGTCTACTTGATGTCCATTAGGTTTGTTTCGATATTTTAACAAATCCGTCCAAAGAAAGGAAGGGGAATTAGTTTACTTTGCCCTTTTAATTGCAATTCTATTGGAAGATGGCAAATAGTTTAAATTATTTAAAAACGCGGTAATAGAGAAATTACACACCATTAAAACTATCAACTAGACGACCTCGTGAGATATTAGAGGGATGAAAACTCTTAAGTATCCAGGGGATATCTTAGTGCGTGAGAACGCTCCGATAAGATCGTATAGGAATTTCAATTAGTTGTACAAGCAATTACGATGTTGAATGAAGATTAAAATTTTAGATCTCAACATACATACACATACATGTGTTCAAAATAATAGATATGTATGTGTGCGTATCCAGTATTTTTTATTATAAATCCGTCTGATTACACCTTTAAAACGGAAAATTTTGCAAGTACATGCATTTATTTGAATATAAGAAGGGAGATTCGGGTGAATGCATAAAAATTGTTATTAAAATAATAGGTATATTTATTTATAGTTTTCGTATTAAATAAAATTTTTGTATAATTTTTTTTTGAACTGCCCCGAAATTCTATCGTTATTGTACGATATTTACTATTTCTTTCAAAGATTTTATGTGATTTCTCATTGTTTGAACAACTTTTTTTTATTCGTCAGTGTAATGATAGATTCGTCATTTTTTTTCTAATTTTTTGATTTTTAGGTATTTTTATATAAAGACGAAGCAAAATAACATAAAAATTTAATTTACTATGAAAAAAATTATAAATAATTCAACTTACGAGATCACCGGATCAGGTGGAACTATAATAAAGTACTATCTATAATTTTGAGCATATGTGTAGTTGTTCTGCAAAAGAGTTCCACCTGCAAATGAAGGATGGGGGTTGTATAAGTGCATAGTAAAGGAATTGGAGACCTTTGTTTTATTAAAACCACCGTAAATGAGAACCTACATTACAGTTTTCTGAATTGTTATTTAGACGAATACGTTTGGCTGTAGTGCCAGTATAAATAAAAAATTAATTTTATAAGGATACTGGTCGAAAACATATGTATGTATATACATAATATGTCATTATAACCCTTTAGTCAGGATTACCACCTAGCTTCTCATACCAGTTATATTGTGTGTGTTAATATTATTTTTAAATATTTTGTTTTTAAATTTTATCATTTAAATATCTTTTATATTTTTTGTTATATAATAAGGCTGACCAAACTCTATATCTATATATAAAAATGAATGTGTGTTTGTTTGTATGTTTGAACGTTGTAGACGACTGAACGGCTGAAATGATTTTCTTGAAATTTTCATAGTCAGGTATGTGATGTAAAACGATCTTTTTGAAAAAGCAAATCAATATTGAAAACGACTTGGGTGTGATGAATATTGATTGGTTTCATATTCCAATTTTTGTTTCAAACCATATTATTCCTCTGAATAATGCAAGAACGATATAAACAATAAATACAACTCTGCATTAGTTTACCACAAATTTTTGAAAAATATAAAATTTACATATTAAAATTATTTTTGTTTAATGTACTTAAACTTTAAATAAATTATAATGGCGTTTGTTGTAGCAGCAGCCGGGATCTAGCCACGATTCTTTTGTATGAACCCTCTAGCCAAATCTGTGTAAGCTTGCATAAATTCGATTAATTCGTCTTCTTGTCGTGCATTTTGTGCATTCCCTTAAAATACATATTTAAATTTTAATTTTTTTGAACGCTTATTACGCAAAAAAATTCTACTTACATTTTTTAAGTTTTAAATGACAATTTGAAAATGAATAATTCCGATGGTATGATCTTGTTTTAAAAGCAATTTCAAACAGATTTAATCGTTTGTCATCAGATAGCAAAACTATTGTTTTTTACTTGAAACGAAATGGAATTTGAAATCAATTAGACAAAACGATGTTACAAGATGCATCACATCTTTTATCGATTTCAAATCGTTTTTGTTTCTTAATCGTTTTTCATCACATACCTGAGTATCTTCCGGTATATCTGGAAGGAGTTATAGGCTACTTTTTATTTTGATATTTCAAACATTACTCGCTATTGCAAGATAATAAAATTGGTATATTGGAAAAACTATAACAGCATGATACCTAACTACAGTTTCAATATAAATATTTTGGACAAAAATTGGCGAACTAGCAATAGTGGGTGTGGCACCTCCCATATAAAGTAAATACGAAAATCTGTATATCTGTAAAACTATAACGGCTAGAGTCCCCAAGTTTTGTACAAGTAACTTTAGTTTAAATATAAATATTTTGGACAAAAATAGGGAGTTCAGCAAAAGCGGGCTTGGCACCTCCCATATGAAGTAAGTACTAAAATCTCCATTCTAGAACTCCAAAACAAAGTTAAAGTGCTCAAATTTTGTACAAAAGGTTCAATATAAATATTTTTGTTAAAAATGGGCGATCAAGCATTAGGGGCGTGGTAAACTTCATATGAGCTAATTATTAAAATCTGCATATCTAGAAAACTATAACAACTCAAGGCCCCAATTTTGTATTCCAGCTATAGTAAGGTGATGCCTCTCACGTGAAGTAATTACAAAAATTTTTATATTCTCGTCTACATATATGTATAAAAATGAATGTGTGTTCATTTGTTGGTGGGTTAGTTTGAAGTCTGTAGAGGGATAAACGGCTGGACCGTGAAATAAGTATATCTAAGAATATATAACAGTTAAACTCCTAAAATTTTATCGAAACCCTTTTAGTATCAACATGAAACTTCTTATATCTGGGAAATCATTATAGATAAAGTCATCAAATTGTACACGGGCAACACTGAAATCTATATGAATAATTTGCCTCTATTTTCATATGAATTCTTAGACAGAAAGTAAAAACTAAACATCATATATCTGATAAACTATTTCAGCTAAAGCCATGTGTATTGGCTGTTCATTTCAATACCTGGTTTATTATATGTTAATTTAATATAGCATACATAATTTTTTAAAGAACTAATTGTTGTATGTGGTTATATAATACAGATCAAATTTTATGGTCACTCTAATAAAAAGTATTAAATATTTTCTAATGCCCAAAATTTTTTAACTTGAAAATAAACAGTTGACTTATTATGGTATATTAGCCTAATATATTTTGTGAGTGAATATTTGTGATAAATTAAAAACAAAAAAATGCCGACTAAATAATTTTTGCTTTTTAAACGCACCAAGAATGCATTTAATTTACAGTCGCAAAGGGCTGACAAAACTCAAACAAAACAAGTACGGTTGTTCGTCTGAGTGTTAAAAGGCCTAGAGTCTCTAAATATAGAGCTGCTGAGAATCCAGGTTAATGTGATGAGAAATAATACGATCGCAAAAAGCAGTAGCTACAGAAACACCAGATCAACGAGATGTTCGTGTAGAAAGAGGGATACAACAAGCATCACCATCTAGAGCCGCTTAGACACCTGATCAATGCGATGCACGTCTTAACCGAAAATGATCCCAATCAACAAGGTCAGGAACTGAGTAGACAATGAATCAACGCGATGTACGCCTAGAAGGAGAAAGACTAAGAGCACCAACATCTAGAACTGCTGAGACACCGGATCAACGTGATGGACGTGTGGTAGGAGAGAGGATACGAGCATCAATATCTAGAGCTGCTTAGACACTGGCTCAACGTATTACTCGAATTCAGAGTTAGCGACGTAGAGCCACAACATTAGTATCTACCGAAACTTTAAATGAACGAAACGATTGTCTTGATAATCAAAGAATACGACAATCTGCTTTAAGAGGTGTTGAGATATCTGAGGAGCAAGATGAGCGATTTATTTTGAATGCACCTAACCCTTCTACAATGCGGGGAATAGGTTCCCAAAAAATGCCGCGTTGTAGGAGATATGAACTCCATACAAAAATTAGAGTTTGGTTCCAAAATTTGTCAATAAATTTTGGAATTTGTATAGTAAAAATATGTGCTTAATATATTTTTGTGTATTTATTTGTTGAAATATTATGTAATTTAATAACACTTCTTTTATTTAAACAAATTAAAATAAATTTCAATTCCACGTAAAATATTCAAATTGAAAGATTTAATAAATTACAGTCAAAATAGAACGATAACTTTCTACTCTACATCAAATGAAAGTTGCATAAAGTGTTGTATGATGATAGAACCGCGGGGAAACCCTTTTTTTTAATTTTGTCGTTGTAGAACATTGCAGCTCTTAAGATGTAGGACAAGAGATTATACAATAACGTATTTTTTTTCACATTGTAAACACATGTTCGAGTGTAGGGTGCCAATTTTTGCTATTCTGTGATGCCAATGCTACAAAAAAATGTATCAAAATATGAACAAATTAAAATAGTAAATATTTGAAAAAAATTTCGTACATAAAAATTATCGGAAAAATCGCGTTAAAGAGTAGCGTTATAAGAAAATGTCTGCATGTTGGAAACCACGTTGTAGCTAAACGTGTTATAGGAACCCGCGTTGTAGGAGGGTTAAGTGTATTTATATTTTATATCGATTGGAGTAGCGAAACACTCCGGGTTCTGCTAGTTGACAATAAAACTTTAACTCAAAATTAAAAAAAATAATGTCCTGTTCTGCGGCTAATAATTCGGGAACCAGTTTTCTGTTTAAGATTGTTGATAACCACGCGGTGTGAAATTATTTAAGTTCCTTAGCAATTAAATTATTTTGCCTTCGAGTACATTTATTTGTTTTTAAACTGCTGATTTGTTCCCTTTACGAAAAATTGCTTCGATCTAATATTACAATCCATTATTATTTTTTGTTAATGTCTTCACTAATATTTCATTTAACCCACTTTTAATATTTTTTAATTTATTTAATAAGCAAAAAAAAAAAAAAATTAAATAAATAAATAAATACATATGTATGTACATATGTACATAGAAAAGACATGTAATACAAATGAAAAAAAGAACAAAATAATTGCATAGTGATATTTTTTTCTTCATTTTTGTATTGTACTTTCAATAATTGAATTAACAATTATTTCTGGGAAAGGCCAGGAACAAGTTCAGATTCCGTTATCCCAGTATGTTGTGCGTTAAGCGATTTGAGTAATATATTGTTTAGTCAGCCACGCACAGCGTAGTGAACCACGGTTTTGCTATAATAATCCGAAGGATCTTATTTTCAAAGTGGTCAGACTTAGATCTCCACAATTTTATTGCAAATAACACGCTGGTTTTAAGAGTGCAATTGAAATTTGGCATGAATTTTTACCAATTAACAAATAAATCTATGATTTCCAATTTAATTTATGATAATTGTACTTCTACAGCCGTGGACAATAAATTAGCTCAAAAATTTGTCATAAAAACAATATATTTTTTATAGTATTTTAAGTCTATTTAAAAAAAAATTAAACATAAAAACATAAAAGGCATATTTTCCTTTAAAGCAAAAACAAAAACTTTGACTAAATTGCCAATCGAATGCTCATTAAGGCCTGCAACATATCAAATGCTAGATTTTAGCTGGACAGTAAAATAGCACAAAATTAAAATTTCTGAAATAAAAATAATATATTTTAATAAATAGTAAAAATATTATTGTTTTTCGTTTACTTGGTCACTATTTGGTAGAGTAGCCTGGCATCTACGATATGCTTTCAATAATATTCTACCAAGCGTTCCGTATTTCAAGCCACAAATCGTCAAAAAATTTGTACTTTTGAGGTTTAACAGGACATTGCGCGGGCCAGCTTATACGTCTGTTTGTGATCATTATCTGACTAAAATATAATTGAAACTGGCATGTTTTCAAAAGCACATGGTTCCATTTTGTTCTTCATAATGTCCGAATACTGATAATGGTCCATTTTGCGATTAATTTTGACGATTGGACCCACACTGTACCATGAAAATGATGCGCACACCATGATGCTTCCTCCACCATGCTTTATGGTCTTTTGAGTGTAATGTGGATTAAATGCCTGAGATTTTGGTCGATGAACAAAGACTCTACCATTCGATCTCAAACGATTTATTTTTGTTTCATTACTCCAAAGTATTTTTTTCCGGAATGAGAGGTCTTTCTCCTGGTAGGTGCCAGCAAAAGTTAAACGCTTGATTATATTTGTTTTTGATAGAAGTGGCTTACTGCGTCTGGAGCGTCCAGACAACTTTCCGTCATTAATTTGGGCTTCTAATTTATGGTTTTATTTATCTTCCCCATTTCCTGCCTAAAAGCAAAAATTATTGGGCGATGATCAGTTATTACGTAGCAAGGTCAGCTATGTAGACGGCGTCTAATTCTCGGTCGTAGGCAGAATATTTTTACTGTGTCGTTGTCAGCTTCTTAGAATAGAAACCTAAAAGTTGCATATTCCCATCGACCTTTTGATGAAGCGCTGCTCCTACGGCAGTGTCCGACGCGTCAATGTAAATTGCCTATTCGGAGCCGGGGTTGGATGAGCGAACAACGATCAAATGCGTTCTCAGTGACCGCAATCCATACTAATGGTGTCGTGTCGTTCTTTTTGTCACCGATCATCATATTCTGTAGGACTCCTTGGTAAGCTACAGTGTTGGGTAAAAAACGTCAACCGGCTTCTGGTAAACCCTTATTACGACAACTTTCTCGGGTGATGGTCGAACGCCTTCGGGGCTGACGGGATGTCCTAAAAAGCTAATCTCGGATGGCGATGCTGATTCAAAGAAGCGAATAATCCAAAAGGAGTGCTTATGGCCATTTTCGGAACATCGTCGAGGTGTATTGGGACCTGGTGAAATGCCTTTTGTAGATCTATTTCCGAGAAAACTCTCTTACCTTGTAGATTGCTCGTAAAATCTGACAAATACGGCAAGGGATAACAGTCTGGCAATGTTTGTGCATTCAACGCTCAATAGTCGGCACAAGGTCTCCATGTACCACAATTTTTGCTCACCAAGTGCAATGGACTACACCAATTACTTTTGGATGCTTGGCAAATTCCAACTTTAATTAAAAAAGAAAATTCGGCTTTGTACACGAAGCGGCCGGATGGTGGTAAAGTCGACGTTTGTGCCTACCCGCCATCATCATCATGTTTGACCATGGTGGAAGTGTCGTTGGTTTCCATCTCGTGTTCTTCACCAATTTAGGCCTCTAATTTATCGTTTTATTTATCTTACACAATTATCAAATTATAAAAAGTAACTTTTATTCAATTATTCCACTTCTTTATTTATTAAAATAAAAAAAAATAAAAAAGGATTTACGATTTATAATAGATTAATTTAGACTCAAAGAAGTACGGAAGAATTACGTTGTTACTGCTTAGGCGTCGAAAGGAAAAAGAAAGAGGAAACTAAATTTTCAATGTACTTGGGTGTTACATTGTGCTTGGGTGTGGTCCATTTAATCTCATGGTATAAGAAATATAGAAGGTAGTTTCATTCTCTCTTTATTTTTTAAAATAAGGTTTTTTGAAGTTTCATTTTCTCACAAACTATGTATGTAGAGTTGCCATATTTATAATTTTGTTATTCCCAATATATTATTTATGACAAATGTGTAATTTAGAATTTAAATATTCCAAATTTTTAAAAAACCGGCATTAGGCCGGATAATAATATTTTAATATCCCTCGGATAATAAATTTTTATATGTATGATTATGCTTGAGAGAGATACCGGGAAGCCTAAGAGCGGATTCTACAATAAAAGTTGTGCCAGAACATCAATTTGAATAAATTGTAAATTGTGTAGAATAGAAATATAAAAGGAAATATAAACAAAAGAATGTATATACAGTGAGCAAGAAAATGTGTACACTTATTGTAAAAAAGTAACAAATAAATTATTCCACACAATTTTGTCCAAGATGACTTTCTAGAGAATCCGGTCGCCGTAGTCAAAGAATCACAACCCTTTGTGCTTAAAAATATTGAATTTCATAGCTTCGATGGCTATTTTATGTATATGTAACCAATAGAGAAATGTTTATAATCAAAATATAGTTTTTAAGCTTTTATTTAATCTTAAGGACAATAAATTTCATTTTATAGGAATTGTTTGTTCAAAAATGAATTCCAGATAGTAAGTGTACAATTTTTTTTTGGTCACTGTACGTATACAAAACATTTGACAATCCCGCGCACTCAAAAAAGTAGTCAGCTGGGCTAATAACACCACCTTTTGAATTTGCCTTGTACCATGATTTAATCTTGCATTGCTAGCAGTAATCGATATTTGATGTTTTATCGTTAGATGCAGAGTCTTATTTTCCACAGGGTGACACATTAAGACGTCATCATATGAGGCTAAATGATAAATTTAGCCCAAATTTTGAGTTAATTTCAGTTGCAATATCGCGTGACGACATGAAAGGGTCTTTCTTTATCATTCTGACAATAGCATGGTCGACGATTTTGCTTGTTTTCTTGACACGTGACTTCTGTTTTTTGTTCTCTGTGATATTTTTTTATTTGTTTTGAAGGAAATGTTTACATTGTAAATCATTCAAAATATAAATAAAATATAATATTGGCAATTTCAGCCATCTTTTTGCCATCCTTCCACAACTTTACACACCCCATTTTTAACAAAAATTAATTTAAATGCCACAAAATTAAAAGAATTTACAGTTTTATACCTAAAACACTTTTATGCACTTTATGCTAATTTACTATACAGCTTCAATTTAGCTACTGATACAAAATGGTGCAGACCAAAAGAATTCGTCTAATTAGGATACAAATGAGAAAAAAATTATAATTAAACTATAAATGGATTTTGTTGTAGATATAATTTTCTGGTTAGGCTTATATTAAGCTGAATCAATCATGCATGATCAATCATGTCATGTAACTTTTGAAGCACGATTTGGTTATTTATTCGAACGGAGACATGTTTTTCTTCGTTACGTAAATACATATTTGTACATTAACTTTTATTTTAAATTGATATAACCATGTCTCTAGCTAAAAAACTTGTCCCTGTAGAAGTCGAGATACTTCGGTACACTGTGGTTTTAATCGATTGGGGAGCATTCAAAAAGTCACCATCATAAACTATAAACATTCGATTGGTAATATAAGTTTAGAATAGTGTCGAAATAATATTAGAAAAATGTAGTTACAGTCCTCTTTTCCAAACTCTGTCTCATATGCAATACATATACATTCATAACATTGTAGTTGGTAAAGACATCACCAATTTAAAAAAAATTTTGACTCTTGTGCCATTGCCAAGTTTAAGGATTGTCTTTAACAAGTGCTATGTTCTATTCTTCGGGCTAATATTCAAGACGTAAAATAGCATAAAAACGAAAAGTAGAATCCTTATGACAACTTTATTAGTATCATGCTATCATGAGCTTTCTTTGTATTATGGTTAAATCGAAATTTAAAACTCAAAGTTAAATTTTAGTTTTACTGAACAAATACAAGCTGACTACGCCTTTCAAGTGGTCAACGAGCAAGTTACGCTTCTTTGTTTCATCTAGGGGTGCAAGACTTACTGTTTAACAGAACATGTACTGATTTTGTTCAATTGTACTGTTTTATTCCCAACACACAAATCAGTACGCAAAGGCAATGTTACGGTTTACGATTTGTATTGTTTTGGTACTGTTGTTTGACAAAGCTATCGAAGTTCGCTATTAATATTTTGGCGAAGTATTAAAACCTTTATATTAAAACTTTTCCAATTGTCCTCCGATGCTTTTCTAAGAATACGGAAGTAAATACAAACCTATTGTACTTTTATGAGTCAAATTACGAAATGGCAAAAGATATTGCTGATTCGTTGAAGTCTACATTTTAAGGTCGAAATTTCAACTTGTCCAACGTCACCAGCTTTTGTGCAGATAGTGCAAATGTTAATTTGGATGCAAAAGTGTTTTTGTTGAACTTAAGAAAAATAATCCAGATATGGGATGTTTGTGTCATATCATTAATAATGCATTTAAGAAAGGATTGACACTTTTAAAACTCGATATTGAGAATATTGTAATAAAGGTTTTTAATGAATCATCAACAAAGAAGACTTCAAGTCTAAAAGATATGTTCGAGTTCTGTGAACTAGAAGGGAGTGAAATGTACAACACGTGCCGATACAATGGTTCAGTTTAATTCAAGCAGTTAAATGATTTCTCAAGAGCTATCTAACCATTAAAACGTATTTTATTTTTCAAGATAGTTGTCCAGCAGTTTTAAAACAATTTTTTGAAAAATTCAAAAAAAGCGTTTACTTTTGTATATTTTAAACTAATTTACTTTATGATTAGTTATGAGTTGAATAAATTGTTGTTTTTGTAAAAGCGTACTCTTTTTCCGAATTCCAAATCTGGCTACCCTAGTTTCATCTGTCAATCAATCAATCAATCAATCATCAGTGAATGAATTGAATCGGGCGTGAAATTCAGTTTTTCCAAACGACGCTATTCTTTAAGATATCAGAATTTCATTGAGCCAAATTGGGCTGTAGCCAGTCTCTTCGGGCTTCTCTTTTTCGGAAAGCAATCTGTGTGCAATTATGTGTGCTAAAAATGTTCTATTATCTCAAACTTACCATGGGATCGAAGTTGCAAAATGAGCAGCTTGGTTAAGGTTTTTATAAAAATTGAATACGGAACTGTGTAATGAATATTTTCTATGTATTTTTTGAATTTAGTCTATTTACTTAATCTCCCACTTGAAATTGGTGTGGTTCGAGATCGGTTTAAATTCTAATCCAGTGAATATTCAGCTTGGACCCAATCTCTGGATATATTCTTGGTTAAAATCCATTAACTCTACAAAGATAACGTACGACGTATGCACATTTTCATTTTACATTTTCTCCTCTCTCTTTGTTTTTTATTATAAGAGATAGTTATTATGATCAGTATTCTTAGTCATTATTAGTAGCCTGCTAATGGTGGTTGTTTCTGTGCGGTAAGTTGTACAGGTAACCCTCCTACAACGCGGTTAATTGGTTCCTGAAAAACTCCGCGTTGTAGGAAAATCGCTTTGTAGGAAACTTCTTTTTCCTCCATTTTTCCTTTTCTTATACAATATCACGCAAGTAACATGTTAAAGTTTTCTCAGCCGAATTAATTATATTAGACCTTTCATCGAAAAAAAAAATTTATTTTTCTAAGATATTTTTCTATTTGCCTATTTCAACATAATAACATAAATTAATTCATTTAATTAACCAGCAAAAAGCAACATCAGCTATTCTCTCTTGATTTTGAATCCGATTCAAAATTTGAATTTCGGTTTCAATCGTGATAAACTTTCGTTTTAATCTGTATTCCTTTGCTTTTGGCATTTTTATGGCCTAAATTACAAATTAATTGATTTAAGTTATAAAAAAAGTTTAACTGAAACCCACCGATTATAAAATCTGTTTATCTTGATTTTTACAAAATTATTATTATACGAAAAATGGTTTACAAACGTTTTAAAATTTGTTTCAACTCCTCTTCACGACTTACTGTGAATGACTAAACCAAATCAAATTTCCAAAAAGATTCTCAAGAGTTAATTTTCGGGGAAACCCCTTGTTTTATCTAAAGACGTGTGTGTAAATATTTGAAAAAATTGCGGTTTGCAAAATTCCATAGTGCATACAAACATAATAATAATAGATATACATACACATATACACAAGTAATTTTTGATAATTGTGTGTTTATAGAATAGTTTATAGAATACGTATTTAAAAAATGCTTAAAAATCGCGTTGTAGGATTCGCGTTATAGGAAACATTCCGCAATTCGCAAACCGCGTTGTAGCGAAATCGCGCTATAGAAGTACCGCGTTGTAGGAGGGTTACCTGTATTGACTTTTGACGTATGTTTATCTTTTGTGAAATGTTTTAAGTTTTTTGTGTTTCCATTTTCCATTAAATTTTTGGTTATTTTAGAAAGATTGATTTTAAACATTTTTTAAAATGTAAGCGAAGTTTGGATGAAAAGCAATTTTCTGAATCGTCGCAAAGTGTTTTAAACGACTCAATTTCATCTGAAGCTGCAAGTGAGTTAGAAAATCAAGTATTAGACGATGATGTACAAAGTAATATAGAAGAATAAATTATTCAAATTGACGATGAAAACATACAGTCTATTCAAGCTATTACGATTTTTGACCGATCATTAGAAACTAGTGAGTACAATGAGTCCATCCGAACTAAGTAATTCGAATTTTGACCGAATAATACAGGTTCCTCAATCTACTTAAAGTAGTAAAAGTAGGCACTGTTTGACTACTACAAAAGGTCAAAATACTGGTAAGACTTTTGGCAACAAGTATAGCTCGAACTGCAAGAGGACCTGCATTTCAGTTTGCATTTTGCTTTTACTGGAGAAGATAAAAACGTTTTAACAATGGTAGAAATTCGGTTTCCCAAATATATGACCTGTTTCTGTGGAATAAAGGATTTCACTTGCGCCTATACATATGGAAAATCCAATCAAAAGCACTCAATTTTGTGTTCGTGTTTTCTTTAACAAACACAAACTAAATTGAATGTTTTTCTTTGTTCGAACTTAAAATTGTTTGGGGTACAGAAACAGTATATCGATGGGTCAAAAGCGGGGCTTTTAAATATTCTGGTAGACAAAACTCTCATATGCATCCGCTGAAAAATTCAGCTGTCTATGTTGACGAACAGTTGACTTACAGTAATTAAGAGAAAAAGCCCTAACTCATATTAAATTGAATAAATATTTTGCCTCTTTGTATATTTGCAACTATAGTATGTGGTACCGTTATTGTATGATTGAATTCCTGATTTATTTTTAATAAAAACAGAATTTTGTAGCGAGTGCGAATGAATCAGAGTAGTTGAATTTCAATTCTGTTGATTCACTCATACTCAAAATTGCATGAGTGCTTATGAGTAGCAGAAAAACGATTCATTGCTGATCTCTGATACATATCTGGTAAAGATTTCCTTAACTCTAACATCATATCAGCATTAGTGACAGTAATAAGTACACTTGACAGAATTAAGGATTCAAAGTACTTAGTCTTTGAGGCAGTCTAATTGCCCTTGATCTTGAGACTCTTTAGCAACACCCTGAGCAATCGAGCAATACACTGTTCTCTCGTTCCATATTCTCGTAGATATTGAACGAGCCTGTTCTTTTTCCACTATTCATTTGCCTTCTAAAATCATAAACATCAATTACAGCGTCTCCAACAAGGTGCCAAAAATTCGGATTAATGAAATTCAAAATCAAATACTTGGGTATTGCCCTGGACAACGAACTGATCTGGGAAAAAACTACGAGGAAAGAATGAAAAAGGGGCTGAATGCTACTGCATCAGTGTAGGTACTCCGTAGGTAAAAGCTGTGGTCTTCCGCCTAGGGCTATACGCTGAATATATCTGGCAATTGTTAGACCGGTTATTATTTATGGCTGTGTTGTTTGGTGAAGTGGCTTAGGTATGAATTTGGATAAGGCTCAGCGGATTGCCCTTTGGAGTGAGGAAGAGTTGTCCTCAGACTGCCCGTGATACTAAGTTCTGACTGACTCCGCTTGTGTGTGCAACGCGTAATGCCGTACATCTGAGGGAATCAGGTTGCTGGAAACAACGCTCGATAAGACACTCTAGAATTCTGAACGTTGTCTTTCCTGAAAGCCACCTTTCGATGAAAGCCACCGACTATATTGTGCCTAAGGCTAATTTCTTGCCTGGTTTATAGAGGAGAAGCAGGGGTTTTGTTTAAGGAACTCGGTCTTGAAGTTCACTATAATTTGAAAGATGACTGTAGTGTGTTTCAGGCAAAATTTTTTTCAATTGAGAAGTGTGTAGTGTAGTCACGCTCTGTTAAGAGTTAGTGGTTTGTGTTATTTTACCGCTTCCTTATTCTCCCTATCCTACTTCCTGTCCTTTTTTGCTATCTCGCCTATTATCCTCTCTCCTTAAGGACGTAGTGCAAGGGGTCAACTCGATTTCCGAGTACTATACTTGTCTTAATTGGCAAGTACAGGCACTCTAACCTAAACCTACCTCTACTATTTACATTTACATCGTCTCCTCAGGGGTTTTACTACATAAGCGGACAACTTTACAGTTTCTTGATTCTCGTAGTGTACAACACTTGACCATCTGAAGGAGGAGATGTGGACATTACGGCTTATTAACAACTTTTTCTTGTTAAAACGAGAATCTACAATACTGTTACGAAAGTGGAAATGGTGTTGTTAAAATAATAAACAAAAGCTCCAAAAACAACACAATGATCATGCATAAAATGATAAACAAAAGCCCCAAAAACAAAACAGCGCACTGTTCACGTGATCAATGAATGAAGAAACAACAATGTGCAGTATAAAATAACGAACAGAGAAATAACCCAACAACAACTAATCTACCTGCTCAAATGTAAACAAGAAACAACAAAAATAAGAATAGGTTTTTTACATTTTTAGAATATTCCCGAAGGACGTCATCATCCTTCAAGGGCATTCATCACACTAAAGATCCAGTGATATAAAACGCAAGCTAAAGCGAGCAAGAGATGATTCAGAGTTCAGAGTATGAGTTGAATCAGTCGTGTGTGCAGACGGCGCGTGAATTAAGCTAGTCGTGTATAACAACATTACGTTGGTTGAAGTGATAAATCTTTCGGTTGTGTGCAGACAAGTTGCGTCTGAAGGAAGCAGTTGTTAATGTAGTGCTTACAAAAAGGTTGTGAGCGGAGAATAACTAACAAGTGTTGTTGCTTACAAAAAGGTTGTAAGCAGAGGATTATCACGAACAAACACATATAGCGAAAATTATCGTTGTATACGTAGAATAAGCTGGAACAGTGGCACAAAAGTTGTGCAAATAATAAAGAATTCATCAAAACTAAACACAAATTTATTTTTAGGGTACACACTTTCCTAGTAGATAGTTATCTTATCGTGATGCAGCGACTTAAGTACTGGAATGCTTAGTACTAAGCTGATGGTAGAGACTCAGCGGGGTCACCTATGTCAGAGGGGTCTAAGCTGCGCACGAAACAAAGAACTTACTCTCTTGTCTGTTAGCTTTTCTTTCCTTAGTTGGGACGGTAAATAGACGCCAGCCTTCTGTATGGCCAAGTGGATTAGTCCATCTAGCATCATAAATTCATCAGCGTTTGTATTCAAAGTGACCTACTGATGATATTGTACTAAGAACTTCTAACACTAATACGGTGCAGATGAGATTCAATAAATTTCGATATGTCGGGTACTAGTAAGATATTAACGACTAAGGAAGACATCAAATAAGTTTATCAGGTGCCAGTCATCATGCAGGAGGGTCAGTCAAAGAATGATTAAAATATCTCAGAAGAATATCCTTTCACTGGCTTTAACATTAATTAATCTCCCAAGGCACAAATATCCTCTAAAAGATCCTTGACCGCCTTCAAGGAGGGTAAAGTGAATGAACTCACGGATTAAAGAGAAACTCTCCATTGGGGGCCAAAAATGTTTTTGAATTCTCTTCTGCTGTACATGGTGCGTATATGTCAGCGGTCCAAAAAGGGGGCTCCTTACTGGAGCAAAGCTTTCATTAAAAATGCCGACAAAGCCCCAAAGGAGATCTTACAATGAAATAGAATAGAAAGATCATTTCATCATTATTCAGCACAATGAGAGCGATCCCACTATATCTTCCAGATTCGACGTCACCCTGTGTGATGCCAAATCCATAATAAACTAATGTCTTGCAAAGTTTATCCTTCACAGCGCTTGTATTAGTTGGAAATACAATCGTTCGGGAAAGTTTGACCTGGCGACAAGTAAAAAGTAGCTAAGGTATCTGGACCTGCAGAAGAAACCTGGAATGTCATTATTATTTTAAATACTGAATTCCTGCCTTTGCGTGGGAAAACTTTTAAGAAGGTGTATATTCAAATCGTTGATTGTATTAGGGATGAATAAACACGAAAAAATGAATCGTCAGTTCCACCGATTGGGATTACATGTCGCTATAAAAAGGGCAAAAATTATATCTAATTCTAATTATTATCAATTTAAATTGCCTCAAAATTTTTAGAGCTTTAATCCCTCTGGACGATCAAAGAATGAACAATTTAATTAAAAAAGCAAACTATTAATGCCAAAAACAACACTAATATTAAAAAGCTTAATTATACACTGCTAATATTAAAAAGCAACGCCCTCTATTATTAATTTACCATTGTTTAAACAATCCTGTTTATGTCACCAAGGATGGGATGTTTGGACTGTCAGACATAAACATGCCGGCGCCCTTGCAGTACTGCAACCAAAACTAATCTAATCCAAATCTATTTCTAGAGAATATATATCGAGAAGAAAAAGAAAGGCTTATGTATTAGTGTGGACATCATAATAAATTTCACCAAATTTTTTGGCTGCTTACAGCCGCTTCAATTCTGATGTGCCAGTCAAGAAAAAGTTACAGTGGAAAGATATATTCAGGAATAAGTATCAGGGTATAAAATTAGGTATCTTGCGTCTTATTGTTCGACTACTAAATCGGAACTAGAGCTTCTGACGAACTAGGTCTTCTGCTCTCCTGACCATTGAACAAACTACGTTCCCTAGTGGATTATTAGGACGAGTAGTCCTTTTCGCTCCTTCAGTTTTCCAATCGAACCTTCGTGGGGACAGACGGATTAGGTCTATTGCCCGGTAATTGGAAGGTTTAACTTCAGCAGCCCGGATTCTCCCATATCCACCAGGTATGATCAAGCAACCTTACAATTCATCGTCTTCGACATCTTCATCTTTCTTAGATTTCCTCGGGATGCCATGATACTATAAGTTTAAGTTGTTCATCAATTCTTCGTTGATAGTATTACAAGACTTCCAATTGACCTTGTAATTGTCCCGCGTTCGGTTTAAAAAGCCGCAGCTTTTACGTCACCATTATTATCGAAATGTAAATTACGAGCGCGACTTAAACGCCATCTAGTAGTAGGCCCTGTACCCTCTCTTACGGCTGTAGTGTTACCAACTTCAACATTATTCCGCTGTCTAAGAGCTACTGCGAATGCAGTTCTGGTAAAGGCCCGGTTACAATCCAGCCAAAAACGCTTTCTTTTGTCATTTCCCAAAAACATTCTTCTTGACGCCTTTTAACAAGATGGCTGGGTATATGTCAATGTGACCGCTTTTATAGAATTTCGGATCAGCTAACAATATGCCCGAAAAGGCTGCAGATCTCGAAATATCAATCGTTGAATTTGGCAACATACCAGTTAATTTGAGTAATGCTAAGAACGTTGCCTTTACCCTTAACCTATCATCCATAAGTGAAGTGAGGACAAACGCACATTGTCCTGAATTGTACCCGTAGAAACTCCGTTCAAACTCGAAACCTTGGCATCCATCCTAACTGTTGGCAATCCTTAATTTTTTCTGCAACGTTTCCGAAATAAAACTTGCCTGAGATCCGGTATCTACCCTCGATAACAAATATCAACTATGGCTGTCCCTAAACGAACGTGCCTAGATGTTGCAGCAAAACAGCTCTGCACATCACCAAGCTTTGCTACACGACGAGAACTTGTCGCATCCAAAACTCCAATTTCCTGAGAAGGTCCAGACACCTCTCGGTGTAGCAAAGAGTGATGACGCAAATTGCAGGTAAAACAACCTAAAATTTGGCTGTACTTATTTAACCTATGACAAACCTCCAAACAGTTAATACATACGTTGTTCTGCTTTAGAAAAATCTCGGACACCAAATGATCCCCAAAGCAACAAAAACAAGAATCGGTTGATGACCGAGTGGAAAAGAATCGAACGCTCTTTTTCGAACTAGAAAGAGCTTGAGGAGCCGACAAAGCATTACAATTATCCATTGATTCAAAATTCTTATTCAAAACGCTATGGTTTCTAAAGACTGAAACCGCGAAGTCAAAAATTCATCCAAATCTTTCCATTTGGGAATCTCCATTTTTTCCCAAATTGTTTGGGAATCCATAGTGAAAAAGTTAGTATGGACAATTTTGTGGAGCAAAGATATACGAAAATCGGGTCCAAATTGCAGATGTCAATATCGTGCATCCGAAGTGCCGATATCGAAGCTGCCTCGGATTTGATCGGTGCGAGTATGAACAACACCTTCAGCAAAGAGTTCACTAGAATTCTCCTATTCTCATACCTAACTTTCAGGTTATTCTACGCCCCCTGAAATCCACTAACAGTCAGAGCAGACTTCTTCACAATCTCCAAGGCTTTAGCACGCATGAATTGTTTCAAATAAAAGAGTTGCTCAACTGGGGAAATGTTAGCACCGTTCACATAAACAGCAGTGAACATGTCACGAAATGATGGCCAAGATTTGTAATCCTCATGAAACACCACAAGGGGGCAACTGCATGCCATGTCGAATGCGGTTCTCGCTGTCTTGACCATTTAGGCAGTGGGTTGATGACATCCCAGCTTGGTTGACCAAAGTCTGAGAGAGCTCACTCATTAGAGCAGCTACATTAATGTATCCCAAACGACAATGACCGAAAAGTTCTCGTGCTGCCTCTCGATCGTCTTCTCAGTTCTCCTCATATCCTTTTTCCATAACAACTTAAATTCCTCCCACTGAATTTCCATAGAGAAGGACGTATTACCTTTCTGAGTCGCATTAAATTCCTTTTCAAAATTTAGAATATAAAATAAATAATAATAAAATGTTTTAAAAATCAATAATTTCCCCGACTTAGGCAAATTGAATTCAAATTCAAAAATTGAATAAATTCACAAATTTATTCAAATTGAATAAATCACGCGTTCACGTATAACGGGGAAAAATATAAGGGGATAACAGAACCACCGGTATATGTTCTAACGAAATTATCAAATGACATCAATATATAACCGAAATAATAGATCGCGCCCTGTAGTACCCCAATGTTCAAAATCAGAAACAAAATATTTCGAAATGCAATCAAATTATAAACGCCAATATACAATATAAACAATATAAATAAATCAGAACATCAAATCAGAACAAACAAATCGGCAATGGTACTCACTTCATCTTCAGTACAAAAAATTATTTCAACCGTAGGAATTCCAAACTATGAATCGCTTATTGAAAAGATTAAACTCACGAAACAAAAGTTATCTAATAAACAGGCAATTATTCATTGAATATACCTGGTCACTCCTTTGGCATCGACAGGCAATTAAAAAATTTTAACAATATTTATTTATAACTTAATAAACAAAATTAATTTAAATTCTATTGTGTACCAAAAAAATTCAATTAATATTATGTGGTACACAAATCAATTGAAAAAAAACCAGACCTACAAACAAATCGTTACCCCACTACATAATTAAGAAATTAATTGAATTTAAATTTACTATACTATTGATTCAAATAAAATATAATGCATTTAATAATGGCTACCTCTGCTTTGTAAAAGGTGAATTCGAGGAATCGTTACAAAAGGTATTTACACAACGCACTATTACCAATTATGTATTACACAACTATGGACAAAAATCAAATTAGGTTGTTGAACTCGATTTTCAAACCAATTTGATCCTTTTATTTAAAAATTTAATTCTTTATAACTTAAGACAAATGGTATTACCAGTGTATAATAAAAGCAGTTCGGTTTGAATATTCGATAAATTCCCAAAGTATGTCTGAGCTATGGAAATTATAACACCAATACCATATGAAGCTATACACTGTTATATTATATAAAAGTAAAGTTCTGTCAGACTATACCACAAAACTTTACAATAGCAGTTTAAAGAAGTAAAGCAAAAACAAATTTACTTCGTTTAAACTGGTGGCATAAAAGGAACACGAAAAATGAGTCGTCAGTTCCTCAGATTGGGATTACTTGTCGCTACAAAAAAGCAAATATATGTAGGACTTCAAGCACAAAAAAAATCAAACAAATATCACTTTCCTTTTTTTTAGTCTTTGATACAAATTTTTTTATTTCACAATTTCCTTTCTTCACAATATTTTTATTTATTCCACTTTTAAATTAATTAATTTAAATTGTTATCAAACTCAAACTTCAAAATTACTTCAATTAACGACCAAAGAACGAATAATTTAAAAAAAAAACAGAGTATTAATGCCAAAAATAAACACTAATATTAAAATAATAAAAAGCTTAATTATACACTGCAACGCCCTCTATTGTAAATTTACCACTGTTTAAACAATGATGTTTATGACGGCAAGGATGGGACGTTTGGACTATCAGACATAAACATCGTCTTTTTAAAGCTTTCCAAAGGTGATAAAAGGGCAAACCTTATAAGCACAACAAAAACAGCGGCTGAAACTAGCTGTGATGACAAATCGGTTCTTTCATTCGACAACGTACACACCTAATCGATCTCTAGACCGCTGTTAGTAACCAGGGACCATAGCTGTAATAACTTTTATTATAAAAATTAGAAAGTAAAAGTTATGATTTGATTTTATTTTTTCGAGCAGAAATAAAATTTTTTTAATTCATGATGAGTTCATAATATTTATTAAAAAATTCTTTAAAACAATAAAGTAATTCATGTTAAAAATCATTAGAATTAAAAATTAAAACAAAATTAACTTTTATTTCTGCTCGAAAAAATAAAAGCTAAAAAATAACTTTTATTCCCGCTTCTAAAAATAAAACTTTTATTTTTGCTTGAAAAAATAAAAGTCAAAAAATAACTATTATTTTTCTTAAAGAAATCAGATTTATAAAAATTTGGTCCAAGGCAATCAAAATTGTATAATCGGTTTTGTTCTCCGACATCACCTTACAGTTGCTTTTTTGATTCAAAAGTTTTAAAATAACAGTTATTTTCGGTCTCTGTTAGTAACTTCCTTAAGGCCATGGAAGTCGTCGATGATGAGAACATCTGCTTCTCTTGTCTTCTGACTATATTCAGCCATAGAGAACTGATTTCTATCAAAGAACTTCTATTGACTAGATTTGCGGATTAAATAGGAATGACTATCATAGCAAACCGGACCAGGTAATTTGTTATTTCGAGTTTATATTTAATTCTGTATTAGGAACTATGCTATTTCCGTATTAATATTTGGCTAATACACATGAATTCATAAATTCGGTACCTTGATGGTTTTTGTGTAGATATTATGACTTTGGATGACTATCCCATCGCCACGCATTTTGGCACTATTCAAGCGTTCCTTGCGATTGTATTACGGTTTACTAAGCCAGGCAAGTTTCGATGAATGTGCCACCCTTTTTCAATTAATTAGTGCTACAGCACAATGTCTTTTGATGTTGCGCCTTTGATGATAGTCTATGTAACTGGAAGTGTCATTTTCAAAGATGAAACTTAGGTCATTTTAAATTTCCACATCGTTATTACAACATCCGCGTTTCATATTTGGTTTCCGATAAAGCACATCGTTGAAAATGCTTGGCAGAGTATGTTTGAATATCGTTCTTGGACTAGCAAGTAACGGCAAGTATTCTGTTTTTTTTTTTTTCATACATATTACAATGTTCAAATGATGGGGATAGAGAAAGTGAAACATAGTGTATTGCCTTTCTTATACTATCAGGCATTCCATTAAAAACTGTAAACTGATACCAACCATGGATATGCATTCTAGTACCAGTATTAGTGCTACTAGTATTAGTGATTTATTGTTGTAGAGAAAGTGAAACATAGTGTATTGCCTTTCTTATACTATCAGGCATTTCATTAGAAACTGTAAACTGATACCAACCATGGATATGCATTCTAGTACCAATATTAATGCTACTAGTATTAGTGATTTATTGTTGTATTGTGTCAAAAAATAGAAGTGTTATATCCATAGAAGTGTTATATCCGTATCCTTTTGAAATACCTCAGGTGCAGATGATATGCCCAGGGGTAAACGATTGAGTAAGTAGAACCCGTTATATGTTGTAAAATTGCAAATATGCGTCCGACAGATCAATTTTGCACTTAGACATATTGAAATCTCGTTTATATGTGGTATATGATAATAAATTCGGTTCTATACACTGGTTCAGTTCTATGGAATAGTCTGTACAGATTTATATTTTGTAATCGGCCTTGCGTACTACAACTATTGGGCCGCCCTATTGGAATGTGTAATAGGTATAATTGTTCCCTCGGCCTTCCACTAATAGTAGGATTGCAAAAGGAACTAGTCTCTTCGTTTTAAGCTCTTGTATGGTTTAGTATAAAAAGTGAGTGCAAAAAGGGTGCAGTGGCCTGTTTTGTCGTGAATTACTGAAGATATTTGTTCGCAAATTTCGTGCAATATAGTATTCATATTGATCGATATGGGGCAATCTGCAATTCCAGTATCAAAATTCTTATATTAAATCTGTTCTGTGCCGATTTTACTTAATGTAGGTGGAGCCGTCACTTTATCTTTACTTCGATCGCCGTTAAATTTGCCGACATTATGTGTTTTGTGATTGCAGTTCGGTTTGCGTATGTTTCGTCGTTTTGCTTGAGCGTAACGGATCTTGTTGTGCTTAGGAAGCGCTTTAGAAAAACACTTCTGCATTGATTCAACATTTGGCAAGGATTAGTTTTTAAATTTCTCCAAATAAAAGAAGTAGGGGAAAACATTTCAGAAAGTATAATTGATAAATAGCTCTAATGCCTCGCAGAAATTTTTCAAAATATAGGATATTCCATCAATTGTAAGATACATATGTATCTATATAAGAAAATAAAAAACATTTTTAATTAATTTTTCCAGTCATCGACTAACACTCAAAGCAAGCGGTTGTTTTTCTATCTTCTTCAATAAATTAAAAAAAAAAAAAAAAATTTCAATAAATTTAAAAAAAATTTTTTTTTTCAATAAATTAAAAAAAATCAAAAACAATAACTATCTTTTTAAATAACGATTCTTACTTCCTTTTCTTTCGTTTTTCATTGAGAGTAATTATCGTGTTATTCTTTATTTATTGGAATTTGAAATATTTGCATAAAAAGACTATAAGTGAAAACTTTAATTAATTCATTATGACCCCTGGGCCACCGGATAAACGGGAATCAAATAGATTCGCTATCCTAAGTGATTTTATTGATCAGCCATACAAAAATAATTTTCCTGCTCTACCAAATACTGAAAGTAAATTATCAACCAATTCCAAATACATATTGATCTCATCTGAAGACAATAAATTAAGAGAACTAAGTCCGTTTATTATTCATAAAGGCTTACATGCAATTTCTACATTAATCGACTCTATCAGTCGACTAAGAGATGGTATTTTGATTTGTAATCAAACCGTTGCAGACAAATTCCTGTAAGTAAAGTACATGATACTCGTAATTACGATAAAGGTAAAATTTTCGATCCTTGTCTCATTGATGTACCAGGGGAAGAGATAGTAAAAGAACTTCGCTCTCAAGACGTTGTTTCTGTCTACAAATTTTTCAAGAAAATGGGCAATTCGTTGGTAGACAATGACCGAATTGATGATGATCATAATACTAATGCCACGAAACAAGTATATTCAGGATACTTGGTCATGGTTAAAAACGTATACAATTTGCCAAAAATAATTGATGTAGCATGGAACAAAGTGAAAGTAAGAACCTATTTCCCAAACCCAAAACGAAGCAAAAATTCTCACATCCTCGGTCAAACAAGTGCAAAAACCCTGCAACATGTAATAACTGCAATATTATTCCTACGGTGCCGCTAAGCGTAAATATGAAATGGAAACAACAACAAAACTCTGTACAAACACAATATAACACAATCATACTCCACAATTGCAATAGTAATTTCTTCAAACCAATCAAAAAATCAAGCTCTAAAAAGACCTCCAACATCACCGAATAAGAATGTTAATAAAAAATCTCTTCGACATGGATCGTCCATCTCTTCACTATCTACCGACCTAGAAGCTGATAAGCCATCCTTCAACTCAGCAAAAAAAAAAATAACAAAAATACAAGTACACCTTCTTCAAGCAATACTCGGCTAAACCAACAAAAACTCCAGAACAAATTAACTATTAATAACGAAACTTCAACCTTCAACATTCCTACCTCATCAATCCATTCAAGTCAAAAAAAGCAAAAGAAACTAAAAAACCTAAAAATAATTCGAACAATTCTAACAACAGATCAACAAATAGCAGTTGCTCCGGTCTGTACTCATCCATCTAAAATTCCCCTCTAAGTACATTGACCCAAGATCTTGTCTCAAAAAATGAATATTACATTCCGAATTCCTCCACAGATATGAATTATGATAGTTAAATTTATTGTAATACAACATTAACACGTTTATGCTCTTCCTGCCTTTAATTTACAGTAACTACTAGGGATGCCAATCGGGAATGGTTTTTAAAAATCCCGGGATTCGGGATTTTTCAAAAAATCCCGGAATCCCGGGATTTTCGGGAATTCTGAATCCCGAACAAAAATTTCTGAAATTTCTCACTTTTAACACAAAAACGGATTTTTTTTCTTATATAATGTTTATTAAAAAGTTTTTTAAATGAAAAATACTTAAAACAAATAACATATTTCACTTTTATTAACAGAAAGTAGTCGTTTATAAGTAATTTCATACATTATATTTGGGGACCTACATAAATATTATGTAAAAAATAAAGACAAATAATGTAATATTCACAATATTTATCAGTGTACATTAGAATTAACAAAAATTAATTTTCAATTAAAAGTAAAAATTCATAAATCACATTTGGAGATCTACATACATATAATGTAAAATATAAAGCAAATACATATTGTTACGAAAGTGGAAATGGTGTTGTTAAAATAATAAACAAAAGCTCCAAAAACAACACTATATACTTGATCAATGCATAAGTAAAAGAAATATAGCAACAAAAATATAGCGCTTGTTTACAAGATCGATAACTAAACAAGAATAAGGAATAAAAGACATAAATAACCAACAACAAAATGAAGCGAATAAAGAAGTAAACAAGCAACAACAATGTGCAGTATAAAATAGCGGATAGACAAATAAACCAACAACAAATCATCTGCCTGGACGAATGTAAAAAAGAAACAACAAAAATGAAAAGAAGTTGTTTACATTTTTGGAATGTTCCCGAAGGCTGTCATCATCCTTCGAAGGCATTCATCATACTAATGATCCAGTGATATAAAAGGCAAGACAAAGCGAGCAAGAAGGATTCAGAATTCAGAGTTTGAGTTGAATCAGTCGTGTGTGCAAACGGCACGTTGTATTCGGAGTTTGAATTAAGGTTGGTTGAAGTGATAAATCAATCGGTTGTCTGAAGACACGAGATCGATGTATAATTCGGTTAGACTTGTGTGGAGACAAGTTTCGTCTGAAGGAAACAGTTGTTAGTGTTGTGCTACAAAAAGGTTGAGAGCGAAGAATAACTAACAAGTGTTGTTGCTTACAAAAAGTTTGTAAGCAGAGAATTATCACGAACAAACACATATTGCGAAAATTATCATTGTATACGTGGAATAAGCTGGAACAGTGGCACAAAAGCTGTGCAGATAATAAAGAGTTGATAAAAATTAAACACATATTTATTTTTATTTTATTTGCGATCCACGAACTCATATTTTTAACGTTATTAAAATGTAAAAACGTAATAATATATTAAGTTTGGTAGTCTACATTAGAAAAGTACATAAAAATATTAGTACGACGAAATAAATAGAACGAAAACAGGATTATCAAATTCCGAAAATCCCGGGATTTAAAATTAAAAAATCCCGGGTTTCGGGTTTTTTAAATCCCGAAAATTCCGGGAATTTCGGGAATCGGGAATTCCCGTTTGGCATCTCTAGTAACTACAGACTACAACTTCCTATAAAAGTTCTGCAATGGATAGTTTTACGATACTACAATAGAATTTAAACGACTTCATTAATAATTTTAATGAACAGCAACTGATAACAACAAAAGCTCTGAGAGTAAAATAAAATTGCCATGAAAAGTTTCCCAAAACAATCTGTAGTTCGGAGTCGACTTGAAACTGTAGGTCCGCCACTTATGTATAAAATTAACACACACAACATAAGTAGCATGAGAAACTAGGTCAATAATCTCGACTAAAGGGTTTTAATGACCAACTATGTATGTATAATATCACTGTACTTTCGACTATTATTAACCTTCTCCAGTCAGAATCTTTCGATCACAAACCGAAAACTTGTCATAGGCGACTTTAATTCATGGAACACACTTTGGGGTTCAACTGTAACTTTGGGGTTCAACTGTCACTAATCACAATGGTTACATACCAGAGAATGCTCTATTTTTATATGGCTTATTTGTCCTAAATGGTGGTCGCCCTACACATCTCTCTACACATGGCACCGTAACCCACATTGATGTATCCTTTTGTTCTTCCTCTCTACTTGGCATAACGTCATGGGATATTTTACAAGAGACGTTCAGTAGTGATCATTTCCCAATTATCATTAACATGACACTTAGTAGAACAACTAGATGTAATTTTATTTGAAAATTCTTTTGAACCACGCTAATTGGTCGAAATTTAGTAAATTAGTTGATGATAAATTATTAAATAACCAATATTCCTAAAATAATAATAAAGAAGCTTCTATAATAACAAAGGCACTGAGATCTGTTGCTAATATATCAATCCTTCAGTTTTCGGTTAGAAAGTGCGAGGATATGCCTTGGTGGAATAAACAATTAGAATATTTTCGAAATAATAAAATAATTGCTTTAGAACTTTTAGAAAATCTCCAACTCTTGAGAACCTTGTAAAGTTTAAAAAAGAAAATAAAGTTTTTCGTAGAGAAATAAAAAATCAGTTTTCAAAATTTTACTTCCAATCTCCCTATTACTATGCACAAGCAAGCTGTTAGAGAAGACTATTGCTAAATGCCTTTATTGGTTTATGGAAAGAAACCGTCTTATAGCGTCAAATCAAGTTGCTTTTCAAACTGGAAGAGGTTGCACTGACGCTTTCTTGATTTTTATATAACCAATACACTATCATCTCGTAACCGTGTAACAATCCTGTCCATTGACTTCGAAAAAGCATTCGACAGAATTGGAAGACGTCATCCTGGAAATCCTTCACAAATGGAAAGTCGGCCCAAAAATATTTAAATTTATCAGTTCCTTTTTGATATATCGCAAATTTCGGGTGAGAGTGAACGGAGTTTATTCAACCATTTACCCATTGCACAACGGCATCCCACAAGGCTCTCCTCTGTGCGTGATTCTTTTTTCGATCGCATTTAGTACGATTTATTATCAAATAATAAATAATTACAAACATTTAGACCATTGCATATATGCTGATGATCTCTATATCTTAAGTTACTTCAGGAAGTACTACATAAGATTAATGTCCGGTGCAAAAATTTCTTCAGATAAAACAAAAAACTACATATTTGCCGTAAAAAGATATGTAATCATAATTTTTTCACCATTAACATTAATAATTATACAATTAAAAATATAGTATCCTTGAAGATACTGGGCATTCACTTTTCTAAAAAGTATACTTGGAAGCAGCATTACATCTCTCTCAAAAAATCTCTAGTTCAAAGAGTGAACTTAATTGGATTTTTATCGAGTAAACGGAGCTATGTTCACATCAACAAACTTACATACCTCGTTAAGTCCTTGATACTAAGCAAGGTAGACTATGGTCTCTTCTTAGTTGGCAACACAACTAAGTCTAATATCAACATCATAAAAGGCATCTGTCACTGGGCAATCAGATCAAGTATTTATGCTTTTCGCAAGACACCATTAGCCTACATATATGCAGAATCAGGTCTTCCTTCAATTGAATTCCGGATTTATGAATCTCAGTCAAAAATTTTGTCAAAATTATCTTTCCCTAAAAACTCGATTGTTGAAAAAGAACATACAGATACTCCTTAGCTATTTGCGAATCATTGAAATTAGCAGAAATAATTGGTATACCCAAAAAATATTCTCTCGAAGATCTCCTCTGGCTTTTCAGCGAAAAATCTTGCGATATATCCCTATCAAATTTAAAAAAAGAAATTACTCTTGATGACATATTCCTACAGCTCTCTTTACAAAAACAAGAGTCGCTACTAGAAAACGGTTGGTCTTTATTGTTTACAGATGGATCGAAAGAAACGAAGGGAACAACTTCATATGCCATAGTAGATTTCAACAAGAATATTAAGTGTCTAAAATTCTTCCTAATCACTCCTCGGTATTTGTTGCTGAAGCTTCAGCCATTGCCAAAGCCATAACTATCTCTCTCACGACTAAAAACAAAACTGTGATTTGCACTGACAGTCTTACCGTTTTAAAATCGATTATTAATCCTGCTTCTTTAAAACGGAACATTATAAACCAAATTCGTGATTTGCTAATCAAACATGGATTCCAGGTCAAAGTAAAATAGAAGGAAACATCGCAGCTGATCAATCTGCCAAATTGGGAGTATTGCTCCTCTGCTATTGGACTCAACGACGGAGAAACGTGATTTAGATCATTTAATAAAACTACATCAACAAATCTTTGCATTGTCTGTGTACCACCATCCCCGCTATAAAGAAATAAACAACGATCGCATTCCACTTATGTATCCCACAGATATAGACAGGCACCAAATTATAATTTTTTTTGGCCTACGCCTTGGTCATACTTTTTTTACCCACAATTTTCTCCTCCGGAAAGATTCAGCTCCGCTTTGTTCGATATGTAATACTAGCATAACATCTCCTAGATTGTCCCCTTAATCACTCGACAGGGATAGATGTGTTTAGTTCTCATAATCCTATATCACTATTAAAATCTCCTACGAAAACCAACATTTTAAAAATCTACAATTTTATCAAGAAAATCGGAATTATTATTGTATTAACAATCCAATATGCAAAATCTGTACTTCATTCATTATTTAAGTTATTTATAAATGTTACCTAGAGCCGTTGGCGCCGTTGCTAGTGCTCCTTAATTGTATTACTTAGATTTTGTAATTTAATATATATATACAGTAGCGAGCACAAAAAATGTAACACTGTGCCATATGATCTTTAATAAGATCTGTTTCAAAATAACGGTAACTAATTTATCTATTTTCTTTTGCTGTTAATTCTTTCAATAATAAGTTTTCAAAGTAACCACAGTTTATTCCAAATTCTGCTTTAAAAAGTTAAATAATTTTGAATTAGTGAAAAAAGTGCAAATTTTTAGCGAGCTAAAAAAATTCAACATAATAAAAAAATAATTAAAGTAAGTTATTTATTTAATTATAATTGAAAATTTCTTAAATAAGTTATAAAACATGTGTTTTGTAATAGAAGCAGCTCCCAGCTGACAGCAAAACTGCAATCATTAAAGCCTTAGAAGAAGGAAAATCCATGCGTGAAGTTGGACACCTCTTTGGTGTAAATCAATCAACCGTATGTCGGATTAAATCTCGATTTTCCTTGAGAAATAGTGTGGAAAGGAAAGCAGGTAGTGGTAATCCTCGAAAAACTACCTCTCGCCAAGACCGCCAGATGATTGCACTGGTTAAAAAAGATCCACGAAAGACCGCAGTGGACGTTGCTAATTTCGCAAATGAGCAAATGGGAGTTTCTATAGGCGTTCACACTGTTCGCCGTAGGTTGAAAGAGGCTAATTTGCATGCGAGACGACCCGCAAAGCAACCTCTCATCAGTGCAATCAATAAAAAGAAGCGCCTGGAATTTGCAAAACGTTACACGGATTGGTCAAATGAACAATGGGCTAAAGTCTTGTGGAGCGATGAAAGCAAATTTAATTTGTTTGGCTCCGATGGGATAAATTTTGTTCGAAGACCGCCTGGACAGAGATATTCTCCAAGATATCAACTTCCAACCGTAAAACATGGCGGTGGATCAATAATGGTGTGGGGTAAGGAACGATATGTTTAAAAAAAATTATTGATTTTACGTCACGTATTTACAGGTGCGTTTTCCCGTGATGGGGTAGGTCCCTTAACTCAAATCGAAGGAAAAATGGACGCCAAGAAGTACTGTGAAATCCTTGGAGAACACATGCTTCCTCATCTGCGGGAAAAAAGCCTCCTGGTAGCATATTCCAACAGGATAACGATCCAAAGCACTCAAGTCGCTTAGCGACATGATGTCAATGTTTTGGATTGGCCATCACAGTCTCCCGAATCCGTCAAATAAGAGGCAGTTAGAAGAAATTTTGAAAAGTGAAAGGGAGAAAATATCCATTAACACATTAATAGCTTTAGTCGACTCAATGCCTTCTAGGTTGCAAGAAGTCATAAAAAATAAGGGCTACGCCACTAAATATTAATTTTAAGATTTTTTTTTGTAAGAATTACTATTTAATTTAAATAAACACATTAAAATTTATGCTGTTGCATTTTTATTGCTCCCATGAAATTCGCACTATTTTTAATAAATGACAAAATAATATATCATTAATTAAAAATATTTACATAATGTTATTGATAATAGGTATCTATAACTGTAGGGATTAATAACCCAAAGAAATATTTTGAACTGGTCACCATTTTTATAAAATTATCGCACTTAAAGATAATTTTACCCATTTAGGTGGCCATTTTGCGGTAGAAATGAAGCGAGGAACCTCCTTTTTAAGTCATTCTTGGTTGACGCGTGCTGAGTGCGGTGGTGCTGAGTCCTGTTGGTCTCTGACCGAAATGTTTGTCTGCCTTAGGATTCAATACTGTCTTTAAAACATTTTTTCGATAATATTCGGCATTTATTTCGACCCCATGGTCGATGAATACGAACGGGAAGCGACCATCGGGCGTTACGGCGGCCCACGCCATTACCATCGGCGGCGCTTGAGCTCTGGTGGCCAATCGCAGGTGTAAATTTTCAGCTGACCTGAGAAAATCAAATACGGTAACTGACTACTTTCGTGCAAGCGAAGTAACTCCTTGGTTCTTTCTAGTCTAACTTTTTTTATCCATTTTTTGGAACTTCAATGGCATTAGTCCAAGTTCATTTGTCAGTATGAGTTGCATCCGTTCTCGCGGTATGTTAAGCTCACGAGCAATTTTCTTTACCACTGCGGCGTGTATTTCGATCAAATCTACCCTTCACTTTTCGGATCATTTCTGGTGTTGTCACCATTTTTTTCGTCCACTTTTTGCACGCGATGCAACACTGCCAGCACCACAGCAATGAGCAATGGTACGAGAAACCAAAGATTTATTCACATTTAAATGCTGTAGGGCTCTAACGATAACCATCTGTAGCTCTCCAGCCAAATATAAAGCAATCACACTATCGCGCTTGAATTCCATCACAAATAACTTTTTTTCTGAATGCAATAGATCAAAATGCTTGCGCTACCATGATGTAAGACATATGTATATAGATTTATTGAAAAAGAAATTAAGTTAATCACGCGTCAAGGATCCTAAACTAATGTTATAAGCAAACAATTTTGTAATTACAGACTAAGGCAAGCAAGATGCGTAATATAATATAATGAAGTTAGCAGCAGCAAAGCATAAGCAAAACAAATAAAAAATAAACAATTCGTTAATTCCTTATCACAAATGTTCTTTCACTTCACATTTCACACAACGTTTTTTTAAAACTCTATGTTATGTAAATTATTACATAACAAGATTATTATCTCATTGCCAGCATAAATCCTATCCTATGTTAATACCGTAAGCCAGATTATAAAAAGAAAGTAAATAATGACAATTACATTTGACATTTGACTTCCTTTAGATGCCATACACGAACGCCATCGTGTTTACCACTTCCGTGACTTACAGTTCAACACACATGCAGCGCTAAAGTTACATTAGGAGTATCTTAGATTTTAGATAGAATGCATTTCATTTTTTTTTAGTTTAATATCCCTAGGATCGGTCATAGAGATTCTGGAATTATCTCCTGATTTCTTAGTTTAAAAATTTTTTATTTTAAAGCTCTGCTGAAAAGGTATAACTAACACAAATAATTTTAACAACGATTTGTAAAACTTAAGCACTTTTTAACTGATATAAGATGTTCGTCTTACTTTTTACAAATTCTGATATTATTCTCCGGTATTTACTGTTTTTTTGATATTTTCGATCCATCTATATTTTCAAGTTTAACTGCAATGAATTAAAAAAGTTTTTCTCATAACCTAAAATTAATTCTGCTCTGTTAACGGTGGATATAGTATTACTTTTATTATGCGATTTTATCGATCACTATCTACATACATACATATATATCTCCAATTATTTAAGCAGTGTTCGCCTAAGCTGATAGCTCTAATTTACATGACTTTTAAGAAGTTATTTTTTCTAATTATCGTTTGATGTATGTAATTTCCAAGGTGCTTTGCGTTTATATGATGCAAAGTACGTGTATTTATTTTATTAGATTACCGTAATAGTACAACTAACTCAACAATACAAAAGCAACTAGCACTTTATTTTTGTTGAAAAATAATAATCCCATCAAAAAAAAAAAGAATACTCTCAAAACTTCTTAGAAGATTTTTTTATGACCATTATATGAAGTTATAGTAATTAAACAGAATACGGCACCTTTAATTATACAAATTATTTAGTTCAGTTGATGATACGGTATTGCTCAAAGAACTGCAACTGGTGATATTTTACTCAACTGACCAAATATGACTTAATACTCGTTGTGATTATTCATTTACTGAAATTAAAAAATTTACTATATTCTTAATTCAAAACAAAAATATTCATAAAAAATTAAAAATACTATTCGATTAAATTAATAGAAATTGTGAAATATTACATATTTTGTTGTGTCTCCCTTAATTTTTAAAAAATTAAGCATATTTGGCTCAATTAAGTTAGAAAAAACGTTCGTTTACCTGTTCGAAAAGGTCGGTTAATTTTTTCCAGGTATTGCGTAAAATGTTTGACCAAACAACATGAGTGAACGCAGCTTAGGTAACTCGACCTTGAGGCGGCTGACACAAGAAGACTTCGACTTAAAATACTTAAAGTACAACATATGACAGACTGTACGTGGCTGGCTTTAGGGTGACCATATAAAATAAAAAAAATTCTGTTTTGCGGATATACGTCATAGTAGGACGATAGTATAAACCCAATTAAACAAACATGTTTATCCAATAATTTGTTTCAATTTAAGTTTTCTGTTAATTTATGTTAACGTATTATATGATATTGAAATATTTTTTTAATTCGTAAAGCCTGGAACTGAATACAGGAAAAGCTTACAACGTAATACGTATCGTAGAAAGAAAAATGTGAACAGAATAGTTCAGCTTTCTTATAGTGTTGCTAAATATTATTTTCAAAAACTTACAGAATAATACTGAATTTTCTAAAAAATGCAATTTTCTAACAAATGCTTATCAAATTGTAATATAAATGCATACCCAACTACATACTAGTCTCCAGCAACACTAAACTTATGTCCCCCATGTTGAATATATTGAAAATTATGGAAATCCTCTTTACAACTGTTTTTTACTTTTGATAGCTTGCTACGCTACTTACGTTATAGTACAGCGACTTTTCTGTCCTCCACTTAAGAATTATAACAGTATATATTATTAAATAAATTCCTTATGTCTGATAAATATTTTGATATACAGTCAACCCTTTTATAATGCGGTACTCTCAGAACGCGGTTTCCATATAACGCGAGTCTGAAATTGTGACAGCCCTCCTACAACGCGGTACTCTTATAGCGCGGTTTGCGTTCAACTTCATCCCATAAGTTCCTTCCGCACAGCCTATGAATGAATAGTAACTAGATATTGTGAGAGGGTTTAATATAAGTTTTATTTTCGACGCAAAAGCTCAGCCGAGATACAGTTCCGTGCAAAACAATAGCAGTTGGAATTTCAATTTAAATAAAAAGCAATGAATAAGGATGAACCTAGTGAGGATAAATATTAAAAAATTACATTATTTTACTAGTCTTTCTTAATTTTGTTGGAAACCAGTCTTTTAGCTTAGTTTTTATTTAATTTTTTTTTTATCAATCCTTATATGAATTCTGAATTCCGTAAAAATAATTTATAATTTATCTTGCCTCTTGGTCTTCATATAAAGAGGTACGAATGATGTGAGTTGTACTAATTCTGTGCTTCTTATAGCGCTACGAATTAGCCTGGTTTGTACCTGAAATCCGAGTTTCTTACGAGGGTTGACTGTACATATATTTGTTGCAAAACAAACCGCATCATGTATAAAGGGTTAATAAATAAATAAAAAAAAAAATTTGCTCTGTACAGAGCACACTACATGTGTGCCTAGTTTACTAGTTTACGTCATGCAAAAAACACTCAAGAGAGTACAACTACAATGGACATACGCAATGAATTAGCATTATATGTTTTCTTGTTTTCTGTTGAAAATGCCAAAGTACATAGCAAGGCAGATTTATATAAGGTAGGAACATGTCTACAACAAATACAACAATACAAAAACAACAGGGATTTTGTTTTTGTAAAGAGTATGCCTAATGTCAAAAACAGCTGACCAAGTGTATTCATCACTGACTGACGAATAACAACAGAAAGAAAAATGCTAAAAAATTTATAAAAATGGTTACAACAAACACTAAAAAAACAAGAACATTTTGACATTTTGAACCTCATCAGCTGTTTACTTGAGGCTACCGTCTATAAATCTACCGTGGTACACAGTATGACGGATACTATATGGCTTTAAGACAACAATTGTGGCATAGCACTTGGTCCTTCGAATTTGTTTAAAACATAAAATAGTTAAAAAAAAATATTTCCATTTAATTTCAGAAAACTTTGCTGCTTTACAACATTATTCAGTGTTCAATTTTTAATCATCATTTTGTAAATTATAAATTTATTCATTTATTGAACTTTTAAGCGATTTTACTTTTGTCAATTAAAAGTATGGCATTACCACTATCTAATTAGAATTTCTAATTTCAGTGTTACCGCTTTTGGATATTTCTAACCAAAATTGGTTATTTTTTTAATCAATGTGTAGATTTTTGTAGATTTTCCCGGTTTTGATTATTTATTTTTCTTATAAAAAGAGCTTTTGTTTTCTTGGTACATAGAAATGAATTAAGTAGTAAGACTAAAATTTTATTTTCTTATTTTCTGTTTCTTTACTTACTCGGTTACATATATTAAATGTAATTTAAATTTTAAAATAAGTAAAATAAAAAAACTGCGGATTAAACCGTTTGATTGCTAAGCGATTCTGGTGAGATCGTTCGAAAACTACAATTAATTATTACAATAAAAAAATTTACAAAATTCTGATAACCTATGTATAATGATTTATAGGGTCTCATGTCTTTTGATTTTATTTTAGCTTCTTGACTAAATTCTTACACTGAAAATTCGCAGCACAAATGCGATTTTCGAACAAATGAACGCAGCGATTTTGCGCCGCGTAGTAGTCAAATGGTTAATTTTGGTTATATTTTTTCTAATTTGGTGATTTTTTTTCACTAATGTTGGTTACAATATTTTTTTTTTCTTTCGTGGCAACACTGATTAGAAATTCTTGTTGTTATTCTTCGTACTTTTTCCATTTTTTCATTCATTTATTTTTATACAATTTCACTTAACTTCGAGATTCAAGAGGCAAATGACGTGTTTTGTTTACGGAAAAGGCAAAGTAGCAAATAATATTACATTTGATTTGGATTTCATACGTATTTATAAAAGTTAAAATATATTTAATTGTTGGTGCTAATTAATTTAATAAAAAATAAATAAGTGCTAAATTATGAAGGTCACTCTAATAAAGGTCGTTGAGATAAACTACCACCAACAATTTTGTTAGTTTATACGGTATATAGCAATGTAAGAGCAAAAACTTTAAAAATTTTATGTGAAAACGTGTTTGCGAGAAAGAAAATATATCGTATATAGTAAGAGTAATCCATCAGTAGCAGCAATAAATACAAAAACAAAATAATATAGAGAAAAGCAAGGTAAAATATAATGTCAAAATGACAGCCCTCATTCGATTTGCTCACACACCACCATCAGCTGGTTGGGTTTAGTTCATTACGTTTTATAAGTCGTAAAATAGTGAAATAAAAATAAAAGGAAAAATTCAAATTCTATTTTAAACATTTTTTATAATTTCCTACAAAATTCAAATCAAATTTTGTTACATCTTTGGCGTCTATTCTTTGTTTGAATAAGTTGTGCTTGTGTGTGTTGAAGGGAATTTGACAAAAAAAAAAATCAATTGTTATGAAAACATTAAAATTACCAATTATTTTCATGCTCAATTTGTTAAATAATCTGAAATTATTAAATAATAAATTACTGCAGAATACATACAAATATTTTAGGAACCTCGTCAGTCAACTAAAAATGGATCAAGACGAAGAATATCATCATCAACCAGAACAAGAATTGATTGCGGAACAGAATGCAGGTATGTTTTTCTATATATTGTCATCTATGGACCATAATCAGATTTTATTAGGAGAGGAAGATATAGACGTGGAGTACATGGGGATAGATGAATTCGATGATAGCGAGAACGAAAGTTTTGATGATAATGGAGACAACATTGCTGATGATGAAAGTGACGACTTCAATGATGAAGACGACGATGATAATAATAGTAATTATGATGAACTCGATGAAAATATGGATCAAGATAGTTATTCTTCAGATGATTACGATAATTTATCAGAAATGGATCCAGAATATGCAATTCGTAACTTTAGGCGAATGCACAAAATGTTTATAAAACGCCAGCAAAGTCAGAAGAAGCCTTTATATAGTTTTCAACCATTACGTTTGATACAGTGTCATTATAAAAATCGCCATGATCGTTGGGAATACCCAATAGCACGTAGTGGGCACCGTATAATTGCTTCTGAATCTCATCTGTATTCTTTGGGTGGATATAATCCAAAAAGACCAACGAATGTAATGCGCCGTGATGCCTGCATTTTATTTCAAGAATTGTGGTCGTATAATTTTGCTTCTAATAAATGGAAACTCCTCCAAAGTGCGGATAATTCCCATATGCCTCGGGAACTAGCATCGAATGCTTTAGTCATCTACGACAAAGTATTAATTGTGAGTATATTTTATTCCTTTATTTAGTTTTTATTTTTTAATTTTAATTTCAAATTTATTGCTCGACTGTAGTAAGTAACTATACTTCAGTTGAGTTGTCTGTCGCCCAAATAGATATTTCAAAAGGATACTTTATATAAAATTTAAAAAAAAAATTTTTTTTTGGTTATAAGTTTTTGAGCTTCCAATTATAACACATCCATATTTAATTAATCAATCTCTTTAATATGTTTTGGTTCTATGCACCAAGTAACAATTCATAAAAATGTTTATTAAATTATAAAATGCGTTCTTAGCTATCATCAGAACGATGCTGCATTATATAACATGCAAATTTTATTAAACGGTTATCTTAAATTATAATATTTTTCACAAAGTTAAGTAAAAGTAAAATAAAAAGTAATTGTCAAAATACTTGAATATTTTTTTTTTTTTTTTTTTGCAAAAAAAAGTTAAATTTTACAAATACGTCACAGAATTTATACGAAAGTGAAAATCTCCACGTTAACTCAAAGTTTTTGCCAAAAGACGGCTCACAGGTGATCGTCGAAAGAAATCTTTTTTCATACTCCGTTTTGTTCGAAATGTCTGAGCTAGAAGTTGTATCATGGAATCTCTTCTAAAAAGCTAAAACACTACCTACTGGACTACGGCAATTTATATAATTTTATTTTACAAATGGCTGCATATATTATTAAATATTTGTATTTCTTTCATGTCGAACAGGATAGTAATATACGTTTAAAGAAAAAAAGAGTCAGAATAGTCCAGAGCTAAGATTTTTAGGGAGATTGTTCGTTTTCAAACTATTGGAAAAAACAAACCATGCGATTGGGACAAAAAAACGGACGTTGTTTTCAACAATAACAACAAAACCTGACGCGACATTTTAATGTGATAAATTTTTGATTGTTATGCATTCATGTCCCTCAGAAATGATGAGGATTGTATCCAAGTGTAATTTACTGTTTTTAGCTAAAGCGTAAAAAAATTCCTATTACCATTTCTTCTCCCCTTTTACCTTTTTTTAACCAAGCTAAATCGTAAAAAATTACCTCTTACCATTTTTTCCCCATTTTTTCTCTCCTTTTGGTCAAAATGTTGAAAAGATTTATAGCCTTCAACCTATAACCTTCACGGACAAAAGCACGATCTATATCTCAAATTTCAAGAAAATCGCTCCAAGCGTTCAGGCGTGATTGGCTAAAAAGCAAACAAACAAAAAAACAGACTTACAGAAAGATTTATAATATTGTTACGTTTTTACCTTTTTAAAAACGTTTGTGTATGAGTTCGTTTATTGCAAACCAAGTAAAAACAGATACAGTGGGAAGCAAAACTGTCCAGATGTTTTGTATGAAGAATGTAAGGTAATGAAAGTAATACAAATATAGGTGTATTATTAAATATATGTATTTTTTTATTTTATTGAACATTATTCCGATTTATAAAGAACAAAAATTTATATAAATTTCTTCAGAAAAAAATAAAAAATGAAAAAAACAAAAAATTCACTATTTGGACACTTTTGCACTGTTTGCGGGGTTTGTTGAAAATCACTTATCGTTTTTAATTTAATATTTCGTCCAAAGGCCTTTATTTTTAATTACGCTTTTAATACGTTTTGGCATACTCTTTACCAACTTTTGGATAATTTCACGGTCCATAGCTCTCCATTCATGTTGTATTCTCTCCCAAAGCTCGTCAACATTTTTTGGTGGGTTTTCATATGCTATCAGCTTTCTTTTAACAATAGCCCATAAATTTTCTATTGGATTCAGGTCTGGGCTTTGTGCAGGCCAGTCCATTGTCCCAAAAGTTTGGTTTTGTAGCCAGCTTTTAACTATTTTGGCAGTGTGCTTCGGATCCCCGTCTTGCTAAAAAACAACTTCCTCGGCTGGATAGGCACTCTTGTCAACAAAATCTGGTAAATTTGTGTGTAAAATATTCAAGTAATCCTCCTTCTTCATTATACCTTGGATTCTCACCAAGGGTCCAATATTCCACCAAGTAAAACATCCCCACACCATAATACTGCCGCCACCATGTTTCATCGGTTCCTTTACTTGGTGTTTTTGGCTGCGCTCCTGAGGCCTATACCAAAAATATTCTTATCCATCAGACTGGTATCGGCTGACTTTCGTTTCATCACTCCAAATAACCCGTTTCCAATCATCTACTGTCCAATTTTTGTGGGTCTTACAGAATTGAAGGCGCCTTTTCACATTTCTATCGGAAGTGCTGGCTTTTTCTTTTTCACACTGGCTACTAAACCAATTTAATGCGCGTCTGACCGTCCAGGAACTGACATCCTTACCAATACTTTTTGCAGCATTTTTAGGTGTTTTGGTGGCCTTATGATGTAACAAACGTTCAATGTGCCGGGCATCACCATCAGAAAGCAGTCTTGGTTGACCCCCTTTATTATTATTATTGCAAGCTACATTACATCGGTTTTTTATGTTATTTACCGTGGATTTGCTTAAATTTAATCTTTCAGCAATTTTGCGGCATGAGTAATTATTTTGCAACAAATTGATCACGTTGTTTTTAATGTCAGATGGTGTTTTTCCCATTTTAAAAGACCTTTTATTATTTTTTAATTAAAATTCACAAAGTTATACTTCACAGGTGAATCAATAATGCGTAAATTAAGCAATAAAAGTTTGACAACAAAAAATCAAAAAAAAACTAAGGGGTCAAATACTGTTATCTTTTAAGAGAGCAATATAGTGATATTACTTGTACAGTGCAAAAGTGTCCAAATAGTGAATTTTTTGTTTTTTCCATTTTTATTTTTTTCTGAAGAAATTTATATAAATTTTTGTTCTTTATAATTCGGAATTATAAATTTCAATAAAATAAAAAAAATACATATATTTGATAATACACCTATATTTGTATTACTTTCATTACCTTACATTCTTCATACAAAACATCTGGACAGTTTTGCTTCCCACTGTATGTATTTATTTTAATGAAACTCTTTATTTGAGGTCGCCGTGATCTAGTAGGTAGTGTGTTGGCTTATTAGACGAAAGACCCGAGTTCGAATCCCAGGTCAGACATCAAAACGAAAATTTGATTTTTCGGTGACTTCCTCTCAGCAGATTTCTGGCAAAAACTCTGAGAGTAAAAAATAGCCATGAAATGCTTCTCAAAAAATGTGTCGTTCGGAGTCGACTTTAAACTGTAGGTCCCGCCACTCATGTATATAATTAACGCACACAACATAAGTGTTGTGAGAAGCTAGGACGTAGTGGGTCAATTCGACCACCGAGTAACGTTTTTGTCAGAATTGACAAGTACACATCCTCTAACCTAACCTAAATTACAGTTTCTATTTATATTGTTTATCAGTCACAGTTGCGCGGCACATGATATTTACAAATTTATGTGCATGCAAGTTGAGTAAATTTTTTAATCATAGTCGAGGATAATGCACGTTTTTTAATTGAACAGATTTTCGAAAAAAAAAAACATTTCATCAATTTATTTATTTGTTAAAAAATCAATACTGAGGACAATAAAATCGTTGTTTGATTGTAAGATAATTGTCCAATAATTTCTTTTAACTTGGTAATAAGATGGGGTCACTGAATAAGCCGAATAGCCTAGCCCGATTTATCGATTTTTTTCCATTTTTAACAAAATATATTTTTTCTTATTTCTTCTAATACCACGCAGCAGTCTACTATCAATACCTATCGAACACAATCTAATTGACATACCTTGCAAAGATATTGATCTTTTCTCTCATCAATCACAGCGTTTTTTTTTCCGTCGTTTTTGGATACCTTGATTAAAATACTAATTTTTGTATGAAATCTCTCAAAAAATCAAGTAAAAATAAAATATTAATTTAAATTTATTCTTATCCTGGAGAAGTTTTTGCAGGTCATCCTCCTAAAGGAAGAGTTCTCACAGTACCTGACTATAGTTTAATGATTTTTGCAATTGTTGATTTGTTAAATCCTTATTTAACACAAATTGATCTTTGCTTAAATCCAGGTTTAAAATCGTTAGTTGTTCTAATTTGTAACCGTTTATTATTCTAATTTTTAAGACTTCACTAATGTTCACTTGGCGATTTTTTGTAATCATTGAATCTTTAACCCTTTGCTGGTCGAAATTAATTTACGTTGAAAAAACAGTAATACACAAGTATGCAAGGTTGTGAAGGAAAAAGTTAGTATTGAAAAAGTCAAAATAAAGTTTGTCATCGCTACTTTCAAGTTACGGAACACTTTTTTTAGTAAAATTATTTTTGCCATTTTATTAGAGTATTAGTTTGAAATATTTTAAGAAGTGAAATCGCCAGATCTAAGTTAAGTACAATTTATAAAACATCGTTCAATTTCAACGAATTTCGAAAGTTTTTCGATGAGACCAGACATACGACTAGATTGGTAATAAAGCTTAGGTGGATGACGGAAGACATACACTCAATGAACAAAATTCATATACATATACATATATAGATAAATGCCCATTACAACTTTTCGGTCAGAATTACGGCCTAGCTTTTCACACCACTCAAGTTGTGTGCGTTAATTTTATACGTCTGTGGCGTGACCTACAGTTTAACATCGACTCCGAACGATATATTTTTGAGAAATTTTTTCATTGTAGATTTATTTACTCTCAGAGTTTTTGCCAGAAATCTGCTGGAGGAAATCGGAGATGAAATATTTTTTTGCATGTTTCGTTTTGAAGCCCGACCTGGAACACCAACCCGGGTTTTCCGTCTAATAAGCCAATACATTACCTACTAGACTACGGCAACTTCCAAAACAAATTTCATATATATATATCAAATTTACTGTCAGCAGTTTAAATGTCACGGATTCTGGGTTTAATAAATATTATATTATCCCTAAACTGAATTTTAATCAAATCCTACCAACTTAAACAAAAGTATTGATTAAAATACAAACCTATCAGGCAGAATATAAATTACCGACGAACGCTGCACTTCACAATTACTGTTTTCAAGTGCATAAAGTCATTCAAAATTGATTCTGCTGCTCAGCAAGACATTTTTTCATTATTTTTAGGCAAAGTAAATTAAAAAATTTCGTATCTAATGAAGCTTTGAAACTTACAAACTTATTAACACAAAATGAATTTCTACCATAGGGGAATATTCAGCGCCATAAAGCACAATAATGTTAATAGTTGTTGATCTCAAAAAAACTAACAAAACTTGTTACACTTACTCATTGAAAAAGCCTTCCGAATTGTAGTTAAATGTATTGATTTCAGCGTAAACCCTAAAGGCATAATAGACTGGTTGTTAAACTTCCTCACATGTTTCTTATTTATGTTAATAATATCGACAAGCAAACATCAACTTTAGCTAATGTCGATTCTTTAATTTAAAAGTATTTCTCCATAAAAATCGGTGCTATCTATAGATCCATCTGGTGATGTCTTCAGTTGCTATGTCTATAGTTGATAAATTACTGCAAGCGATAGTCGGCAATCGATGAACTGAGGAACAATCTTCTTTTGCCATCACAAATGACGCCCGCCAATAGACAAATATTTGACACCTAAATACTGCGTCAACTACTTTTTTTAAGAAACAAACAATATAATAATTTCAAAAAAAATATATATATGTAGTTGTTCCACATAAAAACTAAATAAGAGGACGAAAAAAATATATATTTAGCAAAAAATCATAAAGAAAACATACCTACAAAATATTAAATTTATTACATGTAGAATAGGTCGTGTGTTGAATGGTACCATAGTAACGTTCACAGGCTTTCGTGCCGTTTCACCACCATCTAAGAAACGTTACATTTCTCAGTACAGAAGGTATCAGTTTGCCCCGAGTTAATCTCCAGACCGTCACTATGATCCCGTTCTGACAAATACCTCACTGGATTCCCTAGACTGGGAACTTTTTCCTCACTCGTTTCACTTATTACTCGTGTATCTGTAGTAGAAGTCAATTAGTCTCTCTAATGTCTTCAACTGAAAAAACAATTGACTCTTAGAAATGTAGCATTTAAGTAAACAGACCCTAATTATATTACCTGGTAACTGTATTATACCGTCAGATAATTTTACAGAATGGCTGGAGAAACTCCTTCCGGATCAGCTGATTTATATGAGCCGAATTTGTTTACTGCCCATGATACCTTATTCTTAGTAACAATCTTCACCAAAAGCTATTACATTACATCTACAAAGGCTGGAACGTACATTTTTTATATAAAGCTTGTATTACAGGGTCCGATTGCGTTCACGAATTATCAGTGCGCTGTACAAATGCCGGTATCACAGGGTCCTTTTATAGTACACGTCTTAACCTTCATAACTTGTTGACTGAGTCTACGATTAGTGTAGCGATGATAACCTTTTTTCTCTCTTCTGATTCCCTCTATATTGAATTTTTTTATATAGCTTTCATTGCCATCCTCTTCTCCATTCAAAGGCCTCCAAACGTGTGACCTTTCAGTCCTAAGTTCGGTTGTGCACCATTTTGTTTGTTTCACATTTTATTTTCTTTGCTAGAGTTTCTATAATTTTGAAGCCGCTCTAATCTAGTAGGTAGACGCGAGCCCAAAGTTCAAATACAAGCTTAGACGTCTCGATCAAAAGCGGTCTTCTCAGCAGAATTCTGGCAAAAATTCTGTGTGTAATTAAAATTACCATGAAAGTTTTTCGTTCGGAATCAACTTTAAACTGTAGGTTCCGCCATTTATAGATAAAATTAACACACACAACATGTGTGGTATGATAAACTGGGTGGTAATATTGACTAAGTTTTTGTTTTTACGCCGAGGAGGGGTAAATGTACCTAACCGCACCTTAATCAAGTCGTCACATCCCCCCTCGTCTAGTGGACTGTTGTGACTACTTCGGAACTACGATGGTATTACCGCAGATTCCGTATCAAAAGTTGAGGAGACATCTAAGTGCTGCTATTTCTTCCTGATAGGTTCTTGACTGGAATTTTGTTTAACACGTGTGCCAGTGTCATCTACGTCGGCGTGCCTACGTGTTCTGCAGCCTCAAGATCTCTCTTCTTCAGTCTTAAAATGCGCTCCATGTAATTCACTGAGACCCAATTCTCTCTACTCGCAATCATAACCCCGACAATATTAGCGGTCGTCATCGTTCCAATCATCGACGTCAGTTCAGAGCGATAGATTTGCCAGCGTGCACATTCAGAAACAGTGATTTCTCCATCATTAATTATTTCCCTTTCCTCGTAAAGACAATAAGGGGAGGCGGTATTACCCATTCTGTGTAGATATTTCCTAAAATATCCGTGACCCGATAGCATCTGCGTATCGTAGTAATTTACCTCTCCAAATTTCCGACCAATCCCCATGACTGTGTCTGGAATAAGTGTTTTCTCTGAAGTGACCGGTGGAATCCAACCATGTTTTCGTTTTTAGCGTGAAACGTCCCAGTTTTCGCTGTGCCTCTTCCGTATTCCTGGCCGTGGTAACGACTGCAATATCATCTGCGTTTCCAACCAAAAAAGGTCCCTCTGGCATATCCGTTCATAGGTCGGGGCCGAGGATAGATCCTTGTGTCGCTCCAGATGTTATATGTTTCAGCGTTGGTCCGAGCTTATCTGAGTATCTGTCTGTTACTCAGATAACTACTTATCATGGCCAGGATGTAGGGTAGACCGAGAAATTGTACTCCAAAGCATTCAATACATCGCTCCATCTAAGACTGTTAAACACGTTTACTCAGATAACTACTTATCATGGCCAGGATGTAGTGTAGTACCGCGAAATTGTATTTCAAAGCATTCAATACATCGCTCCATCTAAGACTGTTAAACGCGTTTTTAATGTCCAAAGTCGCAATCAAGTGCACAGGCCTCGTTGAACGACTTCCACGCTGTGTGACTATGGCCGCTTCAGTCACCTCTCTCAAGGCGTCAATTGTAGACCGACTAGGTCAAAAACCCATATTGTCTGGCAGATAGTCCGTCACTATACTCCATAGAAACAGTAAGCCGTGGCTTCAAAAGCCTCTCGAGTAGCTTTCCTGACGTATCCAGCATGCACAGTGGCTTGTAAGCGGATTGGTCATCCGGATCGCCCTTTCCCTTGCTTATTAAGACTACCCATTCTTCCATATTTCGGATAAAATAACTCTCTTAGGCACGCGTTGTACATTCCCAGTAGTAATTCCTGCGGGAATTACCTCAGGCAGGATACCGTCGGGCCCTGGTGCCTTACCAGGTTTCAATCCGACCGCTGCAACTTTCCGCTCCTCAGTGGAAAATGGTAAAAATTTCGTTTTGGGCATGTTCTGTAGTCGTCCGTTCACGTGTTCATGAGTAGGGAATAGTGTATCCAATATATTTCTCATTACTCGGTCGTCCATAATTTCCATTAGTTTCCTTCTGTTCAGTTTAACCATTACAAATTTGTATTCAAGGCCGTAAGGGTTTATTACCACCGTCGTAATCGTAGGCACTCTCACCTAAGTGCTGCGATATTGTCGTCCCGTCATCCGCGTTATATTATCTCCATGGTTTGTTCTATTCTTGTCCTAGCATCGTTCGAAAGTTTAACTCTGCTACACAATCTGTCCATTTCTAAGATTAACTAATTCGCATTAAATTTTCGTGCATCCCATCTTCGACTATTCGTGGTGTAATTGTCCTCCTCTACTCTATTCCTTGAAGCAAAGGTGTACGCTATGTACTGGTTATTCCTGCCAGTATATATTTCCAGGAACTTCCAGTCCTCGATTCTGTGAGACCATAGATATATCCGGCATGGTGCCCTCGCAGCCTGGTCGTCTGAAGGTAGCTACGCCCCCCTTATTCGCGAAGATCAGTCCGGTTCGAACTGCCATCTTTACAATTCACCTGCCTTTTGGATTGGTGTCTTCCCCACTCTACAACTCTAGAGTTAAAGTCGCCTGCTATTATGAAATTGTCGCCAACTGTATCCAGGTGAAACAATCTTCTCGGTTGAGAACTCTGGTTATCCGTTATCTATATAGCTGTAGTAGATGTCGCATCACCCAGCCAGAATCCGCTATTTTTATTGTTCGCTTATAATAGCTACTCTATGTATATTCAGCTGTAATATCTTCATGCTGCCTTTCGTACGCCCCGCGATCCCGGGAGGAGTCTCTGAGATTTTCCATACACCACAGAGTAAATACAACATTTCGGTGCGTTTCGGCATTATTCTCTCTTATGCCCCTTTTCTCCACATTTCGTACGTAGACTTGACCCTGTCCGGTCCATAACTTTCCCATGTGACCATTTCCGAAGCATCGAAAACAACGCGCCGGTCCTTCTCTGATCATTATTCTACAGCTCGTCCAGCCCATCCTGATCCTCTGTAGGTTCAGAAACGCATTCGCATAGCTCGTAGAGGTTGATACGAAGGCCCTTTTCTCCCGACTGTTCGCTTCGGTTAGACTAATGGATATATCCCGGTTCATTCCGCCCGGTTCTCTTTGTACCGCCGCCAGAACTTCCTCAGTGGTTGTGATGTCATCCAGGACTCGAATTTCCAAAGTATTCACTGGCGTAAGGGCTTTTACGATTGCCTCTTGATAGAGGACGCTCTTAGGTTCTCCCTAAACTCGTCTCTTCTGCCTCCTTTACCCATTTAAATGAGTATGGCACCTGTTTCCGTCTTCCGGACAGCGCGTATCGCTATCTCCGATTCCTGCGGTTTTATTTTGCTCTTTGTATTCCTCTGAACATCAGAGTAACTGCGCCACTCGGTTGGGTGAATGATCACATCTTCTGGACGTTGTTTTACAATCTTCTGTTGCTCCTCCTTCTCTTTCCTTGTCGATTTCATGCTCTTTACTGTTTTCCAATTTCCATCCACTAATGCTTCCTTGAGCTGTGTCGTGTCCGTCGGTTTTCCTCTCCGCCTCTTTTCTGCCAGTCTTGAGGTACCTCTCTTGTTGAGGGAACTTAGCGGTGTGGAGACATCACCGTCGTTCCTGTTATTCTTGGCGCTCTCAAGAGCCTTACTCGCTTCTTTCTTCTTTTCTACAGTGTTCCAGTTTTGTCTGTTGTTCCTCATTATGTCAGTGAGCTCCTCTAATTCGGATACTCTGCTCCATTGCCACTCTAATCTTGCGTATAACACCTTGGCACTTAGTAAAGGTCTCCTCCTACGAGTTTCTCATCTTGCATAAAAACTTCTGTCTAGGGGAATTCTGCCCCAAAAGTGGTTTCTCTCTTTCACTATTTTCGGACTGCTTATAAAGGCTATCTCATCCTGCATCATCTCTTCTAGTTTCGTTCTACGTTATTCGTTTATTCGTTTTCTCATTAGGGTTCCATCTTGAAGCCACTATCTCATATCGACTATGCAGTTGTCCCTTAGAGACACCGTGGATGCCTATGGGAATCAGTGACGTCCTCCCGAGGGTTGTCTCAAATCCTTATGGTAGTTTGTGTTCAGAGCCAGGTCGGACACTAATTATGAGTTATCAAAACTAATCCTTCATCACCAACTAAATGGCGACGATAATCGAACGGACTTGAAGCCCTGCCAAGGATTTAACAGAACGAAGGCATCAGCGGCATTAGCCTGAAAGCCATTTCGACCAGTTTTTACACGGCGTACTCCGAATGCAACACACGTCAGTCCACTTGCGTCATCTTCAAAATCGATTTTCCAAACATGCAAGGTCGTGCCGAGTCGTCAATTTCACCTTCTCACATTAGCAAGTACCCAGCGGATGCTGAGTACCAGTACCCAGGAAGCGCCTGATCTAAGATACGGAGGCTATGAGCTGCTTGTAAGGATAGCACTGGGCTTTACCAAATTAAAAGCTTACAGTGTCGTTGCCTTGCAGTTACATACCCGCTTCCCTGACTAAAGGGCTGTACTGACCAATTAAGTAAGTAAGTTCTACAAGGTAAAATAAAAAAAATCGATTCTATGATGATTCATCCCCCCTCCAATTTTTTTCAGACTTCTGCTGTTGAAATGATATCCATTACCGTACCTTTATTTTAATTAACAAATATGAACGTACGGCGTCTTTTACAATTAAGTAGATTGTTAGTAGCAAAAAAAAAAAAAATAGACTTTACTGTGCGTTGGCGTCGCAGCCGACTGCAAAGTTCAAATTTCTTCTTTGCCAGGATATTTCGACTGAGGCTTTCTTACAACGATGCAGGTTTATCTGCACCATCTACAATTTCAATGGTTTTGTTAAATTTCGCTTACTAGAACCTAACCTTACCAAGAACGATCTTGACAATTTCGACACCCTTTGACCACTCAGCGCCATTGAAATTCTCATTGTCCGGCTTACTTTAAATTAGACGTTACCATCAACAGTAATATCGATTTATGACAGTCGCCAGCAACAGCTTACAGAATTTCTCGTTTTCTTTACGTAGTTAATTGATCATCTCCAGCCATGGTTCCCCGAAGTATTTTTTTTTTAAATTTTATAGAATTGCTGGATAAAGACCAACCAACCTTAACAGTTTTTGATGAAGATTTGTTTGTTAAGGAGGTAGGGCAACACTCCCCAGGCGATTTAAATGCAAAGTCTGTATTATATATTAAATCCAACAAGAAATCTTTAAATAGTTGTGCTCCAGAAACCTGGGGCACACCCGTTAAAATACACTTTTTTGTTCGATTTTCAGACAGTGGTCGAAATTTGGTGCGGGACAAAATTGTATGCTTTAGTGTAGGTATTTAAAATATTAAAGTGAATTAAAATGTAAAACCCCAAAATGTTAAAACATTTTTAGTTAGAATGTTAGAATTTTTTTAATTAATGTTGTATTTATCTTAATTTTAGTCGCATGGAGGAACAGGTTATCCGTTTGGCGAAACTTGCTCCAATGACTGTTATGTTTACACTACTGGAGAAAATCCAAAAGTAATGCTTCTTAAAGTTACTGGAGATTTACCTGCAGCTCAATATGGCCCTGGAATTGTGATACACAAAAATTATCTTTATACGATTGGTGGCACTACAGGTTTTGATTATTCATGTGATGTTTATCGACTTAATTTAATTACTAAGGTGTGGGAAAATGTTTATATTTGTCGTCCCGAAATGCGTGATGATCCCGAAGGCCGATATAGGCATGAAGTTGTGTACGATGGCAGTCATATATATGTTTTAGGAGGTGGAACATCGAACACTGTTTATGATTTGCAACGCATACCGGCGTTTAATTTGGAAACAAATCATTGGGACTATTATGAAACTTTACCCGATCGAACTGCAGCTATAGCAGATGATCCTGGATATCCAAAGGCACGTAAATGCCTTTCATGTGTTCAACACACTTTATCAAATGGTGATATAGAGGCTTTTATTTCAGGAGGTTTACAGGTATAAGGAACAACATTAATGGACATAACATATTCTAAATAAAGTATTTATTACTTTTCAGGGAGATTTTGCAACATATTTTAACGACATTTGGAAATTGAATTTGCGAACTAAACAATGGTATAAAATACATACCGCATGTCTTCCCCGACCTCTTTATTTTCATTCTGCGGCTCATGCTGGAAATGGGTGTATGTACATATTCGGTGGAATTCAATATAGCGAAAAAGATATGCGCCGTCGCAACGATCTCTTTAAAATGTGGATGACTATACCAAAGCTCAGTGATATTTGTTGGGATGCAATTACTTATTATAATAACAATTTACATAATTTTGATCGCGGAACTTTACTAAGAGCAGGAATACCTGATCGTTATGTAAATCGCTTACCTCCTTTGCCGGAGCGATTACGGAGACAAACTAACGATGATTTAGATGAACCATCTCCTTCGTCATTAATGAGTGCCCTTTCTAAAAGAATGCGGTCTCGTGTAGAATAGAATGTACTGTTGGGAATTTATTATTTTTGTTTATTATTATTTAAAAATTAACTTTTAGATTGCCATTTGAATTACAATAAAAATATTTTTTGTCTTTAAAAATATTGATAGTAATAAGAATTTATATATGCACAAGAAAAGAATTATCAGTTTTAATTTACAGAAAAAAATCAATTATTCATATTTTTTGTTACTTTAAATTACTTTAAGCTGTGGAAGGAGTTACAGCGATCTTGCGCTTTTGTAATGTCTATTAATATAGACATAATTTATTTTGCTAAATGTAATCCTTATCCACCTACTTAAAAAAAAAAAATTCGGAGTGCCTAGATAGACTAATTGCTCCTGTGTTAAACTGCGAACGGCGAAGTCGAGTGTTCGATTCACACCTTAGACTCTGAATGTATGTGATTGTTAATTAATGTATCTGATACATTATAATTTAGAAAAGAAAAGTGAATAATTGTGATCTATAAGTTTAATTACTTTTACCACACACAAACGATACGTGTTAAATAATGATTAATAATCGAAATGATTAGTTATTGGATTACTTTTTTTGTTTTGGATGGTGAAATATTTATTAGAATTACGATTATTTTTGGTTTTAGTATTACTGGCGACTCATATATAAAATTAACGCATACAACATAAGTGGTGTGAGAAGCTAGGACGTTGTACAATGTGTCATTACGACCACCGGGTACTGTACTTGTCAGAATTGACAAGTACACGGCCTGTAACCTAACCTATTACTGGCGATTGGTCTAAATAATCCAAAGTAATCAAAAAAAAAAAAAAATCAAATTGTTTTCATTAATTCTTTCTGATTATCTTCCAATATTCAATAAGAATTGAAAGCAATTATTGAAAATTATTTGATTATTTTTGGATAACTCTTGATCCCTTTGAATGATTTCTACTAATCGCTAGTAATATTTTTTGAATATTTTATAATCGTAATCAATTAGTAATTAGAAAAAATTTTGCCACCAATTTAGAATCAGTGTAAAAAAATCAAAAGGTTTTACAACCATCATATGAACAATTCCTCAGAATGTAGAGATGGTCCTAAAATAAATACAAGATGATGTGCATAAAAACAAACAAAATTTGGTAGAATATAAAATTGTGAAGAATGGGAGAAAATAAAAAAAAAACTATTTTATCTATATATATAAAAATGAATGTGTGTGTGTGTTTTTTTTTTGTCTTGAGCCGGAGGTGGTAAATCTTCTAAAGATACTTTTGTTCCAACAAAAGCATGCACGATTTAGAATCAGTGTAAAAAAATCAAAAGGTTTTACAACCATCATATGAACAATTCCTCAGAATGTAGAGATGGTCCTAAAATAAATACAAGATGATGTGCATAAAAACAAACAAAATTTGGTAGAATATAAAATTGTGAAGAATGGGAGAAAATAAAAAAAAAAACTATTTTATCTATATATATAAAAATGAATGTGTGTGTGTGTTTTTTTTTTTTTGTCTTGAGCCGGAGGTGGTAAATCTTTTAAAGATACTTTTGTTCCAACAAAAGCATGCACGATTCACCATCCTTGGTGCCTACGTACTAAAACCCACCCCCTACACACACATCAACCACTCTCCCCCCGCGGGACTGCTGTAAGGTATTACTTCGCGGGGGGCTGGTTAGCTCGAAAGCTTTATCACATCATCTCAAATTTCGTCTTCGTTCCTCCAACCTTCGGAGTACTATCATTACTTCGGCCATTTTCTGGCTGTATTGGCTCCATAGCGTCCTAGAATTCAACAGCTCCTCCATGAGCCGGTTTGGTCCTAATCTAGTTTCTCCGGGCCATCTAAACCTGGGGCAGCATGTTAGAATATGCTCCGCATCTTTCTCTTCGTCTACACAATTTGGGCATATAGGGGAAGTATCATGTCCAAATCTGTGCAGGTACTTCCTAAAACATCCATGACCAGTTAGGAACTGGGTCGCGTAATAATTCAGCTCGCAATGTGTATTCTCCATCCAAGGGGTTATAGAAGGGACAAGCTGAAATGTCCATCTTCCCTTTAAACTGCTCTCCCATCGTGACTGCCATTTGTGCTCCTCCGCTTTTATAGCCGCTGTCCGTCCTGGACTCTCAAGACGACGGAAGTATATGCGCCTCACCTCATCCGCCAATATGTCTATTGGTATTGTCTTTGCCAATACCAATACCGCTTCATCAGACACTGTCCTGAAGCCACTTATCCGTCTAATCGGGCTTAGACGATACACCGAGGACAGTATTTTCCTTGTCGACCCCACGGCGAGTGCCTCCGACCATATGGGACAAGCATATAGCATTATCGACGTTACTACCGCTGAAATTATCCTCCTCTTAAATGGACCTGGTCCTCCAATATTTGGCATCATCCTCGCCAGTGCTCCCTGCGTTACAGATGCCTTTTCGCCGATGTATTTTACGTGCTCCTTGAAGTTCAACCTGTCGTCAATAATCACTCCCAGGTATTTTATTGCCCTCTTTGATTCGATTTCTGTGCCTCCAACGATCACTTTCATCTTCTCCACTATCTTCCGGCAGCTTATCAAAACGGCTTCCGTTTTATGTGCAGCAAGTCTCAAACCTGCCTCATCCAGCCATTCACCAACATTTCGAATTGCTGTGTTAGTTTTCTCCTCTATATCCTGTACCGTCTTAGCTACCGAGACTATGGCAATGTCATCTGCAAAGCCTACAATTGTAGTCCCGTTTGGCAATCGCAGTCGAAGTACTCCATCGTACATTATGTTCCATAGTAGTGGGCCAAGTACAGAGCCCTGCGGGACACCCGCCGTCACTACGTATTCCTGCTCTCCTTCATCCGTTAGATATATTACCTTCCTGTCCTGAAAGTAATTGTTCAGAATCTCCATTAGGTATGGCGGCGTACCCATGTTAAAGAGGGCTCTCATAATCCGCCCCAATTCGCTGAGTTGAACGCGTTTTTAACGTCAAGTGTGACAACCGCGCAGTATTCCTTGGTGCCAAATCTCCATCTTTCGCCCTCTATTGCATCTCTTGCAATGTTGACTACCCTCCTGATCGCGTCAACAGTGGACCGTCCTTTCCTAAATCCGTATTGCAGGTCCGAGAGAGCTCCTTCTGCCTCGGCACGCGTCAGTACTCGGTCGCTCTTCCTCTTGTACGCTGGGCCCTTCTTCTCGCCCTAAAGCATGCCGACCGCAGATTTCGAATTTCGTCATTCCACCAGTAGCAGGGGGAGCGTCCCCTACACACAGTCCTCCTAGGCATAGCAGCATCACATGCAGTGTTGAGCATTTCGCAAATATCGCTCACTAATTCCTTGTGCTGCCAGTCGTATGAAAAGACGACAACAGCAATCTATACGTCTCTTCGCCAAAGCGGGTGTCCTTCCATTTAGGTCCCGTAAATTTCGCCAATCCATCTCCTCTCGTGTTGCGCTCAGTAACCGTCATCATGATTGCCTGATGGTCACTATTCGTGAAGTCCTCAGTTAGTTTCCACGCGGTCCGCGAAACAAGACTATTGCTCACAAACGATAAATCTATTATTGAGCTCGATCCAGCTCTCCTAAATGTGCTTCCTCTTCTATCATTCATCAGCGCCACAGGAAGGGAAGCGACCGTTTCCAAGAGGCAGCGACCCCTGGTGTTAGTATATCTACTACCCCATTCGGTCGCCCAAGCATTAAAATCTCCTGCAATAATGGCGGGAGTATTCAGGCGCACGTGTGACGCCATCCTGTCCAGCATTTGTTGGAATACCTCCATTGACCATCTTGGGGGGGGCGTAACAGCTATAGACGAAAACTCCTTTTATCCTGGCCGTAACGAAACCAATGTCCTGCGCATAGGTTTGCTGGAAGGGTAATGAACCGCAGATCCATATAGCCACAGTACTGGATCCGTCCGTGATCCAAGTACTATTCTTCGGTACCCTATAAGGTTCGCTTATGATGGCGACATCAATATTCTCCTCCTTTACCCTCTGGACCAATAGGTCCTGGGCTGCTTCACAGTGGTTCAGATTAATTTGTATTAACCTCATCTTCTAGAACGTGATTTAAGTGCGCTCAAAAATTGTGGGCACTTTCCGCTCCCCGCGATATGGTTGGCAGATTTGGGATCGCCCACTTTGCAGAACATGCAAAGAGGTTCCCTTTCGCAGTTTTTCGCAATATGTCCCTCCTGTCCGCATCTACGTCAAGTTCCCGAGCGGTCAACTTTACTCGTGCATTGGCGGGCCATATGTCCAAACTGCAAGCACCGGAAGCATTTCGTCGGAATGTTCCTCTCGCGAATCCTGCATATTACCCAGCCGATCCTAATTCTTCCTTCCTTTAGGAGAATCGCTGCAGCGTATGCGTTAAGGCTTACTGTGGCAGTTTGCGTCCCACTATATGCCCTCCTAAGGATAATTACGTCGAGCTTACCCAAAGTCTCGAGGCCTGGAATCTTCCATATAGCCTCGCATACATCCTCCTTCTCCGTGATCTCGTCGATGTCCTTGATCTCAATCGTCCTCATATCCTTTAGAGTTCGGACAGACGCGCTTTCTCCTAAGAGCTCTCCAATGGCTCCCCTAAAGTCCTCCGTGTGTTCTCCGCTCCTGCGGAGCTGGAGTAGTAGACCACCCTTGACGGTTCTTCGAATTCTGGTCACATTTTCTCCCAATTCACTAAGCTTGGGGTCCGTTTTGACTTTCATTAGGATGTCTGCATACGACGTGTTATCCTTCGTCGCTATCACGATCGCATCCGGCTTCGTTTTCTTCTCCTGTGGTTTCTTATTTCTCCTTTTTCTCTTTGTGACTTTCTGCCATCCTGGTTCCTTATTTACTCCATTAATATCCTCCCGCCGGCTCAAAGTCACCTCTGTAGCTTCCCTAGCTGGAGCTCTTGGTGCAGGATTCGGAATTCTCCTCTTTGCCGCAGGAATTTCGTAAGTCTCCTCATGTTTCCTCTTCGCCTCCTGGTTCCTCAACAAAGGCGATGTTTGTGTAGCAGAACTGCTACTGTTAGTCGCCTTTGTAGTTTGCCCCTGCAGCTCGCTTTCGTACAGGTCATATAGGGTTTTGATCGAGTCAATCGCATCCCTCATCGGTTGGTGGATTGATCTCCTTTTCCCATCCTCTAGCATCTCAATCAAACTCTTAATTTGGTCCCCAAGTTGACCAAAAACACCACCGGCAGATGGTATCGTGTCGCCTCGCGATCTTTCCTGTCCCGATGCCGCATTTACTGGGGATCGTGGAGTCCTCGTGCATTGTCCAAACGGGTTTATTTCCCGATTCCGCACCGGAGACCTCGGTATCCTCGAGCTCCAGAGTATTCATCTCGCATGAATATTATTTTATTCATTTTATTTGTTTTAACCCCAACTCTCGGCCGTTATCCTAATCCATCGTTGTAGTCGTCACGAAAGGCCACGGGAGGGTTGACACGTAACCTAATGAGAATACGTGTTCAGAGCCAGGTCGACGTAAACCAGGGATTCACATCTGGTCCTACAACACCAACTTAACGGTGACAAATCAGGAACGTACCGACAGACTTGCCATAGTTTTAACGGGGCGGAGGCAATGGCAGCATTAGCCCGACAGCCATTTCGGCCAGCTTTCACACCGCCTACTAAAGTGCCGGAATACTGTCATCGTCAGCCCATATCACCAATTCAAATTCGTTTTCCGGTATACCATAATTAGAACCTTACCGGGATCGGTTCTAATGCCCTACTCAAGGGCGTCGTAGTGAGTCGCTTCGGTGGAACTGAGGGAACCACGGAGGCGTTACTCTCCTATTTTCCCGTCTCTTGAGGGAACCCCTTGTGGGATGATGCCTAGTTAATGGCGGCATCACTTCGCCATGTCACAGATAACGTCTTCGGTCATTTGTACCTTTTTGTAGTACGCCTCCGTATCTGCCGCTCTTGGTCGGGGACTGCTTATTGGTTATTCGCAGCTAGCCTACGCAGGATAGGCCGTTCAGTTATCCGCCATGTGTGTGTGTGTGTGTGTATGTTTGAACGTTATAGACGGCTGAACCGATTCGATTTTCTTGAAATTTTCACAGTATCTTCCTGTATGTCTGGAAGGAGTTATATGCAAATTTTTATTTTAATATTTCAAATGAGCAAGGTGCCACGTCCACATATGCAACATTACCTATTATAGTAAGATAATAAATTGGGTATATTGGAAAAATTATAACAGCAAGATACCTCAAATTTTGTACAAGTAACTACAGTTTCAATTAAAATATTTTGGACAAAAATGAGCGAACTAGCAATAGTGGGTGTGGCACCTCCCATATAAAGTAAATACGAAAAGCCGTATATTTGAAAAACTGTAACAACTAGAGTCCACAATTTTTGAACAAGTAACATTAGTTTAAATAAAATTGAGAGTAAATAAAATTGCCATGATAAGTTTCTCAAAATGAAATCTGTCGTTAGAAGTCAACATTAAATTGTAGGTTCCGCCCGCTTATGTAAAAAATTAACACACACAACATAAGTAGTGTGAGAAACTGCGAGCTTTTTGGCTGTCTAGTGCTGAAGGTATGCACTATTCATTTTATAGCCACCTAGCAGCAACTCATTTCCTTGCCATTCGCATCTTCCCTCCTTCCACCTTTCCTAAAAACCTGCACAATGCACTGCCTGAGTGCTGGTTTTATAAAAAAAAGTAAATTATAATATCTGCAGACCAGAACGGTTAAACTTGGGTTCAATATGATATTTTTTGACAAAATTGGGCGACCTATCATTAAGGGGCATGGCACCTTCCATATAAAGTAAATACTAAAATCTGCATAACTGGAAAACTTTAACAGTTGAAGTCCCCAAATTTCTTACAAGTAACTTTCGTTTAAGTATAAATATTTTTAACAAAAATAGGGAGTTCAGCAAAAGCGGTCGACGCACCACCCATATGAAATAAATACTAAAAACTGCATATCTAGAAAACAAGAACAGTTGGACTGCTCAAATTTTGAACGAATGTTTAAAGGTTCGATATCAAGCATTAGAGGTGTGAACCCACAAGCAAAAAAATGAGTGCAATGGATTTGTATGAGTATCGTATAATGATACGCGAGAATTCTGTTAATCACATTCTTAATTGCCGAGAATTATTTCATCAGTACCTTGTGGATATGTACGTGAAAATTGAAACAGAGTGCCTATTATACATACGGCGTAATCAAGCTAAATTAAGAGTGGATAATTATATTCATCTTCGGGATGCATTAAACACCCATAATGATATTAATCCCAATGAACTTGGTCATGCTATAATTCTTCTGGCAAAATTCTCAGTCCACGTCAAATACAAGAATAGTGCCAAGATGCAATGACATATGTTCGGTCATGCGGACGCTCAGATTTGTTTATTACATTCACATGTAATCCAAAGTGGGATGAAATTCTATCTGAATTGTCACAGAAATTAAAATCTTTAATGGATTTTATTGCAAAATTTCATGTCTTTGGTGAAACACGGTGATGGATGTATTCCGTTGAGTGGCAGAAACTTACATTGCCAGATGTTCATATTCTTATTTAGTTGGTTGAAAAATTACCCCAAATCTTATTGATGATATAATTTTTGCAGATATACCCGATCTAAATGTTGATTCCAATCTGCATGAAATTGTTATCAAAAATATGATCCCTGGTCCATGTGGGTCCATTAATGCAAATTCTCCATGCAATTCAATCAGGAAACAATCTCGAGAAATGATGGCTACCCACTTTACTATCGTCCATCCTCAAAATGCTCAATGCTTTTATTTGAGAATGCTTCGAATTAATGTTCAAAGCCCAACATTTTAGAGACATAACGTACTGTTGGCGGCGTAGTATGTGCTACATATCGAGAGCCCTGTCAGAAACTATAATTATTGGAGAACGATTGTCATTGGGAAACAATGCTTGAAGATGCAGCAATAATCAACCATTCCTGGATTATTTTGGTACCGTGCTCACCATCTAATCCAAAAGATCTTTGGAAAGAGTTACCACCAATAATGCAACGCTTGAACTAAATGAAAGTATGTATAATGAAGCATTAATTCTAATTGAAGACAAATGCTTGGTGATAAGGAATGTGTCACTCATTGAAGTTGGAATGATTGCACCTATTCGATTAGGAACTGATGCACACGATCAAGATCTACGACGAGAGATGAATATAATCATCTAAATTTGGAAATTTTACTGGAAGAAAAGTTACCAAATTTATAACAAAAGCAGAGAACGGTATAAATCAGTATACTAGCAGGAACAACAAACAAACATGAAGATCTGTATTTCAGTGACGCACCTGAAGGAACCGGAAAAACGTTTTTAATTTCATTGGTACTGACAAAAGTTCGATTGCAAAAAAAATATTGCATTAGCTACTGCGTCCTCCGGCATTGCTGCCACACTCTTAGATGATGGTAGAACATCGCAAGCCCTTGATCGCACTTTACGGAAATTAAGAGGAAATAATAATATTGTTACGCAAAAATAGTCGAAGCGACCTAATATTGTTTAACATTAACGATAAACAAAAAAAAAACTACAAATACAAGGACAATGCGTATACAATACGCATGACACAAATGCACACTAAACATACATCGAACTTATTCTAAGTAAACCAGCTGCAACAAGTATGAGAGAAAAAGAGACAGACACAACAACCAACAAGAACATAATACACAAACAACGATGCAGTAGCTATAGAATTCTCGAGAAGGCGCGAACGCGAACCCTCTACTTCGAGAACCATCATCAGACTGAAGGCGGTCGCATATAAAAGGGCAAGAGAAAGCAGACAACGAGTGCAGTGTGAATTCAGTCAGCCTTGTATGCAGTTGCGTAGTAAGTAAAAGTCGCGGTGTGAAGTTGCAAGTTGCATCCGTAGTAAAGTTTATCGAAGGGTTGTTATTGTTTATGCGAGCAGATGTGTAGTGCTTACAAAAAAGGTTGTAAGCAGAGAATAATGAACAAGTGCTGTTGGTTATAAAAAGGTTGTAAGCAGATAAGAGTATCGAACGAGCACATACTGTTATATTTATTGTTGTGTATTTTGTATAAGTTTGGACAGTGGCACATAAAAGTAGTGTGAATAATAAAGAGTTTCATTAAAATAAACACATATTTGTTTTTACTTGGTTTGCAATCAACGAACTCATATATAAACGTTTTTAAAAAGGTAAAAACGTAACAATTGGTGTCAGAAGTGGGATTGTAAACTCCAAAAGTAAAAGCAAATAAATAAAAAAAATAAAAATTAATTGAAATGAAGCTCACAGAACTATGAGTGGACCGGCTTAAACGATAGTTGGGTAAATTGGAACTGCCAACAGCCGGCGCAAAGAATGAACTGCAGAGGCGGTTAAGAGAACAACTTCAGCTTCAGGGCATCGACATCGAGTTCGAGGATGAAGAGGAACGAGAGACACAGGCCCTGCAACGCCAAGCGATGTTGACATAAATTCGTTGCTAGCCGCTATGATGAAGAAAATGCAAGAAGCCTTTAGAACAGAGAAGCAGAAACCATTCAAAGCTTCTAGAGCCGAAAATGAGAAAATTCAAGCAGCAAACCAGAAACTTCTCGCTTATGTACAAGAAGCTTCTAGAATCGAAAATCAGAAACTACTGGCTGAAGTACGAGAAACTTCTTGAGCTGAGAACCAGAAATTATTTGAAACTTCTAGAAACGAAAATCAGAAACTTCTGGCTGAAGTACAAGAAGCTTCTAGAAACGAAAATCAGAAACTACTGGCAGAAGTATGAGAAGCTTCTAGAGCTGAAAATCAAAAACTGCAAGCAGCAATATTGTCAAAAATTAAAAAGGAGCTCGAAGTAACATCTGGTAAGCTGCAGGAAATCCAGGAGTCGGTCAGCAAAAGAATCACTAGTGTCGAGGAAAGGGTGTCCCATTTGGAAAAGGTCGTTGACGCGAAAGTAGACAATTTGGAAAAGGCCGTCGACAGAAAACTCGTAATGATGGAGGAAAAGATCATCAACCTCCAGAGCCAGCGACCGGAACCAGTGCGAGACGTATCTTAAAGCACCAGCAGGATGAAAACACCTTGCTTTGATGGGAGTTCGCCCCTATCCGTCTTCAAATTCCAATTTGAGACAGTAGCCAGCAGAAACGGTAGGACGATGGAGAGAAGGCGTTGGAACTAATACTGGCGTTAAAAGGTGTCGCGGCCGAGATCTTAGAGACCATGCCAGCCAGCAGTAGAAACAACTATAAAGACTTAATGGTGGCCTTATAGCGGAAATTCGGCGATGAGCACAAACGAGAGCTGTACCGTATGGAGTTGAGATGCCGCGCGCAAAAGGCAAACGATAGATAGACAACATTAAGGCTGAGGCGTTTGTGAATGGCATACGCGACCCTGACATCAAATTAGCGGTATGCTCCACACAGAAGACACATTTGCGGAGACCGTGACCTTCGCACTAGTCCAGGAGACCGCTCACACTATCTCTAGACCACAAATAAACAAAGTTCGTAAAATGGATGTCGTGGAGGAAGAGGGATGCCTTGTAACTAAAGTTAAGGAAATAGTGAAGCAAGCGTTAGAAGAAAACAGACAAAAGGCTAAAGTTAAATGCTTCAACAGTGGAAAGGCTGGACATTTCCAAAGAAATTGTAAAGCGCCACGTAAAAGATCCAGGTCAAGATCCATCAAGGGATAAGAAACGGGTGAACTACCAACCATCTTCATAAGAGTCCCCGTTAAACTAAAACGAGCTAGCACTTAGGGGCAAGTGCTGGCTCCCACAAGCGAGGACCCCACAATCTCAATATCAGTGATGCAACAGAACAACAACAATCTTACGGCCAGCGGGTACATACGTCACACCCTCACTATAGACACCGGGGCGACGCAGTTCATCATCAGGCCAGATGTAGTAAAGGGAAAATATGAGGCGCTTAGAAATGTAAGACTTCGGACAGCTACTGGAGAGCCTGCCACCGTCCACGGAAAAACAGAGGCGAAGGTGACTATAGCCAACATTAGTGTCACACACATCTTTATTGTTGCCGATATTGTGGACAAGGTTATCATTGGAGCCGATTTTATGATAGCTCATGGTATCAATTTGAATATGCGGCAACAGATTATGAGTTGGCGAAATGTGGAGATACCTCTTGATGTGGGATACAAGCATCAAGTGCACGCCAGAAGAATAGTTGCGGTCGAACAACTAAAACTGCCACCTCAGAGCGAATCACTGATATGGGCGCGTAAGGAAGGAGATTGTGAGGAAAACCGCTTGTGGGTTGTGGAACCAGTAGAAATACAGACGGATTTAATAACAGCAAAGGCCCTCGTCAAATCTACAGAACAGAAAATAGTCCCTGTGAGAGTGCTGAATCTATCAGGCAGTGAAAAAGTCATCAGTAAGAACTCAGAAGTCAGTCAATGTGTTCCAGTAGAGGCGGTAATAAACAGCGAACAATCGCCGCAAACTGCCGAAATGTCAGCCAAGGACCAACAGGAATTTACTGCAAGTGTGGAGAACTGGGTAGCAGGCTTAGCAGCTCCAGAGAGAAATAAAGCTAAAAAGCTGCTAAAGAGGTATGCTTGCGCTTTCGCCACAAATAATAAAAGACAAGGAAGAACAGGCATGGTAAAACATGAAATTGATACTGGCGAAGCGAGACCGATAAAACAAGCATCCAGAAGCGTACCGCTGGTGGAGCGTAATGAGGTTAAAGAGCTAGTCGACGAAATGAAGAGGAGCGGCGTAATCGAGCCATCATCAGGTCCGTGGAGCTCACCTGTAGTCTTAGTCAAAAAGAAAGATGGCAGTACAAGGTTCTGTGTAGACTACAGGAACCTGAAAGGACAGTTACCCGCTACCGAGAATTAATGACACACTCGACACGCTAGCTGGAACGAAGTGGTTCTTCACATTGGATTTACAAAGCGGTCATTGACAGGTGAAGATTGCAAAAAAAGACAAGGAAAAAACTGCATTCAGTGCGACCGGGGGCTTATAGCAATTTAAAGTTATGCCATTTGGAGTCTGTAATGCTCCGGCCACATTCCAGCGACTTATGGAACGTATACTCAAGGGACTGCATTGGAAGACTTGTCTGGTGTACCTGGACTATATCATATTAATGGGCAGAACTTTCGACGAACACCTCAATGGTGATTAGAGGCTTTTATTTCAAGAGGTTTACAGGTATAAGGAACAACATTAATGGACATAACATATTCTAAATAAAGTATTTATTACTTTTCATGGAGATTTTGCAACATATTTTAACATTTGGAAATTGAATTTGCGAACTAAACAATGGTATAAAATACATACCGCATATCTTCTCCGACCTCTTTGATATTGAGATTGTGGGGCCCTCGCTTGTGGGAGCCAGCACTTGCCCCTCAGTGCTAGCTCGTTTTAGTTTAATAGGGACTTTTGTGAAGATGGTTGGTAGTTCACCCGTTTATTATTGCTTGATGGTGAGATGGATCTGGCTCTTTTACGTGACGCTTTACAATGCCTTTGGAAATGCCCAGCCTTTCCACAGTTGAAGCATTTAACTTTAGCCTTTTGTCCGTTTTCTTCTAACGCTTGCTTCACTATTTCCTTGACTTTAGTTATGAGGCATTCCTCTTCCTCCACGACCTCTATTTTACGGACTTTGTTTATTTGTGGTCTAGAGATAGTGCGAGCGGTCTCCTGGGCAAGTGCGAAGGTCACGGTCTCTGCAAATGTTGTCTTCTGTGTGGAGCATACCGCTAACTTAATGTCAGGATCGCGTATGCCATTCACAAACGCCTCAGTCTTAATGTTGTCTATCAGCGGGTGGTTTCTCCTGGGTATGTAAGCTGCACGAACCTCTCAACCTCCATTGCAAAGGCTTGTACTGACTCGTTTGCCTTTTGCGCGCGGCATCTCAACTCCAAGCGGTACAGCTCTCGTTTGTGCTAGTCGCCGAATTTACGCTGCAATGCCGCCATTAATTCTTTGTAGTTGTTTCTATGGCTGGCTGGCATGATTTCTAGTATCTCGGCTGCTACACCTTTTAACGCCAAAATTAGTTCCAAGGCCTTATCTTCATCGTCCCATCCGTTTCTGTTGACTACTGTCTCAAATTGGAATTTGAAGACGGATAGGGGTGAGCTTCCATCAAAGCAAGGTGTTTTTATCCTGCTGGTGCTTTCAGATGCAAGTCGCACTGGTTCCGGTCGCTGGCTCTGGAGGTTGATGATCTTATCCTTCTTCATTACGAGTTTTTCGTCGACGGCCTTCTCCAAATTGTCCACCTTCGCGTCAACGGCCTTCTCCAAATGTGACACGCTCTCCTCGACACCAGTGATTCTTTTGCTGACCGACTCCTGCATTTCCTGCATCTTTCCAGATGTTACTTCGAGCTCCTTTTGCTTTTTTGTTTTTGATTTTCAGCTCCAGAAGTTTCTTGTACTTCAGCCAGAAGTTTCTGATTTTCTGTTCTAGAAGCTTCAAATAATTTCTGGTTCTCAGCTCTAGAAGCTTCTTGTACATCCGTTAATACTTGCATTATTTTCATCATAGCGGCTAGCAACGAATTTATGTCGACACCGCTAGACGTTGCAGGGGCCTGAATCTCTCGTTCCTCTTCATTCTCGAGCTCGTAGGATTAGATGTCGATGCTCTGAAACTGCCTCTGCAGTTCAATCTTTGTGCCGGCTGTTAGCAGCTCCAATTTACCTAACTCTCGTTTAAGCCGGTCCACTCTTAGTTCCGTGAGCTTCATTTCAATTAATCTTTTTTTTTTAGTTATTTATTTTTACTTTTGGATTTTACAATCCCACTTCTGACACCAATTGTTACGTTTTTACCTTTTTAAAAACGTTTATGTATGAGTTCGTTTATTGCAAACCAAGTAAAAACAAATATGTGTTTTTTTTAATGAAACTCTTTATTAAATATACTACTTTTATATCACACTGTTCAAACTTAACCGATGCAACGTACGCAATAGTAGCTACTCTATTCAGAACGCATAACTTCGAACCACGACTTTTATTTCAAATGCAACTGCATGCAAGGCTGACTGAATTCACTCTGACTTGTTGTCTGCTTTCTCTTGCCCAAGGTAGATTTATATAACAGGTAGGAACGTCTCTACAAAAAATACAACAATGCAAAAACAACAGGATTCTGTTTTTGTTAAAGAGTATGCGTAATGTCAAAAACAGCTGACCAAGTGTATTCATCACTGACTGACGAATAACAATAGAAAGAAAAATGTTAAAAAATTTATAAAAATGTTTACAACAAACACTAAAAAAACAACAACATTTTGACATTTTAACCCTCATCAGCTGTTCACTTGAGGCTCGCATTCAGCCTGATGATGGTTCTCGAAGTAGACGATTCGCGTTCGCGCCTTCTAGAGAATTCTATAGCTACTGCATTATGTTTATGTACTATGTTCTCTTAGGTTGTTGTTGCGTTCGCTTACATGTCTGTCTCTTTTTCTCTCATACTTGTTGCAGCTGGTTTACTTATGTAGTATTAAGATTTAAATTTGTTGATTTAAATACATTTATTGTTAAATTTATTAATTAAATAACAAAATTGGATTTGAATAAATTATATTTAAAATAATTCTTTTAAATTAAAATACAAAACTGAATTGCCTGACTCGGCAGCCAAATATATAATTATAAATTTGTCTTTTTTATATTGAAAACTATTATTTTTCCAATTCGATCAAGTATTTAAGTTTTATTATGTTTATGTTTTTCAGTCCGCTTACTGTTATTATTTTAGTTCAGTTTTCTTTTAACCCTACGGGATCGTCTTAATCCTTTGGAATGCGATCCCACACCTATAATAAGTTCGATGTATGTGTTAGTGTGTATTTAGTATGCATTGTCTTTGTATTTGTAGCTTTTGTTTATCTTTATGAATGTGAAACGAAATGAGGTCATTTCGACTATTTTTGCGTAACGATATGTATGGGAAATGAGGCAAAGAGTTAGAATGGTTCAAGTTTATCTACGAAATTGAAACCTTAGTTGTCTGAGAACTTGACCTCAAGTTCTCTGCCGGAAATAATTTTAATGCTATTAAGTATATAAATAAAAATATAAAAGAGACAAAAATAAATTAAAGCTACAAATACAGCCGACGCGTCACGTAGCAATTTTAGAATTAACTAAATAGTAAGCACCTTAATTATTTTGAAGGTGGCACCACAGAGTTTTGATTCTGAAAGTTTGAGGAGTCGACATTATTAATCTGGGCAAAAACTATTTTGGGTATTTTTTTTTTTTTTTTGGTTCGAATGAAGGATCTACAGAGGCAACAGTTTGTTTAATTGATGCGAATGAAATTCATCAACGAATAGCTGACTTTCGCTTTGAAAAGTTTTGGCGTACTTACGTAATACGGAGCTATTGATCACACGGGATGAAGAAAAGGAAGAAGAAATTCTTCAGCGTTCCACACAGAAAATTGGTTCCCAATATGAAACAAGTCTTTTATCTTTAGACAAGGTGGATTTGAATTTGTTGAAAGCTGCGATGTTTGCAGGGTGTAGAGCGAAAAATGGATAAAAAAGAGGTAGGCAACAGTGGCCACCGTACTTGAGATGTGCACAAGATATTCTGCTAGCTTACCCTTCACCAAGTGCAATACTAGATTGTACTCTTTTCTGTTGCTCTTGATTTTACGAGTGCACTGAAATATGTTTTTCTCTTTTATTCAGAGTATACAACATCACTCGTTTATCTGTGAAGTAACGGAAATATGCTTTGTGTTGTAAGAACATATTTCAATACAATTTCAATTTTATTGAGAAAACAAAACAAATCATTACATAAGTATAATTAACCGATAACATTAAGTTGATAAGAACTTAAAACTATATCGTATTGTTTCAATAAACATTAATGACATTAAAGTCCCGTGTAAAACCACAAGACCAGTTGAATATATAAGTACAATATTTTACAATAAACGAATAAAAGAGTAAATTTATATTGCTCAAAATGACTTAGGTATGTCAAAAATGAGATCCTAAAATAGCACTTAAAACTAAATAACAATTAAACATAAAAAACAAGATATAATAGGAAAATATTGGCTTTTATTCGATACCGGACATGAATGACCATATAACTGTGGTAACAGGTATTCATCAATTAACTCTTATTAAGGCATCAGTCCTCATGTATACTATCCATTGGTGATAAATAATTACTCTCCGATCGATTAATTTGATTCTGTTAAGACTTTCAAGGAAGATTACATAGTCAAAATTAACAGATATCATTAATTGAACTTAAAACTATATAGAATTGTTTTAATAAACATTAACGACAATAAAAAATCACGAATAACGTCATAAGCTTAGTTGAACATATTGTTACAATATTTCACATTAAACGATAAACAAGTAAATTATTATATTGCTTAAAATATAATAAAAATTAAAATTGACTGAAGGAAGGTATGTAAAAATTGAGATCTTACAATAAGACTTAAAATCGAATAGCAATTGTGCATAAATATAAAATATAACAGAGAAATATTAGCCTCTATTCGAACCCGGACATGAATGACCATAGCCGGCACTCATCATTTGCACTTAATAAGGCTTCAATGTCCTCATTTTTAATTTCTATTGGTGGTAAATAATTACTGTCCGACCAATTAAATTCAGATTGAACTTGAATAATACCCACCATAAATCAGTTCTCATGGTACCCAAGGCGATCTACATATTCCTTAAGTGAGGATAATGCGTACAAAGAAGAGGGTATTATCCCGGCCTTTCTATAAATAGTTGAGTTTGAAAATTTCTTTATAAAGTTTTCATAATTTGCATTAACGCGGAGTCTCAGACAACTCTGTTCTACAATTTCTCAGCTCCCTCATTACCGTTGCGGAAACCGAGAACCAAATGGGAAATCCATATAGGATTGTAAAACGGATACACACCTTGTAAATTAAAAGTTTGCACCCCTGACTTAAAGACGATTTACTAATAATCTCGAAAACATGCCCTTGACACGAACGCCTCTATGTCTGGCAATTCTGCATATTTCAGTATTGAAGCTAAATTTTCAGTATTGTCATTTGAATTTCAGTAGTGTCTTCGTTGAAAAATATGCGTACATACAGTGACGAGCAGAAGTGAGTGCATGTTCAGAATACTGAGTTTCGTCATCCACAAAAACAAAACCATGCAAGCAAATACAAAAAAAAAAAAATTAATTTTAATTCTTTATTTTATTCTTAACAAATAGCAGTAAAAAAACAATTATTAATGAAATGAATTCAATGAGTTTGAATGAAAAAACGAAAACAACCCAAATAAACTCAATTTTCCACGTTTCAACAAAATTTAAGAAACTAGCCCAATTTCAATATTTGGTCCATAGACCCTTATTAGAAATAGCTTGATTTACGCGGTTTGAGATGCTTTCTACCAAATGATCAATAAGATCTTTCGGAATTCGATGCCATTTCGCATTTATACAATCCGAAAGTTTAACCATGTTTGTTGGGGCTGTTTCGTACTGTCGGAGCCGGATTTTCACGAATGGCCAAACATTTTTAATCGGATTGAGGTCGGGACTTTGTGCGGCCATTCCAGCAATTGAAAATTTTGTTTCCCATCCCATATATTTGCAATTTTTGCTGTGTGCTTCAGATTACCATCCTGTTGGAAAATAATTTCTTATTCGGGATAAGCACATTTGTCCATAAAATTCGGAAAATGGGCTTGCAGAATCTTTAGATAGTCTTTTTTCGCATGATACCATTTACTAAATGTAGAGGGCCAACATGCCACCATATTAAGCATCCCCAAACCAAAATATTTTCACCACTATGTTTAACAGTTTGCTTCACATGGTATCTTTGAACACGTTCCCTGGATCTGCGTTAGCAGTACTGCTATGCTATGCTTTGGTCTATGGACCAAATATTGAAATTGGGCTAGTTTCTAGAATTTTCTTGAAACGTGCAAAATTGGGTTTATGTGGTTTATTTTCGTTTTTTCATTCAAACTCATTGAATTCATTTCATTAATAATTGTTTTTTTACTGCTATTTGTTAAGAACAAAATAATGTTTTTGTGGATGATGAAACTCAGTATTGTGAACATGCACTCACTTCTGCTCGTCACTGTAAGTGTTTCTATGCATTCTTTGCTTTCGCCATAAAGATTACAGCAATAATCTCTCTTCAAACTGCTATGTTAATATTCGTTGTTTTTATTTGTTTGTTTTTTAAAAACAAAAACATTTTATCTTTCCCATTTACTGAAGAAAGAAATGCACGTTGTGACACTATGAAGAGTATAATATTTTTGTTGCAGTCTTCACACAACTATCTTTTATACTGTTATACAATGGGAGGCGATTACCCCAAATAAAGGTCTTTTACTACAGATCAACAGCACTTACTTCGAACTAAGAATAGTTTTGTCATATGCAAAACGGTTTTGTAAGTAATGAACAATGGTGTACCAGAAGTGGATAAATTATTTATTTGTTTATTAATTTATTTATTTAATATACTTTACAAATATTTTTATAAAATGCATGTAAGTTTAAGGCGCGGGTAGCCAGACCATAAGTGCTCGTCTAATATTAACTTGTTATATGTTACAAGAGTTTTATGTAACAAGAGTTAGCTACAAAAGTATATAAACATATTTACATAGATAAACATTTACTGGTATACCAGCGAAGTATGTTTAGAGATTAAGTTAAATAAACATTAATGTTATCTTCAGAAGTGAGTTTAAAGCCAACTGGATACGATATTCACCCCTATCGTGAATTAAATGTGAAAAGTTTATTCCCATAAAATTTTCATTTCCCAGGTTGGGAAATTTGCTACCGTGAATATCATGGGAACGTTTGTTTTGCTATCAATATGTCGTGAGTGTACAATAGGGAAGAAGAAAATGTAAATATCCATAGGTAAAGTAAAAAATTATTGAAAATATGTGGCTAAGTGATATAAAATGTAATTAAATTTAAGTTTTATAATTATTATACACAAATTTGTAGCTTAAAAGGTAAAGAAAAATGTTCTGAATTGGTGCTATTATATCACTAAAAGAGGAGAAGATCCAACAACAGCGGATAGCTCGTCGTGCTTTGCGAGATGCATCCAACCCATTAGAGCTATCCAATACATTGTAAGTGGGTTAAGTTTATTTAAAGAATTTAAATCAATTTGTTTCCATTTCAGATTTATTCAACATTACAGAGTAAATAAATATGCGTTTTCATACTTGTTGGATATTTTTACAGGTTCTATGTTGCCAACAAAAAAATTACTTGGTAAAATTATCGTAAAACTAAGCGCATGCTTACGTTTTTTTGCAGAGGGTGAATACTAAGAAGGTGTTGGAAGAGATTACGAAGTAGGAATGATGCAATCCACTTTTTGCCAGGTGCTCTCTCAAGTGTTGGTTGCTTTTGAAAAATGTCTCTGCGCAGAATGGATAAAATATTCGTCAAAAGAAGAAACCTGAGCCAGTTGTCAGGAGTTCTACCGACAATTTGGCATACCCGGCGTCATCGGATGTATTGATGGAATCAAGTTCCCCAAAGAAAATAAAATGAACAAATTGACCCAAAAAATGGGAAAAATGTTTTTGAAAAATTCATTCACGATAAGGCGAAATTTTTAATGGGAACATTTTTTTTTGCATGTCAATCGCCGCTGAATTACATACAAGAAAATGACAATACATTCTATGGGAAAAATTATTCGTGATCGCACTTTTGGGAAATGGGAAAAAATTTTAGGGAAAAAATTATTCATGATAGGGGTGATTGTGTTTCCGCAGACATTTTAATATTCTGCAAATGTTGTCAATTCTACTACTGTCAAGTATATCCTCCAGTGATCCATCGATCTTCGACATAGGGCACCTAGTAGGCATACGAAGCACTGTATCCCATCGCAGTTAGTATATTTAGGAGGATCAGAATTCTCGAAGTAATGTTTGGTGTTAAAGATATATTTTCCTACCCTTAAGCATTTTCCTTCTACAGCAGAAGTCCAACAATCCAGCACGTTCAGGACCAGCTTGGTGCCGGACTACCTAAAATTCCGGTCGATCGGGCGGTAGTTATAAGAACAATTAAGTTAATAATTAAACTACAAATACAGTATGCAAATACACGCATACAACAAAGTTTATTTTACTTTTCATATAATATATTACACGTGCTGTAAAACATATTTTACTAAGATTTAAAAAAGTCACGAATATTTTTTTTGTTTTCTTAATTTCGCTTCGTGATTGATTAACGGAGCCGCACTGCACAGGGAATTGTTGTGACAGCTGAAACTAGCCGGCCGCTAATTTTTTCTGAACAATACTGAGCGCTTCCGGATGATCTCTTACTACCCCGAAAACTTCCGAGTAGCTCTCAAGAGTTTTTATCTTTTGGATAAAACCAAATTTTTACAATTTGCTGGAGTGAAGCCGACTTTTTGTTAAAAAAAGTCGTATATGATTCTGTAAATCGACTTTCGAACATTCACCTTTTGTCTAAAAAGGTCGAAGTCGACTTTGCAATCTATTTTTATTCATTAAAATTATTTGCTGTTATCTACTTTTTTTGGCAGTAAACTTAAATGCACTTACCAGCATTAATTAACGAATTAATTAACTGCCTTTAATTAACGTTAACTGCCTTTTCAGCTCCTCTGTCTGCATATTCATTTCCTCCCATACCAATGTGAGATGGTATCCATAGAAGCAAAATACGGAGTTCGTCGTCCAAAATTCCTTTGCGATTTCCTATTAAAGCTCTAATTCCACTTTCGCTATCTACTGTTCTAAAGATAGGGAAATTTCTGCTTTTATTCCGACTATTTCTGCAGTAAAAATGGAACCCAGCATTTCTTACGATCTCTAATAGTTTATCTTGAAATTGCTTGCATATAGAATAAGATGTTAATCCGACTTGGAATGATTAATCGGTGTCATAAATGCCATCTGGGGAGAAAGTGGTCACTTTTTGCGGAACATTTTTCTAAAGCAGATGGGACATCGTAAATTGCCATCTATTTTTCCATTCAATTGGTTTTCGCTGCAACGAAATTTTAAATTTTCTCAAAACTGAGATCAGCGTTACCGCTGGTAATTTTTAAGAAGTCGCACAAAAAGGGGATTTTGGCAGTAAAAAGGGGCAACATTTTAATTTTTTTTTAATTTTTTTAAAATTATTGATCTGTTTTATTTCTAGCTTTAAAATGTATATAATGTATATAGGCTTATTATTTTTTGGCTAAAAATTTGTTTCTATTATAAATTTTTTTTATCTCTATTAGTTCATTTTCTTTTCTTTTAAAAATGTTGCCCCTTTTTACTGCCAAAATTCCCTTTTTGTGCGACTTCTTAAAAATTACCAGCGGTAACGGTATATATATATTCAAGGAGCACTAACAGCTAAGGCCATCAGCTCGAATTATAAATTAGATATATTATGAGCTAAAATTAAGATTATTAAATAGATACTATATACATAAATTTTGATAAGATTAAATGATTAATTTGATGTTAATAATGAAGTCATGTATTTTGATGATATTAATGGAGCTTGGTTCTCTGAGGACGTCGAATCCCGACAGGTTGCCTTGTTTTGAAGTGTTATTATTCGGAGAGTTGACAAAATAACCGGTGTAATTTTTTGGCGTAATGGGGTTGAAGTTGTAGGAACAATGTGTTTCTTGCAGCGAAATGAAACAAGGGTCTATTTCTCTCATGAGTAGTTGAAGATTCTGATAATTATTACTAAAGCCGTTGATATTCCATTGTAAAACAGTAAACTCCATTTATAAAGATAGAAAAGATATTTGAAAAATTAAGTTGAATGTAGATCCATATATATTTCGTTTGAGTCTTCTTTATCAGATTTCGGGATGAAATAATTATTATTGGCTATTAAAAATTTTGTTAAATTTGAAATAGGTGATTTGTATTTGTCCGTGGTAGAGATATTAAGTTTTTGGTAGTTGTTTACGGTTGGAATGTTTTTTCGTGGTTTGAGGTTATCAAGATTAGTGATTTGGGCTGGTTCATTGGCGATGGTTGGTGTAATTTGCTTTGAGGTAGATGGGGTATTGACTTTAGGTTGAAGGGATGTTTGAGCGGGATAGTTTACTGATACTTTGCTTGCTGAAGGAGGGTTTGTGTTATCGATAGGTTGCTTGCTGCTAACAGGTTTTTGTAGTGTAGGGGGGCAAAAGACTTTTGATGCGTAGGAGTTATTATGAGTTGTGTCAATGGGATTATTTTCTCTATATTTCCGGCGGGCTTCACCTAGGCTATTTTCTTGTTTTTATTTTCAAAATTTCCTTAGATTGAATGTAACGGAGACAGTTGTTATCGGCAGATGAGTGTTCGCCAGAACAATTAATACACACCGTTCGTGTGCACTTTTCGGGATCATGGGGAGGGAGACTGCATGTGGGGCATGTGGTATTTCAATTGCAACGATTTTTGGTGTGACCCAATTTTCGGCAATTCCTGCAACGCATTGGATTCGGGATGTAGTGGTCCAGTTTACATTCATACCAGGCCACATCTACCGATGATAGAAGGCGATAAAGATCAAAAGTGAAAATAATCTTATCAGATGGAATACGTGAGTTAACGTCTTCACTAGGTTTTGTGAATTTATAAACGCTAGTGACACCTTGATTCTTCATTTCTTGTACGATTTCTTGCTCAGGAACATGTATGAGACAGGGTACATATATAACACCTTTGACAAAGTTTAATGTTTCATGAAATAGGGCACAAATTTGCGAGAGTCTTGGCTTTCAAAAATTTTTTGACAGCACGAGTATTACGCGTAAGGATTAATAAATTTCCATCGCGAAGTGAGGTTATGGATGTGTATTCAGTGGAGATACATTCTACGCCTTTCTTTAAAGCAAACGGGCTAAGAGTTGATAGTGGTTTTTTTGGGTCAGACGAAGAAATAACAACGTATTTAGGGTTATTATTATTATTGCTGTTCTGAGGAGTGGGTAGATCGGGATAATTGGTAAGTTTCTATTTCTTGGGCCGGCTTTCAATATAATCCCCCAGAACAGAGAATCTGTTGCCGGAGAATTTATCCGGAGGATCCGGGGCCATGGTCACAACAAAAAATGCTCGAATTCCTATTAAACTTTTGTCAAAATCACAATCAAAAAACGAGAAAAAGTAAGAAATTTGGAAATATAAAAGATTAAATAGAAGTTAACTGTGAGTAACGGAGTAGAAATACACGTATACAGAAAAAAAAAACAAAAAATTACGAATGACAACCGTTTGCTTTGAATGCTAGACGATGACTGCTTTAAAATGTAATTTCATTCAAATGTATGAAAGTTAAGACATTTAAATTTCAAAAATAAAAAATTCATTTTTAAATTTATTAAAATTCCATTAATAAAACTTTTTTTTGCTAACCCACTATATAATAATACGAAACAAAACTATTATTATAACTAAAAAACAGTTCATTAAAAATAAATACAAAATTTAGTATTTTGTAACAAAGGCTAGACTATAAAAATTGAATAATATTCTTGGATCATTCTACTCACTTGTCCATTTTCACATCCTTTATTGTGGGGTTTCTGCAACAACCAATTTTTAGTTTTCAATATTTTGTAATTTTTGTACTGTTTACGAAAGACAAGCATGTGCTCAACGTAAATTAATAAAGTAGCCACACAACGAATGTCTACAAAAACCACAGGCAATTTGTTTTTGTTATATGGTTTGAGCTGTCAAAAATTTGCAGGCTTATTAATTTACTTTGAAGTGCTTAAATTAATTAATAACAAAATACACGTTTGTTATTGTAACAAAAAAATATGTAAATAAAAAAAGATAAAAAGCAAGTTTTTGTACATATAAAGAATTATATTTGAAAGCTGATTGTTCCGAAAAATGTAAATAAAAGAAAAAATACTTTTTCTAAAAAAAAGGGGATAAAAGGGTCAAAAATCTTGAAAAGTGTCAAAAAGTGGCGGTGTAAATGAAAAAGTGGCAAATTGCGATTTTAGTCGCTCAACGGTAACGCTGATTGAGATTATATTACAAATTACATATGACCTGCGGTCAGGCATAGGACTGAGAGTTTTAAAATATGATTCCTGTAAACCATCAGATGAGAGAGTAATCTATCTGGATGCCATTTTTCTAATAATTCCTTAAAATCTGAAAACTTAGCTTAATTTCTAAACTTTTCCAAGTAGAAAAGAAGAAGACCAGATGCCGTTTTAAAGATGTTTAAAAAGTGAAGTCGCTGTGGTCTAGTAGGTAGTGTGTTGGCTTATTAGACGTAAATGCCAGGGTTTGAGTCACAGGCCAGACATCAAAACAAAATACAAAAAGTATTTTTTCGGCGATTTCCTCTCAGCAGATTTCTGGCAAAAACTCTAAGAGTAAATAAAATAAAAAATCGACTTTAAACTGTAGGTCCCGCTACTCATGTATGAAAAAAAGAACACACACAACATAAGTGGTGTGCGAAACTAGGTCAATAATCCTGACTGATGGGTTCTAATGACCAATTATGTAATGTATGTATATGTATGTTTAAAAAGTTTTTATCCTAATTATGTTTTGCGTTGAAGTCCAGCCAAAGATGGAAATTCCATGTAAAATTGTATAAGTTTCAAAATTTATATTTGTTGTTACGACCTGATTAAAGCTCTCAATGTCGTCAGAAAGAATTAAATTATGTTTACCATTTTCAAGATTTAGACGCAATCCTTCTACGAGTACGTGTACACTGCACCTGGTTAAAAAAACGTGATGCAATTTAGACAAGTTTGATCTATTCTTTCTACAAAATTGTTGATAAGGCTGGTAGTAGTGATTAGGACGGTAGCCTTTAAGACTATTTGGGCTTTTACCAGGTTTCGGTATAGGCGGTAAAATTGCGCTCTTCTAATCATGCAGATAGACCACAGAAATTAAAATATTGTTGTGAAGTTCACAAAGGCGAATCTTAAGATTTTCAGAAGCATTTTTTATCATGTGTAATGTTTTTATTACGTGATGGGGTGGATCCCTTTAATGATTTCAGTGTCTCCTCTAGTCCAGAAAGAAGAATTCTTTAGTTCATAATTTAGTCTTTTGTTTTTAGTCTTTATGACGTTAGAGTCAAAAGCTTTATGTCTGTTTTCGTTAACATAAATCGTTGGAAAATTTGTGAATTTATTAGTTCTCCAAAGCGTCGAACTTCCATTAAGGGATTAACAGGGTTTAAAAATGTTCCCAAGTGTTTCTCTTTACTGTCTTACATTCTCTCTTAATTTTTGCAAAAATTCTTCTATATCTTATTATATAAATATTATTGCTAATTCTTTTAAAATTTTTTTCTGGCTTATCAATTTTGATATTTCCGATTGAAACAAATTGGACTATTTTTTATTTTGGGTTTTTGACTAAGGGGAATGAATTATTTATTATTTTTCTTCTTTATTTATGTTTGAAGATATTTCAAAATGGTTTAATTCTAGATCTGCTTTTTTTCACAAAAGAGACCAGGCAGCATTGTTTTCCATAAAACGGGGCAAGAATTTTCCAGTTACAACATCAAAGTAGTTTGTAATTTTTATTGGGAAATGATTGACAGCATCCGTTATTGGTAGGCAGTTTCTTTTCAGTTATGGAGCGATAAATGTGGAAGACATTATAACGTCTACTGCAGTCATAGTATTCCTGGTGTTACGTAGAGTAGGGGAACCATCGTTTAAAATTATTACGCTATTGTTATTGGTAAATTCTTCAAACTTTCTGCCATTTGGTGAGTTAGAGACCTAACCCCGTAAAATATTCTTGGACTTAAGTCGTCTAGTATTATATGGTGATAATTTCCATTTAATGGTATTTCATTAAGCAGCAAGTTCGATATATATATGTGACTTTCTCCATAAACATTTTCTATAGAAAGGTTTGTGTTGGCCTTACAATCTTTTGGAAGAGAAGACTATTTGCGTATTTTATATGTTGTGAAACATGTAAATTATTTTTGGCTAGAATAGTTATACATGCCTTAAAATAGTCATAGTCATCAGGGAGGAGGGTGTAGTTTCATGCAATAAATATGCATTCTATTGATTTTGCATTCTTGGCTTTTGTTGACATCTCTTTTTTTGTTTTGGAAACAGGGAATTGAGTGATATTAGTTCCGCTTGAAATTTGAATTTTATGTTTCGTTGGAACGAGTATGTTTCGTATGTTCGTTGTAATGTGATCCAATCATTTATCCATTTGAAAGACATTATGAGACGCACATAGGAGTATTTCCAAACTTTTTTATCAATTTGAGTAGTAGAGGCAACCAAAAACTTGGAAGATTTAATTGGTTTTGACTAGTTTCTGAAAGAGGTATAAACGAAACAGGTTATAGTCCGGGGGAAAAACTCCACTCATGTATTAAAAAAAAATTATAGAAATTAAGTGCTACCAAATGTAATGAAATAAAAAAATGCTTCGTTTTTTATACTTTATAGAAAATATACACAAGCTCTTAACAGATAACCGATAACAAATACTAAGCACATCTTCACTTGGCTATTGTCCTACGAACTAACCTTTAACACAAGAAACTATATTCAATGTGACCAAAAACCATACAAATTTCGATTAATGATTAAATATTTACGAATTTTTATTGAAGAAATTATTAAAATATATTCTAAATTTTCCCTTTTTAACACAAAATAAATGTTTATTTACATTCATTTATTTATTTACAGCTGTTTTTATTTTATTTTGTTTTTTTCAGCTGTTGTCAACATTTTTATGTTGGTAGCTATGATTTAGTAAGAAGAAAATCCATTTTTTAACACATTTCTTTCATGAACAAAATATGTACATAATAGTTTATATGAACATATAAAGTACGTCACATCACTTTTTCTAATTTTACACAAGTAAAAAACGTTGTAATATAACAAGTACTTCATATATAGAAACATTTTGAATTATTAATATAAAAACGTTACTTTTGGTCGCAAAAATCAAAAAATAGGTAGATATTAATGGTAGATAACATTACGAATCATAATCATTCAAAAACTCGATTTTGATTTTTTTTCAATGATATACACATATGATTGTTTTTGTGTACTGAGTGTCATCTATTTTGAATTCATTAATTTGTGAACAAAAAAATGGAGGATAAATTAACTGAAAACACTCGTTTTGTGTTCGTTTGAGAATTTTCGTAGGCCTTAATAGCGCAAAATATCACATATGTAAACTCATAAATTTGAAATTAATGCCATAATTTCTTTTAAAATTGCAATTTGATTTTCTATTTTTCCCAAAAGTGTTCTTGTTTGCTTGTTTACTACAACAGCTGTTCAAAACAAAAAACCACTCGTATAAAACGCAGGAATCGCATGTAACGCAAGGCGCATGAAACGTATGGAATACGGCTTTATATTCCTAATCTTCCTTATCTACTCGAGGTTTCCGAAAGAGTTTATTTGATCAATATTGCTATAATGTTTATTTCTTAATATCATATTATTTACAGTTTTTTATTAAAATTTTCCAGTATTAGTAAGATTGTAAAAGTTTTGTCGGTACGAATAGCGTTAAATATCATGCAAATATGATTTCATACTTTCCTCTCACAATCCAACAACGTAATGGCAACACTTCTATACGAAATCATATGTTTTAACAATTTGCTTTTATCTCTTATGTTTACCGCAGAGTGGTGTTTACTTTGTTTTTTGATTTAAAAGTAGGAAAAAGTTTTGAAGGAATCATGTTAAAACCAAAAGCTTTAACGCAAGTATTGAGTCAAGCGAATACAGGAGGAGTACAAAATACATTGTAATACTAGATATACTTGAAGTTTTGTAATGAGTAATAATAGTTATGTTTTACTTTGTAGGCTTCTTAGCCAAGAAGGTGCACTGTTAGCATATTCTGGTTACGGTGATAAAGACAAAGATGCTAGGGTGACTGCTGCTATTGCAAGCAATATTTGGGCTGCCTATGAAAAACATGGAAGGAATGCTTTTCGTGAAGACCGCTTGCAATTCGTTTTGCTAGATTGTGAATGTGGTCACGTCGCCATAACCAAGGTAAAAAGAAATATAATTTAAGTTACTGCTCCCCTTTTTCAGATTTTTTTTCAAGGTTGCTAGTATATTGTTATGCCTATACGCCAAGGAAAATGTCGGTCTTGGTCTTCTAAAACAGAAAGCAATAGCTCTGGCTTCTTATCTTGAGGGTCCATTAAAACAAATAGCAGCATCATGAAATTTCTAAATCCGTTATATTAAAAAGCAAATAAAGCAAATTACTTATTATTCATGTGTCTAACCATTTATTCCATCAATCTACCAAGCAGGAACCTATGGTTACTAAGCTTTAGAGAACCCCATAAGCTTCTGGTAAAGAAAATGATTTGAAAAATTATCAACAATAATTTAAATAAAATAAAATGCAACTTTGTCGAAATACCCCAAATAAACATTTTTATTACCTTTTGACTTTTTAAATTTGTTTATGAAAGGCAACCGAAGTTCATTGGCGTTGAAAGTTGTCTAAACAAACCCAGATACCAATTAAAAACTTATAGTTTATATCCAAGATCGAAAGGTTTCTCATTCCATGTGTAATATTTTTGCTAAGGATACAATTTTCTGGAGTCCCAAAAGAATAAATGAATTTAATTTTTCATCATGTTGAAAAAAATTAATAAAACATGAACAATGTAATCTTTGTCGCTAAAAATTTTATCTTAAAAACTATATTAAAAGAAAAATATCTTATTCAATAGCATATAATTTTAGAGTCCTGTCCATACTTGTTGATGCAATATATTGTGCGTGTTTGCCAAATCTCACGCCAGTAGCCAAAGCAGTATGGTCGTTGAATATTCTTAAGTCTTGCCATTGTTTGCACATATATACCCTAAAAAATAAAAGATATTAGTTAAAATAGCATGTAAATAAAAATTCCAAATATACGCTGCTAAATTCAGCAGAAAATAGAAAATATTTTACTGTAAAATGGATATTAGTCCATACGTTGTGTATAACTAAATTTAAAGGACATAAAATACTACCACATTATTCAATATGCTTTTATTTTTAATTGGATTGGTTAATTATGTAAATGATAAATATAAGAATTTGGTAAGTTTAATATTTATAAGTCTCTGCAGGAAATAATATAAAATAAATAAAATAAAAAAAAAAATAATATAATAATTTTAATGATGTATAAAATTGAGATCTGGCTAAATTGTTAAAATTGTAAGAACAATTTCTTCGGATCGATTTATAGAATAATTTGTGAACTGCATGGGAATGAATGTCTAGCGTCTTCACAAAAACTGATTGCTTGTTTATTGGCGGTAGCTGAACTTTAGAAATAAGAATTAAAAATTGCACTGGTAAAAAATTATTGGTTTTGTGGTAACAATCAGAATAATAATTGTATGAACATACATAATTGTATAAAATATATTTTGATTTTATAAATTTATTATAGATCACACAAGTTCATTGTTTATAAAAGTAAATATAGCCACACCTGGTAACAGGTAGTGATTGTCTTCCTTAGAAACGAAAAAATTAACAGAAAAATTATCACTCTTTTTTAACTGTAAAATGTATAAATTGAAAAAGAAAAATAAAATTTATCGTTTATGTGATGGTAACATAAAAAATTTTATTGTAGTGCTGTTATTCTAAGTTTATTATATTATTTTATTTTAATTTATTTTAGATTTTTATAAGCAGATTGATTTAAAAGATCCTGATACGCCCAAAATTATAAATTTGACTGTAGAAGATTTTAATGCGGTAATATTAATTTTTTTTTTGTAAAAAGCTTTTAAAAATCATAGTATATGTACATATGTTTAGTCTGGAGAAGTTGCAAATCCTCGAGCACCATGTGTCGTAACAACAATCGATCCGGAATATTCACGATATGCAGCATTACAACACAAAACAAGGAAATTTCGGATGAAAACGTATGTAGATAATTTAAGTAAATATTGTTATAATTTTTTTTTTAATTCATTGTGCAGTGCAGGGCAGCAAAACAAAAAAATATTTTTGTTAACATTTTTAACAATTTGTATACCGGTCACTTGATATGTCGCTTGTGAGTGTGTGTGAAATATCTAGTTTTCATATCTTTTTCTAATGTTTCGCGAACTTTAGCAAATAGCGGCAATAATTTATTTGTCAGCAGTGTAATTGATCCTCTTCAATTCTTAAAACAAAATATTAGACATAATAATTATAATTCAATTTTCATAGAATGTACAAATTATCAGCCACTATAACCAGTACACAAACAGACATGTGGCAATCATCTACACCATATTGTATAGTGTTTTATTATTGTACTGCGGCCTGTGCAATACACTCCAGATATAGAAATCGAGTAATAATGAAAAAATGAAATATGAAAATTTTCTACTTGTTGTTATGAAATTATTGTAATTAAATTATTGACTTCGAAAGAAAAATCAACGAATACATTTATGGATATAGAATTTGCGATTTCAAACACAACAAATCACCTACTCGTTGGGTTTCCATGTATGCAGATGCTCTGTTAATACGAATATATACATATATCCAATAGCTTGCAAAGCATGTATCAGTAGCGTTCGAGCCATACGTATTGTGTCTAGAAGCCACACTGTATACATTATAAGACTGCCATACAAGTTATTAATTGTTTTTCTGATTTTATTAAAACAATTCGTAGAATATGTATTGTATTATGGTATAAAATGCAATCTTTTTAAGGGACATACTAACGTTAAGGGAAATAACACGTAAAAAATTCATGATATTCGCTACACAAGAAAGATATTTGGAAAAACAAAGAGAAGCTGCATTTCAAGAGGGAATATATGCAAAAATTAAACGATGTCAAGAGGTAAACACATTTTGCAAACATATTGAATTGAAATTTATAAAATATAAACCAGTATTATGCACATTTATAATACCATAAAGTAACTTTCATAATAGAATAATATTATATACAGTTTATAGCCGATGCTTTACATAAGTCGGAATCGAATGCATTTAACGACATGAGAAAAACACAAAAGCACTTGGAGGAGTTACAAAAGAATAGAATTTCTGACGAGCTTAAAAACGAAATATCAAAGCATCAACGCGTGTTAATGGAGGTACAGGAAGAATATCGACGATTCTCATTTCTTCTTAAACTAATTGTACGTATGAATTCGTATTTAATAATGTGATAACATGCTAAATTACAATTTTAGGGATATTTTGATGAAATACTAGCTCTAGATGATATAGAAGAAATTAAAAACACAATGGAATGTTTGCTACGACCACCTGAGGAAGTTATAAATTTACAAATTAGTGAACGAAATCCAGTTGGAGAAAAAGAAGTTATATGTATTATTAATTACATGAATGAAGTTGTAAGACCCTATTTAGCTAAGCGTAAACATCTTAACGCAACTGTTTGGATAGAGGTAAAGTATAGAAATTCATTTGAAGTCTACACAATTTTCTCATGTACATACATAATTTAAGGGATATGAACGCATAAGACAAAAAATATTCAACTATAGTTGGCGGTTTACCAACGTTGCTTTATTAAACCATATAGTCGTAATCGTTTCTGATAAATCGGTAATCAATTCCTTATTTAAATTTTTCATTATTTCATATTACATTGTTATTGATTAGGAAAAAACAATAGCACATTATACAAAAAAAATTGTATTTTTAAAAGACCCCGTCTTCTTACAAGAAAGAATACAGTTTCTGAAACAGCGTTCCGTAGAAGTCCTCGACAATTTTGAAAAAAACCAAAAGAGAGAGTAAGCTTATTTTAAAAGAAAGAGTTCGTAATTTTATAACTTTAATATCTAATTTTAATTTAGCGCTCTCCAAAATAAATTACGTGCAATATTACCAGTTATTCTCGAAAGAATAGAATTATTGTTCTCACAAAATAATGTAGGTAAGAAAATGCATATCAATAAATCTGAAAAAAATGGCATTTTATTGAAAAAACTACGGACAACGAAACCAAGGATACTTTTAGAGTCTAAACCAGTTGTGAAGAGTAATAGTAACATCATAGAAAATGTTGAAAAACTTCAATGGTATTTAATGGTATACTACCTAACTATATTTAAAAATATATGTTTGTTGATAAAAACTAAACTATTAATTTTTCAGGGCTTATTACAAGATTTAGAAAAATTTCCTTCAGACCAATGCAAAAAAATTGAAAATCAAGTCAGAAAACGTATTCAAACACAAAAAGAGCTATCGAGACGAGTATTAGCAAAGCAAAATCGTCTGCAAAATTGGATGGAACATTTTAAAAGGCATGAACTCTTAAGGAGGAATAATTAGACAAGTATAACAACTATATAAAAAAAAATAAGAAATAAAGAAATATATATATCTCACCTTACGTCTGTACCCGCAATTGCCAAATATGTACCACTTTGATCGAAACATAAATCTTTTACTTCATAAGTATCGTCTAATTGTATAGTTTTGAAATTTTTTAGTTTACGCAAATCCCAAAGTTTAACGCAGGCATCATCTGCGGCTGTTGCAAGATAATATCCGTTCTCAGAGAATGATATTGCAGAGATAGGCCCAGTATGCCCAGGAAAGTTTGCAACATTGCTTTGTTCTTTAAGATCCCAAATTTTAACTTGAGAATCGTCAGTACCGGTACCGAAAATTAAACCATCAGGATGAAATTGTGCTGTAGTAAGACCAACTTCAGCCGTATCAATTACCTGCAATAAAAATATTTAAAATTGGATTTTAATGAGCACAAATTTTGCGTACCTTTGTCAATAAGCGTCCTGTTCGAATATCAGAAAACGCCCAATGCTTATCTGATGATGTTGAAAGAATATAGTCACCAGTTGGATGCAAGGATAACCCAGTAATTGGGCCATCATGACATCTAAGTAATAATTGCGTTTGCGAAGTTGGTACATTCCAAATACGTATTGACATATCAGGCGATCCAGTAATAACAGTGTCTTCGTTGGGATGGTATATTACTTTGGTAATTTTTTTGGTGTGACCCTTAAGTATGGCAACAACTTGTTCAGTATCTTTGTTAAATACAGTAGCGTTTTTATCATTGCCGCCAGTCAAGATTTTGCTATGATCAGCACTATTTATGTCTAATGCCAATATGCCAGGTATGGAAGCAGAGTGTAATCCAGGATGCGAAGCTACAGTTAGGAAAGTTTTTATTTGATCTTGAGTCACTAGCTCTTCTGGTACAGTGCGACCTCGTTTTTTTCGTTCCTGCGTTAATACAGTAGCCTTATCTTGTAACTTCTGTATAACCTCCGCACTCATACCAGCTAATTCTACGGGCTGTGAAGCAAGACCAGCGGCCTCAGATGCTATTGCTGGTTGTGGTATCGATGTCGGCGCTATTGATGCTCCAATTCCAGCCTGGGGCTTCAACGTTGCCAATGCTTCACGTGCTGCTGCTACTTCTTTATTAAGACGAGCTATAACACGACATGCTGCATCATGTTGATACAAAGCGTGAGATAGTTCCTGACGAGTAGTCTGTAGCTGTTGACGTTGTGTAAACGAATGCAACATTAGAGCATCCCATTCATCTTGTAGAGTTTTTAGTGTAGCGGGAATACTTGTGGCCGTAGGAGGCTTTGGTTTTACAATGGGTGGTGTTTTAATCTCAATTAACTCCTCCGCTTTCATCTCTTTTCCAGTAATAGGGTCGCAGCCATTCTCCAATATATATTTTTCAATAATACGCTTTTCATAAATAGCACCAGAGTGTGGTGAAATAACAGGGATGTCTGGAACCTCATTTGTAACTGTAAAGATTTAGAATTACTTACTAACATTTGCCATCAAAAATACAATTATATTTACGAATATATCGAACATAACCTTAAATTTAACATTAAATTTTATTACTGAATAAAACTTACTCGAACAAATCAACGACATTTTTACAAATTCTTCAGACTGTACACTTCACAAAGATAAGGATATTATTTTCAAATATTTTTGATTTGACTATAACTTTAACTCTGCAGAAATTCCGCGGCGGTAATGTAAAATGCAATGTTTTTTGTTTCACTACAAATTAATGTTTACTGCGATTGTTGCCAGTAAAATTTAAATAAATTAAGAGGTTACCAATACAAAATTTGTAAAATTCCAATTGAGTTGCCAGAATATAAGACATTTACTGGTAAATTGCTTAGAATTATCAGAATCAGCAAAGCATAGGAAATATGTACCGTTAATCTTTCCATATTATTAATTAGTTATATACTTGATTTCATTAAAACATTCGCAGTAAATTGACACTTTCGTTCCGGTTTGGATAAATGAACCTGCAATATTAAAATAGAATTGAATACCATTGTTATATAAAATTTGACATAAGTGTCAAGAAATCGGTTAAAGGTGTCGAAGTTTATATTATTTTTTTTCTCTCCTGGAAATCAATTTTTGCATATAAGTAGAAAAGGCCTATTATTAATTGCTCTTTTAAACCAGTGGTTGGAACCTATAGCCCCCGGAGGCCGAACATCTTCTGTTTTTTACACACATAGGACGCGAACGTTAACAATGTTCGCAAAAAAGAGAGGGAGAGGATTCCGTTGTCTGTAAACTTCTAAAGAAGAAGGTTCAAACTGTTTCTTTCAATTATACACCCTAAGAAATAGTTCGGATTCACTAATACTAATGAGAAATAATCTCAATTTTTTGAAAAATATTTGTCAAGTTAAATCGATGTCTTTAGAGATTTAGCGTTGTACACTTTAATATATTTACCACTCCATATACATAGTATTAGGTGAATAAGAACATTTGGAAATATTACTAACAGTTTTCTTCTGGGTTAAACATACTTTTCACAACTACAGTCACATTTGAGTCATGTGCTCTTTGTGCTGGCCACTGATTTAGACCTACGGCTTAAGAATTCTTAAGTGGGGAGTAGGTTAGTTGCTGTAGCACAACGTAACAAGTAGCTCTCAATAGTTAGAAACCACTATTCAAGTTATGCCTTGGTTACCGATCCGCAAGAAACGTAAAATCGTAACGTATGTAGCCTTAAAAACGTTTCTGTGGTAATAGAAACGTTAAAAACGGGACAGCTGCCAACGAAGATGGTTAATAAAAACGAAACAAAACACAAGCAACACACAAACGAACACAACACATTGCAAAGAAATTGGTATACCGACATTGGCTCTTATCATCAGTGTCGCCGGTTTTTGTTATTTTTTTTGTTTAATGTGTAGATCTTTCCGGATTTGTTTATTATTTTTCTTATAATAAAAGCTTCTATTTGTGAAAATTAATTAATTAGTAGGACTATAATTTTATTTTGTTATGTTTTGTTTCTTTTTTCTTAAATATAATTAATATTTTAAAAAAATAAAATAAAAAACTGGTAATTTTTTCACAGAGTTGGGGGTAGTGCATTAAATATTTAGAGCACTAAGGTTTACACCAAATCCCTCTATAGTGACAACATTTTGATTTTCCACTATTTTTCATCACCAGGGCAAGGAATTTCATGCACTAAAAAATTAAAAATATGCGCATATAATATGCACTAAAAACGTTAAAAATTTCTTGTTTGAAATATATTTATTAAGCAAATAAAAAAATAAAATTCAGGTCACAGTTTCATATTTAAAAGGAACATAAAGATTTTAAATGTATTTTTTAAAGGAAAATTTGATAATAATAAGGATATTGTTAAGTTATAAATATAATAAACTAGCAGACCCGAACAAACGTTATTTTGCCTTCGAATTTTTTTTCACTGTAAGACTGGTTTCCATGCAAAGTCATGACTGATTGATATTTAAAAGGAGAATGTAAGATGCACTAAATCGACATAGCAATTATTGTTCAAATGGAATTTTATATTTTTGATAGCTTGGCCGATCCGTGTTGCTGGCCACAAATTTTTCTTTTATTTTGAACTGCTTTTCGAATAAAATCACAATCAGTTTGGTATCGGGCTAATTAACGCCACTACACGCTGATTAACGACCCAACGCCTTCAACGAAACACACCACGAAATATTGCGACATTTGTCAGACGAACTTCAAACTACACAGATACACTCCTCACGCCCCATAAAACATTTATATTTTTTGTTCAAAATCGGTCAAATAGTTTTCGAGTTTAGCGATCACGGGAATACACGCCATTTATATATATAGAGAGATATTTATACAGCAGTTTTCCGATTTAACGACCATTCTATTCTACGAACATCGCATTTAACGAACAGGCAAATTTTTCCTATTGATTACCTTAAATAGTGAACAAAATTTATTTTGTGTACGCAGTTTAAGGAACAAATTAAAATATTATTTGAATGAAGGTAAAATGAGATTTTTGTAAATTTGATGTATTGACTTCAAAATATTTCCAAAAGAAAATTAAATATACAATAAAATATGCTAAATATATGCACTTATAAGAAAAATATGCATTTATTATAAAATATGGAACAACAAATCGATGCCAAGATATATTGCCAAAAGTGATTTTGACGTACCGACTACAAACATGCATTTGCATTAAAATCCTTCCAGAATGATTCCCAAGTACTTTATGGTGAATGGTGAAGCTAGGGACCTTGTACTTCCGAGTGAAAAACAGAAGTTCCGCTTTACCTGGGTTCACGCTCAAGCCTTTGTTCTCCTCCCATCTGTCGACTCCAAAGATAGCTGATCGTTTTAAGAGTTTTCCCCGCAACCTGCAAGTTCTCCTCATATGTTAGCAGTTTGAAGCCTCTCATTTTCATTTCCATCAAGATTTGATTAATAACTATCTTCCACAACAGTGAATCACTCTGAGATGTGCCACTAGTTACTAGTTTCCTGACGGAGTATAGCCTCATTGAAGATAAGGTGCTCCTAGATGATAACATATTTTTAAACCATCTATTTATCACGTCTCTCGAGGCAATGTTCACCAAACCGGTGTTTATTGCCTCTGTGTTTACATAGTTATACGCATTCCTTAAAGCCAAGAGCTTTCCCTATAGTGCCAACCAAGAATGATAAACTAAAAATTACGCCTTGCTATTTTAAAGGTTTCCAAGTCTTTTTCATATGTGAAAATTAACATTTCTTCTGAAAAGTGTGTGCACTATATGAAAGTAGTTGGTAGCCCTGCAATATAACTTACATTGTCATTAGCCAATAGGAAAACAATGAAAACAATTTTCGTGACGTCATTGACATCACTATGCGCAGAAAGTTTTAATTTTGTGTGTGTGATGGCGTAATCTTTAGTTTATCATTCTTGGTTAGTATATAGACCTTTCTGTTGAACAAGCTTAATGGCCAGTTAGCTAAACGTACCGTACATTCGTTTTTTAGCATATTGAGTGCAATGTAAATACTTGCCGCACCGCACTCCCTCGTTAGCAAAACGGAACGATCTGAATAAAGGGCTGGCTACTCCAGCGTAGAGCACGTTGCCGTAAGAACGTTTGTGTAGTTATAGAAACGTTTAAATTGGGACAGCAGTAAACAAAGAATGTAAAAGAACACAACACAATGCAAAGAAACTGATCTACATATAAATTTAAACGGCATCAGCTGTTCAAAACAGTGACAAGTGTTGTTAAGGTCTTGCAAAGTTCAAAAAATACCAATTAGGCCTTAATTGGAAAAATTTATATTTGCTTTTAAAGTTTTATGTCATTTTAAGTATTGATTCTTGTAATATTATAGAATATTACATTTTTGGTTCAATCTGTCAATATTTATGGAATTTAGATGTTAGTATTCAAATTATTTTTGTGCTTTTTTATTAAATTGCAAAATGGTGTATTTAGCTAGAGTAATAACATATAATTATTTATGCACATTATAATTATAAGATATCTATTTAAAAATTTTAAAGATTAAAGAGATTTATGTATAAATAGGAAAGTACCACTCAAATCACGTATTATTTATTTACTTTCTTTCAAAGTTTTGTATACTCATTACAATCATAATAACACTATGCAACAAAATACATAAAAATTAAACACACCCATGTAACAACCTAGTCGAAGTTGTTCAGTTAGTTGAGTAGAAATCAAAAATATTTTTTTATACATACATACATTATTGGTCATTACAACCCTTAAGTCAGGATTATTGGCCTAGTTTCTCACACTACTTATGTTGTGTGTGTTAATTTTGTACATAAGTGGCGGGACTGTTCATGACAATTTTATTTACTTTCAGATTTTTTTTCCATAAATCTGCTGAGAGGAAATCGCCGTAAAAATACTTTTTGTATTTTTTATTTTGATGTATGGCCTGGAATTCGAACCCTGAATTTACGTCTAATAAACCAGCACACTACCTACTATATTTTTTTATATTATATTTCTCGAATTCTCCAAAATTGTTTTATTTGACAAAAACGGTTTTTTGACCTTTTCAAACAGAATTGTTAATTACCCACATATTTTTGAACCTATTTTAAAAATCCTGAAAACCTTTAAAACGATATACATTACAACATTCTTTGAAACTTATATGTTATAAGTTTTGATGGAGTAAACTTGGATAATAGTATTTTTTCATATTTTGGAACCTACAAGGCTCCTGGCCGAATATATAACTAGGAAATCTGTTCAAAATTTCGTGCGAAATGCTGTCAAACTACATATAAAATATTTCGTGTGCGAAATAATTTCGCAAAAGCTGTAGTCTGTTCTTATTGTGAAAAATGCTGTGAAATTTATCTGGCAACTTTGTGTCCAACTCATGAAATAACATAAGCTGCACTTCTTTCGCACGAAATTAATACAAACTTTGTTTCGTTATACAAACAGCTGATCACATTTTATATGTTTTTATTAAATTCATAAATTATTATTTGTTGAGCAGGAAAAATGGAAAAAATTTCAAAATGATTAAAAAGTGACAAATTTAACGGCACAGATAAGTTTTGAGGTCGCCGTGGTCTAGTAGGTAGTGTGTTGGCTTATTAGACGAAAGACCCGAATTCGAATCCCAGGTCGGACATCAAAACGAAAATTGGAAAATAATTTTTCGATGACTTCCTCTCAGCAGATTTCTGGCAAAAACTCTGAGAGTAAAAAAATTGCCATGGAATGCTTCTCAAAAAATGTGTCATTCGGAGTCGACTTTAAACTGTAGGTCCCGCCACTCATGTATAAAATTAACGCACACAACATAAATGGTGTGAGCAGCTAGGACGTAGTACAATGGGTCAATTCGACCACCGAGTACTGTACTTGTCAGAATTGACAAGTAACCTAACCTAACCTAACCTAAGTTGTTACTGATATAGATGTAATTAAACAAAAGCTTATTTGGAATAAGTGCCATAGAAATAGTTTATATTACTAAAACTTGTCATTGAATTTTTATTTTATTTTCAGCTTTCAAAAAACATGTGATTTTTGTTTACGCATTTAAAACAATGATGCATACTTTCAAGTAATAAAACCGACAAATTTTTCAATATCGCAATATGACTACATTTGTTCCACATCAAATTTTCGCATGTAAAAATCATCATTTTGAGCTAATATGAACAGAATACCTACCTTATGATGGGAAGATAGTTCCCAAACACTATATGCTTTTGACTGTTGGAGAAGTGTACCAAACATACAAATGTGAATTCACAATAAGAAGCGTTGGTATATATTTTTTCAACACTGCCCTAGCTGTGCTGTATCGTACGGTATAGCATTAGAAAATCATCCAAACTTTTTTAGTTTATATACAAGATATTATAAAGAAAAAACAGTTGGCTTGTTTAAATTAAAAAAAAAGCGTCACACATGTTGAAGATTTTCATATATTTTTATATGTACTTCAAAGTCACACGTCAAGTAGGATATGCGCTTACTTCACTCGTCATTTTGGGCTACAGGGGTCCAAATGACAAGAGTTACTCATATTTTTGCACAATTTATTGTATTTTAAAGGTGTACAAATATAACGTACGATGTCAGGTACCTATAGGACACTGAATGTAATTTAATTAATTTTTATTTCAAAATAACTTGATATCGATCATTATAAGCAATTAATTGAATATGAATATGTTGTAAATTCTTATTCGTATTTTCATTCAATGTCGTACGTTGTCATTACACTCTCTTCTACAGTACACTTTTTGAATTGTTGTGTAACTTAATGAAGTTATATGACTTCCATCCCAGCCATCCCTTAAAATTTCATTAAAATGTAAAAACGTTAAATTTCACTTCTATATATAAACGCTTAATTAATAAAACGAAAAAATATGATTAAATAGCCGATACTGGCAAAGAAACGCATGTAAAGAAGGTGTCAGAAAAGTTTTTTTTTATGAAAAATTTTAGCAAAACAATACAAACGATTACCGCCGGAAGGTTGTGTTATTTAAGAGTTGGAAAAATAATATAATTTTAGTTTGAGGATGTTTAGAAACCTATTTAAATTGAATTCGATACGACAATTTAGATGGCACGTTGTTCAAATAAGGAATGCCAATGTTCGTTTAAAATCATCACAGGACTTTTCCAAGGAATCAGAAAATAAGAATTTTGATGGAGAACTGACGAGGAAACATATTAATCCTTTTGCACGTGAAGTCTCACAGTCAAGCAATTAATTCGGTAGGCGATAGTCATGACCAATCATATACAGAACTATCGGAAGAAGAAAAAGACAAACGTCTTAAAGTTTTGCAATTGGAAGTAGACATTGCGAATCAAGAAGGTCGCCGAGTTCCTTCGTTAGATTTTTTTAAAGACCACCATTGGGAACACATTTTGTCGTTGTCATCAAAATCAGCTCGTATGAAATATTACAATTTCCTTTGGCAAATTGAAATGAAAAAGGAATCGAAACATCGAAAAAAAGAGGAGAAAGCAGCGGCTTCATTAGAGCGAATTGAGAAAGTACGCCAAGAAAGAGCAGAAAATCCCCACATCATCTATGGCTTGGGGCACGTATCAATGTTTCTTCGGATCTATGATTCAACAATTAACAATTGGATGAATCACAGGTAATTAAATAAATCGTGTACTATTTGGATCCACGTATAACTATTAATATAACTTTAATGATATTTAAGGCTTATAAGGGCAATGCAGTTTTCACCCAAAATAGTTTTGGACTGCTCGTACGATGATTATATGACAAAGCGTGAAGCAGAAAACGCAGCAAAACAACTAATGTTATGCTTTGCTGAGAATCGATTTCACGATGATCCCTTCGATTTGCATTATTGCAATGTAAATCTGGATACTGCCTGTATGAAGAGTTTACAGCGCTATATACCAACGATGTTAAATCCCGAATTTCCTATGAATATACATCAAAAATGTTTTACAGAAATATTTCCAAAAAAGAATTTAGTTTACTTAACACCACACTGCCGTACAGATTTGGTGACGTATAATCCAGACGATGTGTACATAGTGGGTGCAATGGTAGATACTGTAAGTTTCTTTAAAGATTTTGAAAGCAAATCTTCGACACATTACTTTTATGAAAATATTTTCAGGTTAATAATGAGCCATTGTCGTTAGCAAAAGCTAAAAGGTTAGGTCTACGTATGGCCCGTTTGCCTCTTGATCGATACTTGCAGTGGGGTGCAGGTTCTGGAAAATCATTAACTTTAAATCAAATGATAAATATACTGTTGGATCTGAAAACAACTGGAGATTGGACGAGATCACTTAGACATGTTCCACGTCGAAAAGTTATTGATACAAAGAGAGACTCAGACAAATGGTTTAGACACGCAAATCGTGTCAACGTCCGAATTGATCAACTATTTAATAATGAGAAAGAGAGTAAGCAGTCTAATAACGACAAACAAATTCGCTCGCATAAAGATAATATGCAATTTAATTTATCTACATGGGGATCTAAAAGAAAAGAACGGCAGTAATATAAATCACAATACATTTGGACTTAATAAACGTTACAGATTATTCACACATGAATACCGTTATTAAAGAAACATTAAAAGTCAAAAAATGAGCAGTAATTTGCAAAGTAATGCTATACAGTCACACAAGATATTTGGAATAATACATATCAATGGTACATACATACATAATTGACCATTACAACCCTTCAGTCAGTATTACAGCCTAGCTTCTCACACCACTCATGTTGTGTGCGTTAATTTTATATGTGAGTTTAACATCGACTCCGAACGACAGATTTTTGAGAAACTTTTTCATGGCAGGTTTATTTACTCTCAGAGCTTTTTTTGTCATAAATATGCTAATCGGAAATCACCGAAGAAATATTTTTTTTCATATTTCGTTTTGATGTCTGACCTAGGATACGAAACCGGGCTTAAAGTCTAATAAGCCAACACATTACCTACTAGACTACGACGACTTCTAACATATAAATGGTAGCACGCAGAATTTAAGAGATGAATGTACAGAATCATGGAAATATCGACTAACTAAATTACTTGATATTCATTTCCACGAAAAATTAATTCTAAAGTAATTCAATTACAATATCAATCCACTGCTGTGGATGATAAAAAAATTATTCTTATAATCAATGGTATAGAATCTTATTGTTAGAATCAGAATTGAAATGAATAATTCTTTAAATCCAGCCCCTAATTAGGTTCAGTTCTGATAGATAAGTAAGTTAGCGTACCTACAAACTCAAGATAAGATTAAAAACATATTTGTCGTATTATTTCTGTTAGTGATATTAAATTTTCGTTCTCATCGTTAGGGTACAAAGTCAGAAGTAATGATAAAAGTTGAGTTACGGAATTGTAATTACGTATGTTCTTTTTTTGCTGGTTTTTTTTAAGGGTTTTGTTTAAAATAAATAGTGTTTGTTAATGGTATTTGTAAAATTTAAATGCGAATAGTTTTATTAATAATGACATTTATTCATGAAATTTAGCTGAGTAATAGATCTTGAAGATAAGACTAAGAATATGCAATAAAATGAAAAATTCTTGTATGTCGACTTAAGCCGTTATTATTTATGGCCACAGATATATATATATATATAGAACTCAAAAATTTGTTCTCCAATCCTCCAAACTTGTTTTATTTGACAAAAACGGTATTTTGAACTTTTCACACAAAATTATTTATTAACCAAATATTTTTTAACCTATTTACAAAATCCAAAGTTTTTTGAAAAGGTGACAGGACGGATGAATCTTTCAAATGGTATAGATAAACCAGGATACCAAATATTCACTTACGCTCATGAAAAATATAATATATTTTGTTCTGTTATCTTCTATTCGTGAGCAAAGCCCAACAAAAAAGTTTGCTTTGTTCATTCTGGTGTGATTCTGTTAGTAATGTTTTTTATTTTCGTACAATATTGAGATACATAATAAGAAAAAATTTTTTTTAACCACATGCACATTTTTGAGAAATATCATTTTTGTAAAAATCTCACAACTGAAAGAGCCTAAAGTTTTATTTTGCACTAGCATTCTAAAATGAAATGTAAAATTTTTTTTTATGGTTCTGTTGATATATAAATGTAAAATGTTGAGAGTGTTCGTGTTTTTGCATGCTTGACTAAAACAAGAATATATGTAAAGCCTGTGTGTTTTTGTTTGTGTTTCCAAAACTTCACATAAATTGTATAAAGAAATGAGTCACATGAGACTCATGATCGTCTTACAATACGCTCTTGTGTTATATATGACTCATTGGACAGCGAAGTTGTTAAAGTAAACCGTTATGACAAAAACACAGGCACTAGTTGTGCATATATTTTATACACTTTTCTATTGAATGCAAAAGAATGAGAACACACCTTTTGTTGGTGAAAAAATTGAAACGAAAAGTTTTCATTTTCATTCGTTTTTGAAAAGTAGCTAATAAAACAAACAACGTACATATAAAAATTAGAAACAACACCATTAATGAGCATGTACTTTACTAAGAGCGATGAGAAGGCTTCTCAAATCTGTACATTTCTTACTTTCCGCAATTCATATACGCGAATATGTACATATATGAAAAATAAATGTTTACATTTAAGAATGCTTAAAATGAAAACTAAGGTATATTTATAATGAATTTACCTTGAATGAAAACCATTCTGATATACTCACTTGCGAATGTGAGCATAAAACAAAAAGTTTGAAAAGTACACTCCTGTCTGTTTATCATAAATGTTTATGTGTTCATACATGAATTTTTCTGAACCCTGAAATAAACACATTGTTGAAACTTACATGTTATGAGTTTTGATCGGGTAAGCTTGGAAAATATGATTTTTTCTAATTTTTTAAAATTTAGCTATTCTTAATTGTTGAGGTTTGTTGGCAACCCCCAATAATTATATATTTTCTTGGGTACTGAAATTATAACTAGCCTGTAGGAAATCAAACTAATTTTAAAGTAACTTGAAACTGGGTTTTTAATAAACACAACTAGTTGATTAAGTGACTTTTTTCCTTGTCACCGACACATTATTTTAACATAGGCATGTCCTAGGCGGTAGTCAATTGGTCATCTCTGCATGACTTTTAAATTGACTACAAATGACTTATTTTTCAACCAATTTGTAATTAAATAAAATATAGTTAATTTAAATATTAGTTTACAGTAAATTATTTAAAAACCACTTTTTTAAATTCAATTTTAAACAGTTTTATTTATATTATATACAATATTTGTATATAGAAATAATTATTATAATATAAAAAAAAAAATTAATTAAATTAAAAGAAAATTCATGTACATTTCAGGACTTCAAATAAAAGTTGTAATAAAAAGAAGTTAAATGAAAATAATACTTATATATATTCGAAAGTTTGTACTGAAGGAAAATTCAAAAGTAAAATATTATTAAGTAATATTATTAAGTTTTCTTTCCAACACAAACGTGAAGAAAATGCCGTTTTTTGATAACGGCTAAGGCGTTGCGTAATTCTTTGTCTGGGTCATCACAGAGAGGTCGGAGTGCATCCATCAATGCATCAAAAACATTTTTGTAATCCTTCAAACTCTTTTTTTCATTAGTGCCATCAATATTTATTGCAAGATTGAATTGCAGAGATAAAATTGTCGTTAAAGTTTTTGGCATGTCCCATTCAGTGATAATTTCATGACATTGGTCTGCAAAAATGCACAAAAATTTGGAAAATGATAAAAGTAGAGAAGAATAAAAACTCTCGTAAATTTGCTGATTTTCATCGATTATGTTATCATTGAGCGCTTTCAGCTCCTCGAGGGTGTTTATTGCAAAAGTAGTCTTAATTGCCACATTGCGCTTTTCCTGTCGAACAAGGCTTTCGGTCACTACTTTTTGGGTAGAAAATGCGGCCATTATAATCTCATTTTGAGCTCCTTAATTTCGCCTTGAAATATAAATATGTATCAGAAAATCGTGATATTTTGGTAGAAAAAACATATTTTCATTTTACCTGTTATTTCTGATAATTTGGCATTCATTTCAGAAAAAATGACATCAATTTGGGGAACATTGGCATCATCATTTTCTGTACCTTTATCTGTTAAAATACAACATAAATAATAAGGCATATTTTTACGATTGTACAAGATACTTACCAGCAGTGCTCAGATAAATGCGCTTCATAATTGCTACTACAAGTATAGATTTGGTATATACACATTGTTTTATTTAGATTTTTAGTGAACTATTTTATTTCACTATCACTTTTATAGATTTTATTATAAATTTGCAATATTTACTCGGATTTTTCCCTTTTTTTTAATAAAATTGAGCACCACCTAAAAACCGTATTTGCTGTGATTGACATTTGATTTACCGACAATTTTCCTTTGTTTTATTATTGTTTTCTTACATTTTCGAATTTTGCTTTTTTCATTCTTAATTTTCTATTCAATATGTTTGGTTGATATCTGCATGAGATTTGAACCAATTTGTAGTCAATTGCAAAATAGTTGATTTATAATTTGCGTTTTTATCAAACGACTACTTTATTTACGACAGGGTATAGTTTGTTAATTACTTACATATGTATGTATTCCATATTGTCTACATATTTTGTCGATATTACATTTTATATGTTTATCGTACATTGTTAAGTCGTCTGTTAAACAACCTAGAATCATATACGCGGTAACTATTTTAAATTAATTTGTTTTATTGTTAATTATATTGTAGTTATTATTTTTAAATAAAGGTTAACTTTGAGTTAGAATTAAACTTGACTTTGTCACTCTAACCCCTCATGATCATAACAAGATTGATATTTCGCTTAATCAAATCAGATAAAAATTACTGTAGTTAGTTAATTTAAAGTATAACATCGAGTATATTTATTATATACACTAGAACTATGCCATAACCCTCGCAGTCGCGTTGCTACGGCCACCAAGCTCAAAATAAAATTAAAATTATACAAAATCAAAAATTATGGCTTTCCTTTATATATTGTTAAAATAATTCAATCCTTTCTAACTGACCGTTCGTTTAAAGTTGTTGTTAATAACACGATTTCATCTCCACGTAACATCCCAGCTGGAGTACCACAAGGTGCAGTGCTGTCCCCAACCCTATACTCTCTATATGTGGCTGATTTTACAGCAAAAAGCGGTACCGAAATAGCTCTCTATGCCGACGACACCGCAATGATTGTCAAAGGCAAACTCTCGAATGCAATTGTTGGTAAATTGACGAAAAATCTACACACATGTATTAAGTATTATAACAAATGGAAAATTAAAATTAATACAGACAAAACACAGGCCATTTTGTTTCCATTCAATAAGAGTCCAAAGAGAATTCAAACAACGCAACTGAAAAATGATAATGTTAGTATTCCTTTCAGTGAATCAGTTAAGTATTTGGGGATATACTTGGATAAAAAATTGTTATTCAAAAAACATATAGAACACATTGTGGATAAGGCCACTAAGTGCTGCAGAGCCTTATACCCTATTCTAAATAAAAAATCGTATCTCAGTACTAAAAACAAGCTATTAATTTATAAAACCGTCATTAGACCGATATTACTTTATGGATGTTATGTTTGGGGAAATACGGCTGAAACTCACGTTAGAAAACTTCAAATTGTTCAAAATAAAATTCTAAAAATAATTTTTAAACTACCTCGTTTATACCGCACAAAAGACCTGCACCAACGTTATTCTCAACAAACTATCAAAGATGTCATTAAAACTCAGAATCTTGCATTGTCTAATAAATGTAGTATTTCTGAGTATGAACTAATTAAAAATTTATCAGATGATACTTCGTAGTTTACATAAGTAAACTATTTAAGTTTCATGAAATAAATTAGATTTAGATTATATTGTTCCAGTGGAACAGTTAAAATCTCAGATATACAAAGTTTTTTTCTTATCTTTTTTCTTTATAAATTATATATATACTCACATTTTGTAATTTTTAAATTTCATTATTTGATTTATATGTTGAAATATCTTAAATTAGATAGTAGCTCATAGACTTTTAATAAATTTTTAATGTATGTATTGCTTTATGATAACTCAATAAAAAAAAAAAAAAAAAAAAAAAAAGTATAACAGTCGAGTTATATTTTATATATACACTAGCCATAACCTCCGCGCGTTGCTACGCCACCAGCTAAAATAAATTAAAATTATTTTATTGATTTTTTTCATTAAAAAAAAGATTGATATAAACTCTAAAAATGTAGGGATTTTAGATTAGGAACATTTGTTGAAGTGCTGCCATGCAAAACAACTTTGCTAAAGAACATAACATTATCAAATGCACAGTTTACGATTTAATTTATTTTTAGTAATTCTCAGTGGCGCCACCTGTCGGAAATTGGTAATATCAACTTATGTGCCTTTGCCGGCACATGCGCAACAACTTTGCTAAAGACTGTAACATAATCAAATGCACAGTTTACGATTTAATTCATTTTTAGTGGCGCCACCACAATTAGTATACCAACTTATAAATCTCCGTCGGCACATGCGCAACAACTTTGCTAAAGATCATAACATAATCAAATGCATAGTTTACGATTTAATTCGTTTTTAGTAATTCTAATTGGTCATACCAACCAAAAACCTTCGTCGGCACATGCGCAACAACTTTGCTAAAGATCATTACATGATCAAATGCATAGTTTACGATTCTATAAGGTACATACAAACATACATTAATTTCTATTTATGTATGTATGTAGATGTATATTTTTTCAAATGAACTTTTTTAATTCAAAAATATTTAGAATTTTTGATGGATCTTTTTTTTTGATGGATCAAATCGAATCAAATTTTTCTACACAAATACATTGAAATTTGATTCAAAATGAAGCTAAAACTTCAATGGTTCGAATTATTTCATTATTTTATTTAGTTTACTAAAATGTTTTTTTAATATTATAAAGAAATAACAAAACAATAAATAAAAAAAAAAAATATCATTTATAAAAAAATTAGTTTAAAAAAGAAATCGTGCTTTGTTTAGTTTATCATCAATTCAAATCAACAGCACTCCATTTGATTAGGTGGTCCTACAGTTCTGTTAAAGACACTTTATAAAGTTTTTTGAATTTTTAGGAATTTTTTTCGCTGATGTATTTTCTTGTAACAACTAATGGCTTTGTCATTCGCTGATTGTCTTTGAGAAAGAAAGCTGGTTGTTTTCTTTCGAATTTTCTGCTTTTTGATCCCGCGCGTTGCAGTTGTTTGAATATCAAAAAAATAAAGTTCGCTGTGCAAAAGAAGAATTAAGCTACAGAAAAAATATTTTTCTTTTTATATTAAATAATTTTGTGAATTAGTGTTTCAAATATTGTATTTGTTGTGCGTGGAGATCAAATTCCAAGTTTATTTGTTAATTTAAATTCACGTGTTGCTTTTTATTTTAATTATTTTGTGTTTAAAGATCAGAAGCAAAGTTTTTGTTCACTGTGTGATAATTCCTTAGAATACGTAAAATATTATAGGCAAAGGAGAATACTGTGTAAATAAGCTGTGCAGTTCAATTTTGTAATTGTATTTGGAAAAGTTCGTCAGGCAAGGAAACAAAAAAGTACGGAGGCTTAATTGAAAATGGCTGCGAAAGTCGATGATAAAACTTCTTCTGATATAGTTATTATTTTTAAATAAAGGTTAACTTTGGGTTAGAATTAAACTTGACTTTGTCACTCTAACCCCTCATGATCATAACAAGATTGATATTTCGCTTAATCAAATCAGATAAAAATTACTGTAGTTAGTATTTAATAGTATAACAGTCGAGTTATATTTTATATATACACTAGCCATAACCTCCGCGCGTTGCTACGCCACCAGCTAAAATAAATTAAAATTATTTTATTGATTTTTTTCATTAAAAAAAAGATTGATATAAACTCTAAAAATGTAGGGATTTTAGATTAGGAACATTTGTTAAGTGCTGCCATGCGAAACAACTTTATCAAATGCACAGTTTACGATTTAATTCATTTTTAGTAATTCTCAGTGGCGCCACCTGTCGGAAATTGGTAATATCAACTTATGTGCCTTTGCCGGCACATGCGCAACAACTTTTAGTGGCGCCACCACAATTAGTATACCAACTTATAAATCTCCGTCGGCACATGCGCAACAACTTTGCTAAAGATCATAACATAATCAAATGCATAGTTTACGATTTAATTCGTTTTTAGTAATTCTAATTGGTCATACCAACCAAAAACCTTCGTCGGCACATGCGCAACAACTTTGCTAAAGATCATAACATGATCAAATGCATAGTTTACGATTCTATAAGGTACATACAAACATACATTAATTTCTATTTATGTATATATGTAGATGTATATTTTTTCAAATGAACTTTTTTAATTCAAAAATATTTAGAATTTTTGATGGATCTTTTTTTTTGATGGATCAAATCGAATCAAATTTTTCTACACAAATACATTGAAATTTGATTCAAAATGAAGCTAAAACTTCAATGGTTCGAATTATTTCATTATTTTATTTAGTTTACTAAAATGTTTTTTTTTTAATATTATAAAGAAATAACAAAACAATAAATAAAAAAAAATATCATTTATAAAAAAATTAGTTTAAAAAAGAAATCGTGCTTTGTTTAGTTTATCATCAATCCAAATCAACAGCACTCCATTTGATTAGGTGGTCCTACAGTTCTGTTAAAGACACTTTATAAAGTTTTTTGAATTTTTAGGAATTTTTTTCGCTGATGTATTTTCTTGTAACAACTAATGGCTTTGTCAACAGATGCTGCTATGCCCGCGCTTCGATTTTCATCAGGATCGTTTTCAGAAAATATATCCCATTCATGGGAAATTAAATGCATAGCTTTGGCTATTGTTAACTTGTTTCCCGGAAATGTATTATCACTTATGATAACATGATCTTCTAAAGCATGCTGCATATTAATGGATAATAAATTTTCAATATCAATCTCATCATGAGAGCGAAACTTCATTAATGTCATCCTCTAAATGTCATAGCTAAAATTTAATCGACACAAGATGAAATTGCAACAACGCAAGTAAATTGCAAGTCGGGCCCTCTTCATTCTAATAAGATTTCACTTTTGGAAATCGTTTCAATAAATTTGTGCGTAAAGTCCAAGAAAAGTAGTTTTTGTCAAAGAAAAACAAGTTTGGAGGGTTGAAGAAATTTTTTTCATATATTTATTTATTTGCAATATATTTTAGAAGAAATATTAAGCCAGTTTTTTAATAATTAACGATAACTTATATTATTAAGTTCCAGTGAACTTAATAAAAAAAATATTAATCATTAGCATCTAAAAGGTAGATCAAGTACATGAAATCTTTAAGCCCTCACTATTGTCTAAAAGGGTAATAGCTAACACATTTTCATGGTCACTAAGCCTTTGTAGATATCGTTCACTAAATCTGTTAATTTCCCCCTTTATTGTGGGTATTTTAAGGCCATTGTGTAAGCTATTGCTGCTTATAAAACAAGGAGCATTAGTCAATAATCTTAATGTTTTTGACTGATATCGGAGAATTTCAACGTTTGAATTGAATTGCGTTCAAACTGGCTACTGGATAGTTTTGTATAAAATAACTTTGTTTTCCAAACTTAACTGTGAGTTTGGTCCTAGGAGCCAGAACATTTTTTTTGTTTTAATATTTAAATGTTTTCTTTCAGCTTTGACATGATCTTTCCAAGAGTCTTCTATCCAAATGGAGTCTTAAATATTTTACATTATTTGAAAAGTGAAAGTAACGTGAACTGATTTTTCCGTATTGACTTTCATATTTCATTTTTGTAGCTAGATATTTTACAAATTTAGTTACAAATTCAGAATTTGTTTTAGAATTATATGTAAAAAATCAATATAACGTACACAAAGTGTTTCTTTTGTTAAAAATGCAAAAGTTCTTAAATGATTAGTGGTATATGCCAAAATTTACTACAAGTAAGAAAGATTTCATTTGGCAAAGAAGAATTGAAAATTTTCCTCACCATAAGAAAAATTTGATTCAAAAGCTTTGTGTTTGTTAGAAATCATTGAAATGCAAAAATATTAATTTTTCAACGTTTTCAATTTTTAGTGAATTCAGCTGAGTTGTACATTTAGCAGAGTTGCATTTTTTATACTATAGCCGCTATATTTAAACAAATAATGTTGCGCTTATTTAACTCAAAAGTATTGAGTAATTACTTTTTAGTATACATACATTGCCAAATAAAATAATAAACAAACTGAAAGATGTCTTGTTTTCACAAAATAGCCTGTGGAAAAAAATATTATCGTTTGTTTTATTGAAGGGTAAGAACATGTGTTTTATTTTTGTAGAACTGAAACTATGTACATCGATTCATTCACTCAAAACAACGAATACTGGACGAATGTTTTTAGTTATTTCATGTGGCATTGAATTATTTCGTTGCTTGATGAATAACGTCATAACAAAAAGGGAATGTAAAATAGCAAACAGTAATAAGGAGTGATTAAACAAACGACAATGCATATTTTTATTATTGTCGAGTAAAAGCAATGCAAAAGGAATGAATTTGCGAATGGTTAGCAAATGTGAATGGTCTCTATCTGTTCTCTGATAGCGATGGTCTGGCAGAAGTTCTTTTTCTTTGCGGAAAAAATTCGTAAAGTAGCCTTAAAATTAAATACGTGATTAATTTGGGTATATATATATATATATATATATATATATATATATATATATATATATATATATATAGATATAAAGATATATATATATATATATATATATATATAGATATAAAGATATATATATATATATATATATAAAGAGATATCTTTTTCATCAAAGCACTTCACAAAACTATGCACTAATGCGTCCGAACCGGCAGGATTAAGCATTTAGAGATTCCTACATACCTGGATACTCCTAAGCGCATTATAACCATTGAACCCCTTTTTCATTCTCTTTCTAAGGTTTTTTTCAGAAAAACATCAAACTTAATCCCATTAGATCTGGGCAAAAGATATTCTTCTGAAATATAACATCAGCTATAACCCAAATGTCCAAAAAGACCGTGAGAGTGTAAAGCTTGTAGCGTGGACCTTTTAAATTAATCACAGCGCAGCGCTTGAGAACATTTTCTTGTCGATTAGAGTTCATGGGTAGTTCGAATATTAAAAATTGGGTCATAGATGTTGCTGCCACCAATTACTGTAGCTTGGACGTTCCAACCAAGTAAAAGGTTAATACTTATGTTATGAAATAATGGTACTATTGTTCTGATAAGTTTAAAAAATAAATGGATAAATTAATCAATCTGTTTACTAGAATATTAGCAATTGTACAAAAGAATTTAAGAATATTAATGGACATTATTTTTAAATACTTATTTTAGATACGTTGTTTTAAGAAACATATGTATGACTGTCACAAAGGGTAGCTTCTAATAATAAGCTTACATTATTAATTACTGAAGTTTTACCACAATATCGGTCGGGTGCTCAAGATACCACCTAGTGAAGGGATTAACCCCGAACAAAGACAGGTAATTTGTCGTAGAGCATAGGGACTAAAATACCGAAATCAAGATAAGAAAATATCTTGATTATTCGCAAGGATCCCGGTGGGATTCGCTGACAGAATTATAAGCAAGAACTAGGCGGATGTTTCTAGAGCGGCCAGAGCAGTAAGTTTGACTTTCACTGAACAAACTGCATTGGAAGAAGCTACTACTGGTGAATTGATGTTGCCGTAGTCTAGTAGGTAGTGTGTTGGCTTATTAGCTTATTATTTGAGCCCCATGCCAAAATACAAAAAATATATCTTTTTGGCAATTCCTCTCAGCAGATTTCTGGCAAAAACTATGAGAGTAAATAAACCTGTCACGAAAACTTTCTCAAAAAAATCTGTCGTTCAATTTTTTTTTTTTACACGCAGGGGCAACAATGGGCTTCGGTTTTCGTTGTATATGCCCATTTTGTTTACATTTGAAGTTGCGATATTGAAAATAATTCCGGTAGGATGATCCTCTCTTTAGCTTAACGCACACTTCTACAATATTGGCCACTTATACTAATGAAAAACAATTTGTCTACTCGTTAATATCCTCCCTTTATTTAACGGTAAGTTGTAATAATGGCTAAAATTTCCCTAGCGCAGACCCGGGGAACATGTTCAAAGGATACTATGTGAAGCAAACTATTAAACATGACGGCGAAAATATAATCGTTTGGGGGTGCTTAATACGGGGGCATGTTGGCCCTCAATATTTAGTAGAAAAATGCGAAAAAAGTCTATCTACAGATTCTACAAACCCATCTTTCGAATTTTATGGACGAATGTGCTTATCCCGAATAAGAAATTGTATTCCAACAGGATAGTGATCCGAAGCACACAGCAAAAATTGTAAAGATACGGAGTGGGAAATAAAATTTTCAATTGATGGAATGGCTAGCACAAAGTCCGGAACTCGATCCGATTGAACATTTTTGGCCATTCGTGAAAATCCGGCTCGGGGAGTACGAAACAGCCCCAACAAACATGGACAGACTTTGGGATCGTATAAATGCGAAATGGAATCGAATTCCGAAAGATGTTATTGATAATTTGGTAGAAAGCATGTCGAACCCCGTAAATCAAGGTATTTCTAATAAGCGTCTTTGGACCAAATATTGAAATTGGGTTAGTTTTATGAATTTTTTTGAAACGTGCAAAATTGAGTTTACGTGGGTTATTTTCGTTTTTTCATTCAAACTCGTTAAATTATTTTTTTTACTTACTGTTTTTTAAAAATTAAAATTATTTTTTTTTTGTATTTGCTTGTATGGTTTTGTTTGTGTGGATGATGAAACTCAGTATTGTGAACATGCACTCACTTCTGCTCGCCACTGTATGTATTTTGGACTCTGTTAAAAGGGTACAACGTTTTTTATTCAACAAATGTATTTAATTATATGAAATAATGAATAATATGATGATTGCTGTGTGGTGAAGGTAGGAATGAATAATTTTGTATAAATAGAAAAGTGTTTTCAGTTATGTTCCAAGTAATAACCTAGCTATAGCTAATCGGGGTGATGAGCCAACCTTCCTGACTTCTATTAGGAAGGAGGTGCTGGACATCACTCTGGTTAGCTCCGATTTCTCTACTAACCTTAAGAACTGGTTTGTATCTCATGAATGCTCCTTTTCGGACCATAGATACATTACCTTCATTATTGACACGAACGCGTGTCCTCCTTTCGTGACCCCTCCGGTCAACAGGAGGAACACGAATTGGACCGTTTTTAGAGAGAAACTGCGTTGCAGCCTTCCCTCTACCCCCCCGACTATAACGACCCGTCTCGACGTGGATAGGGCTGCTGACACACTGTCAACCGCTCTTAGGGCGGCAGCCACATCCTCCGTCAGACCCTCTGCCCATAGAGGCAAGCGTAAACCGCCCTGGTGGAACCAAGAGATCGTTGATCTACACCGATCTTGTGATAGGCTCTTTAACAGGACGAAGACGACAGGTGAATGGTCTACCTACAAGGCCAAAAAGAGGGAACTTAAATACGCTGTGAGGCGAGCGAAGAGGGTCTCGTGGAGGAACTATTGCGCGAGCATAGAATCCTCTTCCGAAACGGGCCGTCTTCGTAAAATTCTAAGTTCCACTCATAAATCACTTGACTGTATCCGACGACTTGACGGACATTGGACTACGTCCAGTTTGGAGACACTTGAACTCCTCCTTGATACTCACTTTCCAGGAAGTGTCACATTTGGTGGTCAGGCCTTTTATCAGGTTAATGAACCACCGTCTGGGAACTATTCCCCCCTGTCCCTTACCCTTGGCCAAGTGCAATGGGCTGTTAGGTCTTTCAAACCATTCAAGTCACCAGGACCGGATGGCATTATTCCAGGTGACATTCAACATGGGGAGGAGATAATCCTGCCCTGGTTGCTTGCCATCTATAACGCTAGTCTCAGGCTCCTCTACATCCCTTGGAGCTGGAGAATATCTAGGGTGATTTTCATTCCCAAGGCTGGGAAACCGTCCCATACTGGGGCATATGATTATAGACCCATAAGTCTGTGTTCCTTTCTTCTGAAGACACTAGAAAGAGTCCTCGATGTTCATATTAGGGCCTCGATTGATTCAGCGCTTCTGTCCACTTCACAACATGCATATACGAGAGGTAAATCAGTGGAAAGAGCACTTCACTCGCTTATCTCTCGGGTGGAGAAGTCCTTGCACGTTAAAGAATACACTTTGTCCATTTTTTTGGACATTGAGGGCGCATTCAATAACGTCAACCCGGACGCCATAGTTAGGGCTCTCAGTTCTCTGAACCTGGGACAGGATCTGGTCAGGTTCATCGAGCTTCTCCTCAAATCGAGGATAGTGACCTCCACAGTGGGGGCCTCGAATTGTCAGAGAATGGTTCGTAAGGGTACTCCGCAGGGCGGTGTTCTATCACCTCTTCTCTGGAATCTTGCAGTCAACTCACTCCTGAGGGGGCTGAAACAATCTGGCAATGAGGTCATAGCATACGCTGACGACATTGCCATTGCAGCGTCAGTAATTTGTCCGCAGACACTGTCGGACAAGCTGAACTTGGCGCTGTCAATCGTGTTGGACTGGTGTAGGGATTTTGGACTGTCTATTAACCCCTCTAAGACCGATACGATTCTTTTTACGAGGAAATATAAAATTCCGACCTTCGCCCTTCCCAGCATAGGGGGGACCAGACTCACGTTGAGTCCCGAGGTTAAATATTTGGGCCTGATCCTTGATCCCAAACTGAACTGGAGGGCGAATCTGGCTGCTAGAGCTCGTAAGGCGGCATGTGCAGCCTACTGCTGCAGTAGGGCGGTCGGAACCAGGTGGGGTCTTCGCCCAAGGATCATGCGTTGGATATATTCCATGGTCATCGATCCCAACTTCTTATACGGTGCTGTGTTTTGGTGAACTGCTCTGGACAGACAATACAACGTCAGACTTCTTGACAAGGTCAGAAGGTCTGCCGCCATTCATATAACTGGTGCTCTACGCACCACCCCCACGAAAGCCTTGTTCACAATGCTAAACTGGCTACCTACTGTGCTTCTCGCAAAGCAGGTGGCCAAGTTTGCTGCGACTAGACTTAATGCTCTCACTCGTTGGCACATTGTACCTTCCGGTCACTCCACAATTCTGGAGATTGACCCGGTGGTCCCTGGGAACATGGACTTTTTCCCTGCTGAACATTGTCTTGATAGATGTTTCCACTTTCTGATTCCGAGTAGGGATGACTGGAATCCTGATACGATCGTCCCGCCGGATATCCTGGATATATATACTGACGGCTCTAAACTCGAGGTTTGGGGTCGGAAGCGGCGTCTATTCTAGGAAACTGGACCTGAATATTTCTCTCCGTCTGCTGGACTACTGCAGTGTGTTTCAGGCGGAGGTGATGGCAATTTACCGGGCCGCTCAATGGATCCTCGTTAACGATGCTCCTTTCAGTCGTGTCTCGATCTTTTCGGACAGTCAGGCTGCGATAAGATCTCTGTCAGGGTTCGTGATCAACTCTAGGATCGTTAGGGAATGTCGTCGCTGTCTCGACCTTGTCTCGGGGCGCTTCACCAGGGTCTCTCTGGTGTGGGTCCCTGGGCACAGTGATATTCCGAGAAACTGTAGGGCCGACGAGCTCGCCAGAGCTGGTGCGCTCCTTCCGGAATCCTCTTCTATTGAGATGGGTATGCCACTTGCCTCGGTCAAGTTGACCATTGCGCGGAGGTTCCTTCGGGACGCCAACCTATCCTGGGTAAATGAGGAGTTCTGCTCCACCGCTAGACTTACCTGGCCCAGGATGAATGGAAGGCGTACCAACCAATTACTTAGTCTCGGTCGTGATGTCATCTCATGTAGTGGCCGTGCTTACGGGTCATTGCATCATGGGTAGGCACGCCGAGAGAATGAGGCTCCCTTTTAACGACTTCTGCCGTGGATGTAGGTCCACTGAGGAAGAGGAGAGCGTCGTTCACTTTCTTTGCCAGTGCCCGTCTCTTGCTAGGAGTAGATATAGGTTATTTGGCTCCCCATTCCTCGTTAGCTTAACGGAGCTATCATCTATTGATATCAAGGATATAGCTTCGTTCATCAAATTTTCTGGCTGGTTTTCCAGTGTGGGGTAGTCGTGCTTTTATTGTGCAGCCCTTGCGCTGATCAACTTCTTCCTTTCCCTGATTTGGCGGAACTTGGTTAGTACAGGGACTGCGTTTCACCCGTGGCATCACAACGGGCCGCCATGCGTGCTCAAGTGAGCTTTGTGATATCAGAGCTACCACTACGACCTAAGACCTATGTTCCATGTTTTCATGTTCCATACTTATAGGTCGCTATGAAGATTAATACGTTCCAGAAATATGAATGAGAAAAATTTATCCAGCAACTACAAATTTATAGTTGCCAAATTTGGCCACTGAGTTGCTAGTGGCTATCTGTAATATCATTTTGATAACTCAACCATTTTGAACTGAACAACTCAAGTTATTGTCTATTATGCAAACACATAAGGTTTACAAACTTTTTAATTTACATGTACGTACATCATTTGTAAAAAATGCTTGAACTTTTTTTGGGTGTTAATGCAGAATATTTTTATTTTACATAATTCTAAAATAATATATAGTATTGGTATGAGTATTTGTTTAGTTAAATTTATCTGAGTCCCGTTTAAATTTTAATAATGAATTCTTTCCGTTAATTGAATTATAATTAATCAGAGGATTTAAATTAAATTGTTTGGCATAATTGAAAAGTTTTTCTTCAAAAATTTGAATATCTTCCTTACGGGCAGTTGACAACAGTTTTGTTTCTAGGATTAAAAGAGCCTGCGTGTTTAAAACATTAATAAAATTACCTTGAAGAAATGGAAAATAATTATGACCAACAAAAGCCACGTCGAAAAAATTTCGCCATTGCTCTTTAATATCATCTTGTAGTGTAAGAATATCATCACATGATAAAATATTAATTTTAAGACCCTCAATAAATGTCCAGGGTTTATCATAATGCTGTATATCTTCCAAATTAAAAGAATCGTAAGTCAGTCTTTTACCCATTTGAAGGCGCACTGCACCGTATTTATGGGTCATTGTTTCATTATGCTCGTATTTAGTTTGCGTTGTCAATTCGTAAAGATACTCTAATAAATTTCGTTCAGTGACGTCCGTAGAACGAAAATCATTTTCTCCATGCACACATTTATGCATTTTTTCATCTTTCGATCTTAGACCATATGCTGCAAAAGGACCCGTTTGCATATCGCCGATATATCCCCGATGAAAATATTTCTCACCGTTGCGTACTAACCCCACTGCCATGGTTTTATTTGGTTTGCTATACTCATACTCCGGGAAGGTAAAAGCAATGCCGGATTCCCTCCAATAGCGATATTCCTACAATAAATAAAATGCATACAAAAACAAAAAAAAATAAATAAATAAATTTTTTAAATTTCTTCATCATTTCGATAATAAATTCTATGAAATATTTGTCTAGTTTCAATTTCGGTGCAATTAAGCGCCGTGATTACAATAAAGAAATTTCATATTTGTGTAGGTATTTTAAAAGTTTATTTGTTTTTACTGCAATTATTTTCTAATTTGTAAAATCTTGTGTTTCTGAAGCGATTTTGATCTTAAAATATTACTTGGAAATGAATCTGTGTTATTAACTGTGTATTTAGATAATATTTATGAATCACCTTTAAAAAATTAAGCTTAAAAAGGATGCAAAATGTGAGCTCATAGATTATGTTTAAAAATTAAAAAAAAAGTTATTCAGTCTCAAATAGAATGCAAATGAATGAGATCCGAGCAAAAAATAACCCCCAAACTACGAACTTAAGTTGAATTTTATGTAGAGTTAATTGTTTAATTATTTTCATGCAAATTAAGTATAAATGCTCTAAAACATAAACTTATATAAAAGTGTAAAGTAATTAGTGTAATTAAAACTATAAAAGTTAATAAAAATAATTGAATATTTATTGTTAACGATTGGATTACCAACCAAACAAAAATAACAAAAATGGAGGAAGTTCTCCTAATGATAATAAATTAAAAAATCGGAAAAATTGTTGGCTTTATTAAACTTTAAAAGGTTGTACAATTTAATGCCTTTAGTTCAAATATGTACAGAGTTGCTAAACAGAGGAATAATGTAAAAATATCAAGTTAAATAAAGTACAGCAGAAATACAGGGTATTATTATTTTCATTCATTTCACAAAACTCTCTCTGAATGAAACAATTCCAAAATCAAATAATTCCTCATACACTCTTTACAATAAAAGAAAATAAGAGATCAAAAAAATAAAATTAACAATTCAATTCAATGTATACTATGTGGGTTAGTAAAGACCAAAATATTCTACAAAATAATTCAATTTCTGAGGAGTAACAGCTTTCGTTAATACGTCGGCATTTCAAAACGATTTCCTTCTAATCAATTTTCTGTCTGATAAACTTCGCCGTTATGTCCACATGTGTTGTTCTTGGTGAATAGTTATTGTTAAGAGCGACTTGTATGGCACCCTTGTTGTCACAATACAGCAAAATACTTTTGCAACTGTTAGGATTGAGTTCAGCTTCAAGGCGTTTCAGCCATACTGATTCTTAGTCAGTGACATGAACTCTGCTTCCGTCGAAGATAATGCCACTGTCTTTTACTTTCTTGTAGACCAGGCAATTGCGCCCGATGGGTATACGAAGACATAACCGGTGGTGGATTGGTGGTCATCAAGATCCCCGGGCCAGTCTGCATCACAATAGCCTTGCTTGCCATCTTCTATTTGCTTCGTGAAAATGACTCCCTTGTCGATTGTACCTTTTAAATATCTCATCACGCCTTTAACTGCCTCCCAGTGTGGTTTACCAGGATTCCAAATCTACTAAGTACATTTACCACATAGCAACTGTCGGGTCGAGTAATATGGGCAACAAACAATATGCAACCAATAGCCTGCTTATATGGGATATTCGACATTCGTCGTTTAGACTCTTCACCTTCAGGAGACATGCTGACTGACAATTTCTAATTGTGATGCATTGGATTTGAGATCAGGTTACATTCACTCATTCCAAAACGTACCAGAACATCAGCAATGTAACGTGATTGGTCAATCTCAATAAAATTTTCGCCCCTGGTAATTTTTGTACCAAGTTCTGATGATATTTCCCCCATGTCCTTCATTTTAAATTTGTTCTCCAGTTTCGACTTTAAAGATTCTATCGCTTTGAGGTCATTAGAAAATATCAGGACATAAATGGCTACGTCCTGGTGGCATTAGGCCATCACTTATTTTATGCTAGACGCCTTGATCCACCTCAACTCTCACAAGACCAGTTTTCAGCGATTCATTGTTGATCGTCTCATTTCAAACACGGCCCGACTGTTTTAAACCATATATTGATTTCTGCAGCTTTCCGGAATCATCATCGAACATTTCAGGTTGTTGCATAAAAACAGTCTCCTTCAGCGTATCATTTCAATATGCGCTTACTGTGTTCATTTGGTGTATAAACATATTATTTTTAACAGGCAACGCCAGCAAATAGCGGATGGAATCATACCGGACAACAGGTGAGAAGGTTTCCGTATAGTCGATTCCTTCACGTTGTGAAAAATCTTTCGACACTAGGCTAGCCTTCCAACGTTTGGGATTACCCCGCTCATCCCTTTTCGCCTTGAACACCCATTTTATTTTATGGCTTTTTCACCCGGTTGTAAATTTTCTAGCACCCACGTTTTATTCGCGATTAACGAATCGATATCCTCCTTCATTGCAGCTTTCCATTTACTTGAGTTTGAATTGAACAATCTATACGCTTTGCTTTCTGTACTGTACCCCATCATGATGCATTCAATAGTTTTTTGCTTCAGCTTACGTCTTTTTTCCTTTGGAATGTACACAAGAGAAGGACAGCCGAAAACTTTCAAAAATTTGAAATTAGGATGCCGATCTGACCAAATTTCCTCCGGAGTTATATTTTTACCACGGCAAGGTATCCTGTTAATTAAATAACATGCCGTGTTGGCAGCCTCCACCCAAAAACGATAGCTGTCTATTAACATGCATCTCACACGTTCCATCAAAGTACTGGTTTATTCTTTCAGCGGCGCCAGTTTTGTTCGGGAGAACTTAACGAATGTGTCAAAAACTTTGGATTTTTTCTTGAGTGGATAATAATAATGAATAATATCCCGGATTAGCCATCTACAAAAGCGACCAGAAAACGAGCAGCAGAAAAAGAATTCACGTCTAGTGGCCCAACGACATCGGAGTGTACTAATTTCAATCATTTACATACATAAGGCTCGTTATTTTCCCTTTGTCAAAAACAATACCAATAGACCAATTTTTCACTTCACTCAAATTTTTGTCACAAATGTGACCCAATATTCAGTGCCATAATTTAAAATCCTTTTTGACAATAAAAGCTTTATTATCCTTTGAATATGGCTGGCTGTCTATACGATATAAATCGTTGTCCACTGTGGCAGATGTAACTAGTAAATCATCACCATATATACGGCAAGTTTCTCCTTTAAAAATTACTGTTTTACCATCTTTGGTCATCTGCCTTACCGAAAGAAGATTTGCACACAAATTCGGTACGTATTCAACGTTCTTTACCGTTATGGATTTTTTTAATTCCGCTTAATATATTTAAGTCAACGTCGTTAGCGCAGATCCCAGCGAGCAATTGCAAACGCGAATTACTGCCCCAAATGTGCGGGAGCAAGTTCAAGCTTTCGTCATGTTGTCGGCTGAAAGTGCGGCAAAACTTATCAAGGTCGGACGTGTAAAGTTCGGATGGATACGGGCGAAGATGCGAGTTTGTGAGGATATTCGAAGATGTTATCGATGCCTCGAAACAGGTCACTCTCAGGCGAACTGCTCTGGTCCTGACAGAAGGGACACGTGCATTAAATGCGGAGAGGTAGGACATAAGATGAGAGAATGTAGATCGGCCCCAAAATGCGCCCTCTGCACGGATGCTAGAAGGGACGGAACCGATCACTTACCCGGATCTAGGAAATATCCGTTGGCTAGACGATCATGAGTTACAGGCGAATCTACATAGAAGTCGGACAGCGGATGGCAGATAGCTGTCGAAAGGGGAATAGATGCAGTCATCATCAACGAGCATTATGGTCGGATTGCCAGAGGTTCCTGGTTTGAGGACGAAACAGGCACGGCTGCACTTTGGATACCTGACAGCCGTAGGTTTGCAGTTACGGAACACGGAGCCGGTTCTGGATATACATATTTTCGCACCGGATTCCTAACCATAATGAGCTGCTACCTCACTCCTAGTGATGATATGGAGCAATTTAGGACGAAGATCGGCTTTATTGAGGATAGAGTGCTCGCTATTGGTGGACCGTTCATAGTAGCAGGGGATTTTATCGCTAAAGCTGTTGAATGGGGCGATCGGACAACGAACACCCGAGGAAGGTGCATTCTGGATATGGCGGCAAGGTTGGGTCACATAGTGATGAATACTGGCAGCACAACCTTCAGGCAGCCTGGATGCGAGTATACCACGCTAGACATCACTTTGGTGACTGAAAATCTGGCCAGAAAAATAGCGGTATAGAAAGTTCTTGAAGACTACAATGGAAGTGACCACCACTACATTAGTTTCCGAATCGAAGAGCCAAACCTTATCCAAACAGCCAGGACCAGGGGAACGCGAAAATGGAACGTCGCGAGTCTCAATAGCGCGGCATTCTTGGAGAGATTCGATGAGACCTCACTTTCACGAACCAGTAGTGATGCTATCACTCTGGCTAGTGAAACTATGCAGCGTATAATTCGTAGTTGCAACGCTTCAATGTCTCGCGTATCGCAACATCCCAGAAGGCAATCTGTATACTGGTGGACACCTGAAATTGCTGAACTCAGATGAACCTGCCTCCAGTGCAGAAGAAGATATACTAGGGCTAGAAGAGATGGTCATGCAGCACATGAGGCTGAGGAGTTCAAACGCGCCCGAAGGGCACTGAAACAGGCAATTATAGCCGCCAAAAGGGCGAAATGGGAGGAGCTCCGTAATGAATTGAACATGAATCCCTGGGGCCTGGCTTATAAAATTGTGACCAGAAAGCTGGGCGTAAACTCTGCAGTGCCACTTCTTGACGGTGACGCCGTCGACAATATAGTGATGAATTTGTTCTCCGTGCACCCACCATTGCGTGAGGAACGTAAAGTAATTAAATTAATTACTGAAAATCGACCAAATGCACTTCTGGAAATGTACAATGCCTGCATTGCCCAAGGTGTCTTCCCTGACCAATGGAAGCTGCAGAAATTAACCCTGATCAGCAAGGGAAAAGGAGACCCGACACATCCATCATCATATCGCCCCCTCTGTATGCTGGATAGTGTCGGTAAATTATTGGAGAAACTTCTCCAGCACAGACTGGCAGCGACCATTGAGACAGCTGGTGGATTATCGGAAAGGCAGTATGGCTTCCGACCAGGTAGGTCAACGCTTGGTGCCATAGCGGATGTTAGTGGAATGCGTTGAACGGACAAGGCTCAGACGTTACTATCCGAAGCGCATTGTTGTCCTTGCCACGCTCGATTAAGGAATGCTTTCAACAGCCTACGATGGGAGGATATTATTAAGGCACTACGAGAAAGATTTCGTATTTCCTTATACCTTCTAAGAATATTACGGAGCTATCTGAAGGATCGCAAGCTTCTATATGACACACCAAAGGGCCGTGGAGATCATGTCTGGTGCAGTTCAGGGATCTATTCTTGGACCAGATCTCTGGAACCTGAGCTATGACGAAATCTTAGGTATAGAAATGCCAGAGGACACATACCTCGTGGGATACGCGGATGATATAGTGTCAGTCATTTCAGCGCGCGACGTTGAGGATGGCAGAAGAAAACTGAATCGAGTCATGATAAGGACTCAGATATGGCTTGAGGATCATGGTCTAGAGCTCGCAAAGAACAAGACTGGGGTCATACTGATGACAATGGCCCACATCCCACTCGAGATTGGTATGCACATAGGTGATGTGTCACTGGTTACAAAAAGGGCAGTCAGATATTTGGGCATTAGACTCGACTGCAGACTTAATTATTGGGCCCAAATACAGCATGCAGCTACCAAGGCAGCGAAACTAACGAGTATGCCTAAGCAGGATGATGGCAAATATTGGCAGACCAACACAGGCCAAACGAAAATTGATTATGGCGGCGACGAACTCGATATTACTGTACGGAAGCGAGATATGGAGAGATGCGCTGGAGATTAAATCTAAGCGGAAAATATTAGCAGCGGTGCAGCGAACAGCGGTATTAAGAGTTGCCTCGGCCTACCGCACAGTATCGGGCGCCGCATTCCTAGTGATCGCCGGTGAAATACCTATTGACCTGCAGGCATTTGAGCGAAGAAAATCTTGGAGAACGAAGAGGGAAAATCTTCCCATTAGTAGCACAGATCTCAGATCTCAAACACTACGACGATGGCAAAGTAGATGGAACGAGGAAACATGCGGAAGATTGACTTATAAACTTATTCCATCTATAGAGGCATGGATACGGAGAACCTTTGGGAAAACTATCTATTTTCTGACGCAGTTTCTCTCTGGTCATGGTTATTTCCGAAGATACCTATACCGTATGGGCAAGGTGACTGATCCTGGTTGCATTTATTGCGAGGAAATGAGTGACGACCTTGAACACACATTCTTCCATTGCGTTAAGTGGCAAGACGAGAAGAACATGTTGATGGAACAAATTGGTGAATTTACACCCGACACCATTGTGAACGCAATGCTCGAAAGTGAGATGAAATGGGACGCTGTGAGAAGATACGTTGAATATGTACTACGCGGAAAGAAGTTCGACCTTACCAATAGCATGAAGCTGTCTTCAAATATAGCGTACCCAGACGTGGGAGAGTAGACAACGGTCCTTAATTGGACGTCGTTCTGGGCCCTTCCCGAAGTAATGCAGATAGCCGTCCCGGGGAGGGAGTATCCCCAGAAGGAGGAGGGATTGTTTTAGTGGAAGCACCACTCGACGCAGATTTGCCGGGACTTGGTTAGTACAGGGACTGCGTTTCACCCGTGGCATCACAACGGGCCGCCATGCGTGCTCAAGTGAGCTTTGTGATATCAGAGCTACCACTACGACCTAACCTAACCACTCGACGCAGCTGATGACGATTACTGCAAGTGCGAAGGCTACCGACCCTACTTCACGCGCCAAAAAAAAAAAAAAACGTCGCCAGCGCCATACATCGGCATACTGCATTAAATAAATATTGCATTAAAAATTTGAAATTTACTACTTACTGAAAAAAATTGCAGCAAGCAGTAAAATTTTACTCGTTACTGAAAAAATTGCAGTAAGCAGTAACCAGTAAAATTTTAATCATTACTGCAATTTTTTCAGTAACGAGTAAAATTTTACTGCTTACTGCAATATTTAAGAAACGAGTAAAAATCCACTAGCAAATGGAAACGATTTTGAAAATATTTCCAGCAATTTAAGTGAGAATTTTCGTAAACTAAAGCGATTGTTAGAGAGCGATACTGATTACAAATTGGCTTCTGATTTTTTTTTGTTAATATTTTATTCAATATTTATTTAATGCAGTATGCCCATGTATGACTTTTACTCGTTTCTTAAATATTGCAGTAACCAATTTTTCAGTAACTGCAATTTTTTTCAGTAAGCAGTAAAATTTCACTGCTTAATGCAATTTTTTCAGTAACGAGTAAAATTTTACTGCTTACTGCAATTTTTTTCAGTAACGAGTAAAATTTTACTGCCCTGTAGGAAATCAAACTAATTTTAAAGTAACTTGAAACTGGGTTTTTAATAAACACAACTAGTTGATTAAGTGACTTTTTTCCTTGTCACCGACACATTATTTTAACATAGGCATGTCCTAGACGGTAGTCAATTGGTCATCTCTGCATGACTTTTAAATTGACTACAAATGGCTTATTTTTCAACCAATTTGTAATTAAATAAAATATAGTTAATTTAAATATTAGTTTACAGTAAATTATTTAAAAACCACTTTTTTAAATTCAATTTTAAACAGTTTTATTTATATTATATACAATATTTGTATATAGAAATAATTATTATAATATAAAAAAAAAATTGATTAAATTAAAAGAAAATTCATGTACATTTCAGGACTTCAAATAAAAGTTGTAATAAAAAGAAGTTAAATGAAAATAATACTTATATATATTCGAAAGTTTGTACTGAAGGAAAATTCAAAAGTAAAATATTATTAAGTAATATTATTAAGTTTTCTTTCCAACACAAACGTGAAGAAAATGCCGTTTTTTGATAACGGCTAAGGCGTTGCGTAATTCTTTGTCTGGGTCATCACAGAGAGGTCGGAGTGCATCCATCAATGCATCAAAAACATTTTTGTAATCCTTCAAACTCTTTTTTTCATTAGTGCCATCAATATTTATTGCAAGATTGAATTGCAGAGATAAAATTGTCGTTAAAGTTTTTGGCATGTCCCATTCAGTGATAATTTCATGACATTGGTCTGCAAAAATGCACAAAAATTTGGAAAATGATAAAAGTAGAGAAGAATAAAAACTCTCGTAAATTTGCTGATTTTCATCGATTATGTTATCATTGAGCGCTTTCAGCTCCTCGAGGGTGTTTATTGCAAAAGTAGTCTTAATTGCCACATTGCGCTTTTCCTGTCGAACAAGGCTTTCGGTCACTACTTTTTGGGTAGAAAATGCGGCCATTATAATCTCATTTTGAGCTCCTTAATTTCGCCTTGAAATATAAATATGTATCAGAAAATCGTGATATTTTGGTAGAAAAAACATATTTTCATTTTACCTGTTATTTCTGATAATTTGGCATTCATTTCAGAAAAAATGACATCAATTTGGGGAACATTGGCATCATCATTTTCTGTACCTTTATCTGTTAAAATACAACATAAATAATAAGGCATATTTTTACGATTGTACAAGATACTTACCAGCAGTGCTCAGATAAATGCGCTTCATAATTGCTACTACAAGTATAGATTTGGTATATACACATTGTTTTATTTAGATTTTTAGTGAACTATTTTATTTCACTATCACTTTTATAGATTTTATTATAAATTTCCAATATTTACTTGGATTTTTCCGTTTTTTAAATAACATTGAGCACCACCTAAAAACCGTATTTGCTGTGATTGACATTTGATTTACCGACAATTTTCCTTTGTTTTATTATTGTTTTCTTACATTTTCGTATTTTGCTTTTTTCATTTTTAATTTTCTATTCAATATGTTTGGTTGATATCTGCATGAGATTTAAACCAATTTGTAGTCAATTGCAAAATAGTTGATTTATAATTTGCGTTTTTATCAACCGACTACTTTATTTACTACAGGGTGCTTACTGCAATTTTTTTCAGTAACAAGTAAAATTTTACTGCTATACATACTGCATTAAAAATATAATGCAGTGTGCCCATGTATGGCCAGTGCTTTCAACGTTTAACTTACTCTTGTTAGCGACAACGACATTTTTGTCTTTTATGCTGCGTACGGTATAAAGATGTTTATTGTTACTTCTCATGTGGTTACTAGCGCCGCTATCAACATACCAATGCATGTAATAGTTGCTCTTGTTGTTGTATCGTTCAACTGCCTCTTCACACACATTCATGTTAGTGCTTATGGCAATAAACGTTGATGAAACTTCCCTCTTCTCATTTTTTCGGTTGAACTTCCCGTTACTTTTATTATTGTTTTTCTTTGGGCAATCTTTAGCAACATGTGCAAATTCTTTACAGTTGTAGCACTGGGGTGATTTTTTTCTTTTTTCCATTCAAATTTTTGGTGCACAGCACAGCCTCCTTTTCAGCACTTGTATCAAATTTAGCATGTTGTAGAAGAGTCAGTATTTGTTTGGAGTTTTCCACGGCCATTAAAAGTGATCTAAAATCATCCGGCAAGCATTAATGAAGCTGTGACTTCATCGTCTATATTCTTTACCTTCAATGCAGTTATCACCAACTCGGTGGCATACTCCTGTACAGAACCATGATTCCGCAATCTCATATTCACCAGCTGTTTCAATAATTCCACTTTCCGTGTGAGACCAGTATCCTCGTAATCATGCATTAATGCATCCCAGGCATCTTTCGCAGTTGTAGCTGCAGCGATGAGTCCATAGTTACATGGATCTACTATCAAACCGGTTTCTACTATTTTCCAGCGACCTTTTATGATCAAGCAAGATTTGGCCTGCCTCTCCCACACATAGAAATTTTTGCGGTCCCTTAAACGAGCTAACGAAAATCCTAGCGGATGACTTGCCATCGTAAATCGTAACACAAAAAAATTATTTTTTATTTTCACAAATCTTTTTTTTCAAAAAATTATTTTTTTCAAAATTTTTTTAATTGCGTGTCGTGTGGCCCATAACCTGTTGGGTTTAAATTATTTATTAAACTACAAAAGGTTGCACAATTTAATGTCTTTAGTTCAAATATGTACAGAGTTGCTAAACAGAGGAATAATGTAAATATATCAAGTTAAATAAAGTATAGGAGAATTTTATTGAAAAGATAATGTAAATAATTGATTTATTATACGAGATGTTTTAAATATATTAAATATAAAAATTATTGTAAAAGTCAAAATTGTGTAAAATATGAAGTCAGTTATTCACATTAGATTTCTGTCGTATATTGCAGCCAATATTCATCCTAAATGGTTAATTGAAGAATAAGTTATTAATTTCCGTAAAGAGGTCTGATTCAATCCTCCTAACGCTCCAATTAATCTTGATAAAATAATTATAATGATAATATAGGTTTAAAAATAATAGATGAAATTAATATTAAAGGGGCAATTTTTTATCATGTTATTAAAATTACATTAGGGAATCAAAAATGAAACGGAGCAGAACTTCTTTTTAATAGAAGAGAAGAAAAGATTATTAGTTCTATTAAAAATTCGAATTAATTTTATTTAAATTCAATAAAAATAAGAACACTGTAGAAGCGAATGCTTTTGTTAAGAAGTACTTCAATGAGCCTTCTGTTGACATTAATTTTTTTTTTTTTATTATTTTATTCTCTATCACAGTTTACAATTAAAATATTTAAATATATTATATTTACAAGATTTGAGTATTTACGAATGTATTGCAACAAATAAATTACATTATTTTTTTATTATAAATTTACAAGTTAAATAACAATTTACAGTTTGGAGGAAAAGATAGTAAAAACCTCACAAAATTTTAAAGAAATTTTACTGCCACCCATTACTTGTGTCTTCTTCTCTTAAGACACAGAAAGGATAACTATTACAAATTTCTTAATATTTCAAAATTAGAAGACCTGTCTTCAAATCTTGTAGTTAATTTATTTATGACCGTATTTAACATATTTTGTTTGAATTTAGAATGCAAGAGACAGGTGGGATATCTTCTGCATAGATTGTAAATAATTTTCAAGTTTTTATTTTGTATAATCTGAAGCTTCTTTAAGTTTGTTTTTGAACATCTTTTTGACCATACTTGACAACTGTAAGTCATTATTGGCCGAATACACACTTTGTATAGTAAGAGCTTGTTTTTTGTATTCAGCTGAGATTTTTTGTTTAACAGGGGATAGAGAGCCCTACCGAATTTTAGGGCCTTTTCGCACGTTTGAATAATATGGTAGACTGAACGTTATTTATCAAAAAAATATACCAAGGTATTTAACGTTTTGGCTTATCTGAATTGAAGTTCCTTGAATGCTAAATGTTGTATTTGGTATGCTTTTAGAAGATTTATTGAATGGAAAAATAATGGCTTGTGTTTTCTCTTGGTTGATTTTTATTTTCCATTTGTTAAAATATTTCTCTGCATGGATTATTGCACCTTTCATCTTCTTCGCTATTGCATTGGATACTTTGCCAGATATTGTAATTGGGGTGTCATCAGCATACAGAGCAGTGCATTGATTTCTCTGTGGCTTAAAGTCAGAGGTGAATATTGAGTAAAGTGTAGGCGATAAAATCGAACCTTGAGGAACACCTGTATGAATAGGCCTTTGTGTAGAAAATGTATCGTCCATTTGAATTTTAAAGTATCTATCAGATAGAAAACTTCTTACAATCTTTTGCAAATAAAGCGGATACCCAAATTTGTTAAGCTTAAAGACAATATCGTTGAGCCAAATTGAATCAAAGGCTTTTTCTATATCAAGAAAAACTATTCCTGTACTCTTACGTTGTTCCTTGTTTGTGGAGATCATGTTTACTATTCGCTTTACTTGATGTATTATTGTATGGTATTTTCTAAAACCGAATTGTTCTTTGCTTAAGATGTTGTTTTCAGTAGTATAATCTATTCAATATTATATTTTCGAAAATTTTGTCTATTCCATTTAGCATACTTATCGGCCAATAACTTTTAGGGGAGCGGACATCTTTTCCTGGTTTTAAAATTTGTATCACATTAGCTAATTTAAATTGTTTTGCCGTTTGCAAGGCACCAGTTGAATAATTTAGTTAACAGACTAAAAAAAATTATCGGATAACTTTTTTAAAATTATAGGTTTTATTCCATCAACCCCTGGTGCCTTAGAGTTTCTCTGTTTGTTAGCATAAAATTTTACTTCATCTATTGAAGTATAATTACTAGTAATATTTTCCGGAATTTGTTGTAAATCTAGCCATTGAATATATTTTGTAACCATATCGTCTGCAGTTGATGACAAATTAAACGTTATTTGGTGTGATCTTTCAAACACGTCTGCTATTGCATTTGCCTTAGTTACACTATCAAATACTTCAGCGCCGTCTATTGTCAAGCTCTGAACTTTTGATTTATTACCTCTTATCGCTTTATTTATCATCCACATTTTCTTGCTACCAGCTGGTAAGCTATGTAAAAATACATTCCAGTTCTTATTTCTGTTATTTGACACGTGGAAATTGATCAAAATATTCAGCTGTTTTAGAATAGAAGATAATAATAACCTTTCTGTATTGACGATTGATCTTTGAAGTTTTCGTCTATATCTATTTCTTTGACCAATAAGGTATAATGTCAATTGGGAAAGTTTTTTTTGCCACACTTGCGTTTGTTTATAAGGAACCTTTTTAGCTGCTTGTTGAACGATGTGAGTTTTTCTATAATATTTTCAATATTTTGTTCACCAACGCTTATTGAGTGCAAATTATTCATTTGAATTTCAGTATCAACAAATCTATTTATACGGTTCCAGTTGGCAAGATGGTACATTGGAATAAGTCTTGTTTTTTTTTTGTAAAATAACCATATATTTGACACGTAATGGGTACATGGTCAGAGTTTAACATACCTGGATGAGTTTCAATTGGAGAAATATTAAGGCTAGAATTTGAAAGCAAAAGATCGATAGTCGAGGGTTCTGTGTTTATTGATCTCTGTCCAAAACGAGTAAAGCTGTGAGGCGAATGAATATAATAGTTTGAGTGTAACTGGTGATTGTATAATATTCTGTGTTCCAGTTGGTAAATAGTAGATGGGTTTGTTATGCCCTGTACATTCCAATGCATAACATTGAGACTGAAAGTAGTTTTTGTTTATATAACATGCTTAAGCATCATCTCTAAAACTCGCAATTTGTCATACTTAGTTCTGCATTTTTCCAAGGCATTTACAGCATTAAAGAAAATTTCCAAAAGTTTTTCGTTGTCATCGTTTTGACACCAATGAAATTGCTTGGCATATGAAAGGTTTTTATGCCCATTTTGTGAGCTACTGAACATTGGAAGTACTTCATTATTTTTCTGCTTCAGTGGTGGGAAATCTGCATCCCAATTAAATGTGTTGGTTGGCTCAGTATTATAAGATCTGTTAGGTATTTGATTTCTTCCTACACGCTGACGAATTTCGAGCTATTCGCGACGAGATGGACAATTAACATCATCAGCACGATTTTTCAACTTATTGTTGATACAATTAAAGCATTTGTATACTACTGGATCCATGTTCGGAGTTTTACTTAATTGACAAGTCGAATAGTAATGGGGTCTTCCACAGCCCAAACATGTGGATTTTCTAAAGCAATTCTGAGTTGGGCCTTTTATATTTCACCTTGGTTTTCTCCAGTGCACTACTGTACCATAAAAATATCTAATTTTTAGTACTTCTTTTTTTGATACCTGATTTTTGTCAAATTCAAAACTGTAAAGTGCGTCGTCGGCATTGGATCTGCTTGTTTTTATTTCAGCAGCATTTAATGGTTCAATATTAAACGAGTTTTTAAATTCCTCAATTATTGTTTTAATGTCCAGTTTTGGGAGGCCAAACAATAAAGGTTTAAATCTTTTGTTATCCTTAACTGGGTGAGTAAAAAATTTCTTTTCTTTGGCTTTCAATTTTTTGATAGCTTGGTCGTAGTCGACAATGGTGTTGGGCATAACCTTTGTTCCTATGGACATTCTTTTATATCTATAATTCGATCCCAATAGTTTTATAAATTCACTACAACTATGAGAGTTGTCAACTATAATCGGAAAAATTTTAACGTAGTCCTCACTGTTTTCACCTTCTTCAACGCTAGAATTATCTCTCATATCAGAAAGCACTTGGAATCTATTGTCATTGTTAATTGTTTTAAAAGACTTTGGAGCCTTCAGATTACTAGCTCGTATCAGAGTTTTTTAACGCTTAGTGCGCACTGCAGTTAATTAACAAATATAAATGTTGATCAAAGAAAACCGCACTTTTGTTTATTTCACTAATGAAAAGTTATCTCGCCAGAAAACACAACTGTTCGTATTGAATGTCACACTAAGACTCGACATTAATTTATTATCTATTATTAGGAGAATAAAAGATAATAAATTAATTTCTAAACCTATTCAAGCTCCTGTTCAAGAAATATCCTATTATTAAAATTATGAAATTTACAATTTTTGATGAATTATTAAAAAGAAAAGGATTAGGACCTTTATAAATGGGGTATGATATGTTGATAATGCAAGTTTTGCAATCTCTTATTATTTTCCTTACTTAGGTTACAAACTGAATTTTACATGTTCAGACTCAAACCTCGAGTAAGGAAAATAATAACAAGCAACGGCCATGTACTCAAATAATGGCTCCTTTACCCCGGAGAGATGTAATTTATCTCTTCCCTTCCAAACTACAGGAATTGACTTCGCTAGCCCATCCTCGGCAGCGTTTCAGCCTGTATTTGCTCGCTTCGTTGTGAGGCGGGGGCTCACGCAGAGGGTAGTCACCGATAATGGGAGAAACTTTTTAGGCGCCAGCAGAATTTTTGAACGCGATTTTACTAAATTTGTAGTATACCAAAAGTATATCACTCATGGATTTAATTGGAAATTCATACCACCATACGGTCCCCACGCGGTAAAAAGTTTCATGTTCCATTTGAAACGAATTGTCGGAGCTCAAAGACTAAACTTTGAGGAGTTCTCCACAATTTTAACCCGAATTGAGGGCACTCTTAACTCTCGCCCAATCTCTGCTATATCGGAAGATCCTGGAGATTTGACTGCTCTAACTCCTGGACATTTTCTGAGAGGTGCTCCGATCATGGCTTTCTCTGAACAAGACCATCAAAACATGTCTCTTATAAATAGATGGGAAAAGTTAAAGGCGTTACATCATCAATTCTCTGTCAGGTGGAAAGAAGATTACTTCAAGTCATTACACAAACGTTATAAGTGGAAAAGTCCAGTCCCCAATGTAAAAGTCGGAGATCTCGTCGCGGTGATAGCCGATCTACAACCACCTAGTGAATGGCGATTGGGAAGAATTGAGCGAACGTATCCTGGTACCGACGGAAATACGCGTACTGCAGATGTGCGTACGGCGTCCGGAATAATTACTCGTCCTATTGTCAAATTGTGCTTTCTTCATGTCCGACGAGGATCATAACTAACGCAGGTTTTGTCGACACATCCTCAATTTCATACATCTTCTCCTACTTCTCTAAATCATATAGTCTAATAAAACTTTGCTCTTTCTCATTTCACAGCTAAAATTATTCCAAAACGCATTGAATTTCTCTGTAAGTATTTTAATAACTAATTTTTCCCAACATTAGGATTAGCCGAATCCGAATTCCCATCCACTCAAGGTTAGGTCAACGCAGACATCGTTTAAATGACCACCTGTATAGATGTGTGCTTTGTGAAAATTTCCACTCTTTGCGGTTTTGTAAAAGGTTTCTCAGGATGACAGCTAAGAAGGGGGAAGACATAGTCGAGAGGCATCGCTATTGTGTAAATTGTCTTGCCAAGAGCCACGACTTAAGAGGGTGCACATCAATGGATACATGCAAGAAGTGTGATCGATTCCATCACACGCTTTTACATCCAGAATCCAACCAGCTCAGGAAATCTAGAAGTTTGAAGAAGAGAGAAGAGAAACCACCAACCCAGAAGACCAAACCATCAAAAGAACCAAAACAATTAACAACATCCAACTTATCAACAATGCCAGATGCGAAAATTCTCGTGGAGGCTATACGATCACTAGTACATGTGCTTTGTGCCAACACCGATAATCCGGTTGACTAACGTCAAGGCCGACGCCATGTACAAATAAGAATTTGTACATAATTTATATATCATATGTTACATCTTGAATTATTGAAATGAATTATATTTGAAATTGAATTGAAGTTATTATTGTGAATTAATTTTAATTTATTGATAAATGGTTATTGTTAATAAATTCCTGTACTTAAGTAATACTTAAATATTCCCATTTTCCAAATCTATCTTGTACTTTTTTTTACCTAATTTATCTTTTGAAAAATTCTAAAGTTTCCTAAAATCAAATTTAAACTTAAAACTCAGTCCTTTTCTCAACGCCCAACTGATTGGTTAAAAACAATTTAAGTACAAATAAAATTGCTATTACATATCTCTGAAAAGAAAAGATCTTTTACCACTCATCTTATCTGTCAAAAGGGTAAGTTACTCAAACTTAAAACCTTAAAAAAAAAGAAATAGTTATTAATATTTCTTTCTCCTTTTTTCTCATTTCTTAAACCCAAATTATAATTACGTGAGTAATTATATTAACAATTTCTCTTCAGAAGATTGGCCCAATTGGTTTAATGTCTATATCTGAATCTTCTCGAAGAGAATTTGTTTTACAAATAACACACGTTATTTCAGTTTGTTTATATTAAGTGGTTGAAATGAGCTGTGAATAATTATATTTCCATAAGTTTGGTTTTTAATTTGTAAGGTTTTTTATGTGTAAATTTGACGGAAAAAAAACTTTTCTTTTAATTTTAGAACAATTCGTACTAATATCTTAAAAATTATATAAACTTAAATTCAAATAAGCTGTGAGCCACAGTACATATGTATGTACGTACATACGTACATACTAGGGATGCCAAACGGGTTCGGTTTTTAAAAATCCCGATCCCGGAATATTTCGGGATCCAAAAATCCCGAGAAATTATAGGTTAAATCGCGATTTTCTCTTAATAATAAAAATATTTCATAAAAAATCATTTGTATTCCAATTAAATATGTGTATAATTCTGATATACAGTGACGAGCAGAAGTGAGTGCATGTTCAAAATACTGAGTTTCGTCATCCACAAAAACAAAACCATACAAGCAAATACAAAAAAAAAAAAATTAATTTTAATTCTTTATTTTATTCTTAACAAATAGCAGTAAAAAACAATAATTAATGAAATGAATTCAATGAGTTTGAATGAAAAAACGAAAATAACCCACATAAACTCAATTTTGCACGTTTCAAGAAAATTCAAGAAACTGACCCAATTTCAATATTTTGTCCCTAGACCCTTATTAGAAATAGCTTGATTTACGCGGTTTGAGATGCTTTCTACCAAATGAGCAATAATACCTTTCGGAATTCGATTCCATTTCGCATTTATACGATCCCAAAGTTTGACCATGTTTGTGGGGGCTGTTTCGTACTGTCCGAGCCGGATTTTCACGAATGGCCAAAAATGTTCAATCGGATCGAGTTCCGGACTTTGTGCTAGCCACAAATTCTGCAAACCCATCTTCCGAATTTTATAGACAAATGTGCTTATCCCGAATAAAATATTATTTTCCAACAGGATGGTGATCCGAAGCACACAGCTAAAATTCTAAAGATATGGGGTGGAAAATAAAATTTTCAATTGATGGAATGGCTGACACAAAGTCTCGACCTCAATCCGATTGAAAATTTTTGGTCATTCGTGAAAATCCGGCTCAGACAAAACGGAACAGCCCCAACAAACATGGTCAAACTTTGGGATCGTATAAATGCGAAATGGAATCGAATTCCGAAAGATGTTATTGCTCATTTGGTAAAAAGCATTTCAAACCGCGTAAATCAAGCTATTTCTAATAAGGGTCTATGGACAAAATATTGAAATTGGGTCAGTTTCTTGAATTTTCTTGAAACGTGCAAAATTGAGTTTATGTGGGTTATTTTCGTTTTTTCATTCAAACTCATTGAATTCATTTGATTAATTATTGTTTTATACTGCTATTTGTTAAGAATAAAATAAAGAATTAAAATTAATTTTTTTTTTTGTATTTGCTTGTATGGTTTTGTTTTTGTGGATGACGAAACTCAATATTTGGAACATGCACTCACTTCTGCTCGCCACTGTACATACTTAATTGGTCATTACAACCCTTTAGTCAGGATTATTGACCCAGTTTGTCAGTATGTTGTGTGTGTTAATTTTTTACATAAGTGGTAGGACCTACGGTTTAAAGTCACTCCGAACGACCGATTTTTGAGAAACTTTTCATAGGAAATATCGGAATTATATGTCATTAAAAATAAAATTTTAAAACAGCAAGACAAAAAGTAACAAAAAAAGCGTAAAATAACGAAATAAAAATTGGTCACACATAAGCAAATGCATTAGTTTTAAGAAAATTATTTAGATTCCAACAAAAAGATTAAATCATCTACGATGTGATCCGATAGGCTTGAACGAATTTAGTTGTAAGCATACGCTGCCGTCGGAAAACATTTATCGCAATCAACATTTGTTGGTAAATTAGTTCGAACATAGCTGTATGCAGCTTGTAAATATTCACCTCTACTACCTCCTGATCCAAATAAATCTATTTCTTTGGACAGTTGAGTATCTAAATCAGTTACCCTATTAATTCGTTTTATAGAGATTTTGCATTCTCCAATGGCATCAAATAACTTTTTATCAATGGAAATGGGGTTTTCCTCATTTGTTATCGCAGTCAAGTGATATAGAATTTTTTTTCAGGACCTTTTGTAGGTCAAAATACGTATGAATTCACAATCCCGAAAAATCCCGGGATAAGTTTTTAAAAATCCCGGGATTCGGGATTGTGTGAATCCCGAAAATCCCGGGATTTCGAGTTTCGGGATTTCCCGATTGGCATCCCTAGTACGATAGTTAGCGGTTTTTATTTTCGGTGAAAATGTTTTGTCAGACTTTTTACAAAAATATTACTCTTTGCAGGTGGTTATTTGTGTTCAATATGTCAATGTAAACTTCCGTTGATTAACGTTGCAAGCTTTGTTTTTACTTTATCATGTCTTTGGGGTTTTTCTACTACAAATACTTCAAATATACTTCCGTCGGTTTATTAAATATTATTCATTTATGTTTTATCACGATATTCTTACCATTATATGTATGTATATCATACTTCTATGTCTGTAAGATACTTTGGCTGCAAGTTCACCAAAATGTTTTATAGTGCAATGGTTCCTGCCTAGAATTAAGTATAGGATATTTCCCGAAAATATTTTTCTTTCTCAAAGGAATATGGGATTATTTTGGGAGACTGAAGTTTGCTTTTTTTTGTTTTTAACCATTCCGAGTAACAACTGCTTTTTTTCTTCTAATGAACTTTTTAAATTACTACTACATATTATTAAAAGGTAATTCACCGGTATATTTACATAGTTGTAAACAAATTTTTATAGAGGTAAGATCTTCTTAGCAATTCTTACATACTTGTTTTAAAAGCAATCCAAGAGTTCACTTTGATTTGGCGCCACAAAATTTGGATATTTTTAAAAAGTTTAATTACTTTTATGAATTTAATCTCAATGTATAATAGTGTGAAGTTAATAAATAAAACATACTTGTATCATCTGTAAAATACGGAACAATTGTTTGTATGTTTCACAAATATAAAAAAGTGAATTCCGTGCAAAAATTATAAATATTCACGAATCTTTATTCTGCAACACTAGGCCCCAATGATTAATACTTGTTTCTAAGTCTGGTGAAATAATTTGGTGGCAAGAAAATTGACTAAAGCGATAAAATCGTATGACAAAAATGATTCCAAAAATATATTTTTTATTTTCGTAAGAGTAACAAAATGGAAATAAAAAGTTGGACATATTTTATAGGCCACAAGTGACACTATGTTAAATCATCACGAACTTATTGATCCATCATCGTACACACTTTCACAGTGAAATGTTTCCTTAGGGAGAGTAAGAGGACATTCCCCGATAACGAACGAATTTTTTGGTCCGATGCTATTGATGGCATTTTTGGACACGACGCGGACATAATAATAAATTTGAACTAAATATGTATTGAGCTAAACACAGATTATCTTTTTAATTTTGGTTAATAATCCTAACTGCCTTAAATGTATTCATGCATTTTTAATGTATATAAGTACGTAAGTTTGCACTTACAAAATAGAAAGCATCAATATTAGCTTACATACAATGTTTAACGGAGTATGCATATTCTTTAAAGCTCGTAGCCATTCAACTGTTGAAAAACTAATTTCAGCATCATTTTATTATTTACGTACATAATAAAAATTTATTAAATAAAAGTGAATTTAAAAAACATTATAAAACATTTAATAGAAAAAGTTAAATTAATTAAAAGTATCAGCCACCTCCCTATAGCGGACAAAACTGGCAAGTCGTTGTCCGCGAGATGGGAGATTTCACTGTAGATATGTTTAATTTCTCCGCCTAAAATCTGGCCATATTTTGATTTCCAGATATGAATAGGATTTAAAGCTGATTCATTTAATCACATCGAAAAATTGAAATTGAATTATCTTCGCTACCCCCACAACTTATTCAATGTTATATAGATATTGTCTTATATATAAAATTCCCGTGTAACGGAATATTTATGTACATATTGATCGTAGACGAATAAAATTTGATGGGTAAGTTTATAGAGTCGATATCGACAATCCCATCAAAAATGGGCGTGACAACCCTTCTTTTTCAAATGATACCTATAATTCTTAAATTATTGAACCGATTTTTACTATTCTTTTTCTGTTCGAAAGCTTATCAGGTTTAGATGGCTTAAAATAATTCGATATAGTAAAAAGTAGAAGTGGCAAACCTTTAAAATTTAATATTTAGGGACATAATCATTGTAGACGACCATGACAATCCTTCCTCTTTAAGAGATACATATAAGTCGGCTAATTCGATGGGTTATAACTACATAATGTACATGTATAACATGTACGTCTGTTAGGTTTTGTTTTGGAGCGAGTACAACAACTACAACTTCCTCAGCGCTTTATGAGTATATAATGTGACCTGTTTTGGGCAATAAAAAATCAATTTTTTGGGCTGAACAAAGTTCGCTGAGTCAGCTTATATGTTATAAATTGTTAAAATTCTATTAAAATAGCTAGAATATTTTTAAAATAAAGTTGAATTACCTGAGAACAGATTTGTTTTCCTCCACGTTCTTTTAAAACCATGTTTAGGTCCCAGTCAAATTGTCCCTCTCGATAATCGTATCGTGAAGTCAATAGTTTTCTTAAACGATTATTCCAGTATTCCTGTATATTGAATATAGTGAATTCTTGTGATATCCAAAAGCTGAAAGCATTCTCTAAACCATCGCGGTCACGATATTTTATTCCATCAATATTCAACATTGGCATAACAACTTTCAAGTATTCGTCATCCGTAATAGCCTTAACCAATGTCTTTGCTTTGGCCACCATGTAGTGATGCGAAAATGCTCTGATTAATGAGTTTCCATAAATATCCATAAACAAATGTACTTTAGACCGAAGATTTAAAATTTTGGGGTCTTCTAATGCTATGGCTAATAAAAGTATATTTCGAGCTACCACCTCAATACATCCGTCGACCACATAAAAATTCAAATACGGCATTGTTCCTTCAGATTTATGCTGGTATATTTTACTCATTGTCTTGATTAAATGGCGGGGATCATTCGCTCCAAATAACAGTATATTAATTTCATTTTCATGCTGTGGTATTTGCAAAGAATTCTGTTCACCTTTTTGATTCGTAAAGGATTTTTTATATTCATCAATTAAATCCAAAGCTTCGCTCAAGCCCCAATGCATTGCTTATTATTTGTGGATTAAGAAATCAAATGAATAAATATTCAATTTATTTCACAAATAAAAACAAGAAGACATATTAATTGTAAATAAATAAATATATTCAATTGTTACTATGGTTGTTTCCTTGGATACGTGAATAGAGTATTTAAGGCCGAGTCACATAGAATCCGTCATACGATAAACTTTTATTATTTTAACTGACAGCTAATTTGAAAATCGTGTTTTCTTAGGTGATTTTGTGATTTATTCTGTACTTCTGCGTTAACTCAACACATAAAGTTGACCAACTATTGAATTCCGCTGAGTACTTTTTCCTTTTGCCTTTTTTTTATGTTGTCAATAGACTGAAAATGTCAAATTGATACGTTGTTATTTTGTTGCCACTGGGAAATGTTAAAATACAACGTATGACGGCTTCTATGTGGCTCGGCCTTAGCTCTTGATTTGCGTTACAGCTAGCAGTTGGTTAGTTCTTCTAATTTTCCTTAATTTCTCTTTTCGTTGTGTACAGGCAAATCCAATTAATGTCTAAGTACTGGTTATGACAACCTACTACGGCGTGACTTTGTTGTCAGTGAGATATATCAAAGTGCAACGGATTTTATGAAACTCGGACTTTTGAGTTAAATAAATGTAGTTTTTAAATAGGGCATTAATAGCACTGTGAAGTCTGCAAATTTGATTGATGTTTTTCTGGCGCGTTAACTATACACATATTTATGTATATACAGTGACGAGCAGAGGTGAGTGCATGTTCACAATACTGAGTTTCGTCATCCACAAAAACAAAACCATGCAAGCAAATACAAAAAAAAAAATTAATTTTAATTCTTCATTTTATTCTTAACAAATAGCAATAAAAAAACAATAATTAATGAAATGAATTCAATGAGTTTGAATGAAAAAACGAAAATAACCCACATAAACTCAATTTTGCACGTTTCAAGAAAATTCAAGAAACTAGCCCAATTTCAATATTTGGTCCATAGAAAGTTATTAGAAATAGCTTGATTTACGTGGTTTGAGATGCTTTCTACCAAATGATCAATAAGATCTTTCGGAATTCAATGCCATTTCGCATTTATACGATCCCAAAGTTTGACAATGCCTGTTGAGGCTGTTTCGTGCTGTCCGAGCCGGATTTTCACGAATGGCCAAACCAAAAATTTTAATCGGATTGAGGCCTGAACTTTGTGCGGATATTCCAGCAAATTGAAAATTTTGTTTCCCATCCCATATCTTTACAATTTTTGCTGTGTGCTTCGGATCACCATCCTGTTGGAAAATAAATTCTTATTCGGGATAAGCACATTTGTCCATAAAATTCGGAAGATGGGCTTGCAGAATCTTTAGATAGTCTTTTTTCACATGATACCATCTACTAAATGTAGAGGGCCAACATGCCACCATATTAAGCATCCCCAAACCAAAATATTTTCAATCGCTGTTTTAACAGTTTGCTTCACATGGTTTCTTTGAACACGTTCCCTGGATCTGCGCTAGCAGTACTGCTTTCCATGTGATTGGAAACGTGTTATCTAGTCTGATGAGTCCAAATGTAATCACTTTCAGTAAGATGGAAAGCATTACTGCTAGCGCAGACCCGGGGAACGCGTTCAAAGTTACCATGTGAAGCAAACTGTTAAAAACAGCGATGAAAATATTTTGGTTTGGGGATGCTTAATATGGTGGCATGTTGGCCCTCTACATTGAGTAGATGGTATCATGTGAAAAAAGGCTATCTAAAGATTCTGCAAGCCCATCTTCCGAATTTTATGGACAAATGTGCTTATCCCGAATAAGAATTTATTTTCCAACAGGATGGTGATCCGAAGCACACAGCAAAAATTGTAAAGATATGGGATGGGAAACAAAATTTTCAATTGCTGGAATATCCGCACAAAGTTCAGACCTCAATCCGATTAAAAATTTTTGGCCATTCGTGAAAATCCGGCTCGGACAGAAACGGAACAACCCCAACAAACATGGTCAAACTTTGGGATCGTATAAATGCGAAATGGAATCGAATTCCGAAAGATGTTATTGATCATTTGGTAAAAAGCATTTCAAACCGCGTAAATCAAGCTATTTCTAATAAGGGTCTATGTACAAAATATTGAAATTGGGTCTAGTTTCTTGAATTTTCTTGAAACGTGCAAAATTGAGTTTATGTGGGTTATTTTCGTTTTTTCATTCAAACTCATTGAATTCATTTCATTAATTATTGTTTTTATACTGCTATTTGTTAAGAATAAAATAAAGAATTAAATTAATTTTTTTTTGTATTTGCTTGTATGGTTTTGTTTTTGTGGATGACGAAACTCAATATTTTGAACATGCACTCACTTCTGCTCGCCACTGTACATACTTAATTGTTCATTACAACCCTTTAGTCAGGATTATTGACCCAGTTTGTCAGTATGTTGTGTGTGTTAATTTTTTACATAAGTGGTAGGACCTACGGTTTAAAGTCACTCCGAACGACCGATTTTTGAGAAACTTTTCATGGGAAATATCGGAATTATATGTCATTAAAAATAAAATTTTAAAACAGCAGGACAAAAAGGAACAAAAAAAGCGTAAAATAACGAAATAAAAATTGTTCACACATATGCAAATGCATTAGTTTTAAGAAAATTATTTAGATTCCAACAAAAAGATTAAATCAAATACGATGTGATCCGATAGGCTTGAACGAATTTAGTTGTAAGCATACGCTGCCGTCGGAAAACATTTATCGCAATCAACATTTGTTGGTAAATTAGTTCGAACATAGCTGTATGCAGCTTGTAAATATTCACCTTTACTACCTCCTGATCCAAATAAATCTATTTCTTTGGACAGTTGAGTATCTAAATCAGTTACCCTATTAATTCGTTTTATAGAGATTTTGCATTCTCCAATGGCATCAAATAACTTTTTATTAATGGAAATGGGGTTTTCCTCATTTGTTATCGCAGTCAAGTGATATAGAATTTTTTTTCAGGACCTTTTGTAGGTCAAAATACGTATGAATTCACAATCCCGAAAAATCCCGGGATAAGTTTTTAAAAATCCCGGGATTCGGGATTGTGTGAATCCCGAAAATCCCGGGATTTCGAGTTTCGGGATTTCCCGATTGGCATCCCTAGTACGATAGTTAGCGGTTTTTATTTTCGGTGAAAATGTTTTGTCAGACTTTTTACAAAATATTACTCTTTGCAGGTGGTTATTTGTGTTCAATATGTCAATGTAAACTTCCGTTGATTAACGTTGCAAGCTTTGTTTTTACTTTATCATGTCTTTGCGGTTTTTTCTACTACAAATACTTCAAATATACTTCCGTCGGTTTATTAAATATTATTCATTTATGTTTTATCACGATATTCTTACCATTATATGTACACAGACTTACAAAAGTTTACATACGTTCACAATTTTTCTATTTTCTTGAAAAATTACATAATTTTATTAAAAATGTTAGTTACTTTTTTTGTGTTTATGCACTAAAAAATATTTCTCCATCATCTTTTAGAATATTTTGTTGTTATTTAAAATAAATATTTTATTTTAAATAACAACAAAACAGCAGTAATCGGTATTCTTCTAAAGTTACATAAGTTTACATACCCTGCAAAAAAAATGGTTGTACCGTTAAAATTACCGCTAAGATTTTTCTGATGCTTTGTTTAAAATCAGTAACAGAGGTTTTACTTTTACTAAAAGTGATTCACACTTTGCAAAATAAAAAACAAAAAGTGTTTTTAGTGGAAGAAAATGGGCAAAGGCAAAGAAATTTCTGAACCAATTCGAAAAACCGTCATCAAATTGAGAAAATTATGGAAATCTCTTAATGAAATATCTCTTAATGAAATTGGAATATTATTATAATTTAAGTAAAGACACAGTCCAAATAATAATATTGAGATGCTTTCTACCAAATGAGCAATAATACCTTTCGGAATTCGATTCCATTTCGCATTTATACGATCCCAAAGTTTGACCATGTTTGTGGGGGCTGTTTCGTACTGTCCGAGCCGGATTTTCACGAATGGCCAAAAATGTTCAATCGGATCGAGTTCCGGACTTTGTGCTAGCCACAAATTCTGCAAACCCATCTTCCGAATTTTATAGACAAATGTGCTTATCCCGAATAAAATATTATTTTCCAACAGGATGGTGATCCGAAGCACACAGCTAAAATTCTAAAGATATGGGGTGGAAAATAAAATTTTCAATTGATGGAATGGCTGACACAAAGTCTCGACCTCAATCCGATTGAAAATTTTTGGTCATTCGTGAAAATCCGGCTCAGACAAAACGGAACAGCCCCAACAAACATGGTCAAACTTTGGGATCGTATAAATGCGAAATGGAATCGAATTCCGAAAGATGTTATTGCTCATTTGGTAAAAAGCATTTCAAACCGGGTAAATCAAGCTATTTCTAATAAGGGTCTATGGACAAAATATTGAAATTGGGTCAGTTTCTTGAATTTTCTTGAAACGTGCAAAATTGAGTTTATGTGGGTTATTTTCGTTTTTTCATTCAAACTCATTGAATTCATTTCATTAATTATTGTTTTATACTGCTATTTGTTAAGAATAAAATAAAGAATTAAAATTAATTTTTTTTTGTATTTGCTTGTATGGTTTTGTTTTTGTGGATGACGAAACTCAATATTTGGAACATGCACTCACTTCTGCTCGCCATTGTACATACTTAATTGGTCATTACAACCCTTTAGTCAGGATTATTGACCCAGTTTGTCAGTATGTTGTGTGTGTTAATTTTTTACATAAGTGGTAGGACCTACGGTTTAAAGTCACTCCGAACGACCGATTTTTGAGAAACTTTTCATGGGAAATATCGGAATTATATGTCATTAAAAATAAAATTTTAAAACAGCAAGACAAAAAGTAACAAAAAAAGCGTAAAATAACGAAATAAAAATTGTTCACACATATGCAAATGCATTAGTTTTAAGAAAATTATTTAGATTCCAACAAAAAGATTAAATCATCTACGATGTGATCCGATAGGCTTGAACGAATTTAGTTGTAAGCATACGCTGCCGTCGGAAAACATTTATCGCAATCAACATTTGTTGGTAAATTAGTTCGAACATAGCTGTATGCAGCTTGTAAATATTCACCTCTACTACCTCCTGATCCAAATAAATCTATTTCTTTGGACAGTTGAGTATCTAAATCAGTTACCCTATTAATTCGTTTTATAGAGATTTTGCATTCTCCAATGGCATCAAATAACTTTTTATCAATGGAAATGGGGTTTTCCTCATTTGTTATCGCAGTCAAGTGATATAGAATTTTTTTTCAGGACCTTTTGTAGGTCAAAATACGTATGAATTCACAATCCCGAAAATCCCGGGATAAGTTTTTAAAAATCCCGGGATTCGGGATTTATCTGGTATTACAGGCACCCAAATATTATTTATTTTAGGTTTTTTTGCAGACTTTTACAAAAATACTTTGAACTGATTATTTTTGTTATATTTAATGAAATTAATGGAAGCTATGTTATTTTTATGTTGGGTTTTTCTACTACAAATAATTCAAATATACTTCCGTCGGTTTATTCAATATTATTCATTTATGTTTTATACGATTATTATTACCATTATATTTATGTATATCATACTTCTATGTCTGTAAGATACTTTGGCTGCAAGTTCACCAAAATGTTTATAGTGCAATGGTTCCTGCCTAGAATAAGTATAGGATATTTCCCGAAAATATTTTTCTTTCTCAAAGGAATATGGGATTATTTTGGGAGACTGAAGTTTGCTTTTTTTGTTTTTAACCATTCCGAGTAACAACTGCTTTTTTTCTTCTAATGAACTTTTTAAATTACTACTACATATTATTAAAAGGTAATTCACCGGTATATTTACATAGTTGTAAACAAATTTTTATAGAGGTAAGATCTTCTTAGCAATTCTTACATACTTGTTTTAAAAGCAATCCAAGAGTTCGCTTTGATTTGGCGCCACAAAATTTGGATATTTTTAAAAAAATTAATTAATTTTCTCGATTTAAATGAAATTAATTTTATTTTAATTACTCACTGCTTTTATGAATTTAATCTCAATGTATAATAGTGTGAAGTTAATAAATAAAACATACTTGTATCATCTGTAAAATACGGAACAATTGTTTGTATATTTCACAAATATAAAAAAGTGAATTCCGTGCAAAAATTATAAATATTCACGAATCTTTATTCTGCAACACTAGGCCCCAATGATTAATACTTGTTTCTAAGTCTGGTGAAATAATTTGGTGGCAATTAAATTGACTAAAGCGATAAAATCGTATGACAAAAATGATTCCAAAAATATATTTTTTATTTTCGTAAGAGTAACAAAATGGAAATAAAAAGTTGGACATATTTTATAGGCCACAAGTGACACTATGTTAAATCATCACGAACTTATTGATCCATCATCGTACACACTTTCACAGTGAAATGTTTCCTTAGGGAGAGTAAGAGGACATTCCCCGATAACGAACGAATTTTTTGGTCCGATGCTATTGATGGCATTTTTGGACACGACGCGGACATAATAATAAATTTGAACTAAATATGTATTGAGCTAAACACAGATTATCTTTTTAATTTTGGTTAACAATCCTAACTGCCTTAAATGTATTCATGCATTTTTAATGTATATAAGTACGTAAGTTTGTACTTACAAAATAGAAAGCATCAATATTAGCTTACATACAATGTTAACGGAGTATGCATATTCTTTAAAGCTCGTAGCCATTCAACTGTTGAAAAACTAATTTCAGCATCATTTTATTATTTATGTGCATAATAAAAATTTATTAAATAAAAGTGAATTTAAAAAACATTATAAAACATTTAATAGAAAAAGTTAAATTAATTAAAAGTATCAGCCACCTCCCTATAGCGGACAAAACTGGCAAGTCGTTGTCCGCGAGATGGGAGATTTCACTGTAGATATGTTTAATTTCTCCGCCTAAAATCTGGCCATATTTTGATTACCAGATATGAATAGGATTTAAAGCTGATTCATTTAATCACATCGAAAAATTGAAATTGAATTATCTTCGCTACCCCCACAACTTATTCAATGTTATATAGATATTGTCTTATATATAAAATTCCCGTGTAACGGAATATTTATGTACATATTGATCGTAGACGAATAAAATTTGATGGGTAAGTTTATAGAGTCGATATCGACAATCCCATCAAAAATGGGCGTGACAACCCTTCTCTTTCAAATGATACCTATAATTCTTAAATTATTGAACCGATTTTTACTATTCTTTTTCTGTTCGAAAGCTTATCAGGTTTAGATGGCTTAAAATAATTCGATATAGTAAAAAGTAGAAGTGGCAAACCTTTAAAATTTAATATTTAGGGACATAATCATTGTAGACGACCATGACAATCCTTCCTCTTTAAGAGATACATATAAGTCGGCTAATTCGATGAGTTATAACTACATAATGTACATGTATAACATGTACGTCTGTTAGGTTTTGTTTTGGAGCGAGTACAACAACTACAACTTCCTCAGCGCTTTATGAGTATATAATGTGACCTGTTTTGGGCAATAAAAAATCAATTTTTTGGGCTGAACGAAGTTCGCTGAGTCAGCTTATATGTTATAAATTGTTAAAATTCTATTAAAATAGCTAGAATATTTTTAAAATAAAGTTGAATTACCTGAGAACAGATTTGTTTTCCTCCACGTTCTTTTAAAACCATGTTTAGGTCCCAGTCAAATTGTCCCTCTCGATAATCGTATCGTGAAGTCAATAGTTTTCTTAAACGATTATTCCAGTATTCCTGTATATTGAATATAGTGAATTCTTGTGATATCCAAAAGCTGAAAGCATTCTCTAAACCATCGCGGTCACGATATTTTATTCCATCAATATTCAACATTGGCATAACAACTTTCAAGTATTCGTCATCCGTAATAGCCTTAACCAATGTCTTTGCTTTGGCCACCATGTAGTGATGCGAAAATGCTCTGATTAATGAGTTTCCATAAATATCCATAAACAAATGTACTTTAGACCGAAGATTTAAAATTTTGGGGTCTTCTAATGCTATGGCTAATAAAAGTATATTTCGAGCTACCACCTCAATACATCCGTCGACCACATAAAAATTCAAATACGGCATTGTTCCTTCAGATTTATGCTGATATATTTTACTCATTGTCTTGATTAAATGGCGGGGATCATTCGCTCCAAATAACAGTATATTAATTTCATTTTCATGCTGTGGTATTTGCAAAGAATTCTGTTCACCTTTTTGATTCGTAAAGGATTTTTTATATTCATCAATTAAATCCAAAGCTTCGCTCAAGCCCCAATGCATTGCTTATTATTTGTGGATTAAGAAATCAAATGAATAAATATTCAATTTATTTCACAAATAAAAACAAGAAGACATATTAATTGTAAATAAATAAATATATTCAATTGTTACTATGGTTGTTTCCTTGGATACGTGAATAGAGTATTTAAGGCCGAGTCACATAGAATCCGTCATACGATAAACTTTTATTATTTTAACTGACAGCTAATTTGAAAATCGTGTTTTCTTAGGTGATTTTGTGATTTATTTTGTACTTCTGCGTTAACTCAACACATAAAGTTGACCAACTATTGAATTCCGCTGAGTACTTTTTCCTTTTACCTTTTTTTATGTTGTCAATAGACTGAAAATGTCAAATTGATACGTTGTTATTTTGTTGCCACTGGGAAATGTTAAAATACAACGTATGACGGCTTCTATGTGGCTCGGCCTTAGCTCTTGATTTGCGTTACAGCTAGCAGTTGGTTAGTTCTTCTAATTTTCCTTAATTTCTCTTTTCGTTGTGTACAGGCAAATCCAATTAACGTCTAAGTACTGGTTATGACAACCTACTACGGCGTGACTTTGTTGTCAGTGAGATATATCAAAGTGCAACGGATTTTATGAAACTCGGACTTTTGAGTTAAATAAATGTAGTTTTTAAATAGGGCATTAATAGCACTGTGAAGTCTGCAAATTTGATTGATGTTTTTCTGGCGCGTTAACTATACACATATTTATGTATATAAGTAGAACATATTAAAATTTTAAACAAAGTTATCAAGTTAAGAAATTTAAATTTCTTTAATATTTATTGCATTGATGTACCCCTTGATAATAATGACAGCTTTATTTACGTTAAAACGACCTTTTTTATATTTTTTTCAATTGTTCCGTTGTATAAAAGTTTAACAAAGCCATCAACGAAAAAATATAAAATAAATGAAATTTTTAAGAAAACAATTTTTCGTATTTCGCGATAGTCGAAATCTTAAATTCCGGCATTCGTAAATATGAATTTCATTTGACGTCCCTAGTGGGTGTGTTATTATTTTATTCAATTTGTTTATCTGTAATTCAATGTTAATTTGTAATGAACAAACTATAATGCAGCATGCACGGAGAAAGCTGATGCCTCTATTGATTTTAAGTGCTCTGGTGAGAAGAATAGAATGAACGGGAGCCATTAAAAACGCTACCAAGCAGTGGGTGAGGGGATTCTTGCTACAATAAATCTATTTTACCAATAATATACTTCGATATACATACATAAATGATTATTATGGACTCCCTGGAAACTATATTATAATGGATTGGGTATTAATCCTTAGTTCTAAAAAGATGTTAATAAATAAGATAACTCCGCGTAAGGATGTATTGAACTAATCGAATGTTGTTACTTCTTTCCATGATTGTTGTGGAGAATCTTTTTCCACCCTTCCTTTGATTGTTTCATTAAGACTCCAAATGCTTAAGATAACTGTCTTAAATTTTCTATTGTCCTATTGTTGTATTCCAAGTTTATACATTTACATTTCATAGTAAGTAATAATTTATAATTCGTAATAAAAAATAACTTTAAACTTTAACATAAAACTGAATTTTGAATAAATTTAAGTTTTAAGGTTAAGTTTACATTATAATTTAAATTAAATTAATAAAAAAAAAAAAATAGAAGAGATGAATAAAAAATGAAAAATAATAAAAAAATAAAGAATAATTTAATTACTCGTTAAACTAATTTAACCTATGAAAAAAGGTAGGATACTAAAAGAATAATAATATCTTTCTATTTAGTAATTAAACATGTTGCTTGTGATGAACAGGGCAAGGATTTTAATGCAAATGCATGTTTGTAGTCGGTAACTCAAAATCACTTTTGCAATATATCTTTTCGAATCGAAGAATTTGCAACAAAATGGCATCGATTTGTTGTTGCATATTTTTGCATATTTTATAATAAATGCATATTTTTCTTATAAGCGCATATATTTAGCATATTTTACTATTTTATTGTATATTTCATTTTCTTTTGGAAGTATTTTGATGTCGATACATCAAGTTTACAAAAATCTCATTTTACCTTCATTCAAATAATATTTTTATTTGTTCGTTAAACTGCGTACACAAAATAAATTTTGTTTGCTATTTAAGGTACTCAATAGGAAAAATTGCCTTTTCGTTAAATGCGATGTTCGTAGAATCAGATGGTCGTTAAATCGGAAAACTATTTTATAAATATCTTGATATATATAAAAATGACGTGTATTCTCGTGATCGCTAAACTCAAAAACTACTGGACTTCATATACATATTCTATAGGGCGTGAGGAGTGTTTCTGTGTAGTTTGAAGTTTTTAGTTCGTAAGACAGATGACCCAATATTTAGTTTGTTTGTGTTTTTCCACCGGAATTCAAGAACTACTGCACAATGCTGTATTTCGTTGAAGGCGTTGGGTCGCTAATCAGCGTGCAGTTTCGTTAATTAGTCTGATACCGCACTAATTTTGATTTTCTTCGAAAAGCAATTCAAAATAAAAGAAAAATTTGGGGCCGGCAACGCGGATCGGTCCAAGTTATCAAAAATATATAATTCCATTTGAACAATAATTGCTATCTCGATTTAGTACACCTTTCATTATTCTTCTAAATATCAATCAGGAATGACTTTGCATGGAGACCAGAGTTACAGTGAAAATAAAATTCGAAGGCAAAACAACGTTTGCCCGAGTCTGCTATGTAAATGAAGTATCTAATTTTCCTTTAGAAAATACATTTAAAATCTTATATGATTCTTATAAATATGAAACTGTGACCTGAATTATATTTTTTATTTGTTTAATAAATATATTTTAAACAAAAAATTTTTTTATTGTATATTTTTAACATTTTTAGTGCATACTTTCTCTCTTATAGTGCATATTATATGCGCATATTTTTAATTTTTCAGTGCATGAAATTCCTTGCCCTGGTGATCACACTAACGGTTTATATGATTGTTGAAACTAAATATCAGGGTTTGTAGTACCTGCTTGAAATGAGCAAAAGCACCTAAATTTTTCTATGCTTAAAGTTTTTCAGGAATTGTACCTAAAGCAAAAGTAAATAACAAATTCAAAGAAACTGAAACAAACCCATTAGTGTTCCAGCTAATACTGCTAATAATCTGCTAACTCAGTCAGTCACAGTGATTAATTTTAAAACGATCACTATTGCTTACAGCTCCTCAGCTCTTGTAGTTTGTTTCTCTTGTGACTTTTTTGCACTGTTTCTTCGTAAAGAACTGCTTGATGTTTTTACAATGTTTTTTGCATTGCTCTACATTGTGGGCATTGATTGGAAAATATCAAAAATTCTGATTTTTTCATTTGACGATCCATCAAGTAAAGTATTGCACACATATTTAGATGAAAAAAAAAGAAAATAATATTCTATTTATTGAGAAATAGGTGAGTTATCGGTTTATAAAATGTAAAACTAGAAGTTTATTGCAACGTCAATCGTCATCCGAAGAAACCAATAATAATTGACCAAACACTACGGTATTAAAATATAAATAATGGTTGACGAATTTCTTTGTACGTCTCCTTTAAAATGTCAAGCGCACGATACTAACACATATGCATTATTTGATCGTCTCCAGGGGCCTTCAAGACAATCTCATTCCAAGGTAAGTGACGGGTGACTGTTATCTGAAATAAAATTTAATTATGTTTGTGCGATTTAAAGTCAACTAACCTTCAGAGATATCAGTCAATAAATTGTATGTTACGACTTGTTTTATCGAATTCTAAAAACAAAACTTTAAATAAACTTTTGGTATCATAATATATTTTTCATGAAAAATGTGATTCACGTATTTGTTTTCAAATTAAATGAATAAATAAATTACGAGTATGATTATATTTTATCGAATTTGGAAATAAAAAATCTTCTTCACTATTGTAAAAATTAACTGATATTAACTTAGTAAACATATTAATGATATGATAAATTTGGGAATATATAACCCATCGTCTTAAAAATTCGCAAGATTACTCCCATTCCTGAGGTCAGTAGCAATGTTTCCAGAAGAGTATGGTGAAATCATCATTGTAAGGAAAAAAAATCATATTTTGGGGGAAATAATCACCACTTTTTAACTTTTATTTGTTTAATATTAAAAAATAAATAACAATTCAAAATAAAAGTGTTTTACATTGATTGGTTATCGGGTTTTGTTATCATATACTAACTCTATTCTTGAGGATATGATATGATATCAAGCAATTTTAAATGAATTACATGTTTTACCAAAAATATTATATACAAACAAAACAAAACATAAATAAACGACAATACAATTTAATTAAAATTAGTTTTAAAAAATCCATACATGCATATTGTCGTCTAGGCTTCAAATTGGCCCATGTAATTTTCAACAACTTTTCAGAACACCTAAAAAACAACAAAATTTTTATATGAAAGTCGCACAAAACTTTTTAAACATCTTTGCACAACATTTTCATTAATTAAATTTGGTAATCTTTCTATTAGGGAGACATTGAAGAAACTTTCTTATTAATAATTATATGTGGATAAAGAGATGACATTTCGTTTAAGGAAGTATCTTTAAAATTAAAACGTTTGGTTAATTATTTATAACACGAAACGCAAATTAGTGAATTCAGTTATTCAATATAGAGAAATTTTGTTCCAAAAATCTTTTTTTTTACAAATACTCCCAAATATACATCTTCGGAGTTTAAAAAAACGTCTTTTTATTCAATATTTTCCGCAATTTTGAAATCACTGTTTGCATATCAGAATATTGCAACATAGTCATATGTCAAAAAAACTTGAACTTGGCAAAATTCGATTTAAGTTTTCAATACACATGTCCTATGATCTAATTGCCGCAAACACTTTTTGCTATAACTTCGGTTCAGCTTGGGATATAAAATTGATTTTTTTTCAACATGTACAGAATGTCTAAAAGAGCAGTTTTGCTTAAGTAACTACAAATTTTTAATTTTTTGTGATATGACTATGTTGCAATAAAGGAGCGATATATCAGAATACATTTTTTGAGTTTGGAAGTTTGTACTTTGAAACATTTTGTCTACACAGTATAACGTGAAGTATATATTTCAAGCATATATAACTACATCTCATTCATATCATTTAATTTGTTTTTAGCACTATCCATATGGTCTATATTGGAAGCAAAAGCAAAAAAATTTTGAATTGCTCGTAAAGTTCAAGAACTCGTACTACACCTGCCTCTAAAGACAACCATCTATCTAGTCTGTGCCGGATGTAACATCTTTTTTGGTTTATATTCTAAATGTTCCGATGCCTTTTCAAATTTCGAACTTCGCAAGTTACGTTATATTTTACTACTAGAACTTTATCAGTGCAAGTTAGTTGCTATTGATTTGCGTTATGTAAAAGCTGCATTTTTGTGCATTTGTGCCTTAATTGGATTAATCCACACAATAAAACACAACCGCAACTGTAATTAATTACTTAAATGACACATAAAAGGCTTGATTAAAAAAATCACGCTTTTGGAAAAACAAAATCATATATTTTGGAGAAAAATCATCAAATCATATTTTAGTTAAAAAATCATCAAAAATATGATAAAATCATCATTCTGGCAACGCTGGTCATTAGTAATGCTACGTTAACAAACGTGTTTCGTCCAATTGCTGTATTATCAGTATTAATGTATCAGTATAATTTATTTGAAGGAATTTCATAAAATCAAATTTTTGGTTATGTTTTTGATAAACAACAACTATCAGTATCAGTATGAAATTTAAAAAAGGATGTGGCACAGAGGAGAAGCTTTATTTGTAAAGGATTGGATCAAGGAGAAAAAGGAGTAAGTAGGACATTTTACAGCAAAAGCTAAAGTTATATGGAATGAGCTAAAACTTTTAGAGAGCTGTTTAACAAATAATAAGGAACAATTTGAACAAATAAATAAAGAAAAAACAAATACGTTCGTCATAAACGCTAACAAAACGTAGTTAATTCGTTTCAATCAATGGTTCAGAAGTCTATGAAGAGAATACAAAGCAAACCTAGCCTGGGGACCTACATATTCAATACTAAATAAGTAAATCAGCTCACACCAATTGGAATATTTATTGTACAAGTTTAAAAACAAATTCGATTTAAATACGAAATTTTTCATCTAGTTCAAAGTCACTTAAATTAAAAATACTGTTTGAAATAAATCATCAATAGAATTCGATGTTTATTTAAATCCAAATTTAAAAAATTGTTGGTTATGTACTAGAATTAATATTTAAAACACTTTTGTATATTTTCTTATAATTAATAGCAATTTGTTAATTTTTGCCGGCTCGCCTCTTTAAGGCGTTAAGCCCTATTTATATTATACTTTTTGAAATATACCTGAATTTAATTTAATAAATGAAAAAAAAAAATTATTACCGCGACTTCAAAGCAACACTGCTGGTGCAAGCAAATTATTTTTCTTAGTCCAAAAATTCGCACATTCTTTTTTCGTTTCCGGTTTACATAAGTAAAAATTAAGCCCTGTTTATTTTAATGGCGGTATTGTGGTGTATATGTGTTTGATTGATTGGTGGTTGGGTTAGTTGTTTGTTGTTTCTCTGCTGCTAGTTTGTGTGAGGGGAGAGGAGGGGTTAGAAATGAGGAGAGGGAGCGAGAGGTAAGTAACTAAAAATCACCTCTTGTTGTAGTAGGTCCCGCCTTTTGACTACCTCTAGTTGTTGTAGGTTGTATGTTTGTATTGTGTGTTGTAGTTTGGATGAGTCCATATACGACGGACGGCAAAATAAAAAAATTAATTTTTTGTGTGGTGAATTTTGTTGGTATGGTGAGTTTTTACAATATGTGGTGAATTTATCCGAAGTGGTGAATAAAATCGAAACTCACCAAAGTGCCGTTATTCGAAATGATACTGTATTACCATAAAACCATATCGTGATTTGGACGGCGCGTGTCTAGAATATGTAATTTTCACCTCTATTAGTGGAGGCATTCACCGACAAGTCTCATTATCATGTGCACTGGATTATCAACTGTTTTTTTTTGTGTTTGGATTAAGGATAATTAATCTCGTTTAGTGAAACACTAAATAAAAAGAATACACTCAACGAACGAGCTATTGTGTCATTCTATTTAAAATTCTAAAAAATTATAATTAAAAAACTAAATACAAATCCTTTAATTTAAATTATTGTAAATGAATTTTTGAATAATTTCTATTTATTTTATACAAAATGCTTGCAAAAAAGCTATATGTTGCAAATTTTTTGTCGAAGTATTTAAAATTTGTTGTGCTTTTTTGAAAGGAATATCGGAATCTTATTTAAAACATCAGCAAAAATGATTAAATTCATAAAGTTGGTTGGTTTTTTTCGTCTTTAGTGATTTATTTTTAGATGTTGGTTAATGTTGAAAAATTCAGTACCAATTCCATTTTTTTATTACTAATTTCATGGTTAGCAACAATTCAAAATAATGCTAAAGTTCTTACCCCCTTTAGCCCAACGAAAAGCAATGAGAACGGTTGCCGTTCCGTTGATATTTGACTAAAGGGGAGGTGTTTTTGCGTTTCGAATTAGCTGTTTTTTGTTCTGTAATGAGGAATAATGTTAGTTAATAATGTAAACAAATATTTTTTTATAAAAGTACCATTTGATGCAAAAAGTTTATATATAGTACTGAAATTTTAAAATGGTGCTAAGCCATGACTGAAAAAGTATCTTTTTACTCTAAGAGTTTTTGTCAGTGAAGTAAGGTAGTCTAGTAGGTAGCGAATTCGAGCCACAGGCCAAACATCAAAACCAAGGTATATTCAAATAGGTAATAGCATTTGTACAACAACTCAATTCGCAGTGTTTTTTAACAATAACAACAAGTATTTTCTGTTGTTTTTGTGTGACCGGTTATGTCAAATGAAATTCGCCGTAAGCCAGAAATGACAAAGGCGAATCCATATAATGACATAAAGTAGTTATTTTATGTCATTATTTCTCTTTTGTTTCTTTTTGTTTATAAAAAAAATTTTTAAAAACAAATTGTAAAAAACCAAATTTTCTGAAATACGGGCTGATTTACGCTGCTACTAAGGTCCGTTATGCTTGAGAGGGATACCGGGAAGCATAAGAGCGGATTCTACATTGTAAATTGTGTAGAATATAAATATAAAAAGAAATAAAAAAATTTATAAACAAAAGAATGTATATACAGTGAGCAAAAAAAAAAATGTGTACACTTATTGTAAAAAAGTAACAAATAAATTATTCCACAGAATTTTGTCCAAGATGACTTTCTATCAATACCTTTGTATTCATAACCCTTTGTGCTTAAAAATTTTGAATTTCATAGTTTCGATGGCTATTTTCTGTATATGTAACCAATGGAGAAATATTTATAATCAAAATATAGTTTTTAAGCTTTTATTTAATCTTAAGGACAATAAATTTCATTTTATAGGAATTGTTTGTTCAAAAATGAATTCCAGATAGTAAGTGTACAATTTTTTATTGCTCACTGTACGCATACAAAACATTTGACAATCCCGCGCACTCAAAAAACTAGTCAGCTGGGCTAATAACACCACCTATTATAAATACACCTTGATCAAAACAAAATACAAACAGTATTTCTTTGGCGATTTCAGCAGATTTCTGGCAAAAACTATGAGAGTAAATAAAGTTGCTATGAAAAGTTTTTCAAAAATCTGTCGTTCGGATTCGACTTTAAACTGTAAGTTCCGCCACTCATGTATAAATTTAACAAACACAACAAAAGTGGTGTGATAAACTAGGTCAAAATCCTGACTGAAGGGTTAAATGACCAATTTATATGTAAATTTCTGGTGAAATATTTATTCAAATTGACTTTTGATGGGGATTGTGACATGGTGTTTGAATCGTGGACTCAGATTAGTCAGCCAGCACTCTACCCACTAGGCTATTATTTATTTATATTTAATGCACAAAAAGGAATAAAACAACTGGCTCGGAATGTTACAAAACATAAAAAAGCCCCCCGTTAAGTCAAACATCGATGGAGCCTAATATAACAAACGTTCGTTTTTAGCAAATGAAGAGCAATGCAAATGATAACCGACAGTACATAATGATTAGGCAAGCATTTCAATTGCTTTTTGTATTCAAGAAACGACGCGGCCGTTTGCCTAATCGGGACTAAGGTCTAATACTACCTTTACCATTACTGCTACATGTTGGCAACGCATTAATAGTAGAAAAGCGCAAAACATAAAATATGTAATCATAAAAAGTACTAAAAGAGTCGCAGAGGTACTGCGGTATTTTTGGATTAAAAAAGTACTGAAAAAGTACAAAAGTACTGAATTTTTTAACACTGATACTGAAACACAACTACAAAATTGTTGGTAATCCCTGGTATGATTATATTACTATTGTTATTTGCCTAAAATACAGTTCATTGTTGGATTGGATAAAGAATCGACCGAAGATCTTACGTGGAACTTTCGAATACTCTCTGGGCTACTGCCTCAGTAGTAATGCCTCAGCACCACATAGAAGCATGCGAAGGATGAGAGAACAACGTAATCAGTTGAGATCTTAGAAATTACTCCCAATACATTTTTAAATCAATTTCTTGCTGAAAACTAGAGATAGCCCATTTTAGCCGAGGAGATGTATTAAATAGAAAAAACTTCTGTCCTCAGCAAAATGCAATCTGTCAGATTTACAATGGTCTGTCAACTAACAAGTTAAAAAAGAAAAACTAGAGGTGTGCACAAGACATTACTGGCTTACTCTTCACCGAATGCAATACTATAGTGAACTCTTTTTTGTTGATCTTGATTTTACAAGTGCACTGAAATGTGTATTTCTCATTTTTTTTCAATGTATACAACAGCACTCGTTTGCCTGTGAAGTAATGGAACTTTGTTTTGTGTTGTAAGAGCATATTTTACTACTGAAGCTATATTTTCAGTATTGGCATACGAATATCAGTAGTGTAAAAAGTAGTGGTTTAAAAAAAGGTTTTTCCCAAGAAATAAAAAGTTTAAATCACAATGCTGGCAAGTAAACAAAGAGCAAAATATTCGAACCTTTCTTATTCATTGTTGTGAGTAGGTTACGATTTTACGTGCGCGGGTGATTTAAATGTAATAATTTAAAAACAATTTTGTAGTGGCAAAACAAAAAATAAATAAAAAAAAAAAATATTATGGAAAATGAGAATAAAATTGCGTTAAAAAACAAAAACATTGTAGTATACATCCTTTGTTTTTGCCATAAACTCAAAAAAAAAAAATTTTCCCCAGAAATAATAAGTTTAAAAAAGTTAATAGCAATGCTGCCGTCGACCAAGATGTTCGGTTACCGAGAGCAAAAAAAAAAGAAATCTACGTTGTGGCCAGCGTTGTCAACTATAAATTTTCAAAAAGCACCAAACTCGTTAAAAAAACGCGTAATTTTGACAAAAAAGCACTAAAACATTATAATATTTATTTGATCACCACTTTATATAATCAGTATACGAATTTACAAATCAAAATTAATGTTATTTATTTAACTCCAGCAATAATAAGGAAAAGAGTTGATACATTTTCGAAGGTAAAATCATTTACATTTTATACGTCTAAAAAAATTACTTTTAATGTACGTTAATTTTCACAGATGAATACTTTCGTTTACATGTAAAATTAGTATATACATCTAACTATAGACTAGACTAAAAATTAGTGTAGTCTATAGTCTAATATATAGACTTTTAGAATAGTTTATAGACTAATTATTCTAGTCTATAGTATAGTATAGTCTATAGTCTAATCTATAGACCTCTAGAATAGTTTATAGACTAATTTTTAGTCTAGTCAATATTTTTTTTTTCAATTATTGATTTGGTGTCACTGACATGAAAAGAAAAGCACTAGACGCTAACTTGAAAACTTTTCGCGTCGAAAGTTTTACAAAGCACTGAGTTGACAACGCTGATAACTCTATGAAGAATACAATATTTTTGTTGTGCTCTTCACACAACTCTTTTTTTATACTGTTGTACAATGGTTAACTAGTTCAGTTGTTTTTTTGTACTCTATCTTTGCTTCACGCTTATTTATATTTGCAGCTAAAATGTGTATGGCTTGCGCACACCTATAAGGCAAACACACTAGGAAGAAGAACGATGGGAGAGGAAGTTAATATATATTATTTTTGTTTTTTTTTTTAATTTTGCTTGTTTATGATTAACTTTTGTTTTATATTTGTGTGTATGTTTTCATTAAATCTCAATTAACTATTGGGCCCCTAAAAATATGCCAAATACTAAAGCGTCGATTGAATAAAAATATCAAAATTTTTGTGGTTAATTTAAGACTACATTACTACATAAAGCGAATATCGTATATTAAAGATACTGAACATGTTTTAACAAGAAATACAACATTCGCCGAAGAAGTCGGCAATATTTATCGTTGTCGATGATGGTTGTGTGATTCACTAAATACATTTTAGCAAAAATTATCTTAAAAGTAAAAGTGCAAAAATATTAACTTTTGCCGATGTATAACTTCCAAATAAGTTGACAAAATGACTTATTCTTACCGAATTATAATTTAAAACATTTTTCATTTGCTGTACAACAACCACATAATAATTGTGACTTTACTGTGCAAGCAGCTCTGTTGTAGTGAAACTTAAGAAGGTTATTTTATTAGTTTAATTTGTATGTAGTTTGTCTGTTTTCCTTACTTTCAACCTCAATTCTTTTTTTCATTTTTGTATTTTTCTTTATTAAATATCTAAAAAGTGATTAATTTTTCAATATCACTTTCGATTTAACTGTTTAGCGATTATAAATTTTCAACAAAAATATTAAAATTTTTTCAATTATTTCGTGGATATAAAAAACTGACATAATCATCACGTGTTACGAGATTAAGCTGACATAAAGGATTAAAATTAAAATGAAAAACAACAATATATTCAAAAAAAAAAACATTTATTAACAATTACAATTCTGCAGTCTGAATTCTGCAATACTTGCTAATGATCATAAAAATAAATTTCAAGAGAAAGAAATCATTTGATTAATTTCATTTAACTGATCAATAGTTTTAATTGGAAAACCGCACCGTAAATTTTTAGTAGTGAGTTCTTGGCGAAGAACCTTTTCTGGCAGCACCTTCTGCTCTGCTAGGCATGTCATTATCACTATCCCGAAAAGTAAACATCAGAGGAAAGAACCTCAAAACCATCGCCGGTAATTTATACCATGTGTAAATAATATAAATAGAATGATATTGTGTTTTGCTAATGTTATTCCAAATTAAACTTATAGTTATAACAGTCTCAGCAGTCTTATAGAAAAATTATAAAATATTTAGATAGAAGGAAAATTTTTGTTTTCATACTTATCAGCTTAAGAATGAACGTGCTTATATAGTAGTTCTCAAAGGTATTCATCATACAACTCCACCTGTAGATATTAAAGCTAGATTCAAGGGAAATTCATAGAAGATAGCCGCAACTCTACAACGAATATAACAATGCAAAAACAACAACCATTTTGTTTTTGTTGAAGAGTAATTAGTATGTCAAAAAAATTAACTCAAACCTCCAAAGGAAATTAATAAAAGCAATTAAAAAAACTAAATAAATTTAATATATTGAATTTTTTTTTTGATTTTTATGTCATGCTTAATTACGCAATAGTTGGGCACATTAACATTTCCACTTTATGTAAAGAACATATTTTTATAAGGCCATCGAGAAAAATGGCAACTGCAAACGTTATTTGTTATATGTTATAGTTTAGGCACCTAGTTGGGGAGACCGAAATCTTTTGGGTAATTCATCACTCCCGTGTAAATAATATGTATATGTATTTACTGTTCAAGGGTTAAGTATTATTAATCATCTTGTAAAAATTTTAATAAAATTGGATTTGAAATAGTAATCCTAATGAATTTCTAGAGTGCGTATAGTTAAGAATACATCCGGCACATACGAGGGCTTATAAATGCGAAAAATAAACTTTTGACGTTCCAAAACCTCTCAACAGTTTAGATAAGCTCACCTTATATGAATTCCTTGGCCTGATTTTTACCACATGATCATCAAGTTAGAAGCATTTTTAACGTTAAGAACCCCCGAAAACAACAGAATATATATATATATATATATATATATATATATATATATATATATATACGAAATAAGATATATCAACAATGCTGTTGTTAAATTTGAACCTCAACGTAAATCAAATCATATCGTACAATGTCATGTTGTGTGTTAATTTTATACATGAGTGGGAGGACATACAGCTTAAGGTCGACTCCGAACGACAGATTTTTGGGAAGCTTTTCATGGTACAATCATATTGTAAAAATCATTTGTTTGTGTAAAATACCGAATGGATTATTCAACTATTGAATGCAATAAACCTAAAGATGCTCCACTTAAATGTGTTCATGGCCTTTAAACTCAGGCTACTTATAAAGGATGTCAAGTATATAAATCTCTCAGGTAATTAATCGTCAATTTAGTAACCTTGCGAATTCAGGATAATTTCTACACTCTAATTATAATACTATAAATTATCGAAGTAATAATCCTAATAATAATACAAATTCACAAAATCTAACTTACAGCGAAAATAATGAAGCACATCAAACTGAAACTAGTGCTTTAATAAACTTTGAAAGTATTTTCCCCCAGCTCATGAACATATTGTATCCTTTAATAACCAAATAATGCAAATAAATCTTTAAATAGCATTATGGAATAGCAATGGTATTTCGGGAAAATATAAGGAAATTTAAAAAAAACTAAATACATATTGTTACGCATTGCGAAACGATCTAATATCGTTTAACATTAACGATAAACAGAAGCTGCAAATACAAAGCCCTTGAGGCAATGCGTACAGAAACACACGACACAAATACATCGAACTTAGTATAAGTAAACTAGTAACAACAAGCATGAGAGTAAAAGGGAAGGACAAGTAAGAAGACGCAACAGCAAATAATGCAGTAGCTATAGAATTCTCTAGAAGGCAAGAACCACAGATATAAACAGATACGTCACGGGGCTTTTGATGTTTAACTCTTCTTTACTTTCTTTCACTTAAAAAGAGACAGCAAATATAACAAAAAAGTATTTCCGTCCCTCTCTGACTGCCTGTCTGTTTTGTTTATGTTATTTAAGATTTCGGGGTGGATTTTAATTATTCTATTTTGGAAGAAATTTATGAAATTTTTGTAGAATATCAGAATAATTTTGGAAGGAGATGAACCGTTTCATTAGGAAAACGTAATTCGGAACTAATGTATTTTTTATGACACCTTTCATCGGTCGTCACTAACTTAGCATTTAATCAATTTAGAAGGTATATTCACAATTCCTAAAACAAAAAGTTATGAGATATATTTTGTATATGTTTATTTTTACATACCTTCGTGCACACGGACTTTTTTCATGTGAAGGGAAATTGGCTAGTAGTTCGATTAATAATAAAAAATTTCTGAGTTTTAACTTTTCATCAAGAAATTAATAAATACTGGTAATATCATAAAGTTCGACAAAAAAGTTGTTAAGCAAACTTATTTGATCTTGATATATTGCTTCTTACTTCCTTTACACAAAAAACTATATTCATTGTGACCAAAAACAACAGACAAATCGTAATAATTACATATTACATATTTTTAAAAACATTGAAGAATTAAAAATACAAATTTGCCTTTTTAACTTAAAATAAATGTTTGTTTACATTTAATTTTTCCTTATTTTTCACTTTGTATATTGTTGTCTAACTTTCCAAGAATTACATCTTTTTTACGGGGGGCTGCTATTTAGCGTTTTTACTGTCATAATGTCGATGTAATGTTCAGACTTGTTTCTGTGCTGAAGACGTTTACATATAAAAGGCACTGTTGCCAATTTGACGTTTTTCCCGTCAAATCTGACGTTTTTGCAATGTCTATTACGAGAAAAAATGCTTTTTAGCGGATAGCGGGAAATCTGGAGTTTTTTACGGCGCTTTAGCGTTTTGTTTTTTCAAGGTTGAATTATATGGTACAAGTAAGAAAAAATGCAATTCGAGAGAGAGAGAGAGAGAGAGATTAACGGTTAGTAGAAAAACTACAAAGCAAAAATCGAAAAATTAATGTTGAAATCTGTTTCAAATTAAGGTAAAGCTTAAAAAATATCAAAAAAGTAAGTACACCTAATACTGTAATAGCACGGTCTAGAAAATAAAATTAGTTCTGTTTTTTCACGGTGATATTTGGTATATCACGGTTGAGAAAAGTTTATGAAAATCTCAACGTAATCTAAGATCTTGAATGGCTCTGACATATACAAAGCTATACATATTTGGTCATTACAACCCTTTAATCACTAGGATTACGACCTAGCTTCTCATACCACTTATATTGTGTGCGTTAATTTTATACATGAGTGGCGGGGGACCTATAGTTTAAAGTCGACTCCGAACGACAGTTTTCAAAAAGCTTTTCATGGCAATTTTATTTACTTTCTGAATTTTTGCCAGAAATCTGCTGAGAGGAAGTCACCGAAAAAATATTTTCGTTTTGCTATCGCACCTGGAGTTTAAACTGGGGCCTTCAGGTTAATAAGGCAATATTCTACCTACTATGCTACGGCGACTTCAAACTGAATTGCAACGGCTGATTTTGTTATTACATGCAGTGGTGTCCGATCGGAAACTGAAAATGATAATCTTGTCTTGAGTTGATAGCTATTCTGAACCAACCTTACGTAAGCGATTACGTATGAAATCCAATAATGATAGCAAATAGAATTCTGTTATTTTCATCACATTTACTGCTTTTAATATTTTATTTATGATGACTTTTGATGATTTTTAGTTTGTTTAAATTACCCTTAAAGTAGTATGTTTGTGTACCTTCGGGACCACTTTTTCCATACAAATTTGGGAGCACACTCATAGTTTTTTGTATGGGGTTTTGGGGCCAATTTTTCTATACAAATTTGGGATCACGCTCATAGTTTTTTTTGTATGGGGTTGCTCATAGTTTTTTGCATTGGATATCTCGATCAACATTTTCCATACAAATTTGGGATCACCCAAAGGCTAATGCTTTTTGATATGTGTGTGCGTGTGTGTTAAAATTTGGGAGCATGCATAGCTTTAAAATAATTAAATCGTTGCAGAATTGTGTGCGATCGATCTATTGTATACGCTTTGCATGTAGATGTGATTAATGTTGAAATTAAAAGAATGTTTAAAATTTTGAATGTGGTTTTGTTAATTTAATTTTTATTTATTTTTTTATATTATTTAATGTTGAAGAAATTGAAATATAGTTATACGTGTTGTTGTTTTTGTTTTGATTGTTGTTGCGTGTGTGTTAAAATTTGGGGAGCATGCATAGCTATAAAATAATTAAATCGTTTCAGAATTATGTGTAATCGATCTATTGTATACCTGTACGCTTTGCATTTAGGTGTGATTAATGTTGAAATTAAAAAAAATGTTTAATTGGTTCTTTTATTTGTTATAAAAATGCATTTATTAAAAGTTGAAAACATATTTACACATTTTGTTCAATGCAAAATGCGTATCACGTTACATACTGTCTGGCGCGAGTAAACAAAAAAATATTTAAAATATTTTTCATTGTGATATTTGATCTGTCGAATTCCTTTATCCATACAATTTTGGGAGCCTGCATAGTCGTAAAAGACTGTATTCTTTATTTTATTATTTTTTTTTTATATGATTTTTTTATTGGAAAAATATAATTTTGATAAAGGATTTTAAAGTACGGTTTTCTTAATAATTAATTCGTTGCAGAATTATGTGTGATCGACCTATTGTATACTTATATGCTTTGCATATAGGTGTGATTAATGTTTAAATAAAAAATGTTTAATTTGTTTAATTTTTTATAAAAGTACATTTATTAAAAATAAAAAAACATATTCTCATAGTTTATTCAATGCAAAACGTATTTCGAGTTACATACAGTCTGGCCCATGTAGACAAAAATATATGATATATTTTTCATTGTGATATTAGATCTGCTGACGTATGAACATAGGTTAGATTGCGATCAAGTAAGTGAACACCTGCTTAGGAGGACATAAAAAGTTGTAGTTATAGCGATAACAGAATAGTTTTGATAAAATATTAAACTCAAAACCCCCTTTTTCATTGTGATATTAGATCTGCTGACATATGAAAAAAACAGTTTATTGTTTTGATCACATTGCACTAACATGCGCGAGCATGCAAACGCTGATTCAGCATTATTATTTTCTCATCAAATTGTTTGTAATTGGAGGGCGATGCAGGTGTGAAGCAAAAATATTAAAAAACGCCTTACACTGCAGAATTACCTTCACCTTCAGAACACAAACCCCCCCCCCCCCCCCTGTCCATAACTGAAATTTGAAATAGCTGAAAAAAGTACAAAAGTACTAAATTTTTCAACTGTGACTTGTATAAAAGTACGGAAAAATTCAACTCTGACTTGTATATTAGCATAGCGGAGGTACTGCAGTATTTCTTAAATGAAATAGTACTGAAAAAAGTACAAAAGTACTAAATTTTTCAACTGTGACTTGTATAAAAGTACGGAAAAATTCAACTCTGACTTGTATATTAGCATAGCGGAGGTACTGCAGTATTTCTTAAATGAAATAGTACTGAAAAAAGTACAAAAGTACTAAATTTTTCAACTGTGACTTGTATAAAAGTACGGAAAAATTCAACTCTGACTTGTATATTAGCATAGCGGAGGTACTGCAGTATTTCTTAAATGAAATAGTACTGAAAAAAGTACAAAAGTACTAAATTTTTCAACTGTGACTTGTATAAAAGTACGGAAAAATTCAACTCTGTCTTGTATATTAGCATAGCAGAGGTACTGCAGTATTTCTTAAATGAAATAGTACTGAGAAATAGTACTGAAAAAAGTACAAAAGTACTAAATTTTTCAACTGTGACTTGTATAAGAAAGTACGGAAAAATTCAACTCTGACTTGTATATTAGCATAGGCGGAGGTACTGCAGTATTTCTTAAATGAAATAGTACTGAAAAAAAATCAACTTCTGACTTGTATATTAAAAAAATTTTTGCTATAAATAACGATAGTTGTTAGTTAACAGAAATATTCCTGTTTAAGAAAATCTATTGAACACATTATAAGTTTAAAAAAAAAAAATTAATAATAATAAATAAAAAATGGCTGGTGGTTTTATTTGTCAATTTTGCAGAAAAGTATTCACTCTGAATAGAAATTTAAGAAGGCATATTAGATTATATCATGATGGTCCATCCACATCATGTAAATGTAAAACTTGTAATAAATATTTTCCAAATCATGCGGAATGGCATCGACACTCACATTCTCACGCAGAAGATAACAAAAACAGTGAAATTAGTGTTTATTGTGAGTATTGTGCAAAATATATTCAAAAAACAAATTGGTGTTATCATAAAAGGACAAATAAACACAAACTTAAATGTATTGAGAAATCAGACAATGGTTTGGATGTTGATGGTGTTAAATGCATAAAATCATCGTTTAATAATAGAATTATCACATATTTAGTTGAAAACAATAACAAAAATAATTTAATACCTGAAAACTTTTTAACGGAAATCAGGGACAAAATAATTAAATTATTAAGTGATGCGATTAAAAAATATGAAAGCATTAAATTTAACATGGAACTGTTTTGTGAATATATGTTAATAAAGGATGATGAAGACAATTGTATGATTGAAATAAAGTCTCATCAGACTAAAATGAATATTCTTAGTATATATTCAACAAGTGATGACATTCTTAATACTTACAACGAGCAATGTGATGTAATAATTAAAAAGATGAGTGAATTTCAGGAGCGTGACAGCGGTTGGGCATTAATTGAAATATCACGTCTTGAGATAAACATTAATCAATATAAATGTATAAAAGGTTCCCAATACATCCCCCTACCACCGGAAATACAGAGAAAGTTTGCATGCATTAATGTTCAAAATAATGATGAGTATTGTTTTAAATGGGCTATTATATCAGCATTATATCCAATGGAAATCCATTCAAATAGAATGGCATCCTATAATGTTGTTAACATAGAAGATGAAATCATAAGACTGGAAAACAACATTGAAATAAATTTTACAAGCTTGAACTTTCCGCTTCCAGTTAATCAGATAAAAGTATTTGAGACCAACAATCCTGAATTGAGTGTAAATGTGTTTGCTTTAGATAATGAGAATAATATAGTCGGTCCATATTATTTTTCGCAACAGGAAAAATCTAAGCACATAAACTTGCTGCTATTGGAAGATGGTGAAAAACTCCACTATGTATGGATTAAAAATATATCAAGGTAAATATAAACAAAGAAATATATAGACACTTAAAAACTTGGATTAATTAATTTGTTCCTTTATATTTACAGATTAATTAAAAGTCAACTAACAAAACACCGCCGATGTATTTATATATGTAATACATGTTTAATACATTTCCATAATGAGTCATCTTTGGAGAATCATAAAAAAGAATGCAATAAGATGGTAACTAAAATGCCTAGTAAAGAAAACAGTATGCTTAGTTTTAAAAATTTTAAAAAACAATTGGAAGTACCTTTTGTTGTATATGCTGATTTTGAATGTATTCTTGAATCAATTAATATACAAAATTCAACAAATGTTAAATCAGTACAAAAGCATATTCCATTTGCTTATAGTTATTATATTAAATGTTCATATAATTCAGATTTAAATATTTTTAAAATTTACAATGGTAATATTGCACCGCAACATTTTTTTAAAAGCTTAGTTAACGATATTTTAGATATTTACACTGAACATCTAAGTGTTATTAAACCTATGAATTCCTTAACGCCATTTCAACAGATACAACATTTTGAAAGCAAGACTTGTCATATTTGTAAAAAAAAATTATCAACTAAAGATAAGGTAGCTGACCATTGTCATCTAACCGGCGAATATAGAGGTGCTGCTCATAACAAGTGTAATTTAGAATATCAAATTGCGAATTTCATTCCTATATTTTTTCATAATCTTTCAGCATATGATTGTCACTTGTTTGTTAGAGAGCTTTCATCAATTGAAGGTGATATAAATATTATACCTTTAAATAAAGAACTTTATGTATCCATATCAAAAAGAATTACAGTAAATGAAACACAAACTATTGAGTTACGTTTTCTCGATTCATTTAGGTTTATGCCATCTAGTTTAGAGAAATTAGCAACTTATTTAACAGATAATGATTTAACAATAGTAAAATCAAACTATTCAAATGATGAAGAATTCAATTTAATGAAACGTAAAGGTGTCTTTCCGTACGACTACTTAGATTCTGAAAATCGTCTCAATGAAACTCAATTGCCTCCCATTGCAGTTTTCTTTAATAAATTAACTAACGAGTCGTGTAGTGTAGAGGATTATGAACATGCACAAAAAGTATGGAAGACATTTAAATGTATAACATTAAAGGATTATTTACTTTTATATTTAAAGGTAGACGTTCTTTTACTTTGTGACATATTTGAAAATTTCCGACAAGTATGTAAAAACATTTATAATTTAGATCCCTGTCAATATTATACTACTCCTGGTTTATCCTGGGATGCAATGTTAAAAACAACTCAAATAGAATTAGAGTTGTTAACTGATATTAATATATATAATTTTGTTCTGCGAGGTATCAGGGGTGGTATTGTTCAATGTTCTAACAGATATTCAATTGCAAATAATAAATATATTAGTGATTATGATTCTAACAAGGAATCAAATTATATAATATATTTAGATGTAAATAATTTATATGGTTATGCAATGTCAAAATACCTTCCATATAAAAATTTTAAATGGGTTGAAAATTTTGAAAATTTTAATGTTAATAGTATAGAAGAGGATTCTCCATTGGGTTATATATTAGAAGTCGATCTAGAATATCCATCTGCATTACACGACTATCATAATGATTTACCATTTTGTGCAGAAAATAAGAAAATTGAAAACATGAAACAGCGAAAATTAATAACAGATCTAAATGATAAGAAAAACTATATTATACATTATAGGAATCTACAGCAATGTTTAAAACATGGTTTGATTTTGAAAAAAATTCATAGAATTCTTGAGTTTAGTCAGTCTGATTGGTTAAAGAAATATATTGATTTGAATAATCATTATAGAACACTAGCTAAAAATTCATTTGAGCAAAATTTTTTCAAATTGTTAAATAATGCTGTGTATGGGAAAACTATGGAAAATGTTGATAAGAGGAAAGACATTAAAATAGTATGTGAATGGGAGAGTAGAGGTAAAAGACTAGGTGCGAGAGCTCTTATTGCTAAACCTAATTTCCATAGTTCACTCAAAATTCATGAAAATATGCATGCCATCCAAATGAATAGGACTAAAACTGAATATAATAAACCAATTTATATTGGTTTTTCAGTTTTAGAAATATCCAAATGGAAAATGTATAGTTTTCATTATGATTATATAAAACCTAAATATTGTGAAAACCTTCAACTCAATTACATGGATACAGATTCCTTTATTTACGACATTAAAACAGATGATCTATATAATGATATAAAAAATGATATTAGTACACATTTTGATACATCTGCATATTCTAAAGACAATCCATATAATTTTCCGCAAATTAATAAAAAAGTATTAGGGATGATGAAGGATGAGTGTAATGGTAAAAATATTAAAGAATTCATTGGTTTAAGAGCAAAAATGTATTCAGTAAAAATTGATAGAGTTGATACTGAAATTAAAAAAATTAAAGGTGTTAAACAATGTGTAACTAAAAAATTAAGTATAAATGACTTTAGGAAATGTCTATTAGATAAAAAATTATACTATGACACAATGTATATATTTAGATCTAAGGTACATCAAATTTATACACAAAATATTAGTAAACTAACATTAAGTTATTTAGATGATAAGCGATATATTAAAGAAAATGGTATCAATACTTATGCATGGGGACATTATAAAATAAATTCTCCATCAACATCATCATCATCAAATTTAAATTTATATAGAGAATTTATACAAGACGATGATGATGAAATGTTTTTAAATGTAAATGTATAGATTAAGTAGTTTATAAGAATGTAATATGAAATAATAAAGTACATACATATGTATATATTTGAAAATAAATCAGATTTTTATTTCTTATCAGATGTAAGAATAATTGAAAATTTGTAGAAAAAGGGAGTAAATTAACATATAGGTCTTGTTTAAAAAGTAAAAATTCAAATTAGTTTTTCATTTCATTTAATTTTATATTTAATCAATAAAAAAATTTTGTCTTCTTATTTATACAGGAAACTTTTTTCAGGTATATATTCAAATTATGATAAAACAATAGCACAACTTGAAACTTAATCTAAATTTCAAGGTTTTTCTTTAATCATAATTTGAATTAACTTTAAAATAGTTTGCTTTAAATATTTAAGAACAACCTTGAACCACTTTCAAGTTTATTTACTCTGAATTTGTCTGGGGTTTCATGTTTCCTGGAATTTCTTACACGCGTGACAAAATGCATATCAAAAATAGGAAAAAATGCATACATGCAGCAGAAATAAAAATAAATAAAAAATTATATGAAGAAATAGAATAGAGTTATTAGTGTGATAGTTTTAGACTGATAAGAAAGGGTAGGTTGTTGTGTGTCGTGTTTTTTTTTTGTTTGATTAATGTTAGAGAAATAGAAAAGGTATGTGCACCTGTGTGATCGTTTTCGTGGGATAATAAATGTATAGATTAGCAGTTATAAGAAATTAAGTGTAGAAAAAAAATAAGAAAAAATAAAATGTAAAATTCTACCTATCTGTATATAACATTCACATTTGTTTTGCACATAATAAAAAAAACTTAAAAAAAAACATCTTTTTTTTTGCTGTTTCATTTAAACTTTGATTTCAGTTTAATATTTATTAATTTTTCCTTTGCTTATATTGATCTCGATGTGTTTTGCACCTGATATCGCTCTGCTTTATATCGGGTCTCGATCTGCTTATATCTGGTCTCAGATCTGGCTTGTATCTGATATCGATCTGCTTTGTATCTGATATCGATCTGCTTTGTATCTGATATCGATCTGCTTTGTATTGCTCATGATCTGATTTATCCTTGATTCCGGCCTGCTGATGTATTGTATATATATCTTTTGATATGAATTACATTTCGAGTTCTCTACAAACTTCATTCAATTAATTATCCTTTGCCTCCTTTTGCTAACCGTTACTGCTATACCGCTGGTATAGCCTGCTAGTTATAGCTAAATACTGCCGTTTATAGCCTTGCAAGTATAGCTAAAACAGTTGGTATGCCTGCTAGTATAGCTAATACAGTTGGTATAGCCTCCTTAGTATAGATAATATAGTTTGGTTATATATATATATATATATATATATATATATATATATATATATATATATATATATATATATATATATATATATATATATATATATATATATATATATATATATATATATATATATATATATATATATATATATATATATATATATATATATATATATATATATATATATATATATATATATATATATATATATATATATATATATATATATATATATATATATATATATATATATATATATATATATATATATATATATATATATATATATATATATATATATATATATATATATATATATATATATATATATATATATATATATATATATATATATATATATATATATATATATATATATATATATATATATATATATATATATATATATATATATATATATATATATATATATATATATATATATATATATATATATATATATATATATATATATATATATATATATATATATATATATATATATATATATATATATATATCATGAGCAGATACAAAGCAGATCGATATCAGATACAAAGCAGATCGATATCAGATACAAAGCAGATCGATATCAGATACAAGCAGATCGAGACCAGATATAAAGCAGATCGAGACCAGATATAAAGCAGATCGAGATCAGGTGCAAAGCACATCGAGATCAAATATAAAGCAAAGGAAAAATTAATAAATATTAAACTGAATCAAAGTTTGAAATGAAACAACAAAAAAAAAGATGTTTTTTTTTAATTTTCTTTTATTATGTGCAAAACAAATGTGAATGTATATAAATAGGTAGATTTACATTTTTATTTTTTCTTAATTTTTTCTACACTTACTTTCTTATAAACTGCTTAATCTATACATTTATTATCCCACGAAAACGATCACACAGGTGCACATACCTTTTCTATTTCTCTAACATTATATCACACAAAAAATAAAAACACGATCACACAACCAACCTACCCTTTCTTATCAGTCTAAAACGATCACACTAATAACTCTAATTCTATTTCTTCATATAATTTTTTATTTATTTTTATTTCTGCTGCATGTATGCATTTTTTCCTATTTTTGATATGCATTTTGTCACGCGTGTAAGAAATTCCAGGAAACATGAAACCCCAGACAAATTCAGAGTAAATAAACTTGAAAGTGGTTCAAGGTTGTTCTTAAATATTTAAAGCAAACTATTTTAAAGTTAATTCAAATTATGATTAAAGAAAAACCTTGAAATTTAGATTAAGTTTCAAGTTGTGCTATTGTTTTATCATAATTTGAATATATACCTGAAAAAAGTTTCCTGTATAAATAAGAAGACAAAATTTTTTTATTGATTAAATATAAAATTAAATGAAATGAAAAACTAATTTGAATTTTTACTTTTTAAACAAGACCTATATGTTAATTTACTCCCTTTTTCTACAAATTTTCAATTATTCTTACATCTGATAAGAAATAAAAATCTGATTTATTTTCAAATATATACATATGTATGTACTTTATTATTTCATATTACATTCTTATAAACTACTTAATCTATACATTTACATTTAAAAACATTTCATCATCATCGTCTTGCATAAATTCTCTATATAAATTTAAATTTGATGATGATGATGTTGATGGAGAATTTATTTTATAATGTCCCCATGCATAAGTATTGATACCATTTTCTTTAATATATCGCTTATCATCTAAATAACTTAATGTTAGTTTACTAATATTTTGTGTATAAATTTGATGTACCTTAGATCTAAATATATACATTGTGTCATAGTATAATTTTTTATCTAATAGACATTTCCTAAAGTCATTTATACTTAATTTTTTAGTTACACATTGTTTAACACCTTTAATTTTTTTAATTTCAGTATCAACTCTATCAATTTTTACTGAATACATTTTTGCTCTTAAACCAATGAATTCTTTAATATTTTTACCATTACACTCATCCTTCATCATCCCTAATACTTTTTTATTAATTTGCGGAAAATTATATGGATTGTCTTTAGAATATGCAGATGTATCAAAATGTGTACTAATATCATTTTTTATATCATTATATAGATCATCTGTTTTAATGTCGTAAATAAAGGAATCTGTATCCATGTAATTGAGTTGAAGGTTTTCACAATATTTAGGTTTTATATAATCATAATGAAAACTATACATTTTCCATTTGGATATTTCTAAAACTGAAAAACCAATATAAATTGGTTTATTATATTCAGTTTTAGTCCTATTCATTTGGATGGCATGCATATTTTCATGAATTTTGAGTGAACTATGGAAATTAGGTTTAGCAATAAGAGCTCTCGCACCTAGTCTTTTACCTCTACTCTCCCATTCACATACTATTTTAATGTCTTTCCTCTTATCAACATTTTCCATAGTTTTCCCATACACAGCATTATTTAACAATTTGAAAAAATTTTGCTCAAATGAATTTTTAGCTAGTGTTCTATAATGATTATTCAAATCAATATATTTCTTTAACCAATCAGACTGACTAAACTCAAGAATTCTATGAATTTTTTTCAAAATCAAACCATGTTTTAAACATTGCTGTAGATTCCTATAATGTATAATATAGTTTTTCTTATCATTTAGATCTGTTATTAATTTTCGCTGTTTCATGTTTTCAATTTTCTTATTTCTGCACAAAATGGTAAATCATTATGATAGTCGTGTAATGCAGATGGATATTCTAGATCGACTTCTAATATATAACCCAATGGAGAATCCTCTTCTATACTATTAACATTAAAATTTTCAAAATTTTCAACCCATTTAAAATTTTTATATGGAAGGTATTTTGACATTGCATAACCATATAAATTATTTACATCTAAATATATTATATAATTTGATTCCTTGTTAGAATCATAATCACTAATATATTTATTATTTGCAATTGAATATCTGTTAGAACATTGAACAATACCACCCCTGATACCTCGCAGAACAAAATTATATATATTAATATCAGTTAACAACTCTAATTCTATTTGAGTTGTTTTTAACATTGCATCCCAGGATAAACCAGGAGTAGTATAATATTGACAGGGATCTAAATTATAAATGTTTTTACATACTTGTCGGAAATTTTCAAATATGTCACAAAGTAAAAGAACGTCTACCTTTAAATATAAAAGTAAATAATCCTTTAATGTTATACATTTAAATGTCTTCCATACTTTTTGTGCATGTTCATAATCCTCTACACTACACGACTCGTTAGTTAATTTATTAAAGAAAACTGCAATGGGAGGCAATTGAGTTTCATTGAGACGATTTTCAGAATCTAAGTAGTCGTACGGAAAGACACCTTTACGTTTCATTAAATTGAATTCTTCATCATTTGAATAGTTTGATTTTACTATTGTTAAATCATTATCTGTTAAATAAGTTGCTAATTTCTCTAAACTAGATGGCATAAACCTAAATGAATCGAGAAAACGTAACTCAATAGTTTGTGTTTCATTTACTGTAATTCTTTTTGATATGGATACATAAAGTTCTTTATTTAAAGGTATAATATTTATATCACCTTCAATTGATGAAAGCTCTCTAACAAACAAGTGACAATCATATGCTGAAAGATTATGAAAAAATATAGGAATGAAATTCGCAATTTGATATTCTAAATTACACTTGTTATGAGCAGCACCTCTATATTCGCCGGTTAGATGACAATGGTCAGCTACCTTATCTTTAGTTGATAATTTTTTTTTACAAATATGACAAGTCTTGCTTTCAAAATGTTGTATCTGTTGAAATGGCGTTAAGGAATTCATAGGTTTAATAACACTTAGATGTTCAGTGTAAATATCTAAAATATCGTTAACTAAGCTTTTAAAAAAATGTTGCGGTGCATTATTACCATTGTAAATTTTAAAAATATTTAAATCTGAATTATATGAACATTTAATATAATAACTATAAGCAAATGGAATATGCTTTTGTACTGATTTAACATTTGTTGAATTTTGTATATTAATTGATTCAAGAATACATTCAAAATCAGCATATACAACAAAAGGTACTTCCAATTGTTTTTTAAAATTTTTAAAACTAAGCATACTGTTTTCTTTACTAGGCATTTTAGTTACCATCTTATTGCATTCTTTTTTATGATTCTCCAAAGATGACTCATTATGGAAATGTATTAAACATGTATTACATATATAAATACATCGGCGGTGTTTTGTTAGTTGACTTTTAATTAATCTGTAAATATAAAGGAACAAATTAATTAATCCAAGTTTTTAAGTGTCTATATATTTCTTTGTTTATATTTACCTTGATATATTTTTAATCCATACATAGTGGAGTTTTTCACCATCTTCCAATAGCAGCAAGTTTATGTGCTTAGATTTTTCCTGTTGCGAAAAATAATATGGACCGACTATATTATTCTCATTATCTAAAGCAAACACATTTACACTCAATTCAGGATTGTTGGTCTCAAATACTTTTATCTGATTAACTGGAAGCGGAAAGTTCAAGCTTGTAAAATTTATTTCAATGTTGTTTTCCAGTCTTATGATTTCATCTTCTATGTTAACAACATTATAGGATGCCATTCTATTTGAATGGATTTCCATTGGATATAATGCTGATATAATAGCCCATTTAAAACAATACTCATCATTATTTTGAACATTAATGCATGCAAACTTTCTCTGTATTTCCGGTGGTAGGGGGATGTATTGGGAACCTTTTATACATTTATATTGATTAATGTTTATCTCAAGACGTGATATTTCAATTAATGCCCAACCGCTGTCACGCTCCTGAAATTCACTCATCTTTTTAATTATTACATCACATTGCTCGTTGTAAGTATTAAGAATGTCATCACTTGTTGAATATATACTAAGAATATTCATTTTAGTCTGATGAGACTTTATTTCAATCATACAATTGTCTTCATCATCCTTTATTAACATATATTCACAAAACAGTTCCATGTTAAATTTAATGCTTTCATATTTTTTAATCGCATCACTTAATAATTTAATTATTTTGTCCCTGATTTCCGTTAAAAAGTTTTCAGGTATTAAATTATTTTTGTTATTGTTTTCAACTAAATATGTGATAATTCTATTATTAAACGATGATTTTATGCATTTAACACCATCAACATCCAAACCATTGTCTGATTTCTCAATACATTTAAGTTTGTGTTTATTTGTCCTTTTATGATAACACCAATTTGTTTTTAGAATATATTTTGCACAATACTCACAATAAACACTAATTTCACTGTTTTTGTTATCTTCTGCGTGAGAATGTGAGTGTCGATGCCATTCCGCATGATTTGGAAAATATTTATTACAAGTTTTACATTTACATGATGTGGATGGACCATCATGATATAATCTAATATGCCTTCTTAAATTTCTATTCAGAGTGAATACTTTTCTGCAAAATTGACAAATAAAACCACCAGCCATTTTTTATTTATTATTATTAATTTTTTTTTTTTAAACTTATAATGTGTTCAATAGATTTTCTTAAACAGGAATATTTCTGTTAACTAACAACTATCGTTATTTATAGCAAAAATTTTTTTAATATACAAGTCAGAGTTGATTTTTTCCGTACTTTTATACAAGTCACAGTTGAAAAATTTAGTACTTTTGTACTTTTTTCAGTACTATTTCATTTAAGAAATACTGCAGTACCTCCGCTATGCTAATATACAAGTCAGAGTTGAATTTTTCCGTACTTTTATACAAGTCACAGTTGAAAAATTTAGTACTTTTGTACTTTTTTCAGTACTATTTCAAAATTTCAGTTATGGACAGGGGGGGGGGGGGGGTTGTGTTCTGAAGGTGAAGGTAATTCTGCAGTGTAAGCGTTTTTAATATTTTTGCTTCACACCTGCATCGCCTCCAATTACAAACAATTTGATGAGAAAATAATAATGCTGAATCAGCGTTTGCATGCTCGCGCATGTTAGTGCAATGTGATCAAAACAATAAACTGTTTTTTTCATATGTCAGCAGATCTAATATCACAATGAAAAAGGGGGTTTTGAGTTTAATATTTTATAAAAACTATTCTGTTATCGCTATAACTACAACTTTTTATGTCCTCCTAAGCAGGTGTTCAACTTACTTGATCGCAATCTAACCTATGTTTCATACGTCAGCAGATCTAATATCACAATGAAAAATATATCATATATTTTTGTCTACATGGGCCAGACTGTATGTAACTCGAAATACGTTTTGCATTGAATAAACTATGAGAATATGTTTTTTTATTTTTAATAAATGTACTTTTATAAAAAATAAAACAAATTAAACATTTTTTATTTAAACATTAATCACACCTATATGCAAAGCATATAAGTATACAATAGGTCGATCACACATAATTCTGCAACGAATTAATTATTAAGAAAACCGTACTTTAAAATCCCTTATCAAAATTATATTTTTCCAATAAAAAAATCATACAAAAAAAAATAAAATAAAGAATACAGTCTTTTACGACTATGCAGGCTCCCAAAATTGTATGGATAAAGGAATTCGGCAGATCAAATATCACAATGAAAAATATATGAAATATTTTTTTTGTTTACTCGCGCCAGACAGTATGTAACGTGATACGCATTTTGCATTGAACAAAATGTGTAAATATGTTTTTTTATTTTTAATAAATGTACTTTTATAACAAATAACAGAACTAATTAAACATTCTTTTAATTTTAACATTAATCACACCTATATGCAAAGCATATAAGTATACAATAGGTCGATCACACATAATTCTGCAACGAATTAATTATTAAGAAAACCGTACTTTAAAATCCCTTATCAAAATTATATTTTTCCAATAAAAAAATCATACAAAAAAAAATAAAATAAAGAATACAGTCTTTTACGACTATGCAGGCTCCCAAAATTGTATGGATAAAGGAATTCGACAGATCAAATATCACAATGAAAAATATTTTAAATATTTTTTTTGTTTACTCGCGCCAGACAGTATGTAACGTGATACGCATTTTGCATTGAACAAAATGTGTAAATATGTTTTTTTATTTTTAATAAATGTACTTTTATAACAAATAACAGAACTAATTAAACATTCTTTTAATTTTAACATTAATCACACCTATATGCAAAGCATATAAGTATACAATAGGTCGATCACACATAATTCTGCAACGATTTAATTATTTTATAGCTATGCATGCTCCCCAAATTTTAACACACACGCAACAACAATCAAAACAAAAACAACAACACGTATAACTATATTTCAATTTCTTCAACATTAAATAATATAAAAAAATAAATAAAAATTAAATTAACAAAACCACATTCAAAATTTTAAACATTCTTTTAATTTCAACATTAATCACATCTACATGCAAAGCGTATACAATAGATCGATCGCACACAATTCTGCAACGATTTAATTATTTTAAAGCTATGCATGCTCCCAAATTTTAACACACACGCACACACATATCAAAAAGCATTAGCCTTTGGGTGATCCCAAATTTGTATGGAAAATGTTGATCGAGATATCCAATGCAAAAAACTATGAGCAACCCCATACAAAAAAAACTATGAGCGTGATCCCAAATTTGTATAGAAAAATTGGCCCCAAAACCCCATACAAAAAACTATGAGTGTGCTCCCAAATTTGTATGGAAAAAGTGGTCCCGAAGGTACACAAACATACTACTCCTTAAGGATTAGTGAATGTATATTATATTATATTATATTATATTATATTATATTATTATATTATTATTATATATTTTTTTGACTTCCTGAATTATTTCCTATGAATTATTTTGTTGTTACATTTTTTGAAGGATATGGAACAAATCCCCTTCTTTTCTATGTACTTCATGTCATTTTTTACACGAGTTTTTTCTGGAACGTATCTACCGTGTAAAAAACAGAATTAAGTGTACATGATAAGAAAAGTGTGAAATTGTTACAACATAAATTATTTGAATATAATTTTAAAATGTACATTTAAATTGAATTTTCTTTTTAAAAAGTTATGGCACTTCAGAATTGACAAAAGTTTCGAAACGAAAATCCTGAAGACTGGCACTATCTTTTTGAAAATACCTAATTTTATTGTAAATCATTAAACATAATTGAAAAAAACAATTCAATAAAAAATATGTGTTAATTTAATATTATATTATATTATATTATATTATATTATATTATATTATATTATATTATATTATATTATATTATATTATATTATATTATATTATATTATATTATATTATATTATATTATATTATATTATATTATATTATATTATATTATATTATATTATATTATATTATATTATATTATATTATATTATATTATATTATATTATATTATATTATATTATATTATATTATATTATATTATATTATATTATATTATATTATATTATATTATATTATATTATATTATATTATATTATATTATATTATATTATATTATATTATATTATATTATATTATATTATATTATATTATATTATATTATATTATATTATATTATATTATATTATATTATATTATATTATATTATATTATATTATATTATATTATATTATATTATATTATATTATATTATATTATATTATATTATATTATATTATATTATATTATATTATATTATATTATATTATATTATATTATATTATATTATATTATATTATATTATATTATATTATATTATATTATATTATATTATATTATATTATATTATATTATATTATATTATATTATATTATATTATATTATATTATATTATATTATATTATATTATATTATATTATATTATATTATATTATATTATATTATATTATATTATATTATATTATATTATATTATATTATATTATATTATATTATATTATATTATATTATATTATATTATATTATATTATATTATATTATATTATATTATATTATATTATATTATATTATATTATATTATATTATATTATATTATATTATATTATATTATATTATATTATATTATATTATATTATATTATATTATATTATATTATATTATATTATATTATATTATATTATATTATATTATATTATATTATATTATATTATATTATATTATATTATATTATATTATATTATATTATATTATATTATATTATATTATATTATATTATATTATATTATATTATATTATATTATATTATATTATATTATATTATATTATATTATATTATATTATATTATATTATATTATATTATATTATATTATATTATATTATATTATATTATATTATATTATATTATATTATATTATATTATATTATATTATATTATATTATATTATATTATATTATATTATATTATATTATATTATATTATATTATATTATATTATATTATATTATATTATATTATATTATATTATATTATATTATATTATATTATATTATATTATATTATATTATATTATATTATATTATATTATATTATATTATATTATATTATATTATATTATATTATATTATATTATATTATATTATATTATATTATATTATATTATATTATATTATATTATATTATATTATATTATATTATATTATATTATATTATATTATATTATATTATATTATATTATATTATATTATATTATATTATATTATATTATATTATATTATAATTTTTTTTTTAACACACGAAGCTAAATTCTGATAACTTAATTAATTCGTCTTTGAATAGCACAAGTGATCCTTCTGGATTAACAAATTAGAATGAATAAGATCAACATAAACAAACAACAGGTCTAAAATATATAGGTCACAGAATTATGTTAAAGTTTAATAGCTTTAGATACAGTAACATTAACAATTTTAGACAAAAGCTTATATTAGTGCTATAACGCCCTCTGTTGGTGACTAGGCATCATGAAGTTGATCAGTTACATCGCCGGGGATGGAATTGTCATATCTCCGGACGTAAACAATATTGTTAAATTTCATTTATCCGAAACACACATGAATATGAAATCAAATTTTAAAATATGACGGCATGACTTAGCCCTCCCATGCCCGATGTTGCGTATTAGCAACATTGTGGTTATCAACGTCTAACTGCCACTATTTTAATTTTTTTTAATCTTTTGCAAAAATATAGCCTACTGTGTTGTATAAGCTTACAGCTAATTGGTTGATAGACTGTTCATTCAGTAGCTATTCTCCCAAGATCAAAGTTGACATATTCAATTTGCAATAAAAAATTATTTTTTTATACATATTCTAAGATGCGCCCAAAAGGTCTTACTCAGGCTGAAATGGAAATATTTGCCAATTTTGATTGGGATGATTCGGCTGACGAGGAAAGTGAAGAAGATGCAAATAAGGACAGAATTTTAGAAGAAACTTTGAAAAATTTAGATTAAAGGGCTGAAAATAAACAGTTGGTTTGATTGACGAATTTATTACAACCGAAAAAGATGAAGATTTGAGTGCAAATGAAAACGTTGCGCAGGAGGTGATGGAAAAAATTGATTTACAGAGTTTAAAGTGGAGGAGTAAAGAGTTTATGGAAAGCGAGACCAGGTGGAAAGGTAAATTATGCAACAATGCGGTGAAAAAACCTTTCGAATATTTTAGTATATTCTTAGTATTGAACTATGGCAGAAACTATGTGAGGAAACAAATTTATATACTGTATAAACAAAGGGCATAGAATTGAAATGTACAGTGCCTGAAATAAACAAGTTGGTTGGCATTCTATTATACTTTGCAGTTGTGAAAACACAAACGTATAGAATGGCGTGGGCGGTTAATTTCAAATTAGCGGCCGTTGCAAGTGCATTACCAAAAAACAGATTCGAAAAATTCAAACAGTTTTTCCACTTGAACAACAATACTAAACAACCTCAAACGCGAACACCTGAGTATGACAAGTTATACAAAGTTCGGCCTTTGTTGGATTCCATAAAAAAAATTTAATGAAATTTTTCAAGAAGAATGCCAAAGCATTGATGAGCAAATGCTTGCATATAAATGTATCTTATTTTTTGTGAACATATGTAATTTATTTCTGAATAATAGCTCCTTTTCTTATGTCAACGCAGTTTTCAACAATATCTTCCAATGAAGCCCCACAAGTTGGGTTTTAAAATGTTCACTATAGCTGGTGTATCTGGCATATTTATGATTTTACGCTATACATTGGAGAAGGAATGTGCAGGTCTTACAGATTGGGTATATCATCAGATATTGTGCTATATTTATCATCCAATATGCCAGTAAACCAAAAGTTCAAACTGTTATTTACCAATTGGTTTTCTTCAATAAGCTTGACGACTGCTCTGAAAGAAAAAGGCATATTAGGTGTTAGTACAATTAGAAGCAACCGATTGAGAAATTGTACTCTACGTAGTGAGAAGGAACTTCAAAAAGAAGGAAGAGGATCAAGCGATTTCAAGTCTGTCGTTGGTATGATAATAAAAATATACAACTGGTTTCGAACTATGTAGATAAGTATCCCATGAGTGAATGCAAGACAGAAATATTCCAACCAAAGGTGGCAACGGCCACTGGAAACGGACAGATAAAAAAACTATAGCTTTTCCTTTCAGTTTAATCAAAATTATGCGCATATTACGTCGTTTTTAGACGTTGTAAGTCAAATGGAGTTACCCATTAAGCACTTTTCTCCAGCTGAAATGCGTCAAGAAATTATTGAATTATATAATCATCGGGATCCGACAAAATAGATTCTTTTGTACTAAAAAATTTGCCAAGAAAAGGAATTGTGTTCCTGGCCTTAATACTCAGTTCTATTTTAAGGCTTCAACATTTTCCTATTTAATGGAAATGCGCTGAAATTATTATGATTCATTAAACAAGTAAGCGGGAGAATTTTATAACATTGTTTGTTCATTTAGACCGATAGGCCTACTATCAACGTTTGCCAAATTATCGGAAGATTATTCCTTAAAAGATTATTATTGCTTATTTAAGGAGAAAATTCCTACCATCATCAGATTGGCTTTTCGCTATAAGCACAGTATACCAGAACAGTGCCATCGATTAGTAAATGAAATTTCGGGATCATTGGAAAGAAAAGAGTTTTGTCCTGCCATATTTCTAGATATGCAGCAAACATTTGACAGAGTCTAGCACTGTACTCTGCTTAATAAAATTAAAAGTATTTTACATTCACCTTACTATTTTGTTTTGAAATCTTTTTAAGCGAACGTCACTTTTGTGTAACGATGAAACCTCTAGTTATTGCAAAATCGAAGCAGGAATACCACAGATATGCGTACTGAGACCGATGTTATGTACCATTTACACTTCAGATGATGTTATTGTGGATGGTGTTACTTGGATGATGTTACTGTGACCACTGAATGGCTTGTCAAAAATGTAAGCATCAAGTCTGATTCAAAATCAGATTGATAAACAGACTACAGTCTACTCATGTAACTTTCAGCCTAGCAATAGTCATGAATGGTTCACAAATTCCGAAAATTAATCCCGTTAAATATTTGGGCATACTTTAGACTGAGGATTAATGTGGAAAATCCACATAAAATCTAAAAAATCTCTTTTAAACTTGAAAGTGTAGAAAATGTCAAAATCTGAGTTAAGTTTAAAAAATAAATTACTTCTCAGTTTCGCTACGAATTTTGTGTCATATAGGTAGGTGTGAAAAAAAGAAAAAATAAAAAAAAATTTAGCTCAAATAAAAGATATTCATATTTTAATTCATTTAAAATAGCAACAAAATATTTTTAAAACAAAACTGAAAAATTCTTAAAATTCCAATCCCCAAAAACAATTTCAAGCTTTGCTTTGATAAAGAATTACTTGTGCTAACTAATTGTTGCTACAATAAACACAAACATTTTTGCTCCAACAAATTGTTGTGTTTTTTAAAACAACAACATGGATGAGGATGATGCTGAAGCTGAAGCAGGTAGTGAATCAAGTGAAAATACTTACTTAAATTGACAACTAATAAACAAAAGAACTAGAAATTTAAATGAATCTCCAAAAATTTATGAATACAAAAAGCCAATGATAATGAATGATGATATACCCACAACCTCCAATCAATTTAAACTTTTGCAAAATAATGATGATGATAATAATGAATATGAAGATGAAGGAACAGCAGCACCGAAACCTCTACCGATATACAATCCTAATGTAGTTAATGTTACAAAAACGTTAAGTAATATAGCTAATATTATACCTAAAAAAGATTTCAATTATAAATCATTAAGAAATGATCAGATTAGACTTATGGTAAAGGCTGTAGACTCATATAGACTACTTATTAAATACTTAGAAACTCGTAATATAGGTTTCCATACCTACCAGCTGAAACAAGAAACATCTTATAGGGTAATAATTAAAGGGCTTCATCATTCAACTCCCCCTGAGTTCATTTTATTAGGTCATCAACCACGTAGTGTTACAAATGTGCAAAGCAGAGTAAGCAAGCAATCTTTACCCATGTTCTTTGTGGATCTAGATCCACAGCCAAACAATAAAGATATGTTTAATATTAAATCTATAAACAGTGCTATCGTCACAATAGGAAAAAGACCGAACTAGTTCAATGCCACCGATGTCAACTTTATGAACATACTAAGAAGTATTGTAATAGACTATTCAATTATGTTAAGTGTGGATTAAATTACTCAACTGCGGAATGTAATAAGGATACTGATTCTCCAGCTCGTTGCTTCAACTGTTTAAAAAATCATTCTGCTAACTACCGAGGCTGTCAAGTTTATCAAAAATTAATCTCGAAGAGATTATACAATCGAAACGTAAATAATAATTATAATCAGACGTCCAACTTTTCGGTAAATCCAAATGATTTTCCCCAATTAAACGGTCAAAACTATCAAAATACAAATGTTAATCAATCGTCTTCTGCACATCAGCCTAATCAGACCTTTTCTGAAGCATTAAAAAATAATAGCAATAATAATGTCAGCAATAGCTCAATGGACAGAATTGAAGCCATGTTAGATAATCTGATCAACATAATTACAATGTTGATTTCAAAACTATGCAAATAAATTTACGTATTGCAATATGGAATGCTAACGGCCTTTCAAATCATAAAGAGGAAATAGAAACTTTTATAAATATAAACTTTATTGACATATTTTTAATATCTGAAACACATTTCAATGACAGATCATTTTTTAAAATCAACGGGTTTGACCTTGTATGTTGCAATCATCCGAATAACAGAGCTCATGGGGGTTCAGCTATACTAGTAAGGTCGAATATAGTATATATTACTTTGGATTATTATAAAAAGCCCCATTTACAAGCAGCTCGTATTCAAATTAAGAGCAACAACAATAAACTTGACATATTTTCTGTGTATTTTCCACCACGACATAATATTAAATATGAAGACTATCAAGATTTTTTTCTAAGACTTGGGAATAGATTCCTTATTGGAGGTGATTTTAATGTCAAACATCCATGGTGGGGCTCTAGATTAAGCAATCCTAAAGGCAAAGAGTTGTATAAAAGTATATTAAACAATAAATTTTCCATACTTTCTACTGGAAGGCCCACATATTGGCCAAGTGACCCCAGTAAAATTCCAGACCTTCTGGATTTTGTTATATATTCTGGTATACCCAGTAATCTATTAGATATTCTGGATACAGATGATCTAAGTTCGGATCATTATCCATTAATTGTAAATTACGATACATGCGTACCAGCAGAAAAACGATCTTATTGCACCACTTCAAAAACAGATATCGATTCATTTAAATATTGGCTAGACAGAAATATTAACTTGAACGTTAGAATCAAAGAATGTCATGAGTTGGATGATGTTGTAGAAAATTTTACAAATTTAATACATGAAGCTGCCTTCTTACCAACCACATTACCAATTCGAACAAACAGAGTTGTTGTTTCTGCCGTTATTAGAAGTCTTATACAGAATAAAAGAAGGTTACGAAGATTATGGAAAATAACAAGAGATCCGCTGGACAAAAGGAATCTAAACAGAGCCATAAAAGAACGTTTAAATGAAATAAAAAATCAAAATTTTGGCATATTTTTGAGAAATCTTACTGTTCACAACGATAAAAATAATGAACACAACTTATGGAAAGCGACAAAGTATTTGAAAAAACCGACAAAAAGAAATATACCACTAAAAGACCTTAATAACTCTTGGTGCAAATCAGATCACAGTAAAGCACGCGCCTTTTCCCAATACCTCGAACCCACATTTAAACCCTTCTCATTCAACACCGCTAATGATGAAAGCACTATCACACCATTCTTAGATATTCCATGCCAAATGGATCTTCCTATTAGGCACATAACACCTAACGAAGTTAAAGTAGAAATATCAAAACTAAGCAACAACAAAACACCAGGATATGATAAAATAAGTGCTAAAGATATTAAATATTTTTCTAAAAAGTCATAGTTTATTTAACTCTAATTTCTAACTCAATTATGAGACTACAACACTTTCCTTCACAATGGAAATGTGCCGAAATTGTTATGATGCCGAAACCTAACAAACCTGAAAATGAAATAAACTCTTATAGACCAATAAGCCATTTATGTACACTTTCAAAAATATTTGAAAAACTTTTTCTACAAAGAATGCAAATAATATTAGATAATAACAAAATTATACCAGAACATCAATTTGGATTTCGCCAAAAAACATGGAACGCCTGAACAGTGCCATCGTATTGTTAAAGATATTAGAAATGCTTTAGAAAGGAAACAGTACTGCTCAGCGATATTCCTAGACGTTAAACAAGCCTTTGACAGAGTATGGCACCCAGGGCTATTGTAAAAATTAAAGCAAATTCTTCCAGCACCATTTTATCTTATTCTTATATCATATTTAAAAGATCGACTCTTTTATGTCAAGATAAACAATGTATTTTCAGAAATTTGTGACATAAAATCAGGAATACCTCAAGGTAGTGTACTCTATACAATCTACACATCAGATATGCCAACAACTGATGAAATTACTGTTGCTACGTATGCAGATGATACTGCGCTGTTATCGTATAACAATAGCCCCACGGAAGCCTCAAGAATGATACAGTCTAATGTTAATGTTATTTACAACTGGTTTAAAAAGTGGAATATATGTCTAAATCCGGAAAAATCTTTACATGTCACCTTCTCGTTAAGAAAGGGCGATTGTTCAGAAATATATATCGATGACCAACAAATTCCCAAAGTATGCACTTATACAGACGATTAACTTGGAAAGACCACATAAAGGCAAAAAAAGAACACCTTAATATTAAAATCAAACGAATGTACTGGTTACTAGGGAAAAATTCTGATTTAACTTTAGAAAACAAAGTCTTGCTTTATAAAACAATTCTCAAACCTGTATGGACCTATGGTAGAATAGAACTATGGGGTACCGCTAGCAACTCCAATGTTGAAATTTTGCAACGTTATCAATCGAAAACCCTCCGAATGATTGTTAATGCTCCCTGGTTTATCACCAATGACAACATTCATAAAGACTTGCTCATTCCAAAAGTTAAACAAAAAATAAATATATTTTCCTCCAACTACCTCCAACGTCTCAGTAACCATTCAAACATTTTAGCAATTAACTTACTAGACAACAGTGATGAAGTCAATAGACTTAAACGGTACCATGTACTAGAACTTCCTTTTAGAAGATAGTTAGCGAATATGTAAATATAAGCTATATTAAGTGATTTATATATTACTTAAGATATGTATATTTTAAACTCATTGGGGTTTAGAATGAATGTCGTTTTTATATTTAACAAAATTTGCTTATTATTGTAAAATAGATTGCAAATAAATAATTAAAAAAAAAAAAAATGACTTCTCTATAAATGTATTTTGAAACACATTTGGACTTATGGCAACGCTGCGAATGATTGTTAAAGCAACATGGTATACAAACAGCATAATACATAGAGATTTTTATATTCCTTTTATAAAAATAAACAAATTCGGTAACAGATATCTTCAAAGATTAAGCGATCACGTTAATCCGTTGGCTATCTCTTTATTAGATAATAGTTTATCAATCAGACGATTAAAAAGATTTTACGATTTAAATCTTGTATATGATTTTACCTACATAGTATATATCGCTCCTTTATTGCAACATAGTCATATCTCAAGAAATTAAAAATTTGTAGTTACTTAAGCAAAACTGCTCTTTTAGATCTTCTGTACATGTTGAAAAATTAACGTTTTATATCCCAAGCTGAATCGAAGTTTTAGCAAAAAGTGTTTGCGGCAATTAGATCATAGGACTTATGAAAACTTAAATCGCATTTTGCCAAGTTCAAGTTCTTTTGAGATATGACTATGTTGCAATAAAGGAGCGATATGTATATAAAAGCGACTCAAGTTGTATGGAAGTGAAATTCGTGCAAAGTGTACACCCCTTAAAATGAACATTGGTATTTTTTAAGACAACATTTTAAATATTTCAGCTCCAGATTCGACCTCTCGTGATTAAAATTAACATATTTTAATCTTTAGACAATCTAATTAAATACTCATATCGTCTTTTTTTGAAATGCGCGCTAGTTCGCGTTTTGTAGTAGTTTTAGTTTGTAGTTTTGTAAATAAAAACAAAAAAATTTTATAACTTTTTTTAATTTGTAAACAAATATACCGTCAAAAATTCGTGGATCATTTCTTTTTTGCTTTCTTTAGTCCTATTTTCATCCTTAAATGATCTAGAACCTAAATCCGCTATCACATTCGAGTTACCACAAAATTGCATTTTTATATATTCCAGAGCACCGTGTAAAATACATCTAATTTGCAAAAATCTAAATTATTTACATATAAATATAATGTACCTGGCAAAAAAAAAAATTGATACCCAATTGACCTATCTACAACGAAGGGTTGCCACTCCATTGCATTTTTACTACAAACAACCACGCACAAACAATTCAAAAACCATTCTTTTTTACAGAATATCGTTAAAAAAAGGACATGGATGACCGCCCTTGGACAAATTGTATAGACTGTTGGACGCGCCTTAAAAAAACCTTTCTTATGATATAGATATTGTATATGTTGGCAAGAAAACAGATCCTCAAATTAACAAAATATTCAAAAATAGACCCTTTTTCAAAATGGTCCAGCTCACGAGAGGTCAAATCTGGATATGAAATATTTTAAATGTTATCTTAAAAAGTCTAAAGTTTATTTTAAGGGGGGTACATCGAGCACTTTTTTTGTGAGTCACTCTATTGTATATAAGTTAATGTTACTTTTGTTTTTCCCTATAAAAAATAATATAAAAACATGCAGATATGTTGTCAGCATTTTCCCACGAAAATGTGCAGACATGTTGTCAGCATATTCTCATGAAAACAAACTATTGTTCTGGTGTCTGATATGTTTATTTTTTTTTAGTTGTCGTCGCGTGTGCTGACAACGCAAAATATAATTTCCAAAATTATAAAATTAAAATTATTTTTAGTTTAAGAAAACAGTTACATTTTGGTAATAAAGAGAAAAAGACGTGTTGTTTCAACAACACGGTTTTTTTTAAAAAACCAAAAAAAAAAATTTTAAATTAATTTATATATACCTATTTGCCTGCAATTTATAGTTATAATTGTAAATATGTATGTAAGTAGATATAAATAATATAAAATATAAATAATGTTATTCATTTTACTGGAAACCAATAAGTTATATAAATTTCTTAAATAATTATATCAATTGCTTAATGTTCTAGAATAGACTGCAAATAAAAGATTTGAAAAAAATATGTTTTTGTCAGCATATATTATTTCCATTAGAAAAAAGCGGACAAATATAGAAAATTGAAAAATTTAAAAAAAGATTTATTATCATCAATATTTTAAATAAAGATTTTAAAAATACAGACATGAATAGGTACAAATAATACACAAAGTTTTAAATTCCGAATATTATTTCAAAATTGCGTTTTATTGTTGAGATTCTAAAGTTTATTGTGCCATATAGAATTTTTCGGAAAACCAAATATTGTTAGACTTAGAAAAAACTATAACTATTTTACAAAATTAGTGAAAAAAGTGGACATTTTGTAAAATAAATACTTTTTAGAAGGGGGTGCTCTGGTAGTCTAGTGGGTACTATGCCAGACTATTAGCGTGGTGGTCGTGGACTCAATTTCCTCAAGAGACTCTGGTCTGTGACACTACACCGAGTTACTTCGCTCGTATATAATTAGAATATAATTTGTAATTAATAAATAAAATAAATAACTTTTTAGAAGGAGGTTAAAACAGCGGACTGTCCGCGATAATAGTAATTATATGCCTAATATTCAGACGAAATTATAACTATAAATTTGTCGATTAAATACTTAATATAGGCTGTGATGAGAACTTGATATCTAGACTTTTCTTGATTTCATGAATTCTGGTTCTTAAGACCAGATGGAAGGGGTGACAGAGTTTGATTTTTTTCTAACACTGTTACTAATTGACAGTTCCTTTTTCGTTATTCACTTGAATTTTTGTTTCATTAATGTTGCTTCTTTTAACTTCAGTGGACTTAAAGAATTTTCACAAAGGCAGAAATAAGATTTCTAATTTATTTAATAATAAACAATTTATTTAAATAAAATAGGGTACCTTCATAAATATAGAGCGTTACTCTTTTGGTGGTTTTAAATATCTAGTATGAAGAGGATATCAACTGTATAGGACCTTGATTATTCGTGATTCGATTATCTTGCTCCATCAATTATCCGGGATGGAAAAAGAAAATTTTTTACATCGACTTAATTTTATTTTGGATTGACTTAAAGTTTTTTGCATCGTTTAGCCGTAATTACCTCTATTATCTGTGGTTATAAGCAAAAATTTTTTCTATTATTTTGGACGAACATGCGAAAAAGGGGCATTTCCTCTTTAGTACATGACATCCTTATCTACTGTTCACAGTTTTCTGACAAAATTATTTTTTTTTTATATTTTTGAAACATATATGTATATAAAATCTTTGAATTATTTAGTTTTTATATAAATATGTACATATTTATTTATTAATGAATAAAAATATCTATTAAAAAACTAGACGAAATTGGTACTCAATTAACTGGGAAGATCGATTATATAGAATGCTTCCAGTGCCGACCATCACTAAAAATCGAGGTCCCACTGTATTTCATTTAAAATGTCATTTGCTTAATTAAAGATTTGCCATTATCGAACATAATTCGTCAGACAAATTAAGAGCGCTTAAGAATGGCAAAATTTTTAGTTTACGTTGGTAGGTTAGAGTGGTAGCTTTGTCCCTGTATTAAATGAGTTCCACCAAACTAGGAAAAATATTGCTCACCGCGAGAGCTGCACATTAAAAACACGACTACTGTACGCTGGAAAATCAGCTCGAAAGTTTATTAAACGAAGCTATATTTTGGACTTGGATTGATGATAGCTCTGTCAAGCTAACAAAGATTGGAAAGTCAAATAGCCCATAGCCCATATCTGCACCTAGCAAGAAATGGGAATTTTCAAAGAAAGTGGATAACAGTTATTCATAATGCTTGGCGAAAATTTTATAGCAGTCTGACTATCAGAAAATAATGAGATGCGGGTGAAAGGAACACCGTTGGACATCTATTGAGTTAATCGGTAGATGGCCATTACTTCTATCCAAAACACCCTACAAAGAGTAGACTGAACAGTGCCCTTTTATCCATACATTACCAAATGAGCTTAGCGGTAGACCAAGATTGATTAGCGTCCCGAAAGAATTTCTGCAGAATACCCAACTTAAACGAGGTTCGTTGTATACTTAATTCGATTGACGAAGATTCCGGATAGAGTATAATTGTGCCCAATGACTCAGACAAATGCGATGCTGAAGTGCTTAGAAAGAAGGTCGAGTCAGCGGCAACACTCACTAGCAAGCTTGGAGTTATTCATAACGTTTGACCAAAATCTTATAGCAGAATGACTATCAAAAAATATGGAGATGCGGGTGAAAGGAGAACCGTTGAATATCAATTGAGCTGTTCGGTAGATGGCCATTACTTCTATCTGAAACACGCTTCACAGAGTAAACTCTGCTACCAACACCATCGTTGTATAAATTACAGGAGTTCCGGGAGGATGACCCTGATAAGGTCCCAATTGTTCGTCCTCGGATCAAAAACTGAAACTCCTGTCAAAATATTATTACACAATACGAACAAAGTTTTAGTAGGTGTGGTCCCTACAGCACCAGTGATATGAATACCTGCGGACCTTTCGATCTCGTTAAGAATTCTAACATTGTCTAGCTCGGCTGAGCAGTCCAGCAGAAAGCATAAAGGAGATTTCGATGACTGCATAACAGATGAAGCGCAAGATCTTTGGGCGGAGACCCCATCTTGATCCAACTATTCTACTGCAAGAGTAAACAGCATAGGCCGTTTTGCGTGCCCTAGCAACCAGATTTGCCTTCCAGTTGAGTTTGGTGTCGAGGGGCTAGATATTTAGTGTCTAGACTCAACATGAGTCTAGTCCCGCTTATGCTTATCGGTCTAGGAGGGTGTTATATCCCAATATTAGTTAACATGTTGCCATTCATAACGCAACTAACTAACTAACGCTGTCAGTAGTCATTTATCTTTTTCTACCTATTTGTTGTTAGTTGTAAGTTGTTTTATATATGCTTTTAGTTGAATAAACGTTGTTGAATTGAATGAATTCTACCATACATTATTCAGCTCTAGATACAAAAGTGGCGACGAGGAAAAGACAAAATAAAACCTGCACAATTAAATAAAATAATATTGTTCCGTTTTTACCTTTTTAAAAACGTTTATATATGAGTTCGATGATCGCAAACCAAGTAAACACAAATACGTGTTTTATTTCAATGAAACTCTGTTTATTATTCACACTACTTTTATATGCCACTGTTCAAACTTAACCGATACACAATAGTTAAGAAAAGTAATGTTTCTTCATTCAAATATTGATGAACAATTTCTTAATCAAATATAAGAAAATATTAATAATTATAAAAATAGTCTGTTTTGTATGAATTGTTTTCGGTTTTATTGTTTTTATTACTTTTTTATAATTATACTACTATATTTTTGGAAAATGAAAATAAAATTACGTTAAAAACAAAAACATAGTATACAGTAGCGAGCACAAAAAATGCAACGTTGGGTAAAATTATCTTTAAGTACGATAATTTTAAAAAAATGGTGACCAGTTCAAAATATTTCTTTGGGTTATTAATCCCTACAGTTATAGATACCTATTATCAATAACATTATGTAAATATTTTTAATTAATGATATATTATTTTGTCGTTTATTAAAAAGAGTGCGAATTTCATGGGAGCAATAAAAATGCAACAGCATAAATTTTAATGTGTTTATTTAAATTAAATAGTAATTCTTACAAAAAAATCTTAAAATTAATATTTAGTGGCGTAGCCCTTATTTTTTATGACTTCTTGCATCATAGAAGGGGCATAGAGTCGACTAAAGCTATTAATGTGTTAATGGATATTTTCTCCCATTCACTTTTCAAAATTTCTTCTAATTGCCTCTTATTTGACGGATGTTTCCTCTTAATTTCCCGATCTAATAGCTCCCATAGATTTTCTATGGGGTTTAGACTGTGATGGCTAATCCAAAACATTGACATCATTGTCGCTTAAAAAGTTTCGAGCTAAGCGACTTGAGTGCTTTGGATCGTTATCCTGTTGGAATATGCCACCAGGAGGCATTTTTTCCCGCAGATGAGGAAGCATGTGTTCTCCAAGGATTTCACAGTACTTATTGGCGTCCATCTTTCCTTCGATTTGCACCTGTAAATACGTGACGTAAAATCAATAATTTTTTTTAAACATATCGTTCCTTACCCCGCCATGTTTTACGGTTGGAAGTTGATATCTTGGAGAATATCTCTGTCCAGGCGGTCTTCGAACAAAATTTATCCCATCGGAGCCAAACAAATTAAATTTGCTTTCATCGCTCCACAAGACTTTAGCCCATTGTTCATTTGACCAATCCTTGTAACGTTTTGCCAATTCCAGGCGCTTCTTTTTATTGATTGCACTGATGAGAGGTTTCTTTACGGGTCGTCTCGCATGCAAATTAGCCTCTTTCAACCTACGGCGAACAGTGTGAATGTCTATAGAGACTCCCATTTGCTCATTTGCGAAATTAGCAACGTCCACTGCGGTCTTTCGTGGATCTTTTTTAACCAGTGCAATCATCTGGCGGTCTTGGCGAGAGGTAGTTTTTCGAGTATTACCACTACCTGGCTTCCTTTCCACACTATTTCTCAAGGAAAATCGAGATTTAATCCGACATATGGTTGATTGATTTACACCAAAGAGGTGTTCAACTTCACGCATGGATTTTCCTTCTTCTAAGGCTTTAATGATTGTAGTTTTGCTGTCAGCTGAGAGCTGATTCTATTATAAAACACGTGTTGTATAACTTATTTAAGAAATTTTCAATTATAATTATTATATTATTTATTTAAACTTACTTTAACTACTTTTTTATTATGTTGCATTTTTTTTTTTTGCTCGCTAAAAATTTGCACTTTTTTCACTAATTCAAAAATATTTAACTTTATAAAGCAGAATTTGGAATAAACTGTGGTTACTTTGAAAACTTATAATTGAAAGACTTAACAGGAAAAGGAAATAGATAAATTAGTTACCGTTATTTTGAAACAGATCTTATTAAAGATCATATGGCACAGTGTTGCATTTTTTGTGCTCGCTACTGTACATCCTTTGCTTTTGCCATACACTCAAAAAAAAAATTTTTTTTTCCCCAGAAATAAAAAGTTTAAAAAAGCTATTAGCAATGCTGGCGTCGACGAAAATGTTCGGTTGCCGAGAGCAAAAAATGAAATGCATGTTGTGACTCTATGAAGAGTACAATATTTTTGTTGCTCTCTTAACCCAACTCACTTTTATACTGTTGTACAATGGTTTACGTGTGCAGTTGTTTTTTTTGTATTCTATCTTTGCTTCACACTTGTTTATATTTGCAGCTATAATCAATATTCGGTCTTGAGAATAATGCAATAGTATGCAATTTCCAAAATCCAAATCCCCAAAAGACTGCGTATTTAACATGACAAGTGTATTCATTGTTATTAGTGTACCTCATTGAATATCAATGAATTCTACCGTAATATTTCTTTAGATAGTGGTGTAAAAGTATTGAGTATTTGGGTACTCAGTACTCAATACCGACTATTTTTTTTTTTGGAGTACTCAATACCAACTTGGTAATACTTAATATTTTCAGAGTTGTATTTTATAGCACAAAAATACACAAATAACACTACACTACATATTTGTAAAAATTTAAGAATCCTGGAAAATCAAGATGTTTTAAAAGCTACTGTGGCAATACTACTTAAGCTAATTTAACTATTTTCTTTTGAAGAGTGGGAAATATTAAAAGAAATTTGTAGTTTACAGCCCTTTAAGGAAATAACTTCTAAAAGCTTATAGTTTTAATACATGGTCTTCAAACATTTTTAAATAAGAAAATATTTGAAAACAATACGGAAATGATATCGGCATTTATTAGATAAATACATTTCTAATTTAAATAGAAGCTTCTTTAGGTTATAATTCCAGTATGGTTCAGCAATTTCCACATATCTAGATCCTCGATTCAAATCCAAAGGGTTCTCTGATTCCAATGCCATAAATAACGATATCGTCATTGTTTAATATTGAAACTTCAGAAAATGTTCACTAGTCAAAACAACTAATAATATGATTTCAATTTGGACCGATTATGTTCAAAATGCTCTACCAAATAACACATCTAAATGTGGAGTAGAGCTGAATAACATCAGTCATGAAAAATTGCTAGATAGAAAGATGGATTCTTAGCAGTGGTGGAAGGAGAGTGAAAATGCATATCCCGGGCTTCCTAGAATAACCAATAAGTATTTGCCAATAGTAGCAACATCAGTGCCAAGTGAAAAAGTATTTGCTATAGCTGGTCAGGATTTGGGCAACAAAAGAAGTGTTTAAAATCAGAAAAAGTGTAAAAAATACTTTTTCTGCGATTTAATTAGGTCTAACAAAAGTAATTTGTGATACAATTCAGATATGCATTTAGATTCGAAAATTCGTGTATCTACTTTTTTACTTGAACTTCTAATTATCAGCCACGTCACAAAACTCAATTCCGATCGAAAGTGGTTTCAATTCTGAAAGTAGAATCTTTAGAAAACGAAAAATTTCTTCGGAATGAAACCACTTCAAATTTAAGTGGTTTTGATATTTCTGATGATTTATTAAAGAAAAATATTAATAAAACTTAGTTAAACTGAAAGACAAAATAGTGCAGGCTTAGCAGCTCCAGAGAGAAATAAAGCTAAAAAGCTGCTAAAGAGGTATGTTGCGCTTTCGCCACAAATAATAAAAGACTAGGAAGAACAGGCATGGTAAAGCATGAAATTGATACTAGCGAAACGAGAGCGATAAAACAGGCATCCAGAAGCGTACCGCTGGCGAAGAGTAATGAAGTTCAAGAGGAGCGTCGTAATCGAACCATCATCAGGTCCGTGGAGCTCACTTGTAGTCTTAGTCAAAAAGAAAGATGGCAGTACAAGATTCTGCGTAGACTACAGGAAGCTTAATAATGTTAGTAAAAAGGACAGTTACCCGCTACCAAGAATTGATGGCACACTCGACACGCTAGCTAGAACGAAGTGGTTCTCCACATTGGATTTACAAAGCGGTTATTGGCAGGTGGAGATTGCAGAAAAAGAAAAGAAAAGTCAAAAAGAAAGATGGCAGTACAAGATTCTGCGTAGACTACGGGAAGCTTAATAATGTTACTAAAAAGGACAGTTACTCGCTACCAAGAATTGATGGCACACTCGACACGCTAGCTGGAACGAAGTGGTTCTCCACATTGGATTTACAAAGCGGTTATTGGCAGGTGGAGATTGCAGAAAAAGACAAGGAGAAAACTTTTTTCAGTGCGAACGGTGGTGACAGTTTAAAGTGATGCCATTTGGACTCTGTAATGCTCCGGCTACATTCGAGCGGCTTATGGAACGTGTACTCAAGGGACTGCATTGTAAAACTTGCCTGGAGTACCTCGACAACATCGTAGTGATGGGCAGAACTTTCGATGAACACTTCAAAAACCTGGGAGAAGTTCTGCAACAAAGAACTTTGGCTGGACTAAAATTAAGCTTAAAGAAATGTGCATTGTTCCAAAAACAGGTAAAATATTTGGGGCATCTTGTAAAAGCAGATGGAATATCTACGGATGAAGACAAAATACGAGCAGTAAAGGACTGGGCTAGTCCCCAGAATTATTCAGAAACTCCGCAGCTTTTTGGGACTATATACATACTACAGACGCTTTGTGTCTAACTTAGCTAGTGTTGCTGCAAGATTGCATGAGCTCACCAAGAAATCGAAAGCGTATCAATGGGGTGAGCCACAAGAAAAGGCGTTCCAGACACATTAAAGAATCTGGTGTGCTGTACCAGTTTTGCGTATCCAGTCCCAAGAGAGAAATTCAGCTTAGACAGTGATGCTAGCGGATATAGTATTGGAGACGTACTTTCTCAAGTGATCAATGGGACAGAGAAAGTTGTAGGCTACTATAGTCGCACACTGTCAAAGCCTGAACGTAACTATTGTGTGACTCGAAGGGAGCTACTTGCAGTGCTGGAGTGCATAAAACATTACCATAAGTACCTGTACAGCCAATGTTTCCCGCTAAGGACTTCTGCTTTGAGATGGCTGCTGTAATTTAAACCCTGAAGGACAGTTAGCACGTTGGATTGAGCGTCTCCTGACTTACGACTTCATAATTGAACACAGAAGAGGCATAAAACATGGGAATGCTGATGCTCTTTCACGCCGACCTTGTAATTTGGAGTGTAAACATTGCGTGAAAGCTGAGGAAAAGGAATCCATCGTCGATATCCGACTAACGCGAATTGAAGCCAACGAAGACTGGTAACAAGCACAAAGGAGTGACCCAATATTGCCGGAGATAATAGCCTGGGACCGTAACTGTTATAACTTTTATCACAAAATAAGAATTATTTTTTGATTGTTATTTTTTCAAGCAAAAATAACAGTTATTTTTGATTTTTATTTTTTCGAGCAGAAATAAAAATTATTTTGTGATTTTTATTTCTTCGGGTGGGAATAAAAATTATTTTTGACTATATTTTTTCGGGCGCAAATAAAACTTATTTTTTGATATATATTTATATATCTCAATATATATATATATATATTTTGCTCGAAAAAATAAAAGTTATTTTATGGTTTTTATTTTTTGGAGCAGAAATAAAAGTTATTTTTGTTTATAATATTTTTCAACATTTATTGCAAAACTTAATTCTGAAAATTTTTTAACATGATTTACTTTAATTGTTTTAAAGAATTTTTTAATAAATATTATGAATTCATCATGAATTAAAATAGTGGGTAGTGTGCTAGACTATTAGTGTGAGGGTCGTGGGTTCGATTCCCACCAGAGGCTCTGGTTTGAGACACTACACCGAGCGTATGGTCGAAGTTACTCAGTTCATATAGAATTATAATATAATTTGTAATTGTATTGTAATTAATAAATAAATAAAAATTTGGTCCAAGACAATCAAAATAATATACTTGGTTCTGTTCTCCTTTACTTTTACTTTTTTAATCAAAAATAACAGTTATTTTCGGTCCTTGATAATAGCAGCCAAGGAGGAGGACAAATGACCTACAAGAAATGAGATATCCTATATTGGGCACTATGGGACAGCTTAAAGATCGCGAATGGGTGCCTATATCGACTTTGGGAAAGTGCTGATGGTAAAACCTCATCCAACCTATTGGTACTGACTTCCTCCAAAATGAAAGAAAGCTTAAAGGAGTTCCATAATGGAGCCATAATGGCTAAAACAACGATTTTATTGGGTTGGATGTCAGCAAGTAGTGGCGGACTGGATAGCAAACTGTACCCAGTGTATTGCTGCTAAAGGTCCAGTAAGGAGAAGTCGAATTAAAATGCAACAGCACAACCCGAGTGCACCTTTCTAGCGGATAGCAATGGACGTAGCAGACCCTTTTCCTGTCAGCAATGCTAGAAACCGATGTGTTCTCGTGGTGATGGACTACTTCAGCAAATGGCCGGAAGTGTATGCCATACCTAATCAAGAGGCGAACACAATAGCAAATGTTTTTGTAAACAACTGGGTATGTCTCTATGAGGTTTCAATAGAACTACATTCCGATCAAGAAAGAAATTTCTAGTCAACAATATTCAAAGAAATGTGTAAGATGTACGGAATTACGAAAACTCGAATAACGCCTCTTCACCCACAGTCATACGGAAAGGTAGAGCGATTTAATCGAACCCTGAAAGAGTACTTGCGGAAAGTAGTGAGCGAGCAACAGAAGGACTGGGACGAACACATTCCGAGGTTTCTACTTGCGTATCGATCTGCAGTCCATGTTTCAACATCTAGATCACCGCCGATGGACCGAGATAAAACTGCCCGGTGGCTTGGAGTTTGGAGTTACGCCTACCACAGAGAAGTATGCCACTGGAAAAGAAGAAAGCCTAAATGAACTTCACCAATTTGTGCGTATCCGGATAAAAATGGTCAGCGACAAAATGAAAGCCTGGTATGATCGTGCAGCAAACACAGAGGGCTTCCATGAGGGACAATTGGTTCTACTATACAACCCAAAGCGGAAAAAGGGATTATCCCCCGTGCTACAAACCAACTGGAATGGACCGTACAAAGTAATCAAACGGTTAAACGATGTCGTATCCAGGATACAAAAAGGTAACAGCCCCCGAACAAAATGAAATCCTGCACATAGAGCGACTAGCAAAATACGGGAAAAGATATATTGAGCCTATTCGAACGAACAAACTTAAGCGACATGATATCGTTTAACAATAAAAACGATAAACAAAAGGTATGAGCTACGAATACAAACACAATGCTGTAATGCGTACACAATACACATGACACAAATACACACTAACACATACATCGAACTTATTATAAGTAAACCAGCTGCAACAAATATAAGAGAAAAAGAGACTGACAAGTAAGCGAACGCAAAAACAACCAACGAAAACATAGTACACAAACAATGATGAAGTAGCTATAGAATTCTCGAGCAGGCGCGAACGCGAACCTTCTACTTCGAGAACCATCATCAGACTGAAGGCTTTCGCATATAAAAGGGCAAGACAAGACAGGCAACTAGTCAGAGTAAATTCAGTCAGCCTTGCGTGCAGTTGCGTATGAAGTAAAAGACGTGGTTCGAAGGTATCCGTTATGAACAGTATAGCGAATAGTGTGTGAATAATATCGATAAATTCTCGCAATCAACAATTGTTGGGAAAATAGTTCATAGATAGCTGTATACATACATATGAACATAATTGGTCATTAAAACCGTTCATTCAGGATTACGACTAAGCTTCTCACACCACTTATTTTGTGCGCGTTAATTTTATACATAAGTATAAAGTCGACTCCGAACGACAGATTTTTGAGAAGCTTTTCATGCTAATTTTACTTACTCTCAGACTTTTTGACAGAAATCTGCTGAGAGGTAGATATCTATGCTGCTTGTAAATATTCACCTCTATCACTTCCTGATATAATATTGCCTTGGATAGTTGAATCATTTGCCCTATTAATTGGTTTTATAGAGCTTTTGCATTCTTCGATGGCTTCTTAGCAATGAAAGTAGGGTTTCCCTCATCTGAGATATTATTATCGAAATCGAGTGATATAGAATATTTTTTTCAGGACCTTTTGCTGGGTCAAAATAAATATGAATTCACAATCCCGAAAATTCCGGGATGAGTTATTAAAAATCTCGGGATTCGTGAATCCCAGGATTTTCTGATTGGCTTCTCCAGTGCCGACCTCAGTTTTAATTAAATCAGGTGCAATATTGAAGTCGAAGCAGTTACAATTTCTAAGTTTTACATAATATTTTTATATAATTTATGAATTTGTTTTAAGTTTTAAGAAATTTAGTGTAATTTAAATTAACTTGGCTTAATATTCTTTCTACATTTGTTGTTATAATACTAATATTTCTTAATAAATTTTGTCAAGGCTGAACTACTTATTTTATTTCTGATATTTTTTTCCAAAAATCGAGAAGATATAATTTTCAGGAAAAATTGTTTAAACAGTGTTCTCAGATGCTGTTGACATTCTGGGCATGCAAATTCAGTGTAAAATTTGCTAGAACCGACACTTTTTTAACTTCTTAAAACGGAGTAAGAAATATTTCATTTCATCTGATTATCCTCCTATTTGCACCACTTACATCCGGACGAGAATGAAACACAAATCTCATTTATGGGCCGGAACTTCAACATCTATTTTGAGACTTCTTTATCGCGTGTAGGTGAGGGTGAATCGTTAATGACGGTAGGGTATCGAACTCCATTGATTCTTTACATTGTTGCAATGTGGCTTATGCGTCACTGTTCTATTGGTTTTACAAAGCATTTTGCTAAAGCGAAATATAAGGACTTGTTTCCAAAAGTCATGTAACACTCGTCTCTTCGGCGGGCACCACCGTTTGTGCTCGGTTAGTCAATGGATCGCACACTGCATTACAGAAAATTCGCATATATAACTTCCTTCCTGCTGGTGCATTTCCTCTCACTTATGGTATAAAAGGTTTCGAACCTAGAGTTTAAAAACTACTTGCTCTTTTCTGCTTCTCATAACATATTTTTCTAGTTTCGACACAATGCACTGCATGAGTGGGGGCCACTCCTGTGTTTTGGTCGTACGAAAAAAAAAAATAATGCCACTTGACTTTGGTCTTCCTAAGTTAATATTTGCTATTGCTATTATTTGGTATTTGCAGATATTTGTAAAAATTATAAATTTTCTTTAAATATCTGATAATTTCTTTTTAAGTTTATTTTACTATTTGGCGCTTTTATTTAGGTTATATCATCAATATGATATTTTTGGAGTACCAAATCGTTAAAATGACGTTAAATTGTCAAATCTGACGGATATACTGTTGTCAATAATTGGTGCATTTACATATTTGTCTTAGCATATTTCTCATTTTTCTTAATTTTTTTCTTTGCTTTGCTTCTGTAATTATTATTTTTTGTTTTTTTTTTTATATTGATTTCAATAAATTTGCAGAAAACCTATATCATTACTTTTTTGGACAAATTTTTGAAATTCTAAATGTAGTCTTCTGCATTTAGGTATTTAGACTTTTGCCCATAACTGTATATGTGAAAATCAATTAAAATATTTCCCGGTAGAGATAATCGTAAATAAAATAACAATCGAAAAAATTCTTTTAAAATAAAGTTGTTAAGAATTGTTACAAAATTATTAGCAAAATGCTAACTCTATTTATAATCCAAATAGTATAATAGTGTACGGCCTGACATACTTCAAAAGAATTTTTTTTATTTTTTCGTACTAGAGGTGTGAACAAGACATTCTGCTAGCTTTCCCTTCACCGAATACAATACTGTAGTGTTTTCTGTTAATCTTGATTTTACGAGTGCACTGAAATGTGTATTACTCATTTATTCAGTGCACTCGTTTGACTGTGAAGTAACGGAACTATGCTTTGTGTTGTAAGAGCATATTTTACTACTGAAGCTACATTTTCAGTATTGCCATATGAATATCAGTAGTGTAAAAAAGGTGTAGTGTAAAAAAAGGTTTTTCCCCAGAAATAGAAACTTTAAAGAAGTTACTGGCAATGTTGGCATCGACGAAGATGTTCGATTGCCGAGAGCAAAAAAAGAAATGCATGTTGTGACTCTATGAAGAGTTCAATATTTTTGTTGCACTCTTCACACAACTCTCTTTTATACTGTTGTACAATGGTTTACGAGTACAGTTGTTTTTTTGTACTCTATCTATCTTTCCTTCACACTTATTTATATTTGCAGCTACAATCAATATTCAGTCCTAAGAAAAATGCAATAGTGTGCAATTTTATATGTCTTGTGCACACCTCTAGCTAGTACATATCCCACGAAACAATGTCGTATTGTGTAACAAGAAGAACACAACACTACTATATTGAAATCTAGTAGAGCGGGATTTAAATCGTATTCACTGCATTGATTTTATATTTAGGAAAATTTCATTTTCACATCATAAAATCTGTTTTTCATTTGCTTTTTCTGAAACGCTGTAGTATTTAGTTTTTATGAGAAGTCTTCTGAAAACTACGATCAAATTTTCAAAAATGCCATGGACAATTTATTTTTTGTGTCTTATGAAAATAAAAAAAGAAAAGGAGTATTGCTGGTGTAATTATTAATTAATTTAATTACAAGAAAATCAATATAAACTTTATATTCACAACTACTAATTTAAATAATAGTATTAACTCACCTTCCACGAGTGGAGCTGCCAAAATAATAAGCAAGAGGTTATTAAAAATGAAGCTTCAGAAGCTAAGCCTGAAGATGAGGTTATAAATGCCAGCATTGACGACGATGATGATGTTGTTTTCTTTAAATCATAAAAAAACTCTAAAAAATTAACAAAAAGACCTTTAAAGACTTCAGTAAAATTAACACCTAAGCAAAGGCTTCTAGTAAATTCATCCCTCAGAGTGATTCCCCACATGAATCGGAATCTTCACCTTCACTTCCAAAAGGAACAGATTAAATACTACAAAATCACCTACAAAAACAATAACTTCACCTTTGAAACGCTAACATCGTCAACTGCAAAATCGAGGAATGCTCCACTGCATGCAAATATACGGATGTCGCCGGGCATTACTATGCCATCAATGATCGCGTGACTCCAAATAAGAAGCCCACTAAAATTTACGAATTTAATTTTGAACTAGATGTTAGTATGGATGCAAATGTTGTAGTAAATGTTAAGCGCAAGAAGAAGTCACTGCAGTTATCACAAGAAGAGCAAAGCTCAACATTACAAACTATCCGGAAAGACTTCTAATTCTACACCTGTAACCAGAGTGATAGTGCGTAAAATCGGCAGTGACGGATTTCCAGCGTATATCTGCTGTAACTGTAAAGAAATCGCGAAGACTTGAACAAACACCATCTTAATCACGTGGGTTCGATTCCCACCAGAGGTTCTGGTCTGTGATACTACACCGGGAAAATGGTCGAAGTTACTCAGCTCGTACATGAATATAATATAATTTGTAATTGTATTGTAATTCTTAAATAAATAAATAAAATATTGAATAGTAACTCAATCCATCCATGAAAGAGAAGATTCGTTAATAAATGGTGTATTTTACTCTACAATTCATTTTTATGTATGTAATAATTTAAAAACAAGATAATTAAAATATTTGGTGATTTATTTTCCTTTTATCATAATTTAAATTTCAGCAGACATTTATATGCTCAATATGCACTGTGGAGACTTATATTTCCCATATTCCTTATATGTCTTCATACAATATTTTATTGTCTGATCTTCATTTTACAAAAGCAATATTGATCTTCTTAAAGCACAACTAAAGCATTTGTTTTAAATTTTATGTTCAATACAATATGTCGATATCAAGTGATCTATTTTTTTTTTATTCAATAATTTTTATTTTAAATTTTCCTATTTGTACGGTGGTCTTGTCTCTTTTTATTATAATTAACTGATGAACAAATATAAGTTTAGTTTGAGCTAAAATAAAGTTTTTATGGTACTGTCCCATAATTAATAAGTGTCGTATTACTACCCATCTATTGGCCAGAAAGTATCTTGCGGAGCACAATATCAAAGTAATTATTACCCAGCGCCCTGATTTAAACCCCATGGAAAATTTGTGAGGACTGCTTGTGCGTAATGTTTACGCAGACAACAAACAATACCGGACAAAAGATGAGCTGAAAGTGACAGCTGGCGCGAAATCCGTTCCAACGTTTAGTAAGTACGATGCTATCCCGAATTTTTAAGACAATGGAAGGGAATAGGAACTGGTGGAAGAAAGCACATCAATGTCCATTAATAAAAAATCAAATTTTATAAAGTCAAAACAAGATGACAATAAAAAAATTCCCCTTGTTGGATTTGTGACGCCATGCATCAAGCAATGTTAAGCAATATTGTTGGTAACAAGGAATTTACAGATAAAAGTAATTCGTCATAAAATAGAGTTTTATACAAGAAGAAAACCAAGAAATATAAGAATAGTTCAAGTTCTCTAAAATTGAATGTGAATAAAAAGCAGAACCAAAACAAAAAAAGAAAAAGACGCTAATTCAAAAATTTCAATTATTGCTGTTGTTAAAGCCAAGAGACGACAAATCGTAATTGAAAAGGTACGCCGAAATGTATTTTTGTAAAACTGATTTGTATTTCCACCGCTTAAATTTGTTATACTTAATAAATTTTTGTTCTCAAAAATAAGTGGTTTGCACAAAAAAATTACGTGGCAATACTTCGATGAAAAAATATATCACTTTGTTTTATTTTTCTCAGCAAGTTTACACAATTTAATTTCTTAAGCATAAATATTAAGTAAATAAAAGTACTGAGAAAACCTATGTTGTAATAAAATACACCATTTTGCCTTTTTAACTGAGTTTTATTAATATTTGTCTTTAATAAATCATCCGAAATATCAAAACCACTTTGAAAATTTGAAGTGGTTTCATACCGAAGAAATTTTTCGTTTTCTAAAGATCCTACTTTCGGAATTGAAACCACTTTCGATCGGAATTGCGTTCTGTGACAGGGTTGTATATTTAAAGTTTTATTAATTTTTTTCCGCATAAACTAGAATGGTTTTTCTTTTTTGCTACAAAAACTTAGCACTTTTCCGGTGTTCTGCCATTGCACCGATTTTAAAATTGAGTTGTGTTGCAGTGGGGTTTTTTGCAACCACTTGTTTGCTGCATATTAAATTTCTTTGAACAAAAAATTTGTAAGAAGTATCCACTGCTCGTATGAAGAAAGAAAAATAACTACAAAACATCGTTTTTCTCAAAACCAAGATTTCCAGGTGTATGGTACGCACTAGGGATGCCAATCGGGAAATCCCGAAACTCGAAATCCCGGGATTTTCGGGATTCACACAATCCCGAATCCCGGGATTTTTAAAAACTTGTCCCGGGATTTTTCGGGATTTTCGGGATTGTGAATACGTATGTATTTTGACCCTACAAAAGGTCCTGAAAATAAAAATTCTATATCACTAAACTTCGATAATAGATTCTCAGATGAGGAAAACCCCACTTCCACTGATAAAAAGTTATTTGATGCCATTGAATGCAAAAGCTCTATAAAACGAATGAATAGTGTAACTGATTTAGATATTCAACTGTCCAAAGAAATAGATTTATTTAGATCAGGAGGTAGTAGAGGTGAATATTTACAAGCTGCATACAGCTATCTTGGAACTATTTTACCAACAAATGTTGATTGCGAAAAATGTTTCCCGACGGCAGCGTATGTTTACAACTAAATTCGTTCAAGCCTTTCAGATCACATGTTAGATGATTTAACCTTTTTGTCGGAATCCAAATAATTTTCTTAAAACTAATGCATTTGCATACGTAGTATGAATAATTTTTATTTTTGTTATTTTACGCTTTTTTTTTAACTTTTTGTCTTGCTGTTTTAAAATTTTATTTTTAATGACATGTAATCTGATATTTGCCATGAAAAGTTTCTCAAATATCTGTCTTTCGGAGTCGACTTTAAACTGTAGGTCCCGCCACTCGTGTATAAAATTAACGCACACAACATAAATAGTGTGAGAAAGTAGGTCAATAATCCTGACTGAAGGGTTGTAATGACCATTTATGTATGTATATGTATATATATAATCCTGATATTCATACATAATTGGAATACAAATGATTTTGTTAACGAAATATTTTTATTATTAGGAGAAAATCGCGATTTAACCTATAATTTTTCGGGATTTTTGGATCCCGAATTATCCCGAAATATCCCGGGATTTCGGGATCGGGATTCAGAAAATCCCGAATCCCGGGATTTTTAAAAACCGATCCCGTTTGGCATCCCTAGTACGCACGTACGAATTGATGCGCCTGAATGCCATGATTCTAAGGATAGTAATTTTTAATTGAATTAAATATTCTTTCAATAGTTGTGCGACTTCGAAATGAACATATACTATGTAGATGCGCTATACCCCGGCTCAAATTATGATTCCTTCGTATAGAATATGAGTGATTTGATACAATACACTCGAACTTCTATAATTTAAACTTCTATTACTTGGATTTGAAGCATAGCAACAGCATCTTGGAGAGAAATTCTATCAGGTTTTGCTTCTTTAACTAGAAGTTTATATAAGTTGAAGTTTTTCCTGGACAATGGTAACTCAATTTATAGAAGTTTGACTGTATTTACAACATGATATGGAGGAAAATTCTTTGAACCTAGGTAGGAAATTCTCTTTTCTTTATTTGTAAATTTTTACGTTTCTAATAACTATATTTTATAAATTTATAAAATGTGTGGAATAATGTTTTCGGAATAACTTTAATTGTTATAATTGTGTTACTATTGTCTTCAAGAGCCCTTTAGTGATGTTTTTAAATAATAAATATAAGAAATTATGTATTGAAAAAAGTAATAAAGTTTAAAATTTCAATTTCAATAAAGTTAATGGAGACGAAGAACAAGCGTGTGGATTTATATTTTTATGTTTATTGGAGAAAAAATAAAATAACATCATTGTTTAGTGATATAGAACAGATGGACAACAAAATAAAAGGAAAGTGATCTTGTTTTGTGCCTTTTGATTGCGTCAGAACTACTTTAATTTGGTTTTTTTATTAGTGTCCAATGGCCTTGTTTTTGTGTGTTCTTCACCCCCCTTACATACAGTCCACGGAATTAATTTCGGAGTACTGCATAAGGATCACTGAACGTTTTAATGCTATTTAAGCAAAATGAAGAAACGTTATTGGCCCTATACTCCCGAAAAAGCCACTCAAATTATAAGTGTGTGTTGCGCAATGCACAATTTAAGCAAACATTTCAAATTGGAATACAGTGAGGAAATGGCTTTTCAATTAGACACTGAAGTAGAAGTTGGAGATGTTACAGAAACAAACATTAAAGAACAAATCAGAAATAATTTAATGCTTGCAATTTTAAATGAATAAACAATTTTTAATATATTTGAAATAACGTGTGTTATTTATAAAATTCTCTTCGAGAAGATTGGGATATTGGGATTAGGACAATTGGGCCAATCTTCTGATGAGAAATTCCGATATTAACAATAAAGAATATAAAAAAATAACTCATTCATATTATAAAAAAATATCTTAAAACTAAAACAAAAATCACAGATTCCAAGTTTGCGTCTTAGCATTTTCATTCGCATTCAGTTTTTTTTTTTCAATTCATACATTTTTTTATTACTTTGATAATTCTTGTATGAATTATTTTCTTATTATTTTAATATTTTTTTCTGATTTTTTGTTTGATGTTTTAACAATTGCAAACGTTCATCATTCATTTTATTTTTTGGTCCATGAGTAAATGTTGATTCCGCTTCATCGGAATATTCTGGATTTTCCAAACCATTTGGGTTTACTTGTGTTTGCACGAGACTAGTTCCACAGTGCTCTGTTCTAATGGGCTTGAGCTGATTTTTGCCGACGGACCAGCACCAGTGGCTTGAAAATTTATTTTGTTCGCAGCCAACTTCCTTTTAAATTGGTTTTATAGTGAGTCCATACCTACAGTAAAATAAAGATAATTTTTAAGTAATATAATATAAATTTTATAGCAAAATTGCTACTTACTCTTTGCCATTCTTTAGTACTTTTAGTTGAAGGCCCCAAGCCATTTAATTGATTCTTAAATTGATCCCATCTTTCTTTAAGATGAATTTTGCTAAATCCAACTAGTAACTTGCCTCGGCCAGTATCTACATTAATTTTCATTAGATCAAAAGGCTTTTCCATCTGTTTTAAAACAGTGCTGACAGCTTATATTACACAACAGTACTGAACAGTTGATCGTATTTTAAAAAATACAACATTAAAAAAAATATGTTGCAAATGATAATAGGGGCTTTATTCAACTGGATTAAATGACAGATTCTAAGCTATGGTTCTAATCTCACAAATATCCACTTCAGCGCCCAAAAGACAGTTGATTATATACTCATATTGATACTTATTTACAAACAGGAGTCACAACAGAATTCGCCAAGCTTCTTACAATCAACACACATAAATCCTCAGGTATGCGATCGTAACGTACTGCAACAGTAACCTAATGTAACGTCTACTAAGCGGAAAAATGTAAATGCAATTATGAACGTGACACATTTTTAGTCATATGTTTTTATTTAAACAAGAGTTTCGAGTTTTTTATCTTAATGATGTAGCAAAACTTTTCTACAAAGTCAAATCGAATGCAGTCGGGTTGGATGATACTAATCCAAGGTTCATAAAGATACTACTACCATGGATAATACACCCCACTAAGTATTTGTATAAACAATTATTACCGCTAGTAGTTTTCCAACGGAATAGAAATATGCAAAAATCATACCAGTTCCAATATCAATTTCACCATTCCTTTCTAAAGTTTTTGAGCGGCTTATTTATAAACAAATGGTTGAATTTATAAATCCGTATAATTTATTAATTGACCGTCAATCAGGTTTTGGTTCTCAACATAGCTGTTTAACCGCCCTAACTGATGTGATCGAAGACATAAGAAATAGCTTAGATGATGGGAGAATAATATTCTTAATTTTGCTTGACCATTCAAAGGCAATGCGCCTGCAATAAACGAATAGTTTCTAACCCTCTTCGCGTGACAAGAGGTGTACCCTAGGGTTCCATATGGGGCTATTACTATATTCTATTTAGGATATACCAATGCAGCTCAAACATTCTAGAATTCAAATGTATGCTGACGATATTCTGCTTTACCTTGATAGCTCTTTAGCTTCCATCAACATTGGTGTTAAAGATCTTAACACTGACTTTGATAATATTTCTCTTTGGGCGACTGCAAATAGTTTGAGGATTAACCCTAAAAAGTCAAAATGTATTGTGATATGTCAAAAATCCATAAAGATTAGATCTAGTGTTGATGTTTTTCTGGGTGGTATTAGGATTGATATTGTTAATTCTGCCTGAAATCTTGGAGTGGTTTTCAATATTACGCCAACCTGGTCGGATCATATAAACCAAACAGGTGGAAGGGTTTATAGTATGCTTAGGTGCTTATGGGCTTTGCAGTATTTCACTCCATCAAGGTTAAGACTACTTCTGACTAAAACATATTTAATACCAACTTTGCTGTATTCATCTGGAGTCTACTCCGGCTGTAATTCAAAACACTGCGAAACTTAACAGTACTTTCAAAAACATTGTCTCTAAGGAGATTTGGTTATGTCTCTCACTACTCCAACCGCATATTTAATGTTTCTTTTAATAATTATATAGTTGAAAAACTTGATTTTTCTACACAAAATTATTACGTCAGAGCACACACAATATCTTCACAAATGCTTAAGATTCATAAAGCCTTTAAGAGGAAATGGTATTTTGCAGATTCCTCATCGGAATGCAGCGTCTGAGAGACAATTTTTCATATTAAGCATCCGACTTTCAACATTTATTTTATAAATTTTATCAAATGTAACCTACTGTACATAACAGTTGTAAATTTTCTATTTTATTTTTTTATATTTATTTAATTATTTTTAATTTATTTTTATATTATATTACTGTTTTTAATATTTCTTTCTTTTTTTATACACATATATAATTTATAACTCTTTAATACAACAACAAAATATTATGTCTTGTAGTATCAGAAAATCAAATTTAATAAATACAAATACAAATTATTGCATTGCATATGAACTGTTCCAAAACTTTGAGCAAATCGTCTGAAACTGCTTCCACCAGAGATCAGCAACGAGTATTCAAAATGATGAATAGATTCGAGTCATACTTATTATTTCTGATACTTATACGAATTTATACTTATTTTATTATTATACTCATACTACTCATATTCAAAGTTTGAAATACTCATCGTACTCATAACTAACAATACGCGTGATGTTGTTGATTTCGACTTGCCTCTACTTACCATTTACACGAAGCACAAAATAAGTAAGATTCGCTTGCGAACACTTCAATACTAACAAGAATGTTGTATGTATGCTCTGCTTGATTTATTTGTCTTTTCTTTCTTCTTTGTTTGTACATGCTACTGCAACCAAGACTGTAAATGATGAATGATACGAGTCACTCTTATTAAGCAAAACATTGGACTTATATTGTAGATCATTTAATTTTAAAGCCCTGACTCATTATACCGGCTTTTACGATTCGATGCTTTATTTATCTGGATGCTATAAAATAATATAAAATTTACTTACTTTGTATACTTCCTGTCCATTTCATGTTATAATTAAAGTTTCACATAAACATTTTTATTTATTTCATTTATTTATAAAATCTGTATTCATTTACAGTGAACCCTCCTCCTATAACTCTGTACTCTCAGAACGCGGTTTCCACATAATACGGAGTTGAAATTGCGACACCCCTCTTAAAACGTAGTACTCTTACAGCGCGGTTACCGTTCAGCAACATCCCATAAGTTCCTGGTAACTAGATATTGTAAGAGGGTTTAATATCAGTTTTATTTTCGACGCAAAAGCAAAAGACAAACAGACTCGTCTTTTTAATTTGAAATTAGATGGCGAATTCTTCATCTTTATAATCTTAACTTTAAAAAAACCCCTATGCTTTTGTGGTAACAATGGCCACAAAGAAATACTAAGTCAGGACGTCAAAAATAATTATGAAGATAATTTTAGCGGCAAATCAAACTCTCCTCTAATACTCTGGAAGATCAAATTCGAACAGAGCACCTTAATTACAAAGAAAAATCGATATGAAAGTCTGGTACTTTTTAGAACGTACTAAACGATACCTTTACGTTCATAAAAGTGAAGTAGAAACGCTAATTCGGATAATGCTTGACAATAAAATCTTTTTAGACATATCAATACTCAACACGCACCTAGACAATTGTATATAAATGTATTATGTTAAAAAGTTTGTAATTCTGAAATTATGAGTATAACACTGTAAATAATTAATTGCCTATAATTTGTAAATTGGAATTGAATATATATATATATATATATATATATATACATGTTTATATATGTACATGTTTATATAAAATATAATACAAGACTTAGTTTTTATACATTTATAAATCCAATGTGTATTTGGCATTAGCCTTGTAGCCTTAGCATAGTTTTTGTGCACTATAATTGAGTTATTATAGTGCACAAGCAGGTCTCTTATAAATCGTATGCAAAATATTGTGGTAAGAAGTCATCAAGAATTGCATTTGAGAGCATAACACTCTAAGATTGCACAAAATTTGTTTTTAGTCTGTTGCCAACTTTACCTATTCATACCAACAATAATAGTAATAAAATATGAGCACTTGTTTTGTTAAATAAAAATAACAATAAACAAAACAGAAAACAGAAAAGAGAAAACAATAATAAACGTTTGAAGAATAACGAATAAATTTTGAAAAACCGCACTGAAATTTGATTTTAAAGAGATTTTTATTATTTAACAATAAAATTGAAAAATATTATCCATATATAATGGTAACAAACCGATGAGCATATCCTTCAAAACGATATGGCCTTTATGATATAATCATTGTTGCTTTGTTGTACAATAAATAAATCAACTTTGGATTGCAAAAATGCTTTTTGTTTGTTCAAATTCCTACAATTGAACACGAGTACATATAAAGAAAATACAAAAATACCAAAATTTTTGGATTTAATGCTATGCTACATTACTAATTAGTGGAAATTTATTGGGATCAAACCTTTATAACGTTATCGCATTCACATTATCATGTCTAACGGCCATTACTACAAATTGTCTCTAATTAAAGGTAAAATTTTGAAGGTTACGTATGTAAAAATACAATAAGATTAAAGTGAGCGTTAAATTAAAGGGTAGATCATAGCTGTAACTTATAAAGTTTAGTTTATGTTCGAACTTGTCATATATAATTTTCAATATGAGCGCACTGGTAGCCTAGTGGGTAGTGTGCTAGACTATTAGCGTGAGGGTCGTGGGTTCGATTCCCACCAGAGGCTCTGGTCTGTGACATTACACCGGGCATATGGTCGAAGTTACTCAGCTCGTATATGATTATAATATAATTTGTAATTGTATTGTAATTCTTAAATAAAATAAATAATTTTCAATATGACACCTTTAAATATAAAAAATGAGTAAATATAACAAAGATGGAAGCACGTCGTCTCCATTGCCATAGTTTTAAAAAAGTAAACTTTATTTTATAAATAATTTGTAAATAACGAATAAAAGTTAAAGGTGACCCTTAAAGTTTACTTTAGCTAAAGTTACTTTTTATGCACTAACACAACTTTAACGGCAAGTTGTTGTAATTGCCTTGATTGTGTTAACTGGTTAAAATTTAAAAAAATAGTAACTTTATCAGTTTGTTTTTCATCGAATCACCGATGCTTATGATTTTGATTTCAATTATTGCTCCAAATGCAAAGGATAAGATTTACGATAACATTTTCGGTTGTACCATCGGGCTAAATTTGCACTGCAGTTTTTAAGCTTTAAGTCAATACAAGCCCATCTTAAGATTCTTAAGATTGTGCGATCATAACGACCAAAAACTAGGCATGAAAATAGAAAATATATTTCTATAAAATATGGTGTTCATAAATTAACGAGTTGTAGTGTAATTAAAAGTGAGAACATCCAAACATTGCATAAAGCTGAATAACTCATGGAACAAAAAATTAAGAATTTCTATAAAGTTTCCAAAAGCAGTTCCCAGAGACGCAAAAATGGTAATCGCTTTTACGTTAGTTTATCAACTATAAAAAGAATAACTCTAGATTACGGCCTTAGAAGTTACAGGTGCTCCAATTTAATTGAGCCCATTTAAATTGAGCTCCACATTAGTGGAAGAATTAATGTCCGAGAATCAAAGAGGAATGTCGAAGCTGTTATGTCGTGGGCCCCGCAATCTCCTGATTTCAACCTGATTGAGCAGATGTGGGTGATTGCAAAACGTAATATCAGAAATAAAGTAAAAAAAAAACTTATTTTCTCAATGCCTGAAATATGTATGGAAATAATTAAAACTATATATTTTTTTATTATTTAAGAGTTAAAAATTTTTTTAACCCTTTAATTTGGACTAATTTTGGAAAAAATATTCCTTTTTTATTATTTTTTTTTAATATTTATAACAATTTCTTCTTTTAACATTTAAAGGAACTGAATTTAAATTTAATAGTTTTTTAAATTCATGTTTCTGATATTAAAAACATTGTAAATTTATTTATATTTAAAGATTTCTTCATTATTTTGTTTCATTATAAGATTTCTAAATTTAAAACAATTAATTAAATAATAATACATTTTATTTTTTAATTCATCTCTGTGTTATTAAAAATAATTTTGTATAAACTATTATTTTATTTAATTAATTGTTTTAATTTTAGTAATCTCCAGTTTAAATGTAAATAAATTTGTATGGTACATATCCACAACGAATAAATAACTTTAAAACAACTCTTACGATTTGCTATTTGTAGGTAAAAGAATATAAAGAGAGAAGTAAATGTTTTGGGAAATATATTGTATACATGTATGTGTATATGTATATATTTACAAATTTATATATGCTAATATGTATATGTATTTTCATGTGCAAATTCAAAATTTATAAAGTAATTTTTATTACAACAAATTACAAACATTGTTTCATAAATTAATGAAAATTAAGCACTTCATGGAAAATATCATAAATTTTAAGATAATGGCTTGTAATAAAAATATATTACAAGCGTAACTTCAAAGCAACAAATTTTGAACAAATACTTGAATCGCATTTTTGCTATGATCTACACAACAAGCGTAAAGAGTGCTAATATCTATGGATAAACGCCAATACCACAGCAGAACAGGAAAATATAAGAAGGCAACAAATAGAATCACATGAAAGAAAAATTCATTAATTTCTTCGAAGAAAATATAAAGAGCTGAGATGTTCTTTCAAATAACAACAACAACAACAACACAATCGACGTGTTAAAGAAATTAACTATGAAAGAACTCCATACATAAACAGTTGAGTGAAAAAACAAAAAAAAAAAAAAAATTTGAGGCTTAGTTAAATGATCTTGAGGTGCATATGTATCTTGAAAATAAAACTGTTCAATTTAACTAGTTTCTCTTCTAACTCAGTTACTTTCAATAGTGTTAATCATTCTGTATCGAAGCATATTGTAATATATTTTCCTTTGATTATTTTATAAAAAAAAAAGTTTTTAAAATAAAACACAGATAGAACTATCTTAATAAGATCTACTCTATTTAAACTTAAAGTTTGTATCAATTAATGTTTCCAATCTTAACGGCATTTAATCAAATAATGATGATGAGTTCTTTTAATTTTATTTTCTTATTTTTTTACCTATGGAAATATTACAATATATCAATTCTAAAAAAACTATAAATTTAAATACTTAATTACATTATTTTTTATAACACTATTCAATAAAGAAAAACTAATTAGCATATACAATTTATTAAATTCATTACACATTCTCCTTATTGAATCAGCACCAGCGTAGTGGCGTGTAAAAAATTGTAATTATAATAGGGAAAAATGACGGGACGGACGTGGAGGTACATTAAACGTTATATTTAGGAATAAAAAACTGGAGCCAATATCACCAGTAATTACATTGAATATGAATGAGATATTTAACATAGTTCTGGAGACTTCTAAGTGTAGAAAGTGCTAGTCTACTAGCCCTCGGAGACAAAACAGTAAAAATTGCTTTTGTACAGAATCGATGACGTCGGAATATTTTTTATATAGAGGATCGTATATTATGGATCCATACTCGAGTGTAGGCCTGACAAGAGATGTGTAGAGCAATTTAGTAACGTATGGATCGTTAAATTCTTTTGCCCACCATTTTATATAACCAGGTTCGCTTCTAGCTTTCTTTACTGTCATAGCTATGTGCAGAATAAAATTTAGTTTGGGATTAAGTAGAGATGTAATGTAGATTAAATACAAGCTCAAGCTCATGTCCATCAAAAGAATAGTTTGCAGGAATTGGATTCTTTCTTACAAATCTCATGTATTTACATTTTTTGAGATTACGCTGCATTAAATTTATATTACACCATAATTGAAGAAGTTTCTGATCGGAAATTTGGCCATAACTTAGGAAAATTTTTACATCATCCGCGTACAATAGAATGCCAGAATAGTGAATCGTATCAGGTAGGTCGTTAATAAACAATGAAAACAGAAGCGGTCCAAGATGGCTTCCCTGACGTACACCAGAATGGGCATCAATATTTCTGGAGCAGCAGTTTTTACGGTTTGTTTTCTGTTAGTAAAATAACAGTAAATTCATTTTAAACTAAGGTCAGTAAATCCTATTCAATTAAGTTTCCTCTTCAAAAGTACATGATTGACTTTATCAAAAACCGTGTTGAAATCCATTTAGATAACGTTTGTTTGTTGCAGATGAAAAAATCCTCGATAAACAACTGTTGAAAGATGAAGCAGGTTTGTTGTAGTAGAATACTTCTGAGAGCGGATATCAAGTTAGAAACTTGTTAAAATAAATCATCAGTAATCAATTTTTCCAAATAGTTTTGGAATTATGCTCAATTTTGCATCGGATTTATTTCCTGATTTGAATAATGGAACAATGAATGAATACTTCGAAACGTTAGGAAAAAGTTTGATAGTGGAACAGCTATGGCGTCAGCGCAATTAATCAAAATGCTACTAGGAATGAGAACCTCAGTTTTCTTAATTCCATAGAAATAGCAGGAACGTTGATTAAAGATATTGAAACAGTGGCATTTGAATTTATTTTAAAGAGATACTCAATGGAATCATTATAAGTTGCATCCGAATAGGTTGTGGAAAAGAAATTGGCAAATAAATTGCATATAATGCTGCCATCGCTATATTTAATCTGCTGAAATCTCGTGGAAGATGGCAAACCAGTTACTTTTTTCTTTGAATTAACAAATTTAAAAAAAAAAAACGATTTCGGATTACGCTTAAAGATGGACTTCATTGTATTTACATATTTATCGTAACATGATTTATTAAGTATTGTGTATTCCGCACGGATAATAGAATGTCTTATATAATCAATATAACAACCAGACTGTTTGAACACTTTATAGCATCTATTCTTCTAAGGAAGGTTTTGTTTCATTCAAATTCCAAAATAAATTAGATAAATACACACACATACATAATTGGTCATTATAGCCTGTCAGTCAGGATTACGAGATAGGTTCTCACACCGCATATGTTGTGTGTGTTAATTTTATAGATGAGTGGTGGGTTTAAAGTCGACTCCGAAAGACATATTTTTGAGAAGTTTTTCATGGCCATTTTATTTACTCTCAGAGTTTTTGCCAGAAATCTATTGAGAGAAATGTCGCCGAAGAAATACTTTCATATTTTCCTTTTGATGTCCGAGCTCGGATTTGAACCGCAATCTTTCGACTAATAAACCAGTACACTACCTACTAGACTACGACGATTCCAAAATAGATAGATATAAAGCAGAATATTATAAAAACAATTTAAAGATATATTTTTTGATTATGCTCGGATTATTAACTGTATGAGCTCAAGCGTTTACATTTCTTATGCTTTTGTATGGCTATAATTTCATCAGTCTCATTGTTTTAAAAGTTTAAACTCTTATTTTAATCGAGTTCGATAATAAAAATTTACTTTTATGATTTTTGTGTACAAAATCAATTTAACTTGTTAGAGCTTTCCCCGCCACATATTTCTTCAATTTAATTAAGAGGATCTTGATGTCATGAATACTCTGCATGTATCTATACAAAACGAATATTTGTAATTGAACTTTATATCTGCACTAATTTCTTAAATCATGTGAACAATGGGCGTACCAAAGACTACTCAAATTTTCTGTTTGAAAATTAACTTCGATATCATGTGAGTATAATATACATATTATGTAACTAGGAAAGTTGAGCAATAAATTTTATTTGACTACCTCCGACGTCAGAACTGGAGTAGGAAATGTTTTTATCTTAATTCAACGGAAGTACCGCGCAATATGGAGGAAATCAATAGTTGATTTAAAAAAAATACTTTTCAAAAGGGAATGAAATATTTATTTGAAGGGAAACATATATACATAATTGACCTTAACAACCCTTCAGTCAGGATTACGACCTAGCTTCTCACACCACTTATGTTGTGTGCGTTAATTTTATATATGAGTGGCGGGACCTACAGTTTAAAGTCGACTCCGAACGACAGATTTTTGAGAAGCTTTTCATGGCAATTTTTACTCTCAGATTTTTTGCCAGAAATCTGCTGGGAGGAAGTCACCGAAGAAATATTTTTCGTTTCGATGTCTGACCTAGGCTTCGAACCCGGGCCTTTCGTCTAATAAGCCAGCACACTACCCACTAGACCACGGCGACGCTATCAGGACGACGACGACTATTTGGAGGGAAAGCCTGGGACCAAATCGCCGCAGTCGTTATCGAATGAAATTGATCGAAATTTTAGTATTTGAAATCACCGTAGTTGTTAGCGAGCCAGATGTATCGAAATTTGAGATTTTTTCATTTGATAACGGATACCAGTTCGAGTGATATCTCACGAAATCGCATTCGATACTACATGAGCGATCGAAATTGCACACGCTGTTTTTTTCTTAATACGAAATAAACGGAAAACTTTTTATTTAATATTGCCAAAAATGTAAAAAGCAAATATTTCGTTTAACTAAAAGTAACCTCAGAGCAAATATTAACAAAATAAACGGCAATCCAAAGGACGTTATGCCACAATATATGTCTGTTCATCCCAATTTAGCTGAAAACTTGCTGCCCAATTGTGACAAGAAAAAAAGCAACTAAGAGATTGTGGGAAGAGTTTGGCCAGCCGTTTGAATGCATGAGATCTACCTATTAAAGGTGTAACAATAATAAAATAACCTTTCAGTTAACTAGGAATCAAATAAAAAAACCGGCGGTGGTTCCTATTAAGAAATACCTTTGTCTCGTGCAGGTGAACAAATAATTGCAGCAGCCGGTATCGAGTATTGAAAGTAAGCGAACAGTAAAAAGTTTTGGAAAGAGGAATGATCTTTTCTGAAGTAGAACAAAGTTTACAAAGTATTTTAGAAAACAGCGAACATGATAACTTGAACCTTTATCTTTATCCTAAAAAACAAAGAACCATTTCAAAAGCTGAAAGCAAATTAGGTCTTTTTACGCTCAACATAAATAAAAGCGAAGAATATCACAAAATTCGAAGCTAAATCACCTTTTGGAATTGAATGAAAAATCTTTTTAACTAAGAGAAGAACAAGCTGCAAATATGACTATTAAAAATGTAGAATTTCAAATTAAAACGATTGAGAATAATAAAAATGATGGATCCATTTTCTAAACTATTAAAATAATATGGACCTCTTTGCGCGAAATCATCGTATGTTACAAAAAACAAATTTTACAGGACAGCAATTTTTTACTTTTCTCTTCTTTCCATTGCAATTTAAAAATTAAAATATATCCGTGCTTAGATAATTAACTAATATATAACTACACCTAAAATTATTCCGGTGGAAAAGTTCAAGTTTTCCGACAAAAATTTATTTTTAACACATACGATAATTTCATTCACAACATTTCGTAGATGCGTGTGTAGAAAATGCCACTTACGATATCATTAGTCAGTGTTAGAAATAAATTGAAACAAATATTTATTAGTGGTTTTATGTATTTTTTCATTATTTTTTAACTTAGAATGGTACAAAGAAATAAAAAATGTATTCAATATTTAACAGAAACGTGAAATCATCAGAAAAAAAAAACTGAAAAAACAATAAAATTATAAGTGAGTTAATCTTTTTCTTCGCTTTCATTTAACATGTCTTTTTAGCGTACAGAATATTTTAAATTTAAATACTCATTGTGGTATTTTGGCGGATATGATATTTTTTATACAAAGATTTTTCAAATCATTGAATTTTTGCAAAGAAATACACAAAAGTGAATTAAAGTTATTTACAGTTTTTTTTTTAACGGAATTGTCGGTATATGCCTAAATGCGTTCACTTGATTTTGATTTTTTTTCTAATATAAAGCTATGCGAAGATTATTTATGTTGTAACTTTGTTTGGTAGTTAAAAAACATAGCTAATACAGCCTTGTTGCGGTTTTGACCAGTTCAACTGTCGTAATAATATGTCTTTAACTGTCTCTCTTTAGTCTACGATTATTAAATACTTATACATGATTGTGGAAATTTCATTGCAGCCTCGCTTACCATCACGCTTACCCCACAAATAACAATAGCCACTTCTAGTGAAGATTGAAATTGGTGAAATTGTAGTAGGCGCACTTGCGTGAGTAAAAAAGGGTTATATTATTTCCGAACGGAGTATTCAAAACTTTTTGCAAACCGAAGCTCTTAAAAAATTAGGCTTGGCCTCTTTCTTTGTCTTCTTGTCTCTTATATGCATCCTATACTCTTTGGAATTCTGCAAACGATTTTTTCCTCTACATCAAGATGTTTAATATTTTCGCAATTCCCTATCCTTTCAAATTTTCATTTAGAAACAAATGTGTATTAAATATTGTTCCAATATGCAATATATTCTTCATTGACAGATGCGATAAAAATTGCTCTCAAGAATAAATGGAGTGTAAAATACGATAAAGTATTCAATAAATTTTTGGAGCAACGACGTGGAATTCGTCAACAATATTTTGCCAGGTAAAGTTTCTTTGAATGTAAAACAAGATTGCATCGAAAACTCAATTTCAAAATAATTGGCATATACGATAATTTCGCGCAAAGGGGTCGATATTAAAATTAATATTTATTTATTAATTAAAATACAATTACAAATTATGTTCTACTTCTATATGAGCTGACTAACTTCGACCATACGTTCGGTCATTATTTATTACGGAAACTTATAATGGACCCAGTAATGACATAACAGAAGAAGATGTCAATGATTGGGCAAATGGAGAAAATGAATTTTCATCAGATTTTTCCAATGAAGTAATAATACAACACGCTAAACGAAAAGAATCGCAAGTTCTGCTCACAGAGACTGCAGATGACTTTGAAGAAAAGATGTATGGCAATAACTCTGAGAGTAAATAAACCTGCAATAAAGTTTCTCAAAAATCTGTCGTTCGGAGTCGACGTTAAACCGTAGGTCCCGCCACTCACAACATGAGTGGTTTTAGAAGCTAGGCCGTAATCCTGACCTAATGGTTGTAATGGCCAATTACATATGTATATATGTATTTAATTCATTTACATTACTTTAATAATTTTCACTGTTATAGTCCGGAAAACTTGATAATCCGAACGTGCCTTAAACTATATGTGCCCGGATTGTTGAAGCTCTACTGAAATACGATATAATATTGGATAAAGGTATGCTTATATTTTAATGAAAATTACAAGAATATGATATTTTCTAAAATAGGTGTGACCGTAAAAGTTCCTCAAAATTTTTCGTTAAATGTAAATTTTTATAAAAGTGTCTCCGCAGCTCTAGATATTGATGTTTGTAGTCGCTCTGCTACTGGGCGTACATCGCGTTGATCCGGCGTTTCATCAGTTCTTAATCTGGAAGATTGGGATCGTTTCCTTCTAAGACGTGTATCACGTTGATAAGGTGTCTCAGGAGCTCCAGATGTTGATGCTCTAAGCCTTTCAACACTCAGATGAACACAACATTCTTTGGGAGTTTTGTCAGCCCTTTGTAATAGTAAATTAACTGCATTTTTGGTGCATTTAGAAAGCATTTTTTTTTTTTAGGTGGCATTTTTTGTTTTTAATTTATCACAATATGATCACCAGAGATCTGCGCCGAGCAAATTTGTCGGCGGCGGCAGCTAAAATTGAAAAATTTCGGCTTTAAGTCGGCTGTCAGCCGAGATATGGTAAAGTTTCGGCGGCGCCTTCATGTCTGCTGTGATCCGAAATGACATAATAAATGACTCTAGTTGCTTCACTATGTTAAAGAGCCTTAGATCTCTGCGGCACATTTGCACAAACAGTTGTGCGTTAGTAAATTTTTCGGAATCTGCATTTTTAAAACGTCCTGACAATGTGAATTTTGTTTTGGCACTTTCAAAATTTTTTGATTTTACGTCAATACCATGAGCTTACTTACGTGGTTACAGAGGTTTGATGTCGATATACAAACTCCAAACCTGAAATTATTTCGCATTTTATAACATTTACAAAAAACAATTATCAGAAATAAATATTCAAAATAAAATTTCCCAAAAATTTGACTAAAAGCTAATTGAAAGAAATATAATAGGAGTTTCAATTATTGTTTTGGGAAAATCTCCTTTTAATTATCTTTAAATTTAATTCCTGCATAGAAATAATATATGTATGTACCTACCCCTTCAAACGCATGGGGGAATCATCAAAGCAACTTTACACATATGATACTTTTTAGCACAGGTTTATTTCCAGAAACTAGGCCAATAATCATGACTCAAGGGATGTATGTTATTTCCAATAACCATTTAACCAAAATGGCGCCAAACTATGGACCCTGCTGAAGATTTTTTACTTAAAAGGATTTGGGTTGTTTCTTTAACTTATTTTAGTGGCTAGTATTTTTTCTTATTCGTTTATGTCATTGTCAATACCACTAAAAATAGCAAGGTCCTCATCGGAATCAGATTTACTTAACTCATTTAAATTATTATTTAAATTTTAAAAGCAATTTGTAATTTTTTGGTTCACCATTTTAATTTTAAGTCTTTTAAAAAATTTAACGTAAAGTTAAAAGTATTCCCACATTCACCAAAAACTAGAAAGGGTGTTCAAAATTACCATATCAAAAAATTAAAAATTTTTCTATTAACATATCACAAAATGAACAAAAAAAACTTCAATAAGGTATTTAAGTCAAGTATAACAATATATAAATATCAGATTTTATATATAATTGAAATTTATTGTATACAATATTAAAAACATATTTACATATATTTTAATTTTCTTACATACATAAAACGGCGGCTAAATTTAAGCTGAATAAATTTTCGGCGGCGGCGGCTTTTAGAATCTGGGATTCAAATGATTTCTGAAAAGGATTGTAAGTACTATACTTCGTTTCAATCAGTAACAGGCAAATATAGCATAACAGGTCAAATTGTTTTATTTTCAACATAAACAATATTTTTTATTAGGATGACCATAAAACTTTGGTGTGTATTATATAACCTGTAGGTAGTTAATAAATTAAGTATAAAGTCAACAAATTTCGTATATTGGTCAAAACTAAGAAATTACGTATATAATACGGGTGCGCTTTTGTTCACATTTGAACAAAATCACATCAAGATTAAAGAATTAACATTTGAATTGTTTTTCGAATAATTTTTATTTCCAAACTTGAAAAAAGTTTTGTCAATATTTGCGGTTTGTGACTATTTCTGAACCTCTATCAAATATTCTACAAAAATTAAAATCATTGGAAACAAAAAATATTAAAACCATTAACAAACCAAACTTCAATATTTGGGCAATTCACACGGCTTTATTGTATTAAAGATATTTTGTTGTTTGTGAACCCTCAGTGCTATGCTGTATTTTGTGTTTCGTATTAAAAATGAGTTTTTTTTTTGTTATTTAATCAATTTGATAGCCCGAAACCAATACAACTTTTGAAACATGTATACATTTTTTTCATTCATACAATTTGATAACACGAAACCAATACAACTTTTAAAAACATGTGAAGTGTATCGGATGTTTACGTAAAAATTATCAACACCAAGCATACACAGTTGTATAATCGTCCAGCAATACGCTCAATGCAACGATACAACAGCTTGTGTGAATCAACCAATTGTTTTTCCTGTAGTTTTCCAACAACTTCAAATAGTCTCAACAAGTATAATATAATATATAAAAGACATCAAACAATTGATCAAAATGTATGTATATTTTTATGATTTTGTTATCCTTCTAAGGACTATTTATAATGGATCAGCGTAACACTGACTGAATTTTTTGTTCGGAGTTGTTTGTTATAAAAATGCCAAATTAACATATTTTAATCTTTAGTCGATTTAATTAAATACGGATCCCAGCTTTTTTTGAAATTCGCGTAAGTTCGCGTTTAGAAAAAAATGCAATGGAGTGGCTGCCCTTCGTTGTAAATAGGTCAATTGGGAATAAAATTTTTTCTTTTGACAGGTACATCAGCTTTATATGTAAATAATTTAGATTTTTGCAAATTAAATGCATTTTACACGGTGGTCTGGAATATATAAAAATGCAATTTTGTGGTAACTCTAATTTGATAACTGATTTAGTTTCTAGATCATGTATGGATTTAAATAGGACTAAATAAAGAAAAAAATTTTATTGTTTATATATTCAAAACTACAAGCTACAACCACTACAAAACGCGAACTTGTGTGAATTTCAAAAAAAACTGAGACCCGTTTATAATTAAATCGATTACAAACAACCCCGAACAAAAAAATTGGAAAACCATTTTTTTTTGCAGAATATCCTTAAAAAAGGATGATCGTCCTTGGATAAATTGTATATACCGTTGGACGCGCCTTAAAAACCATTTCTTCTGATATAGACATTGTAGATGTTGGTAAGGAATAAAGAAAGACCCTTTTTCAAAATAGTCAACCTCACGAGAGGTCGAAGCTGGAGTCGAAATATTTAAAATGTCATCATAAAAAATACCAAAGTTCATTTTAACGGGGGTACACTTTGCACGAATTTCGCTTCCATACAACTTGAGCCGCTGTAATGTATATACTTTATAGTCGGGGAATACCTGTAATAATTAAAGAATGAATTTAAATGAATTTAGACACTTTTTCATTTCGGTTAAATTTTGTTGCCAAAGGCATGGATGTATGTGCTCCTTCCTTAAGAGCATAATGTGTGAGTACATATGTATGGATCAGTAATCGATTTTTGAAAACCATGCATTGGCGAATATAATTTTTTTTTTTTGCAAGTTGATGAATTCGAATTGATATTGTTTAAGTTTATATTTTATGTCCTTTAACCATAGTAATGTGCTCATTTTAATTATTTTTTGTGATGGCAATTAAATTTTGTTCAAAATGCCTCGCTATCGAAAAGTTTTCGATCGTTCGGATTTGGCTGAGTACTTCAAATATATATATGAATACGATTATATATTTACGTTTGTATATAGGTTCATATGTATGTGCGAGTATGTATATGCATACATACATAGATAATGTACATTATTTATATGAATTTATATGCATGTATAACATTTATATGCTCGTATTTTATTTATTTTTGTTGCCTTTTTTTTTGCTCATAATCGTTTATTGTATTTGTTGGTGTGTTGTTAGTTGGATATTCTGTTCATGCGTCTGCATAAGAAATGCATTCACCGAAAAACGCATAAAATCAGATTTTTATTTTTGAAAAACATAAAAATGTTTGTAGCGGCATCCTTTTTTGATATGAACGAAATAAAGAAAAGTAGAAACAGACAAAGTAAGACGAAGAAAAAAAAATGCTATTAAAATGAATTGAATTATACCGACAACAGCTTCATATTAAATCTTTTCAAGTCTGTATGAAAGTTTAATAAATCTTTTATTCATGCAATACTTTATGACTTCATGGCTATTTGCAAAGCAACATCAGACTAGAAAACTCTTCCACAAATCCATCGTTTTTATTTCCTTTTTTTTTAAGAATTTCAAAAAAAAAAAATGTACTGTAATTAAGTTTAATATAGCTCGAAAAATTATATTAAAATATTTTGTTATATTTGCTTAAGTTCAAAATCCATGATTAAAAAAAAACTACTTGATGCTAAACAAGAATATTGACTATAATGGAGGGTGAGTGAATGAAACAATTGCAAAATATCGATAATATTCGCACGATTGGAATATGTGAAGTGTAGCATGTGCGAGTATTGTAAATCAGTACCATTTGCAAAATATTTAATATAATAGCACCCAATTGTTTCGGATCTGAGTGGAATAATTTGTAATGCAAAATACATATGCGTATGGGTATAGCCTGATCAAACTTTAATACTAGGAGTAAAACTCGCAATATCATAATATACTGAAGTGATCATTATATTACACAAATCTTTTATTCTGAAATTAACAATTAATTAGTTTCCAGACACGAGATTTTGACCTTTAAAAAAATTACGTAAACGAGATTTATAGTTTAAAAAAGATTAAAATAATAAATTATTACAAAATAATTCCAGATAACTAAACAGAAATTTAGATTACAAAAGAAAAAAACAATTTTGTCTTATTTGAATAAGTACACTCAGATATATTAACGATGGAAATGCATTAATATATCTTAACCAGCGAAGTAAACTAATTTTTATAGGTGATATAACTGATCGCAGTTGAAGTATTTATGATTTGATCTTTTTCAAACTTTCAAAAACTTGTGAGAGAAGTAGCTTAATGCCTTTCTGCAGTCGAATCTTCAACAAAGGAAATTAAATTAAAATCATTGGTAATTTCAAGAATGTATATATGTCCGTACATATACATATTTATTTATATATACATACTACCTAAAACCCTGTGTGCTTCGCTACTCTTATCAATATCTATATATATAAAAAGGAATGTGTGTTTATTTGTTTATTTCGTAGCCTCTCTCCTTCTAAGTACGCTTTGGATTGATCCGGCGTCAGTTCATCAGTTCTTGATCTTGATGATTGGGATCGGTTTCTTCTAAGATGTGCATCACGTTGATCAGGTGTCTCGGCAGCTCTAGTTGGTGATGCTCGTATCCTCTCTCCTTCTACATGTGCATCACGTTAATCTGGTGTCTCCGCAGCTCTAGATGTTGATGCTCATAGTCTTTCTACTTCCAGGCGTAAAATGCGTTGATCCGGCATCTCATCAGTTCTTGATCTTGATGATTGGGATCGGTTTCTTCTAAGACACGCATCGTGTTGATCACGTGTCTCAGTAGCTCTAGATGATGATGCTCGTAATCTCTCTCTTTCTACACGTACATCTCGCTGATCTGGTGATCTGGAACTTGAGCCGCAGCAGCTCTAGATGTGGAGGCTCAAGACTTTCCAACACTCAGACGAAGTTCTTCGGGAATTTCGTCAGCCCTTTGTGATTGTACATTAACAGCATTTTTGGTGCGTTTAGAAAGCGAAGATTTTTTAGGTGGCATTATTCTTTGGTTTTTAATTTATCACAAGATTAAGACTCACAAAATAATGTTTGAGATTGTAAGTACTTCCTTCCAATCATTATTAGACAAATATACCATAACAGGTCAAATTTTATTATTTTTAAGATAAAAAATTTGGGAGAACAGAAAATATTTAATATTTTTTATTAGCCTGACCATAAATTACCCGACCATGAAGGTATGGTCTGTATTATGTAATAACATGTAACAATTGGTTCTTTAAGAAGTTATGTATGCGTAGGAAGCTAATATATTTAGACAGTATACTGTCACCGATGGTCTGTGTCTATTGTTAATGGTTCATAAATTACACTTGTCCTAAACTATATGTTTCTTTATAATGAAATAGGTATTGGAATTAACAGGCAATACACATGATACATGATGTTGAGTATTTACTTTCTGTCTAAGAATTCATATAAAAATAGAGTCCATTTATTATCCTTACTAGAAATGTTGATATGTGTGTCAAAGTGGTTCATGCTAGATTCTAGCTCTAATAGTTTTTCATGTACACGAACTTTTTTTATCATAAATTCCGAGAATTTTTTCACAAATTATTTTTATGGATTTCAGTGTTGCATAGAAGTACCACGCTCGTTTTCCTAGTCAGCGAATTGTTGTATTTGTTATATTTTCTTAGATATATTAATTTAAAATTTTTATATTAGGTGACACGCTCATTACAGCAAGCCTGCCCATTTTGTTCATATAGATGTCAAAGTTGTCCATACACAATTTTAGGAATCTAGTTGATTTGAGCGTGGCACCTTGCCTACATGAAATTCAAAAATAAAAAGTAGCCTATAGTTCTTTCCAGACATACAGGAAGGTAGTTAGTCCATTTTAGTCTAAAATATGCATTTTGATACTAAAGTGGCTTCGTCAAAATTTTAGGAGTGTAACTGTTACACATTCTTAGATATACTAATTTAATATTTTTTATACGGGAAGTAATACGTCCACAATGGCCAATCCGCCCATTTTATCCATATAAACATCTAAGTCGTCCATTCAACATACGAATCTAGCTGTTGTTTATCAGATATGCGATATTAAACACTTATTGGGTATGTGGTCGTGGCACCATGCCTACTTGAAATTTTAAAATAAAAAATAGCCTATAGTTCCTTTCAGACATACAGGAAGGTACTGTTTCCTGTAAATCACTCAACCGTTTTGCCGTCTAAAGACTTCAAACAAACAAACCCATAAACAAATAAACACACATTAATTTTTATATATATAGATATATAACGATAGGCTTTATAGATACATTGGCATTATGCGTAATAATTATAAAATAAAAAATGTGTCAAGTAATTTTAAGTCAATTCTAAAATACTAGGAGCTAGTGTAACAGAAGTTTGTTTGATCATATTTCTTAATATTTGCCTATGCCTTGGCATCTTTCAATTTTTGTGACTGTGTACAGTAGTATAACTTTTTTTTATCAGACAATTACAAAATTAAATATTACAGTACATTCTCAGAAATTTTTATGAATAAGTTAATATGTTATACATACATATGTACTTAGATTTAAGCAGTTTTTATATTTGGAAAAAGTATCGATTTATTGAGATAGAGTTCGCATGCATGAAGTATGATGAGGATTGCGTCAGAAAAATAGGCACGTAAATTTTTGTAATTTCTTATTAATAAGCTCGATAAACTAAATATATAGAAATGGAAGAAATTTCAATGTTATCTTGTTAATGTGGAACCAATAAGGCTACCAGTAATATTTGTATTAGCATTTGTACGATATGTAAAGATATCGAAAGAAGACATGCAAATAATTTCTCCAAATAATTGCGAATACACGTTTCAAAATACTCGCTATAATTAAATAATGGAAACTTTTTCATAAATTTATTTATGTGTTCAAATTAAACAAAATTGTAAATTGGAAAGAAACAATTGGAAATCGCAGTTCATTAGTATGCATACAAATGTAAAAAAGGTATTTTGAAGTATATTGAAGTGTTGAAGCCTTCTCCAAAATGCCTCAAAAACATTTATAATCATTTTTGAAAGTTCTGATTTGTTAAGTCTATATTTATCTCATATTGCTTTTTTTGCTGAAATTCAGCATTGAAATCGTTTTTTATTAATAAATAGCATAAGTATTTTGAGAATTTCTTAAGAATATTTTTAATTTTTAGTGCAATTTTGAAAAGTTTCCCTTTTTTTGTCAAGCACTGTGTATAAATACTCGTGTAAATGCAATATGCTATGCATAATCGACCAGGGACCGAAAATAACTGTTATTTTTGAATTTTTGATTAAAAAAAGCAACCGCAAGGAAATGTCGGAGAACAGAACCGAGTATACCATTTTGTTTGTCTGTGACCAAATTTTTATAAAATGGAATGCTTTTTAAAAACCTGATTTTTATTTTTTCGATCAAAAATAAAAGTTATTTTTGACTTTTATTTTTTCGAGCAGTAATAAAGTTATTTTTTGACTTTTATTTCTTCGAGCAGAAATAAAAGTTAAGTTTTGACTTTTATTTTTTCGAGCAGAAATAAAAGTTATTTTTTGACTTTTATTTTTTCGAGCGGAAATAAAAGTTAAGTTTTGACTTTTATTTTTTCGAGCAGAAATAAAAGTTATTTTTTGACTTTTATTTCTTCGAGCAGAAATAAAAGTTAAGTTTTGACTTTTATTTTTTCGAGCAGAAATAAAAGTTATTTTTTGACTTTTATTTTTTCGAGCGGAAATAAAAGTTAAGTTTTGACTTTTATTTTTTCGAGCACAAATAAAAGTTATTTTTTGACTTTTATTTTTTCGAGCAGAAATAAAAGTCATTTATATTTTATTATATATTATATATTCATGATGAATTCATAATATTTATTAAAAAATTCTTTAAAACAATTAAAGTAAATTATCTTAAAAAATTTTTAGAATTAAGTTTTGCAATAAATGTTGCTAAATATTTTTTTTCAAAAATAACTTTTATTCCCACCCGAAAAAATAAAAGTCAAAAAATAACTTTTATTTCTGCTCGAAAAAATAAAAGTCAAAAAATAACTTTTATTTCCGCTCGAAAAAATAAAAGTCAAAAATAACTTTTATTCCCACCCGAAAAAATAAAAGTCAAAAAATAACTTTTATTTCTGCTCGAAAAAATAAAAGTCAAAAATAACTGTAATTTTTGATCAAAAAAATAAAAATTAAAAAATAACTTTTATTACGGCTCGAAAAAATAAAAATCAAAAAATAATTGTTATTTTGTGACTTTTACGATAAAAGTTATAACAGTTACGGTCCTTGTAATCGACATATAATGTTATAAACATTTGTAGTAAAATTTGCAAAAATGACTAAGGTTAATTTGGATAATGTTGTTGCAGCTCCGAGGACATTAATATCTGCCTATTGGATCGAAAGATATCCCCAATTAATATTTTTCAGCTCAGCTATGTTGAGAAGGTCATGTGGAAATGAATGACAATGAGAGGAAAAACTAGTTTGCGAGAAAGGTAGCTTTCACGGCCATAGTGTGGCCAGAACTTTCCCGTGTAGTTGAAACAAAGGCTTGGAGGTTTACACTCGGTCAAATGAAAGTTGAACTAGTTTGAAACAATTTAAACTTTTATGTAATTACAATGGGAAGTAATTTTGAGTTTGAGATAGTAAGCGTGCGCCGTTAATCATCTCAGAAGAAAAAACCTGAACATTTATTAAATAATTAACGGATAATTAAATAATTAATTGGAAATAATTATTAGACGTAAAGCCAGTGTTCGAGTCCCAGGCCAGACATCAAAATAAAATACAAAAAGTATTTTTTTGGGCGATTTCCTCTCAGCAGATTTCTGGCAACAACTCTGAGAGTAAATAACATTGCCATGAAAAGTTTCTCAAAAATCTGCATTTCGGAGTCAACTAGGTCCCGCATACATAACATAAGTGGTGTGAGAAACTAGGTCAATAATCCTGACTGAAGGGTTGTAATGACCAATTATGTATGTCTGTATTTAAATATTTTTGTCTAATTTTATTTACTTGTGATTCTTATTTCAAAATAATTTTTTTTTTATTTACGAATGTACCAATCACATGTTTTTGTTCTATTTTTAAACAAAAAATCTTTTCATTCTCTTTGTAAATTTCGATTCGATAGCTATCGAACGTCGTAGTTTGGTTATTTGAAATATTTAAATATGTATATTAATTAAAATATTACTTTAATAGTTTAGAAAATGGATCCATCATTTTAATTTTTTCTCAAGCTTAATCGATTTAATTTGTAATTCTATGTTTTTAATAGCCATGTTTGCAGCATGTTCTTCTGCTCTTAGTTTAAAAGATTTTTTCTTCAACTCCAAAAGGTGATCTATCTTCGAATTTAAAATTTTGTGATACTCTTCGCTTATATTTATGTTGAGCGTAAAAAGACCTAATTTGCTTTCAGCTTGTGAAATGGTTGTTTGTTTTTTAGGATAAATATAAAGGTTCAAGTTATCATGTTCGCTGTTTTATAAAGTACTTTGTACACTTTGTTCTAAAGCAGAAAAATGTTGTTACGTTTTTACCTTTAAAAAAAAAAACGTTGAAAATATGAGTTCGTAGATTGCAAATAAAGTAAAAATAAATATGTGTTTGATTTTAATAAATTCTTTATTATCTGAACAACTTTTGTGCCACTGTTCCAGTTTATTCCACGTATACAACGATAATTTTCACAATATGTGTTTGTTCGTGATAATCCTCTGCTTACAACCTTTTTGTAAGCAACAACACTTGTTAGTTATTCCTCGCTCACAATCTTTTTTGTAAGCACAACACTAACAACGGCTTCCTTCAGACGCAACTTGTCTGCACACAACCGATTGATTTATCACTTCAACCAACGTAATGTTGTTATACACGACTAGCTTAATTCACACTTCGAATGCAACGTGCCGTCTGCACACACGACTGATTCAACTCAAACTCTGAACTCTGAATCCACGATAGATTTTAATTCTCAACCAACGTGACGTCGTCTTACACGATTCAATTCAAACTCTGCACTCTGAATCATCTTTTGCTCGCTTTAGCTTGCCTTTTATATTACTGGATCATCAGTGTGATGAATGCCCTTGAAGGACGATGACGTCCTTCGGGAACAATCTAAAAATGTAAACAACCTATTTATATTTTTTGTTGTTTCTTGTTTACATTCGAGCAGGTAGATTAGTTGTTGTTGGTTTATTTGTCTATCCTATTTTATACTGCACATTGTTGTTTCTTGTTTACTTCTTGGTTCCCTTCATTTTGTTGTTAGTTTATTTTTTTACTCATTCATTGATCACGTGAACAGCGTGTTGTTTTGTTTTTGGAGCTTTTGTTTATCATTTTATGCATGATCCAGTATTGTGTTGTTTTTCGAGCTTTTGTTTATTATTTTAACAACACCATTTCCACTTTCGTAACAATATATTCATTTGGACCTTCCCTCTTTCCAAAAGTTTTTACTGTTTGCTTACTTTCAACACTAGCTTCTATACCTGCTGCTTCAATTATTTGTTACTCTGCACGAGACAAAGTTATTTCTTAATAAGAACCACCGCCGGTTTTTATTTATTTGATTCTTGGTTAAATGAAAGGTTATTTTATTATTGTCACATCTTTAAAAGGTAGACCGCATGCATTCAAATGGTTGGCCAACTCTTCCCACAATCTTTTATTTGCTTTTTTCCCTGTCAGAATTCGGCAGTAAGTTTTAATCATATTTGGGGTGATCAGGCATATATTCTGACATAATGTCCTTTGAATTACCGTTTATTTTGTTAATATTTGTCCTGAAGTTACTTTTAGTTAAAAAATTTTTGCTATTTACATTTTTGGCAATATTATTATAAATAAAAAATTCCAATTTCGATTGCTCATGTAGTATCGAATGATATTTCGAGAGATATCACTCAAACTGGTACTCGTTATCGAATGACAAAATCTCAAATTTTGATACACCTGACTTGCTAACGACTGTGGTGATTTCAAATAATAAAATTTCAATCAACTTCATTCGATAACGACTGTGGCGATTTGGCTCCTGGACAGGTTGTGTTAAGTTTTATCACATTTTTTTCATAAAAGTTTATGTATAAAATATGTTTAAATATATCTTTTTGAAACGATATGAAAGATATATAAACTATGGAACTGTGGAATAATCTAAACCCGATCTAGCAACTTGTAATTTTATTACATATTATATGCGTTGCATATACTATGTACAGTCAAACTCCTTTATAACGAACTCGGTTATAACAAGTCCCAACCTTTTAATAACAATTTTTATACAAAAAACTTCATTTATAACGAATTCTAGGTTAAAAGGAACTACTGAAATGGTCCCAGTAATTAAATTTTCGTAGATTTTACCTTTTTTATAACGAACTCTCAAAAATAATTTTAAAGTGGGCAGTAGTATTTACTTTTATTTAATATGGCAGCATTAAATTATAACTCAGCATCTTTAATCAGCCGATAGATAAAAAGAATTAACACATATTTTTGGTATTTAATAAAAAAAAGAAATAATTTTTGTTTTTTATAAATTAAAAAAAATTATTTGTATTTTATATTTCCTTCCATGACTTCAACCCGTTTATTATGAACTTTGTCTATAACGAACTATTTTTTCTGGTCCCACGGAGTTCGTTATAACTAAGTTTGAAGTAGTAAGTTTTCTGACCATTGTTCCTTAATCATGGTATGCACATACATACATCTTTCATATTTGTTATAAATTTGTAAATTTATTCATTAAAAATTTTATTTCGTTTAATTGAAACATCATAATATACATATCTTTCATTATAAAACATGGAAAGATCAGATTAAAAAATTAAATAATTTGTGAATTACTGCGATTTACCTAGTTATTTATGTAATATAAGCACAAAATTCCGACGCCGAAAAATATATTCACACACAATGCGTTCAAATTTTCTTTTGCCTTTTTTTAAAAATTATTTTTTCTCAAAGAGCTAAATTATCAGGTCTTACAATTACACTAGAGCGGAAATCATAAAAATATTCATGTTACGACCAATTCCCAGAGCAACTATATGGATTTAATTTTGTTAAAGTGTATGACTACCCCTGTAATTACATTTATAATATTGTAAATTATTAAGGATATAAACGAAAAGAGATCATTACCCTATCAACCCCACAACCCGAAGGTACGTTTGTATACATAATAAATAATTATTTGATTATTTAATATTAATAAATTTGTATTCTATTTACCCCGTATTGTCGCCAAATATTTTATTTTGTTATTTCCCCGCTCACCCCCACATTTTGGTCCAACCGAGCCGGATCATCCCCCAAATAAAATATTTGAAGAGAATCTCTTTACAGATTGTCGAAGATCGCCACACTTCATTTTATTGTTGGAAAATTACACCATTTGGATATAAAATTATTATTCACCTATTACAATTTTTGATTTAAAAAATGGTAATTAATACAATTATTTTTTTTTTCTGTGGTGATACAATTTAATTTGGTGCTATTTGAGTTTCGAAAAATAAGTGAAGTGCAAAAATATAAAAATAAACAAAACAAATATACACAAACAACACAGTATTAGTATAACAAGGTTGTTGATGTTGTTATGAGTTACACATCTATATATATATGGATGAATGTGTATTTGGGTAATATTGGAAAAACTATAACAGCAAGATACCTCAAATTTTGTACAAGTAACTAAAGTTTCAAAATAAATATTTTGGATAAAAATAGGCTAACTAGCAATAGTGGGTGTGGCTCTTCCCATATAAAGTAAATACGAAAATCTGTATATCTGAAAAATTGTAACAGCTAGTGTCCCCAAATTTTTTACAAGTAACTTTTGTTTAAATATAAATATTTTGGACAAAAATAGGGAGTTCAATAAAAGCGGGCGTTGCACCTCCCATATGAACTAATTATTCAAATCTGCCTGTCTAGAAAACGATAACAAAGTCCCCAATTTTGTATTTCAGCTATATTAAGGTGGTGCCTCCTCACGTGAAGTAATTACAAAAATTTGTATATTCTTATCTATATATAAAAATGAATGTGCGTTTGTTTGTATGTTTGGACGTTATAGACGACTAGACGGCTGAACCGATTTGCATGAAATTTTCACAGTATCTTCCTGTTTGTCTGGAAGGAGTTGTCGGCCACTTTTTACAACGGCCACTTGTACAACGCCCATATATCCTACATTACCTACTACTGTAAGCTAATAACAAGATGGGTATATTGGAAAAACTATATCAGCAAGATACCTGAAATTTTGTACAAATAACTAGTTTCAATATAAATATTTGGGACAAAAATGGGCGAACTAGCAATAGTGGGTGTGGCACCTCCCATATAAAGTAAAAACGAAAATCTGTATAACTGAAAAACTGTAACAGCTAGAATCAAAGCCAGCTGATGTCTAAAATCATTATACCTTTGGCGACATCTTCACATTCTAAAATTAACCAATATCGTGCAAAATTTTAAAAATATTCAATGGTTTTCTGAACGTGGGTAGCTAGCATCTAAAAATATTAACGTTAATTCCTCAATAAGATCGACGGGAATTTAAGAACTTATTAATCGATCGTCACAGTTTCAAATATTGAGGATGTAGTCAATTATCCAGTCGAATTTTTAAATTCGTTATATTTACCAAACTTTCAACCACATGACTTACAGTTAAAAATCGGTGTTCCCATTATTTTACTTGGAAATATTGATTTTCCACGATCTTTTGTAATTACACTCGACTAACAGTAAAAACAAATTATGAGCAATATTATCGATACGAACATTACAACTGGAAAGTTAAAGGAAACTGATGTATTGCTGCCACGTATTCCTATGACCACATCGGAGATGCCTGCAATTTCCTATTCGCCTAGCATTAGCGATGACGATTAATAAAGCTCAAGGTCAGTCCTTTCAATCCTTAATCTAGAAAATCCATGTTTCTCACATGGACAGCTTTACGTCATGTTTGTGAGTAGGAAAACCCACAGATTTATATGTATACGCACCAGAGGGAAAAACAATAAATATTATGTATCCCAAGGCATTAGAATAAGAATTATTTATTTAAGAAAAAGTATATATTAAATTTTAGTAATTAATTACTAAATAAGTACATTTTTTAATTATTATGTACTTAATTTTGATGGGTATTAGCTAGTATTTTAAGTTCGAGTTTGTCATTGACTAGGTGGCCGCGGTATACTTCTTCTTGCTGAATATTGGTGTTTGTTGCGTCGATAAATTCTCTTACATATTTTTGTACAAATATCAATATTTTTATTGATTTTTCAAATTAATATTTTATTTCGATTTTTTACCAACATAGATAATTTAATTTTTTTTGATAGAAACGTATATTTTTATTTTAATATAAATTCATTTTATATGTTTAAATTATATTTAAATTTCCGATTGATCCCTACCTTTCTGGAATTTTGTTTCGAAAGTTTCGCAAACCCTTTTTTGGCCAATTTAGCGCGAATATGTCTTTAAATTTTTCGAATTGTGTTTAAACTTTTAAATTTTTTTCAATAAACACTATTCGTTGGAGTTTTTATAGGTTGGCATTATTTCAGCTTTTGTTTTAATTAATTTAGATTAAAATTTTTATACCCTTTTCAAATTTTTTCCCCGATAAGTCAATTACAACAACCAGAATTTTGATAATATATCGAACTCTCGAATCAGTTTTGGACATTATCGACAGCCATAATTTTACTCAATCTGCGGTTCGAAATGTTAGCCAAGGCATTTCTCAAAGCCCTCCAAAATTTAGAACATATGAAACTGTCGCCCGTGGTCTAGTGGGTAGTGTGTTGGCTTATTAGACGAAAGGCCCGGGTTCCAATCCCAGGTCAGACATTAAAACGAATACTATTTCTTCGGCGACTTCCTTCTCAGCAGATTTCTGGCAAAGACTCTGAGAGTAAAAATTGCCATGAAAAGCTTCTCAAAAATCTGTCGTTCGGAGAAGACTTTAAACTGTAGGTCCCGCCACTCATGTATATAATTAACGCACACAACATAAGTGGTGTGAGAAGCTAGGTCATAATCCTGACTGAAGGGTTGTAATGGCCAATTATGTCTGTATGAATTATTAGGGACTAACAGACCCGAGAGAACGTAGTTTTTGAATTCTATTTTCACTGTAAGTCTGGTTTCCATGCAAAGTCATGACTGATTAATATTTAGAAGAAGAATGAAAGGTGCACTAAATCGACATTGTAATTATTGTTTAATTGGAATTAAATATTTTTGATAGCTTGGCCTTATCCGTGTTGCTGGCCCCATTCTTTCTTTTATTTGAACTACCTCTCGAAGAAAATCAAAATCAGTGTTTTTAGTTATTTATAATAGAAACAATTTTTTATTCAAAAATCAAATTTTTTTTTTTTATATTTTAAGTACATGCTTTAAAATGCATAAATTAAAACTTTTATAATTATAAATTATGTTTAACATACATTATAACTATATACTCACTGCAGTGATTTTGGATAAACTATGGATTTGGGTTTGCCTGCTTTAGCGAATACGAATAATAATGATGGGTTACCGACACGCGAGCATCCAACGTGTGAGCAGCATGGTGTTTCAAGATACAATCCACATACTTGCAGCGATTGACTTAGAGATTTATTTATGGTCATAGCAAAATGCTAGACGTATTGGAAATTGTATACGTTTAAATGAAAACGACATTGCGTAATAGAATTATTGGTACACCAACTTTTAACTGAAACATGTGAGGTGGAGTTCCTGACAAATCAAGCGAATTTAAGAATTCAATTGGGTAATTAACAATTTCGTCAGGATCATTAACACAATCAATGGATTTATATGTTCTTATTTCTCCGCTTATTTTACTTTGAATGTCAACATTTATATCACAAACATCTTTGCTTTTGTCTGCTAATATAGTGCGATCACTTAGCCATTGGTGATTGGTAAAATTGCGCTCAATATTGGGATATACACTTGAAATTAAGCCTTCTTTTAATTCATTTAAAACACAACAATCTGCAGGCAATGTGATGAGTCCTGTAGCAATTTTTCCATTTCCAATAATTGACGTGCAAATAAATGGGTCGATGCATGATTTTGTAACTGTATGTGCATATTTACCGTTAGTGAAAGTTTTTTACATATCGTCACAAATAAGATGCATTTAAACACGCATTTAGTTCATTTACTGGTTTTGATCGTGATAACACTGGCAAGGATTGTCTTAAATCGCCTGCCAATAATATAATCAAATGGTTGTTGATTGCCACGTAAATCTTGCAATGTTCGATCCAATGCCTCTAGAGATTTTTTATGCGCTATTAAGCTTTCATCCCATATAATAATCTTGCATTGTTGAAGTACTTTTGACATCCCAGATGTTTTTGAAATATTACATGTTGGTGCTTCTGTCAGTTGCATATTCAATGGTAATTTTAACGCAGAATGTGCCGTTCTTCCACTATCTAATAGGGTAGCAGCAATTTCCGATGAGGAAAAAGCTAACGCAATATTATCGACAGACCGTATTTTTGCCAAAATTATCGAAATTAGATAAGTTTTACAAGTATCACCTGGCGCATCTAGAAAATAAATTGCACCAGTTCCTGCATGGTCAGTTTTTACGTTAGTTTCAGTTAGACGTGTTTTTACTGTTTATTTAAGCTTGAAAAATTATGCTGAACAAATGTGTTTAATGCATTGGAATCTTAATTTTGTTCACGTTGTATTACACGATTAATAGCATCCGCAGCGGCTCGATTTGGAGATGTCATTCCTAATGTATTCAGAGTTTTATTCACCATTACTAAACAAATATCCTCAATGTATGTATATTAATGCTTGATTATGCATCTCAGGAGACTATTTTAATCCTGGACTTGCAGTTGTATTACGCGCTTTGTATAAAATGTCATCTGTTATGGTATTGTTATATTTTTCCTACAGTTCTAAAGGTTTTGATGGACTGCATGTGGATATTATAATAGCGAATAATATACGAATTTGATATGGAGAAGCAGCCAGTGAAGCACCGGCAAGTGAATTTTCCCAATGGTCATCATTCGCCAGTAAATTTAATTTTGGCAGGTATCCCGATATGATTCACGCAATATATTATTTATGGTTTTCAAATTTTTAAATGATGTCGGACCACGCATATGAATTAAAAGCAAACGCAAGTAATAGCATTCATCATTATTTGGATGTATAGTGTATAGTCGACCTAAAAGATTACTTGAAAATACACTTGGAAGGTCGGTTACTATATTTCAACTAGCTTATCGTAAGGTGCCAGTCCATAATTGGTCATTTTACTGCCTTTGTTTACACATTTACAAATATGTTTGATTGATTTAACGGAATTGCAATATTCAACGTTTATATTTGCTTTTTATATTTTCGATAATAATAGTGAATATGGTACTACCAACCTATTATTAATTTCAATTTCAATGTTTTGTATTTTTAATATAATGGATCTACAATTGTTATCTGGTGAATGTCGTTGATACTGAGGTTATCCATCATTGTCTATTATTGTTTTTGGAATCAATTGTCTTGGATATCGCTTAGAACACTTGCCATTAGTCATGCATAGTGAATGGTTATTAAAGCTACCACATGGGCCATTCATCATATTCTTTGTTATTATTTCGAACAATTCTTGATCAATTGTTGGGCCTGGGATTTCAGTAGAAATAATATTTTTAATTTCGTTTGCCTGAATTTTATCAACACACCAAATTAGAATGTGAGCATGTGGCAATCCTCTTTTCTGCCAATCGATCGAATACATTAGATTTTACAATTAAATCCATCAGAGACTTTAATTTCTGGTTAAATACACGTGCTGTGATGTCATGACCATCAGTTTGCGACTGTCCTGGCAATAAACATTTTTTAATTTCCTTCCAAATAGGGTAGGAAGTAAATGTGATGAATAGATCAGGTCGACCATAATTGCGAACGTTTGGCATAGTATCTTGTGAATATTCATACATATGACGTGGTAGAATTTTTAATTGGCCAAGATCATTTAAATTACCATCATTATTAATTGCATCACGTAGATGAATATATTCCTCCGATTGTAATTAACGTTGATTTAGTCGAATAAATAAAAGCCGCTCAGATTCTATTTTTGCATACATATCTACAACATACTGATGATACAGTTGGCGGCATTTCAAAATATAATTTTCCATATTCTCCCGAATCATGAGTCTGTACTCATAGTAATTCATGCTACTTATCTTTCGATTTATTTCTTCGCCTATAATAAAAAACCTAATAAATAAAATTTTTGTGAGCAATAAAATTATTTAAAATTTACCAATATTTGGATTTAACATTTTTAATTTAAAATCTTCTCTTTGCCAAAACAGTGTTGGATATTGAAGTGCATCATATGAGCGATGTATTTCAGGTACTCGTTGCAATGGATTGATCCATGCCACCGATATTAATAGTGGGATGTACATTATAATCAATTGTGGGATCATAATTGTATGCAAGACGCATAAAAGAAATGGTAATTGGTATTATGTATTGCTGCTCAGGAGGCTCTTGCGATTTTCTTCTGAATAATTTTGGTGTAAAACTAACATTCGATTCCTGGCTAGTTCGTTGTCTTCTACGCCCTCGTCTTGTATCTGTTGAGAGCGCAACACTCTCACATGATTTGTGTGCCGTGTATGGCGACCAATATTTGCACGTGGGCGTGGCATATTGTACTGCAATATATGTTTTTTATGATATTTTTTTTTTGTTATTGTTAGGGTAGGGAGGCTTCCCTTTATTGTCTTACCTGTTGCTTATTTACTTTCTTCAATAAGTAGTATATTTGTGATGGTTTTCGATCAATTTTTCCATACAAATTTGGGATCACGCTCATAGTTTTTTTGTATGCGGTTGCTCATAGTTTTTTTGTATGGGTTTTCTAGACCAATTATTCCATATTTTTCCATACAAATTTGGGATCACGCTCATAGTTTTTTTGTATGTACAAATTTGGGATCACCCCTTTAATTGTTATTCATTTTTTTTTTCGGTTTCATTTTTGGTTTGTATTGCGAAAGGCTAATGCTTTTTGATATGTGTGTGCGTGTGTGTTAAAATTTGAGGAGCATGCATAGCTTTAAAATAATTAATTCGTTGCAGAATTATGTATAATCGATCTATTGTATACCTATACGCTTTGCATTTAGGTGTGATTAATGTTGAAATTAAAAAAAATGTTTAATTGGTTCTTTTATTTGTTATAAAAAATACATTTATTAAAAATTAAAAATATATTTACACAGTTTATTCAATGCAAAACGCATATCAAGTTACATACTGTCTGGCGCGTGTAAACAAAAAAATATTTGAAATATTTTTCATTGCGATATTTGATCTGCCGAATTCTCACGCCAGGTGTGATTAATGTTTAAATAAAAAAAAATGTTTAATTTGTCATATTTTTTATATTAATATTTTTATTAGACAAAAATAAAAAAATATTCTAAAACTTATACTAAATATATTTCTTAAACTTACACTAACTACATTTCTTATAATTACAATTAAATTTTATTAAAAGTACAGTTTTTACATTTCAATACATAATAGAAATTTATTATTTTTCTTGCTTCTTCTTCTACTTGGTTCTTTTTATTTTTATAATAACTGCAATGGCAGGTGTCTGGACCGCATGTTGCGTCTTCATTAGACCAGACGCAATCTTCGAAATGTTCTCCATGTCTGGTTTGTTTTGTTTTTAAATTATCAATATGTTCAACAAGTGATTGTATATCAATCAGTTTTTTCCTATCTTCATCGGAAATAATGTGTGTAAATGTTTTTAAAAAATTAAACAATTCTGTGAGGAACATTTTATATATCTAGTTACTGTACGTTCATATGCAATGTTTGCAAATAATGTTTTACATTAATTGTTCTCATATTTATACTATTTCATCATCATAACGCCTAATCAATTTCTTTGTTTGTTATTTAGTTAATAAAGATTGAAGATGAGATAATTAAAACACTATTAATTTTTCTATTTATATAATTTTATTTATCATTAAAAAATTTATATATTTATATTTTTATATTTATATATTTACAAAAGTTTTTTTATTTCATTGGTAAGAGGAATATATTCAAACATTCTATCGTGTATAATTGTACAATATGCAGATGTACTTGCAGGTATATTTGTTAAGGTTTTAATTTCTATACGGATATCTATTGGTCCAGTTTTAATTGTTTCATTCTGATGGCTGACATCTATTACAATTATTGGCGCTGTTGTCTTGAATTTTTCCCTTGTTAATAATGGTTGTGAGTCACGTAAATAATAGCTTTGTTGAAATTTTGAATACATATCATACAATACAGCAAAACGATTTCGATCAAATTTTAGATTTAAGTCATCATATGGGTATACATCAGAATTCAAATGAACTTTTACATCAGCTAAATCGCAATGAACAAATTTATTTTGATTATTGCGCAATGCTAAAAGAAGGAATCGTGGTCTCTCATTTTCATTCGCTAGCTTAACATTCCATAGAACAGCTGTGCTTTGTGGAAGTGAAGGATAGTAATATGTATCCCAGCTTCTGAAGGCAATATTTAGCGGTCGGCTGCTATTAATTGTTTTAAATATTTCCAACTTGTAAGCATCAGCCAATTGAATATGTGGTACTTTCCATGTAATGTTCAGAATAGATAACTTAAATTTTTCACTAGGAATAACAGCTTTGACTACTTGAGAATCATCTTTAGAGCGTAGGAGAATTAGCTCATGTTTAGAGTTGAGTATTACTTTATTAAAATCTTCAGCAAATCCAAGAATCATTTTTAATGGAACACAAAAATTGAAATAACCGGAAGCTAGTGAAAGTTCGTCAGCATGATTTGGTGCCCAACCTGCATTCATTAACGAATTGCTTTCAAGTTCATTTAGTGATACATAGTTTTTCATTTCTGTAGTTATTCCCAAATGTCGTGTACGATCAATTTCTATACCGTTAAGTTCATATCGGATTTCATCAAAGAGATAACCCATACAGTTGTTAAAAAGTTTTAGAGAGATGGCGGCTGTTGAATCTTCCTTTGTTGCTTGCCCTTCAATATAGAGAAAGCTTTCACTTGGTAAAACATATAAATCCTGGTTTTGAATTGATATTCGAATTTCATCATTATTTTTATAAGATTGTAGATATGATATATAACTATGATATTCCTTTTTAATAATTGAATTATCAAATTGTGGTTTTTGTAATACGTTTATTATATTACTCATTTTTTTCTTCTTCGATTAACTTTAATTGAAATCCTAAACTTTGTAAAAACTTTTGATTACTTTTACTTAGATTTTTAGGTTCGGTTTCCTCTTGTCTTTTTTTCAATTTTATGTGTTCTTTAAAAGAAGAAGATAATTTATCCCTTGTTTGCTGCGTAGTGAGTGTTGATGGCGGAATGAATGTTGTATCCGCATTCGAGATCCTTTTATCGAAAATAATCATTACTGTGCTGGTTTCAAATGTAAACGTATTGATATCTTCTCACCTCGAAAATTTATTAAATTTCCGTCCTGATCGACGATTTTCAAAACTAATGTATTTATTGTTGTTGTATTAAGTGGTAAATATATAACATTAGCTGGTGCTTCTGTTATTTTATAGCCTGGACTAACGTTCAATGAAAACTGATGCAGAGTATGCGCAGATGTGCTGTTTATATATGATCCACTTACAGTATTACAATCAATGGATATTATATTTATTTTTGTAATATCTATGGGTTTATCCGAATAGTGCTCTTCACCATTTTTAAGTACTTTATTGCTAAAGCCAAGCAATGATCCAATTGACCGTTCTCTATCGAAATAAATCGTATCTAATGAACTTTTTATGAAAGTCTGTAAAGTATTGTAATTAGCTTCAATTCTCAGTTGCCCTTTAGGATTCAGACTATAATATTTACTAGTAATCAAATCTGAAATGTCAGATATTTCATATGATCCAATAGGAACTTCAATTTTATAATCACCAATATGAAATATATTATTATCAACATCAACATTTGGAATAGAGTGATATGTATCGAAACTTATTAATCCACAAAGATAAGGTTCCTTAAGTTGAATTGGTGGAAAATAGTTTGCAACGAGTACAGAAGTGTTTCCATTTAATGTTAACGTTATTGACATCTTAGCGTATAGTTGTTGAATAATACGATTTTAAATTAATTAACCATCTTTTATAGTAGATCGTTAGAATTAATCCAAGAATTGTGATCTGATGAAAATCCTAACCATTTAACGTATAACATATTCCCCTTTTTCTTTAAAACCTTTTCGACTAGATACGTTTCCGGATATATAGTTTTCGTTAATTCGAATTCATAAAAACCACCCTTTATATCATGACCTTGATAGTCTTCTAAAATGTATGTTTTTGGATTTGTATTTCTTACACGTTTAATTTTAAAAATTTCAGTAGTCCAATTTGGCGTATAACCCTTTTCAAATATATGTTTATATTTGCTAATACGTACATTATCGCCGACTTTGAATTTAGGTTTTCTAAAAATCTTTAAATTGCTAAAGACAGTATCGAGTAAATATTTTTCTTTTATAGAATTCACTTCGTTTGGTGTCATTTTTATTGTTCTGTGAAGTGTGTTGTTGTATCTATCAACAAGATCTTGATAAATATTAATCCATTTGTATGTACCTTGATAACTAAACTCTTTCCACATCATTCCCTTTAATGTTCTATTAAATCGTTCAACAATTGATGCTTTCAAAACACTATATGTGGAATAATGATTAATTTGATGTGATTGCATTAGTTGACTAAAATGTGTATTAAAAAATTCTTTTCCATTGTCTGTTTGTAAATTTTTCGGTATTCGTTTGCTTTTATTAAAAATATTTTTCATTGCTTCTGTTACACTTAAAGCAGTTTTATTTTTTACTGCTGCGGCCCAAGCTTTTTTAGAAAATGTGTCTATAACAGTTAATAGATATCGATAACCTCTATTATACGATTCATATGCAATCATTTCAACTAAATCCGCTTGCCATAAATCATCAATTCCTTTAACTATAACTCGTCTTCTCTCAAAATGTTTCCGTGCTTGTTTATGTAGTTCATTTACTATATCTCTTTTATTCACATTCATATTCCTATTCAAATGTAAAATTCTATCTGACAAGTAATTAATGTAAACATTTGTATTTTATTAGTTTTTTAACAATTTCAATCCTGTTTTTTAATATTATTTGTTGGACTTGTTTCAGATTTCTTGTCAATGTTCTTAAATTTCTTTTCATTTTCAAATGCAATTCTCTTTATTGCATTTAAATCGTTTTTAATATTTTCATTTTCCTTTATTTGATTATCTTTAAGAGTTGTCACATCAATTTTTATATTTTGTATTTCTTTCGATATCGATATGGTACTATTTGTTTGTATATTTTCAATTTTTTTAATATTCTTCAATATTGATGTATTAATGTTTTTAAGCGAAATATTAATTTCTTGTTGTAATAATTCTAATGAATTTTTAAATTTTTTATCAACCTCGTCAATTTTATTTGTAAGGAAATCAGTTCTGTTATTAAGATATGCTTTTGTAACTGCATCTTTAGATTCAAACTTGCTATGACTTTTTAAGCTTTCTCCAAATTTATTTATAGAATTCATTTTCTAATAAATTATATTAGCTTCTTTCAGTTCTTCAACTATAGATATTATTTCGTTTTTATGATTGTTATGTCCAACACTTTCAGAGGATAGAAGAAGTCTTAGTCTATTGACTAACTCATTAGGATTATCCCAATATATATAATTTGGTTTTTTGTAATCTACAGATTTAAGTGTTAAACCACTACCTTTCGTTAAGTTATTTGTTTTTGTACTAAATAGTTTTTTTATTATACGTTGATATTTAAAAGCTTTTGTACCCTTTATTTGTTCATTTGGTTGATATTTACGTCTATATACATTTGTGCTTATTAATAAATCTTTATATCTATTTAAATCAGTTTTTGTATAATGTAAGGGTTTTGTATGAAATATCAATTCAAATAAACCTGGAGTCATTTTCAATTTTTTATTTCCTATTCGAATAGAATTATCATTATTAAAGGCAAGTTTGTTATTGCCATATCGCCAACTCCCGTTTCCATCTATATTGAAACCATAAATTTTATCTAAAGTTTTATTATCCATAAGAAGTTGAACATTTTTAAGTAATATTGATGATTTATCAAAATTACTGCTTGCGAATTTTATACGTTTCCTATCATTGTTTATATCAAAACTGCTTTTTCTTTTTGCAAATAAGTGTGTTGTTTTTGTACGTTTTTTATATTGGTCATAATTATCATCTAATGTCGATGTATTCTTTCGCTTTAAATTTTTTTCAAACAAATGTGTTGTTTTATTTCTTTTTCTATCATTATTCAGTATAGTTTTACTTTTTCGTTTGAGTGTATTAGCTTGTACATATTCCAGGTCAATTTCGTCGTTGTGGTCATAATTATCATGTAATGTCGATGTATTCTTTCGCTTTAAATATTTTTCAATTAAATGTGTTGCTTTATTCCTTTTTCTATCATTGCTCAGTATAGTTTTACTTTTTCGTTTGAGTGAATTAGCTTCTACATATTCCTGATCAACTTCGTTGTTGTTGTCGTTATTAAATAAATGTGATTTACTGTTTGCAGTTTGTTTATTATATAATTTTTTCTTTCCTATTTGACCACTAACCTTATCCTTTATAATTTTTTTAAAGTTATTGTCACTCTTAAATTTTTTAGTATTTTGATAACAGGGTGAGCTGGGTCTTTTTACAGCACTTTTATTTTCATTAAACGGTGTACTAGCTCTTTCTATAGCATTTTCATATTCATAATAAGGTATATCAGATGTTGACATATAATTGATATCGTCTTCAACACTATTATAATTGTCAGAATTCTTTATTGTTTTAGCTGAATTGTTAATAGTCTCAAAACTAATATTATCATTTTGAAATGTTTCGTCTGTATGATCATCATTTATTAGTGAATACTTATTTAATTTATTCTCATTGCTGCTTTCAAGTTTTTCAATTATATGATTTAGAGGTTTTGTTATAGGTTGAAATGTATCTTCTAATATATTTACCCTATCTATATTATTTAATTTAATATTTTTCAATTTTTCTTTCAATATAGTTCTAGTTTTTACAATATCCTTTAATAAGTTATTATTATTCATATTGATTTGTTTGTAATGATCTGCTTCCAATCTACTTATGATCTGATTATGATCTGCTTAAGATCTGCTTTATATCTGTTTACAATCTGCACAGGATCTGGTCACTATCTGCTTATGATCTGCTCACGATCTGGTAACGATCAGCTTTATATCTGATCACGATCTGGTTACTATCTGCTTATAATCTGCTCACGATCTGCTTATGATTAATTTTGCCTTTTATTTAAAACCTATCTTATAACTGTATAAAATTATCAAATCCTTTACGATATCTTCCTTTATTCAATTCATCGTCTTTACTAATAACAAGAAATCCGTATTTATCTTTCCAACATCTATTACATATATCTACAAATTGATTGAACGACATATCACCAATAACATGATCATTATAAATATGACGTAAATTCATTTCATCTTGCTTAAATACAACAATCATATTTGCATTGTCACGTATCAAATGTTTTGGAATTTTCGTATATGTTTGACACAAGTAAAAACAGTCTATGTATTTATGTCTACCCATGCAAAAGTAATCTCTTATCGCATTTTGTTTTCCACAAATCACATCATCGAAAATCATTATGGAATGTTGTTTTGCTTCAGCCGGACTTAGAATTTGTTCATTTTCCGAAAACGTATAGAGACTGATCCCCTTAATTGGGCCGATTAATTTCCTTAAATAACAGTATTTCGGTTGATATAGAGATTTTGAATATATGTATATGTTTTGAAAGCAAAGACCATTAGGACTCTCTATCAGACTAATCATGACGTTAGTCTTACCGCAATTTGATGGCCCCACAATTAATGCTCGTATTGAATTTGGCAATAGAGTGCTATGTCGAGTTTTACACATTTTTTCCTCTGCATTATCAACATTTCGAATAACAATTTTTTTAGCTTGTTTAATTAAACGCATGTTGATTACTAATAAAGTGTAATTATTCAACGTATCTTATATATATATATATATATATATATATATATATACACTAACATTTTTAATTATATCTTAATCGAATAATATTTGTGGAGGAAGAATGGTCATAAATTACTATAAAAACAAAAATAGTTATCAGTCTACGACTGGAAGTGGTTTGGTAAACACATTAATTAACAAATTGCCTTTTGAATTACATTTACCTGGATATCAATTTTGCGGACCTGGTACAAAACTTAAAGAACGTCTAGCAAGAGGAGATAAGGGTATAAACTTATTGGACGCTGCTTGTAAAGAACACGATATTGCATATTCACAATCCCACGACATAAACCAAAGGCATCAAGCAGATCAAATATTAGCTGAAAAAGCTTGGCAAAGAGTAAAAGCTAAAGATAGTGATATTAAAGAACGTGCAAATGCTTGGTTTGTTACGAATGCAATGAAGGCAAAAGTTAAATTTGGATTAGGTATGAAACGAACACTAAAAACTAGAAAACGAAAATCAAAGAAGAATAATGGAAAAAGAAACAGACGAAAGGTGTGTAATAAGAAATCATTTCTAAACACCGTTAAGAATACACTTAACCTTTTGAAAAAAGAGAATCCCGATAATATAAATGATGCTATTAAAATTGCAAAGAAAGCTGTTCATACTAATTTCAAAGGAAAAAGGAGATCTAATATAAGTATACCAAGAGTTATTCCATTGCCAAAAATTGGTGGCTTTCTTCCACTTATTCCCGTACTAACAGCATTGTCAGCGCTTGGCGGTTTAGCAAGTGGAGGATCTGCTATTGTTAAAGCAGTAAATGATATCAAAAATGGAAAAGAACAATTGGCGGAAGCTAACCGTCACAATAGATATATGGAATCAATTGCTATGGGAAAAGGTCTTTTTCTAAAACCATATAAAACTGGATATGGTCTCTACTATAGTCCAGCTCCAAAAAACTACTAGATAATCTACCTAAGCGCCCATTAACAGATTTGGATTTGAATAAATATGGAAAACATCTCAAACATTTTAGAGGTGTTTTCATGCGTGATTCTTTACCAAAAAAACCCTTAACACAAGAATGCGGCATTGTCAATTTGGATGATTCAAATGGTATGGGAACACATTGGGTAGCATATTATAAAAACCACAACTATAAAGAATATTTTGATAGCTTTGGAGACTTACAACCACCAGTTGAGATTGTCAACTATTTAAAATTTCCCATTGAATATAACTATGAACGAAAACAAAAATTTAATACATACAATTGTGGACACTTGTGTTTAAAATTTTTATTCAATAAATATAAATTGGAATGAAATAAAAAATTGTTTAATTTATATACATATAATATATTCTTTTTTTTATTAATTCATGTCATTTTGTATATTACATTTCTTATGAACTACTTAATCTATATATTTACATTTAAAAATATTTCATCATCATCGTCTTCCATAAGCTCTCTATATATATTTACATTTAAAAACATTTCATCATCAATTTCTTGCATAAATTCTCTATATAAATTTAAATTTGATGATGATGTCGATGGAGAATTTATTTTATAATGTCCCCATGCATATGTATTGATACCATTTTCTTTAATATATCTCTTATCATCTAAGTAACTTAATGTTAGTTTACTAATGTTTTGTGTATAAATTTGATGTACCTTAGATCTAAATATATACATTGTATCATAGTATAATTTTTTATCTAATAAACATTTCCTAAAATCGTTTATACTTAATTTTTTAGTTACACATTGTTTAACACCTTTAATTTTTTTAATTTCGGTATCAACTCTATCAATTTTTACTGAATACATTTTGGCTCTTAAACCAATGAATTCCTTAATATTTTTCCCATTACACTCATCCTTCATCATCCCCAATACTTTTTTATTAATTTGCGGAAAATTATATGGATTGTCTTTTGAATATGCAGATGTATCATAGTATGTACTAATATCATTTTTTATATCATTATATAGATCATCTGTTTTAATGTCGTAAATAAAGGAATCAGTAACCATGTAATTGAGTTGAAGGTTTTCACAATATTTAGGTTTTATATAATCATAATGAAAACTATACATTTTCCATTTGGATATTTCTAAAACTGAAAAACCAATATAAATTGGTTTATTATATTCAGTTTTAGTCCTATTCATTTGAATGGCATGCATATTTTCATGAATTTTTAGTGAACTATGGAAATTAGGTTTAGCAATAAGAGCTCTAGCACCTAATTTTTTACCTCTACTCTCCCATTCACATACTATTTTAATGTCTTTCCTCTTATCAACATTTTCCATAGTTTTTCCATATACAGCATTATTTAACAATTTGAAAAAATTTTGTTCAAATGAATTTTTAGCTAGTGTTCTATAATGATTATTCAAATCAATATATTTCTTTAACCAATCAGACTGACTAAACCCAAGAATTCTATGAATTTTTTTCAAAATCAAACCATGTTTTAAACATTGTTGGAGATTTCTATAATGTATAATATAGTTTTTCTTATCATTCAGATCTGTTATTAATTTTCGTTGTTTCATGCTTTCAATTTTTTTATTCTCCGCACAAAATGGTAAATCATTATGATAGTCGTGTAATGCAGATGGATATTCTAGATCAACTTCTAATATATAACCCAATGGAGAATCCTCTTCTATATTATTAACATTAAAATTTTCAAAATTTTCAACCCATTTAAAATTTTTATAGGGAAGGTATTTTGACATTGCATAACCATATAAATTATTTACATCTAAATATATTATATAATTTGATTCCTTGTTAGAATCATAATCACTAATATATTTATTATTTGCTATTGAATATCTGTTAGAACATTGGACAATACCTCCCCTGATACCTCGAAGAACAAAATTATAAAGACGGTAATCCAACATAAATATTTTCCCATCAAATTGTTAGTAATTGGAGCCCATGCAGGTGCACATGTACCGTTGCACCAACATGCTCGAGCATGCAGACGCTGATTCAGCAAAATTATTTTCCCATCAAATTGCTAGTAATTGGAGCCCATGCAGGTGCACATGTACCGTTGCACCAACATGCTCGAGCATGCAGACGCTGATTCAGCAAAATTATTTTCCCATCAAATTGTTTGTAATTGGAGACGATGCAGGTGTCTTAAAAACGCTTACACTGCAGAATTAACTTCGCCGGCAGAACCCCACTGTCGTTAACTTGTATATTAAAAAAATTTGGCGTAAATAATGGTAGTTGTTATTTAACAGAAACATTCCTCACATACCAATTTTTCATTTAAATAGACGTTGTAGAATCAGAAATTCAACAGTGATATTTGAAAAATTGTGAACTAAATAAGTAAATTTTCTTTTCCTCGTTCAAAGAACTAAAAAGTCTATAAAATATGGATAACACATTAAATTATTTAAATAATATCAGCACCAAGAAATATATAAAGGATGTACTACCTCTAAAAAAACTTCCTGCAAACCAAAAATTTAGAATTCTAAACTGTGTAAAGAAGTCTACAGTATTTGGTCCGAAAACAATGATAGATTTGGAAACTCATATAATATTCTTGCCGGAAAGATACACGAACCTACCAGAGGAAGTTATGAACGATCTATCAACTGGAATATATTATTTAAAAAAAGTTATGGATGGAGTCCACTATAAATTATATTTTGAAAAGTAATTTCTAAGTAAAAGAAAAAATATAAATAGAATATGTTTTGTATAATCTTATGTTAGTTTTTTATAAGCGATTATAATGGAACAACACGATAATTTTATAGTTATTGATTTACAAGGATTTTTTATCAATAATAAATATTATGCTAAAGAAGTTTGTGTTTCAATCAGTGATTTTGAAAGAAAAACTTTTCACATTAAATCAACAATAAAATATTCAGAATTAAGTAAAAAAGATAGAGTTACAAATAAATGGCTCTATAATCACTTACATGGTTTGCATTGGAATACTGGAGAGTCTACAATAAAAGATTTAATAGAATATCTAATACTAACTATAAGAAAAAGGGAAGAAGAAGAAGAATATCCTGTTGTATATGTTAAGGGATATGAAAAAGTCAGATGGTTAAGAGAACTACTTGGAAAAGAAATACAAATATATATAATTAATTTAGATTATTGGGATTGTCCAAATATAAAAACTTTGTATAAAGATAATCCCAATATAAAAATTTGTGAAAATCATAATAATTTTAATAATACATGTGCTGAAAAGAATGTAATTTTACTTAGAAATTTTGTTAAAAAGAGAAATCATTGTTAGGCAAATAAAACCTCTGAATTTGTTAATTTTATTTTTAGTTGTTCCTTACTTTTTATACAGAAAGCATAAAGTGTAATAAAAATTTTAACTCAAAAATTATGTTATCAGCTGAATTGGAAGAACTGTTAATAAAACATAGTAATCAGATTGATAAAGAACATATAGATTTATTTATGAAACTTATAAATGAATTTAGAATTTGTAATTATGTAAATCATCCATTTATATGTGTTAATAATATCATTCATAGGTCGAGCTGTGAAAATATTTATTCACAATCTTTCAACATTTGTCGATGTCAAACATTCTATGCACAATACTTGTTAACACTTAAGCTTTATAATCTTTATAAACGTATTTTTAAATTTGAATCTGTTAATAACTGAAAAAATAAATATCTAGTAATATAGATAATATTAAAATCAATTGAATTGTAAAAACTGTATTTTTAATAAAATTTAATTATAATTATAAGAAATGTATTTAGCATAAGCTTAAGAAATGTATTTAGTATAAGTTTTAGAAAAATATTTTTTTATTTTTCTCTAATAAAAACATTAACATAAAAAATAAGACAAATTAAACTTTTTTTATTTAAACATTAATCACACCTATATGCAAAGCGTATAGGTATACAATAGATTGATCACACATAATTCTGTAACGAATTATAAAATTATATTTTTCCAATAAAAAAATCATACAAAAAAATAAAATAAAGAGTACAGTCTTTTACGATTATGCATGCTCCCAAGATTTTAATAAAGTAATACTCAACTCTAAACATGAGCTAATTCTCCTACGCTCTAAAGATGATTCTCAAGTAGTCAAAGCTGTTATTCCTAGTGAAAAATTTAAGTTATCTATTCTGAACATTACATGGAAAGTACCACATATTCAATTGGCTGATGCTTACAAGTTGGAAATATTTAAAACAATTAATAGCAGCCGACCGCTAAATATTGCCTTCAGAAGCTGGGATACATATTACTATCCTTCACTTCCACAAAGCACAGCTGTTCTATGGAATGTTAAGCTAGCGAATGAAAATGAGAGACCACGATTCCTTCTTTTAGCATTGCGCAATAATCAAAATAAATTTGTTCATTGCGATTTAGCTGATGTAAAAGTTCATTTGAATTCTGATGTATACCCATATGATGACTTAAATCTAAAATTTGATCGAAATCGTTTTGCTGTATTGTATGATATGTATTCAAAATTTCAACAAAGCTATTATTTACGTGACTCACAACCATTATTAACAAGGGAAAAATTCAAGACAACAGCGCCAATAATTGTAATAGATGTCAGCCATCAGAATGAAACAATTAAAACTGGACCAATAGATATCCGTATAGAAATTAAAACCTTAACAAATATACCTGCAAGTACATCTGCATATTGTACAATTATACACGATAGAATGTTTGAATATATTCCTCTTACCAATGAAATAAAAAAACTTTTGTAAATATATAAATATAAAAATATAAATATATAAATTTTTTAATGATAAATAAAATTATATAAATAGAAAAATTAATAGTGTTTTAATTATCTCATCTTCAATCTTTATTAACTAAATAACAAACAAAGAAATTGATTAGGCGTTATGATGATGAAATAGTATAAATATGAGAACAATTAATGTAAAACATTATTTGCAAACATTGCATATGAACGTACAGTAACTAGATATATAAAATGTTCCTCACAGAATTGTTTAATTTTTTAAAAACATTTACACACATTATTTCCGATGAAGATAGGAAAAAACTGATTGATATACAATCACTTGTTGAACATATTGATAATTTAAAAACAAAACAAACCAGACATGGAGAACATTTCGAAGATTGCGTCTGGTCTAATGATGACGCAACATGCGGTCCAGACACCTGCCATTGCAGTTATTATAAAAATAAAAAGAACCAAGTAGAAGAAGAAGCAAGAAAAATAATAAATTTCTATTATGTATTGAAATGTAAAAACTGTACTTTTAATAAAATTTAATTGTAATTATAAGAAATGTAGTTAGTGTAAGTTTAAGAAATATATTTAGTATAAGTTTTAGAATATTTTTTTATTTTTGTCTAATAAAAATATTAATATAAAAAATATGACAAATTAAACATTTTTTTTATTTAAACATTAATCACACCTGGCGTGAGAATTCGGCAGATCAAATATCGCAATGAAAAATATTTTAAATATTTTTTTGTTTACACGCGCCAGACATTATGTAACTTGATATGCATTTTGCATTGAATAAACTGTGTAAATATATTTTTAATTTTTAATAAATGTATTTTTTATAACAAATAAAAGAACCAATTAAACATTTTTTTTAATTTCAACATTAATCACACCTAAATGCAAAGCGTATAGGTATACAATAGATCGATTATACATAATTCTGCAACGAATTAATTATTTTAAAGCTATGCATGCTCCTCAAATTTTAACACACACGCACACACATATCAAAAAGCATTAGCCTTTCGCAATACAAACCAAAAATGAAACCGAAAAAAAATAAATAACAATTAAAGGGGTGAGTCCCAAATTTGTACATACAAAAAAACTATGAGCGTGATCCCAAATTTGTATGGAAAAATATGGAATAATTGGTCTAGAAAACCCATACAAAAAAACTATGAGCAACCGCATACAAAAAAACTATGAGCGTGATCCCAAATTTGTATGGAAAAATTGATCGAAAACCATCACAAATATACTACTTCAATAGCTTTCAATAATACAATTAATTTACTTTCACTAACGACTTGGGTTAATTTATTAAAATCTATGTAATATTTAAATAAATTAATCTTCAATTTAATAAGTTTTTTTTTCGTTTGACACCCACGAACTTTTCACGAAAAGAGGTTATGTATGAGTCGGTGTCACTACACGACGCCACACTCCGATCAAACACCTAATGTCTTTAGCAAAACATAAAATAGGTTTATTACGCAAATATAGTTTAAAAAAGAGTGATTACTTTTTATTTATTTTTTTTTAATATATTTTTTTCACAGAAAGATGTAAGGTTTCAGTCGGTATCGGGCTAACTAACGCCACTGCGCGCTGATTAACACCTAACGCCTTCAACGAAACACTGCAAACACAAAAAATAAATATTGCGCCATCTGTCGGATGAACTTCAAACTACACAGAAACATTCCTCACGCCCTATAGAACATGTACATATATTAAGTTTGGTCAAATTCGGTCCAGTAGTTCTTGAGTTTAGCGATCACGTAGATACACGTCATTTTTGTATACAGTAGCGAGCACAAAAAATGCAACACTGTGCCATATGATCTTTAATAAGATCTGTTTCAAAATAACGGTAACTAATTTATCTATTTTCTTTTGCTGTTAATTCTTTCAATTATAAGTTTTCAAAGTAACCACAGTTTATTCCAAATTCTGCTTTAAAAAGTTAAATATTTTTGAATTAGTGAAAAAAGTGCAAATTTTTAGCGAGCAAAAAAAATGCAACATAATAAAAAAATAGTTAAAGTAAGTTATTTATTTAATTATAATTTTCCTTGAGAAATAGTGTGGAAATGAAACCAGGTAGTGGTAATCCTCGAAAAACTACCTCTCGCCAAGATTGCACTGGTTAAAAAAGATCCACGAAAGACCGCAGTGGACGTTGCTAATTTCGCAAATAAGAAAATGGGAGTCTATATAGGCGTTCACACTGTTCGCCGTAGGTTGAAAGAGGCTAATTTGCATGCGAGACGACCCGTAAAGAAACCTCTCATCAGTGCAATCAATAAAAAGAAGCGCCTGGAATTTGCAAAACGTTACAAGGATTGGTCAAATAAACAATGGGCTAAAGTCTTGTGGAGCGATGAAAGCAAATTTAATTTGTTTGGCTCTGATGGGATAAATTTTGTTCGAAGACCGCCTGGACAGAGATATTCTCCAAGATATCAACTTCCAACCGTAAAACATGGCGCTGGATCAATAATGGTGTGGGGTAAGGAACGATATGTTTAAAAAAAATTATTGATTTTACGTCACGTATTTACAGGTGCGTTTTCCCGTGATGGGGTAGGTCCCTTAACTCAAATCAAAGGAAAAATAGACGCCAAGAAGTACTGTGAAATCCTTGGAGAACACATGCTTCCTCATCTGCGGGAAAAAATGCCTCCTGGTAGCACATTCCAACAGGATATCGATCCAAAGCACTCAAGTCGCTTAGCTCGAAACTTTTTAAGCGACAATGATGTCAATGTTTTGGATTGGCCATCACAGTCTCCGATCTAAACCACATAGAAAATCTATGGGAGCTATTAGATCGGAAAGTTAAGAGGAAACATCCGTCAAATAAGAGGCAATTAGAAGAAATTTTGAAAAGTGAATGGGAGAAAATATCCGTTAACACATTAATAGCTTTAGTCGACTCTATACCTTCTAGGTTGCAAGAAGTCATAAAAAATAAGGGCTACGCCACTAAATATAAATTTTAAGATTTTTTTGTAAGAATTACTATTTAATTTAAATAAACACATTAAAGTTTATGCTGTTGCATTTTTATTGCTCCCATGAAATTCGCACTCTTTATAATAAATGACAAAATAATATATCATTAATTAAAAATATTTACATAATGTTATTGATAATAGGTATCTATAACTGTAGGGATTAATAACCCAAAGAAATATTTTGAACTGGTCACCATTTTTTTAAAATTATCGCACTTAAAGATAATTTTACCCAACGTTGCATTTTTTGTGTTCGCTACTGTATATAGAGGTATAAACGAAAAGAGATCATTACTCGATCTACCCCCAAACCTGAAGGTACGTTTATGTACATAATAAACAATAATTTGATTATTTAATATTAATAATTTGTATTTTATTTACCCCGTATTCTCGCCAACTATTTTATTTTGTTATTTCCCCGCTCACCACCGCAAACAACATTCTGTAAATAAGACACGACACGGTGTGGAACATAATATGGCATCGAATTGCATTTTTTTCTCACTACTGTATGTATATCTATTTATTACTTTTTATTACAAAACTCCACAAAGAGTGTACAATTCAGCAGGGCGCAACTGTAATTCACAACGGATCTTACACAACAAATTGGGATATGTAGAAAAATATTGAAGTAATAATTAACCAGCGTGTTCCATAAATATTTGTCTAGTGGAAGCAGATGTGAAATCACTTCTCTTGAATTTTATAACATCAGCCTAAGTTCACAATATGCTATCCTACCAACTCGATTAACTAGGCATACAACTGCAGAAATTGGTCGTGTAAATTCGAATAAAAAGAATGTCCGCATAGCAGCTTAAACTGTACTATAATTAAAAAGACAAAACTGGATCATTATCAAGTATGAAATCGCCGTGGTCTAGTAGGTAGTGTGTTTGCTTATTAGACGTGAGGCCTCGGTTCAAACTCCAGGTCCGATATCAACACAAAAATATGAAAAAATATTTCTTTTGTGACTTCTTTTCAGCAGACAATTGCTATAAAAAGTTTCTAAAAATCTGGCGTTCAAAACCGAATATAAACTCATGTATACAATTAACACACACAACATCAGTGATGTGAGAAGCTAGGTCGTAATTCTTACTGAATTATATATGTGCATATATTCAATAAGAATAAGAAGTCGCCGTGGTCTAGTGGGTAGTGTGTTGGCTTATTAGACGAAAGGCCCGGGTTCGAATCCCATGTCAGACATCAAAACGAAAAATATTTCTTCGGCGACATCCTCTCAGCAGATTTCTGGCAAAGACTCTGAGAGTAAAAATTGCCATGAAAAGCTTCTCAAAAATCTGTCATTCGGAGTCGACTTTAAACTGTAGGTCCCGCCACTCATGTATAAAATTAACGCACACCACATAAGTGGTGCAAGCAGCTAGGTGGTAATCCTGACTGAAGGGTTGTAATGGCCAATTATGTATGTATATATTCAATAAATAATTAGGATAATTTGGATTAAATAGTTTGTGTCACTTTTTGCTTTAAAGTTTATTAAAGAACTATGTGGTATTTTGTTTTATCGTGGAGTGGATCAGATGTCCTATACACGTCCGATTTATACTTTAAAATATAACGATACTCTTACGATCCTTAGCTTCAGCTCAATTGGTATTATAACATAACATTGTGAAATAATTCTTTTTTCTTAAGGGGATAAGGAGATCTATTTCTAGCCCACTGTGAATACATTTCAAAATATGCGGATATATACAAATGAGTATGAAACTGTAACAGTGCTATTACATTCTTGCGTACAAACTTACATACTGGTAAAATTTTCGCACTTACGAACATGTTTTTCCTCATTAAAAATTTTCTTACGAAATTACTTTCTCACATTTTCATTTTCTTAAATTTTATATCATTTTAATTGAGTCTATAGAAGTAGCGTCGATACCTGAGCGCTTACAATACGTGCATACGTATGTATGTACAGTGGCGAGCAGAAGTGAGTGCATGTTCACAATACTGAGTTTCATCATTCACAAAAACAAAACCATACAAGCAAATACAAAAAAACAAAATAATTTTTTATTTTATTCTTAGCAAAACGTAAACGTGTAACGCAAACAGTAAAAGTGTTATCTGGTCTGATGAGTCCATATTTAACCACTTTCAGCAAGATGGAAAACACTACCGCTAGCGAAAACCCGGGAAACGTGTTCAAAGATACGATATGAAGCAAAATTTAAACATGGCGGCGAAAATATAATGGTTTAGGGATGGTTAATATGGTGGGATGCTGGCCCTCTACATTTAGAAGACGGTATCATGCAAAAAAAGACTATCTATAAATTCTGCAAATAATAATACAATACAATTAATAATAATTACAATACAATACAATACAATTACATTGCAATTACAAATACATAATAATTACAATACAATTACAAATACAAATACAAAAATATTCTAATCATATACGAGCTGAGTAACTTCGACCATATGCCCGGTGTAGTGTCACAGGCCAGAGCCTCTGGTGGGAATCGAACCCACGACTCTCACGCTAATAGTCTAGCATACTACCCACTAGACTACGGGGGCGCTCCCATCTTCAAATAAAAAATGACATTATAACAGGGTTGGTCAAAAATTTTTTAATGCACCTAGTAAGAGGGTGACATTTTCTTTGTAGAAAAGAAAACACCATTAATTATTGTTTGTTTACTGCTTTTACTAAGAATAATATATAAAGTTAAAATTAACTTTTTTTTTGTATTTGCTTGTATGGTTTTGTTACTGTGAACATGCACTAACTTCGCTCGCCACTGTATGTATTTTGCACAATTTTTCGTTTGCGAATATATAAATGTTCTTACACTTACAAAGGCAAACGATGATGATGATGGATATAGCAAGAGTGGTCATGAGAGTTGAAACAGGTGCTGCATACATAAACATTTTTGTTCTAGTGGTTCTTTAATTGTTAATAATTAGAAAAGTAACTTTGAAAAAATGCCAGTTGAAGCTTAAGTTCAACAACTAAGATATTTAAAATAGATGTGGTAGAATAGTGGTTAGATTTAAAAGTAGTTTAGAATTTGCACCCGAATTGGTAATGAAACCTTATTAAAGAAAGAAAAAATTTCTTTTTTCTCTTTTCTAACCATTATAATATTTAATCGCCACAATTCCATGAGTAATTTGGCAAAATAATTAAATGTTTACAGAATATACAGAATGTTTAAAGAATTTATTAGAAAGAATTATAGGTCTCGCTCGTACTTCTATTACGCGTTTTCGATATAACGCAAACAAAGACTGATAACTGATTTGACAATCGCACAATCACTGGAAGAACATCCAACAAATTGTTTTTCATCAAATGACGAAAACTTTACTAGGAAATTTTTTCTTTTGAAGTTATACGCTCACTATTATTCATTATGTTTTTTAATTTATTTTAAATGAAGTATGATTCGATTTTCGGTTGTAAACGTGCATACATCTTTAATTTAGTGCCAATTTTATTTTGGAAAAAGCTTATTGGAACATAACTCTCAAATTTATATGAAAGGTAAGTCTTCCATAACGCGGAATTATTCTCCAACGTAGCCACCGCGGTATATAAAGAATTTATTATTAATATTCATCACAACACTATGCGAAATGGTGAAATTATTTCGAAACTTTCAAATATTTATATTAGAAATAATAATGTATTAGAAATAATAAGAGCTCTTATTTATGTTTTGGCGCAACTAAAATAAATTTTAGCGTTTAAAGAGATACGTCATTAAAAAAGTTAGAAAAATTTGAAATATTTATTTTATTTATAGTAATTCAATACAACAAGAACAAGTCTTATTTTAAAGTATTGGTTATTTACATTTAGATTTTAAAATTAATGTAAATTGGAAATTCAAAGGTAATAAAGTTAATTTGAAAAACATAATAACAATTTAAAGTAAACAAAAGTTAAACTATGTTATACAAAATTTTGTTTTAAAAAAGTAACATTTTAGACAAATATAACATGAAATAACAAAAAAAAGAAAAACATAACAATGAAAAATGCTTAAATGTGGCAGTTTAAAATGGCTTGCATTGAATATTAAATGTAATTGTGAGGGTAGTCGGCTCCATAGGCAAATAGAGCTAATGAAAAAGCGTTGCTCAGAGGCAGAAGACAATTTATCTTCTTTCGTCTATTAGACCTTGAAAATTTTATTCTCTGATATAAATACGGTGGTTGCTAATTGTAGATAATTCTATGCAAAAGTAGTAGTATTCGGCACTTCAGTAAATTATTAAACGTGATATTATAAATTTGTTTGGCATAATGTGATATGCTACTATTCCTTTTAATACCAAAGACATATCGTGCAATATTATTAAAGGTGATATTAGGCCTGCGCCTACTAACGGTTGGCAGCAAGTATGTTTTGATTAAAAGCATTAGGATATGTATTAGTATGAAATATTGCGTCGTCCAGAGATTTTGAAGCATAGCAAATATCTTTCCGCAGTTAGCTTTAATGTGATCCGACCAATTGAGTTGTTTGTTGATAATTACTCCTAGATTTTTTATGGATTCAACAATGTTTATATTTAAATTATTAATACGCATTGGTGGAAGATACGTCACAAAAGTTTTTTGTTGTCCAATAATTAATTTCTTAATTTCTTGGGGTTTAGGCTTAGTTCATTTGCGGATGCCCATAAGTAAATTCTATGCAAGTCCTGACTTATTAAACGTATACAATTAGGTGCATCATCCACTTCACAACTATTGTAAAGTTGCAGATCATCAGCATACATATGTACTTGACAATGTTCGATGGAAGATAAAAAAGTGGACTAAGTAGGGATCCCTGGGGTACACCTCTTGGCATTGAACAACTTTTCGATACGTTTGAGTCATGATAAACAATTTGGCTCTTATTACTTAAGTAGGATGACAATAATTTTAACGCAGTTTCGGAAAAATTGCACATTTGTTTCAATTTATGGAGTACAATGGAATGTAAAATGCTTTTGAATGGTCAAGCAGTATAAGAAATGTCATAGTATTACGTTTATCAAGCTGAAATCTGATTTCTTCAGTCACATCAACTAAAGCACTAATGCTGTAAAACCAGATTGCCTTACATTAAGCCTTTGATAAATACGGTAATTGGCCGAAAATTCTTATCCGGTTTTAAAATCGGAACAATTTTGGCATGTTCCCACATAGATAGGAAAGTAGAAATGGTAACTATCGTATTAAACAAATGGGTAAAATAGGTGAGTGTATAAGACAATGTAATTTTAACAAACTTCGGGTGCATCCCGTCATAACCAACAGCATTATATTTTACATTAAGAACGGAATCCAGCACCTCCTCTTGAGTAAAGTTCATAAAATTGAATTCATGTATTTGTTACCGACTTAGGATTACATTGTCGCAAAAGTTAATATTTATATTTGGCTTGGGAATATTCGCAAAATTGACGATTTATTTCGTTGACATCTATTACCCCCGCGCTGGCATTGTCACGATTGACTATACCCATCAAAACTCGTAACATATAAGTTTGAGCAAAATGTTTATGTATGCCGTTGGAAAGACTAATCTATTCCTTTTCTAAAAGACTTTGGAGTTTAAAAATAGGTTCAAACATATTGGGGTAATCAATAATTTTCTGTGAAAAGAAACAAAAAATAACAAAATAAAATTTTAGTCTTACTAATTAATTCATTTCTACAAACAAAACAAAAGTTATTTTTATAAGAAAAATAAATAACCAAATCTGGTTGTGATTAGTGAGTAAGATAAGTTGTCAGTCTATTAATAAAAGTATTAACGCCTATAAAATAAATATTCCTCAATTCATAACATCTAAATAATTTACTTGACCATTAAAACAATCAAATGTGGATTTTAATAAAGAATGTCTTAACATAAAATATTTTTTGAGTGTAACCCTGAAAAAAAATGTTATAGCATCCGACAACGAGTAAATAAAAGTGCATAAGCAATGTGTGTGAATTTTCTCTGTACAATTGTGCTATAAAATAGTAATCGATGGTGTATATGCATCTAGAAATGATTTTTAAAAAAGATTGAGGTGAGAGCGGGTCGTAATGTGGAAAAGATTTTGGTGAGAGCGGGTCATAATGTTAATAAGATTATGCTAAGAGCGGGTCGTAATATTGCAACCCGCCATAAGAAATTTTACTTCTACATAATGCACATTCTTTATATTCATATCACATATCCAGTCACATACTAACGAGAACAATTTGTAGTAGTTATTCATATTTTTAAAGCATTAACTAAATTCCTCGCTCTCATGATCGAATGACTTTAGTTAAAATTCTATTACTTGAGATCGCCGCATTCGTTTTCGAATAACTTAAGGAGGGCTCACGAAAAATATGGGTCTACTTTTAAGCTTATAACTTTTATCATAATTGAAAACCATTACATTGTTTTTATTAGTCATCTCTTTCAAAGTCCACGTGCTAAATTTCATTGTAATAGCAAAATTAGTTTTTTGGAAATGGGCACCCAACAAGAATAATTGAAATTTTCAATGAAAAACCGCGCCGATTACAAAAAACGATTGCTATGTTCGCAGGTGTTAACCAAAAAACAGTTTCTAAGGTAAGAATAAAACAATATAAGGAGTTTTTGAATATTGAGAGAAAGCATGGAAGTGGAAGAAAAAAAGGATTTGCCGACTAAAACAAAGCAAGTAAAATAATACATATTTTTCTAAAACACCCTAAAATGTCTGGAAGAAAAGTGGCTCAAAAAGTTGGATGCTCTGAGACCTTTGTCAGAAAAAAATTTTATACACAAAAGAATTCAAATATTATTTACTTTAATTGAAATATAAAATTAAAAAAGCCCGCCACTTAGTTATATTTCTATAACGAAAAGTGTAAGTCCAGTTATTTTTTTGGTGCGCACGCCTTATATCGAAATTTTAAGTTGTGGCATTCGATAACAAGTAAATATTAAAAAATAATTGAATTTTGATTTTTTGTGCTATATTATAATATTTATTATTGGTATTTAAAATTAAAAATATAATTATGCATATTAATCTTATTTTTAGCAATAAAACTTATATATTTGTTTCCTTGGATAGTTTTAAACAAAATTAATGGCAAACAGAAGCAACTAATGGTCAAATTTATGATGGTCCATCCCAATTTGGCAAAACATATAATACCAATGAGCGCCCTGCTAGTCTAGTGGGTAGTGTGCTAGACTATTAGCGTGAGGGTCGTGGGTTCGATTCCCACCAGAGGCTCTGGTCTGTGACACTACACCGGGCATATGGTCGAAGTTACTCAGCTCGTAAATGATTATATTATAATTTGTAATTGTATTATAATTAATAATAAATAAATAAATAATATAATACCAAATTCTGAGCAAGGTAAGTCGCTTTCAAATAGGTTATGGAATGAACTTGCGGACCGTTTGAACTCTTATGGTCCACCAGTGAAAAAGGCGGTAGTGTGGCGGAAAGTATGTCAATTTTTTTATAATATTTTATACTCAATAAAATTTATTTAAAATTTTTTAGGTTTTTGCAGACCAAAAACATAACGCTAAAAAGAAACTAAACTTCAACAAATAGTCAAAGAAAAAAAACCGGAAGAGGACTATACGAGGAATTATTGCTATCACCAGCAGAAGAACAAATAATTTAAGATGCAGTAATTGAAGCTGCTGTTGAAGACGTCCCTTCTGTTAATTCGGTGCACCAAAAACCGTAAATGTGGCAATTTCCAATGAGAAACAAAGTTTAAGTGCTTTTTTAGAAGACAGAATGGAATATGATGAAGAGAATGGTATGGGAAATTCTCAAGAATCTGAAAATATGGAAAACCAACCGTCAAAAATAAAGAAAGTAAACTCTAAGTCAGAAACTAAATTAAATCTTTTAACATCAAGTCTTTCCAACGCTGAAAAATACTATTTTGATTTATGTTCAAAACTGGATCACCTTTTATGAGCAAAGAAAAATCTCTCAAACTTGGAGAAGAAGTGCACTCTGTTAATATGGCAACAAAAAATTTGGATTTTCGAATTAAAACATTTTAGGCACATGTTAAATGATTGCATAATTTATATAAGAAAGAATGCAATGAATTCAATTTATGATTTGTTAATACAAAAGCTCGTTTTGTAGCATAACAAAAAAAAAATCATTAAGAGATGAATAACTTAATGTTAATTTTATATGATCCCTTATCTTATTACCAATTTTTGTTAGGCTGGTTTCATTTTCAAGTTCATAAATTTCCAAACGATGCCATTTTTTTCGGACTGTAACGACTCCTTTTGTCATTAATTAGTATTTTCCAGCGCGCTTTCAGAATATCAATTGTTCTTCCAATAACCCATCTGCCTTTGAATGTATGTCGTTAAAACGAGCTTCCATAGAGCCTTCGGGTGGCTTGCTATGTGCATACCCTGAGTTTATAAAAAAAGTAATTAAAAGTAGCACAGTAAATTACTGATTTATTTCACCTAGAAGCCAAAAATTGTTCGTTCTGCTGTTGTTAAATAGTTCTTCCAAATAACTTCTTTACTCCAAATATTCGCACTTGATCGAATGGTGTGCTGCTCTTCCGTATTTTGAATTAATTGCTAATATTTTATACTCATGGTCACATATCTACATATAAATTTATCATAGTGTAAGATTTAATAAAATTATGAAAACGTACTACCATAATGTTAAGGCTATGGAATCCTTTTCGGTTATCAAACATATGCTCATTACTGGATAACCTCTGTAAACCAAAATGTGTGCCATCTACACGACCTATTACTGTAAATAGTCATTTAAACACTAATTCAACATCTTACAAAATTCCACTATTACAAACCTCCTGGAATCTTATATTTTGTTGTGGATATGTGAACGCATATTGATATGAGTTTTGAGGTTCGAATTTAATAAGTATCGGGCAGAGTTTAGTTGTTTACATATTTGCAATTGTCCATGCCTACTGATAGTCATTTCCAACAATGTATTGGAAACTTTCGCCAGCTAAAAGCGAATGTGTAGCTGTAAGTTGGAGTTTTGGTGGCAATGCAGTTGGCATGTAAGTTGATAAGGTGATCTCAGACAACATAAAATTGGAAGCTTCCATCGTCAATAAATCGTTTTCGAAAGTAAGAATTTTTCAAGAAATATTCTTAAAAGTAATTTATTTCTTTTATACGCATTGTTGGATAAAGGATCACTTTTGCTTCTCATTATTCTTCTGTTACGCATGACATAGCATTCGTCTTCTTCATCAGATGAAGAGTAATAAAATAAAAACAAAGGATCCTTTTTGCTAGAAGAGAAAATCAATTTATCAAGAAATATATAAGTTTTTAAAAATTTTACTTTTTTACTTATTATTTATTTTTACATTTGTTTAAATTTTTTTTTGTAAGAAACATGTTTTTATTCTAGTACAATTCAGAAACTCTATTATTTTTTTTTTTATATAGTTCGATTCGTATACTATCGAATATCACAATTTGCTTATTCGATACGTTATGAAATTTTATTCGATTCGAATGTTTGTTATACAAGAACCTCGTATTGGCCCCAGGCTTTACTTACATTATGTAGGATTTGACTAAAGATATCTTTTAATCCATCTTAATATATTGTAATGAAGTCATCTGTTATTTCGACCACGTGATTCTGCAGAAACTAATGCACCCATTATGATTTGGTGCGGCCTGTAGAGCGGGACTATCATTGGCCCATACTTCTTTGAAAATGAGAACGGTGCGACCGTTACGGTCAATGGAGATACCTACCGCACCACGATAACCACTTTTTTGAAACAGGGGGGTTACCGCATATTTCGATTCAAAGTAAAATTCTTCGAGAGCGATTTCCAATCGAAAGCTAAACTGTACTGTGTAACTCGTTCGAAATGATGGCAGAGTTGTATTTACAAGTAAATGGAAAATGTTAGGAAAACTTGGAGGCACTGTAACAAAAATGTCTAAATGGACGAAAATTTCCCATAATAAAAAATATACTGAAAATACAAATTTTAGTGTTATAGCGAAAATTATATGAGATGAAATAAAAAACAATATGAGAAGCGATTAGTAAAAGAATAGTGTATTTATTCACAAGAAACAATACAAGTTCAAATTTCATTTTAACAATATAGGCACCAAGTAAAAAGAACTTAAAACTTAAATAAAAACAAAAATAAACACAAAATAAATAAAAAAAAAATTCAAATTTAATGAAAAACTAAATTAAAAATTCTGCTTTTAATGCGTTACGTTAACCTAGCTTAACCTAGCTCTATATCTACAATCCTATTTACAGTTCTAGATGTTGCAGTCTTAGTTTCGATTTTTCAATCTCATTTCACTTGTTAGTTCAAATTTTTCTTTTTTTCATTAAAACTTTTGTTATGCCAGCTCAAGTTTTTCTTTTTGTAGCTCATGTTTTTTCAAGTTTATACTGGCGTTCTGGAGTGTCTGAGCTTCTTTTCAAATATTTTTGCACTCCTGCAAGTTGTTCAGATACTTTCTTCAAAATTTTTGTCGAATTGTCTTGGTAAGCTATTTGGTTTTCTTCCTACCTTTCCAAAAGAGCATCCTTATTTAACCTTTTTCTTACCGGACGCTGTGAACTGGACTTTTTATTAATCAGTTCCTGGAAGGATAATTATGAATCTGCGTCATTTCCATCATTGATATAAATATCTTTTTGGAAGTTTTATTTGATGATAGTGTGGTGTTTAAAAGATTTTGCACCAAGCTCCAAAGTCTCACTCATTGCACTAACAGCCTCTTCGATGAATAGGAAATATGGTGTTTGCGGTTTCAAAGGTGTAAGTGAACAGTATCGGCTTGGTCCCCCACCTGTTCCGGAAATACTGCTACGGTTTTGACGATATTTAACCTTCACGTAGTTTTTGTAGTCCGCCCAAACCTAACAAATATTTACTAATAGATTATTAAAAATATTTATTTTATTTATTTATTTTATAGGATATCACATACAACAAGAAATTAATCAGCACGTTCAGGTGGTCCAAATGCATTTAAATATGTGCACCATTTTTGTCACATATTGTTTGATTTATTTCGAGCATCTGGAACAGGGGTTACCAAAAATTTGTTGGTTGTGTATTAGTGAGTAATAGAGAGAAAATAAGTTGTGCGAATTTATTTATTTACAGCCATAGAAAAGTGATAGTTATATACGATATTTTGATTTTCATTTCATCAACATATCTATCTTTGGCATAAAAATGTTAGACATTAAATAAAAAATAAAAAACCCATTTTTTATAATAGGTAAAACGCGAGCATTCAAAATTATTTAAAATATTTGTGTTATGGGACAAAATAAAAAAAAATTAATTTAGCTAATAACATAGAAATTTTTTAACATAAAATATTATATGAGTGTTATTCTGAAATAAAATGATTAAGCATCCACCACACATGTGTTCTTGTCGCAGTCTGATCGACAACTAAATCAAACAACAAAAGAATGCGTGTGAGTTCTTTCTGCACAATTGTGCTATGAAATGGTAATCCCTGATCTGAAATATTCAGATGATCTTTTGCGAAGTCAGGATGATTCGACATGAATTGAACCATTTCTTCATATTGTTTTTTATTTGAGTATCCATTAAAAGTTTCAAGAGCACAAATATTTATTTCTATTTTATTTATTTATTATCTTTTTTATATATATTTATTATTTATTTTTATATAAATGTTATAATATTTATTATTAACATTTAATCGTTTGTTTTACCATTTTATTTATTTTAAATTGTTAAAATACTTACATTTTTATTTTAAATTGTTAATTTAAAACAAAATAGCTTTCGAATAATTTTCTAACGCTTGGACGATCCAACTTGTCACAATTGATTTATTGCGTCAAATGAGAATTAAAAAGCCACCATACGTAATGAGATTGCCGAGATACATCCCCGTACACTCGAAAAAGTGCATAAAAATTGGTCCGATCGAATTAGGTACTTTGAGCACAGCCGTGACAACCGTATGAATGAAGTAATATTCCATATTTAACCGAAACAATGATACTTCACATCAAATTTGGAATAATTTGGAAAAATTTCATGGTGTTTGCATTTTTAAATCGCCCACCCTATATATTTCTGTAAACAAATGTATAACCTTTTGCACATTTGTAAAAATATCCTTTCGAATTTAAATAAAATTACTCAATTCATGATTAAAAAACGTCGAATAATCCTTAAACATTATAATTATATACATTTTCTCAAAAATCTTTTTTATAATTTTTCATCTTGATTTTTTTCCATATATAAGAATCTTTGGCAAAAGCAGTCGTGAGCTAGGATCTATTTTATTTTTACAGCGTTTTTCTTCCTATCTCAATTGTGGTCTTACAATCAGTATGTGGTGTTGTCGTACTTTTACTGAATTTTATGAATTTTGTAAATAAAAACAAATATTGTTAAGGTGTTTATTTGTTATTTGTTAAACAAAAAGTAATGTTATGTATAAAATTAATTTACAGTATTTTAAGTTGCAGACGTACAATATGGACGTCTGGGGTTTGGTGAACGACCTTACGTCTAATAAGCAAACGCAGTAGCTACTAGACTACGGAGATCTCATTTACAAATATTTACCTACGTAAAATTCATCACGAAAAATTTAATTAAATTCCTTCATGAGGCCATTTCATCTGCATAGAGGCGAACAAATTATCGCATAAAACTCTATTCAATGCCGAAGGTAGGATGAGATAATGAACCCAGTTGTAAAGTGGTATTCGACATGTGGAACAGAATTTGCATTAAATCTATCAAGGTTCCATATCTCTGACATTTTGTTGTACTATATTCCAGAAGTTTTCTATCAGATTGGGATCTGTAGATAGTCTGGGTCGTGGTAGAGTGCGTAGCAAGGTGGCATATTTTTATTCGAAATAGAAAAAATTCAAAAGTTTTCAACAACGTCCGTTACTTTTTAAATATGTCTTATATATGAAAATTATAGCCAAATTTTAGACGATTTTCTGCAGACGGAGAATAAAATAAAAAAAAAAAAATATTAAAAATGCAAATTACACCGAAAAATCTCCATTCAAAAACCTCATAAGCGATCAGAATCTGTTCAACAAATATAGTTACAGCAAGTCTTGGTCATAATTATTTATCACTACAAGTTAGAATTATAATTTGGCCAATAAAACGAAACTTATTGCACTATGAGACAATTACAAATTTCTACTGCATTTCATTGAAAACCTATCTAAAATATATAAAATTTTTTTGATAATTATTGTTGTTGTATTCTCCTATTAAGTAAAAATTATGTTGGATCAACGAGGTACATATATATGTACGTATTTATGTAAGAATAAAAGAGCAATACCCTCATACAATCCAATAATTTTGGACTTTTTGTGATTTTTTGTAATAAATTGTGCAAATTAGAAATAGTATTTGAGTACAAATTACAATTTTGAAAATAATAATACTATTTTTAAAATATTGTATATATTAAGTTTTTAGATTATGAATTTCATACACACTGTTTTACATATTTGGCCGTACTATTGTTGGAGACCAATTGCAGTATATTTCAAAAACTATTTACCACATTTTAATAAAATGAAATTGTTTTAAAAATTGAATTTCTATTTAAAAATAATTTGATAAAAAATTTCATTTAGTATACGCAGAGCATATTCGAAAATTATTTCAAATAATAGGTTCAAGTTTCCTAGCGGTCAAAAAAATTTTTAAATTTATTCTTGTTTGTAAATATACTCCGAGCGCCAAATGAAATAATTCTTTTTTTTAGGATAGCGAGAAAAATAAATGAGAATACTCGAATAAATTTCCAAAAATAAAAACGATTAGTTATTACTTATAAAATGTTAACACAAAAACAGCAATTCAAATTTAAAATTATAGTGGGTGTTGACTCACTTATGGCGCTCATTGTATCTTTTTATCAGAACTCATTTGACTTATAATATATTTTTTAGATATATTTTTATATCCTTCTCTGATATAAAAGCTTCCGCGTGGAAAACATGCCTTATATCCGCTCAGACGCAGAAAATTTGTGAAATTATTGAAACCTTTTCAAAAATTCAAATAACTTTTCCCGTTACGCAGTACCTTTTTTTAAATCAAGCTAGAAAACAAACTGGAAACAACGTTTTGACTAACGCGTATATTTTAAGAGTAGAAAAGATGGTAAATAGTTTGTCGAGGTAGCCTCATAGGATGTCTACACATCCGGCATGTGCAGTAAGTCCTTTAAAATCCTACCTTCGACAAAAAATTTCTCCATACACGATCGCGTAAGAATTACTGTGAACGAGTGTAGCTTAGCATGGCACCACCTTTCAAGATCGTGATAGAAAAGATTTACAGTGAACTCGCAGAAACGTGAATTAATTTCCACAAAGCGTGTTCATGTTTTCGATATTGTCCACGTCTTTTTTATTATATCCTACCCATTTTTAATAATGTTTGGTAAATTTTTGGATATTACTTATGAAATTCAGCAGCACACAAAATTAGAGCGTTGATTCCGAATCTTCGGTTCTTTACCAGCATAACCCTTTACCATAATTCGTCGGCATTGTAAAGCTGATTGTTATACATATAATCCCAGCTCTTACATTTATCTCTCAAGTTTAATTTAGATAGACCCACTAGTTGCAGTTGCGCAGATAGTTTTTCCTCAAAAATTTTCAGTAGTTTAATGACATTCATACCTTTGTTTAAATTTCTGTGGCCAACAATCACGGGCAGTGATTCCACAATTATTGATTTCATTAACGGTAAGTCTTTGACTCCCGTGGTTAAAAACCATTCTTAGTACCTCTTTTATTAACTCTTCTTATTACAGATTTTATATTACACTTCTTCGAAAAATCTGTAACAGAAGCTCCTTTCTTAATAACTCTTAAAAAAGCTGCAACTCTTCATGTCAAAACTTTATGTTTTTGGAGACACCTATAATAAGCTAGATTTAAAGCAACTGTTAAGAATAATTTTTATTTACGTACAATTTATATAATTACTTATTCATACAGCTAAATTAAAGCAAAACAAAGTGTTTTATGCACGTAGTTGTAAAATTTATAAACTTAATTATCCATATTTACATACATATCGCTCCTTTATTGCAACATAGTCATATCTCAAAAAAATTTGAACTTGGCAAAATGCGATTTAAGTTTTCAAGATATAAGTCCTATGATCTTATTGCCGCAAACACTTTTTGCTATTACTTCCGTTCATCTTGGATTATAAAACCGATTTTTTTTATCAACATGTACAAAAGGTTTAAAAGTGCAGTTTTGCTCAAGTAACTACAAATTTATAATTTTTTGAGATATGACTATGTTACAATAAAGGAGCGATATGTATGTAAATAAAAAAATCATTGAAAATTTAAGTTCACATGTTACAGCTTTCAACTTTTGTTCATGTTTTAGAAAAGTAAATGCAAAAACAAAGTGTTCATATTTCTGGAGTGTTCACTTTTGTGGGATATTCACGTTTCCATGAGTTTACTGTACTTACTATGATAACAAAATCGGGTTTATTACTTAAAATACTTAAGGTGCAAATGGGGAGGATTGTAACTGAAAACTTGTTGGAAAATCAATAATTTTATTTGGATTGAAAGGGAATTAATTTTGTGTATGTGTATGTATGGATATTCAAGTCTATATTTGTAATTATCACTTGACTTATTATAAGTATTTTGTAGGGATTCTTTACAATTTAATATCCTTTCTTTATTTTTCTTGCTTTGTGTTTCATTTCTATTTGAATTACTTGTTTGGACTGTAAAATCCGTGTGACTGATTTTCACCAATAAGTTCACCACAACACCACCAACAGTGATTTAGATTTTTATTGTGTAATTTTTACGTAGAAAACAAACCAAAAGACAGACAATGAGAAGCATAGATAGACTACGAGGTAATACAATACAACGATTTTTTAATTTTCAGTTGCTTAAACTTTTTCAAATGAAAAGGGTACACAAATACAAAGTGTTTCTAAAGTAATATTGTAAGATTTTGGTTTAAGAGAACAAAGTAAAAAACCATTATTGTATGTTCCTCCATTGATTACAGCCAAAGATGGGAAATTACTTCCGGAGATTCTGTTATCTTCGCAAAGATTATTATTGGTAAATCGACCAGTTGATATCTTAAACACGACAAAGTTAGTACTATTCACAAAAAGATACATAGTCCATCAATTTGCTACACTTGTATACATGGTGCAACTTTCACTCTATCCAATAGAGCCAAATACTTTGGAAAAACAAATGAAACTGAGACAATAAAGCGGCAATTGCTGGTTATTAATTCATAGAGAAGTTAGAAATCCTTTCGAGATATTTATATTCGATATAAGATTTTATAATGATACCAACCCTTTCTATGTGGCCTATCTTAACCATGATAATGATAACAAGTACTCTTAAAACGATATCATCTGTCCTAACCATACATGTTGATGAATCACAGGGCTAGCAACGCGGCAATGAGTTCGGCTATGACAAGATAATAGAAATGTAAAAGAAATGGTCATGCCAATATCTTGGGTGCAGCTGACCTCGATATACCCATTTCGAAAATATTGAATATATTCAAGTATTCGAGTCAAAGTCTGTGTCTTTTCAGAACAGCTGAATTTACATTACTCGATTACTGTAGTACTACTTAGGCTAAAATAATGGCTATATTGTCGTTGAAAGAATCTGATATCAGATTTAACAACAGGGAGGAGCGTGTCTACACCATATTTTAAAGTTACAAACATCATGTATGTTTTCAACTTCGTTATTGTTACATAAAGCACGTATTTGAATTTCTTTTATCATATTGAACTTTTAATATTCACATCACAATATGACGTTCAAAGCAAAACTGGACTTTCGTGTATTTTAAGTTTTTGTGAAACGATTGCGTTTGTGCTACTTTTGGCAAACGACATTTTTCGTATTTTTTCTTTAACAAATTTAAAACACAATTCGGTTTTTTACTCCTCTTCACAGTTTATTTCATGTTGTCATCTAGCATTCATATTTCTTTCTGTGTTATTTTTTGACTTAGTCTATGAGAAATTCGGTGATATTCGTTTTTCGTTAAATTTTTAACTTCAACATTAAAGCATTGTTCAAAATCCATATGAGAACATATACGTATACATATACACTAGTTTTCCGATTTAACGATCATTCAGTTCTACGAACATTGCATTTAACGAACAGGCAAAGTTTTCCTATTAGTACCTTAAATAGCGAACAAAAATTATTTTTCGTACTCAGTTTAATGAACAAATAAAAACATTATTTGAATAAAATGACATTGACAAATATAACAAAAAACCTGATGGGGAGGATGTTGACCAAAACATGGATCCCAAAATAAGACACGAGGATGCAGTCAAATATTTTGAAAGCTGCATTAAATAGACGCAGCAAAATAATATTGATTTTTCAAAATCAATGATTTTAAGAAAGCTTTAAGAAGAAGCAGTGTTTTTGTTCCTTATGTGTACTAATGTAGAATGAATTATTATTTTTTATTATTTTAATAAAATGATATGAACTATTGTGATATGAACTATTTCCTTTTTTGGTATTATTTTTATAAAAAAAATATAATTAATTTTTATAAAATACATTTAAAAAAATATTTTATGTAATTTTAACTTATTTTCATACTAAAAACTCACATTTAAGTTAGTACTGCATATAACGAACTTTTCAATTTTACGAACAGTCCTGAGAACATATTGGTTCGTTAAATCGGAAAACTACTGTATGTATACAGTGGACAGCAAAAGTCTTGGTACTCCAGTATATTTTGACAAAAAAGTTTGCATAGGCTTAATACCCTTGCACATAATCCCCCGATATGACTTCAAGAGAGTATTTAGGAGATCTTTTGAAATAACTTAACCAAATTCCATATTCCACTCCATATTCCAAATGGATTACATGAAGTGCTCCCATAAGGAATATTCTATTAAATACAAGGGATAGCATTTGGGGGTTCCTATAGAGCGGTCTGAAACTTTTCCTTCCTTTAAGAATGTAGTATATGTAAGTGTTTCATCCTAAAATGTTTACGTTCTTCTAAAATTCAGGATTATTTCTTTACTGAATTTGGAAATTAAGATTATTTGTTTTTCTACATTATTTTTATAATTGTTATTGCATGAACATTACATTGTAAAAGTTTACCGATGTTAAATACAGGTTTCATCACGATTTTCTTTTGTGCATTTGCATTCTGAATATTAGTGAGAGCTTTTACTTTTAAGTATTACTAAATAAATAAGAATTTTTACTCTCTAAGCAACTAGCAATCGAATAAGAAATTTTTAGTGGAAATAAATAATTTGATATTGAAATTAAAATAAATACATACACTGCTATTGAGTTTATTACAGTAGCGACGAAGAAAACGACTTATTTTTAAAACTGATAAATTTTTTATAAATATAAATTAAAAGCCATGGCCAATTTAATTTTCGGAAAAATGCCTTATTTTGATCACACTCACAAAAATTGGACGGTGTATCAAAACCAATTAGAACAGTTTTTAGTCACTAATGAAATTAAAGATGCAGCTAAGGAGAAACCCATCCTATTAACATCAGTGTGTAAAACATCGTATATGCTATTGCAGAATTTAGTGAGGCCAGCAAAAGTGGAAGATGTAGGTACAACATATGATACTTGCATGTTAGCAATGAACAAACATTTCAAGGCTGCTACATCGGGTTTTGCTGAGTGCTACAAATTTTATAATGCCAGTAAACTAGTCAATGAAAAAATAAATGAATGGGCCGTTCGAGTAAGAGCACTAGCAATGCATTATGAATTTGGTGTTAACTTGGAAACAGCTATTCGGGATAAATTCGTAATGGTGCTGGAAAAGGGTCCGGCTCGTGATAAAATTTTCCTGGAATCTATGGATTCTTCTTTCGAAAAGGTCCTGGAAATAGCCAACAATGTGGAGTACACCAAACATCAATATAATTTAGTCCATGAAATTAATAGAGGTTTAAATTTTATAAAGAAGGTCTGCAAAAAACCAACAACGTAAAGTATCAGCAGAACAATGTAAAGTATGTGGGTACAGGAATCATTGGAGTGACAACTGTAAGTTTAAAAATAACAAATGGAATAATTGCTTTTAAAAAAATGTGTAGTGTAAAAGCTATTAATTTCATTGAAAATAGTGATGTAAGTATATATTGTATTTGTAGTACTGATGATGGTCCTATTAAAATTAAAATTTTTGTAAATGGAACTTGATACAGGATCAGAAAATAATGTTGCCTTGGTTAACGTGTGGTTGAGATCATATGATGGCACAAGTATAACTGCTATTGGTGCATGTGATATCAGGTATGGTGATAGAATAGAAGTAATTCAATGGTAGCCCGCCATTACTAGGTAGAAATTTTTTGAAAATGCCTAAAATTGAATTTGTAGCTTTTCCGATGGTAGTTTGGGAGAGTTTCATGGTGGTGAGACAGTTTTGAAAATGAAAAGTGGTACAATACCCACGTTTTTTAGACCTGTTGCTATAAAGGACAAGGTGGAAAAAGAGATGGATCATTTAGTGCAAATCAGAGTTCTTCAGCCGGTAAAATACTGTGAATGTAAAGAAAAATGGGAATATTAAAATTTGTGGGCATTTTATGGTCACTGCTACTATTTCAACATTTAAGGGTATTTTCAATAAACCAGGTTAATATATGAATTGGCTTCAGCACCTGCTATTTTTCAAAGGATAATGGACACCCTTTTAGTAGGGTTAGATGGAGTTGTTGTCTTTTTGGATGACATATTAATTAGTGCACCGAACAGGAGGTTGCACATTCAAAGACTTAAAAGAGTTCTTAGCATATATAGATTTCAAGTTATCAGCGGAAAAGTGTGATTTTTTTTCCAAAAGAATTCAATTTTGGGCCTTATAATTAATAAAGGTGGGTTACATATGAACCCAAAGAAAGTTACGGAAATATCTAATATTCCATATCCGACAAATGTTAAGCAACTACAATCTTTTTAAGGTGTAGTGAATTTTTATCGACGGTTCCTGCCAAACGTTTCAAACTTACAAAGTTCGTCTGTGACAATAACTGTTCTGCTGCTATGGATCAGCTTAAGTCTTTATTATTGGCAGATAATTGTTTGGCCCATTTTAATGCAGCTTTTAGGACGCGATTGACGGTTGATGCCAATCCTATAGGCGCAGTTTTATCATAAATCGATGATTAGGGAATAGAACGGCCAATAGAATTCGCGTCGAAATCTTTAACGTGCACTGAGAAACGATATTCACAGTTGGAGCGCGATGCAGTGGCAATCTTATTTGGGGTAAGGAAATTTCATCATTATTTGTATGGTCGTCAATTCACTTTGGTGACTGACAACAAACGGCTGCACCATATATTTAACCCAAAAATGGCAATTTCACTTATGGTCTCTAGTCGCTTTACCTAATCTGGTTGCTTTAACCTTATCTGGTTATCAGTTTAATATATGTCATATAAAGTCAAAGGGTAACGAAGCGGACTATTTTTCTAGATATCCCAGGAAAAGTTTACAGGATCGATTAGATGAGGATAAGTTTTTAGATTTTGAAAGAATAGTTAAGGGGCCAGAAGAAGAGCTGATGTTGCAGAAAATCAGGAGAATGATTAGATCTGGATGGCCTGAACGTTGCCAGGACTCTGAACTATTGTTATATTTTGTAAGACAAAAGGAGTTATCAGAGGAAGGAAATTGTATATTTTGGGGGTATCGGGTCGTTATTCCCACCCGGTTGACTGCAAATGTTGTTAGGATTTTACACGCTTCCCATTTGGTGTGATTAAAATGAAGGCAATGGCTCGTGACTGTTATTGGTGGCGCGGGCAGAGCAAGGACTTAGAGAAAGTTACTCGGGCTGGTATACGACAAGTGATAGAGTTATTGCTGTTCTGCTTGAACTTTTTGCCCGTTTTGGGCTACCAAAATATATAGTTTCGGATAACAGCACATCTTTTGTTTTCAATACATTTAAAAATTTTTTGGAAATGAATAGAATTAAGCAAATAACCACACCTGTACGACATCCAGCTACCAATAGCCAGCGAGAGAATACCGTTAAACTTGTAAAAAACGCATTAATGCGTAGTTTGAAAAGTGCGCCATCATTAGGTTTTAACACAGCGTTATGTCGGTTTTTATTCGATTATCGGAACACGGTACATTCAAGTATTGGAGTTTCTCCAACTACCTTAATGTTCAATAAGAGGAAATAAAGGAAAAGACTTAATCTTTTAACCCTAAAAGAAAAGTTGAGATTATAAACAATAGAAAAATTCAAAGTTTAAGATAAGTGAAAGAGTAATTGTAAAAGATTATACCACTCCAGGAAAAGTATCGTGGAAAAAGGACATAATTTCTAAAGTCTTGGGTAGACAAACTTATTTGGTAAAATTAGAATGTAATTGAGTATGGAAAAGGCGTGCAAACCAAATTATCTCTTGCCAACGACTATATTAGTTCCCTTTCAAAAAGTTAATCTTAGTTCAAGACATATAAATTTAGAAAAAAAAAAAAAATTGTGAAATTATAACTCACGGAAATGCAGGCAATGATACTGAAATTTTGAATAATCAAAACGAAAAAGGTTTTGTAAAGGGAAATACTAATAAACCAGTTGATAAAATTGTATGTACAGAAGACAAGATTGTTAGCAAAAGTGATTCTGCTACTAAATACAATCTATGATAACGAAAATTTAAAATTAAAAAAAAGGATTTATATAAGTATGTAAAACGTAAAGAATTTTGAATTTTTTTTTCTTTTCTCTATTATCAAAAAAAGAAAAAAAAAAAACAAAAAAAAACTCGAAGAAAAAAAATATAAGAAAGGGATATTGTAGTATATGTATGTATTTCAACCGAAAACGTTTACATTCTTTTAAAGTTAAGGATTATTTCCTAATTAAATTTGGAAATTAAGATTATTTGTTTTTCTACTTTGTTTTTGGTTTAATTTTTTTGTGCATTTGCATACTGAATATTTAATTTTTTAAAACCAACAGATACAATACATCCTTACTGTCTAAATACAACAAATACAATAAAGATTAACATTCATTCAACAAGAATAACATTAACAATTCAGAAATATAGTTAGGGTTTTCTTTAAAACTTCTTTAGACTCAGAAAAATCCTCCACTTTGTAGCATTCGTTAAAAGTTCTATAGGGTCGTCTAAAGGAATCATTATTTTCTAATCAGATCTGTAATAATTCAGTGAAAGCAGTTCAAAATTGCGAGTAGGTCGCACAGGAACTTTGAATTTCATTCGACTGAGCAGGAACTCTGAATCGACATCGCTTCGTATTAATCGCAGAATAAAAAGAGTACTCATCATGAAACGACGACTTTTAAGAGTTGGCAGCTTAATCAAAGTTAGTCTACTCCGATATGGCGGTAATTCATAGGAGTTCCATCCAAGAGCACGTAAACAGAAAATTAAAAACTGTTTTTGCACCAACTCATTGCTATTTATATGAACTGCATAACAAGGGTCCCATATGATAAAACCATACTCCAGGATAGGCCGGACAAGAGATATAAATAACATTTTAGTTAAATAAGGAACAACAAATGCCTTAGACCACCATTATGGATTATTAATGCAATAGAAGTTACCAATTTTGAGTGTCTAAAAAATGTCATGTGATTACAATTCTTAATGTTTAATTTCAACAAATTCAATTTGCAGCACTTACAAAATCTGTAAAAGTCAGTACTAAGTAAACCAATACCATAAACATTATTAAACGTGTTAAATATTTTAACGTCGTCAGAATACATCAGTACCTTGGAAATCAAAACAACTGCGGAAAGGTCATTTGTAAACACAGTGAATAAGACTTATTAACATCACTCACAAATACCAAGTCAAATATTTTCCCAAAGTCATTACAAACGGAATTAATTTGATAAAGGGATAGGCCAAAAATATTGTTTTCAATCGGAATTAAATAAGGTTCGTCAGATGTATCAATCCATGAAATCGAAGAAAGATTAAAATCATCCACTACAAAAACAGAATCACTCCGATCTGCGGGATTGTTAAACAACTTTATAGCAGCAAAATGTTTAGAATAAGTAGTATAGTTAGAATTAGGAGAAATATGAACGAGTTTTGTAAACTTTTGATCTCCTCAGTTTGACAACCACAGCGACGAATTCAATATCATTCGAATGAGTCTCAATGATTTCAGATGGATGTGATGAAGACACTGCAATTAGAACACCACCTCCTCTACGCGACTTGTGGTTGAATCGATATATCTGATAATTGTCACAAAGAATTTCAGCATTAAAAATATCGTCAGTGAGTCAGATTTCAGTGAAGGTAATAACATCAAATCTAAGATCATAGCTATTAATTAAGAGGTCAGTTAATTTAGTATTTAAGCCGCGTACATTTTGATATACAATATTCAGAACATTATTAGTCTTTTGATGCAGGTACATTAGTTGACGGCAATGAGCAATATTCGACTTAAAGTCATTTCTGGCTTTCTATCTAAAAGTGTATTCCCAAACATATCTATTCACAGGCTAGAAGTCCAGATTATCAACAGCGATCAAAATTTTAAACGAAGAAATTGACCTAGGTGCAGAAAATTTTAATTTCTGTATCCATATGTCCGTTTTAGCTCCCAATTTCGATTTAATGTAATTATCAATATCATCAGGCGTAGTGTCACTAGTTAATCGCGAAACAAACAAAGTTTTCTTAGGTGGAACAGCTTGAAGAGGTTTTGGAACTAATTAGGCATCTATTGTTCCTGTATGAGATAATAATGGTGAATTTTGTGAATCATTATCCGAACCAATATTGATAGACGGAATGCTCAAATAACGAGAACATGTTGAAGACGTTGAAGACGCAGAATTAGGATCAATGAACATTACGGAATTAATTACAGTCATCATTAATAAATTTGTCCAAACTCGAAAAATTTTTAAATAATTCACCAAAAATATTAGAGATTTTACTTTTAAGTATAAATAAAAATTTTTACTCTCTATGCAACTAGCAATGGAATAAGAAATTAAAATTACATACACTGCTGTTCAGTTTATTACAATGAAAAACAGTACAAAATTGTTTGTTTTATAAGATAACAAAAATAAATTAATAAAATAAATATAAAAACTATAAACTTTTATACAAACACTAGATAACTCGGCGAACTTCGACCCGCCGAAGAAATTGATTTTCTTTTATTGCCCAAAAATTAGCAGACACACATGTTATATATGTACATTAGAGCGACTCACCAAAAAAAGTGCTCGATATACCCTCCTAAAAACGAACCTTGGACTTTTTTAAGACAATATTTAAAATATTTCGGCTCCTGCTTCGACCTCTCGTGAGCTGGACCATTTTCAAAAAATGGTTTTAAAATTTTTTGTTCGGGGTTGTTTGTAATAAAAATGCCAAATTAACATATTTTAATCTTTAGTCGATTTTATTAAATACGGGTCTCAGCTTTTTTTTATGGTCACCCTAATATTAAAATATTAAATATTTTCTATTGCCCAAAATTGTTTATGTTGAAAATAAAAACATTTGACCTGTTATGGTATCTTTGCCTGTTACTGATTGAAAGGAAGTGCTTAAATAGTACTTACAATTTTTTTCAGAAATCATTTGAATCCCAGATTCTAAACGAGCTAAACATTTATTTTGTGAGTGATCATATTGTAATAAATTAAAAACTAAGAATGCCACCTAAAAAATATTCGCTATCTAAATGCGCAAAAAATGCAGTTAATTTACAATCATAAAGGATTGACGAAACTTCCGAAGAACGTTATGTTCATCTGAGTGTTGAAAGACTTAGAGCATCCACATCTGGAGCTGCTGAGACTCCAGTTCGACGCGATGTATGTTTAGAAAGGGAAAGAACACGATTGCAAAGAACAGTAGCTGCAGAATCACCAGTTCAACGGGATGTATGTGGACACTACGAGCATCAATTTCTAGAGCTGCTGAGACACCAGATCAACGTGATGTACGTGTAGAAGGAAAGAGAATACAAGAAATAACTTCTAGAGCTGATGCTGCCGACCAGCATCAACATTTAGAGCCACAGAAGGTACTGTTAAAATTTCAAGAAAATTAGTCCAGCCGTTTAGCCGTCTATAGACTTCCAACAAAAAACCCACAAACAAATTAACACACATTAATCTTAATATATATAGATTTTGATAAGAGTACCGAAGCACACCGGGGTTTAGCTAGTGTAGTTATAAACCATCGAATTAGCCGATTTCTAGGTATGTCTTAAAGGAGGAGGAATACCACGCCCATTTTTGGTGAGTTTTTCTATACCGACTCTGCGAACTTACTCACCAAATTACATTCGCCTACGATCAATGTTTCTCTAAATATTCAATTTTAAAGGTTTGTCACGCCTACTTTTTGCTATATCGAAATTTTTTAACCATCTAAACTTGATAAGCTTTCGAACAAAAAAAGATTGGTCAAAAGCGGTTCAGTAGTTTAAGAATTAGAATTAGGTATTACTTGAAGGAGCACGAATTTTAGGCCCATTTTTTATGGTATTGACGATATCTACTCTACGAACTTACCAACCCTATTTTATTTGTCTACGAATATTCAATTTTAACGATTTAGCGGGCTCTCTTAACATTTAGAGATGTGAAAAATACGTGCACAAAATTTCATGATAATCGGTCGATCCATTTCGGAGGAGTTTAACCACTAATACCGTGACAAGAGAATTTTATATATTGGAAGTTCATTAAATTGCTATTGCCGTACTAAGACTGTTGCTGTCCATTGTATACTACTACTACTACTATTAATCTACCTAAAATAATTTTGTTTAATTTGAAATATGTATATATGTATATTCATACAGCAGATCCGTTTCTGTTTTGCACGTATTTCGTGAATGTCATTTTTGGCATTAAGGACATGACGCAGTAGTTATATTTATTGACAACTTTCACTTCATCTATTATAGCATACTACTTTTATGAATTGCAAATTCTATCATAGTTTTGAAAATCTTCACTATCGATTTAGTAAGACTAACTTTTAAATCTCTAGCAAAACTTCAATTTCTTCCACCAATATGGCAGATCTTCTATATGACTGCCTCCTACAACATGCTTATGCAGATCGTTTATATAAATAAAAAATAAAGGCGATGACAAAAAGCATTCCTGTTTTTTCTTGACATTGTTTTATGCTAAGGAAAGTAAAAAAAAACCAGCAGAGATATTGCTATACATTATAGTTAACATAGCCTAAAGCCGCGATTGTTGAAGAACATACTAAATATGAGCATTAAAAACTGATAAATTTGTATAGGTTTTTTTCCATTTATTTAAAGTTTTATTTTATCTTTAGCACAATAGTTTCTCTTTCTATATTAGTGTTCAATGGCATTGGCATTGTAAAGCCATACAAATTATTTGTTATTACAGTGCTGTCGCGATAATATGAACAAAGTCTGTTTATATTTTCGAAATCGTTTATATTTACAAATGGCTTAAATTGTTGATGAAAATGTTGTTTTTTGAAAGGTAAAAATTTTTTCTGCTTAAATAACTTTTTTTTTTTTCATTAAATCATTTTATTTTTTCGGAGATTGTACCGATCCGATGACGCCGGAATATATTTGCTTTAAAAATAAAAAACTCTCAATAGTTTAAAGCCTTTCTGTAAAGTTCATATTTTGGAGTAGTTAATGGTTAAGAAAAAGTGTTCATATTTTGTTAAAATTTTAGGGTGTTCATATTATCGCGAGTGCACTGTATTTTCATTCATATTTTCCATAATGTTTTTGTAGTATAAAATAATTAAAATATTATTTTATTATATTATAATAGCATTAGTAAAAGAAATAAGTACATGAAGTACACGAGTTTACGAGTGTGCTACGTAAGAGGGTGGCTAAATACAACGATACATTCTTGAATGAATCGTAGTTTTAGGAAAAAAATCTTCACATTTTTCAACATGGTCTCCATTTCCCAAAAGAATATGGTTTCACGAGACCTTTAAAAAATTGTCTGGAAAGCAGGAAATCAAAATTTCGTGTGAAGAAATTTGGTGGAAGTAGCACTTGTTTCTTTTTATGACAAACCTATGTATTATTTTCCAATTGCAACAAATTTCTGGCAACATTACGTACGGAATTTTAAGAAACAACTTAAAATTTTTGTTTACAAAATTATTATTTTTTTACGTAATAAATAAAAATAAATTAATTTTTCTTTGAATTGTGTTTTTATTATAATTTTTTTTTTTTTTTTTCATTTTATATTTTCTTAAATATTGCTTTCAATTGCATATGTACGTATATTAATTTTTAATGTCGACATATTTTTTTGCATAGCCTTTTAAAACTTTTAAAATGACTCTGGGTATGCGAACCTTTTAAAATGACTTCATATTGTCTAGAAACAAATATTACCATATGGGCAAAAGTTTTATAAGAGACAATTACCGTGAATTGGTTAAACTTTGTTTTTGAGAAGCGATACAGAAAAAATTAAAACTCAAACCCACTGGAACCAAACATCAGTCACGATTTATGGTAAGGGCAACCTATACTTTAAAAATTTGTTTATTTCAATCATAATTCAAAATGAGTACGAAATACAAAAATGGTTTACAACAGGTTTGTTTTGTTTATTGTATAATGATGTGAGAGTGAAAGTGATATCACTTTTAGGCCCCACGTTGGGCGCCATTTTATAATGATGTGAAAGTGATAACTCTTTTAGTCCCTACGTTGGGCGCCATTTTATAATATGAGCAAGAGATAGATGACGAAGTGGATCTTTGAGCGTTTTGATATTAATACGCTTGTGTATAATTATATCTGAGCTGTAAAGAACAGAGATTTAAACTGTTACAGTCAGTGTGGCCAGATAACCAGCGTCGCTGGTATGCTCGCGTTTTGTCGGGCTGTGGCTCGCCGGATCGGGTGGTTCTTGCTGGTCATCTGAACCTGATATCCTCTCAGATTTATAAAAAAAATCCATACCAGCTTTCGATAAAAGAATTAAAAAAAAAACAAATATGCTAAAGGACCCGAAAGTGTAACAAACATAACGAGAAGAGACTGCCGATGTTATTGCAGCTCTACGACCGTCCCACAGGAATCCACCTTGATAGCTCTAGATCCTCCGCTGTCCCTCAATTGCCTTAAACTATGCTTACCCCGCCACCCTCCTATCGACTTATCTGATTTCCTTTACTGACTACTCTTTATTACAATAAAAAATACGTGAAACTACAAAAAATTAATTTTCAGGATAAAAATACAATTTATTAAATACCAAATATTACAAAAATCTAAATCTAATCAGTCATTTTCTCAATAAAAAAAAAAATAAAATTATGGATTTTTCTTTTTATTTCCTTCTATTACTATCCATAGATTTATACGTACGATAAAAGAAAAATATCGTCAACCCCTACAATCCGAGCTCGGTTTATATGGTCTGGACGGGTACCTCAATTCAATGAATCGATAAAAAACCCCGATCATATGATTGTGAATGAAGTTACCAAATATACTTAAATAAAAATTCAATATTCTTAAAGGTTTTTCAAAAAAGACAAGGAAATAAATAAAAGGAATCCGAAAATACTTAACTTCAAATAACAATAAACTCAGAAGTACTTAAAATTAGAGAAAAAGTAAAATTAGAAGTAATTATATTCAGGCAAAAGGTAAAGATTCGAAGTACTAAAATTTAAATAAAAAGGAGAACCTGAAGTACTTAAATTTAAATAATTAAATTTACAACGAGAAACTTTAGGGGGAAAAAATTGATTAAACAAAACTTCCGTATATAAAAAATTTAATCAAAAATAATTAAAGTCATAAGTACAAACAATAAGGAATACTTAACCACTATAAGAAATAAAAACGTTAATACAATAAAAACAAATTTTGCTTATAGCCCGATTGTTCGGTGTAACATTCTGGAATACCTGGTTTAATCCTCAAGGTTAGTAGAGCGCAAAGGTTGAGCTGGCACAGACCCTGCTGCTGGTTATTGTAGATGCTTAGTATATAGGTAGTAGTATGTTTATGGCGTTTCGGGGCCACTTTTTCCATACAAATTTGGGAGCATGCTCATAGTTTTTTGTATGGGGTTTTGGGGGCAAATTTTCCGTACAAATTTGGGAGCAACATATTTTTACTTTAAACAAATTTAAAGAGGTTTCATATTACAGTTTTTTATTTATTTTTTTTGTATTATTTAATGCTGAAAAAATAGAAATATAGTTATACGTGTTGTTGTTTTTGTTTTTAATTGTTGTTGTTTAGATAGAAGTTCTGTTTTTTGCTGGGGATGTGCGTGTGTGTTAAAATTTGGGAGCTTACATAGCTTTAAAATAATTAAATCGTTGCAGAATTGTGTGTGATCGATCTATTGTATACGCTTTGCATGTAGATGTGATTAATGTTGAAATTAAAAGAATGTTTAAAATTTTGAATGTGGTTTTGTTAATTTAATTTTTATTTATTTTTTTATATTATTTAATGTTGAAGAAATAGAAATATAGTTATACGTGTTGTTGTTTTTGTTTTAATTGTTGTTGCGTGTGTGTTAAAATTTGGGGAGCATGCATAGCTATAAAATAATTAAATCGGTGCAGAATTGTGTGTGATCTATTATATACCTATACGCTTTGCATATAGGTGTGATTAATGTTGAAATTAAAATAATATTTAATTAGTTCTTTTATTTGTTATAAAAGGGCATTTATTAAAATTAAAAAACATATTTACACATTTTGTTCAATGCAAAATGCGTATCACGTTACATACTGTCTGGCGCGAGTAAACAAAAAAATATTTAAAATATTTTTCATTGTGATATTTGATCTGTCGAATTCCTTTATCCATACAATTTTGGGACCATGCATAGTCGTAAAAGACTGTACTCTTTATTTAATTTTTTTGTATATTTTTTTATTGGAAAAATATTATTTTGATAAGGGATTTTAAAGTACGGTTTTCTTAATAATTAATTCGTTGCAGAATTATGTGTGATCGACCTATTGTATAATTGTATGTTTTGCATATAGGTGTGATTAATGTTTAAATAAAAAAATGTTTAATTTGTTTTATTTTTTATAAAAGTACATTTATTAAAAATAATAAAACATATTCTCACAGTTTATTCAATACAAAACGCATTTCGAGTTACATAATGTCTGGCGCATGTAGACAAAAATATATGATATATTTTTCATTGTGATATTAGATCTGCTGACGTATGAAAAATAGGTTAGATTGCGATTAAGTAAGTTGAACACCTGCATAGGAGGACATAAAAAGTTGTGGTTATAGCGATAACAGATCATTTTTTATAAAATATTAAACTCAAAAACCCCCCTTTTTCATTGTGATATTAGATCTGCTGATATATGAAAAAAAAAGTTTATTGTTTTGATCGCATGATAACATTGCACTAACATGCGCGAGCATGCAAACGCTGATTCAGCATAATTATTTTCTCATCAAATTGTTTGTAATTGGAGACGATGCAGGTGTGAAGCAAAAATATTAAAAACGCTTACACTGCAGAATTACCTTCACCTTCAGAACACACACCCTGTCCATAACTGAAATTTTGAAATGGTAATGAATTTTAACTGAAAAAGTACTTTTTTACATCAAAAAGTACGTTTTTGCACCAAATCAGAATTACGATCTAATCACACCACTTATTTATTTTGTCTGTTAATGCAGTAATAGTTGAAAAGCCCAAGACATAGAATATGTAATAATAAAAAAAGTTCTGGAAGCATAGCGGAGGTACTGCAGTATTTCTTAAATGAAATAGGACTGAAAAAAGTACAAAAGTACTAAATTTTCCAACTGTGACTTTTATAAAAGTACGGAAAAATTCAACTCTGACTTGTATATTAGCATAGCGGAGGTACCGCAGTATTTCTTAAATGAAATAGTACTGAAAAAAGTACAAAAGTACTAAATTTTTCAACTGTGACTTGTATAAAAGTACGGAAAAAATCAACTCTGACTTGTATATTAAAAAAATTTTTGCTATAAATAACGATAGTTGTTAGTTAACAGAAATATTCCTGTTTAAGAAAATCTATTGAACACATCATAAGTTATTAAAGAATAAATAAATAAATTAGAAATGGCTGGCGCTTTTATTTGTCAATTTTGCAGAAAAGTATTCACTCTGAATAGAAATTTAAGAAGGCATATTAGATTATATCATGATGGTCCGTCCACATCATGTAAATGTAAAACTTGTAATAAATATTTTCCAAATCATGCGGAATGGCATCGACACTCACATTCTCACACAGAAGATAACAAAAACAGTGAAATCAGTGTTTATTGCGAGCATTGTGCAAAATATATTCTAAAAACAAATTGGTATTATCATAAAAGGACAAATAAACACAAACTTAAATGTATTGAGAAATCAAACAATGGTTTGGATGTTGATGGTGTTAAATGCATAAAATCATCGTTCAATAATAGAATTATCACATATTTAGTTGAAAACAATAACAAAAATAATTTAATACCTGAAAACTTTTTAACGGAAATCAGAGACAAAATAATTAAATTATTAAGTGATGTGATTAACAAATATGAAAGCATAAAATTTAACATGGAACTGTTTTGTGAATATATGTTAATAAAGGATAATGAAGACAATTGTATGATTGAAATAAAGTCTCATCAGACTAAAATGAATATTCTTAGTATATATTCAACAAGTGATGACATTCTTAATACTTACAACGAGCAATGTGATGTAATAATTAAAAAGATGAGTGAATTTCAGGAGCGTGACAGCGGTTGGGCATTAATTGAAATATCACGTCTTGAGATAAACATTAATCAATATAAATGTATAAAAGGTTCCCAATACATCCCCCTACCACCGGAAATACAGAGAAAGTTTGCATGCATTAATGTTCAAAATAATGATGAGTATTGTTTCAAATGGGCAGTAATATCAGCATTATATCCAATGGAAATCCATTCAAATAGAATGGCGTCCTATAATGTTGTTAACATAGAAGATGAAATCATAAGACTGGAAAACAACATTGAAATAAATTTTACAAGCTTGAACTTTCCGCTTCCAGTTAATCAGATAAAAGTATTTGAGACCAACAATCCTGAATTGAGTGTAAATGTGTTTGCTTTAGATAATGAGAATAATATAGTTGGTCCGTATTATTTTTCGCAACAGGAAAAATCTAAGCACATAAACTTGCTGCTATTGGAAGATGGTGAAAAACTCCATTATGTATGGATTAAAAATATATCAAGGTAAATATAAACAAAGAAATATATAGACACTTAAAAACTTGGATTAATTAATTTGTTCCTTTATATTTACAGATTAATTAAAAGTCAACTAACAAAACACCGCCGATGTATTTATATATGTAATACATGTTTAATACATTTCCATAATGAGTCATCTTTGGAGAATCATAAAAAAGAATGCAATAAGATGGTAACTAAAATGCCTAGTAAAGAAAACAGTATGCTTAGTTTTAAAAATTTTAAAAAACAATTGGAAGTACCTTTTGTTGTATATGCTGATTTTGAATGTATTCTTGAATCAATTAATATACAAAATTCAACAAATGTTAAATCAGTACAAAAGCATATTCCATTTGCTTATAGTTATTATATTAAATGTTCATATAATTCAGATTTAAATATTTTTAAAATTTACAATGGTAATAATGCACCGCAACATTTTTTTAAAAGCTTAGTTAACGATATTTTAGATATTTACACTGAACATCTAAGTGTTATTAAACCTATGAATTCCTTAACGCCATTTCAACAGATACAACATTTTGAAAGCAAGACTTGTCATATTTGTGAAAAAAAATTATCAACTAAAGATAAGGTAGCTGACCATTGCCATCTAACCGGCGAATATAGAGGTGCTGCTCATAACAAGTGCAATTTAGAATATCAAATTGCGAATTTCATTCCTATATTTTTTCATAATCTTTCAGCATATGATTGTCACTTGTTTGTTAGAGAGCTTTCATCAATTGAAGGTGATATAAATATTATACCTTTAAATAAAGAACTTTATGTATCCATATCAAAAAGAATTACTGTAAATGAAACACAAACTATTGAGTTACGTTTTCTCGATTGATTTAGGTTTATGCCATCTAGTTTAGAGAAATTAGCAACTTATTTAACAGATAATGATTTAACAATAGTAAAATCAAACTATTCAAATGATGAAGAATTCAATTTAATGAAACGTAAAGGTGTCTTTCCGTACGACTACTTAGATTCTGAAAATCGTCTCAATGAAACTCAATTGCCTCCCATTGCAGTTTTCTTTAATAAATTAACTAACGAGTCGTGTAGTGTAGAGGATTATGAACATGCACAAAAAGTATGGAAGACATTTAAATGTATAACATTAAAGGATTATTTACTTTTATATTTAAAGGTAGACGTTCTTTTACTTTGTGACATATTTGAAAATTTCCGACAAGTATGTAAAAACATTTATAATTTAGATCCCTGTCAATATTATACTACTCCTGGTTTATCCTGGGATGCAATGTTAAAAACAACTCAAATAGAATTAGAGTTGTTAACTGATATTAATATATATAATTTTGTTCTGCGAGGTATCAGGGGAGGTATTGTTCAATGTTCTAACAGATATTCAATTGCAAATAATAAATATATTAGTGATTATGATTCTAACAAGGAATCAAATTATATAATATATTTAGATGTAAATAATTTATATGGTTATGCAATGTCAAAATACCTTCCATATAAAAATTTTAAATGGGTTGAAAATTTTGAAAATTTTAATGTTAATAGTATAGAAGAGGATTCTCCATTGGGTTATATATTAGAAGTCGATCTAGAATATCCATCTGCATTACACGACTATCATAATGATTTACCATTTTGTGCAGAGAATAAGAAAATTGAAAATATGAAACAGCGAAAATTAATTACAGATCTAAATGATAAGAAAAACTATATTATACATTATAGGAATCTACAGCAATGTTTAAAACATGGTTTGATTTTGAAAAAAATTCATAGAATTCTTGAGTTTAGTCAGTCTGATTGGTTAAAGAAATATATTGATTTGAATAATCATTATAGAACACTAGCTAAAAATTCATTTGAGCAAAATTTTTTCAAATTGTTGAATAATGCTGTGTATGGGAAAACTATGGAAAATGTTGATAAGAGGAAAGACATTAAAATAGTATGTGAATGGGAGAGTAGAGGTAAAAGACTAGGTGCGAGAGCTCTTATTGCTAAACCTAATTTCCATAGTTCACTCAAAATTCATGAAAATATGCATGCCATCCAAATGAATAGGACTAAAACTGAATATAATAAACCAATTTATATTGGTTTTTCAGTTTTAGAAATATCCAAATGGAAAATGTAGTTTTCATTATGATTATATAAAACCTAAATATTGTGAAAACCTTCAACTCAATTACATGGATACTGATTCCTTTATTTACGACATTAAAACAGATGATCTATATAATGATATAAAAAATGATATTAGTACACATTTTGATACATCTGCATATTCTAAAGACAATCCATATAATTTTCCGCAAATTAATAAAAAAGTATTAGGGATGATGAAGGATGAGTGTAATGGTAAAAATATTAAAGAATTCATTGGTTTAAGAGCAAAAATGTATTCAGTAAAAATTGATAGAGTTGATACTGAAATTAAAAAAATTAAAGGTGTTAAACAATGTGTAACTAAAAAGTTAAGTATAAATGACTTTAGGAAATGTCTATTAGATAAAAAATTATACTATGACACAATGTATATATTTAGATCTAAGGTACATCAAATTTATACACAAAATATTAGTAAACTAACATTAAGTTATTTAGATGATAAGCGATATATTAAAGAAAATGGTATCAATACTTATGCATGGGGACATTATAAAATAAATTCTCCATCAATATCACCATCATCAAATTTAAATTTATGTAGAGAATTTATGCAAGACGATGATGATGATATGTTTTTAAATGTAAATATATAGATTAAGTAGTTTATAAGAATGTAATATGAAATAATAAAGTACATACATATGTATATATTTGAAAATAAATCAGTTTTTTATTTCTTATCAGATGTAAGAATTATTAAAAATTTGTATAAAAAGGGAGTAAGTTAACATATAGGACTTATTTAAAAAGTAAAATGTCAAATTAGTTTTTCATTTAATTTAATTTTATATTTCACCAATAAAAAAATTATGTCTTGTTATTTATACAGGAAACTTTTTTTCATGTATATATTCAAATTATGATAAAACAAAAAACAATAGCACAACTTGAAACTTAATCTGAATTTCAAGGTTTTTCTTTTATCATAATTTGAATTAACGTTAAAATCTTTTGCTTTAAATATTTAAGAACAACCTTGAACCACTTTCAAGTTTATTTACTCTGAATTTGTCTGGGGTTTCATGTTTCCAGGAATTTCTTACACGCGTGACAAAATGCATATCAAAAATAGGAAAAAATGCATACATCCAGCAGAAATAAAAACAAATAAAAAATTATATGAAGAAATAGAATTAGAGTTATTAGTGTGATCGTTTTAAACTGAAAAGAAAGGGTAGGTTGGTTGTGTGATTGTGTTATTATTTTTTGTGTGATATAATGTTAGAGAAATAGAAAAGGTATGTGCACCTGTGTGATCGTTTTCGTGGGATAATAAGTCTTGGCACGTGTTAGTCATGATCAAATGTTTAAGAAATAGAAATATTGTTGTACATGATCTTTAATTTTAAACTGATAGGAAAGGGTTGGCTGGTTGTGCCTATATAATTTTTTTTTTTATACATGACGTGCACTTGCGCGGTCAGTTTCTTGAGATATGAAATTCTTGTCATGTTTAATCCTTAGGATACACACGATAAGAGATTTATATGTAAAAATAATGTTGACACTTATGCTTGGGGACATTGTAAATTCACCATCATCATCATCAAGTTTAAATTCATATGAAGAATTTATGCAAGACGATGATGATGAAATGTTTTTAAATGTAAATGTATACAATAAGCAGTTTATAAGAAAGTAGGTGTAAAAAAAATTAAGAAAAAATATAAATGTAAATCTACCTATTTATATACATTCACATTTGTTTTACACATAATAAAAAAAAAAAATTTAAAAAAAAAACATCTTTTTTTTTTGTTGTTTCATTTCAAATTTTGATTCAGTTTAATATTTATTCATTTTTCCTCTGCTTTATATTTGGTCTCGATTTGCTTTGCACCTGATCTCGATCTGCTTTATATCTGGTCTTGATCTGCTTTATATCTGGTCTTGATCTGCTTTATATCTGGTCTCGATCTGCTTTGTATCTGATATCGATCTGCTTTGTATCTGATATCGATCTGCTTTGTATCTGCTTATGATCTGATTTATTCCTGATTCCGGTCTGCTTGATGTCTTGTATATATATATATATATCTTTTGATATTGAATATACTATTTCGAGTTCTCTACAAACTTCATTCAATTAATTTATTCCTTTGCCTCCTCTTGCTAACCTTTTTGAAGTTTTGTAACTGGTCTATAACACTGACTGATAACCAGGTAAATGTAATTCAACAGGTAATTTGTTTATTAAGTTAATACTGCTGCTATAGCCTGCTAGGAGGCTATACCAACTGTATTAGCTATACTAGCAGACTATAACAGCAGTATTAACTATACTAGCAGGCTATAACAGCAGTATTAACTATACTAGCAGGCTATAACAGCAGTGTTAGCTCTGCTAGCAGGCTATACCAACTGTATTAGCTATACTAGCAGGTTATACCAACTGTATTAGCTATACTATACCAACTGTATTAGCTATACTAGCAGGCTATACCAGCTGGTAGCAGGCTAAACCAGCTGGTAGCAGGCTATATAGCCTGCTGAAAAACCAATATAAATTGGTTTATTATATTCAGTTTTAGTCCTATTCATTTGGATGGCATGCATATTTTCATGAATTTTGAGTGAACTATGGAAATTAGGTTTAGCAATAAGAGCTCTCGCACCTAGTCTTTTACCTCTACTCTCCCATTCACATACTATTTTAATGTCTTTCCTCTTATCAACATTTTCCATAGTTTTCCCATACACAGCATTATTCAACAATTTGAAAAAATTTTGCTCAAATGAATTTTTAGCTAGTGTTCTATAATGATTATTCAAATCAATATATTTCTTTAACCAATCAGACTGACTAAACTCAAGAATTCTATGAATTTTTTTCAAAATCAAACCATGTTTTAAACATTGCTGTAGATTCCTATAATGTATAATATAGTTTTTCTTATCATTTAGATCTGTAATTAATTTTCGCTGTTTCATATTTTCAATTTTCTTATTCTCTGCACAAAATGGTAAATCATTATGATAGTCGTGTAATGCAGATGGATATTCTAGATCGACTTCTAATATATAACCCAATGGAGAATCCTCTTCTATACTATTAACATTAAAATTTTCAAAATTTTCAACCCATTTAAAATTTTTATATGGAAGGTATTTTGACATTGCATAACCATATAAATTATTTACATCTAAATATATTATATAATTTGATTCCTTGTTAGAATCATAATCACTAATATATTTATTATTTGCAATTGAATATCTGTTAGAACATTGAACAATACCTCCCCTGATACCTCGCAGAACAAAATTATATATATTAATATCAGTTAACAACTCTAATTCTATTTGAGTTGTTTTTAACATTGCATCCCAGGATAAACCAGGAGTAGTATAATATTGACAGGGATCTAAATTATAAATGTTTTTACATACTTGTCGGAAATTTTCAAATATGTCACAAAGTAAAAGAACGTCTACCTTTAAATATAAAAGTAAATAATCCTTTAATGTTATACATTTAAATGTCTTCCATACTTTTTGTGCATGTTCATAATCCTCTACACTACACGACTCGTTAGTTAATTTATTAAAGAAAACTGCAATGGGAGGCAATTGAGTTTCATTGAGACGATTTTCAGAATCTAAGTAGTCGTACGGAAAGACACCTTTACGTTTCATTAAATTGAATTCTTCATCATTTGAATAGTTTGATTTTACTATTGTTAAATCATTATCTGTTAAATAAGTTGCTAATTTCTCTAAACTAGATGGCATAAACCTAAATCAATCGAGAAAACGTAACTCAATAGTTTGTGTTTCATTTACAGTAATTCTTTTTGATATGGATACATAAAGTTCTTTATTTAAAGGTATAATATTTATATCACCTTCAATTGATGAAAGCTCTCTAACAAACAAGTGACAATCATATGCTGAAAGATTATGAAAAAATATAGGAATGAAATTCGCAATTTGATATTCTAAATTGCACTTGTTATGAGCAGCACCTCTATATTCGCCGGTTAGATGGCAATGGTCAGCTACCTTATCTTTAGTTGATAATTTTTTTTCACAAATATGACAAGTCTTGCTTTCAAAATGTTGTATCTGTTGAAATGGCGTTAAGGAATTCATAGGTTTAATAACACTTAGATGTTCAGTGTAAATATCTAAAATATCGTTAACTAAGCTTTTAAAAAAATGTTGCGGTGCATTATTACCATTGTAAATTTTAAAAATATTTAAATCTGAATTATATGAACATTTAATATAATAACTATAAGCAAATGGAATATGCTTTTGTACTGATTTAACATTTGTTGAATTTTGTATATTAATTGATTCAAGAATACATTCAAAATCAGCATATACAACAAAAGGTACTTCCAATTGTTTTTTAAAATTTTTAAAACTAAGCATACTGTTTTCTTTACTAGGCATTTTAGTTACCATCTTATTGCATTCTTTTTTATGATTCTCCAAAGATGACTCATTATGGAAATGTATTAAACATGTATTACATATATAAATACATCGGCGGTGTTTTGTTAGTTGACTTTTAATTAATCTGTAAATATAAAGGAACAAATTAATTAATCCAAGTTTTTAAGTGTCTATATATTTCTTTGTTTATATTTACCTTGATATATTTTTAATCCATACATAATGGAGTTTTTCACCATCTTCCAATAGCAGCAAGTTTATGTGCTTAGATTTTTCCTGTTGCGAAAAATAATACGGACCAACTATATTATTCTCATTATCTAAAGCAAACACATTTACACTCAATTCAGGATTGTTGGTCTCAAATACTTTTATCTGATTAACTGGAAGCGGAAAGTTCAAGCTTGTAAAATTTATTTCAATGTTGTTTTCCAGTCTTATGATTTCATCTTCTATGTTAACAACATTATAGGACGCCATTCTATTTGAATGGATTTCCATTGGATATAATGCTGATATTACTGCCCATTTGAAACAATACTCATCATTATTTTGAACATTAATGCATGCAAACTTTCTCTGTATTTCCGGTGGTAGGGGGATGTATTGGGAACCTTTTATACATTTATATTGATTAATGTTTATCTCAAGACGTGATATTTCAATTAATGCCCAACCGCTGTCACGCTCCTGAAATTCACTCATCTTTTTAATTATTACATCACATTGCTCGTTGTAAGTATTAAGAATGTCATCACTTGTTGAATATATACTAAGAATATTCATTTTAGTCTGATGAGACTTTATTTCAATCATACAATTGTCTTCATTATCCTTTATTAACATATATTCACAAAACAGTTCCATGTTAAATTTTATGCTTTCATATTTGTTAATCACATCACTTAATAATTTAATTATTTTGTCTCTGATTTCCGTTAAAAAGTTTTCAGGTATTAAATTATTTTTGTTATTGTTTTCAACTAAATATGTGATAATTCTATTATTGAACGATGATTTTATGCATTTAACACCATCAACATCCAAACCATTGTTTGATTTCTCAATACATTTAAGTTTGTGTTTATTTGTCCTTTTATGATAATACCAATTTGTTTTTAGAATATATTTTGCACAATGCTCGCAATAAACACTGATTTCACTGTTTTTGTTATCTTCTGTGTGAGAATGTGAGTGTCGATGCCATTCCGCATGATTTGGAAAATATTTATTACAAGTTTTACATTTACATGATGTGGACGGACCATCATGATATAATCTAATATGCCTTCTTAAATTTCTATTCAGAGTGAATACTTTTCTGCAAAATTGACAAATAAAAGCGCCAGCCATTTCTAATTTATTTATTTATTCTTTAATAACTTATGATGTGTTCAATAGATTTTCTTAAACAGGAATATTTCTGTTAACTAACAACTATCGTTATTTATAGCAAAAATTTTTTTAATATACAAGTCAGAGTTGATTTTTTCCGTACTTTTATACAAGTCACAGTTGAAAAATTTAGTACTTTTGTACTTTTTTCAGTACTATTTCATTTAAGAAATACTGCGGTACCTCCGCTATGCTAATATACAAGTCAGAGTTGAATTTTTCCGTACTTTTATAAAAGTCACAGTTGGAAAATTTAGTACTTTTGTACTTTTTTCAGTCCTATTTCATTTAAGAAATACTGCAGTACCTCCGCTATGCTTCCAGAACTTTTTTTATTATTACATATTCTATGTCTTGGGCTTTTCAACTATTACTGCATTAACAGACAAAATAAATAAGTGGTGTGATTAGATCGTAATTCTGATTTGGTGCAAAAACGTACTTTTTGATGTAAAAAAGTACTTTTTCAGTTAAAATTCATTACCATTTCAAAATTTCAGTTATGGACAGGGTGTGTGTTCTGAAGGTGAAGGTAATTCTGCAGTGTAAGCGTTTTTAATATTTTTGCTTCACACCTGCATCGTCTCCAATTACAAACAATTTGATGAGAAAATAATTATGCTGAATCAGCGTTTGCATGCTCGCGCATGTTAGTGCAATGTTATCATGCGATCAAAACAATAAACTTTTTTTTTCATATATCAGCAGATCTAATATCACAATGAAAAAGGGGGGTTTTTGAGTTTAATATTTTATAAAAAATGATCTGTTATCGCTATAACCACAACTTTTTATGTCCTCCTATGCAGGTGTTCAACTTACTTAATCGCAATCTAACCTATTTTTCATACGTCAGCAGATCTAATATCACAATGAAAAATATATCATATATTTTTGTCTACATGCGCCAGACATTATGTAACTCGAAATGCGTTTTGTATTGAATAAACTGTGAGAATATGTTTTATTATTTTTAATAAATGTACTTTTATAAAAAATAAAACAAATTAAACATTTTTTTATTTAAACATTAATCACACCTATATGCAAAACATACAATTATACAATAGGTCGATCACACATAATTCTGCAACGAATTAATTATTAAGAAAACCGTACTTTAAAATCCCTTATCAAAATAATATTTTTCCAATAAAAAAATATACAAAAAAATTAAATAAAGAGTACAGTCTTTTACGACTATGCATGGTCCCAAAATTGTATGGATAAAGGAATTCGACAGATCAAATATCACAATGAAAAATATTTTAAATATTTTTTTGTTTACTCGCGCCAGACAGTATGTAACGTGATACGCATTTTGCATTGAACAAAATGTGTAAATATGTTTTTTAATTTTAATAAATGCCCTTTTATAACAAATAAAAGAACTAATTAAATATTATTTTAATTTCAACATTAATCACACCTATATGCAAAGCGTATAGGTATATAATAGATCACACACAATTCTGCACCGATTTAATTATTTTATAGCTATGCATGCTCCCCAAATTTTAACACACACGCAACAACAATTAAAACAAAAACAACAACACGTATAACTATATTTCTATTTCTTCAACATTAAATAATATAAAAAAATAAATAAAAATTAAATTAACAAAACCACATTCAAAATTTTAAACATTCTTTTAATTTCAACATTAATCACATCTACATGCAAAGCGTATACAATAGATCGATCACACACAATTCTGCAACGATTTAATTATTTTAAAGCTATGCAAGCTCCCAAATTTTAACACACACGCACATCCCCAGCAAAAAAACAGAACTTCTATCTAAACAACAACAATTAAAAACAAAAACAACAACACGTATAACTATATTTCTATTTTGTCAGCATTAAATAATATAAAAAAATAAATAAAAAACTGTAATATGAAACCTCTTTAAATTTGTTTAAAGTAAAAATATGTTGCTCCCAAATTTGTACGGAAAATTTGCCCCCAAAACCCCATACAAAAAACTATGAGCATGCTCCCAAATTTGTATGGAAAAAGTGGCCCCGAAACGCCATAAACATACTACTATAGGTGATATTTTTAATGGTGGATATATAGATGATGTATTACAGGATACTGTGAATCGAAGGAATATAGGTGACTTCGTTGATGGTAAGTATATAGACGATTTCTTTTATGGTTAGTATATAGATGACTTCGTTGATGATATATGATTTCTTTAATGGTGAGTATATAAATGATTTCTTATTCCAGTATAAGGTGGATAGGAAGCATACATATGACTTCTTTTATGGTGAGTATATAGCTGATTTTATATTGCAGAACAATGTGAATCGAAGGTATGTAGATGAGTTCGTTGATGGTAAGTATATAGGTGATTTCTTTAATGGTGAGTATATAGATGATATTGTATTATAGAACACTGTGGATCGAAGGTAAATTGATGATTTCCTTAATGGTAATATAAGTGGTTATCTATATGATTTGTTTGTAAAACCACGTGGATGTAAGACATATAAAAGGACTTTTGCTGATTAACATTTGTTGGTTTTTTATATTCTTTTTTGTGTTTTTTTTTCGTTTTGTACAAAATTTATTTTCTTTAAGGTTTAATACATCACATTTTTTTTTAAACTTCACTGTATTATGATTAGTTCTTCTTTTATAAATTTAGTTCGAGTAAAAAAAAACTTCTCAGCCAAAAAGAACTCTTCTTACACCTTATTTTATGTTTTAAAATTTTTTCACGCACGCATACCACCACTTTATCATATCGCTGTTCAGCAAATAAAAAAGAGCGCGTCGCTCTTCCTTTTGCCTTTTATTACCTCGTCTTTTGTTCTAGAATGTTCCATACCGTTATTTTTTTCTTCTTCTTTTTCCACTTATTCAAGAAAATATCTGTCCCTTTCCCTCTTCTACGTTCGTCTCTTTTTCTGCATCGCCTTACCAACTATTGCATATACCGTCAGGGTTGCCAGACCGTTCCTCATTGACGCTCAAACTTCACACACCTGACAATTGTTAGGTCCTATGTCAAACTCTGGCTCCAATGCACAGTTGCAACTGAGGATCCTAACTGAGATATGAGCATCTTAAAAGAAAGCTTCTGTTAGAAAGTTTAGTTGTCTCTTCCGGTATTCGTGTGAATGATGATGCAATTGATTATAAAACTAAGATGTTTGCTTACTTAAATTTCTGTTTACGAAACGTTATGTTGAATCAACGGATGAACTGGTCCAAAAGTGCTTCGGTAAGCATATTTTTTTATTTTTTTTAACTTTGTTGTTGTTCTTTTGTTTATTACTTTATTTTTGTCTTCAGAGCAAACAGTTTCAGTCATGACTTCTATATGACGACCATTTTATTCAAGAAGATGAAACTTCTTGTGATTATAAGTCAACTTTTCTTTACGTCAAAAAAGAATTAGTCCTCTGAAGGACAAATTCATTTTAACTCTTATTCACTTAGTTTGTTTCATTTAAATTAGTTTTATGGCTGACCCAAACTGATCAACCTAAAACACAATTTTTTATAAACTTTTACGATCATTCGACATGGGTTGACAACGTGCTAAAACAATGTGTTTTAGCATTTATATATCTTTTCAAACAAAGTTATTGATTACACAAATATATGTATTTGAACTTCTTTTAAAAATGCAAAGAGATTTTTACCACTCCTACACGAAATTTGTTTGTTTAACTTTTTCTTTGTCAACTATCAAAATTGTCATTTGTTGTCAAACACAAGACGCAGTTTATTGATACCTACCCGTCTATTTGTATGAAATACAGTCAATGTCCCTCAGGATAAGATCATCTTCGGCTTTTTACACATATAGGGCACAAGCATCAACAATATTCTTTAAAAAGAGCGTAAAAATGTATTCAATTCAGTGTTGCCACCTTGTGTGTAATTACACATATTGTGTGTGTAGCATGTCTTTTTTTTGCCTTGGACCGGAGGTGGTAAATCTTCGAAAGATACCTTTGCATGCAAAAGCATGCACGATTCACCATCACTGGTGTCTATGTACTAACCCACCCCCTGCACACTGCGACCATTCTCCCTCCGCGGGACTGCCGTAAGGTATTACTTCGCGGAGGGCTGGTTAGCTCAAAAGCTTTATAACATCATCTCAAATTTCTCCTTTGTTCCTCCAACTTTCGGAGTACCATCATTATTTCAGCCATTTTCTGGCTATATTGGCTCCATAGCGTCCTAGAATTCAACATCTCCTCCATGAGCTGGTTTGGTCTTAATCTAGTTTCTCCGGGCCATCTAAATCTGGGGCAGCATACGCATCTTCCTCTTCATCTACACAGTTTGGACATGTAGGAGAAGTATCATGTCCAAATCTGAGCAGGTACCTCCTAAAACATCCATGACCAGTTAGGAACTGGGTTGCGTAACAATTCAACTCGCAATGTTTGTTCTCTATCTTCCCTTTAAACTGCTCTCCCATCGTGACTGCCATTTGTGCATGGAAGTCCTTCTTTCCTCCGCTTTTATAGCCGCTGTCCGTCCTGGACTCTCGAGACGGCGAAAGTATATTCGCCTCATCTCATCCACCTATATGTCTATAGGTATTGTCTTTGCCAATACCAACACGGCTTCATCAGACACTGTCCTGAAGCGACTTATCCGTCTAATCGCGCTTAGACGATACACCGAGGTCAGTATTCTCCTTGTCGACCCCACGGAGAGTGCCTCCGACCATATGGGGCAAACATATAGCATTATTGACGTTACTACCGCTGAAATTATCCTCCTCTTGAATGGACCTGGTCCTCCAATATTTGGCATCATCCTCGCCAGTGCTCCACTATCTTCCGTCCGCTTATGAAGACCTGTCTCATGTGCAGCATGTGTCGGACCTGCCTCATCCAGCCATGTTTCAACATTTTGAATCGCTATGTTAGTTTGCTCCTCAAATTCTTTTAACTCCTTAGCTACCGAGACTATGGCATATCATCTGCAAAGCCTGCAATTGTAATCCTGTTTGGTAATCGTAGTCGAAATACTCCATCGTACATAATGTTCCATAGTAGTGGCCCCCGCAGTCACTACGTATTCCTGCTCTCCTTCATCCGTTAAGTATATTACCTTTCTGTCCTGAAAGTAATTGTTTAGAATTTCCATTAAGTATGGCGGCCTCAATTCGCTGAGTTGAACGCGTTTCTAACGTCAAGTGTAACAACCGCGCACTATTCCTTGATGCCAAATCTCCATCTTTCGCCGTCTAACTATCTCGAGCATGTGTTTTCAAAGTGACAATCAAATACAAAATTGTGTAGTCTCATGTCCACCATCTTAAGACAAAATAAAAATGGAGTTATGCTACTTTCAATTGATGTACATACAAAGACGAGCAGAAGTGAGTGCATCTTCACGATACTGAGTTTCATCATCCACAAAAATAAAACCATAAAAGCAAATACAAAAAAATTTTGATTTTTTATTTAATTTTTATGAAATAGAAGTTTAGAAACAATGATCAATGATATGAATTAAATAACCCACATAAACTCAATTTTGCACGTTTCAATAAAATTCAAGAAACTAACCCAATTTCAATATTTGGTCCATAGACCCTTATTAGAAATAGCTTGATTTACGCGATTTGTCATGCTTTCTACCAAATTTTCAATAACATCTTTCGAAATTAACTCCATTCCACTTTTATACGTTCCCAAAGTTTGTCCATGTTTGTTGGGACTGTTTTGTGCGACTTTTCAAGAATGACCAAAGATTTTCCATTGGATTGATGTCTGGACGTTGTGCTGACCATTCCATCAATTGAAAATTTTGGTTTTCACTCCATATCTTTAGATATTTTTGCTGTGTGCTTCGGGTCACCATCCTGGAAGATGGTTTGCAGAAATTGTAGATAGTCTTTTTTCGATATATAGTCTTTGATACCATCTACTAAATATAGACATCCAACATGCCACCATGTTAAGCATACCCAAACCATTATATTTTCGCCGCCATGTTTAACAGTTTGCTTCACATGGTATCTTTGAACACGTTCCCCGGGTCTTCGCTAGCAATACTGCTTTCCATCTTACTGAAAGTGCTTAAATTTAGACTCATCAGACCAGGTAACATGTTTTCAATTAGATGGAAAGCAGTACTATTATCGAAGACCTGGAGAACGTGTTCGAAGATACCATGTGAAGCAAATTTAGTGGCAATGACAAATGAGGAATCAATTGGAGATAGCTCTGACGATCTTTACGATGTTGAAAATAAAAATTTTTCACTAAAAAATATCGAGAAAGCTTTAAATATGGCAAAGCAGTTGGAAGAATACATTTTCGAGAACAACAGAGCAGAAATATTTAAACAAAATCTTTAAAACAAACAAACTTCAATGGATGGTTTTTTCAAACCAATAATCGTCGAAAGGATGCCCGAACCTGATAGTGGATCAAGCTCAGATTTTGAACCAGCGCGAACAAAACATTCGAGACAAATCATGCTAAGTGATGAAGAGAATTTGAAAGTTTTCGCTCTATTTTGGCTTTAACTTATTAAATCTTTCATCTTGTATATTTTACCTAGAAATGAAATTTTATTTTATTTTGCTTTCCCCGCGTTGTAGGAGGGTTAGCTGTATATGAAATCATTATATGGCCAAGCTTAAGGTACGGTCACATCTAAAAAATATTTGCCAAAAAACATAAAATATTTGTTTGCGATAATGTCACCACAGAATATTTTTGTGTGGCAAACAGAAAAATCCGCCATTTTTGACAAATAAAATTGTTTGCCGGCAAACAAATATTTTTTTAATGTGACCACCCTGTGACAAATATTTTTATGATTTTTTGGCAAATATTTCTCTGCTCTTACATATTTTTCGTAAGGGCAAACAGTGGTAAATAACAGCTGTTTAAGGCTATGTTGCATACCAGCAAAACTAAAACATCACCAAATTCTTAAAAAAAAAGAATGAATCCAAATTTGAAGAAAATAAATAATTTATTTTACGGAAACCCTTTTGTTTGTTGTAAATGTACTCATTATATACATACATATAAATATTTGGGTGCCTGCATATACAGAGATACATTCAGAATCTGAAATTTATATCCACTTTAATGCACATATCAATGGTTATACCTTTCAAGATGGAAGCTATTCAGAGGTTGTAATGATTTTTCAGTAAAATTGGTTTTTTTTTGTTAAATCTCATTAAACAAAACGATTCCCGAAACGACTTAACTCTTTAGTATATAAAAATAAAATGTTTTTGTTACAGAAAATTTCTCATTATTATTACAATGATTATGATTTTTTCTCCAAATTATGACGACAAATTTTGTTCCTGAAAATACGCATATTAAAATATGCAATGCTATGAATGGAACTCATGAAGTGGACGGTACGAGTCATTATAACGGAGAATTGTAATTCAACGCAGCAACATAATTCCAATTTTCCTTTTACACAAATAGAGTACATTTTGGAATTCAATTATTCATTCAGTCATTTTGAAGGATAAATTTTCACACAAAGTGACATGAATACCTTTCTCTAAAAATATCTATAAATAATTTTCAAATTAGACCTAAAAGTATTCCTTCAATTTATATATATTCGATTTCCATTGTTCCTTCAATTTATATATATTCAATTTCCAATTTTTAGATTTAATATCTATTTTAAGTTATGTACATCATTTCAGTGATTTTCAAATATGGTGATTGACTACACTGGAAAAATGTAAACATTTGTTTATGTTAATTTTATTGTGATTAAAAACATAATTTTTCAGTTTTTTTCTTATTTTATGCATGGAACCCATCCAAAGCCATAGTCGTCTTTCTTTTTTTTCCCTTCCCAAAACAGCACAGAAGCTCCGCAACACAAAACGAAAAAATATTCACTTTCTATTATGTCTGAAAATCCGGTCAACATATTTTTGTTTTCCAACATTCTAGTCAAACATATGTTTTGTGGCAAATAATTTTTAAGTGTGACCACATCGCAAACATATTTGCCAAACTTTTGTTTGCCGCTATTTGAAGAAACAAAAATGGGAAAATAAATGTGCGTAGTGTGACCACAAAACAAAATTTTAGTTGTTTCAGTCATATTTTTTGCAAACAAGGGAAGGCAAAATTATAGCAAACATTTGCACCTTTACATATATAGTTATTATAAAGATACATATCGGTCGCAAATCATTTTCTTGTTTTGTCAATTTTCTTGTTTTGTCAATTTAAATTCTTTTCGGAACAGAATTATCTTTATGCTATAAATAGCTTTCGCCATCCTATCGCATGGTGAGCAGCACCAAGTGCATTAAACATTGCAATAGAATTATGTTTCCTGGGATGCTATTCTAAAAACACGCATCTCCTGACAGTTTTGTTTCGAGCATAGACTAACAAAATTTATAACACGACTGATTGAATCACTACTATGAGATTTTCTTTTTCCGTCATCTAATCCAAATCACGATTTATTTATCTTTCAAAAAGGACGACAGTGAGATCGCTGTTTTTATTCATTTCTGCTTCAAACACGCTTCTGAAAATTATTTCATGTACATACAATTTTCTATAACTATATCGGTTAAATTTTATTACTTTTCTATTTTTCTGCAAATAAAGCAAAATTTTCGTTTGTTTAATAGCTTTTATTTCACGAAACTACACTTTTGTCGAAGAAAGTGTCATGCCTGAATTGTGCATCAAGGGAAATAAGACTGATTTAGTCAAATCTGCAAAAAATCTTGGTATTGTTTTTAAAGGCAGTTTATCGTGGTCTAACCATATAGGTGTCGTTGCAGGTAGAATTTATAGTATGCTTAGGAACTTATGGACTGTTATTGATTCGACTCCTTTTGTCATTCGTATGCAACTTGCCAGAACGTACTTAATCCCGGTACTTTTGTAAGGGTGTGAAATCTTCGCAAACTGTGATTATGATGATAAACGTGGACTTAACTTGCCATTAAATAACATAACTAAGACAGATCGTCTTTCAGAAAGAGCGTCGTGATCACATTTCCCATTTGGCTTGCCGGATTCTTAACGTTAAATTTGATAATCTCCTGAAAATTAGATGCCTTATTCTACTTCATAAGATAATTCGCCATGGTCTAGTAGGTAGAGTGTTGGCTTATTAGACGTAAAGCCAGGGTTCGAGTCCCAGGCCAGACACCAAAATAAAATACAAAAAGTATTTTTCGACGATTTCTTCTCAGCAGATTTCTGGCAAAAACTCTGAGAGTAAATAAAATTGCCATGAAAAGTTTCTCAAAAATCTGTCGTTCGGAGTCGACTTTAAACTGTAGGTCTCGCCAATAATGTATAAAATTAATACATACAACATAAGTAGTGTGAGAAACTAGGTCAATAATCACGATTGAAGGGTTGTAGTGACCAATTATGTATGTAAGATAATTTACACGGGACGGCCGGAATATTTATTTTGTCGAATTAAATTTGTTAGATCCTACCGGGGTAGGAACATTATTCAGCAAAGATTTAGGACTCTGTTATCTCAGAGACAGTTTCTTATACACACCAATAGTCTTTGGAATTCCCTACCAAATTACATCCACAATCTAGGCAATGCAAATGCGTTCAAAAAGGAGTTATTCAAATTATTTTCATGAGTAAAATTTTTTATTGGGAGGGATGGAATGCATGCAAACAAGGTAAAGTTTCTGACTGTGGCCAACATGGCGACTACCAGGACGATCCTTGTCTTGCTGTATTCAAGTTGACACGCAGCCTCCTCGCGGCCCCTCCTGGATGGCATTCTAGCACCTGCTAGATGTTAACTAATGCGTGCAGCGAAGTCCAATCCCCTGGACGTTAAATTTGGGTTGTGCGTAGGGCTTGGAACCCACACCCTTCACAGGGTGGGCGCTTCCGCCCAGCTGGCGGATGCCCTCAAGAAATGTAGGACTGACATCACTGCCATACAGGAAATGCGATGGATAGGGCAAGGATGCAACAGGCTAGCATCTTGCGATATATATTACAGCTGCCATGTTGATAAGCACGAATTTGGATGCGGATTTGTGGTTAATAAGAGACTCCGCCACCTTGTCGCTGGGTTCACACCTGTGAACGAAAGAATAGCCACAATCCGCATCAGGGCAAAATTCTACAACATCAGCCTGATCTGTGCTCACGCCCCGACGGAAGATAAGGACGATGTGGTTAAGGATGCCTTCTACGCTAAACTCGAGGACGTATATGATAAGTGCCCGGCCCATGACGCAAAAATTGTCCTCGGGGATTTTAATGCAAAGGTCGGGCGGGAAGGTATCTTTGGCCCCACTGTCGGACAGTTCAGCCTCCACGCGAACACTACCTCCAATGGTATGAGGCTGATTGATTTCGCCGTGGCGCGTAACATGGTGGTATGTAGCATCAGGTTTCAACATCTCGACATCCACAAGGCTACTTGGATGTCCCCCGATCGATCAACTTCCAACCAGATCGATCATATTGTGATTGACGGAAGGCATGTATCCAGTGTACTAGATGTGCGCACATTTAGAGGTCCGAACATTGACTCGGACCACTACCTTGTCGCAGCCAAGTTTCGATTGCGCATTAGCGCCTCGAGGATGGCGCGCTCTAGTACATTGCGGAAGCTGGATGTCAGGAAGCTGCGATCACAAGGGACAGTTGAGGCGTTCTCCGCTCAACTCTCGGATAAGCTCCGTCGATCCCCATCTAATCTCAACGACATTGGAGGACTGTGGGCCAACATCTCCCACTCCTTGCGCACTACTGCGGAAACAGTCCAACGAAATCAATGGTACGATGAGGAGTGTCGCGAAGCAGCTGCAGCGAAAAATGCAGCATACAAGAAGACGTTGCAGTCTGCTGCTACGCGAGCCATTGTCGAGAACTACAGAGAGAAGGGAAGAGAGACGCCTTTTCAGACGCATGAAAAGGGAGCAGGAAAGGCGTGAGCGTGAGGAAGTCGAGATGCATAGACATAGGAATGACGCTAGAAAATTTTATCAGAAGGTTAAGCGTCTAACCGAGGGTTATAGACCCCGAGCGTCTTCTTGCAAGGACGAGAACGGAAACCTGGTTACAGATCCGCAGGGTGTGCTGAGGTTGTGGAGGAAACACTTCTCTACTCTGCTACAAGGCGATGACGACACCAATACCGCCTCTAGAGATGATGTTACGAACCCGATCAATGATGACGGCGTGGAGATTCCGCCGCCTAGCTATGAAGAGGTCAAAGTCGCGATTACGCGTCTTAAAAACAATAAAGTAGCAGGTCCTGATGGCCTCCCCGCTGAATTGTTTAAGACCGGATGCCATGAGTTGGTAGGACGCATGCACCAGCTCATCTACAAAATATGGCTAGAGGAAAGTATGCCCAACGATTGGAACCTCAGTGTCCTCTGTCCTGTCCTGAAAAAGGGACACCCCACAATTTGCGCCAACTACAGGGGTATTAGCCTTTTCCCTATCGCATATAAGGTTCTTACAGGCGTATTGTGTGAACGACTGAAGCCACTCGTCAAAACACTGATTGGACCTTATCAGTGCGGCTTCAGACCTGGCAAATCCACCATAGACCAGATCTTCACACTGCGCCAAATCCTGGAAAAGGCCCACGAAAAACAAGTCGACACACACCATCTTTTTGTCGACTATAAGGCAGCCTTCGATAGCCCCGTAAGGGATGTGTTTATGCCGCAATGTCTGAGCTCGGTATACCTGCGAAGCTGATAAGGCTATGCAGAATGACGTTGAGCAATTCCTGCAGCTCCGTCAAGGTAGGAATGGACCTCTCCGAACCTTTTGATACCGTGCGAGGTTTCAGACAAGGCGACCCCTTATCATGCGACCTCTTCAACTTCGTCATGGAGAGTGTTTTGCGAAAGGCAGGAAATGGCACTATCTTTCAAAAAAGTGTCCAATTGCTTGCGTACGCTGACGACATCGACATCATAGGGCGTACCAAGCGAGATGTTACTGCTGCCTTTAGCGCTATTGAACGGGAGTCTAAGAAGATGGGTCTGGCAGTAAATGAGGGCAAAACAAAGTATATGTTGTCGACAAGTAGAGACGTGCGGCGTATTGATTCTCAGATTACGGATGATACCTATACTTTTGATACAGTCAAGGAATTTATTTATCTTGGCTCCGCCGTTACCACCAAAAATGATGTCAGTCTGGAGATCAAACGCAGGATTACTCTTGCCAACAGGTGCTACTATGGTCTCAATAGGCAATTGAGCAACAGAGACCTCTTTCGTGCGACAAAATTAATACTCTACAAGACGCTCATCTTACCCGTGCTTCTTTATGGCGCAGAAGCATGGACCCTATTAAAAACTGATGCAGCAGCCTTGAGGGTATTCGAGAGGAAAGTCCTACGTAAGATCTTCGGTTCTGTGCGAGTTGGCGATGATTTCCGCATACGATCTAACAGTGAGCTGTATGAGCTCTTCAACGACAAAGACGTTGTGCAGCGTATTAATATCCAGCGGCTGCGCTGGCTTGGCCATGTCGTTCGAATGGAGGAGGATGCTCCGGTGAAACGGGTATTTGATGTGGGGATCTGCGGAAGTCGGCGAAGAGGACGACCTTGTATCCGTTGGAAGGACCAAGTCGAGGAAGCCCTGTCATCGATTGGTGTGACCAACTGTCGTAGGCGCGCAAGAAGCAGAGGCGCCTGGAAGGATGTATTGCGGCAGGCCGAAATCCGTTAATCAGGTTGTTATGGCCAATTAAAGTAAAGTAAAGTAAAATTTTTTACGGTTTGTGATTTGTTTTATAGGTCTACATATATCGGATATATTTTTATTTCCAGTTTTTTTAGACTGATTTTTCTAAATAGTAACTTTTTTTAATATTTTCAAATCTCTTATTTTTTAATTTTTTATGTCATATTTTTTTCTTTATATTTTAACTTGATATTAATTATATTAATTTTGCATTCTTTATTTAATGTATTTTGTTTCACTATTAATTTTTAAATCTTAATGATTTCTAACATAGCACTGTCACTTATAAGATTCATATCTTGTTGTGTTATGTAAATTATAATAAATAAATAAATAAATAAAATGGTTCACCGCGTAGTTATTGCAACTGAAATCTAGCTGTTCCTATATTTGCAAAATTTGCGACAGCATTACCATTTGCCTGCAAAAAGAAAAAAAAAAAAACGTTCGAAGCAAGTTAGTGCCGCCAAGTATTGCATTTGTTTTTTACTATGTGGACATTATGACGCCGTTGATAAATCTCAGCAAATTTATTTGAATCGCTTTCCATTTCACATAAACATACATTTGCCGTCGATTTTAAAGGAAAAGAATTGAACAAAAACATTTTTCAATAAAAATTCATTTTATTAAAAAAGAATAAATTGTAGTAAAGCACCTAATTTTTCGTTCAATATTACTTAAATATATAAAAAATGAGCCTGGAGCTAAAGTTTTTCGAAACGAAAACCTTAACTGAAACTTAATAAGATATGTTGGTACAAGATAGCGAATATATGATGAAATTGAAAGCCTTAAGTTCAAAGTAAAAAAATATCAGAATCCGGGATTAGAAAAATAATTGCTATTTATAAAATAAGAAAGCGAAATAAAAGTTTGAAAAAATTATGTGGCAGAAAACGTAAAACGACGAAGTTTAACGATGATCATATTACAATTCTAGAGTTGAGGAATTCTTTTACGACAGCCAGAGATATAGAAGAGTCGACTTAATGAAAAGAGTTTTAAAAGTACCTTCGTTAAGAAAAACCTCTCCTACGAGCAGCCAATATCAAAAATATGCCTCAATCATTTTGGAAAAAAATTATTTGGACAGACGAGTTAAAATATGAGCTATAAAATCGAAAAAGATTGTGGTATGGAACACAAAGGCTTAAATCGAAAAACCTTATCCATAATGTCAAACATGGTGGAGGCAGCCTCATGGTGTGAGGGTCTTTTTCCTCTTCAGAAGTTGGTAGACTCGGTAAAATTGAACCATAATGACTGAAGACCACTATGTAAACATTTTGTAAGAAAATCTTTACAGCAGTACGAAGGAAATGGGCTTGGGGGAGTTTATCTTTCAACAAGACAACAACCCCGCCCACACGAATAAGAATAATAGAGAATCTTTGGGCTATGTTAGATGACGAAACCCCAATTCAAACATTTGATAGAAGTACTTTAAAGAACTTTGCGCTAAGTATGCCGAAAGGATTAAGAGAAGTCATAAATAACAAAAGAGATGCAACTTCATACTAAATGTTGAAGTTATTTAATTATTTATAATATTTTCTACTGAAATGTTACTTTATTTCCACTTGAAATTCCTCATGTGCAATATAGTTTCTATTATAAATAAAAAATATAAAGAAAGAATTTAATGTTAAATTCCCTATTGGATAAAATATTAACTAAATTAAAAATGAAACTATAATTTTTAGACATTTGAAAACAATAAACACATGCTTTAATCAAAAAACAAAAAATATTGTATACCGCAATTTATTTTGACCAACAGTGTATATTTAAGTATATTTAACATATGTACATTAGAGCGACTCACCAAAAAAAGTGCTCGATGTACCCTCCTAAAACTGAACTTTGGACTTTTTTAAGACAACATTTCAAATATTTCGGCTCGAGATTCGACCTCTCGTGAGCTGGACCATTTTGAAAAAGGGTCTATTTTCGAATATTTTGTAAATTTGTGGATCTGTTTCTTTACCAACATATACAATATCTATATCATAAGAAAGGTTTTTTTAAGCCGCGTCCAACAGTGTATACAATTTGTCCAAGGACGATCATTCATGTCCGTTTTATAAGGATATTCTGTAAAAAATAATGGTTTTTGAATTTTTTGTTCGGGGTTCTTCGTAAGAGAAATGCCAAATTAACATATTTTAATCTTTAGACGATTTAATTAAATACGGGTCTCAGCTTTTTTTGAAATTCGCGCAAGTTCGCGTTTTGAAAAAAAAGCAATGGAGTGGCAACCCTTCGTTGTAAATGGGTCAATTGGGTATCAAATTTTTTCTTTTGCCAGGTACATATGTTTATATGCAAATAATTTAGATTTTTGCAAATTAGATGCATTTTACAGGGTGCTCTAGAATGTATAAAAATGCAATTTTGTGGCAACTCTAATTTGATAGCGAAATTAGTTTCTAGATGATGTATGGATTTAAACAGGACTAAATAAAGAAAAAAAAAAGAAATGATCAATGACTTTTTGGCGGAATATTTGCTTTCCAATTTAAAAAATGTTATAATATTTTATTGTTTTTACTTACAAACTACAACCTACAACTACTACAAAACGCGAACTACCTTGAATTTCAAAAAAAGCTGAGACCCGTATTTAATTAAATCGTCTAAAGATTAAAATATGTTGATTTGGCATTTCTCTTACGAAGAACCCCGAACAAAAAATTCAAAAACCATTATTTTTTACAGAATATCCTTATAAAACGGACATGAATGATCGTCCTTGGACAAATTGTATACACTGTTGGACGCGGCTTAAAAAAACCTTTCTTATGATATAGATATTGTATATGTTGGTAAGGAAACAAATCCACAAATTAACAAAATATTCGAAAATAGACCCTTTTCCAAAATGGTCCAGCTCACGAGAGGTCGAATCTGGAACCGTAATATTTGAAATGTTGTCTTAAAAACGTCCAAGGTTCAGTTTTAGAGGGGTACATCGAGTACGAATTTCGCTTCCATACAACTTGAGTCGCTCTAATGTACATATGTATGAATATGCGTCATATCATAATATTGGTTAACGTGGCAATCTTATGATTTATGCCATTGATCTAAATTGTGTTTGAACTGCTATCGTTCAGCAGTGTTGGCGGTAGGGGATTAATAATGATTATTTCATTTAATGGGAGCGCTGAAGAAGTGCTATTAATACACGAAAGAAAAATATAATATTTTCATAAAATGAGAATATGGTGCTTTAAATGAGCTTCATACTCTTATATTAACTGCTACGGTTATAAAATTTATACATAACCATTATAAAGGTATCCAAATTATTGAATGTAATAACAAGATAATTAAAAAAAGTTTTAACATAAAATACATATCCATATAGATTTTTAAATGTTTTCAATCAACATGTCGACCACTTAGGATTGATTGATTTTCTTGAGGCATCCTCTGCGATCACCTACATGCATGTTTATTAAGAACGTAAAATAACTTGGTGATCATTAAATGCAAAAAAATATTAAGTTTATAAATACGATGCACAGTTTTACAGGATACATACATGCATACATAATATAATAAAATTAAACAAATTATTGTGAAATCAGTACCTTTTAGGAATTAATAGACAATTAAAAATTAATACAATCAAATATACCTACATCTATATGTTTAACTGCTGAGTAATGAAATTTAAAGATATTTGAATACCTTTTAAAAAATAAGAAAAGAAATGCTGTTTCGATTTTCAATTTACGCTTTATAAATAAAATTCCACACATGAAATTTGATTATTTTCTCTGGATATTCGCAGGAATTTACTTTAAAAATTCTAATTACTAGTATTTATATAAAATAAAAAAATAGTAATTATGTATTGAAAGAAATTGTTGAATAAGAATAGCTTAAACAATTGTACTACTTAATTGAGTATATGGTACACAAATTTAAATTTGTATTAATTTGATACGTCAATGTCGCTCTTCATTTTTATTATCACTAAAACGTTGTGAAGTAAATAATTCTATTCGAAGTATGTAAGTAATTATACACGGACAGTACGTGTTCAATACGATCTCTAATGTTATGAAATTCTTTAATATTTACATAAAATACATTTTTTGACTTTACACTAATTCAAAAACTAGAAAAACTATTTTTTTAATATCTGTTATTTGTGGTTAGTTTAGATTGTCTATATACATTGAATAAGTCATTAACAACTTTTTAAAATTGGTCAAGAAATAATTTCATACAGTGAAACTTTCTATTTCGTAGTGGATTCAGTAGTGTATGTCATGATTTGATAAAAATCGCATTCGAGGCGTAATAGTGTCATTATAATAAGTGCAGTCTTCTCATTGATATGATTACCTTGATCTAAATACTTCTATTACTTTTTGATGTACATTAATCTAAAGTTCTCAGTTATTTACGAATGCAATAAATATTTTAACATCTTTAATTTCAAGGCCGATATAGAATGCCAAAACAGCCACGACTTGACAGTTCGCTATAATACCAAAAATTTAGAGAACCAAGTTCTACAAAGCTTTTCAACCATTAGTAACCCAGGGGTCATTTAATTAAAAATTTTGCAATTATAAAAGTAATTGTATGATAATTTTTAAAACTATTAGTTTCGCGGTTTATATAGCAGTAAACCTTGCAATTTATGCATATTATAAAATCTTCCATTTTCATTAACTTTTTTCATTTGTTTTTCCAAAATGGTTTTTCTTTTCGAAAGTGAATGAAATTCACAAAAAGCGATAATGTAATCAATTGTATTAATACCGATATTAACGGCAAAAATTTGATTATTGCCGGCAGGGCTACATTACTTCAATATATTGGACAAAAAGGCTAAAAGTGTTAATTAATATTCGCATATAATATTAAAAATTTAATTCAATTTTTTGATGTAGTTGAAATTTTCCTCACGATCATGTGCCCGCTGTGTTTAGTTCTGTATACTTAGCTCTGATCTAATGAGATATTCCGGTGAGACAAATGCCTTTTAATACAGAAATCTGGCCGTATTTAACAATATATAGTTTTTTTTCTGTATACTTAATTTGTTACATAGTGGCATTCATATATGGAAAAGACACTCAATAAATCTTAATCTGTTGTGCAAAGATTTTAAACTCAAATTGTAATTTGTTTCTATAGATTTTAATTCAATTTGAAATAACATCAAAGGCTTTGCTATCAATCAACGGACTCAATTCTGGGAACTTTTGTAATTTAATTTTTTTTCAAATTTGTTTAATATATTAATTTTAAGAAAAATTCAATTTCAATTTTCGTTGTAACATAATTTCATAGCATCCTAATTTAAATGGCTACGTAATTTTTATTTTGCAGAAAAAAATTTTTTTTTATATATTTATGAATTTGCAATGTGTTTTACAAGAAATATTAAGCAATTTTTTTAATAATTAACAATAACTTTTATTATTAAGTTCCAGGGAACTTATTAAAAAAATATAAATATTAATATGAAAATAAAATTATACTCCTACTGTACGGATCTTATTTTTTCCATGAGTTTCGCGATTATGGACACTATTGCATTATTCCTTAATTCGAATTTAGTTGAGCTGGTTTATTTGGAAAAATTCTAACTGGACGCTTGAGATGTAATAATTCGTTAGGGGCTATTTAAAATTCCTCACAATTGGTTTAATTGTTATCAAAATTACTCGCACAAAATTGTAAAAGTAGCACAGTGAATAATTATTACATGTTTTTAAAAATATGTACTTGCTAATTTGATAAGAATACATTGAAGGAGAATAAAAGACTACTTTAAGAAGAAAGTTTTTTGGATATACTGAAAATCCATAGCTTTATAAAACTTTTACCAAGAATTTAAAACACATGCTGAAATATTTAAAAGAGTAATACAATTGGAGCATACAGTATCAAAATCTGTCAATTTAATCAGTTAATCTGATTAAAACAAAATACTTAATCATCCGTGAAAATATGCATTTTTGCATTAAAAGCAAATCCATGAAATATTAGTTTAACTGAACGAAATTGAAAATCGTAACTCAAACTACGATATAAAGTTCATTAAAGTATACAAATTAACTGATGTTTGATGGTTGTGGCTTAGTGTTATTTAGTGAGAATGTTTTCCTATCCCTAAGATTCATTGAAATAAAGTTTTTATTAATGTTCAAAAATATGCGCCCGTTAATAGAATTAATGATCACAATCGTTAATATCTGACGTTAAAAATTGCATGTCAGTGTTTGATTTTGATTAAATGTTTAAAACAGAACTAAACAAAAACATTTATACCGCAGATATTAAAGGTCCAGATTCGTTCATATTTTATTGCAGACGCAGTAAATCAATCAAATTTTATTCATTCTTGGCAAAACTCGTTAATTTCAATGCTTGTGGTAATGGGAGTTAAATGAATAAGGAATTTATTCATTTGTTATTCCTAAAAAGTTCTTTATGAAATTAATTAAAAAAGTAAATACATTTTGTTTCTGTTTTGTTTTCTTTTGTTTCACATATGTTTTGATTTCCAAGAAATTTGCTAATTATAAAATTTTTTTTTATCAATATAATGGTACTCTTCGGTGATTCGTTCCGTTGTGTATATGTTTATTGTAGTTTATTGAAATGATAACATAAATGTTGTGGGCTCTAATCTTAGTCCAGATAAAATTTATCCTTTTTAATAAAAAGGCAGAGTGTTATTCTTAGAACTTCAAAATTCTCTATACAGTTCTTGCTGTTTTATTAAACAAGAAACAGAAAATTTGGAAAAATTCAAGTAAGGAAGAAATAATTAAAACAATCAGTTTTAAATAAATTAATGATTAATAATGAAATTAAAATAAGAAAATAAATATAAAAAAAAAAATGATTGAAGTCTCTTCAACATTCTCCCGGGCTAGGATGGCAAGAGGCCGTACTAGATTATCAAGATCATCCGATCAAAAATGGGCAGGTGGTCCGGAAGTACATCTTCTAGAAGGTCTGCTTTGTTCGGTAATAATTTCGCAGCAACTCTTCGTCTGATTTGTGGGAAAATGTTGGATCATAGCTGAAGTATTTCTTGACGTTCGTTTCAAATACTGCTGACGGTGTAGCAATTCACTGTAGTAGGCGAGAATAATAGGGAAAAGAAAAATGCATTTATACAGAAATAAAAGATATTCAGTGCAATTGAAAAATGGTTTCTAGATTTCTTCTTTTGATCATTACAATGTTTTCCTATCCAGGACATGATTACCAGTGGGTAGTACACATAGTTTTCCACCGGTCGCATGATAGTACCATTTTTGGTCTGTAATTCGGCGACTCGTACTTTATTGTCACGCCCATTGGTAACTCTGCCCAGAAGCCATTCAGTTGGGGGCAGTGAATTATCTTTAATTACAACAATATCATTTATCTTTAAGTTTTCTCTTTCGGTTCTCTATTTGAAACGGCGTTGAAGTTCGGTAATGTATTCCGATTTCCATCGGCGTGCAAAAATATGCTGTAACGCCTTTAATTGCTTCCATCGTTTTAAATTCGATATTTCCTCAAGCGGAGGTTCTATAGGGGCTTTTGGCAACACAGACAAGGCGTTAAAGGCTAAAGTTCATTAGGATTTTCAGTAATGGGGGAGAGTGGCCTCGAGTTGAATACAGCTTCGATACGTACGAGAAGTGTGGTGAATTCCTCAAAAGTGAATGATAAGTTTGAGGCAATTTTTTTCAAATGAGATTTCACGCACTGCAGCTTCCCAAAGGCCGCCCAGTAGTTTTGCAAGCCCAGATTCTTCTGGAATAGTGATGAATTTCTCAGTGGAGAAATTTCTTTTCAGTAAGCTATTGATGAAACGCATTCGATAACAAAGAACTCGATAAGCTCTTGAAAATGATGAAAATTCTTCGAGTACTCTAAAATATAAATTAGTTTTGGAATTATAATTGTATAACTAATAGTAATAACTTTAAATGTTAGGTTTTTGTTAAAAATAAAAGAGATCAGCCGTCATCTAGTAACGAAAGTCTTGTTGGAGATAGCAATAATATAAGTTCTTCGGAATGCAAAGAGGAAAATATTTCATCATCGGATGAATCAGTTTCTGTGATTATTTGAAATGTATGTACCTTATTAACCTCATATCTTTTAATTTATTACAAAATTAGTAATTTTGTTTTTTTTTTTTTTGTAATATATATTATATTTTTTGTTATATTGGTTTTTTAATTTGTTACTTTATTTTTTAGTTATCATAATAGTTTTGTTTTGTATTATTATATAATGGGTTAGCAAAAAAAAACGTTATTTAATGGAATTTTTATAAATTTAAAAATGCATTTTTTATTTTTGACTTTTAAATGTCCTAATGTTCATAAATTTTAATGAAATTACATTTTAAAGCTAGAAATAAAACGGACCAATAATTTAAAAAAAAATTAAAATATTTGTTTAGGCTTATTAATTTTTGGCTAAAAATTTATTTCTATTATAAAAATTGGAAATGTTTGTTAATATATATTACAAAATCCAATAAAAATTTATATTTTTATCTGTATTAGTTCATTTTCTTTTCTTTTAAAAATATTGCCTCTTTTTACTGCCAAAATACCCTTTTTTTGCGACTTTTTTTTTTCAAAAATCCCCTTCTTGTGCGACTTCTTAAAAATTTCCAGCGGTAACGCTGTTTGTCACAAACATAAATGTAGGATATGTCAGTTTATGATAAACAATACTCCATTTCAAGATGTAAAAGAACTCAGAATTTTAGGGCTTGCAACTGGAATAGTCATATGGAATACCTAACAGCCGACATCTCAAAAAGAATAAATTTATTGATAAGTATATGTGGATTCCATGTTCTGAAGTCGAATGTATTAAGTAAAATTGATTATGCTCTTATTAGATATGGCAAGGCACCAAAATCAAAATTGCAAAAAAATTAAAAATATTACAATCAAGCTTTAAGAATTATTTCCCAAGCATTCAGAACCACACCAATTAACAATATACTTACAGAACTAGGCCTACCATCTTTAGAGGACAGATATTACAAACTTCTCTGTAATCAAATTATTAGAATAAGTCAAATTAGGGATAACATAATTTTTGAAGATGCGAAAAACTATATACAATTAAAAAGACAAAATTTCACAACACAATAGCATCAATCCTTCAAACAGCCAATAATTTATCAATCACATTAAGCAAAGCTTCACCCTTCAGACTTGTTTTTCCACCTTGATCTAACATGAACACTTTCTTCGTAAAAACTCCAAATATTAATAAAAAGAATTCTAGTTCGAAACAAATAAAACAATGTCATCTAGAAAAGCTAAACAACTACAAAACTGATAACTACAAAATATGGTATTTCGATGGATCAAAAACTGAAAGTGGAAACACCTTTGCGATAGTTGACGAAAATAAAACAATAATAAAATTTGGCTACCTCCCCGATTTCACATCAATATTCACATCGGAACTGACCGCTATTGAAGAAGCGATAAAACTCAAATCGGCGAAAATGAAGCTTGTTCTTTGCACGGATAGTCTCTCTTCTATTAAAGCACTAAAGTCATATTAAGCTTCTGAAGTTTTCATAATACGAGTCAAAGAAAACCTTCTTCGAAGTAAACATGTAAAAATACTATATACTCCAGCTCATATGAATATTCCGGGAAACGAATATGCTGATAAAATTGCCAAAAATGCTCAGAGAACTCCGACATTTCTAATAAACAACTACACAAAAAATGACATACGAAATTTAACTAGACAATATCAATCCCATAATACTACGTGCATACCTAATGTCTACTACAGGAATATAAATCCTATTCAGACAAAACCTATATATCCCAATAACTTTACTAAGAACCAACAGAGATTATTTATCCGATTAAGGTTGGGACACTCCAAATACACACACCAACATCTTGTAAGGAAAAATTAAATGCCAACACTATGTCCAAATTGCAACAACCCACTATCAATGAGCCACTTACTAATTTGTTTTGAAAAAAATACGGTGCCATATACACTGAAACAATCTATAAAGAACTTCGATTTAATAAATTTTAGGAAGACATTTATCACGGGATATAATAGATAAAATATAATCATATAAACATCCACTCTTTATATTTTAATAAAATAAATATTATAATTATATTAAAATATTATATTATTTTTATGTAAATAAGTATGCATACGTACATACGTATATATATATATACATATATATATATATATATAAATGAATGTATATTTATGTGTTAGTGGCTTTTTGTTGGAAGTCTATAGACGGCTAAACAGCTCAACTGATTTTCTTGAAATTTTAACAGTAGCTCTCACGTACATCTCGCTGATCTGGTGATTCTGCAGCTATTGTTCTTTACAATCGTGTTCTTTCCCTTTCTAAACATACATCACGTTGAACTGAAGCCTCAGGAGCTCTAGATGTGGATGTTCTAAGCCTTTCAACGCTCAGACGAACATAACATTCTTCGGGAGTTTCGCCAGCCCTTTGTGATTGAATGCAGTTAATTGCATTTCTGGTACGTTTAGAAAACGGATATTTTTTAGGTGGCATTTTTTTGTTTTTAATTTATCACAATATGATCACTCACAAAATAAAAGCTTTAAAATCTACTGAAAATTTGTTTGCACCAGTTGCCCAATCTTTAATATCTTCTTCAGCTTTTGTCATTACCACCGGGTGCACTATAGGTATTCGAAATAATTTGTTTTATCTTCTCGCAAATCTTTCCTAAATACATAGAATTTTTCGGCAACCTGCAAAATAGTTTTTCCTTCACCAAGACTTTGTAAAATATCATACTTTTCTTTAAATTTAGTGTTTTATGTTTGAGTTTATTATTTAAAGACATTAAAGAATTAATGGATGAAGTTACAAAAACACACGAAAAAATGTATCGAAACTGAAGTGTAATGATAGTGTAAAATCTTAATTAAAGTATGAATAACCAAAATATGCGAGTTAAAAACGAAAATTTAAATTTTTTTCTTGCATAAAAAAATTTGTCCGGATTGTAGAGATAAAAATGTTAATTAGTACGAAATGTAGAAGCGTCCGAATTATTTAAGTACTTCCTTTCAATCAGTAATAGGCAAATACACTCAAACCTCGTTTTATGCGATTAATTCGTTTTGCAAAAATACGCATAATTCAAATTCGCATAAAACTATACACTAGCTTCATACAAAATCCACTAAAATTCAAACAAAGTCGCATATAAAAAATCAACAAAAAATGAATCCCATACAAAACAAAGATAGGAAATGAACAACAACTAATATAAAATTCCAAATAATGAAACAATATATAATTTTTTAATAAAATAAAAACATAATATTACTTCACGCCCATAGGATTTGAATAATACTTCATACATCGGAACTGGAAATGCCGAAAATATTTACAGTTTGAGTGTATACCATACCAGGAAATTTTTTTTTATTTTCAAGGTAAACAATTTTGGGCAATAGAAAATATTTAATATTTTTTATTAGGATGACTACAAAAAATTTGGTGTGTATTATATAACTACAGGTAGTTAATAAATTAAGGCAGTATAGTGTTATCAATGGTCTGTTACTGTAAGACACTAAGTTACATACTTATGTCCCTCTATGCGCATTTTTACAAAAATATAATAAAACAGGTATTGGAATGAACAGCCAAGTCTGCCTATCTGATGCTCGTAGTATCTATGGGTACATCGCGTTAATCCACGTACATCTCGCTGATCTGGTGATTCTGCAGCTATTGTTCTTTGCAATCGTGTTCTTTCCCTTTCTAAACATACATCACGTTGAACTGAAGCCTCAGGAGCTCTAGATGTGGATGTTCTAAGCCTTTCAACGCTCAGACGAACATAACATTCTTCGGGAGTTTCGCCAGCCCTTTGTAAATTAACTGCATTTCTGGTGCGTTTAGAAAACGGATATTTTTTAGGTAGCATTTTTTTGTTTTTAATTTATCACAATATGATCACTGACAAAATAAAAGCTTTAAAATCTACCGAAAATTTATTTGCACCAGTTGCCCAATCTTTAATATCTTCTTCAGCTTTGTCATTACCGGGTCCACTATAGGTATTCGAAATAATTTGTCTTATCTTCTCGCAAATCTTTCCTAAATACATAGAATTTTTCGGCAACCTGCAAAATAGTTTTTCCTTCACCAAGACTTTGTAAAATATCATACTTTTCCTTTAAATTTAGTGTTTTATGTTTGAGTTTATTATTTAAAGACATTAAAGAATTAAATGAAATAAAGATGAAGTTACAAAAACACACGAAAAAATGTATCGAAACTGAAGTGTAATGATAGTGTAAAATCTTAATTAAAGTATGAATAACCAAAATATGCGAGTTAAAAACGAGAATTTAAATTTTTTTCTTGCATAAAAAAATTTGTCCGGATTTTAGAGATAAAAATGTTAATTTGTCCGAAATGTAGAAGCGTCCGAATTATTTAAGTACTTCCTTTCAATCAGTAATAGGCAAATACACTCAAACCTCGTTTTATGCGATTAATTCGTTTTGCAAAAATACGCATAATTCAAATTCGCATAAAACTATACACTAGCTTCATACAAAATCCACTAAAATTCAAACAAAGTCGCATATAAAAAATCAACAAATAATGAATCCCTTGCTGAGACCATACAAAATAAGGTTAAAGATAGGAAATGAACAACAACTAATATAAAATTCCAAATAATGAAACAATATATAATTTTTTAATAAAATAAAAACATAATATTACTTCACACCCCTAGGATTTGAATAATACTTCATACATCGGAAATGGAAATGCCGAAAATATTTACAGTTTGAGTGTATACCATAACAGGAAAATTTTTTTTTTTATTTTTAAGGTAAAAAATTTTGGGCAATAGAAAATATTTATTATTTTTTATTAGGATGACTACAAAAAATTTGGTGTGTATTATATAACTACAGGTAGTTAATAAATTAAGGCAGTATAGTGTTATCAATGGTCTGTTACTGTAAGATACTAAGTTACATACTTATGTCCCTCTATGCGCATTTTTACAAAAATATAATAAAACAGGTATTGGAATGAACACCCAATACACATGACTTTAGCGGCAATAGTTTATCAGATATATAATATTTAATATTTACTTTCTGCCTAAATATTGATATAAAAATAGTGTCCATTTATTTCCCTATCCCGAACTGTTCATATGTGTGTCAAAGATTCTACATTCTAGCTCTAATAGTTTTCCATGTACTCGAACTTTTGCATCATATTAACATGGGACGGTCTGGCTCTTATTGCTAATCCGGCAATTTTTTACACAAATTATTCTTATGGATTTTAGTGTTGCCCGTGTACATTTTGATGATTTTATCAAAATGATTTCCCAGATATAAAAAGTCTTAAATTTAAGTCATATGGGAATACCATATACCTTTTCCTAGTCAGCCCATTTTTGTCTAAAATATTCATATTTATACTAAAGTGGATTCGACAATATTTTAGGACTCTAATATATTTTCTTAGATATATTAATTTATATTATATTTTATGTCCCTACAAAATTTGAGGAATCTAGCTTTTGCAGTTTATGAGACATCCCACATTAAATACTTATTGGGTATGTGGGCGTGGCACCTCGTCTACTTGAAATTTTAAAATAAAAAGTAGGCTTTAGTTCCTTTCGGACAGGAAGGTACTGTTAAAATTTCAAAAAAATCGTTCCTGCTGTTTTTAACTATGTATAGAATCATATCTTCATATGGTAGGTGCCACGCCCCTATTGCCAGTCATGGGAGGTGACACGCCCACTATATCCATCCGCCAATTTGTTCATATATACGTTAAGTCGTCGCTCTTGCAGTTTATGAGATATGCGACATTAAATTCTTATTGGGTGTGTGGGCGTGGCACCTTGCCTGTTGGAAATTGTAAAATAAAAAGTAACCTATAGTTCCTTCCAGACATACAGGAACATCAAGAAAATCGGTCAGCCGTTCAGCCGTCTACAGACTTCAAACAAATAAACACATATTCGATGGCTTAATATCGAAGGATTGTATCTTAATTTTTCAGTACTTTACAAGAGAAGGATAAAACTTAATAAAATCTGAAACAAAAATGTTATAAAAAAGTTTAAATGCAGTTTTTATTAGAAATAAATCAGGAATTCAATCATAAAATAACGGTAGTATATACTATAGTTGAAGTCTTCACTCGGTACAAAGAGTCGAAAATATTTATTGAATTTTATATGAGTTAGGGCTTTTTCTTTTAATTACTGTAACTATTCGTCAACATAGAAAGTTGAATTTTTCAGAGAATGTGCATGTGGGTTTTGTTTACCAGAATATTTAAAAACCCCAATTTTGAGAAAAAATGAGATACGACCATTCTATATTAAGCTATCGATATATAGATTAGACTTAATACGCTATGAGATTTGATAAGGTAAACTCGACAAATGCGCTTTTTCACATTTTTTTAAGTTTGTCCATTCATAGTAGCAAACTTTAATTAAAAAATTTAAATGGGTGATGACATTCTTTAAGAACATACTCTTGTGAAGAGAATGACACTTCGCTTGATAAAATCGGACTAAAATTACCGTAGTTATTATTTAAATAGTACAAGAGTCGTTTTATATTTTTTATATACGTCATCTTATCAAATGAAGTTTAAGTTAAAAATTTTCGAAATTTTTATGGATCTTAATTAATTGTCAAATGTGAAAATGGTAAATTTCTCGAAGCTCTGCTTTGCCTTTGAGTGACACTCAGCAGATCTTGATTTACCCTTTGTTCTGTAAGAATCAATATCCTGAGCCATAGATAGTTGTGTATTATTAAGGTTACCGATGCGCTGTAGTCTATTTCAAACCTTTCGGTAAGATTTATACTAATTTGGTGCACAAAATATCGTGGAGTTGAAATCTGTAAAGCAATTCAATTGGGTACATCTGGTCGTTGAATTTTTCAGATTAATACTAATTCATTAAATATTCTGAAGTTCTTTACATTAGTAACTTTCGTTTTGAATTGTAAGTAACAGAAATGACAGTATTGTCCGTTTCATGCATTCCATTTGAACATTTGTCCCAAGAGTACGATCCGCGTTTAGAACATGTTGCATTGCAGTTTCATCACAATATGTTTTGGAATACATCGAAGTAAACTCCATCTTACTGTAGCTGATAAACTCTTCCAATGCGCCGAAGAAACTTGTTATCTATAACTCTTAAACTACTGAACCGATTTCAATCGTTCTTTTTTAGGTCGAAAGCAAATCAGGTTTAAAAAAATGTTCGGTATAGCAAAAATTAGGCGTGGCTAACCCTTAAAATTTAGAATTTAGGGACATATTGATCGTAGACAAATGCAATTTGGTGAGTTAGTTCGTAGAGTCGATATCGACAAACTCAGCACAATTGGGCGTGGCAATCCTTCTCCTTTAGGAGATAGCTATCGGTCGGCTAATTCGACAGGTATGTCTGTTAGTTTTTGTTTTGGAGCGATTACTAACACTTCATAAGCGCTTTATGCAGCGTATTGCAATAAATATATAATGTGATCTGTTTTCGGCAATAAAAAAATCAATTTTGGACGGGACGAAGTTCGCCGGGTATGCTAGTATTCAAAAAACTCTTATTCAAATCTTTTTTGAAGGTGCTGGTTGAAATAAGGTGTGGCTCCTACAGTATATATTTTTTAATGTTTTTAAATGTTAATGTTAAACTATATATCGAAGAAATACACTTAATTATACTTATCCTAATAAAGATTATTTAAAATCTCTAAGTCCAGTCCAGTAATGTCCATAAAGTTCAGTAATTGAAATCTGTTACAGTTCTCACAAGAACTTTTGAGACATCCTGTAAAAGAGCTCTGCTCGCTCCAAATATACGTTCACATAAAATTAAATATGTATTGAAAATTCTCCTGGACTTACACAGTTTTATTTTAATTCACAGATAACTTAAAGTGTAATCCTGCATTTTCAATATGCATGCATAGTATACAAATTTTTTGGTGGTGTATACATGATAATTAATAAATGCAAATACAGATAAAAAGGCGCTATTTTGAATAATATTATTTATTTTTTATTTTAATTATAAATTTAATTTATAATTCTCATATATTTTGAATATTGCGTTTCTGCAATATTTTATTATCCACATATTCTACAAGAAATAATTGCATTTCAATTCGTACGCTAATAGAATTTGAAAGAGAAAACGGAAAATTCATTAAGAATAAAAAAAATATTTTGTAAACATTAGAATTGAGCAAAATAAAGTTGTAAATTGACAGCAAAGAAATTATTTTCTTTTGCTCGTATAATCTATAAATATATACAAATAATTGTGTGTTTGTTTGTATGTTTGAATTTTATAGACGACTAAATGACTGAACCGATTCTCTTGAAATTTTTACAGTATCTGCCTGTATGTCTGGAAGGCGTTATAAGGAAGGCGTTTATTTTGATATTTCAAATGAGCGAGGTGCCACGCCCACATATGCAACATTACCTGCTATTGTAAGATAACAAAATGAGTATACTGGAAAAACTATAACAACAAGACACCTCAAATTTTGCACAAGTAACTACAGTTTCAATATAAATATTTTGTGCCACCTCCCATATATTAAGTAAATACGACAATCTGTATATTTGAAAAACTATAACAGCTAGAGTCCCTATTTTTGTACAAGTAACTTTAGTTTAAATATAAATATCTTGTGCAAAAATGGGCGAACTAGCAAAAGTGAGCGTGACTCCTCCCATTTAAAGTAGATTATAAAATCTGCATATCTAGAAGACCAGAACAGTTTAACTACTCAAATTTTGTAAGAATTTCTTTAGGTTCAATATGATTTTTTTTGACAAAAATGGGTGACCTATCATTAGGGGGCATGACACTTTCCATATAAAGTAAATACTAGAATCTGCATAAATGGAGAACTTTAACATTTAGAGTCCTAAAATTTTTTCAAGTTACTTTTGTTTTAGTATAAATATTTTGGACAAAAATAGGAAGTTCAGCAAAAGCGGGCGTGGCTCCTCCCATATGAAGTAAATTATAAAAACTTCATATCTAGAACACCAGAACAGTTAGACTGCTCAAATTATGGACGAATACCTAAATGTGCAATATCAATATTTTTGTTAAAAATGGACGATCAACCATTAGGAGCGTGGGAAAATCGATCTGAACTAATTATTAAAATATGTATATCTAGAAAACTATAACAGCTAAAGTCCTCAATTTTGTATTCCAGCTATAGTAATTAATAATATTAGAAAAATTCTCTGATTAGTGAGTGCGGAAATTATTACATCGTGAAATATGCATTAGTAAGGTATAAGAGTTTGAAATTTTCAACTCATATACATAGTAAGAACAAAAATTTATACTAAATCAATATTTGTCTTGAAAACATATGCATATGTAATAGTTATGTTATTGTTTACTTCTAAAAATGGGGAACTAATAAAAATATTATTTATTTGTCGCATATGTTGAAAAATGCATTACAAGGCAATACATCCAAGGCAATTGATTCAGGAAACAATCTCGGGAAATGATGGCTGCCTACTTTACCGCCGACGTTCTGTTGAGAATGGAGCACGATCAATTTCAATAAATGTGCATGGAAATGATGTTGATAATCGCTGTACCTTACCTTGTGTAGTATCCTACTGTCCATTGCTTTCAAAAACATTTAAAGCGCCTATTTATGTTGAGTATTGTCCAAATATGTTACTAAACAGTCCGATATGGCTGTATTTTCATTACAAAATCCAAACAATGAAATTATGCAGTATCAAATAGCCAAGTACATTAGTAGCAATGAGGCAGTATGGCGAATTTTAGGATTTCCCATTAATGAGCGCCATCCAACTGTTGTTCATTTATCAGTGCATCTGGAAAATGGACAATGGATTTACTTTACAGAAAGAAATGAAAACTTTGTTATATTCAGAAATTCCAACGTATTATACATCGAATGCATCAACAAAGAAATTCAAATGTCGAATACAAGGGAAACCTGTTCATGTTTGGCCAAATTTATATTCAACAGTATTAAGTAGGGTTTATACCGTCCATCCTCAAACTGTTGAATGTTTTTATTTAAGAATGCTTCTAATTCATGTTCGAGGCCCAACATCTTTTGAGACGTTATGTACTGTTGATGGCGTAGTATGTGCAACATATCGTGAGGACTGTCAGAAACTACTATTATTGGAGAACGATTGTCATTGGGAAACACCGCTTGAAGATGCAGCAGTAATCAACCATCCATGAAAAATAAGTGCTTTATTTGCAATAATGTTGGTATCGTGCTAATCCAAAGGATGGAATAAATTTAAAACATATATGGTTGAGGATATATTACACTGGGAAAGAGTTACCACGAACAATGCAACGCTTGAACTAAGCGAAGGTGTGTATAATAAGACATTAATTCTAACTAAAGACAAATGTTTGACGATAAGGAATATGACAGTTATTGAAGTTGGAATGATTGTTCCTATTCGGTCAGGAATTGTTGTACACGATCAAGATGTAAGACGAGAGATCATCAAAATTGGGAAATTTTGCTGGAAGAAAATTTACCAAATTTACGACAAGAGTATTTCCATTGCCGCACCTGGAGGAATCGGAAAAACATTTTTAACGTTTGAGCGCAAAAAAATATTGCATTAGCTACTGCGTCATCCGGAATTGCTGCCGCACTCCTAGATGGTGATACTGGCGTATTCTGCACTAAAATTAGCCTCGAAGCCTCAATTTTCTGTTGATTACACGTGTAACATAAAGAAAAATTCTTCCATGGGCAAAGTATTGCAACAATGTGAAATCAAAGTGTGGAATGAATGTAGCACGGCGCATAAGACATCTTTGGAAGCCCTTGAATGCACTTTACGAGATTTAAAATAATAATTTGTAGGTGCATTATTTTTATTAGTTGGTGATTTTCGTCAAACACTTCCTGCTATACCGGGATCAACGCTAGCTGACGATCTAAACGCATGTCTAAAATAATCATACCTTTGGCGACATGTTCACAATCTAAAATTAACTATTAATATGCATGTTCAGTTGCAGCGTGGTGCTTCAGCTTTAACTTTTTCCAACTTTAGGTAATGGAAGAATTCCAATGGACCCTAAACAAAGTATATAAAATTTCCATCAGACTTTTGCAGAATGACCACAATCAAAAAAATATTTATTAAATTGTGTAGTTCTCAATATCGTGCAAAGTTTTAAAAATATGCAATTATTATGTGAATGTGTGTTACTGGAATCCAAAAATATTGACTTTAATTCCATCAACAGCAATATTCGCAACAAGATCTATGGGAATCTAAAAACTTATAAATCGATCGACACAGTTTCAAAATTCCAGTCGAATTTTTAAATTCGTTAAATTTACCAGGCTTTCCACAACATGGCTTACTGTTAAAAACAATGCTTTCATTATTTTACTTAGAAATATTGACCCCAACGACTTTGTAATGGCACTTGACTAACAGTAAAATAAATGAAGCACAATCTCTTCGAGGCGACCGTTATAACTGGAAAGTTTAAGGGAACTGTTGTATTGCTGCACGTATTTCTATGATTACAACGGTGATGTAATTCGATTACAAGCGCCTGCAATTTCCTATTCGCCTGGCATTTGCAATGACTATTAATAAAGCTCAAGGTCAGTACTTGGAAGTTTGTGGACTTAATCTAAAAAATCAATGGTTCTCACATGGACAGCTTTATGTCGCATGTTCGCGAGAAGGAAAACCCGCAGATATCCCAAGGCATTAGAATAAGAATTATTTATTTAAAATAAAAGTATATATTAAATGTTAGCAAGTTTAGAATTTAAATGAAATATATTGTCATCAAATGATATCAGAATAAACCTTTGAGAATAATTGCATAATTTAATTATTAAATAAATAATTTTTTTTAGTTATTATGTTTTTAATTTCGATGGGGGTGACGAAGCACACTGGGTATTATCTAGTAACCAATAAAATGCAACCGTTCTCATTATATTTAGTTTTTACTGTCTTGGTACTTAACTGACGAAATGACTAATTGTTGTTTTTTCCTATTACACAATACATATTGGATAATGAGTATTAATCTTAAAAGAGTTTTTCTTTTCGCATCTCTTTTCATTATTAATGATGTTTTAACTGGATTTAATTAATTGCTGCACAATTGCTGTGTCTTTCACAGTAGCGTTTGTGTTGTTTAATTTTGTGTAAAATTAAATGTTCAATATTAAAATTCTTTCATGAAAGTGTACACCATTGGTGCTGTTTTTTATTGAGTTTTAATTGGTAATGGTTTTCACAAACATAATAGTGGTTGACACTGAATCGGATCCAATATCAACTTTCTGGTAGGAAAAATTTAAACGAAAATGAAAAATTTAATACACCCGGCTAATGACATAGTGTAGGTTGTGAGTTTTGATGAGTAGATCTCAAAATTTCTTTTTTTATATTTCTCGAACCCTCCAAACTTTTTTATTTGACAAAAATTGATTTTTTTTAATTTACGCACATATTTCTGGAGAAATGGACCCCTAAAACGGTACATATTTATGAGATAAACTTGAAAAATGGGAATATTTTCATGTTTTTTCAGATTTGTCTGTTCATAGTAGCATGTATGTAGGTCCCACCAACAGTTTAAAGTCGACTCCGAACGAAAAAATTTTTGAGAAGCTTTTCATAGCAATGTGTTTTACTCTTAGAGGTTTTGCCAGAAATCTGCTGAGAGAAAGACGCCGAAGAAATATTTTAATATTTTCGTTTCGACGTCAGACCTCGGGCCTTTCGTCTAATAAGCCAACACAGTACCTACTAGACAACAGCGACTTAATTTTTTCTCTTTACTTAAAGTTTATATTTAAAAAAATTATTTTATTATTTATTTATATATTTCAGTAAGAAAAGTCTCGCATGGGCAAAATTAGTAGAATTTTAGTTAAAGATTTGGAAATTTAAAATTTTAATGAAACATTAATTTGTGATTTATAGTTTATCAGTATGGTAAAATGTATACGCAACAGAGGTTTTATAAGATTATCCATTTTGAAAGCATTGAATACAAGGGGCGTAATATTAGTGGGTATAAAATGAAAAATTATATTTCAAAAGGAAATGGTCAATATTGAATAACAAATATTTATCAAATCTATGTATAAATAAGATAGCTATGTTATATTGTTTTGTACAAAACCATTACTTCTGCGATAAGTTCTGTTTAGAGCTTCGGTTAGGTTGAGTTAAATTGCCAGTCGCCTCAAGTAGTTGGGTCTTAAAATATCCTATTGATAGGTATTACAACTATCCACATATGTCGTCATAGCTCTTTACTGGCATCTTTTAGTACTCCCTGTAATTTGACAAAACTTTAGATTCTCAGCTTTGACCAGACACATACCTCGTATTATCGTGTCAGGTTCGTAAGTATCGGACAATAACAGGGAGATTGTTGAAGATCAAATATTTATTTACTAGTAACTTAACAACACTATATTTTGTATCTATTGTTGTGGTAACTCTATATGTATAAATATTTATAAATTTATGTTGCTTCTCTTCGTAACTTTAAACAGAATACATTTTTGTTTTATTTCAAGATACTCAACTTTCAACAGCGACCATTACAATTTCTACTCCGATTTCGTTTACCGCAAATTTTGAAGGATTTTTGATTTGTTGTAAAAATTTATTTCATATGTTGTTCACAAAAAGTTTAATAAAAAATAATCTATTAAAACTATTTAATAAATGAACATATAGAAATTTTTCATTAAAAACCCAAAAGATAATTCATTCACATATTTTGCGTACATTCTACAAATTATAAGAAAAAAGAAACTTAAACAAAATCAATTATGGAATACATACAAAAATATTAAGTAAACTAATTAATTAATATAAAATTAATCATTGGAATCCGAGTTCGATGAAAAGATCATCATCAAAGTAGTTTGCTGTGATATCGGACTTACAGATGTAGTATCTGATGAAATAGGTTTAAGAAATGTTGCAGGACGAACTTTTAAGACTTAAGGTATATAGTTATTGACTTTTTTGTTGGCTCAACTCTTTCCTCATCATCCCCAAAATCTTCAAAATTTGTGAGAATGTTTATCACTTTCACTTCCCCTTGAATTTGTTGCCGCTTTGAGAGATTTATGGGAGCAAATAAATCAGATTTTTTGTCACGCATTTCGCGTAGTCGAGGCATATACCTCACCCTAACTATGTTTCATATTTTCTAGTGCCTGCATAATGTCATATGTCTTCCAAAACTGCCTTGTAACATAGTTATTTTTATTATATTGTGCGTCTATTTCTTTAATAAGATTATTAAAACTTCGTCTTAAATAACATTTCTTGAATACGACAATAACACCTTGGTCCATTGGTTGAATGAGTGAAGTTGTGTTTGGAGACAAAAATAATACTTTAATATTATCGCTCATATTATCTAAATTATGTATTTTGATCTGGAGCAGTGTCTACTAATGGCAGTGCTTTATGCGACAAATTATTTTGACAAAAATGTATCTTGAAACAATCCTTAAATAATTTGGAAGTTATCCAAGTCTTTTTGTTTAACATCCAAACTACCGGAAGATTTTCTTTTAAAGTGTTTTTCATAGCTCTTGGAGTTTCAGACTTACATATATTCTAATAACGGCTTACATTTAAAATTCCCTGCCGCATTATCACCAAGTAAAAGTATAAGTGTGTGCTTGATGGCATTCGTTTCCAGAAGCGACCGGTGTCTTCTGTACTGAAAACTTGCTGAGGTGTATAACCCTCATCATCAATTATCTCCAATAATTTTCTAGGAAAGCTATGAGTCTGCACAGATAACATAAATAGACAACAATCCAATCTACATGTTGTACGATAAACATGAAACTTTCAATAGCACAAATTCATAGAAAGATCTTCAAGCTACCAGACTTAAAAAATAAAGGAGTATAAATAGAACGAAAAACGATACTGCTGTTCAGTGGTGAATAGTCAGCAAGTGAGCCGTGATTCCGTGATTGACAGTTTTTACAGATTCAGCGATTATTCCCCAAGCAGGTTATTTTTTCTTCAAAACAGGGATAACAATTTAAACTGCCGGCAATTGTTGTGAATAAAAAATTATTCCAAAGAATATGCCTCAAATAGTAGTAGCAGAGAATAGTCTTGATTACATGTTGTTGGAAGTTACAGCAGGAGATACATTTGCACAAAGGCTACAGAAGCCTTATGCAGCTTTCAAGAAAGATGTCGAAATCAGTGATCAGTGAGTTTCAAAAAAATCCCTATGTATCTAAAAAATTTCCCTTTTTTCCCTACACTTAAAAAAAACCTAGATTTCCCCCTAAGCTTAATATTCCCTTTTTGTCTTCAAATAAAAGATTCACAATAATGAAATATTGTTAATTTTATTCATTTATTTCACATTTTATAAAAAAATATTAAAAACAAAACAAAAAAATAAATGGTTTTAACAAAGTTATATATAAGGAACTTTTTTTCTAAAACGACTTGCAGTCGTATTCATATATTTGTACATTAACATTAAAAATGAGATCTTATGATATACATATGCATAACATTTTTAAACTACATTAATATAATAATTAATTTGTGCATGCAAATCTTTAGAATGAAGTTTTCTAAAGTGACTAGTCGTACACATAAAACTAATGCAATTTGATTCATTAGATTGCAAATATGACCTTATGATTCAAATTGAATTTAAAATATCATGACTAAGTTTGTTTCTTTTTTTGTACGAACATCTGTAACCACAGAAAATATTCGTTCAGCATCCGCATTAGCATGTGGTAAAGCTAATACAATTTCAACCAATTGGGAAACACGAGCTTATCATTAAAATCTTTGGATTTACATAATTTGGACCAAAATGTTTCGACGTCAAGCTTCAGTAATTCTTGTTCAGAGAAAAAGAAACACATTACGGATATCCTTAAAAATTAATCAGATTTATTTGAAAATTGTTACTCAGGGGTTGTTGGGGTCACTGATTAATAATTTTCATTCAGATTTAAAAAATTCAATATGTCGGATCCAATACAACTAAAAATCAGCTACTTTAACAGACATTTTGTGATTTGTAAAATCTGTTAAAATCTGGAGCCAATTGTCCTTCAAATAGCGTGGAAACCTATGTGAGATTTTAGATCGGGGAGTTAGGAAGAAAAGGGCTTCAAATTTGGCGAAATTAGAAAAAATTTTAAACTCAGCATGGAGAAAACAAATCGTGTCCCTATGACCTCCAGACTGCAAGCGGTAATAGAAAATAAAGGCTACGCAACCAAGTATTAATTTTAAGTATATTCTTAACCAACATTTTGTAAGAATTTACATTTAATTTAAATAAAGTTGTTGAATAACACAGTATTCCATTTTTTTGGTCGCTGAAATTTGTAATTTTTTCTTCAATATTAAAATAAAAATAAGTGGAGAGAAAAAGTGTAATATTGTAACCCGCATTTGTCAACTAAGTTTGTGGAGCATAGAAATAAAAAAGAAGTATTTAATTTCCATACTGTTTTTGAAAATAGATGTACACTTATTGCAACATAGTCATATCTCAAAAAAATTAAAAATTCGTAGTTACTTAAGCAAAACTGCTTATTTAGACCTTCACATTTTGAAAAAAAATCAGTTTTATATCCCAAGCTGAACCGAAGTTATAGCAAAGCGTGTTTGCGGCAATTAGATCACAAGACTTAAGTCTTGAAAACTTAAATCCACATTTTACCAAGTTGCAATATACGAGCGATATATAAAAATCATTGTATTTGTTTGCTCGTTACTGTAGATCTATAAATCTTTTAGCCCAAACCTATATTGCTTATAAAATTAATGAAGTTTAAGTTAGTCGTATAATAAAGCAGATAATGTAATCAATTTGGTTTCAGATACGTACGTTTAAAAACTGAACAATCGAATAGTTTGTGAAAGCCAAAAGCATTATTTTAAGCATTATAAATCAGCTGTTTTAACCAACTTTATGGACATTACTGTTTTCGATTATAGGTGACTTACCAAAATGCCATAGTCATAACGATAACCATATGTACCAATTGAATTTTGGTTTTTTGTCATACCCATAAACAGCTGTTTGCTGAATTTTCTTACATGTATACACATTTTTTTTGTTTACTTTTGTACTTTTGAAAAATACATGGTGCAATTAACGTAAACAGCTGTTTATGGCCATGGCAGCACTGATTGCTGCTAATAGTAAATTTACGGTTATGGATTATGTGACAGCTATAGCGTTGTGGTAAAGTCACGACTCCTGAAAATGCAAATATACCAAATTGTTAGCGTTATATTTTGTTTGGTGTACCTATATTATTTCTTGAAAGGGCAGAGTCTCTTTTCTCTCTGATCCGGTTCATCCTTAGATGACAACATAAATGACGACTCATACATATGTATTAATTAAATCATAGGTATGTATTAAAATATTTCATTTGCATGAGAGTCTATTTTCAACGAATTTATGATTTATTTTTGAACCTGTGGAAATTCCAAAATTGGATGGATGCTGAGTTAGTGTCTGAATTCCGTAAAACCGAATTGAATGCAAAAGTATGTAGTTTGCAGTCTAATTTGGGCCTCAAATTATGATCAATTCAATCGTCTGACTGTAAAACTATAAAATTATGTATGTTAAAAACTGAATAAGTAGGCAACCTTGTCTTAGTTGAGGGAAAGATGGACATAAGAACATATTTCGCGAATTAACTTGAATCCTTCTCTTCAAGTAACAGAGACCTGTGCCGAGCAAATTTGTCGGCGGCGGCGGCTAAAGTTGAAAAGGTTCGGCGGCGGCTTTAAGTCGGCTGTCAGGCCGAAATATTGTAAAGTTTCTGCGGCTCTTTTATTTATTTAAATAATATGCATACAACATTTCCAACATTTATTTAAAGAACAAAAAAGACATGTAAATCCATGTATAAAACATTAGGCTCACATAATTTGTCATTACAACTTTTCAGTCAGGATTACGAACTAGTTTCTCACACCACTTATGTGTGACCATTAATTGTATATGAGTGTTGCGGCATACAGTTTTAAAATTGACTCCAAATGATAGATTTTTGAGAATCTTTTCATGGCAATTTTATTTACTCTCAGAGGTTTTGCCAAAAATTGGAGCTAATTACAAATGTTACACGCAGAATCAAAAATTACACACAATATGTGTAATTACACACAAGGTGGGAACACTGGTCTGTTGTGATCCGAAATGATATAAATAAAATGGCCCTGGTTGCTCCACTATGTTAAAGGGCCTTAGATCTCTGCAGCACATTTGCACAAGCAGACGTGCGTTAGCAAATTTTTCGGAATCTGCATTTTTAGAACTTCCTGAAAATAAGGATTTTATTTTGGCATTCGAATTTTAAAATTTTTTCGATTTTACGTCAATACCATGAGCACGTAAATAGTTACAGAGGTGATGTCGAAGCAGAAACTCCAAACCTCAAATTATTTCGCATTTTATAACACTTACAAATAATAACAAATAGTTGGCTGGTACAAAATTTATCATAAATAGTGATTTAAAATTTAGATCTCATAAACTTTTTATTCCTTTATAGTTAAGTATTAAAGTATGTTGTTAAGTTTACCTATTATAAAGTGCTTTTCATAATTATAGCACCACCAGCATTTCAATAATAACAAACAATGAATTGTCTTCAGGTCATAGTCTCTGATGAAAAAAAAAATGGAATTTAGATATCCCAGATGGCTATCGATACTACTGTTCTGACCTTAGAAATTCAAATTTTGGGGATATAGTCTATTGCTGGGGCGTTATTTCTTTAGGTGGTTGCCTCGAATTTCAGTTTCCAACTACGCGAATGTATAGTACAGAGTACATTACTGTTCTTAGCTGTAGTTTCCTCCTCTTCTTGAGAGAAAATAATGAAAAAATATATTTTACAACAGGACATTGCCAGAATTCATGTCAGCAGACAGAGGATGGAATGGTTCCGTAAACAATCTATTGAGGTTTTATCGTGACTAGCTTGCTCTCCGGATATGAATATTATTGAAAACGTTTTCCCAAACGAATTTTTCATTCTTATCCGAAGATTATATTCAAAATAACAGACAATTTACCAGTGCTGAAAATTTGAAATTAAAAATGATCGAAGAGTGAGTGAAAACAGACGGAGAAATATTAAATAATCTTTATAAGAATATCAAAGACCGAATATTTATTTTAATAAGGGGGGGTTTACTAAGTTTTAAGTATAAATATTTTTGGTAAATAAAGCTTCTTATTGAACAAACATGAGACTGATGCTATAATTTTGCAAAGACTAAAAGCCTTAATTTTTATACTGAAGTCAAAACTGCGCCAACAATTTGAAAAATTTACTGAAATGTATTGTTATTTATATTTTTATTAATTTATAATACAAAAAAGTTAAAAAAAGTGAATTTAGTACAATCGGTCTGAAAAAAGTACAATTTTTTGTGAACGTTAGTACAATTTGTTAAGACCAATTTCCCATCCCTGATCTGAAGTACAAGTACATACAGTATAGGGATGCCAATCGGGAAATCGCTGATTTTTAAAAATCGATTCCGTTTGGCATCCGTAGTAAAGTAGAAACGTCAAGATTCTCTCTATATGAGAACGGCTTTGAGTATACGGTTTCAAGTAGTAGATTCCAATATCGGGATTTTTCGATTTCACAGCAAAATAAAATTTATAACGTAGACACTTAACTTTTAATAGTACAATATACATACGTATGTACTATATAAATTAAAGCATACCAAAAGTTAACTATATCGGGCATAAATAATATGTAATAAAATAAAAAAGTAAAATAATGAAAAAAATTCTATTAAAATTCAAAAGGAGATAATTATCACACCAGAAACAATATTTTTATTAAAGAAAAAAACACATGGTATACACTAAATTTGATTTAATCAAATTGAATGCAAGAATTCTTTTTTATGTATACATACCTATTTCACAGCTAAAATTTGTTTAAACCATTTTTGTGCAATCAATCAAAGCGTATTGCGGCAACATTGCATTCATGTCAAAAAAATAAAAAATTGTTTTGTTTTTGTTTTGTATTTGTGTATTTATTTTCGTTTCATTTGTTTCACCTCCAATTAAATTGAATTCTCAAGAGAGGAGATGCATGGAATTGAAATTTTTAAACCAGTGGATTATTGGAACAATGTGGGAAATAAATGATTCATTTAAATACTGTGAAACAATGAGGACACGGAACGGCGAATAAGAGAAAAATGAAAACTTTGGCCATTCATATAAAGCAATTGGTTCTTCTCTATCTATTGTTATTATTCGTTGAGTTTTGTTCAGCGTATAAGTCGGCAACATTTTTTATTTCTTTTTGCTAAACAAAATTAATCGCCATCCACCATATTCCCCCTATCTGGAAAGAAAACGATGGCATGACCACAATGTAACGCACACTAATAATATAACGTAGACGATTGATTATTTGTATGGATGTGTGCGCTGTGTGTTTCACTTCTCTTTTATAATCTAATTCGATTCGAATGAAATTCTCGTTCTCCTTCACACTCTCCTAAAAAAACAAAAATTACTGTTGGTTTAACTCATTTTTGTTTAGTCATTGTTTTTATTTTTGTTCTTGGTGAATGTTGTCTTTTTTTATGATTGCCTTCGATGTTTGCCCCTTTACATCATTCGGTTTGTGGTCGTTGCCGTTCATTGCAGCGGAATTGTTTTTACGCGTGACTGTCGTTAAAATTTCGCAAAAACAAAAACAAAAAAATTACTTATAAAAAAAATCGTCGAAACAAATGAAAACAGTTTAAAGAAAAATCGATAGTTTTAACAAATAAATATAAAATGAATAAAATGCTTTAAAAATAAGTGTACTGTTCTCTAAATTTAAAACAATAATTATAGAACTATTATAACAACATAAATTTACTATACATAGTAAATCCACACACATTTGTATTGCATTTATTTCAGTATTCAGCAAGAATCACAATTACCGTCGGTTCTTCACAAATAAACTGTACAAATTTTCTATTTGATTTTATGTCGTGTTTCGAAAGGAGTGATCGATGATATTCATAGTGATCTCATAAAATTGGAGTGTGTTAAATAAAATTCAGAAAAGTGCTTCCTCTCATCTGCCCAATTTCTATGTTATTAAAGATAAACATATCAATTTTTTGGATTGCTTTTTTCGGTTTTATAGTTTAATTCATAAAAAGAAAAAATAAACAATATTAAAAATCATTAAAGAACTACACCGACGACAAAACATTTAAATTTGGCTTCAAATGGCGAGAATTATGGTAAGATTTAATGAATAGTGAATTTACCGAACTATTGAATACAAAAATGTAAGATATCTCTGCATTCGTTAAATATTTTTGAAAAATTGTTATTTTATTTACATACCTACAAATGCAGGTTAATTGTATTTCATTTAATATATTTATTTATCTATTTTTGTTAAATTATTGGTAAAAAATTTATAAATGTATATGCAGCTTTAGCTTTTAAATGTGAAGAAAACTAGTGATGCTATTAGAAAATATTTGAACACTAGTATGCACCGACAACTTTTGTTTTAAAATTTATTTGAACCAAAAAAAAAAAAAATTCTACAAAAATTTGAATTTAAATAATTATAGATTATTCAGTATGAAATTAACGTTTTATTGCTAAAATTAATAAAAGCACTTCATATATAGTGAAATCTCCCGTAGGCGGACACCGATTGCCACAGCAGATTTGACCGTTAACGGGAGGTGTCGATTCACGGGATAGTTCGCAATAAAAATCTATGGACTTTCTGCTATTATTTAATAGCCATCATTTTTGTAGCAACCCATTTGATGCAGAAAACCCATGAAAATCTATTTTTTTTTTTTGTTGTCTTCACAATTAATCAATCAAGATATGGGAAAATTTTTGATTCTGGTAATTGCAAACCAATTAAAACACATCGTAACTACTTCCAAAAATATAAAAAATCCGCCAATGTGTAAAGGGGAATCACACAATCTTTTTATGTACATTATACTCCCAACTTTAAATCTTACAGATATTAATTGTATTTTCCTACCAAAAAATAAATGAAATTTGAACAAACCAACCAAACAGCCAATAGTAGCACTTGTAAATAAAAACTACCCGATTTGGCCAAAATGGCAACGCTGGTGACAAGTAGTTGCTGTACTAGCGAGAATAAAATAAACATATAACATGTCGGCTGTGAAAAAAAGTAAAACAAAAACAAATAAACAATCTGAAGTGCAAAACCTGATAGATTTTAATTGTAAATATTAAAGAGGTACACCTTGAAATATGAAATTTCGTGCTCAAATTCGAAGTAAAACCATCACTTACGCTGAAATCTTAACAGCAATAAAAAATTACGAAAACACCTGGTAGACTTTCTAGGCGAGGTGTATAAAAGATTGCCAAAGATCTCAATCAAGATCTAATAAAAAGTGACCTGAAATTAACGAAAGATATTGGAAAGTGTTGCAAGAATTTGAACTTTTAATGGCCATAATTTTCTTTATCAAGATAAATAGCTCAACTATACTGCTCACATAGTTCGGGTCCCTACAGTATAGAGCATATTTATAATGTTTTGGGAAAAATTTAGAATTAGAAAATTAAAATTGAGCTTGGGAAAAAAGTAACATCATTATGATGTCAATGCAACGTCGCCTACAGGAATTAATACAAAATTGGTATTGTGTACCTGAATTGTACTTATGTTCAGTTTTGAGATGTATTTTTCAATCTTTAGTTATTTATGTCGCCGTTTTCCTATTGAGCTAATTTTTTTATCTTAGAATGTGTCCTCAAAATTTTTATAAAAATTTTGGATATTGAATTAAAACCTAATTTTTAAAATGTTAAAAGTCAAATGATTAAATTTATTAAAACCATTTCCCTTCCGTGGATTTTCTCAAAGTAAATTTGGAGAAATTTGTTTTTTCATATTCTTGTAATTTTTGGATTTAGTGCGGTAAAATGTGAAAAAAAGGTGTATTTTAAATTAAACTGAATTATAAAAAATAAATTAAACATGGAAACATTCAGTTATTCCTGTTATCGAATAGCAAAAATCGGTCTTGCTCATACTAAAGAAAAATTAATGTAAAATATACGCCTTTCATACTACTGAACATTCGTTGAAAATGAGGTACACACAATTGGACGTCCTATGAATATATGGTACATACATTATTCACGTTGATTTAAATGTTGCTTTAATTTGTGGTGTTCGGATATGTTTGCATCAACAAAGCGGAATAGGTCCCTTCCAAATTAAAATCTTTATATTGGCAGAAAATGCTATATTCTTATACTCATCAACGGAGGCCATTTAGTACATGTGATTCTAATCTATCGTACATATAATTTGAAAAATTAGATATTAAAAAGCACTCAGTAGATTTGGAATTGTTTTATCAAGGAAGAAATACGCCCTTTAATTTAGATTAGCCAGATGAAATTATACATTTTAAATGTAACAAATAAAGCATTCATAAGTTCAATCTTTTAATAATTTTTAGTTATACGGATTTTGTAAGTTTATTTCGTAATAAAGAAGTAAAAAGTAAATAAGTTTGGAATAGAATAGGCGAGTGTAGAACTATTGAATATTTTTTCATGTTTTGGAGGGTCTTGCAACATTAACTTCCGAACTTTAACAGTTGGTAAAGATCAACTTGTTGAAACTACAATAGACAACTATTTGATAATTTATTCAGGCTAAGTGTAATCTAGAGCAGACTAACCCTAATTTTCATCGAAAAAAGTCATCAGCCATTTCAGAATGAATGGAAACGAATCAAACAAAATATTCGAATTTGACATGAGATCTATATGTCATTACCAACTTCTTTTGGATTGAATTGGAAGATATGGACATAAAGACATTAACGAGCGATTTGACGGCATGATTGGGAAGATTGGGTTATTGGTTTGATTTTTAAATGTACTAATAAAGGATCTGCGAGTGCCCACCGAAAACTTAATTAAATATAAAAAAAAAATAATTTTCTCAAAATATATTGACTCTTATTTTCGAAATTTTATTAATTACATAAAAAATAAAAATAAATTATACAGGTAAGTTTTATTGGATAACCTACTAAGTTGTAAACAATTACAAAAACTATCCTTATTTATTAAATATCATAAAGCAACACATTTTATCCAAAAGTAATCGTTTTAATAGAGCATTGCTTTAAACGCCTTCAAGCCATTCACAAGTCTTCTTTACGTTTAATATATTTCAGCACCTCATATTTCAGGACAAACATGCGCACAAGAAATAACACACACACACACATTAAAATTTTGCTATTCATTGAAAACGTGTTTGGTCCTTAATGGTTTTGTGACAATGATAATACTAGTACTGCCGCTGACAAAGGCAACAACAGACTGACAGTCGGCAGTTATAGATAGAACAATGGTCGCGTGTTAGAGATGTGTAAAGTCAATCTGATATTTTAATTCGGCATTAAAAATAATAAAATAAAACATATAGGATAGCATTATGTGTATGTAACTTAATAATACATAAGGGCTAGTCCAAATCGAAAATCTATTTTGAAATTCTCTTAGACGCATTCTCATAAATTTATAAACAAAATTGTCTGTTTTGAATACGAATATTCTATGATACTTGTAAGGTGTCTGCTCAAGTTTCCTTTTTAATATTTCACCTAATTGACGTACATATTTTCTAAGCAACAATAAACGAATTGAAGAATAAAAATACTTTGAAATAAAATTAAGCGACAAGGCAATGAGTGGATTGGTTACACAACAGTAAAGAACTGCAATAACAATTTATGGACCATAAATGGATTGCCAACCTTAATCAATTTGTAACAAACCTAGTCATAGGCTTTGAAAAGCCCCCAATCTCGTTTATCGCTATGATTTAAGTTAATATTGAAGTCTCTGATCTACATACAACTATGTTAGGACAATTAACAACCACTGTTACTTTAATATTTGTAAGTTATTTAAACTCCGCGTATTAACTTTTAAAAATAACAACAAAGTTGAAATTTTTATATTTTCTACAGAATTTTTTATAACTTATTTGTTGTTTTGGTTAAATTTTTTTTATGTAGTAGCTAATACCCGGTGTGCTTCTCTGTCCCCATCGAATTTAAATATATAATAATTAAAAAAAATTATTTATTTAGTAATTAAATTACGCAATTATTCTTAAAGGTTTATTCTAATTTCATTTGATGACAAAATGTTTCATTTAAATTCTAAAATAATACATTAATGAGCTATTTTTTCTTACTTGCTAAAATTTAATATATACTTTTATTTTAAATAAATAATTCATATTCTAATGCCTTGGGTTACACAATATTTTTCGCTTTTCCCTCTGGTGCGTATACATATCAATCTGTGGGTTTACCTACTCACGAACATGCGACGTAGAGCTGTCCATGTGAAAAGGGTGGATTTTCTAGATTAAGTCCAAAAACTTGAAAGGACTGGCCGTGAGCTTTATTAATCGTCATTGCAAATGCCAGGCGAATAGGAAATTGCAGGCGTTTGAAACCGAATGACATCACCGACGTAAACATAGGAATACTTGACGGCAATACAACAGTTCCCTTAAATCTTTGCAATTATAATGGTTGCCTCGAAGAGATTATTCGTCATTTATTTTACTGTTAGTTGAGTGCCATTACAAAGTCGTGGAGGATCAATATATCAAAGTCAAATTACGGGAACATTGTTTTTTAATTATATGTCATGTGGTGGGAAGACTGGTAAATCTGACAAATTTCAAAATTCGACTGGATAATTGACGACATCCTCTATATTTGAAACTGTGTCGATCGATTTATAAGTTTTTAGATTCCCATCGATCATGTTGAGAATATTGCTGTAATTTTGGATGTCTGTAACGCACGTTCATATAATAATTGCATATTTTTAAAATTTTGAACTGTATTAAGAAAAACACAATTTCTTAATTCTTCTTTTGATTCTGCTCATTCTGCAAAAGTCTGGTGGAAATTTTTTATACTCTGTTGTAGGATCCATTGGAATTCTTCCATTACCTAAATCAAGCAATTGTTTGGAAAAAGTTGAAGCTGAAGCATCACGTTGCAACTGAACATGCACATTAATAGTTAATTTTAGAGTGTGAACATGTCTCCAAAGGTATAAGGGTATGACATGCATTTAGGTCATCAGCAGGCGTTGATCACGATATAGCAAGAAGCGTTTGTCGAAAATCACCAGCTAATAAAACTAAAGCACTTCCAAGTATGGTATTATTGCTTCTTAAATTCCGTAAAGTGCGACAAGGGCTTCCAAAGGTTTCTTATGGTGCATTAATCCCACACTATGATTTCACATTATTGCAACACTTTGCCCACAGAAGAATTTTTCTATATGTTGCACGTGTAATCTTTGGAAACGTGTAATCTTCTTCAACGGTAGTTTAGTGAAGAATGGGTTGATCTACCATCATCTAAGAGCGTGGCAGCAATGCCGGAAGATGAAATAGCTAATGCAATATTTTTAGCGATTGATGGGTCAAGGCGTCATTGAAATACAGAATAGGAGCAATCATTCCAACTTCAATGAGTGTCAGTGTAGTGCGCAAAAAAAAAGTAGGGCTACTTTTAAGCTTATAACTTTTATCGTATTTAAAAAAAATAAATGCCGTTACATTGTTATTGTTAGTGATCTGTTACAAAATCCACGTGCTAAATGTCATAGCAATAGCAAAAATAGTTTTTTGTAAATGAGCACCCAACAAGAACGTAGTAAAAAAACAATTGAAATTTTTAATGAAAAACCGCGCCTCTTACAAAAAACACTTGCTAGGTTCGCAGGTGTTAATCCAAAAACAGTTTCTAAGGTAAGAATAAAACAATATAAGGAGTCTTTAAATATTGAGAGAAAGCGTGGTAGTGGAAGAAAAAAAGGATTTGGCGACCAAAACAAAGCATGTAAAATAATATGTATTTTTCTAAAACGCTCTAACATGTCTGGAAGAAAAGTGGTTCAAAATGTTGGATGCTCAGAGACCTTGGTCAGAAAAAAATTTTATACACAAAAGAATTCAAATATTATTATTTAGTTTAATTGAAATATAAAAAAAAAAAAATCCGCTACTTAGTTTTATTTGTTTAACGAAAAGTGTAAGTCCAATTTTTTGTTCGCACTCCTTATGTTTTAAATTTATTCTAAAGATATTTTGGATTAGATGGTAAGCACTATTCCATTATACTCCATGGATGGTTCATTACTGCTGCATCTTCAAGCGTTGTTTCCCAATGACAATCGTTCTGCAATAATTGTAGTTTCTGACAGGCCTCTCAATATGTTCCACATACTACTCCGTCTCAAAATATGTTGGTCTTCGAACATTAATTTGAAGCATTCTCAAATAAAAACATTCAGCATTTTGAGGATGGACGGTGTAAACCCTACTTAATGCATCTGCTGAATATAAATTCGGCCAAACATGAACAGGTGTCCCTTGTCTTCGACATTCGAATTTCTTTGTTGATGCATTTTACATATAATACGTTGGAATTTCTGAATATAACAAAGTTTTCGCAAACATATCATTTTTACAAAAATCAAAAAATGGTGTTAATGTTGTAGCCGGATGCTGCTGCTCTCTCTCGGGTATTTCTTTCTGTAAAGTAGACTCGCTGTCAATTTTCCAGATGCACTAATAAATGTACACCAGTTGGATGGCGCTCATGAATGGGAAATCCTAAAATTCGCCATTTGATATTGCGTAATTTCATCATTTGGATTTTGTAATGAAAATACTGCCATATCAGACCCTTTAGTAATATATTTTTGCAGCTGTATTTGGTCGACTTTACTGAATGACAATACTCAACATTAATACACGCTTTAAATGTTTCTGAAAGCAGTGGACAGTAAGGTACTATCCAGCGATTATCAACATCATTGCCACGCACCTTTATTTAAAATTGATCGTTCCCCATTATCTATAGCACGTCGGCCATAAAGTGAGCCCAAGATGGTTTCCTGAATCAATTGCCTTGGATATTTTTATATGCATTTTCCGCCAATCGTGAATGGAGAACTTGCATTAATGGTCCCACATCGACCATGGATTATATTTTTGATAAGAATTTCATGCAGATTTGGATCAACATTTGGACCCGGTATTTCTGCAAAAATTATATCATTAATAAGATCTGGGGTAATTTTTTTAACCAACTAAATAAGAATATGGACATCTGGCAATCCAAGTTTCTGCCACTCAACGGAATACATTCAACACCGTGTTTCACAAAAGACATGAATTGCAATAAAATCCATTAAAAATTTTAATTTCTGTTTAAACACGCGTGATGTTATATCGTGCCGATGTACTGGTGTTTGACCAGGGGACAATTCAGATAGAATATCATCCCACTTTGGATAACATGTGAATGTAATAAACAAAGCCGTATGAACGAACATATGTCATTGCATCTTGTACACTTACTATATATATGAGTTAAAAATTTGAACTCAACTATTGCATATTTCAAGATGTGATAATTTTCACACTCACTAATCAGAAAACTTTTCTAATATTATTTATTAATAAGAATATACAAATTTTTTTAATTACTTCACATGAGAGGCACCATCTTACCATAGCTGAAATACAAAATTGGGGATTCAAGCTGTTATAGTTTTGTAGATATACAGATTTTAATAATTGGATCATATGGAGTTTGCCATACCCCTAATGCTTCATCACCCATTTTTAATAAAAATATTGATATTGAACATTTAGATATTCATCCATAATTTGAGCAGTCTAACTGTTCTGGTCTTCTAGATATGCAGTTTTCATAATTTACTTCATAAGGGAGGTGCAACGCCCGCTTTTGCTGATCTACCTATTTTTGTTAAAGTTTTCAAATTATGCAGATTTTAGTATTTACTTTATATGGAAGGTGCCATGCTCCCTAATGATAGGTCGCTAATTTTTGTCAAAAAAAATCGTATTGAACTTAAAGATATTAGCACAAAATTTGAGTAGTTTAACTGTTCTGGTCTTCTAGATATGAATATTTTATAATTTACTTTATATGGGTGGAGTCACGCCCACTTTTGCTAGATCGCCTATTTTTGTTTAAACTATTTATATTTAAACTAAAGTTACTTCTACAAAAATTCGGGACTCTAGCTATTACAGTTTTTAGATATACAAATTTTCATATTTACTTTATATGGGATTTGCCACACACACTATTGCTAGTTCGCCAATTTTTGTCCAAAATATTTAAATTGAAACTGTAGTTTCTTGTACAAAATTTGTGGTATCTAGCTGTTATATTTTTCCAATATACCCATTTTATTATCTTGCAATAGCGAGTAATGTAGCATATGTGGGCGTGACACCTCACTCATTTGAAATATCAAAATAAAAAGTAGCCTGTAACTGTGAAAATTTCAAGAAAATCGGTTCAGCCGTTTAGTCGTCAATAAAGTTCAAACATACAAAGAAACACACATTAATTTGTATAGATTAACCAAACAGATTTTTTAAATTTCTTTTCTGCAACGTCAACATCTTCGTTGCTTATGAAAATATATATTATTTTAGAAATTATTTAATGAACAGGCATTACTTTCCCCTGTGACGTTCGTCCATTTTGAATTTGTATAAGAAAATTGATCGTGTTACATACAGTGGAGGTTTTATATTCAAGACACCCATTTACCCAAAAGTTTGTGTTAAAAATTGATTCTTAAAAGATTTATTTCTTCTTATCTCACAAGCTATATAAAATGGCGTATCGACTGTAATTAACAAAACTAAGATCAAAAAAATTTCGACACATTCATAATCAGTACACCTTGCATTTTGTTAGTATTTTCTCAGTGAGATGAAGTAGTTAAATTAGATTATTACATGGTTTTCTATTAATTCCATTACGTATACGTTATTCCTTAGAAAGGAATACAGGTAGTCCCCGACTTAAGACCGTTCGACTTAAGACTATTCACGATTACGACCATTTTTTCCAATTCCAAAAAACACTTAAAGATGCCAAATATGTAGTCGCGGGGAATCCTTAAAATATATTATTACTTTAAATAAAGTTTGAATTTTGGGTAGTTCTATTTTTCCTTATCCTCTATGAAATTGTTCTAACCTGGAGCTGAGTACACCAATCATTCCTTGCATGTTGCTCCGTTATCTGGGGACACTGGAGCTTATATAAATTTGGTTTTTTGAAAGTCCATTTCTGTATTACCAAATTTGATGTACGTACCAGATTTTTAAACAATCATACCTGAGGTCGCAGTAGTCCAGTAAGTAGTGCGAACGAAAATATAAAACAATTATTTCTTCAGCGACTTTCTTTCATCAGATTTCTGGCAAAAACTCTGAATCTGTCGTTCAAAATTGATTTCAAACTATACCTTCCGCCACTCTTGTATAAAATTAATACACACAAAATAAGTGGGGTGAGAATTATGCATGTATGTATTTGTGAAGATAAGATTAAAAAAAAAAATAAGACATAAGGCCATTATTACAACTATCCTCCCTTTATATTTTAGTGGGCAGTTAAATTGTTCTTCATTATTATGAGTACCCAATAATATAGAAGTGACCGTTAAGCTAGAGGGAAGATCATCCTACCTTTAACATTTAAGGGCGAGTTTATGAATGCAAGTTTAAACTCGAGATTAAGTTAATCTCCAGTTAACCTTCGTTTTCAGTTTTTGAATTAACTTAATCTTAAGTTTAACCTTACGGTTAATCAGTTAATTTTAAGTTTAAGCCACCAACGTTGGTGGATTAACTATGAAAAGTAGTTGACAAATTTTATTTAAAAAAATAGTTTTTAAGTAAGAAAAAGCCGAATAAGACACATTTTTAAGTGACATTTTGGTAATAGACAGTCTGAATTTATTTATTACTTTCTAAAAATTATTTTTTTATTTCAATAGTATTCAGCTTTTGTTTGTTTGTTTTTCTTCTATACAAAAGTAAATTGTTGTGAAATACTATGCAATTTGTGCATATAATTAGTACAGCTATCCAAAGATTAAACTACCATTCAAAAACTGAAAATTAAGTTAACGAAAGATTAACTTTAACTGGAAATTAACTTACTCTCGATTTTAAACTTGTATTCAAAAACTCGCCCTAAAGGTCACTTTATGTGTGAACTTTCCATATCATATACTAATTTCGATATGGCAACTTCCAATTTAAACAAAATGAGCATATACAACAAAAAACACTGTTGCCACTGCATTAAAAAAAAACTTGTTTAACTGAGCAGTTTATCTGTAAGTTGTAATAATGAAAATCAGTTAAAGGTAACTTTACAGTTGCCTTTAGCTAAAGGTACCTTTAACTAAACCCAGGTTTAACGGCAAGTTCTAATATTGGCCCATAGTCTAGAGCCTAATATAAAAGCAAAACTTGTGTTTCTCTATATAAGTTACGGTCAATAAGTTTACTTCTAGTAACGTTTGATATTTCTAGAGTATGTCCAATTTTTTACCGTATTCATTGTGTAATTTATAGAGTAACCCTTATGTAGGATGAAAATAAAAATATATAACTTGCGGTTTACTCATTCAATCATGTTTCAAAATGATCTGAAAATAAACAAATCGAATAAAAATAAACTGAAGTTCTTTAAATTTTGGGTATTTCTCTTCCAAGATTAGGTGCTCCTCGATGTACTTCGATAGCTTAGAAAAATTTGTCTGTACTTACGCCATTGAAATTGTGATTTCGTTTAAGTTTTTCTTTGCAAAAAAAAAAAAAAAAAAAAAAAAAAAAAAAAAACATGTGTTAGTTGTATAATCTTCAGTTGAATTGAGTATTTTTATCGCTTAAAATGTATGTTCTTCGAAGGAAGGAGAACAAAAGCTAAATGAACGAATAAAAATGTTAATTAAATGGGAAAAACGCAAAGGTAAAAAAATGTGCTAAAAGTTGGAAAGAAAACAACAGACATTCAGACGGATGTTGAACAAAAACAACAACAAAAACAAAATTCTCAAATAAAATGAAATCATTAAAAAAATTTAATTATCGAAATGCTAATAAAACAAAGATGTAGTCATGCATAGACATACATATGTACATATGTATGTATGCATGTACATTTGCGAATGCATTTGTTCTTGTGCCGGTTTATGCAAATGGGCGTGGCTAATAAACGCATATCGTGGCTGCATATAAAAGTAATATATTTATGCATGATCATTTACTCTGCATAAGCTGTTCATTCGCACATACACCTACCTTTAGATGATTCTTCAGTCTTTGTTGATCTCGCCTTTCGTAGATGGGTAGATATATAGTATAAAAACTTTAAAATCTTTGAGAAAGACTAATAGCCAACATAAACAACAAAGACATTATGAATAACTCAAATATATATTTTTTTTTTTAATTCTTAAGACTCTGCTTTATAGTTAATATATATTTGTGTATTTTTGCTTCAAATAATACTGAGTACTATACATGCAATTGAATTTCATAGAAGATTACCCAATTTCTCTACATAATGTAATTGATATACGTATGCCAGTGATAATGATTAAATCATTTTTTTGTTTGTTATATAACTTTATTTGAGAAGATTTATCCCCTTTAGGGCCATATTATAACTTACCTTTACAAAGGGAGGATTTTACGGAGAAGTAATGTTTTCATTATACGTTCCAATAGATAGAATGACCGTAGCTAAGGAAGATCATCTACCTTAACATTTAAGGTTTTCTTTGAACTTACTAATCATTATATTTTGTTGCAATTTCAATTTAAACAAATTAGCATATACAACAACAAAAGAGTTTCCTTGTGCCTTGCATTAAAAAACTGTTTAATTAGCAGTTTTATCGACATTGCTCGGCACAATTTTTGAAAGTTAATTTTTTTTATCGTAGTTGAAATAACAAATAAGTTAAACGTTCACTTTTGCTAAGGTACCTTATCGCAACTAAGGTAATTGTAAAATGGCCCATCGTTACCAGCCCATTAATAAAAAAATAATCAACAAAGTGAACGTATTGGGACCTCCTGTTAAGTAAAATGTGGGATAAATTGGTAATTTAACGATAAGTTTTACTAATATTTCCAATTTTATTAAAACAAATCGGTTTTTAGCCGAATTAATTGGCCTGAATTAATATTTAAATTGAAAAATTCTAATAAAGCTGATTGAATTGTTTTATGAAGACAATTGGTCAATTCAGTTGAGTGTATTCTTGGACGATTATACAACAGAGTATGCTTGTTGTTGATAATTTTCATGTAAAAATACGATACACTAATTCACATGTTTTTAAAAGCTGTATTGAGCGTTCACAAACAACCAAGTGTATTCAATACAACATACACGATACAAAATCGTGTGAATTGCCCAAATGTTATTACATATTTCAATTGTAAATAATATTTTGAATGATGGAAACCTTCAATTATTTTTTCTATATCTGACTGTATATTCTACTAACGTTTGCCCAAAAGAAAATAGCAAATTTTTACATATTTGGGGACGCTTTACAATGCGAACATTTCATTTAATTCTATTTTCACAATACGTAGATCGAAATCGAAATAAAATCGATTCTAGGAACTTAGCATGTTGATCTTGTTCTTCAGCTTCATTAACAAATTGTTAAAATACTTTAACAAAATCTAAAATAAAGTAAAATTTTTATTTATTATATTTCAATATAAAATCATACACAATTTTCTATTACTTTTTTGAATTTACAGTCATTTATCGAGATTTTTGAAATAACATAGTGTATGCAATTAAATTCGGTTAATTTGTAATCAATTAATGCGGTTACTGTAATTAAACGAATAATTTTGTAATTCCTTTTTTTTTTTTTTTTTTTTTGTTTTGAGCTCTTAACGTTTTCACGTGAAATACGACTATGCGTGCGGATTCGTCCCTATAACTTCGGGACGGATCGTCGCAACTTAAGCAAATTTTGGCAGTATTTAAGTTAGAGAACGTTATGCTATAACGTTATAGAATGGAGGTATCGATTTATAGAATTGCTTGACGCTGTTTTAGGAAACCTTTCCATTTGCAAGTGGACATTGTGATTTTGACTTTGGTCCTCTCTTCCAAACGAAAATCCTCAAATCGTTAATTTTGATGAAACTTGGCAGGTGTGGATAATTGAATGCTATCTTATGCACATATATTTTATTAAGGTAACATTCGGTGTATTTTAGTAAATTCTTCTACTCTTATCAATCTGCGACCTTTTTCATCAACTTCTACGTGGTAATACCGTAGTCTTCCTGATTTTCTACTTAGGCCTATAATTACTTACGTTACATTAAAGAAACTACGCAAATTTACGCCGATTTATTCTCTCTTGAAAGTCCCATTTTATTGTTTCAATTAATATAGCTGTTGGTCGAACATTTAAATTACTCGCACAGATTATCTTGTATCTTATTGTATCGACAACAAATACTGAATGAAGATTCGGTGGTCTGGTGTAAGCAAAGATAAAAATCTAAAAAGAAACAAACTTTCAAATAGGCATGTACATACGTTTTATATGTACGTGTCTTATGGCGCATGAATAACCAATGATCTAAACTAATAGAGTGAAAATTGTAGCACCTGTCCATCAACATTTAAAAACTTCACTTTTTTCACAAATTTTCTTTTCTTTTTACATTTTGTTGTCGTCAGTCTCACAATGTAGGTAAAATCCATTCTCTTGGAAGTGATTTTGATATTAAATGTTGGTTCAACCAATTCTATGATCTTTATCTTTGACAAATTAATGAATTGATTATCCGCAGGACAGAACAATATAAAAAAGCTTCTCTGCAAATTATTGCGATACTTGAAGTAGTCGGTATTGCCTTTAAATGCATGTTGGATGGTGGCTCAATTTTAAATCAAACCCAGTATGATGATTCTTCGAATAGAATGAATGAGAAGAAGTAATTGAATTGCAGTCGTCATATATTAGTGGACAGTGGGACACATCAGTCAAAATATTTTTTTGAAAGACTGCGAAAAGTAAATGAAATTGCCATTCAAAGTTTCTCAAATCTGTCGTTCGGAGTCGACGTTAATAAATTTCATAAATTGAAGTTAAAAGTAACGCAAACAAGAAGTAGACAGTAATCGTGACTAAAAGGTTGTCTTGACCAATTAAGTAAGTAAGTAGAAAGATGAGGTGTGAAACTGTTGTGAGAGACACAAGGCGAAACTTAATAACCATTGTAGCATATTCACGACGTAAACAAATAACGCAAATACTCATTTAAAATGAAAAAAGAAAAAAAAAATACTTTTCAATTATTGTATACCTTCCTTTTCTTATCGTTTGTATATGTATACTATACATATGTACTTACAAATATCAAGCATGTACGCTGGCTCAAAAAAGTCTCCTTACGTCAAGCAGATATTTTTAAGTTAGCATATTGGATTATTTTGAAGAATTTTTTATAAGTAGTTTTTAAAATGTTGTGAAAATTGTCTTGGTGTACGGAGACTTATTTGAATCAGTGTATACAGGTTTACTTAAACTTAAAAGTTAGCCTTAAATTCATTATAGTATTGTCAGTATTGTAAATTTTGTTATTTCGATCCCAATTTACTTATTGTTCTTTATGACTTATGGTAACTATAAAAAAGGACTAATAACACCATTACCGTCATAACATTGTTTATATAAGTGCTAATCACCAAATTCAATGAGTGTTCAACTACATATTTAAAATTGAAATATCTGATCTACCGATACATTTAATGCTATAAAATAGCTTGAATTCAAAAAAATATTCTGATGAGGTAGAAGCGTATGCCCTACTCAAATAGACATGCTGTACATTGATTATAAAGTTGATTTTTTGTATATTTATGTGTATGTGCTTTAGTTTTTTATAATTTCTTCTTCTGTATTCATTGATTTACATGTACTCACGTCCGTAAAAAGACTGCAACTAGTTACATTAAGCGAATTTATACAGATGTGTACAACTAATTATCCATCCAAAAATACATGGCAGTTATTGTAAAAATTATGAAAAATTATATAAAGTAGTTATAAAAGCTACGCTACGTTATATTTATTTGGTCTTAAAAAACCAAGAATCCATTTTTCATGTCCTGGACACCAACATGACACACACATAATAAATGGCACGTTTATGACTCATTAAACAGTATAAAATATTTTAACAGCTTTATTTATTTTGTGCTAATGGTAAAAAACTAAATGAAATGAAAAATCTTATAAATATAACAAACGAAACTTACAAGAAACATTCAATAGAGGTCTTCTTTTTGGTTTTCTTATGGAATCGGAATATTACGAATCGTACAGTACAATGTAAGGAACGAATTCAATTGCGTTATTTGGGCAACGACCTCAAATGTACGGCCGTAAATTGTAAGAGAAGCATCCATTTAAAAATGCTTATAACGTCTTTTCTTCAAAAGTGAATCTAGTCACATTGAGTTGTAGTGTATTACGCAATTTTTTATGTATTAAGTGAAAAGTCAAGGGTTCAACGTGTTATTTGCGTAGTATAAGGGATAATAAATTTTTCGGAGTCATAAGCTTCTGCTGGATGAAGACCGTTAGTGCGTAACACAGTCACAGCCTGCTCTAGTTTGTCCTGCCTCTTCTACCAAACATTACCGACACAGCAATCGATAATTGGAGGGTAACCAAATTTCTATTCCGCGAAACTGGAAGTTTTCATCTAAGGTATAAGCTACTTACCAAGCCTTTCAATGATCGTTTTACCTGTATCTCAATCTTTTTTGATAGCCAAGCTGCTGTTTGATCCCTCTTGAGCTTTTGTGTTAAATCCAAATTCGTGAGATAGCTTTGCGATGCCTCGATTCCCTCTCGGGGCTCTTCAGAGTCTCACTTGACTGCAACAATATGGCCCTTATTATGAGATTGCTATTCGATCATCGCTGACTATCGAATATCAAATTCTTATTATGATCTGGTAACTTTGCCGAAAGTATCTTTGCGTATCTACTTTTTATCGAAGACAATTTTCCTTTCGGTGCCGATTTTTTTTTTTTTTTCACAAAATATGAGATACGAATAATTTTTGTTAATTTTATTAATGAGTAAGGTTGTGAGTACAAAACAGCAGTTTTAAAAACCAATAGAGAGGGATCCGGTCCTCAATTGCCAAAGCTATTTTGTTCAAAAATTCAAGCAGCAAAAAAAACTTTCTATATTACTACAGATACCGTTGGCTGTGTAAGACCAAGCATGTTTTCATTACCAATATTCAGTTGGTAAGAACCCTGAGCACAAAACCGTAAGAATGCTGCCAATTTTAAAATGTTTGGAGTGGATTTCGCACGTGTACATTGATTCATCTGCTAGTGGATAGCAAATCCTTTAAAAGTGTTCTTTGACACAAGTCTAAGTTTTTAATAAATCGCAAATAAAATTTCTACATGAACAAACTCTAAATTTTTTTTTACTTCTGGCCAGTTATCCATATAAGTTACTTATCCTTTTTTTATATTTTTAGAATCTAATGATATTTAATGGTTTATTCATTTAACCAAATAAGCGGTATTCCATATATATTACTATATTACTTTATCACAAGTCTTCTGCTTACAGGTCTTGCATTATGGAGGATATTGACTGCAGCTCTAGAGAAGAAAAAATCATCAGCCATTGATTAAGGATATTGCGTTTTGACTTTCAGTAACATGAAGACTACAGAGACGCGCTACTTATAGCGTCATAACAACAGAAAAAAACTAAAACTAGTACGAATCCAATGCCAAATGGATTAAATTGAGTGCTCAAATCAAATGAGACATATTGCTCAAGAAATTTTTTTAGCAGAACTTTGTATATAATAACAGTATTTATTATTTTTAGCGTTCAGATAAAATAATAAACGAAATTTATTTGACAGCTGGTAACAAAACAGCTGATCAAATATGAATAGAAAGTGTTCGGAAAAATGCAATATGCTCACTGAACGTACTTATGACAATGATGTATTTGAAGTTTTAATCAATATTATAACAATTTATAAATTTATTGATCAATAATTAATTAAAATTTTATATGAGAAATTGAGTTCAAAAATGTCGTTTATTGCGATTTTCTCAATGTAAGTGCATGTCTGAACATAGTATCAGCAATTTCTCTTCACAATGAAACAAGTTTCGTGCGTAAAAGATAAGTAAAAAGAAAAATATAACAAAATATATTTTCATAACTTTTTGTTTCAGGAGTTTATAAATATATCTCTAAATTGGTTAAATACTTAGTGACAATCGATGAAAGGTGTCACCAAATACATTAGTTCCGAATTACGTTTCCCCAATAAAATAGTGCATTTCCTTTCAGAACTATTCTATTATTCTACAAAAATATCATTAATTTCTACCAATATAGAAAATAAAAATCCACCCTAAAAATTAACAATAATTAAATAAACAAAACTGAAAGAATCAGACAGAGACAGAAATACTTTTTAGTAATATTTGTTGTCTCTTTCACGTTTGGACAGTGCTCCTGTCAAATACGTTTCGATACTGCTTATACTGTGGTCTGATCTACAACTAAATAAAAGAACTTAAGCAATGAAATGGGAATATCTGATCTAGAAACACTCCTTGAACATTACAACTATTTATTTCTAATTTAGCATTATTTTTCATTATTTTATTTATAAACTGCGATCCAAAACTTATAATAACCCATAAAGTAATGTATTTTTAATGGACCACATAAATGATCTAGAGATAAAATGTTAGCAATGAGTATTCAAAAAGATAAGTTGAGTCGAATCATCACTCATAATTTCTTATTATTTTACGCATTCATACTGTAGTACAGATCTGATCGAATTATGCAGCACTATGTATAATACTTCAGACATATCAGCTTCTTTGCTCGTATTTCACACTTAGAGCCATTATTACAACTTGGCGTTAAACTTAGGTTTAGTTATAGGTATCTTTAACTAAAGGGAACTGTAAAGTTACCTTTAACTTATTTTCGTTATTGCAATTTATAGATAAAACTTTTTCAAAAATATGGCAGTGCCGAAGCAGTGTAGATAAAAGAAATTTTTCTTTAAACGTAGTGGCAACGACGGGCTTCGCTTTTTTATTGTTTGTTTATATTTGAAAAAAATATATTATGTGGCAAGTTCAAATATAAACTAAACTTTAAAAGTTACCGGTAGGATGATCCTCGCTTTAGCTTAACGGTCACTTCTACCATATTGTCCATTTATAATAATGAAAAACAATTTATTTGCTTGTTAAAATCCTCCCTTTAGTTAACGGCAAGTTGTAATAATGGCCTTCAGAGTTTTTTGATTGTTAATTTTGAAAGATATATAGACTGCCAAATACGCACTGAATTACCCATGCGTCGACATTTTGCTTCATTCAGACTTCAATGTACAATTACAGTACTTGCACTATTTATTTCTTTCGTACTATAGAAGCCAATTTAAGAGCTTAACTAAAATAGAAAATAATTCATTTTCCAAACTGCCTGCTTACTTATTCTATTTTCTATTTTTTGGATTATACATTTTACTGGCAAAGTTCACGCGAATAAAAATCTTCAAGAAAATAAAGCACGAAAACAGTTCTACTAAGCTTATATAATACATACATTATTTCTGCGATGCCATATTCTTTATATGTTTTTGAAGATGTTAAACTTAAGTTTCTTTCAGTTTTGTAATAACTTTTAATAGTTACCGAACAGATTTTTTATCACTATTATACGCTTTCATTTCTGCGTAAAAATACAAACAACAAAAAAAGTTTAAAAGGCTAAAAGCTAAAAGAAAATATTTGAAGTCAATATCACACTGCTTTTTACAAAACACAAGAAAACTAAAGAGAAAAAAGGACAGAAGGCGTGCTATGTAGATTTTTGCCTAGGATTGTTAGTTAAAAATATTTAGTTGGTACCCATTTTTATATTTTAAATTCCCGAATTTCACGAAAAATCAATTTTGATTTCTGTACATAAGCAAATTATATTTTTCGAGGATATAACCAATTTGGGCTATTTAATTTCAATACACAGGAAGGAAAAATCATTTGTTTAATTCAGTAACGAATTTGAATATTTCTTTTTCATTCTAGCCTCAAGAAAGTAAAATTATTGTTTGACATAACTCACCCTATTGTACACTACGTAGAGCTACAGTGGCAACCAGCACCTTTAAAAAAATCTGTTTCCAAAATTATTAGAGTTTTTATAGACGAAGATTCGCAATGATTAAAAAGAAACTAGTCCAAGACAATATCTAAAAGCGCTAATCAATAATGTCTCGCATTGTATGTAATAGTCATTATAGAAATTGAGCAGTATTATCCTCGATGTGATGGTTTTCCTTTTTGTAGCTTGCACATGATTTTTGCTGGTACATGAAGTCGTCGCAGTTTGTGTTGGCTTATTAAACGTAGGGCCCAGGTTCATACCCCAGTACAGACAATACAGACATTTTTATTACAAACTCTTATTACTACATTACATACTCTTGTTATTAAATAGTCATTGCTTTAGCAGCGGGAGTTCGTTTTAACAAAAGATCGCTACAAACATTTTAATTTGCATGTAATATGTAATAATAATAATAATAATAATAATAATTCATTATAATTTGTGTTCATAATAATGGTACTTTATTGTAACATGTATTTATATTTAAGTGTTCAGAGATCATCTACATAGTTGGGTAAATGAATTAAGGTACTAAGTATGCATATGAACGAGTTGCATGTATTCCTTTTCATAGGATCCAAATGAAGCGCAACTGTGACTATGTATTGCAAATTAAGAATTTTCAATTTAAACACCACCACTCACTAACCACAATACAAAAGGGAAAATACAACAAGAACACCAAAGAAAATTTCTACGTTAATAAAAAATTGGAAAAAAAATTATGCTCCACCGTATCGCTTTGTGAGCATTTCTTAGGAAATCTTTGATGTGTGGCGATCATAAATTTTGCTGGTTTTTTAAAAGTTAAAAATTTCCTCATGTATAGCAACAATTCAATTTAAGTATAAAAATTGAAACATATTTTTAAAAGTCATTAATGAGACTTAAACTGGTAAATTAATTTACTAAATATGCATAACCATTAGTCGACTTATTAAAAGCTAAAATCAATTAATGTAAAAATTTAAATTATTATTTTGTTTTTTGATTTTTGTTAAAAAAAAACTAAAGAAACACTAGAAAATTAATGGAAGAAATTTTTCATTTGAGATGGCGCTCTGTGTTCTCAGCATGCGAAAAAAAGTTGCTAATCATCGGCTTACAGTGCTTGCTGTTGACTGATGGCCTCGCCAACATCGTGATCAAAGAAATTTTAACCGTTACGCCGGCAGTCCAATATCCAATTCACTTTATCCCGCCCATTCATCTATAAATGGGCCTTAAGATTATTATTCAATAGCAATTACGGTCGGTTCCTGGTACAACTGAATTTTGTACCATTATAGACCCAAGTCACGACTATAAATTCGCAAAATGCGGCATTCATATGAGTGACACGAAATCATCTGCCTGACATTCCCTTGCACACACTCACAGACATCGATGATAGTATCGGCAGGTATTAGGTTCGATAAGATTGAAGATCCCCCTCAAAGGAAGAGGTCTAACTTATATCAGTATTTAGGCCAATCGTGATTTCACAATTAATATTAACCATTCCTTAGAGCAAACAAACCCTGCTACTGCAGCATCCTTTATATTAGGAAGCTCAGTGGATGTCGATAGTCTCCTCCCTCTATTAGGGATAAAAACGCGTGAAACCTCTCCACTCAAGAGTTACACGTAAATACTTGCGACAGACAAAGAAAGTTATCTGCAACCAGGAAGTTTGCTATAGGTCTATAAGCATAATGCCGCCAGTACCCGGTGATTTAAAGTATCTGAATGGTGTATACACTCAAATTAAAGATAACTTGCTGCGCAGACGACTCCAAACTATAGGAGTCACGATAGTGTTTACAGTTATCTGGAAAATGTATTTTAAAGACTACTCTCAGAATCTCCTCATTCCAAACAGTCCTGGTATTATTATATATAATATTGGGTATTATCGCAGTTAGCCTATGTTTCCCACTGAGATGTTTTACGGGGGCGTATCATCCTTTAGTCACCTTGATATTTCGAATATGTTTGCTGACTTCTTTCAGTCTAATTATAGGCAGTTGGACTCGGGCCCTGATCTGAGTAGCGGGTATCCTTATTCAGTGGGAAGTGTCTCTATTTCTAACATATATTCATTTGATGAGGAGTCTGTTCTTGAGTCTTTGTCTGGACTGAAACTTACATACTTGCCGGGCCTTGACGGGATTCCGGCCTGTATTTTAAGAAAGTGTGCTGTTATCTTGAGTGGTCCTTTGACCTTTATAATCAATGGGCTTCTGAGGGTTGGTCATTTTCCACCTATTTGGAAGAGTTCGTTTATAATTCCTTTGCATAAGTCGGGTAACAGATATAATATTTCCAATTACAGGGGTATTGCCAAGCTTAGCGCTATTCCCAAGTTGATGGAAAAACTAATGACGGATTATCTCTTTTTTAATACGAGATCTTTAATATCTCCTATCCAGCATGGTTTTTTGAAAGGCAGGTCGATTGTCACTAATCTTCTTGAATTTACTACACATGTTTCCAGGGGCTTTCTTGTCGGTGCTCGAACTGAGGTAATTTATACTGATTTCAGTAAAGCTTTTGATAGAGTTGATCATATAATTTTGCTTCTTAAACTTTCACTAATCGGTATTCCTGATACTATTCATTGTTGGCTAGACTCCTACCTCTCCCTTAGGACTCAGAGGGTATTGTTTAGGAATTTATTGTCTAAGATTGTATATGTTATTTCTGGTGCTCCGCAGGGTAGCCATTTGAGTTCTCTAATGTTTTTATTGTTTCTGAATGATCTTCCTTCTGCTGTTTCTGATTGTAATATTCTGATGTTTGCTGATGACGTTAAATTATTTAATACTTTTAATGATGATTATGGCCAGGCTGTTCTTCAGCGAAATATTGATTTGTTTGTTACTTGGTACAGGATAAATTTAATGGATCTTAATTTGAGAAAATGTAAATGCATGGTTTTCTCTCGCGGTAGTGTAATCTCGTCTACTTATGTGATTAATTCTTACCTTTTAGAATCTGTGCCTTCATTTCTTGATTTGGGAGTATTATTGGATATTAAATTGTCTTTTATTGAGCATATTAGTTTGATGATTGGCAAGGCTCGGGCTGTTCTTGGTTTTGTGAAAAGATGGGCTAGAGAATTAATTGATCCTTATATAACAAAACTACTGTACATTTCACTTGTTAGGCCTATTTTGGAGTATGCGTCTGTTATTTGGAATTTGTACTATCGCTGTCATAGTGATTCAATTGAGTCTGTGCAGAGGCAGTTTTTACTATTCTGTTTACGTGGATTAGAATGGGACTATGCCAATGGGCTTCCGCCGTATGAGAATAGATTAGCTTTGATAAAACTTCCAACTTTGGAACGTAGAAGGGCTGTTTCAGGGGTTTGTTTTGTTTTTAATCTGGTTAAAGGTGATATCGATTCTGAGTTCTTGCTTTGTAACCTGAATTTCAGCATTTTAGCAAGATTTTCACGGCACTATCGTCCTCTTTCTTTAGATTTCTATAGAACGAATTATGCATGTAATTTTCCTTTTCGTAGATTATGTAATGATTTTAATTTTCATTATGTATTTATAGATTTTAATTGCAGTATTTGTAATGTAAAGCGTGGCTTGTATACTGGCATTAGTTAATAAATTATTATATAAAAATATATTTTCCTTCTTGCCTTAGATTATTTCGTTTTATTGTTACCTTATTCAGCTTGTGATTAAATTCTGTAGCTGTTTTATGTTCTCGTTGCCATAACTTTTCCCTTACCCGCTACAGTCCGGACTGTAGTGTGTACGTGTCCCTACGTAATGGGGACGAGCCCTCCGCGGTCGGGTGAGGGTGGGTTAGTGAGTGGCTGGGGACTTTCGAAAAAAAAAAAGAATTTTGCGAAGTCTGTCACCTTCATTGGATTCTTCCATTTTCTCACAAAAGGACTTGTGGAGTTTCTCTTCACCTCCCGTATCACGTTTGTAACTACGTCACTTTGACCTTGGTTTTATAAAATTTTATACATGCATTTATTATAGAACATTTTTTATATGTTGACTAAAATTTATTTCATGAATAATGCTTTAATGGCATGATATATATATATATTGTTTCATATTACCACAGAGTCTATTTGATGGGTCAACGCGTTAAAGATTTGTTATATTTGAAGTACTTTGTATTGTAATATAGATCCGTTAGACGAAAAAACTTTACATAGCTTGAGAAGTCACCGTGGTCTAGTAGGTAGTGTGTTGGCTCATTAGACGAAAGACCCGGGTTCGAATCCCAGGTCAGACATCAAAACGAAAATATGAAAATATTGCTTCGGCGACTTCCTCTCAACAGATTTCTGGCAAACACTCTGAGAGTAAAAATTGCAATGAAAAACTTCTAAAAAAGTCTGTCGTTCGAAGTCGACTGATTTTCTGTAGGTATTCGTATTCGTTTATAGTTCGACGTTCACAATTTCATCACATGTCGATAATCTTTATATTTAATTTTTTATTGTTACACGAATATTATTATACTCAGGGAAATGGTTTTCAGAAATTTGTTAAACAGTACACTTTCTTCTCATGACCGAGGGAAAAAAGTCATTCATAAACTTCTGGCGTATATATTTTAGGATACAATTTAATGTTGACTGTTATACAACTTATAGTCACACAGATTTTTGCGTAAAATTTTTGGTTTTCCGTCATAGCCTAACAAAATATGTTCACTAAGTATTACATTCGCCCAAAAATCAGTTGACTTCTCCTTATAATATTGGGCAAATTCCAATTTTTCCTGTTGTTTTCACTAATAAATGGCTTTTTTGTTGGCACTCGACTGCGGAAACCGTTCTTTCTCAAAACACTTCGTACTGTTTCGGAATGCACAATAATATTGTCGTCACTTTCTAAGGGATTTCGTATTTATACGACTGTAATCCTAGGATTTTTATCCACAATACCTTTTATATACCGGGCTACCCTTGCAGAAATTATTAGTGGACGACTAGTTTTGGGTTTGCTTATTGAAGATTTAGTAAGTTGAAAAATTTTGTAAAGTTGTTTACACTTGGCACGCCTAGTAGTTTTGGCAATTGAATTCAAAGTGTTTCCTTCTTTTCTCAACTTTGTTTCATTTTCAACATGATTTTCGTCTAATTAAAAAAAAGCTTTATTCTTCGAAACGCTTTAAAACTTCTCTGATCAACAAGAAAATAAATATTTAGCCAGTTTCTGTGCATTTTATTTGTCAACATGTGGGAAATACTATTCAGCCTTATTATGAATGTGTCGTTACAGACGCTAATGTATAGAAATTTTAAATTAAAAGTTCATTACTTTTCTAAAAAATGATTTTTATGGGGAATACGTATAATTATCTTTGTGACTGTATATGTTACACAAAAGTACAACAGTTTTTAATTTAATTTTATTTAATATAATTTTATATTGTGTAATAAATATTTCAATGCCAAGGTCGTATATTTAAGTTTTTTTTGTTTGTTATTATTCTGTTTATATCAATAAAAATTTTTAATAATTTGTTTCTGTTTCTAATAAACTATTGGAATTGTACAAAAAAAATTATAGTCAGAATTTTGTTTTAACGTTTATGGATTCATGAGTATGTACGTACTAGAGGTGTGCACAAGACATATAAAATTGTGCACTATTGCATTTTTCTCAAGACCGAATATTGATTGTAGCTGCAAATAAGTGTGAAGCAATGATAGAGTACAAAAAAGCAACCATTGTACAACAGTATAAAAGAGAGTTGTGTGAAGAGTGGATCAAAAATATTGTACTTTTCATATAGTCACAACATGCATTTCTTTTTTGATCTCGGCAACCGAACATCTTCGTCGATGGCAGCGTTGCCAATAACTTTTCTAAACTTTTTATTTCTGGGAAAAATCCTTTTTTTACACTACTGCTTTTTTACACTACTGATATTCATGTGGCAATACTGAAAATGTAGCTTCAGTAGTAAAATATGCTCTTACAACACAAACATAGTTGTATAAATTGAATCAATATAAAAAACACATTTCAGTGGACTCGTAAAATCAAGAGCAACAGAGAAGAGTACGCTACAGTATTGCATTCGGTGAAGGGTAAGCTACCAGAATATGTTGTGCACACCTCTATGTAGTACGTACACACCGAAAACAATAAAAAAATGCACCGATATATTTTCCATAGATATATGTATTTACACGTAGCTGTGTGTTTGGATTCAATTGGTTCAGTATATATATGTAGCGGGGTTGTATACGAAGGTATTTCGATACTCTGCCACAGTTAGAGATGCAACATCTATGTATCAAAAAAAAAACATCGGTGACAAAACACCGATACATCGATGTTTTATTTTCATATAAATAAATACTTAAAAATATAGTATTTATAAGAAAAACTCAGTTTTTTGACAAAAATTATTCAATAATTCTTTTCATTTATCATAAAAAGAAAACAAAACAGCCTCATAGGCAAAAAAAAAAACAAATTGTATACGTAAATATATTGCCTTAGTTATAATTTAGTTGAACAAATAATTAATTAATTTATAAATTTTATAAAAGATGAAATAATTTTGGTTTAAATTCAAATTGAGTAATTATTTTGAGATAGAGTTAAGGAAAAGTAGCTTTGAAAGCCAAGATCACAAAAGTCTATTTCTTTCTTGTGTTATTGTTGCACCAGCTTTCGAAAAAAAGTGCTCACTTGGCACAGAAGTAGCAACAATTAGGAGATATTGAAAAACAATTCTCGAAAGTTTTAGAAAAAAAGACTTTATGTCCTCCCAAATAACAATTGCGTCGCTCTATATTAGTGCTACCAGGGTTGATAGGTACATTTGTACTTCCGTTTCGCTAATGGTGTCTATTGTAGGGGATGATTTTTGTTTCATATTTTTATGGGTTAACAGTTTGTGGTATTTCCAAATATAAGATTGTAAATTATTTTCGTCATCGTCGGATGTGTCATTATTGGAAGTTGTAGGAGAGTGAAAACCATTATATTTTAAAACGTATTTATTAAGGCAACTGACTACTTTTTCTTTGGCCTTCATCATTAGTATTTTAACATCGATGTTATGTGTAAAACATCGATGTTTCGATAACATCGATGTATCGTTTGCATTCCTGACCACAGTACAACGGCATCCAACCACCATATCAGCAACACAACAACTTTACTTACAAAATGCAATGTTGCACGAATTTAATAATTCATAAGAAATAACAAGTGACTATAAAATTTTCTGGCTTTTATTTTTAGCCCGACAATAAGAAAGTGCAAAACTGAAACCTATGCATAACCCCATTGATTATTTTTTTTTTCATGAATATTTATTTAGGTTAGGTTTGGTTAGGTTAGAGGACGTATACTTGTCAATTCTGACAAATATAGTGTACTCGGTGGTCGAATTGACCATTGTACTACGTCCTAGCTTCTCACACCACTTATGTTGTGTGCGCTAATTTTATACATGAGTGGCAGGACCTACAGTTTAAAGTCGACTCCGAACGACACATTTTTTGAAAAGCATTCCATGGCAATTTTTTACTCTCAGAGTTTTTGCCAGAAATCTGCTGAGAGGAAGTCACCAAAAAAATTGTTTTAAAATTTTCGTTTTGATACCTGAATATTTATTTATGCCTGAATATTTATTTATTAAATCCTTAATTTAATATTTTTCTCTAGACATCCATGTTCTCTGTGTTAATTAATTTCATATATGTATAAGCGGCGACACCATTTTGAAGTTGACTCGAAACTTTTCATGGCAAATTTATTTACACTCAGAGCTTATACAAAAGCCTACTGAGAAGATATATTTTTTCTTATATTCTTTTGTTCTTGATGAGACAGGGCTTGAACCACGACCTCACGTATAATAAGCCAAAACCCTGCCTAGTAAACTAAGGCGACTGCATACTCTATCAATATTAAGATTCAGTTATCGTGGTCTTCTTTGTTTCCACTCAAGGTTGAGGACTGTAGTGTACCACTTCTTTAGGCGATAGCACAACTTTTTACGAAGCAGGGGATTCTGGAAACTTCTATATGTATCAAACTCAGTTCTAAACAATGGCACTTAAGGAACTTAGAGTGTAATCTCAGACGAATGAATTAGCGAATATACTTACATTTTTAAAAAAGTTTCAATTTATTTTGAGATAATTTGTTTCAGTGATAAATTTCAATACTAGATTTCAATGTTCTCCAGTAAAAGCAAAAAAAAGCGGTATAATCGACAAAAATAGAAGTGTGAGTGTGAATTCTCAATTGCATATTAAAAGTAGAAAGGTCTCAAAGTCTTTTTTCCTAATCACAATTTTTAAATAAATATAATTTCTACTCGATAATAAAGCAGCCTCTCACTTTTAACAGGAAATATTTTGTTTCCACCAGTCCTTTGCGTCAAACACTGCCGATTGCTGGGGAAACATTTATAATATGTAGACTAAGCAGTACGTTTTTTTTTTTATTTTTTGTGCTTCGAATGTGCGCGAATTACGATTATGGAAGGTAATCGGATTAAAAATAAAACTCAACTCTTTTAGTCAAACATCAACCTACTTCTACTTTATTTATGATTTTTATTCCTTATATTAATTTTACAATATTTGAAACTTAAATAATTAAATTAAATAAAACAATTCAACAATAATTATTAATAAAACAGAAAAATATTTTGGAATAATTTGGTAAACTGATAATCAGCAATATTAGAATTAAATTAAATAAATCAATTCAGTAATAATTTGGTAGACTGGTAGTCAGTAATAAATTCTTATTAGTAATTACCAATGTTCTATTTTATAATTTTAAGGTCGACATCCAGTGCATTGACCTGCATGCCACTTCCTTTCATTGGTAACATGTATGGTACGTAACTCGGGCATTTAAAATTTGCATTAAAGTAGACATCTGTAGTTTTTCATTGTTGGTTTTGAAATTATTGGTATACTTTATACCAATATTATATATATATATATTATTTTAACTATTTTAACAACTTTCAATTCTTGACGGTAATATTGAAGCATTGAAAATAAACAGAATCGTCATAACTATACGAGGTAAGTCTAACGGTCTAGGGTTTGTATTGCTTGCTTGAAATTAGCAAAAGCACCTAAATTTCTGCTATGCTTAAAGTTTTTCAGCAGTTGCACTCAAAGCAAACATCAAAGCAGAAGAAACAAAAATAAACTCATTAGCTATAGAGGAGCAGTGAGAAGTTTTCTGCTATCGCAGTCAAGCACAGCAATTAATTTCGCAGTGGATTAAAGGATTTTGAATAAATGCGTATATACTAGTAACTAAACATAATCTATTGAATTTCAGACGATGCCAATCCAGATGAGATCCAAGAGCGTCCAATGCTGTCTGCCCTACTGACTAGCAAGATATAAGGCTCTCTATTCAAATATTGTAAGATAATTTAAAAAATTTTGAATAAGTTACTTTAATTAATTACTTCCATTTAACATTTTGAGTACTGTTATCCTTTTCTAAACATCTAGATTTTTCATTTAACGTTTTATGATGTGTTTCGGCTTAATTCACTCTTACTATTAGCAGATATGTCACCAGTATTGCAATCATGTCCGTGATATTTTTTTAACCAGAAATATAGTTTTCATTAATTTGAGCGTTTCTCAATGTAGTTGCTAAAATTTGAAGCTTCTGCACTTATAGTACGTGTAAGTTATATTTTGGTTAGATAATATCTAAAACTTTTTATTCCTTACACTAGAATTTGTTGAGGTCGCACAATATATAATCCTAATCCTAACTCTAATATATATTATAAATCTTTCTGTAAGTCTGTTTTTTGTTTGTTTGTTAGCTACTCACGCCTAAACGGCTGGACCGATTTTTCTGAAATTTGGAATATAAATCAAGCTTTTGTCGGTGCAGGTTATAGGCTATAAATCAAATGAATTACCAAAAGGTGAGAAAATATAGGATAAAGGGAGAAATATTGAGAACAAATTAATACTTTATGCATAAATGCAATATTTCATCAGATTTAAAAATATTTTTTTACGATTTAGCTTGGTTAATTTTCTAAAATAGCTATTGGAGGTGTTTCATTTATACAGTTGGAACAAAAGGGGTTCAAAAAGGGGAAAGAGGTGAAAAACGGGAAAATTTAATGCATTTATATTAAGGACTTAGAGTATTCAAAACACTGGGTTGTTTGATAAACCGGTTTCCGAATAATTTGTAAAATTACATTTTTTAAGAAACCAGTTTTTATTTATTGTTATTTTTAATGCAAGAATGACGCAATATTTTTTTTAAATTTAAAGAAAAATTCATACAATAGGGTATCCCATGGTCACCTTCTTTGCAGAAATACCTCCCAAACGATGCCTATTAATGCACTGATTTTTTAAGTGTTAATAATAAAAATTTTTTAATTTCTTTAACAACAACAATTAATTACTTTTTTTTAATTTAAATACATTTTTCACTTTTTAAACTAATCCAAACTATATAGCTCGCGCCACGCAGGGTATAATCTGCTAGTTTATTTATAATTTTTTAATAATATCAATAGTTTAAAAGAGAAAGGAAAAATCGGTTATTAAATGTTATTTTTATTTAACAATTATTTTCATTGTTTGAGAGATGTCCTTTGACTTTAAGGGTCTGCAAGTGGTTTGCGGACAATTGAACTATCTTATACTACACATCATCATCAATAGGCCTTCCAATCATTAAATTTAAAGATTTTAATTAAAAATAAATTGAATATACATTTAACAATACAATCCGATATTGCAAATTACTGAGCAATATTTTTGTTACTCGTAGTCTTTATTAGAATAATTTCATAAATGCGAATTAGTATTGAATATAAAAATAACACTTTATTGTCAGGTATTGAATGAATTGCTTTCAAATGAAATGTTAATATGTACCTATAACACATAATAATATAGACACATTTATTTTTGCCAGTAAGTCATAAAAACGTGTACATAATAGAATACTTAAATAATTTATATCATACTAAATTTGCATTCAAGAAATATGTAATTTAACAAATATAAATAAAATTACACAATTTAGTTTTAAAATCAATTATTGATTCATGCCCTCAGAAAGCAGTTGAGAATGCTAAATTTAACTAATTTTTTATGTTTGATTAATTAAAATTAAGAATTTATTATGTATGTATGTATTTGTTTTTAGTTTAAATATAATCTATTCAAACGATATTATAATCCCAAACTTAAAGTGCCAAAAATATTTGATGAAGCTAATACTTATTTTACGAATTTACGAAATAGGATGTAGAATTTGTTAAAATAAAGGTACCCTTTGAATCTCGATGTGAAGTTACTATTGCAAATAAAAAATACCCATAATAACCGGATGATATACATACATATATAACATCACTTTTAGTCGTGAATAATTAGTGAATGTACCGCATAATTTTCTTTACAGTAAATGTAATTGTAAATACATAAAGAATGTAAACCAGTGCTAGTTGTATATATGTATATGGGCAATTATACTGTTACGTTTTTACTTTTTAAAAACGTTAAAAATATGAGTTCGTAGATTGCAAATAAAGTAAAAATAAATATGTGTTTCATTTTAATAAATTCTTTATTATCTGCACAACTTTTGTGCCACTGTTCCAGCTTATTCTACGTATACAACGATAATTTTCGCAATATGTGTTTGTTCGTGATAATCCTCTGCTTACAACCTTTTTGTAAGCACTACACTAACAAATGCTTCCTTGAGACGCAACTTGTCTGCACACAACCGAAAGATTTATCGCTTCAACCAACGTAATGTTATTATACACGACTAGCTTAATTCACACTTCGAATACAACGTGCCGTCTGCACACACGACTGATTCAACTCAACTCTGAATCCACGATAGATTTTAATTCTCAACCAACGTGACGTCGTCTTACACGGTTCTATTCAAACTCTGAATCTTTAACTTGCCTTTTATATTACTGGATCATCAGTGTGATAAATGCCCTTGAAGGACAATGACGTCCTTCGGGAACAATCTAAAAATGTAAACAACCTATTCTTATTTTTGTTGTTTCTTGATTACATTCTAGCAGGTAGATTAGTTGTTGTTGATTTATTTGTCTATCCTATTTTATACTGCACATTGTTGTTTCTTGTTTACTTCTTTGTTCCCTTCATTTTGTTGTTGGTTATTTACGTCTTTTATCCTTTATTCTTGTTTACTCATTCACTGATCACGTGAACAGTGCGCTGTTTTGTTTTTGGAGCTTTTGTTTATCATTTTATGCATGATCAAATATATTGTGTTGTTTTTGAAGCTTTTGCTTATTATTTTAACAACACCATTTCCACTTTCGTAACAATATATACAAAGAAATTTACACCGAGGTTAGTACTATTGGACAGTAGGCCAGACACTGCTCTATCCACTGCTGCCAGATTTTTTTCAGCCCTCATCCCCAAATCCCATATTTTATCCCCAAAAAATCCCAAATACAATTTAAAAAAAATTGTTCCTAATTTTATTTAAAAATTAATTTATTTTATGTGCACATATGTATATGAGTACGAATTAATGTTAAGATCAATATTACCATACAGTGAGAAACAAAACTGTCCAGATGGTTTGCATTTAGAAAGTAAGGTAATAAAAGCAATACAAATATAGGAGTATTATCAAATAGATGTATATTAGAACAAGGTTTAATAAAATAAAAAATACATCTATTTGATAATACACCTATATTTGTATTGCTTTCATTACCTTACTTTCAAAATAAAATAATTTAAATTCATTTCTATAAATTACCTTAAAGGTTGTTTACTTTAGTCAAACGTAAAAATTAATTCGACTAAATGAAATACAATATTTACAAAAAAAAAAAAAAAGTAATAATAAAAAAAAAATTACAATATTTAATAATATAAAAATTTTAATTAATTATATAAAGTTTTAATTTTTGTTTTGGTGAGAATCATTATTGAAAAAACGCGTTCAACGCAACCGTTACTTGTTGGTACAGAAAGAATATTTAAAACTAGTTCAACAAGTTCCTTGAATGGTTTCGAACCTACAGAATCTTTGTAAAAATAAACATTACTCCAAAATACATTTAAATTTATTCCGCAGTCTTCTCCAAGTTCGTATAAGTCATTGGTTCATTGAATTACAGCATATACTTGGAGAAAATTGTTCGTATGTTTTAAAAAACATCATTTTTGTTGGAAAACGTTTTAATATTTGAAACACAAAATTTTTCAGATATAAAAAGCAGGTTTTTCGAATTTCTGAAGTTTTTTGTACTTGAACATTAAATTCATTTTCAAAATCACAAAATCCATATTGTCTAATGGCAAAAAGTGACGTATCCACATCCAGAGTTTCTTTAATTTTTTCTAAATCATCTTCTTTATGCATTTTAGAAGTTATTTCAGGCTTTAAAAATCTTAATAAAAGTTAGAAAAGAGTTATTCGTAGCTTCTCATAAATACTTCCTGCGTCGATTTTATTGCTTTGAAAATCCATGTCTAATCTCTTTATTTCACTTAGAATTGACACATAAACAATAAATATAGTCTGTTTTCTTCGCTACACTTTATTCTATTAATAATTTGGGCTGTTTTTTCCGCTGCTTTTGTTCCTATTATAGAAAAATGATATTTCAATTCTACCCACTGTTCAAGAACCCTTTTGACTGCTAGGCAGAGACCTGCGCCGATCAAATTTGTCGGCGGCGGCGGCTAAAGTTGAAAAGGTTCGGCGGCGGCTTTAAGTCGGCTGTCAACCGAAATATGGTAAAGTTTCTGCGGCGCTTTTATTTATTTAAATAATATGCATACAACATTTTCAACATTTATTTAAAGAACAAAAAAGACATGTAAATCCATGTATGAAACATTCGCCTCACATAATTTGTCATTACAACTTTTTAGTCAGGATTACGACCTAGCTTCACACATCACTTATGTGTGTGCGTTAATTTTATATATGAGTGTTGGGGCCTACAGTTTTAAAATTGACTCCAAATGATAGGTTTTTGAGAATCTTTTCATGGCAATTTTATTTACTCTCAGAGGTTTTGCCAAAAATTGCAGTAAATTTACTAAATAATCATTGTTAGCAAATCGACTATTAAAAATTAGCTACTAAAGAAAAAATTAGAACAAAAAGTAAAATTACATACAAGGTGGCAACACTGGTCTGCTGTGATCCGAAATGATATAAATAAAATGACACTGGTTGCTCCGCTATGTTAAAGGGCCTTAGATCTCTGCAGCACAAGCAGACGTGCGTTAGCAAATTTTTCGGAATCTGCATTTTTAGAACTTCCTGACAATAAGGATTTTATTTTGGCATTCGAATTTTAAAATTTTTTTGATTTTATGTCAATACCGTGAGCACGTAATTGGTTACAGAGGTTTGATGTCGACGCAGAAACTCCAAACCTGAAATTATTTTGCATTTTATAACACTTACAAAACAATTATCAGAAATAAATATTCAAAATAAAATTTTCTAAAATCTAATTGTAATTGGAGTTTCAATTATTATTTTGGGAAATCAATACCATTAAAAATAGCAAGGATGTCATCGGAATCAGATGAATTTAACTCATATAAAATATTGGAATTTGTAGTTCTTTGGTTCTCCATTTCAATTTTTTGTATTTTAAAAAATTTAACGTAAAGTTAAAAGTGTTACCACATTCACCGAAAACAAGAAGGGGTGTTCAAAATTTCCATATCAAAAAATTAAAAATTTTTCTATTAATCACAATTTTCTATTATCACAAAATGAACAAAAAAACTTCATTAATGTATTTAAGTCAAGTAAAACAAAAACAAAAATATCATATTTTATATATAATTAAAATTTACTGTATACAATTTTAAAAACATATTTTCATATATTTTAATTTTCTTACATACATAAAACGGCGACTGAATTTAAGCCGGATCAAGCCGAATAAATTTTTGGCGGCGGCGGCTTTTAAATTTTGTCGGCGGCTCGGCTTAGCCGGCTGTCAGCCGATCGGCGCAGGTCTCTGCTGCTAGGCCTGGAAAAAGCCATCTTGTTGGGGATATTTTAACCAGTTTTCTTAATTTATTTAAATCAGTTCCAGTGTTAATTAGATCAAGCACTCGGTTGTATTTTGCACTTCTTAATAGGCTATTGCCAAAATAATTAAAAATTTTTCTTACTAGAAATTCTAAATCAAGCGGCAACTGTTTGGAAGCCTCTGAACAACACAATTTCAACGAATGGCATTAACACTTTACTAGAATTAAGTTGGAATTATCGTTCTTTAAAAGTGTATACAAACTTTTCCTTTCACCACATAAATTATTTCCTCAGTCTGTTCTAATGGCTATAATGTTATCCAACTTTAGTCCTACTTTATTAATATATGTAATTAGACCTTCGTATAATTTTTCAGCAGTCGCCTCTTCCACCAAAAACAATCCTAACAAATCTGTTAAGATGTCGTATTTTTCTTTGTTAAAGTATCGGACGCATATACTCATCCATTTGTTGTTAGAATTATGAAGTACTTAGAATTAGCAATATGCCTCACCAATTTTAATAGAATTGCAGGTGCCATTGCATATTTGATAATTGCGCTGCATTTTGTGCCGCGCAGGCGAAGTTTATCAAACTACTTTATGGAAAATGATTTTAGCATATTTGTGAGGTGGTCCACTGAAGGAATTGAGGAATGTCTTGCAGTAAAAATGGCAATTTTAATTTCCATAACTTTTGAGTTCGTTGTAACTGTTATTGTACCTACTATAAATAAAATAATAATAATAAATAAAATCGCTTTTATGATCGAAAAGTAATTACCAAGGTAAATTCATATAGAGGTTAGAGGTATCTCAACAGCTGACGATTTTTGAAAAGTCAAAATTTTTTTATGTTTTGTTTCGATAATCATTTATAATAAACCCTCATTTATACCGAATGCATCCTTAACGATACACACTCTAGAAATTCTTCAGGATTACTATTTCAAAGCCAATTTTATTAAAATTTTTGCAAGATGATTAGTAATATTTAAGCCTTTAACACAGTATGCATATATCTATTAAACAACAACCTAGATTTAGTATATTTATTTAGACGAGAGTGATGAATTACCAAAAAAAATAAAAAGATTTCGGTCTCTCCAACTAGGTGCCTAACTGTGAGCAATAACAAATAACGTTTACATCTGCCATTTTTCTCGATGTTATTTACATTGTTATTGACTGCATGGAATATTTTTTTTTTTTAATTTATAGGTGCCCCACTTTTGCATAATTAAGCATGACATCAAAATCAAAAGAAATTTCAATATATAAAGTTTATTTAGTTTTTTTTAATTGATCTTATTAATTTCGTATGGAGGTTTGAGGGTTAATTTTTTGACATTCCGCGCGCACTTTACAAAAACAAAATGCCTGTTGTTTTTGCATTGTTGTATTTGATGTAGAGATGTTTCTACCTATTATATATATGCCTTGGTAATTATTATATTTTTCCAAAGTATTTTTTGCATAGAGATCCTTGAAATTATTTTCATGTTTTGTAGTTTCAGCATGTCTTTCGAGATCTTTTTTTGTGATTTCAAAGACGTCTTACAGGGCACACACCAGGAAAGATTTTCTGGATTACTTGTAATTTGGTATGATCTTGTGGCAAAAGTCGCCGTGGTCTAGTGGGTAGTGTGTTGGCTTATTAGACAAAAAGCCCGGGTTCGAATCCCAGGTTAGACATCAAAACGAAAAATATTTCTTCGGCGACTTCCTCTCAGCAGATTTCTGGCAAAGACTCTGAGAGTAAAAATTGCCTTGAAAAGCTTCTCAAAAATTTGTCGTTCGGAGTCGACTTTAAACTGTAGGTCCCGCCACTCATGTATAAACTTAACGCACACAACCTAAGTGGTGTGAGATGCTAGGTCGTAATCCTGACTGAAGGGTTGTAATGGCCAATTATGTATGTTATGTTGTGGCAAAACTGACTGATTTCAGCGAACCTAAAAACAAATATTTAAAACTATATTAAATTATTTATATATTGTTTTGATTTACTTACTTTGCGCCCAGTTCTCGGTTTCCCAGGAAATATTATGTTTTTTCTTGCTAATTTCGTAGCTTGCTGATATTCTTAACGACTTTTAATTTTAATTTTCAGTCTTCTTTTTTATATCAACTATTCATAAAGAATAATAACACAACATTTTTGGCATGCCATGGTAAAATTTAACAGAAAACTATAGACTTGCCAGAGCAAAAATTCTATCACTTAAATATTTTTTATTAGCCATTATGTTACTAAATCGACTTTTATATGTAAAAAAATCTATAGTTATTTATCCTCAAAAACTCCCCAGCAGTGTTGGTTCATCCCCAAACTAAAATTTTCATCTCCATTGGCCAAAACAAATACCCCATTTGAGGCTAAATCCCCTAATCTGGTAACACTGGCTCTATCTGTCAAGAACTGCCGCAGTTAGAGGAGGTTGAATTTTTCACCTATTGGTCCTAGCAATAATTTTCGAAAGGATATTAGATATTAGCAATTTCTTCAATCTTTCCAAAAAAATTTTTAAATTTTCTTTTTTAATTTTTTTCTAAAATGGCCCGAACAATCGAAACGACCTAATATCGTTTAACGCTAACGGTAAACAAAAGCTACAAATACTAAAACAATGAGGAAATGCGTACACAATACACAATGCATAAATACACGCTAACACATACATCGAACTTAGTATAAGTAAGTAGCAACAACCAGAATGAGAGCAAAAGAGGTGGCCAAGTATGCAAATGCAACAACAAACAATGTAGTCGCAAAATAATTTCGAGAAGGCGAGAACGCGAACCACAGTATAAGATATATATATAGTGTGTGAATAATATCGAACAAGCAATAAATTGTTGTAGTTACTATTGTGTACATTGTATCGGTTAAGTTTGAACAGTGGCATATAAAAGTGTGAATAATAAAGAGTTTCATTGAAATAAAACTCATATTTGTTTTTACTTGGTTTACAATTAACAAACTCATATAGACACGTTTTTAGAAAAGTAAAACCGTAACAATTGCTGTCAGAAGTGGGATTGCAAAATCTAAAAGTAAAAAAAATAAATAAATAAAATGAAACTATCCGAACTAAGAATGGACCAACGAGAGTTGGATAAGCTGGAGCTGCCAACAGCGGACACAAAGAATGAACTGCGGAGGCGGTTAAGAGAACAACATCAGCTTCAACAACAACATCAGTTCAAGAACCTTCTAGAGCTAAAAATCAGAAACTGCTAGATGAAGTGCAAGAAGCTTCCAGAGCCGAAAATCGCAAAATGCAAGAGGCAAACGAAAGGATGTTTGCTGATGTGCGAGCAGCTTCTAGAGCAGAAAGCCAAAAACTGCAATCAGCAATTCTAACAAAAATTGAGAAGGAGCTGGAAGCAAAAACTGGGAAGCGGCTGGAAATACCAGAGTCGGTCAGCAAGAGAATCACTGGTGTCGAGAAAAGGGTGTCACATTTATAGAAGACTTTTGACGCGATAGTGAACGACTTGGAAAAGATCGTTTGCACAAAAGTGAAAGATTTGGAAAGGACAGTCGACGGAAAACTCGTAATGATGGAGGAACAGATCTTCAACCTCCAGAGCCAGCGACCGGAACCAGTGCGAACTGTATCGAAAGGTACCCGCAGAATAAAACCACCTTGCTTTGATGGTAGCTCACCCCTATTCGTGTTCAACTTCCAATTCGAGACAGTAGCCAGCAGAAACGGATGGTTCAATACAGAAAAGGCGTTGGAACTAATTCTGCCGTTAAAAGGTGTAGCAGCCGAAATACTATAATGCCAGCCAGCAGTAGAAACAATTATAAAGACTTAATGTTGGCTTTACAGCGGAAATTCGGCGATGATCACAAGCGAGAGCTGTGCCGCATGGAGTTGATATGCTGGGCGCAAAAGCCAAACGAGTCATTACAATTGTTTCAATGGAAGTTTAAAGATTGGTGCAGCTTACATACCCAAAAGAAAACCATCCATTGATAGGCAACATTAAGACCGAGGCGTTTGCCAATGGTAGACGCGATCCAGACATTAAACTAGCGGTATGTTCTACACAGAAGACAACATTTGCAGAGACAGATGCTTTCGCACTAGCCCAGGAGACCGCTCGCACTATCTCTGGACCACAAATAAACAAAGTCCGTAAAATGGAAGTCGTGGACGAAGAGGAATGCCTTTTAACTAAAGTTAAGGAAATGAGGAAGCAAGCGTTAGAAGAAAACGGACTAAACTTAAATGCTTCAACTGTGGAAAGGCTGAGCATTTCCAAAGAAACTGCAAAGCGCCACGTAAGAGATCCAGATCCATCTCGCCATCAAGGAATAATAAACAGGTGAACTACCAACCATCTTCACAAGAGTCACCGTTAAACAAAAACGAACTAGCACTGAGGGGCAAGTGCTGACTCCCACAATCTCAATATCAGTGATGCAACAGCACAACAACAATCTTACGGCGTGCGGGTACATAAACGACGGGGCGACGTCCATCATCAGACCAAATGTAGTAAAAGGAAAATGGGAGGCACTTAGAAGTGTAAGACTTCGGACAGCTATTGGAGAGTCTGCCACCGTCCACGGAAAAACAAACGCGAAGATGACTATAGCCAACCTTAGTGTCACACACATCTTTATTGTTGCCGATATTGTGGACGAGGTTATCATTGGTGCCGATTTTATGATAGCTCATGGTATCAATTTGATTATGAGTTGGCGAAATGTGGGGATATCGCTTACATGAGGTACAACCATCAAGTGCACGCCAGAAGAATAGTTGCGGTCGAACAACTCAAACTGCCACCTCAGAGCGAATCACTGATTTGGGGCGTATAGAGGGAGATTGTGAGAAAAATCGCTTGTGGGTTGTGGAACCAGTAGAAATACAGACGGATTTAATATCAGGAAAGGCCCTCGTCATATTCAAAGACACATACATACATACATAATTGGTCATTAGAACCCATCAGTCAGAATTATTGACCTAGTTTCCGACACCACTTATGTTGTGTGTGTTAATTTTATACATGAGTAGCGGGACCTACAGTTAAAAGTCGACTCCGAACGACAGATTTTATGAGAAACTTTTCATGGCAATTTTATTTACTCTCAGATTTTTTGTCATACACTACCTACTAGACCACGGCGACTTCCGTCTAATTCATAGAACAGAGAATAATCCCGGTAAGAGTGCTAAATCTATCAGGCCATGAAAAAGTCATCTATAAAAACTCAGAGGTTGGTCAATGTGCTCCAGTAGAGGTGGTAATAAATAGCGAACGATTGCCAGAACCGGTTAAAATATCAGCCAAAGGCCAACAGGAATTTAGTGTGAGTGTGGAGAACTGGGTAGCAGGCTTAGCAGCTCCAGAGAGAAGTAAAGCCAAAAAGCTGCTAAAGAGGTATGCTTGCGCTTTCGCCACAAACAATAAAAGACAAGGAAGAACAGGCATGGTCAAGCTTGAAATTTATATTGACGAAGCGAAACCGATAAAGCAGACACCCAGAAGCATACCGCTGGCGAACATAATTAGGTTAAAGAGGTAGTCGACGAAATGAAGAGGAGCGGTGTAATCGAGCCATCATCAGGTTCGTGGAGCTCACCTGTAGTCTAAGTCAAGAAGAAAGATGTCAGTATAAGATTCTGCGTACACTACAGGAAGATTAATAACGTCACTAAAAAGGACAGCTACCCGCTACCGAGATTTGATGACAAACTCGACACGCTAGCTGGAACGAAGTGGTGCTCCACATTGGATTTACAAAGCGGTTATTGGCAGGTGGAGATTGCAGGAAAAGACAAGGAGAAAACTACATTCAGTGCGAACGGCGGCTTATGGCAGTTTAAAGTTATACCATTTGGGCTCTGTAATGTTCCGGCTACATTCGAGCGGCTTATGGAACGTGTGCTAAAGGGATTTCATTGGAAGACTTGCCTGGTGTACCTCGACGACATAATAGCGATGGGCAGAACTTTCGAGGAACACCGCAAGAACCTGGGAGAAGTTCTGCAACGAATATCGATTTCTGGACTTAAACAAAGCGTAAAGAAATGTGCATTGTTCCAAAGACAGGTGAAATATATGGGGCATATTGTAACAGCAGATGGAATATCTACGGATGAAGATAAAATACGAGCAGTAAAGGACTGGCGTCGACCCCAGAATCTTCATGAACTACGCAGCTTTTTGGGACTATGCACGTACTACAGACACTTTGTGCCTAACTTTGCTAGTGTTGCTACAAGCTTACATGAGCTTAGCGAAATCGAAAGCGTATCAGTGGAGTGAGTCACAAGAAAAAGCGTTCCAGACACTAAAAGATCTATTGTGTGCTGCATCAGTTTTGGCGTATTCAGTTCCTGGAGAAAAATTCATCTTAGACAGTGATGCTAGTGGATATGGTATTGGTGGTGTACTTTCCCAAGTGATCAATGGCACAGAGAAAGTCGTGGGCTAATACAGTCGGACACTGTCAAAGCCTGAAAGGAACTATTGTGTGACTCGACGGGAGCTGTTTGCAGTGCTGGAGTGCATCAAACACTATTGTAAGTACCTGTATGTCCCGATCATTCTTCTCTGAGATGGCTGCTGCAATTCAAGAACCCTGAAGAACAGTTAGCACGTTGGATTGAGCACCTCCAAACTTACGACTTCAGCATTGAACACCGAAGAGGCATAAAGCATGAGAATACTGATGCTCTTTCACGCCGAACATGAAATTTGGAGTGTAAACATTGCGTGAAAGCTGAGAAAAACGAATCCATCGTCGATATCCGGCTAACGCGGATTGAAGCCAACGAAAACAGGTGCCAAGCACAACGGAGTGACCCGATATTGGCGAAGATAATAGCAGCGAAGGAGGAGGACAACCGACCTACAAGAAATGAGATATCCGCAGAAGATCCTCTTACAAATTGGGCACTATGGGACAGCTTAAAGATCATAAATGGTTGCCTATATCGACTTTGGGAAAGCGCTGATGGCAAAACCTCATCCAACATAAAAACGTAACACTATCAATGCCGTACGAAACTATTATGGTCAATATTTAAAATATATACTTTTAAGTATCTGAATTCTTTTTTATTTTTTTACCACGAATGAATTTGAAAATATACTTTTTAGGTAATTTTGAAACATAATAAAATTATCTTTAAAATAAATGTTGTTTGATTCAATTCGGATAATTTTTGTGGGAGTTTAAACAATTTAAAATTCAAATTTTGATATTTGATTAAGTGGTACGAACCTTTAATGGTTAGGGTAGTAATTCTATTTTTTATTGCTTTGGCGTAAATATGCAGCTTTTACTTAGATACGACTTCAAAGCGGAAATCCAAGCGGTAGTAAACGTTCCGCTTGCCGCTTTTATTTTGGGATTGCACAAAGTGATGAAATAGAATACGTCCATAACTTTAATCAAAAAACGTTATAAAAAATCGGCAGTTGCAGCATTAAATACTTTCAATTACATTCAAACTAGGGATGCCAAACGAGATCGATTTTTAAAATAATAATAATAATTCGGGATCCGAAAAATCAGGGGAAAATCGCGATTTTCTCTTAATAATAAAAATATTTTGTTAACAAAAGCATTTGTATTTCAATTATGTATATCAGAATTATATATCATAAAATATTAAAACCGCAAGACAAAATGTAACAAAAAAGCGTAAATTAACAAAAATAAAAATTGTTCATACATATGAAAATGCATTAGTTTTAAGAAAATTATTTGAATTCCAAAAAAAGATTAAAGCATCTAACCTGTGATCTGATAGACTTGAACGAATTTTGTTGTCAACATACCCAGCCGTGGAAAAACTCTTCTCGCAATCAATATTTGTTGGTAAAGCAGTTTCGAGATAGCTGTATGCAGCTCCACCACCTCCTGGTGTAAATAAATATATTCCTTTGGTTTCTAAATCAGTTATCCTTTTAATTCGTTTTATGGAGCTTTTGCATTCTTCGGTGGCATCAAATAACTTTTTGGCAATGAAAGTAGGGTTTTCCTTATCTGAGATGCTATTATCGAAGTCAAGTGATATAGAAATTTTTTTCAGGACCTTTTGTAGGGTCAAAATACTTATAAATTCATAATCCCGGGACAAGTTTAAAAAATTTTCGGGATTCACAAAATCCCGAATCCCGGGATTATCCGATTGGCATCCCTAATTCAAACGTATGTTCACACATTTTTTGCAAAAACAAACATCAAATTAATTTGTAAAAACAAAAAATTATTATAAGTTATAAGATTATTTGTGAATGTACGTTGAAGTTTGAGTCTGACACCTAATACTATCAGATCTCTATGCCGAATAGCTTGTGAAAATCATTCGTTCTAGTTTGTTTCCAATTGGCACCAGATTGCTTTAACTATGCGAATAAAAGCCAAAGGTCAATCTTTACATATGATTTAAAGAATTTTTTATTAAAAGGATGTGATCCTTTTTAACAACTGTAACTTTAAACCCTTATTCAGAAGAAACCACTTTTTAAAAATTCGTTGGTCTAGCCCCCTAAATATGTATATATACACTACCTGATAGGTATGTAATGATAAAAGAGACTTCGAATTAATTGCAAAACGATGCAGAATGATTGATCGTACATTCATAATTACAGACTTCAGTTTATTATTTATTTTTAATTTTTGGGATCATCGTGTTTTATTTTTTTCTGTAAATAATGAATTAATGTTATATTTTTATTTATTTTTTTTTAATTGTTAAAGAGAAATGAAATAAATATACTTTTGTTGATTTTTTTTATGCAATTTTGCTTTGATTTTTCAATTAATATTTGAATTTATGCGGTTTTTCCGAATTTTGGAACGAATTATTAATTTTTATATGAAGCTAGAGTATCGTTTTGTGTGAATTCAATTCATGCGATTTTTTTAACGCATTTATCGCATAAAACGAGGCCTGCATTTTCCATTTTATTTTATTTATACAATTAATAGGTTAGGTTAGGTTAGAGGACGTGTACTTGTCAATTCTGACAAGTACAGTACTCGGTGGTCGAATTGACCCATTGTACAACGTCCTAGCTTCTTACACCACTTATCTTGTGTGCGTTAATTTTATACATGAGTGGCGGGACCTACAGTTTAAAGTCGACTCCGAACGACACATTTTTTGAGAAGCATTCCATGGCAATTTTTTTTACTCTCAGAGGTTTTGCCATAAATCTGCTGAGATGAAGTTACCGAAAAATTATTTTCAAATTTTCGTTTTGATGTCTGCTCTGGGATTCGAACTCGGGTTCTTCGTCTAATAAGCCAACACACTACCTACTAGACCACGGCGACTTCCTTATACATTTCATAAATATCATACCCTTTTTGTGTACAAAATGCATAAAGTTCAGTACAGCAACATCACATATAGACTGCGAGAGCAGAACTGAAATTACGAAAAAACGCTGTCTAAGTGAAATAGATTCATCTCACGACCTCTTCTACCGATGAGTTTTTAAGGCATTTTTTATGGAAAAAATTGTCAAACCACCAATTCTGTTCCATTTTCAAGTAACGAATTTTGTCTGCACAAAAAATTTTGTTTAGCAACGCAATTCTCAAAAATTAATTTTTCTCATGAACACAAATTTATTACTTACGACAGGAGTGATTATTTATAATTACAAGTGTTATGTGTACTTTTAAAATACCATCCAAAAAATTCTTCGTGACTTTCTTGTTGAAAAATGCATACATTTCTGTTCATTATATCCCTCTCGCATAATATGGCATTGATTTTTGTTGAGAAGGTTTTCCTTAAGGACTTGAGCTTTTATCAAAAACCTGCTAAAAAGACAAATTTTTTTGATGCGGAACTTTTAACTCTTAGGAACTCTCGTCTCTACAATCCAGAAAAAGAAAAGGTTTGGGAATATTTCTAAATTATTTTACTTTACATTTCCGTTTTTAACTATTTCAGGTATTTTCATTATATTCGATGATGCCATTTTGGACAAATTTCAATTTTACAACAAATAAGTTTTACAGATTTCCTGGTATCTTTCAAGAAAGACTCTTTATATAAAACAAAGCAGACAACAATTTGAATAATTATTTTAAATTTTAATTCCAATGCCATCGTAGCAAATATTTTTGTTGTCACAAGAATTTTGTTTATTTAAATGCGTCGCATTTTTTTCGTTAAAATTTTATGACTGGCCATAAAATTATTTGCATTAAGTCTTAATATTTTTGTTGTTTAATATTAAAAAAAATATATATACATGTAAGGCTAAGAGAATTTGTAGTGAAAAACATTTATGATGACTACACACTTTGAGTACTAAGGCACAAGTAAAGTGAAAAAGTACCACAAGAATTCATATCCCCCACATTAATAATTTCAAATATTAAACATGATAATTTTGTAGTAAAAGGGCTATCCAACAACTATCAAGGCAGATCAAAAAATGTCCCAATCCAAAGAATAATTAATCCCTCAACTTTTGTCGATTTTAACTGAAAGATGACATTAAAATTGTATATTTAGGCGTTGGCATTCAGTTAAATATTAAAAATTCCAAATAGAAGCTTTAGTGGCATTTATTCATGAAAAGGCGACAGAATCGAAACTACAAAATAAAAAGCGCAGGTTTTGAATCTCTAATTTTTTTTTTTTCAACAAAATAAAAAAAATTACACTTACATGTAGTATAAAACATAAGTTATATTATTCAAATGATGGATATACTATTCATTTTATTAATTTAATTCTATGTTCTAACAAAACAATTCCTAATGTATTCAACAAACAAACAAAAGGAAAATAACAGTACTTTCTGGTGACAGTTTTTGGCATTGCAAAAATTTATTCACCCTTTAAAAGGAAGATAAAATAAATTTAAAATAACGAGGCTCAATGTATTAAGAACATATTCATAACATTTGGTAGAATATCACTTAAAATTAAGCATTTCATTCAGAAACGACTTGATGTTTTTTGAATCCTCTGGAGATATTGGCTGTCATGCTATAATAACCAAGATTTACAGTTGAGTTTTGTTAAAGATTTCGTGGCCATCAAACCGGTTTTCCGAACATATTATCATCCGAGTATACTAAGTATTCTTGCATTCTATTCTTCTATAACTGAAACACTGTCAGAATTTGGTTAAGATACGCCGATCCGTTCCGAAGTTATAGGGAAAAATCTACTTAGAATACACAAATAGTCGTATGTCGCGTGAAAACTTAGAGAGCTCAAAACAACTTAGTATGTTATAGAACGGAGGTGTCGATGTGAGCTGGCCACCAAGATCGTGTGATATGACCACGTTAGAATTTTTCTAAGTTGCAAGTGTATACGAATAAACTATAAATCACAGCGCTTCTCAAAGCCAAAATGGCATTGGTTTACGTTTCCCAAGGAATTTCTTATTTCATTAAAAAACCTGAGAGTTTTGCAAGCATTGTAAAAAGATTCAAGTTATTACATGATTTAACTTTTTGCATACATGTATTAATGTAATGTAATTAATGTATTAATTAATCAATATTTATTTAATATTAATGATTGGTACTATTTTAACCTAAAGTACCAAATTCTTCTTTCTCTATTGATGTGAATTTATTATAAATACATTAATTTTTTAAAAGCACATGCAGTGTTTTTCTTTCATTTATTTCTAGTTGTTATCTCTCTCTTTCTCTTTTTTCTTCACATATGCTAATAGAGTCTCATTTTCGTACATCAGTTCGTGCATTAACACTTTAGGGTTATTAAAATCGCAAGCACATCAACGTCAGCATGATTCCAAATGACATGATCAACACTCGAACGATTCGTCATTTCAAAAGTCACTCATTAGGACCGAATGTGAGTCTGCTTGTCTGTTTTGTTTTCTTGTCCGACCATTCGTATTTTTTATTATCCAATAAATGTTGGTATGTATGTATGTATATACATATACCCGTAATGTTTTTAATACACTGCACTTTATATGCTGCTGCTGCGGTTGACTGACTGAAATGATTTTCTACGTATACAGTATCTACTGCTACTTATAGCTTTAGCTTTTGTTTTTGTTTTTTCATCTTTCTGATGTTTTTAATAACAAAAATTATGTAAATTAAATATGAAATGATCATTATTTAATTTTATTCTTTCAAAATCCAAATAAATTGAAGTTTATGACAAATATTTTCAGAATATTATTTTTTTTTTAATTTTGAATGTTTCAGAACGATGAATAGAACGTGACATTGTAGCATATTTAAATAACGATCAAAGGGTTAAAATGGGAATATATTTTCCGTAATTTGCTTTACGTTATAATAAATTAATGTTTATATATCATCCGATCTGATGTTCAGGCTATTATTACAGCCCTATGATGTTATTACCAACTTCACAGTAGGTAAAGGAATATGAAGTTATTGTGAAATTGTTTAGTAATCATTAAATTTGTTTGCATTATGCTTAATTTTCTAATAAATAGCAATAGAACACTGAAAAAAGAAGCAATCGCGCACCAATCGTGACACAAATGAACTATTCTGTTCACACGGTCTTTCTATATTAATAAATTCGTTTATTTCATAAAAAATTTCATTATTTCATTTTCAGTGTGCATATGTACATATAAATATAGTATAGAACTGAAGTTTACGTTCTTCATATCATATATCAGTTTACAACCTGAAACTAATTAGAAATCAATTTAATGAATTAAAACAAAAAAAAAATATTTAGAAGAAATTAAAATACTTCAACATTAACTTAATGAAAAGTGATACATTTGAGTGTTACTTCTTAAATTTTGAAACATTTTGAATCAATCAATTTTTTTAAATGAATTATCGTACGTTGATGTTTAAAAAAAATTATTATACATATTGTTACGTTTTTACCTTTTTAAAAACGTTTAGAATATGAGTTCGTTGATTGCAAACCAAGTAAAAACAAATATGTGCTTATTTTAATGAAACTATTTATTATTCACACTACTTTTATGTCACACTGTTAAAAACTTGTACAATAATAACTGTAACAAGCAACATCACTTGTTCGTTATTCTTTGCTTACAACCTTTTTGTAAGCACAACACTACTGCTCGCATAAACCCTAACAACTCTTCGGTAAACTTTACTACGGACGCAACTTGTCTTCGCACCGCGACTTTTTACTTCATACGGAACTGCACGCAAGGCTGACTGAATTCACTCGGACTGACTGCCTGGCATGTCTTGCGCTTTTATATGCTGATGATGGTTCTCGAAGTAGAAGGTTCGCGTTCTCGCCTTCTCGATATTTCTATTGCGACTACATTGCGTGCTGTTGCGTTTGCTTACTTATCCATCCCATTTACTCTCATGCTTGTTGTTGCTAGTTTACTTATATTAAGTTCGATGTATTTGTGTCGTGTGTATTTTGTACGCATTGCCTTTGTATTTGTAGCTTTTGTTTATCGTTAATGTTAAATGATATTAGGTCGTTTCGCTATGCGTAACACCGCCACCCACTTGAGGGGCGTCGTCCCAAATAGGCACATTATCTCTCCTCCCATATTTTGGCAGTCGTTCTTTGTATATGACCTTCATTTTAGTATGGAACTTGCCAGCTTTCCGTATCCTATACACGACATCGTTTAAGCGATTAATTATATTTATTATTATTATTATTATAATCATACTTGGCTTTCATTTTTCACTGACCATCGCTATCCTCTCCAAAGGTGCTTCCGAGTTATAATGTTGCAGCTGACCTCGACCTCTTCTTATAGGACCTTTATCGGCTATACACTGGGCACAGTTCGCTATCTAATCCGCCACTGCTTGATGACATCCAACCCAGTAAAAACGTCGTTTTAGCCTTTCCGAAGTCTTTGTCGCTCCAATATGTCCTGCGTTAGCTCCATCATGGGACACCTTTCGTCTTGTAGGAAGACACTACTAATAAGCTGATTAAGTTCTTACCATCAGCGCTTTCCCAACGTCGATAAAGGCAACCGTTTATGAACGTAGACTGTCCCATAGTGCCCAATATGCTGTTGTGAGGGAATCTTCTCCGGATATCCCAGTTTAGTAGGTCGGCTGTCCTGTTCCTTAGCTGCTATTATCTTCTCCAGTATTGAGTCACTCCTTTTGTGGTTTGGACCAGTTTTCGTTGACCTTGATCTGTATTTGCCGGATATCGATAATAGCTTCCTTCTTCTCAGCCTTCACACCACGTTTACGCTCTAAATTACAGGGTCAGTTCGAGAGAGCATCAGGATTTCCATGTTTTACACCACTTCGTTCCTCTAATAGCACCGGTCGAGAACCACCGTCCTCAATGTTCGTGTGTCCTTTACTAGATGTAGCATCGGCACTTTTACTGACATGATGATCATCACGTTCCACATGTTTTCCTCGGATTCTGTTGAAACTACTCGTTTCAACGGAGTGTACACTAGAAGCATTAGTTGTTCCAACGGCACGTCGCCTAGTTGGTGATCTTTAGCGTGGCGCTTTGCAGTTTCTTTGGAAATGGCCGCCCTTTCCACAATTGAAGCATTTCAGTTTAGCCTTTCGTCCGATTTCTTCTAAAACTTGCTTTACCATTTCCTTAACTTTAGTTAAAAGGCATTTATCTTCCTCCGCTACTTCCACTTTTCACGCTTTGCTTACTTGTGGTCTAAAAATAGTGAGAGCGGTCTCCTGGGCTAGTGCGAAAGCCACGGTCTCTGCAAAGGTTGTCTTCAGTGTTGAACATACCGATAGTTTAATGTCAGGGTTCCATCTACCGTAAACAAACACTTCGGTTTTATAGTTTCTATCAACGGGTGATTTTCCCCTGGGTATGCATCTTGTACCAATCTCTCGCCCGGCATCTCAACTCCATGCGGTACAACTGTAAGGCCATCATTAAGTCTTTATAGTTGTTTCTACTACTGGCTGGCATGGTTTTTAGGATTTGAGCTGCGACACCTTTTAACGCCAAAATTAGTTCCAACGCCTTCTCGCCATCATCCCATCCGTTTCTGCTGGTTACTGCCTCAAATTGAAATTTGAACACGGATAGGGGTGAGCTACTATTAAAGCAAGATGGTTTTATTCTGCCGGTTCCTTCCTACAACTCGCACTGCTTCCCTTCGCTGGCTCTGGAGGTTATTGATCTTTTCCTCCTTTATAACTAGTTTTCCGTAGACAATCTTTTCCAAACTGTCCACTTTAATTTCGACGACCTTTTCTAGGTGTGACACCCTTTCTTTGACACCAGTGATTCTTTTGCTGACCACTCATGGATTTCCTGCAGCTTTCCAGATGTTGCTTCGAACTCCTCTTCAATTTTTATCAAAATGACTGCTTCCAGTTTCTGGTTTTCAACTCTAGAAGCTTATTGTACCTTTGCCAGAAGTTTTACTTCAGCAAATAGATTTTTGTTCGTTTTAAATTTATGATTTTCAGCTCTAGAAACTTCTTGTACATCAGCAAGAAGTTTCTGGTTTTCGTTTCTAGAAGCTTCTCATACATCAGCAAATAGCTTTTGATTCTCAGCTCTAGAATCTGCTTGTGCATCTGCTAATACTTGCATTTTTTCCATCATAGCGGCTAGAAACGAATTTATGTCGACACCGGTAGACGTTGCAGGGGCCTGTGTCTCTCATTCCTCTTCATCAGCTTTTTAAATAGCATTAGCTATTTAGCAATAGCAATAGCATTTTATAAAAATTTGGTCCAATACAATCAAAATGGTATACTTGGTTCTGTTCTCCGACATTTCCTTGCGGTTACTTTTTTAATCACAATACTCAAATGGCTGCCTCGGCTGGCCATGCAGTAGCCTACACGATCGGTTCAATTTTTAAGCACATCGTTTGAGTGCAGCTGCATTTCACCAGTGGTTTCACGAATATTGTTCTTTAAAGCATCAATTGCCTCTGGCTTGTTGGCGTAACACTTATCTTTGACGGCACCCCATAAATAATAGTTCATCTGTGTCAAATCATAGCTCCGAGGTGGGCAAACGATATCAGCTCAGCGGTTGATAACGCGATCTTCAAAAACAGAGCGCAAAACATCGAGTGTAGCTTTGGCTGTGTGGCACGTATAACAATCGCCATTTACTGTAACGGCCACTCCTTGCTCATTTTCGAAGAAAAATTGCCCAATTATGCCTCCGGACCAAAATCCGCACCAAACAGTGACTCGTTTTGGGTGGGTTGGTTTTTCAATGTATGCGTGCGGGTTTTCTGCGCTACAAATGCGACAATTTTGCTGTTTGTTTACATACCCGCCAAGATCAAAATGAGCTTTATGTGAATAGAAGATTTTTTTTTACCATAATCATCTTAAAATTTGAACCGATCGTGTAGGCTATTGCATTGGCCAGCCGTGGTAGCCATTTAAATGAAATTATTATTAACCGGAAGGATTATACTTTCAAAAAAAAAATTGAGAAAATATTCATTCAGTAGTTTTTTTTTAAAGCATTTAAAAAAGTTATTTGGCGCATCCGATATATGATCTGAATCATAGCATTCAATGGTCTTTTCAATGGTTATTTTTAAATATGTAAATATAAATATGTAAATTTTATTTTTTTTACCAATAGATTTCAATATGATCGGTTTTAGTTTCCAATTAAAATATTAAATGCAGAAATAAATAACATCATGAATAAATAAATTAATGCATAAGACTCCTCATCAGAGTTACAAACCAACACATGTTTCCCATCTTGTTGACGTTTCATGGCAACTATAAAGAGGAGGACCTTATTTTCACTTCTGTATCTTGTTTTAATTTTAATTTTCTTCATAAAATAATGATTGAAACATGCGACATTAATGTATGCATATGAGTATATATGATTGATTGTGAGTATGTGTAATTTTTTGAGGGAAATCGTATGACATTAAAAAGAACGAAATTAATAGAAATAAAGTAATACTCGTTTAAGTATCAGGGAGAGAAAACAAAATCCAAAAATAATGAAAAATTAAAAAAAAAAAATAAAAAACAAAACATATCGATAACAACTAAAAAATTAATTACAAGATGAAACGAAGAATAAAATAGATTCCTATACAATTAAAGTTCATTTTAATATTCATTATTCATGGTTTTAAATTTCATTGATAAACGGATGTTCTACTTTTGGCTTCTCTAGTTCTTTCTTTATGTTTTTTAACTTTATGTTATTCATTAACCATGTTCAAGGCTATCGACCACAGGACTGCAAATTCTGCTGCCCACAAATGCCGCCAAGCAGTTTGTTATTTAATTAGTTTTAAGATGGCAGCGACGAATTAAGCACCTTTTCTGTAATTTTAACGTTTTGTAGCAAAGTATTATAACCAGGGCAAGGATTTTAATGCAAATGCATATTTGGAGTCGGTAACTCAAAATCACTTTTGACATAATATCTTTTCGAATCGAAGAATTCGCTACAAAATGGCATCGATTTGCTGTTGTATATTCTATAATAAATGCATAATTCTTCTTATAAGTGCATATATTGATCATATTTTACTATTTTATTGTATATTTAATTTTTTTTTTTTGAAATATTTTGTTGGCGATACATCAAGTTTACAAAAATCTCATTTTACCTTCATTCAAATAATATTTTTATTTGTTCGTTAAACTGAGTACACAAAATAAATTTTGTTCGCTATTTAAGATACTCAATAGGAAAAATTTGCCTGTTCGTTAAATGCGATGTTGGTAGAATCGAATGGTCGTTAAATTGAAAAACTAATGTATAAATATCTCTCGTGATCGCTAAACTCAAAAACTACTGGACCGATTTTGACCAAACTTAATATACATGCTATATGGGGCGTGAGGATTGTTTCTGTGTAGTTTGCAGTTCGTCCGACAGATGCAGCAATATTTATTTTTTTTTGTGTTTTTGCACCGTAACTCAAGAACTACTTCACTATGCTGTGTTTCGTTGAAGGCGTTGGGTCCTTAATAAGCGTGCAGTGGCATTAATTAGCCCGATACCACACTGATTTCGATTTTCTTCGAAAAGCAGTTCAAAAGAAAAGAAAATTTTGTGGCCAGCAACGCGGATCGGGCCAAGCTATCAAAAATATATAATTCCATTTGAATAATAATTGCTATGTCGATTTAGTGCACCTTTCATTCTTCTTCTAAATATCTTCTTCACTTACAGTGAAAATAAAATTCGAAGGCAAAACAGCGTTTGCCCGGGTCTTCTAGTTTATTATATTTATAACTTAACAATATCCTTATATGTTCCCATTACATATCTAAATGAGTTATATAATTTTCCTTTAAAAAATACATTTAAAATCTTATATGTTCCTTATAAATATGAAACTGTGATCTGAATTTTATTTTTTTATTAGTTTAATAAATATATTTCAAACAAAAAATTTAATTTTTTAGTGCATAAAATTCCTTGCCCTGATAATAACTTTTTTTTATCAATTGTGCAACGCCACAATTGTTGCAAATTTAAAATCAGATTTTCTCTGAAGGCAGAATATACGAGTCGTTTAGTAAAACAATTATACAAACAATTCCGATGCATTTAATTGTGAAAATTCTAATGGATTCTTAAATGAACGATAGAACAGAACTGGTTTTAGAACACAACTGTGGAAAATATATACAATCAAACAGTAGCAATAAGTCGCAAGCTGTCGGAGAAAATGCCGAGTTTTTACGATTTTAAAGCGGCATTCGATAGTGTGGCTAGAAAATCTTTAATCTACAAACTTTATAGAATGGGAATATCATGCAAATTTTTTTAATTCTTAGATGCTATATAGTACCATGTAATCACCTGTGTGGATCGAAAAGGAATTCTAAGAATATTTTGAAACAAATTTGCTCTCTGATATGTACATAAATGATCCGCACGAATGTTTGGAATATGCACGGATGGTAGACAACATAAATATTCGTCTTTTATTATACGCAGGTGACGCAATTATATTAGCCTATGATATGGACAGGACGCAGATTAAAAATCTAGAAGACTATCGCAGCATGCGGAACTTAAAAATTAACTTAAATAAATTCGAACTACTGGTAACCAGACTTGGAAATGAAGAAAAATGGCGTTTCAATGGTGCAAAAATTAAAATCACTATCGGATGCTGATAAAAATTAGTTGCAAACAGAATTGAACTTGAATTGTCAAAGACACAAAGAGTAACAGATCGAAAAATTTTATCGTTACAATCGAAATATGGTTAAGAGCTATTCTATTCAATATAAAGCAAATCGTAAATTTTCAAATATGAATAATTTTCATTTGATTTTCTCTTTCTTTTATTGTTTATTCTATTACTGTATAATGAATGAAATGATGAATTTTAACAGATCAATAACTGTTTCCATTTAATCAAAGATATGCAAAGGAATTTTAATGCATTTATAAAATGCTTTGGGAAAGGTTGGCCTGATGCTGATACTGATGCAGTCTTCCGCGATGACAATGCTTCATTACCATCATTATAGTCATTATCACCGTCTTATTAGCATTTTGTTGTGTCACTTTACTCAGGGCATATTGAGATTCATCTCAATTTTCAAGTACGACCCAGACAAATATAATGTTTTGATGGTACATGTTAGTTTGTCGGTGCTCGTACATTATGGTTCTCCATGCAACTCATATTTAAATAATGTTGTTGTAAAGTTGATTGTTTTGATTGTTGATTTAGGCACGTCTCCGACGAATAATAAAATAAATAAATTTTTGTATTTCTTTTTCATTAACCATACAAAACAAATTCTTATGAATTTAATTTTCTAAATTGTACTTTCGTACTTGTTGTTGTTTTTAATTTTTTACTATTTTTTGATGCTTTTGCGGAGAAGTCGCTTTACATCAAAGAGTTAAATTCATTTATTGAGTCCTAGACAGACAGTTTTCTCTGTCCACACTGTTCTCTAGCATATTTGTCGATATAGATGTTTTAAAACGTATTGCTTAATATTACACAGTAATAGAATAAACAACAAAAGAAAAAAAATCAAATAAAAATTATTCATATTCGAAAAACTACGATTTGCGTTGTTTTGAATAGAATCCAACTGTAGATCGATTGTTGGGACAAAATTGTTCCATTTGAAATTTATTTAATATTTTTTTTTTTTTTTTTTTTTGTCAACAACAACTCAATACGTATAATAAGACAAAGACAAGCAAACTACATCAACGAAATGAGAAAAATCAAAAATAGAGATCGTGAAGTTGTCAGATGTGAGGCAATATACAAAATATGTCTATAAAAGAAAAATACTCCCAGTGAGTACTCTGACTTTGTATTACTAAGCGAGATTGAAATTAAAAAGTAGTACAATAGTATTGAAGACCGAAAGTTTGATCTTTGTTAATAAGGATCTTGTATAAAATAGAACAAACACAAGTGCTATCAATTAAAGTGTGCTGTGTGTGAAAACAAATATCAATCAAAAATTAAAAAATTTTCTTTATTTCAATTGAAATCTGTGAATCCACGCTTGTAAAAATTAAAAAGAAATGGTAATATGAATGGTGCATATATGTATTCTTTTAATTCAAAAAGGAAAACTCATTATATTGTGGTCAAATTCGATTAGGCACAATGTGAAATGCAAATCAGAATAATATTTTAGCTCCGGTAAGCAATTTTCATATAGATATTCTAAAAGGTCTTAGCCAGCACTTACAGATGCAAGTAATTACTTGTGGAAAATATTCGATACATGATATTTATATATTTTGTTTTACTTTACTTAAATATATTATTGAAGTTTTTTTGCTCATTTTATGATATATTAATAGAAAAATTTTTAATTTTTTGATACGGAAATTTTGAACACCCTTTCTTGTTTTTGGTGAATGTGGTAACACTTTTAACTTTACGTTAAATTTTTAAAATTGAAATGGAGAACCTAAGAACTAAAAATTTCAAAAATTTAAATGAGTTAAATTCATCTGATTCCGATCACGACCTTGCTATTTTTAATGGTATTGATTTCCCAAAACAATTATTGAAACTCCAATTTGAATTAGTTTTTAGCCAAATTTTTTTGGAAAATTGTATTTTGAATATTTATTTCCGATAATTGTTTTGTAAGTGTTATAAAATGCGAAATAATTTCAGGTTTGGAGTTTCTGCGTCGACATCAAACCTCTGTTACCATTTAAGTGCTCACGGTATTGACGTAAAATCAAAAAATTTTAAAATTCGAATGCCAAAATAAAATCCTTATTGTCAGGAAGTTCTAAAAATGCAGATTTCGAAAAATTTGCTAACGCACATCTGCTTGTGCTGTAGAGATCTAAGGCCCTTTAACATAGTGGAGCAACCAGGGCCATTTTATTTATGTCATTTCGGATCACAGCAGACCAGTGTTGCCACCTTGTATGTAATTTTTGATTCTGCGTGTAACATATGTGTAATTAGATTCGTGTGCAATTTGTGTGTAATTTTACTTTTTGTTCTAATTTTTTCTTTAGTCGATAGTTTTTAATAATCTATTTGCTAACAATGATTATTTACTAAATTTACTGCAATTTTTGGTAAAATCTCTGAGAGTAAATAAAATTGCCATTAAAAGATTCTCAAAAATCTATCATTTGGAGTCAATTTTAAAACTGTAGGCCCCAACACTCATATATAATATTAACGCACACACATAAGTGGTGTGAGAAGCTAGGTCGTAATCCTGACTAAAAAGTTGTAATGACCAATTATGTGAGGGTACATTGGATTTACAGTACAACTTCTTGGAAATGTTGTATGCATTTATTTAATAAATAATTAATTGCTAGCGACCTAAAGGCAAATTACCCGCCGGACAATTTTCTTCTGATACATGTACATTTTTTCAGTAAATTACATAAAAATAGGAGGCAAGTTCTTTCTTAAGAAATGTCACCCTCTTACCCTGTTGTAAGGCAATTTTTTATGTGAGAAGAACATAACACAAATATTAAAAAAGGGTATGCCCAGTATTTACTACTTATTAAGAAATTGAATGAGGAAATGCCAATTTGTTCAAAAGCAAATAAAATAGATACAGCAAAATCCCTATTTGGATTAAAAAAAAGTTTTTAGATTTAAAAATATGTTGTATTTTTTGAGATATTTTCAATAAAATATGTAAATTTGAAAAAGTTGTCCCAGATCGCTAATTTTTCGACTTCGTTTTTTAAACGCTTTTTTTTATAACAAAAAAATGTTTAACACTGTTCTAAAACTGAATTAATAACCTTAAGGTTACTCCATAAAACAATGAAAAATTAACTTTAAAATTAGATAACGATACTTGGCGACTTTTTTTAATTTCATCTGGTAACCCTATAAATAAACAAAAGTCATCTGCTTTACTGGGTATTATCAGCACTCTCGATTTATACAGGGCATAAAATGCAAAGCCCTCTTCTATTGGCAAGTGCGAATTATTTAGAATAAAACATACCATCCTTTTAGAGGGCGAAACATTTTTAGGAAACAAACACAAAATTGCTTTTTTTTTTAATAAAATGTAGATTTTTTGTTGGAAAAGAAAACACCATAAATAAAACAAAAATTTCAAAATGTATAAGTATGTATAGAAGTAATGGGATATGTATCCAAAACCATATGGGCTAAACGATTTATATCTAAAGGATTTAGGATGCATAAAGTTTTTGAAACTTTGTGAGACAGCAGACCCATGAGGTTCGGCTCACAAACGATTATTTAGTACTAGATAATCATCTTTAATTTTTATAGTACAGCTGAGGTGCAGTCATGGAAATTTTGTTTTTAGATACGACAATGAGACTGAATATATGGTTTAACTAACAGATATAATTATATATGCACATACATATGTAATATGTATACAAAAGTATTTTTTTAATATTGCCAATAAAAAATATTTAAGGTACGACGGGCAGGACTGCAGTAGACATACTGAGGCATAAAGACATTGTCTACTATGAATATAAGAATCTTACTGTCAGAAAAGCGAATTGTACAGCAATGAAGTATTGCTACAGATGTTTGAATTATGCAAAACATAAAACAGAAAATACTTCTAATAAATTATCTACAATATTATATTACGTAAGAAATAACTGTTTACCAGATTTTAATCATCTGACTATCCCTAATTTCTACCTTTTTTTATTTATTTAATTTTATAAATATTTTTATTTACTTATACTTGTTTATTGGGGATTAAATTTGTATTCGATAAAATTGTTTAGAAAAGTGTAGTTCATCTAATATTTGTTATAAAACAATAGCGATATTGATACAAAGAATTTTTAAGGGATAAAAATATTAGTAATTTTATTATTAGTATTAGTTAAGTTATATAAATTTAATTAAATTATTTAAAAATTATTGGTAAAAGTGTGAATATCATTGTAATCAACTTAATAACATAGAAAGAAATCATTTACAAAAAATTTAATAAATTTATTTTGAACTTTCTTTACAGATAAACACATTTTTTAAGAATGTCATCGGCACTACATGATCACTATATTGTTCCGATTTTTACCAAAGAATGCCAAATGAATGCTTACGAGCCTTATAACAGGAGCTACGACCGATTATGTTTATCTTCATAATATTTTATTTTTTTTTATTTTCACTAGTCAATAAATAACTGTCTCATTAAAAAATTGTTTGTGCTCTTTTTTTGCCCAGTTATTAAGTATCACCTTCACTTACAGTTAAGTTGAGTAATGTATACATATTATATCTAAACGAGAGGACAGACTTATAACAGGGACTCGATAACAAGAAAAACTACAAATGTTCATCGACTTGTCAAGAGAATAAAAAGTAGTACAGATCTGACCGTGTCTACCTTAACGTTTATCCTTTCTTTTTATAGCATAATAATCTCTAGGAATTTGAAATTTGTGTGTGAGTAGTCAGAGAGTTGTATTGAAAAGCAGAGCTTTCAAGCACAGTTCGAACATTGAATTTTGTTAGTAAAGGATCGAGTTACAAAATAGATAGCGAAGCGTTATCATTATTAATGGTTTGTTAATTTTAATTTATTTAAATAAATAAATAAAAAACAAAATTAAAAATGTCTTATTTTAAATTGTAATCATTTGAAACCATAAGGAATAATCGTTTGAAAGGTATGTATGTATGCAACAATACTAACAAATAAACTACCGCTAGTTTTTATGACTTGATTCATTTTACGATCAGTATGAGCGATTAAATGCGGAAAATTGTTAGTACAGGTAAGGAAAAAATTATATGGTACATGTGTTTATGTTTTAAATCTCTTCGGTTTTAAATCTAATTTACAAGTTTATATATTTTTTATATTTAGTTAAGAGAAACAAAAAATTAAAGTAAAAAATTTTTAGAGTTTGTTTATTTTTATTAAATATTTTTTTTAGTTAATTCAAATTCTTAAAGGAAATATTTATATGGTACAAAATAAAAAAAAATTCATAACTTAAAACTAATTAAAAATATTCAAATAAGTGTTTTTTGTTTCTCTTTGTTATTATGTTATTTAAGCACAGTAATTGTTATTAATTTTTCGTAATTTGTTGTGTTATTCTTGTTACAGCCTTGATAATGACATCCGTAGGATATCGAAATATTGGAAATAAATAAATAATATATGGAAAATTATTGACCTCAAGCTCGAAAAATCTTTTTATTTAATTATAATCGAAAACTATTGGATAAATTTAACAATTATTATACGAATTATCAAAATATTAACTGAGAAAAAATTATTATTATTATTTGGTAGAAATAGTGTTAAATGAATAAGTAAGTTTTAGTTTGCGTAACACTGTCGCCCACTTAAGCCTATTCGTCCCGAATAGGCAAATTATCTCTTCTCCCATATTTTGGGAGTCACTCTTTGTGTACGACTTTAATTTTTGTATGGGGCCTGCCAACTTTCTGTATCCTATACATGACATCGTTTAACCGTTTACTTATTTTATACGGTCCGTCGCAGCTACTTTGTACGTTGAGGAATGATTCCTTCTTCCGCGTTGGGCTATAGAATAGTACCAGTTGTCCTTTAAGGAAGCCCTCCGTGTTTGCTGCTCAATCATACTTGTCTTTTATTCTATCACTGACAAATCAATGACAAAAAAAACGTCGAGGGATACCTGTAGTTATTGTTGTGTACTTTGTATAACTTCGCATAAATTCGCACAATTTTAGGACCACCAGTCAGCAAAGTGCGAAAAATGGGTGTAGTGGAGGAAGATGAATGCCTCTTAACTAAAGTTAAGGTGGTGGTGAAGCAAGTTTTAAAAGAAATCGGACTAAAGGCCAAACTTAAATGCTTCAACTGTGGAAAGTATTGGCATTTCCAAAGAAACTGTTAAGCGCCACGGAAAGTATCAAGACCGGTCTCAGAAACAAGACATGCAATTGCTACATATAAGGGTTCTGATAAGCACAACGATGGAAAGGGTAGATCCAACAAAAGCCGAGGAAAACATGTGGAATGCAATGATTATCATGTCCCGAAGTACTGCCATCAGAATAAGGAAGACGCACAGAATGCTGAAGCTCTTTTGAGCCGACCTCGGAATTTGGAGATCGAGGCCAAGAAAGATTGGTCCAAAGCACAAAGAATTGACCCAATATTGGCGCAGATAAAAGCAGCTAAGGAAGAGGACTGACGACCTACTAAAACCGAGATATCCAGGTAAGATCCACTTACAAAAGCATATTAAGCACTATGGGGCAGTTTACGGTTGATAAACGGCTGCCTATATCGACGTTGGGAAAGCGCTGATGGCAAGACCTTATCCAACTTATTAGTTGTGACTTCCTCCAAGACGAAAGATGTGTTCAAGGAGTCCCATAATGGAGCTAGCGCAGGACATCTTGGAGCGACAAAGACGCTGGAAAGGCTAAAACGACGTTTTTACTGGGTTGGATGTCATCAAGCAGTGGCGGATTAGATAGCAAACTGTGCCCAGTGTATAGCAGATAAAGGTCCTGTAAGAATAGGTCGAGGACAGCTGCAACAGTAAACTCGGAAGTACCTTTGGAGAGGATAGCGATGGTCAGTGATAGAATGAAAGCCAAGTATGATCGAGCAGCAAACACGGAGGGCTTCCATGAAGGACAACTGGTGCTATTCTACAATCCAACGCGAAAGAGCTGGGAAGGACCGTATAAAATAATTAACCGCTTTAACGATGTCGTGTGCAGAATACATAAAGCTGGCAGCCCCTGGACAAAAATGAAGGTCGTGCACAAAGAACGACTGGCAAAATATGGGAGAAGAGATAATGTGCCTATTCGGGGCGAACAGGCTTAAGTGGGCGGCAGTGTTACGCACAGCGAAACGACCTAATATCGTTTAACATTAACAATAAACAAAAGTATAAATACAAAGCCCATGAGGCAATGCTTACACAATACACACGACACAAATACACACATACATCGAACTTATTATAAGTAAAGCATCTGCAACATGTATGAGAACAAAGGGACAGGTAAGTAAGCAAACGCAACAACAAACAATGTAGTCGCAATGAAAGTCTTGAGAATACAAAACCGCGAACGTTCTACTTCGAGAACCATCATCAGACTACAGACGTTCGCAAATAAAAGGGCAAGTCAAGACAGCCAATCAAGTCAGAGTGAATTCAGTCAGCTTTGCGTGCAGTTGCGTATGAAGTCAAAGTCGCGGTGTGAAGACAAGTTGCGTCCGTAGTAAAGTTTACCGAAGAGTTGTTAGCGTTTACGCGAGCAGAAGTGTTGTGCTTACAAAAAGGTTGTAAGCAGAGAATAACGAGCAAGTGCTGTTGCTTATTAAAAGGTTATAAGCAGAGAAGAGAATCGAACGAGCACATATTGTTATAGTTATCGATGTGTACTTTCTTTAAGTTCGAACAGTGAGACATAAAAGTAGTGTAAATAATAAAGAGTTTCATTGAAATAAACACATATATGTTTTTACTTGGTTTGCAATTAAGGAACTCATATATAAACGCTTTTAAAAAGGTAAAAACGTAACAAAATTAACTTAAATTCAAATTTTGATAGGATTGGAATAGTTTTGGTATGTTTTTTTTTTAAGAATATTGGTAGCGAAAAATTTTTCTTTGTGGTAACGCTGATTGAGACTACATTATTTGTTGTTGCGTCTGCTTACTTGTCGTTTCCTTTTTCACTCATACTTGTTGTAGCTGGTTTACTAATAATAAGTTCGATGTATGTGTTAGTGTGTACTGAGTACGCATTGTCTTTGTATTTGTAGCTGATGCCTTTTGTTTATCGCTTTTATTTTTAAACGATATTAGGTCGTTTCGATTGTTTTTGCGTAAAAATATAAAATCGATGCATTTACAACTGCCGTATTCAAAAAAAGTTCAAAAGTGCTCCGAAAACAATGTAATGACCACGCCACGTGTACCGTTATCGGTACATTACTCTGAAATTGCTCCAAACAACATTACGTTATATAAAATAGTCCTACCAATAATTACTTTTCGGATATAAACATTTTAAATTAAAGAATTCAGCTTGATGTAGAAATGAAACTTATTGTGCACTGAAAACGGTACACATGGCAGGGAACGTGTTAAATAATTAAATTAAATGTCGGCAAAAGAAAAGTTGTCAGAACGCGAATTTATTAATGACTGTAGCGAAATGTATAAAACATTACGGGCTGTATGTGTCTACCGGAACCATTGATCCATATTCTTTTTAAATTTTTAGACTTTTGTTAAATTTATTTGCTAAAATATTGGCTAGGCAAATCTTTTCGGTCTCTCTCTTATCATTAGACATTGTCTTTTAATTTACGAATTTTCTACTGTGTTTAATTTCTTTAGGTTTTTAGTATCAACGAAATTAATATTGAAATGTGTTTCTGTAGGTTTTGTTTACATGAAATTGCACTATATAGTTTTTATAATATTCTGCAACTTATTGTTTTTACTTAATAATGCATCGAATAAAAAATCATAGATGATTCATCGAATTGTATCGATGTATTAATAAGATACATCGAGTGTTTTTAAAATAGCGAAGTATAATGCCCATTCCTAATACTAACTTGATCTAATTACATGTACATACAATAATTTATTTCAAAAGTTATACAAATTCTGTCATTACAACACTTTAGACAGGACGACGACTTAGTTTCTCACACCACTTATGTTGTGTGTATTAGTTTTTAAACATAAGTGGTGAGATCTACAGTTTAAAGTCGACTACAACCACTTTTCGTGGTAATTTTATTTACTCTCAGAGTTTTTGAGAGGAAGTCGCCGAAGAAATATTTCGTCATATTTTGTTTATGTAATGGATAACAAAAATTTTTTGGTTCTGTATTAGTGGGTAAGGGAGAGCATATAAGTCGAGAGTTGACTGTCATAGAAAAATATTAGTAATATACCCCACCTTGATTTTCATTTCATCAATATACATAAAGTTATACATATCTGACTTAATAATTAGGGAATGTTTTTTAGATATTTGTTGGGATCTAATTTTGTTTCATAAATTTCTTCTGCTACTAATAACCAACCTTTTAATTTTTCCAAAATATTGCTTTGTGTCTATAAAAAAATTATTCTCTTTCTTTATCATCTAAATTATTTACTTAACTATTAAAACAATAAAAATGTGTCTTAAGAACATTTACGACATTGGATTTTAATAATATCATTTTTTAACATAAAATATTTTTTGAGTGTAACCATAAAAAAAAATAAAACAGCATCCGCTGACATGTGTGCTCGTTGCAGTCTGATCAATGACTAAATAAAAGATCATAAGCAGACATCGGCACAAAGAGAACAAAAATGTGAATGCATTTGTGAGAGGCATGCATATAACTCAGAGGAAAATTCTTAGTAATATTTTCAAATGTAACCTAATAATACGTTTAACTTTACAAAAATAGAGATCATTTCTCATTGTTATTAGTGAATCTCATTAGAAAATTGTCTTACTGTAATTTTTCTTTGGGTGTATAATTGATGGACAAAAAATTTCAAAAAGAAGCGACAAGAATCTGCTTCATTGATAACTGACATTTTTAACGCACATTGTTGATGTTCATGCCCTATGTGTGTTAAAAACCGAAGATGATATTCCTCTGAAGGGAATTGGTGTGTGAATTCTCTTTGCACAATTGTGCTATGAAATGCCATTGCTGGAAATTCCTCGAGTCTAATAAGCCAACACCCAACCTATTAGATTGCGGCGACTTCTTATTATAGTAGACTCCTAAGCGAAAGCGCAAGAAAAAATAAATTTTTGGCAATTTTACTGATTGGCCAGTACCCAACAGTATTATATCAGGCGGGATGCCGTCGCGACCCGGTGCCTTACCGAGTTTTAATCCGTCCACAGCTACTTTCAGCTCCTCTGTGGAAAATAGCAAAAATTTCGTATAGACCATGTTCCGTCCTCGTTCGTTCGCCGGTTCGTGGGTAGGGAATAGTATATCCACTATATTTCTCGTTACTCGCTCATCCATAATTTCCATTGGTTTCCTCCTGTTCAGTTTGTCCATTACAGTTTTGTATCCAAGTCCGTAAGGATTGCCTGGTTTTTCTTGCGCACTATAGCCTCTTCAGAGATTTCTTTGCCTGCATTTCATCAGCAGCAGTCCATCGGGTCTGGCTGTAGTGTACCTCCGTCGTAGTCATAGGCACTCTCGCCTGAGTGCTGCGATATTGTTGTCCCACCAGTGCACTGCTTTCTTTCTGATATTTGGGGGTCTCAGCAAGGGCATTGCGCTTTTACATCCGCGTCGTATTATCTCAATTGTTTGTTCTACTCTTGTAATTCGAGCGTTCAACTCTGCTACACAATCTGTCCACTTCCACTAGCCGCTTCGCATTCAATTTTCGTGCATCCCATCTTCGACTGTTCGTGTCTACTCTATTCCTTGAAGCAAAGGCGTGCGATATGTACTGGTGATCACTGCCCGTTTATTTTTCCAGGACCTTCCAGTCCCCGACTCTGTTGTAGATGCCTTCCGAAACCACAATGATATCCGGTTGGTGTCCCCGCTGTCTGGTCGTCTGAAGGTATCTACGCTCCCCTCATTCGCGAACACTAGTCCGGTTCGAGCTGACATCTCCGCAATTCGCATGCCCTTGGTTTGGTATTCCGCATTTCCCACTCTACAGCTCTAGAGTTAAAGTCACCTGTCACTATGAGATTGCCACTAATCTGCGCTATTACGTCTTCGATTCTGGCCAATTTCTTCTCAAAGGTTCCCACGTCATCATTGGGAGTCAAATAACAACTCATTTGAGTGATCTCATAAAACTGTACCCAGATGAAACCAGGTCGAGGACCCTGGTTATCCGTTAGCGATATAGCTGAATCCGCTATTGTTTGACGCATACTATTTGCTTAAAATAGCCACGTCGACTTCCTGCTCCCTGACTATTTGCGATAGTATGTATGTATAGTCAGCTGCAATATCTTCATGCTGCTTTCCGTAAGCTTTTTTCACAACCCCGAGATCTCGAGAGGTGTTCCAGAGATTTTCCCGACTCTGCGGAGCAAATACAACATTTCGGTGCGTTTCGGCATTCCTTCTTCTTATGCCCCTTTTTCCCAGATTTGATTGGTTACATGTTCCTGTGCGCTAGCAACATGTTGACACGATCGAGTATGAAGCTTTTGTACAATCAAACAGTTTATGTTCCTTCTAACTTATAAGGAAAAGTTCCACAGTGGTTCAAATGACCAAAACAATTGTCAAAATAATAGAATTAAAATTATTTCCTTAAACCGTACACTACATTATTGCAGAAGTCACTGCAAAGAATATGCTTAAAAACCAATATTAAAATTAAAAATAAATTGAATTTAAACTTTATATGTTATAGCATGCTCAGGTAAACTGCTAGGTATATTGTGGGCCTCCTTTCATGTCAAATATTGTAAACATGTTATAGAATATGACGAATTAATTTGTAATTTGCTAACTTGTATAAACTATCAAGACAATGTAGAAAAAAATGAATTGAATTTAGCTTCCGCAACTAGTTTGCTATGCAACGTACATAAAATTTCACGTTACTATACAACTGTTTAACAAACACTGAAAAATATATATTTGATTTCCAAAAAAAATATTTGAAAATGCTTATTTGGATGACTAGGAAACCTATCATTTTAAGTAAAAATGTAATTTTTTTCAATATATGCGTATAAATATATTAAAAATTCAGATAAATTATGTGACATATAAACTTCGTTGTTGCCTTTTTTCCTTGTTTGCATGTTTTTGCTTAGTTTGTTTTGCTCCACGTAACAATTTGTACATTAGAGCCCCAACGTGGGTTGATTCGATTTGCGTAGTTTCGATTTGTGTCGATTTTTAAAATTTGACAAAACTCAGCTTGCGTTGTTGCAGTTTCAACTTCAACTACTAGCAAAAAAAACTCTAAAAATTCAAAAAACTTTAAACAGTTTTGTTTTGTTAACCACCTAATCAAATGGATATATGTGTTGTTGATTAAGATTTATTATCTAAAGATAGCACCACACAAAGGGTGAGTTCCACAACATCAAAACACGTTGCAGTGATGCGGTACTACTATCGTTTCAATACAAAGCAATCAACTGAGTTCTTTGCTTTGTAATAAAAACATATTATAATGTTTTTACGATTAGAAACACTTGAAATGGAACTGTCAAAAACAAACAAATATTATTTCCAAAAATTTTATTTTATTTCCGAATTTTATACATCACAACGCGTTCGTTTTAGCGGATGTTAGCTGATAGCTGAAGAACTAGTAGTATCTGATAGTAACAACTCCAACAAGCTGCTATGTACATTTTCTGGAACTGTTTCATTTCATCCTTTTTAAAAAATTTTCATTTTTTGTCGCCATAAAGTTTAAGTATTTCCTCATTATTTCATCCAGCGTGAATTGAAATTTATATCGCGAATCACTTTTTTTTCGAACGTCCCCGGCCTCTCACTAACCCACCCTCACCCGACCGCGGAAGGCTCGTCCCCATTACGTAGGGACACGTACACACTGCAGTCCGGACTGTAGCGGGTAAGAGAAACGTTATGGCAACGAAAACATAAAACAGATACAGAACTTAATCACAAGCTGAACAATAAAACGAAATAATCTAAGGCAAGAAGGAAAATACATTTTTATATAATAATTTATAAAATCTATAAAATCATAATGCAAGTTAAAATCATTACATAATCTACGAAAAGGAAAATTACATGCATAATTCGTTCTATAGAAATCTAAAGAAAGAGGACGATAGTGCGGTGAAAATCTTGCAGGAATGCCGAAATTCAGGTTACAAAACAAGAACTTAGAATCGATATCACCTTTAACAAGATTAAAAACAAAACAAACCCCTGAAACAGCCCTTCTACGTTCCAAAGTTGGAAGTTTTATCAAAGCTAATCTATTCTCATACGGCGGAAGCCCATTGGCATAATCCCATTCTAATCCACGTAAACAGAATAGTAAAAACTGCCTCTGCACAGACTCAATTGAATCACTATGACAACGATAGTATGGATTCCAAATAGCAGACGCATACTCCAAAATAGGCCTAACAAGTGAAATGTACAGTAGTTTTGTCAGATAAGGATCAATAAATTCCCTAGCCCATCTTTTCACAAAACCAAGAACAGCCCGAGCCTTGCCAATCATCAAACTAATATGATCAATAGAAGACAATTTAATATCCAATAATACTCCCAAATCAAGAAATGAAGGCACAGATTCCAAAAGGCAAGAATTAATCACATAAGTAGACGAGATTACACCACCGCGAGAGAAAACTATGCATTTACATTTTCTCAAATTAAGATCCATTAAATTTATCCTGCACCAAGTAACAAACAAATCAATATTTCGCTGAAGAACAGCCTGGCCATGATCATCATCAAAAGTATAAAATAATTTAACGTCGTCAGCATACATCAGAATATTACAATCAGAAACAGCAGAAGGAAGATCATTCAGAAACAATAAAAACAGTAAAGGACCCAAATGGCTACCCTGCGGAACACCAGAAGTAACATATACAGTCTTAGACAATAAATTCCTAAACAATACCCTCTGAGTCCTAAGGGAGAGGTAAGAGTCTAGCCAACGATGAATAGTATCAGGAATACCGATTAGTGAAAGTTTAAGAAGCAAAATTCTATGATCAAACCTATCAAAAGCTGTACTGAAATCAGTCCGAGCACCGACAAAAAAGCCCCTGGAAACATGTGTAGTAAATTCAAGAAGATTAGTGACAGTCGACCTGCCCTTCAAAAAACCATGCTGGAAAGAAGATATTAAAGATCTCGTATTAAAAAAGAGGTAATCCGTCACTAGTTTCTCCATCAACTTGAGAATAGCACTGACCTTGGCAATACACCTGTAATTGGAAATATTAGAGCTATTACCCGATTTATGCAAAGGAATTATAAACGAACTCTTCCAAATAGATGGAAAATGACCAACCCTCAGAAGCTCATTGAATATAAAGGTCAAAGGACCACTCAAGACAACAGCACACTTTCTTAAAATACAGGCCGGAATCCCGTCAAGGCCCGGCAAGTATGTAAGTTTCAGTCCAGACAAAGACTCAAGAACAGACTCCTCATCAAATGAATATATGTTAGAAATAGAGACACTTCCCACTGAATAAGGATACCCGCTACTCAGATCAGGGCTCGAGTCGAACTGCCTATAAGTAGACTGAAAGAAGTCAGCAAACATATTCGAAATATCAAGGTGACTAAAGGATAATACGCACCCGTAAAACATCTCAGTGGGAAACAAAGATTTACGTTTAGCTCGGACGAAGTCATAAAATAACTTAGGATCACTAGCGAAGTTCGACCTGACTCTAATCTTATATTCCTCATAGCAGTAATGATTCATTCTGCAATATTCCGCCCGCGCCCTATAGTAAACAACATAATCAATATCAGAACCTGATCTAACAAACTTTTTAAATAACTTTGATTTCCTATTCCTCAACCTTGACAGTCTAGCCGAATTCCATGGAGGACCAGAACGCTCCAAACGACTTTTTACCAATGGAACGCACTCCCTAAAACATTTAAATAATCCTAATATCCTAATATATATTATAAATCTTTCTGTGAAGTCTGTTTTTTTGTTTGTTGCTTATTAATGACAGTAGGGGATCCAACTCTATTGATTCGTTGGAGCATCGTCGCAATGTGGCGTGTGTTTCACTGTTCTATCGGTACTATAATGGGAGGTGTTCTCGAGAGATAAGGGGCTTGGTTCCCGATAACCACATATTTTTACGTGGTACCCGAGCTTCTCACAGAGCACATCCTTTTGTGGTTGAGTGTTCAGTGAACCGCACAATGCATTACAGGGAAAATTCATTTTTTGCCCGCAACTGCTCGCTTGTGGAATGATCTTCCTGCGAGAGTTTTTTCCAATTACGATATTGGTAGATTTAAATCGAATGTCCATAAACACTACTCCCTCTTCTCCTCCTTCCTATAAAACCTATTTTCCTGAACCTGCACAATGCACTGCATGAATAGGGGCCATCCCCTGAGTGTTGGTTTATTTAAAAAAAAAAAAATCACGTCAGAACGCTTGGACCGATTTTCGTTGAAATTTGGGATATAGATCGCGGGCTTTTGTTCGTGAAGGTTATAGCCTATAAATCTTTTCATAATTTTGACCATAAAGGGGGAAAAAATGATAATAGGGTAATTTTTTACGATTCAGGTTGGTTAAGTTTCCCAAAGGTTTGTTGTTTAGTTCGTTACCCATTCACGCCTGGACCGATTTGTCTTGAAATTTGGGATGTAGATCGAACTTTTGTCGGTACAGGTTAATAGGCTATAAACCTTTTCAACATTTTGACAAATGAGAAAAATGGTAATAGGTGCTTCTTTACGATTTTGTATGGTTAAGTTTCCCAAATAGCTATTGGAGGTGTTCCGTTTCTAAAGTTGAAAAAAGGGGGAAAGGGGCCAAAAACGGGCAAATTAAGTGCATATCGAATCACGCCTGAACGCTTGAACCGATTTTCTTGAAATTTGGGATATTGATCGAGTTTTTGTGGGTGCAGTTTATAGGCTATACATCTTTTAAAAATTTTGAACCAAAGGGAAAAAATGAGACAAAGGGCAAAAATTAGTACTTTATGCATAAATGCTGTATTTTATAGGTTTAAAGGTATTTTTTTACGATTTAGCTTAGTTAAGTTTCCCAAATAGCTATTGGAAGTGTTCGTTTAAAAAGTTGGACCAAAAGGGGTCCAAAAAGGGTAAAAGAGGCGAGTATTCAAAAAACTGAGTTGTTTGATAAACCGGTTTCCGAATAATTGGAAAGATTGCATTTTTTAAGAAGCCGGTTTTGAAACCGGATTTTTATTTATTGTTATTTTCATAACCCGCGCAACGCCGGGTACAATCTGCTAGTACATCATAAAAGCCACCCTAGATCCTGTCAAGTGAAAGAGAGTTATACGGTGGCGAAATAAATACAGACGACCAATCAACAGAGGACCACCAATCAAACGATCAAAGTCCTTACGATGGAAATTAAAATACTTCTCATCACCAAATGAGCGATCGATTATAGGAGGTAAACAAAGATCAACTTCAATAGAAAGTAACAACGCAGGATAATAACTATCCTCAGGAATAGATATAGGATCAATGCGAAATAAAGAAGAAATACTTGGATCCACTAAAAACACAAGATCCAAAATTCTCCCCATTGAAATAAATACACCATTAACCTGGAAAAGACCTGAATCACACATAGCGGACAGAATTTCATCACAGAATGGAACTGAAGAACATGGCACCAATGACGCAGACTCAGGTGAAAAATTCCAAGATATATGCGGAAGATTAAAATCACCAAGAACTACAATAATCCCCTCATGCCCCATTGAATCCATTACTTTAGAAATCAAACCGAAGTGAGTCCTATAGTTGTGAATGTCAGAACAGGGAGGGAATATATGAACAAGTAATGTAAAAAGACTTTCCACGATTATAGACCCTAACGCAAATAAACTCAATATCCTCCGAAGAATGCAAGTCAATTAATTCAGATGAGTATTTAGAACTAATGGAAATAAGAACAACTTCCTATCCCGCCTATAAATATTAAAATTACTAGACATAATCTCAGATACAAAAATATCACAATTCAGCCAAGTCTCAGTAAAAGCAATTACATCAAATTCAAAATCAAAACTATAGTTATAAAGCGAAGAAAGTTTAGACCTGATTCCACGAACATTTTGATAAGCAATTCCAAAATTAAAAGACGATTTCGAAGTTAGTTTTTTTGAGAAATAGAACCAGGCAACTTAACACCATTCCTACGATGACCCAGCCTGAATACGAATTCACGTACCAATGCACCCTGTGGCCAAAATACAGGATCACCAATTTCACCAAACTTTTCATCGGCAACATATAATTTAAACGAAGAAATACTACTAAATCTTCGATTTAACAAAACATTTTATATCATCGACCGAAGTATCGCATAAAAGACGAGACACAAAAATAGTCCTCTTAGGTTTAACTACAACCAGTTCACTAGGAGCAGAAGTATCTAAACTAGCGGACACTACAGACGAATATGTCATGCCTGACAAGTGACATGAGTTCAACTAAATTTGCAGACTTCTGTATAGAACTGCTAGCTGGGTTATCAGCAGTAGATGGACAAGTGTCCACAACAGAAGAAACAGTGGACAAGGTACTGACTGTCGCTGACTCCTCTGGCACAGAAACTTGCACCACATGCCCAGGAGCCCCAGAAGAAGGAGGGCTAAGAAATTTCTCCGATTCTAGCAGCTCATTCAAAAGGCCATACTTTGAAAATAATCCCTCAAACCGACGAAATCTAGCAAAAAGAGATGCAAATTCAGTGCATCTCAGTAAACTCACTCCGAGTCCCCATAAAAAATTTATAAAATTGGATATCCAGCACCTTACATTTATCACAACACCAGCGAAGACCCAGGGAACTATCTATTAATTGGTCCGTGGTGCGAGGAAGCAAGCCAACACACTTAATATGAAACAAATCATCACATAACCAGCAAGAAATCTGGCGTTCACCCTCTTTCTTTACAATGCATTTTGATGCCTTACAAGAATTCATTTTTATAAAATAAATAACTAAATAGTAAAGATGTATCTAAATGTAAAAACAAAAATAATAATAAAAAGTAGCAAGAATTGCAAACAAAACAGTAACCAAAATAAAAAGCAAAAGAAATGAAAGCAAAAACAAAGAAAAATGGAAATAGAATATAAAAAGCAACTGTAACAAGATTACAAAAACAATTTCAATATTTAACAAATAAAAACTTACAATATAAAATAAAATTTCGATAAAAAAATAAAACACAATAGTAAAAACAACTATTAAAACAGTTAGTTGAAAATTCTAAGCTAATACACAATTTATAAATCAAAAAAATAAAATTCTAAAATGAGCACTTCAAACATATAAAACACTTTCAACCAGAGTTGCCACAGTTTGCTTTTTGTTTGCGTATCGATATTTTTTGTGTTACATTTAGGAATGCTATACATTGTCATTGTTTACAAGGTTGCGTTTAGGAATGAATAACTTTGTTCAGTTGCTTGCAAATGACGTTTTGGAACTCACCCAAACTAAACAAAGCACGATATCTACCTTTAACTATTTTTTTATATACATATTTATTTTATTGACTTTTGTTAAGTTTTTTTTATTAATTTCTTGTTTTATTATTTCTTTATAATAGCTAAAAAAAAAACTTTTACTGAATTATCATTACTTTATTAATGGAAAATGTTTTCATATATCTTTTATATCTGAAATATAAAGTTTCTTGTTTCATTATGAATTCTTGGTCCCAATAAATTAAATTTCAATGTATTTGCGTCACAATTCAACAGTCCCCACTAACGACGCGAGTCGGTGTTCTAGTGTGTTGTAGTCATAATTTAAGCTGAGTTATTTGGAAGTTAAATATCTGTTATATACAATTTTAATATTCGCTCCGATGTAGATTAACTTCTTACGTTAATGGAATCTATTGAATATTTTTGATTATTTCTTACTTGTCAACATAGTAAATTCAATATTTTCGAATAATCCTGCTGTTCTGTAATTTGTAGGAGCTAAATAAACCAACGCCGAATTCTGTCTAAGGTATTGAAAACATTTTTAATTTTATATAAAATTAATTGTGCAATTTATGCAACTAAGCAATTTGTCAATTGTGGATGCAATATTCTTTTATACTTTATACTATAGCAAAATATTGAGTTTACAGTTCGTTTCAGTTAAAACTTTGTAACAATACCTTGTCCACTTTGAGAAAAACTGCTAAACGCAAAGGTGTCATGTTTAACATTCCCATTCAAAATGAATATGTACATATATACAGTGGACAGCAAAAGTCTTAGCACTCCAATATATTAAAAAATCCTCTTGCACAATGTCGCGATACGATTTCAAGAAAGTATTTAGGAGATCATTTGAAAGAACGGTTACATAGTCGCTAAACCTTAAACAAATGTGAACCGAAAAACTTGCTCATGGTGCCACCAGAAAACACTTAACAATATTTGTACATTCAAATCCATATGGATTAAATGGAGTTCTCCTTGGGGGCTCCTATGGAGTCAGTTTCCTTATTTTTCCTTATTTATCTCTTGTTTTATAAAAAACATTAAAAATTCTTTGTTTTTTAATGAAACAAAAATAAATTAATAAAATAAATATAAAAACCGTAATTTTGTAGACAATCTGTTGGTTCAAATTCATGAAATTGTCAAAATATATTGGAGTACTAAGACTTTTGCTGTCCACAGTACATATACGTTCCTTTTACTTCTCTAGACTGCATAGGGCTGCATTCACAATGGATATGGAGAATAATTTATGTAAATTTACTTTCAATCAATTAAAATTAAACAAAAGTTCCAACTTACAGAATACGTTCTACACTTCCACATTTTAATAGGAAAACATCAAAATAAAAAAAAATTATTAAAAATTTAAGCCTGAGGGTTCAAAACATAAATTGAAAATTACACATAATTTTTGCGTAACAAGACAAGCAGAATCCAGTAAACGTGTGAAAAGCAGCTTCAATAAAAAGCTAATCAATTCAAAAAAAAAATAAAAATCAATTTACGTTTTTTCATATGTATGCCTACTGCATACGTATATACATATGTATATATGTATGTTTATAAGAATTGAGCTGATATCAAGGCAATACAGCAGATATAGAAAAATAAAAGAAATAAAATAGACTACTACAGATGCCTATTGTTAAGTGTACAGTATCATGAAAAAGAAATCTTTATGCTCTGTATTAAAAAAAAGATGCACAGTAGTCCGGTTGACTAATACTTGCGTGATATAAATAAATCTCATAAAACTTGATCTTCCGTTTTAGTTGTAAATATAATTTCAAAACTACATTATTTAGAAAAAAACATATTTTGATTTGAAAAATAGTTTCGATACAAAAGAAATCGGATTCTTTGCATTTAAATACACATTTAATTTTACATCGCTACCATATAAAAGTATGTAGGTACATACATATATCGAAATAAACCATGTGCATATGGAAAGATATAAAATACGGTATGAATAGTTAACTTTATTATGTTTCGTTTTCTATACGTATACAGAAAGTTATGAAATTAAAATATATTTATACAGTAAGCATAACAAAAATAAAAATAATTATTCTGTACAATTGGTAAAAACCTATAGTTTTGATATTTGAACCAATACCTTGCCGACCCATAAAGCTCACTGAACAGATGCTGAGTCTCGCACAACGCACAGTACAATATCTAATTGACGAATTGAATCACTGTTTGTAAACGAATAATATACCACCGGTTGTAGAAATCTCTTTTAAACACAATTTGGTCTTTATTCAGTAAAAATAAACTATAACCTTAACTAAAACTCAATTTCGTGTTATAACTTTCAAAAATGTATGGTGTTACAACATCTGTGTGTTTCAAAATAAAAAACTAAAAGCTGGGTCCTTGTGTAGAACGAATTCAGAAATGTATGTATGTATAATTTATTAGTTTATTAAATGCATCGCCATAATGCATACTTTTATTAAATAAAAACGTTATTTAACCAGACTATTCTAAAGAAAAAGTCTATTTCCAATTTAAAACATTGATAGCACAGCTTCCACTCACTCTTCAGTGGCAGAGTTGCATTTCTTAAAAAATTAAAAATAAATCAATACATCATTTGTGATAATAAAATGACTGGTCATTTGAAAGTTACTTTTTAATATGTTCCCTGCCAAGAAGTTAATTTTAAGTAATAATTTTCTATAAATATAGTTTTCTTCTTTATGAAAATCTATAAATTAGTTTTAAGGTTATTGATATTTAAGAGAGTTCCGACAATTAAATTTCAGTTGCAGTTTAGCCAGGCGCAAGGAACGAGTTAACTTAAAAACCTAATTTTAACTTAACTGAAAAATTAAAGAATGACAAAACGGCGTGTGAAAAAGGTATGACACTAGTCATTTAAAAAAACAATTTCTTCATAAATAAAATTTGTCACACACTCTTTTCTTTCTCCTATAACTAATTTCCTGATATTCCAATTCAACTCACTACGTGAGTAGTAACGTGTTCGCTGAATGGGCTATGGAGAGTTGAAAACTGACCCTACTTTCATTGAAAATGGAAAACGAAGTCCTCTGTTGACGCTGTTTATTGAAAAATGTTGTAAGAGGAAGATGTTTTTTGTATAGTTTTAAAAATTTTTTGCCTTGACAAAATTTTTCTATTCCAGCGTTGAAAAAATAAATTGAAAAGAAATAAATAAACTAGTCATAATCGAAGATTTTATTAATGTACACCTCATTGAAATATTTTTTTAACTGTTTATATTTGAATTAAAAATATATTTAGACAATGTACTTTACTTACTTACTTAACTGGCCATTAACAACAAGATTGACGGATTTCAGCCTGATTCCTTCTGGATTAGTATAGTTATAGGCCGTAATCTAAGATCCAATACGCTAGCTATCCCTCGATAACATATACCTCGTTTTGTCCTCATTTAGAAAATACATTACTTATAGTATATAGAAAATTATATTAAATTAAATGTTTAAAGTGTGTCAAATAATTCATTTTAACTAAGCTTCTACATTTTGTTCTCGTTTTGTCAATTTAAATTGTTTTCGAAATAAAAATATCCTTATGCTATAAATAGTTTTCGCTATCCATTTCACGTGGTGAACAGCGCTAGGTGCATTAAGCATTATTGCGTTAGGATTGTGTTCCTTAGCATGCTGTCCTAAGAACACAAAAGTGTAGTCGTCTCCTGATAGTCTTGTTTCGAGCATAGACTGAACAGAATTTATAACACGACTGATTGAATTGTTCTTCCGGCGTCTATTCCAAATCGAAATTTGTTTGGCCAGGCGTTTTTAATTCTTTCGAAAAAGACGACATTGAGACCGCCGTTTTTTGTTAATTTTAGCTTCAAACACGCTCTTCAAAATTACAGCGGCTTTTGTAAAAGATTTTCCATGATAGTTAGTACACGTTTCTTTGATACGACCAGTGTTTACAGCTATTCCATCAAAAATAATGTTTTTGTTGTCTTATCGGCCGCATTCTTAAATGGCATTACATACAGCTGATGCCTTTTCCCATCCAGTTACATCTCCCAAAGCAGAATAATAATTGGAAACCGAACCACATTTTCACTTCCAGTTAAATCTGGTAATAGTTTGCCACTCCAATGTAAACACATAACATTAAAGGTACTAATGTTATAATTTTTTCAATTTTAACATATGATTGTGTTGTATTTTTCCTCGGACTGCTCAAATAGAATTTTTATTAATTGTATAGTTTTGAGCGGTAAACTATAATGCCACAATAATTGCAATGACAATTTTGTTACGTTTTTACCTTTTTAAAAAGTTTATATATGAGTTCGATGATTGCAAACCATGTAAAGACAAATCTGTGTTTATTTTAATGAAACTCTTTATTATTCACACTACTTTTATGTGCCACTGTCTAAACTTTTACAAAGTACACAACAATAACTATAGCAGTATGTGCTCGTTCGATACTCTTCTCTGCTTATAACCTTTTCAACAGCACTTGTTCGTTATTCTATGCTTACAACCTTTTTGTAAGAACAACACTTTTGCTCGCGTAAACACTAACAACTCTTCGGTAAACTTTACTACGGACGCAACTTGTTTTTACACCGCTACTTTGACTTCATACGCAACTGCACGCAAGGCTGACTGAATTCACTCTGACTTGATTGGCTGTCTTGACTTGCCCTTTTATTTGCGAACGTCTGTAGTCTGATGATGGTTCTCGAAATAGAACGTTCGCGGTTTTGTATTCTCAAGACTTCCATTGCGACTACATTGTTTGTTGTTGCGTTTGCAAGTCAAGTCCCTTTGTTCTCATACGAGTTGTAGATGCTTTACTTATATAAGTTCAATGTATGGGTTAGTGTGTATTGGTGTCGCGTGTATTGTGTACGCACTGTCTCATTGTCTTTGTATTTGTAACTTTTGTTTATCGTTAATGTTAAACGATATTAGGCCGTTTCGACTATTTTTGCGTAACAGTATACAGTTTGTCAAAAAAATCTTTGCAGAGACCAAAAAAATGTAAAATGTGATCTTCAATCAAGAATTTCAACAATAAAATCTTTATAAATTTTTTTTTTATTTTTGTACACATTCTATAACTGTACTTGTTTACGACCATAAGGCACCAATAGTTTTCTAATAGTTACACACATTACAATAATATCTACAACAAAATAACTTTACTCAATATAAAAAGTGTTAAAAAAATCTTTGCGTATTGAATAATGATAATAAAATAATTACAAAAATATGCCGGTATTTCCCAAAGATGTGCGCATTTTGGGTTTTTTACAAATGAGATGGAATGTAAAAGGGGTAAATAGCGTTTTAGAAATGAAGAGATCGTTTTTTATGTAGACTTGCTATATTTGAATACAAAAAATGCCGGGAAAACGAGTTTCCAAAAATATTATACAATTGGTCTTTTTCAACTCCTACAAAGGCAAATCTGCCAAGAAATCGCCAATTTGTTCTCCCTGAACATCAGGACTGTTTATAATATTATATCCCGTGCTGAAAAAGAAGGATGACTAGACTTAAAGTGATCCATAGCAGGCCAAAAAAGGTGACGCAGTGAGTTGAGAGAAAAATTATTATTAGAACCCTGTATCATAGCCTGCAATCCAGTACCAGATGATTAGCTCTTCAAGTGGAAAAGGCTTTGAGTTACTTGTTTTCCAAGAAAACATCAAATGTTCTGCAATAACACAAATATTCGTCAAGGATGACTAGGAAAAACTCCTGCTCTCAGCACAAAATGTCGAAAAGAGATTAAGATATGCCACCGAATATATTTCACTGAAGTATTTATATTTCAGTAAAGTTTGGAAAAGTATCTGTAATGGTAACCGCCTATATACCATGAGTTGGTGTAATCAGGATTTTGGATGAAATACTGACTAAGGAAGGATATCTTGATATTTTAAAAAATGAACTGACTTCTACCGTTAAGAAATTTGGTTTTATTGGCCCGGTTAATCCGAATAAATTTAATTGCAAGTACTATCAAGATAATGATCCTTAACATAAATCTTATTTATGTCACTCCAGGTTACTTTACAATTGCACCAAAGTTATTGATACTCCTACCCAAAGTCCTGATATAAATCTTATTAAAAATTTGTGGGTTCATGTAAAGAAAAAGGTCGGAAAAAGATCGCCTAGAAATAAAAACGCTTTGATAAAGTTCCTCAAAGAAGATTGAGCTGAAAATACCATTAGAATATGACATTCCGAAGCTTAATCAATCCATGAGAAGGCGTCTGCAAGCGGTAATTAATGCTCAAGGTGGGCACACAAAATATTAGCACTATAAATTTTAAAAAATTCCATAAGTCTTAATATTTTATCAAGAGTGCAAACATTTTCTTGACAGCAGTAAAATTGAATTGTTTTTCTTTTTTATATTCTACATTAGAATATTGTTATAAAGTTTTTATAAAAGTTTTTTATTTATTATATTAACAAAACATATGTTTACAAAATCCTGTTTGAAAAATATTAAAATTTTGATTGTTTATTTTAGAAATCAATGAATTTTTCAAAGTTTTCTAAATTTTTCTCTATGTGTAAAGATTTTTTTGACAAACTATATATATATATATTTTCATTACTAATCATCAGTGTTGCCAATTTTTATTTTTCAAAATTTCCCGCCAAATTTGGCTTTAAAAATCTCCAGAAATTGCTAAATTATATTTTTAAACCGTCAGAAACCCGTCAAATAATTAGTTTGAAAATCTTAAATTAACGTTAAATCTTAAATTAACGTTAAAAATGTAAATAATTACATATATTTTTTATTGAAGTAGTATGTTTATGGCGTTTCGGGGCCACTTTTTCCATACAAATTTGGGAGCATGCTCATAGTTTTTTGTATGGGGTTTTGGGGGCAAATTTTCCATACAAATTTGGGAGCAACATATTTTTACTTTAAACAAATTTAAAGAGGTTTCATATTACAGTTTTTTATTTATTTTTTTATATTATTTAATGCTGACAAAATAGAAATATAGTTATACGTGTTGTTGTTTTTGTTTTTAATTGTTGTTGTTTAGATAGAAGTTCTGTTTTTTGCTGGGGAAGTGCGTGTGTGTTAAAATTTGGGAGCATGCATAGCTTTAAAATAATTAAATCGTTGCAAAATTGTGTGTGATCGATCTATTGTATACGCTTTGCATGTAGATGTGATTAATGTTGAAATTAAAAGAATGTTTAAAATTTTGAATGTGGTTTTGTTAATTTAATTTTTATTTATTTTTTTATATTATTTAATTTTGAAGAAATAGAAATATAGTTATACGTGTTGTTGTTTTTGTTTTAATTGTTTGTTAAATTTGGGGAGCATGCATAGCTATAAAATAATTAAATCGGTGCAGAATTGTGTGTGATCTATTATATACCTATACGCTTTGCATATAGGTGTGATTAATGTTGAAATTAAAATAATATTTAAATAGTTCTCTTATTTGTTATAAAAGGGCATTTATTAAAATTAAAAAACATATTTACACCTTTTGTTCAATGCAAAATGCGTATCACGTTACATACTGTCTGGCGCGAGTAAACAAAAAAAATATTTAAAATATTTTTCATTGTGATATTTGATCAGTCGAATTCCTTTATCCATACAATTTTGGGACCATGCATAGTCGTAAAAGACTGTACTCTTTATTTAATTTTTTGGTATATTTTTTTATTGGAAAAATATAATTTTGATAAGGGATTTTAAAGTACGGTTTTCTTAATAATTAATTCGTTGCAGAATTATGTGTGATCGACCTATTGTATAATTGTATGTTTTGCATATAGGTGTGATTAATGTTTAAATAAAAAAATGTTTAATTTGTTTTATTTTTTATAAAAGTACATTTATTAAAAATAATAAAACATATTCTCACAGTTTATTCAATACAAAACGCATTTCGAGTTACATAATGTCTGGCGCATGTAGACAAAAATATATGATATATTTTTCATTGTGATATTAGATCTGCTGACGTATGAAAAATAGGTTAGATTGCGATTAAGTAAGTTGAACACCTGCATAGGAGGACATAAAAAGTTGTGGTTATAGCGATAACAGATCATTTTTTATAAAATATTAAACTCAAAAACCCCCCTTTTTCATTGTGATATTAGATCTGCTAATATATGAAAAAAAAAGTTTATTGTTTTGATCGCATGATAACATTGCACTAACATGCGCGAGCATGCAAACGCTGATTCAGCATAATTATTTTCTCATCAAATTGTTTGTAATTGGAGACGATGCAGGTGTGAAGCAAAAATATTAAAAACGCTTACACTGCAGAATTACCTTCACCTTCAGAACACACACCCTGTCCATAACTGAAATTTTGAAATGGTACTGAGTTTTAACTGAAAAAGTACTTTTTTACATCAAAAAGTACGTTTTTGCACCAAATCAGAATTACGATCTTTATTTATTTTGTCTGTTAATGCAGTAATAGTTGAAAAGCCCAAGACATAGAATATGTAATAATAAAAAAAGTTCTGGAAGCATAGCGGAGGTACTGCAGTATTTCTTAAATGAAATAGGACTGAAAAAAGTACAAAAGTACTAAATTTTTCAACTGTGACTTGTATAAAAGTACGGAAAAAATCAACTCTGACTTGTATATTAAAAAAATTTTTGCTATAAATAACGATAGTTGTTAGTTAACAGAAATATTCCTGTTTAAGAAAATCTATTGAACACATCATAAGTTATTAAAGAATAAATAAATAAATTAGAAATGGCTGGCGCTTTTATTTGTCAATTTTGCAGAAAAGTATTCACTCTGAATAGAAATTTAAGAAGGCATATTAGATTATATCATGATGGTCCGTCCACATCATGTAAATGTAAAACTTGTAATAAATATTTTCCAAATCATGCGGAATGGCATCGACACTCACATTCTCACACAGAAGATAACAAAAACAGTGAAATCAGTGTTTATTGCGAGCATTGTGCAAAATATATTCTAAAAACAAATTGGTGTTATCATAAAAGGACAAATAAACACAAACTTAAATGTATTGAGAAATCAAACAATGGTTTGGATGTTGATGGTGTTAAATGCATAAAATCATCGTTCAATAATAGAATTATCACATATTTAGTTGAAAACAATAACAAAAATAATTTAATACCTGAAAACTTTTTAACAGAAATCAGAGACAAAATAATTAAATTATTAAGTGATGTGATTAACAAATATGAAAGCATAAAATTTAACATGGAACTGTTTTGTGAATATATGTTAATAAAGGATAATGAAGACAATTGTATGATTGAAATAAAGTCTCATCAGACTAAAATGAATATTCTTAGTATATATTCAACAAGTGATGACATTCTTAATACTTACAACGAGCAATGTGATGTAATAATTAAAAAGATGAGTGAGTTTCAAGAGCGTGACAGCGGTTGGGCATTAATTGAAATATCACGCCTTGAAATAAACATTAATCAATATAAATGTATAAAAGGTTCCCAATACATTCCCCTACCACCGGAAATACAGAGAAAGTTTGCATGCATTAATGTTCAAAATAATGATGTATATTGTTTCAAGTGGGCTATTATATCAGCATTATATTCAATTGAAGACCATTCATATAGAACAACGTCCTATAATGTTGTTAATATAGAAGATGAAATCATAAGACTAGAAAACAACATTGAATTAAATTTTACGAGCTTGATCTTTCCGCTTCCAGTTAATCAGATAAAAGTATTTGAGACAAACAATCCTGAATTGAGTGTAAATGTGTTCGCATTAGATAATGACAATAATATAGTCGGTCCATATTATTTTTCCCAACAAGAAAAATTTAAGCACATTAACTTACTGCTGTTGGAAGATGGTGAAAAATTCCATTATGTATGGATTAAAAATATATCAAGGTAAACAACTTTATACGTAGGTAATAGTTGAAAACTTGTACTAATCAATTTTTTCCTTTATATTTACAGATTAATTAAAAGTCAACTAACAAGACATCAACATAAGATACATGTATGTAATACATGTTTAATACATTTCCATAATGAACTATCTCTGGAAAATCATAAAAAAGAATGCAATAAGATGGTAACAAAAATGCCTAGTATAGAAAATAGTATGCTTAGTTTTAAAAATTTTAAAAAACAATTGGATGTACCTTTTGTTGTATATGCTGATTTTGAATGTATTCTAGAATCAATTAATGTACAGAATTCAACAAATGTTAAATCAGTACAAAAACATATTCCATTTGCTTATAGTTATTATATTAAATGTTCATATAATTCAGATTTAAATATTTTTAAAATTTACAATGGTAATAATGCACCGCAACATTTTTTTAAAAGCTTAGTTAACGATATTTTAGATATTTACACTGAACATCTAAGTGTTATTAAACCTATGAATTCCTTAACGCCATTTCAACAGATACAACATTATGAAAGCAAGACTTGTCATATTTGTAAAAAAAATTTACCAACTAAAGATAAGGTAGCTGACCATTGTCATCTAACCGGCGAATATAGAGGTGCTGCTCATAACAAGTGTAATTTAGAATATCAAATTGCGAATTTCATTCCTATATTTTTTCATAATCTTTCAGCATATGATTGTCACTTGTTTGTTAGAGAGCTTTCATCAATTGAAGGTGATATAAATATTATACCTTTAAATAAGGAACTTTATGTATCCATATCAAAAAGAATTACTGTAAATGAAACACAAACTATTGAGTTACGTTTTCTCGATTCATTTAGGTTTATGCCATCTAGTTTAGAGAAATTAGCAACTTATTTAACAGATAATGATTTAACAATAGTAAAATCGAACTATTCAAATGATGAAGAATTCAGTTTAATGAAACGTAAAGGTGTCTTTCCGTACGACTACTTAGATTCTGAAAATCGTCTCAATGAAACTCAATTGCCTCCCATTGCAGTTTTCTTTAATAAATTAACTAACGAGTCGTGTAGTGTAGAGGATTATGAACATGCACAAAAAGTATGGAAGATATTTAAATGTATAACATTAAAGGATTATTTACTTTTATATTTAAAGGTAGACGTTCTTTTACTTTGTGACATATTTGAAAATTTCCGACAAGTATGTAAAAACATTTATAATTTAGATCCCTGTCAATATTATACTACTCCTGGTTTATCCTGGGATGCAATGTTGAAAACAACTCAAATAGAATTAGAGTTGTTAACTGATATTAATATATATAATTTTGTTCTGCGAGGTATCAGGGGAGGTATTGTTCAATGTTCTAACAGATATTCAATTGCAAATAATAAATATATTAGTGATTATGATTCTAACAAGGAATCAAATTATATAATATATTTAGATGTAAATAATTTATATGGTTATGCAATGTCAAAATACCTTCCATATAAAAATTTTAAATGGGTTGAAAATTTTGAAAATTTTAATGTTAATAGTATAGAAGAGGATTCTCCATTGGGTTATATATTAGAAGTTGATCTAGAATATCCATCTGCATTACACGACTATCATAATGACTTACCATTTTGTGCAGAGAATAAGAAAATTGAAAACATGAAACAGCGAAAATTAATAACAGATCTAAATGATAAGAAAAACTATATTATACATTATAGAAATCTACAACAATGTCTAAAACATGGTTTGATTTTGAAAAAAATTCATAGAATTCTTGAGTTTAGTCAGTCTGATTGGTTAAAGAAATATATTGATTTGAATAATCATTATAGAACACTAGCTAAAAATTCATTTGAACAAAATTTTTTCAAATTGTTAAATAATGCTGTATATGGAAAAACTATGGAAAATGTTGATAAGAGGAAAGACATTAAAATAGTATGTGAATGGGAGAGTAGAGGTAAAAGACTAGGTGCTAGAGCTCTTATTGCTAAACCTAATTTCCATAGTTCACTCAAAATTCATGAAAATATGCATGCCATCCAAATGAATAGGACTAAAACTGAATATAATAAACCAATTTATATTGGTTTTTCAGTTTTAGAAATATCCAAATGGAAAATGTATAGTTTTCATTATGATTATATAAAACCTAAATATTGCGAAAACCTTCAACTCAATTACATGGATACTGATTCCTTTATTTATGACATTAAAACAGATGATCTATATAATGATATAAAAAATGATATTAGTACACATTTTGATACATCTGCATATTCTAAAGACAATCCATATAATATTCCGCAAATTAATAAAAAAGTATTAGGGATGATGAAGGATGAGTGTAATGGTAAAAATATTAAAGAATTCATTGGTTTAAGAGCTAAGATGTATTCAGTAAAAATTGATAGAGTTGATACCGAAATTAAAAAAATTAAAGGTGTTAAACAATGTGTAACTAAAAAATTAAGTATAAATGACTTTAGGAAATGTCTGTTAGATAAAAAATTATACTATGACACAATGTATATATTTAGATCTAAGGTACATCAAATTTATACACAAAATATTAGTAAACTAACATTAAGTTATTTAGATGATAAGCGATATATTAAAGAAAATGGTATCAATACTTATGCATGGGGACATTATAAAATAAATTCTCCATCAACATCATCATCATCATCATCAAATTTAAATTTATATAGAGAATTTATGCAAGACGATGATGATGAAATGTTTTTAAATGTAAATGTATAGATTAAGTAGTTTATAAGAATGTAATATGAAATAATAAAGTACATACATATGTATATATTTGAAAATAAATCAGTTTTTTATTTCTTATCAGATGTAAGAATAATTGAAAATTTGTAGAAAAAGGGAGTAAATTAACATATAGGTCTTGTTTAAAAAGTAAAATGTCAAATTAGTTTTTCATTTCATTTAATTTTATATTTAACCAATAAAAAAAATTTTGTCTTCTTATTTATACAGGAAACTTTTTTCAGGTATATATTCAAATTATGATAAAACAAAAAACAATATCACAACTTGAAACTTAATCTAAATTTCAAGGTTTTTCTTTAATCATAATTTGAATTAACGTTAAAATAGTTTGCTTTAAATATTTAAGAACAACCTTGAACCACTTTCAAGTTTATTTACTCTGAATTTGTCTGGGGGTTTCATGTTTCCTGGAATTTCTTACACGCGTGACAAAATGCATATCAAAAATAGGAAAAAATGCATACATGCTGCAGAAATAAAAATAAATAAAAAATTATATGAAGAAATAGAAATATTGTTGTACATGATCTTTAATTTTAAACTGATAGGAAAGGGTTGGCTGGTTGTGCCTATATAATTTTTTTTTTATACATGACGTGCACTTGCGCGGTCAGTTTCTTGAGATAAGAAATTTTTGTCATGTTTAATCCTTAGGATACACACGATAAGAGATTTATATGTAAAAATAATGTTAACACTTATGCTTGGGGACATTATAAATTCTCCATCATCATCATCAAATTTAAATTCATATGAAGAATTTATGCAAGACGATGATGATGAAATGTTTTTAAATGTAAATGTATAGATTAAGCAGTTTATAAGAAAGTAAGTGTAAAAAAAAAAAATTAAGAAAAAATAAAAATGTAAATCTACCTATTTATATACATTCACATTTGTTTTACACATAATAAAAAAAAAAAATTTTAAAAAAAACATCTTTTTTTGTTTTTTCATTTCAAATTTTGATTCAGTTTAATATTTATTCATTTTTCCTTTGCTTTATATTTGATCTCGATCTGCTTTGCACCTGATCTCGATCTGCTTTATATCTGGTCTCGATTGCTTTTATATCTGGTCCCGATCTGCTTGTATCTGATATCGATCTGCTTTGTATGTTGATATCGATCTGCTTTGTATCTGATATCGATCTGCTTTGTATCTTGCTCATGATCTGATTTATTCCTGATTCTGCTTGATGTCTTGTATATATACATATATATATATATATATATATATACATATCTTTTAATATTGAATATACTATTTCGAGTTCTCTACAAACTTCATTCAATTAATTTATCCCTTTGCCTCCTTGTGCTAACCGTTTTTGAAGTTTTGTACCTGATATATAACAATGACTGATAACCAGGTAGATGTAATTCAACCAACTAATACAGTTGGTATAGCTGCTAGTATAGCTACTACAGTTGGTATAACCTGCTAGTATAGCTAATACTGCTGTTATAGCCTACTAGTACTGCTATACCAGCTGGTATAGCCTGCTAGTATAGCTAATACAGTTGGTATAGCCTGCTAGCAGAGCTAATACTACTGTTATAGCCTACTAGTACTGCTATACCAGCTGGTATAGCTGCTAGTATAGCTAATACAGTTGGTATAGCCTGTTAGCAGAGCTAATACTACTGTTATAGCCTACTAGTACTGCGTATACCAGCTGGTATAGCCTTGCTAGTATAGCTAATACAGTTGGTATAGCCTGTGTTAGCAGAGCTAATACTACTGTTATAGCCTACTAGTACTGCTATACCAGCTGGTATAGCCTGCTAGTATAGCTAATTATAGTTGTGTTATAGCCTGCTAGCAGAGCTAATACTGCTGTTATAGGCCTACTAGTACTGCTATACCAGCTGGTATAGCCTGCTAGTATAGCTAATACAGTTGGTATAGCCTGCTAGCAGAGCTAATACTGCTGTTTATAGCCTACTAGTACTGCTATACCAGCTGGTATAGCCTGCTAGTATAGCTAATACAGTTGGTATAGCCTGTTAGCAGAGCTAATACTACTGTTATAGCCTACTAGTACTGCTATACCAGCTGGTATAGCCTGCTAGTATAGCTAATACAGTTGGTATAGCCTGTTAGCAGAGCTAATACTACTGTTATAGCCTACTAGTACTGCTATACCAGCTGGTATAGCCTGCTAGTATAGCTAATACAGTTGGTATAGCCTGTTAGCAGAGCTAATACTACTGTTATAGCCTACTAGTACTGCTATACCAGCTGGTTATAGCCTGCTAGTATCAACTTAATAAACAAATAACCTGTTGAATTACATCTACCTGGTTATCAGTCAGTGTTATATATCAGGTACAAAACTTCAAAACGGTTAGACACAAGGATTCAATATTAAAGATATGTATATATATATATATATCTGTATATATACAAGACATCAAGCAGAATCAGGAATAAATCAGATCATGAGCAGATACAAAGCAGATCGATATCAGATACAAAGCAGATCGATATCAGATACAAAGCAGATCGATATCAGATACAAAGCAGATCGGGACCAGATATAAAGCAGATCGAGACCAGATATAAAGCAGATCGAGATCAGGTGCAAGCAGATCGAGATCAAATATAAAGCAAAGGAAAAATGAATAAATATTAAACTGATTCAGAGTAAATAAACTTGAAAGTGGTTCAAGGTTGTTCTTAAATATTTAAAGCAAACTATTTTAACGTTAATTCAAATTATGATTAAAGAAAACCTTGAAATTTAGATTAAGTTTCAAGTTGTGATATTGTTTTTGTTTTATCATAATTTGAATATATACCTGAAAAAAGTTTCCTGTATAAATAAGAAGACAAAATTTTTTTTATGGTTAAATATAAAATTAAATGAAATGAAAAACTAATTTGACATTTTACTTTTTAAACAAGACCTATATGTTAATTTACTCCCTTTTTCTACAAATTTTCAATTATTCTTACATCTGATAAGAAATAAAAAACTGATTTATTTTCAAATATATACATATGTATGTACTTTATTATTTCATATTACATTCTTATAAACTACTTAATCTATACATTTACATTTAAAAACATTTCATCATCATCGTCTTGCATAAATTCTCTATATAAATTTAAATTTGATGATGATGATGATGATGTTGATGGAGAATTTATTTTATAATGTCCCCATGCATAAGTATTGATACCATTTTCTTTAATATATCGCTTATCATCTAAATAACTTAATGTTAGTTTACTAATATTTTGTGTATAAATTTGATGTACCTTAGATCTAAATATATACATTGTGTCATAGTATAATTTTTTATCTAACAGACATTTCCTAAAGTCATTTATACTTAATTTTTTAGTTACACATTGTTTAACACCTTTAATTTTTTTAATTTCGGTATCAACTCTATCAATTTTTACTGAATACATCTTAGCTCTTAAACCAATGAATTCTTTAATATTTTTACCATTACACTCATCCTTCATCATCCCTAATACTTTTTTATTAATTTGCGGAATATTATATGGATTGTCTTTAGAATATGCAGATGTATCAAAATGTGTACTAATATCATTTTTTATATCATTATATAGATCATCTGTTTTAATGTCATAAATAAAGGAATCAGTATCCATGTAATTGAGTTGAAGGTTTTCGCAATATTTAGGTTTTATATAATCATAATGAAAACTATACATTTTCCATTTGGATATTTCTAAAACTGAAAAACCAATATAAATTGGTTTATTATATTCAGTTTTAGTCCTATTCATTTGGATGGCATGCATATTTTCATGAATTTTGAGTGAACTATGGAAATTAGGTTTAGCAATAAGAGCTCTAGCACCTAGTCTTTTACCTCTACTCTCCCATTCACATACTATTTTAATGTCTTTCCTCTTATCAACATTTTCCATAGTTTTTCCATATACAGCATTATTTAACAATTTGAAAAAATTTTGTTCAAATGAATTTTTAGCTAGTGTTCTATAATGATTATTCAAATCAATATATTTCTTTAACCAATCAGACTGACTAAACTCAAGAATTCTATGAATTTTTTTCAAAATCAAACCATGTTTTAAACATTGCTGTAGATTTCTATAATGTATAATATAGTTTTTCTTATCATTTAGATCTGTTATTAATTTTCGCTGTTTCATGTTTTCAATTTTCTTATTCTCTGCACAAAATGGTAAATCATTATGATAGTCGTGTAATGCAGATGGATATTCTAGATCGACTTCTAATATATAACCCAATGGAGAATCCTCTTCTATACTATTAACATTAAAATTTTCAAAATTTTCAACCCATTTAAAATTTTTATATGGAAGGTATTTTGACATTGCATAACCATATAAATTATTTACATCTAAATATATTATATAATTTGATTCCTTGTTAGAATCATAATCACTAATATATTTATTATTTGCAATTGAATATCTGTTAGAACATTGAACAATACCTCCCCTGATACCTCGCAGAACAAAATTATATATATTAATATCAGTTAACAACTCTAATTCTATTTGAGTTGTTTTCAACATTGCATCCCAGGATAAACCAGGAGTAGTATAATATTGACAGGGATCTAAATTATAAATGTTTTTACATACTTGTCGGAAATTTTCAAATATGTCACAAAGTAAAAGAACGTCTACCTTTAAATATAAAAGTAAATAATCCTTTAATGTTATACATTTAAATATCTTCCATACTTTTTGTGCATGTTCATAATCCTCTACACTACACGACTCGTTAGTTAATTTATTAAAGAAAACTGCAATGGGAGGCAATTGAGTTTCATTGAGACGATTTTCAGAATCTAAGTAGTCGTACGGAAAGACACCTTTACGTTTCATTAAACTGAATTCTTCATCATTTGAATAGTTCGATTTTACTATTGTTAAATCATTATCTGTTAAATAAGTTGCTAATTTCTCTAAACTAGATGGCATAAACCTAAATGAATCGAGAAAACGTAACTCAATAGTTTGTGTTTCATTTACAGTAATTCTTTTTGATATGGATACATAAAGTTCCTTATTTAAAGGTATAATATTTATATCACCTTCAATTGATGAAAGCTCTCTAACAAACAAGTGACAATCATATGCTGAAAGATTATGAAAAAATATAGGAATGAAATTCGCAATTTGATATTCTAAATTACACTTGTTATGAGCAGCACCTCTATATTCGCCGGTTAGATGACAATGGTCAGCTACCTTATCTTTAGTTGGTAAATTTTTTTTACAAATATGACAAGTCTTGCTTTCATAATGTTGTATCTGTTGAAATGGCGTTAAGGAATTCATAGGTTTAATAACACTTAGATGTTCAGTGTAAATATCTAAAATATCGTTAACTAAGCTTTTAAAAAAATGTTGCGGTGCATTATTACCATTGTAAATTTTAAAAATATTTAAATCTGAATTATATGAACATTTAATATAATAACTATAAGCAAATGGAATATGTTTTTGTACTGATTTAACATTTGTTGAATTCTGTACATTAATTGATTCTAGAATACATTCAAAATCAGCATATACAACAAAAGGTACATCCAATTGTTTTTTAAAATTTTTAAAACTAAGCATACTATTTTCTATACTAGGCATTTTTGTTACCATCTTATTGCATTCTTTTTTATGATTTTCCAGAGATAGTTCATTATGGAAATGTATTAAACATGTATTACATACATGTATCTTATGTTGATGTCTTGTTAGTTGACTTTTAATTAATCTGTAAATATAAAGGAAAAAATTGATTAGTACAAGTTTTCAACTATTACCTACGTATAAAGTTGTTTACCTTGATATATTTTTAATCCATACATAATGGAATTTTTCACCATCTTCCAACAGCAGTAAGTTAATGTGCTTAAATTTTTCTTGTTGGGAAAAATAATATGGACCGACTATATTATTGTCATTATCTAATGCGAACACATTTACACTCAATTCAGGATTGTTTGTCTCAAATACTTTTATCTGATTAACTGGAAGCGGAAAGATCAAGCTCGTAAAATTTAATTCAATGTTGTTTTCTAGTCTTATGATTTCATCTTCTATATTAACAACATTATAGGACGTTGTTCTATATGAATGGTCTTCAATTGAATATAATGCTGATATAATAGCCCACTTGAAACAATATACATCATTATTTTGAACATTAATGCATGCAAACTTTCTCTGTATTTCCGGTGGTAGGGGAATGTATTGGGAACCTTTTATACATTTATATTGATTAATGTTTATTTCAAGGCGTGATATTTCAATTAATGCCCAACCGCTGTCACGCTCTTGAAACTCACTCATCTTTTTAATTATTACATCACATTGCTCGTTGTAAGTATTAAGAATGTCATCACTTGTTGAATATATACTAAGAATATTCATTTTAGTCTGATGAGACTTTATTTCAATCATACAATTGTCTTCATTATCCTTTATTAACATATATTCACAAAACAGTTCCATGTTAAATTTTATGCTTTCATATTTGTTAATCACATCACTTAATAATTTAATTATTTTGTCTCTGATTTCTGTTAAAAAGTTTTCAGGTATTAAATTATTTTTGTTATTGTTTTCAACTAAATATGTGATAATTCTATTATTGAACGATGATTTTATGCATTTAACACCATCAACATCCAAACCATTGTTTGATTTCTCAATACATTTAAGTTTGTGTTTATTTGTCCTTTTATGATAACACCAATTTGTTTTTAGAATATATTTTGCACAATGCTCGCAATAAACACTGATTTCACTGTTTTTGTTATCTTCTGTGTGAGAATGTGAGTGTCGATGCCATTCCGCATGATTTGGAAAATATTTATTACAAGTTTTACATTTACATGATGTGGACGGACCATCATGATATAATCTAATATGCCTTCTTAAATTTCTATTCAGAGTGAATACTTTTCTGCAAAATTGACAAATAAAAGCGCCAGCCATTTCTAATTTATTTATTTATTCTTTAATAACTTATGATGTGTTCAATAGATTTTCTTAAACAGGAATATTTCTGTTAACTAACAACTATCGTTATTTATAGCAAAAATTTTTTTAATATACAAGTCAGAGTTGATTTTTTCCGTACTTTTATACAAGTCACAGTTGAAAAATTTAGTACTTTTGTACTTTTTCAGTCCTATTTCATTTAAGAAATACTGCAGTACCTCCGCTATGCTTCCAGAACTTTTTTTATTATTACATATTCTATGTCTTGGGCTTTTCAACTATTACTGCATTAACAGACAAAATAAATAAAGATCGTAATTCTGATTTGGTGCAAAAACGTACTTTTTGATGTAAAAAAGTACTTTTTCAGTTAAAACTCAGTACCATTTCAAAATTTCAGTTATGGACAGGGTGTGTGTTCTGAAGGTGAAGGTAATTCTGCAGTGTAAGCGTTTTTAATATTTTTGCTTCACACCTGCATCGTCTCCAATTACAAACAATTTGATGAGAAAATAATTATGCTGAATCAGCGTTTGCATGCTCGCGCATGTTAGTGCAATGTTATCATGCGATCAAAACAATAAACTTTTTTTTTCATATATTAGCAGATCTAATATCACAATGAAAAAGGGGGGTTTTTGAGTTTAATATTTTATAAAAAATGATCTGTTATCGCTATAACCACAACTTTTTATGTCCTCCTATGCAGGTGTTCAACTTACTTAATCGCAATCTAACCTATTTTTCATACGTCAGCAGATCTAATATCACAATGAAAAATATATCATATATTTTTGTCTACATGCGCCAGACATTATGTAACTCGAAATGCGTTTTGTATTGAATAAACTGTGAGAATATGTTTTATTATTTTTAATAAATGTACTTTTATAAAAAATAAAACAAATTAAACATTTTTTTATTTAAACATTAATCACACCTATATGCAAAACATACAATTATACAATAGGTCGATCACACATAATTCTGCAACGAATTAATTATTAAGAAAACCGTACTTTAAAATCCCTTATCAAAATTATATTTTTCCAATAAAAAAATATACCAAAAAAATTAAATAAAGAGTACAGTCTTTACGACTATGCATGGTCCCAAAATTGTATGGATAAAGGAATTCGACTGATCAAATATCACAATGAAAAATATTTTAAATATTTTTTTTGTTTACTCGCGCCAGACAGTATGTAACGTGATACGCATTTTGCATTGAACAAAAGGTGTAAATATGTTTTTAATTTTAATAAATGCCCTTTTATAACAAATAAGAGAACTATTTAAATATTATTTTAATTTCAACATTAATCACACCTATATGCAAAGCGTATAGGTATATAATAGATCACACACAATTCTGCACCGATTTAATTATTTATAGCTATGCATGCTCCCCAAATTTTAACACACACGCTTTATTTTTTATTTCAAAAAACTAGAATTAAACTTTAAATTATTTATTATATACATACTAGCAGATTGTACACGGCGTTGCGCGGGTTAGCTAGTTTGGATTAGTTTAAAAACTGAAAAATCTTTTTAAATTAATAAAAAATCAGTGATTATTCCTTGTTGTTAAAGAAGTTTAAAATTTTTTATTATTAACACTTAAAAAATCAGTGCATTAACACCACCGTTTGGGAACTATTTCTACAAAAAAGTGGCCATGGGACACCCTATTGTATAAATTTTTCTATAAATTTAAAAAAAGTTATTATTGGGTAATTTTTGCATCAAAAATAACAATAAAAAAAACCCGGTTTATCAATTTGGAAACTGGTTTGGAAAACGGTTTCTTAAAAATGCAATTTTTCAAATTATTTGGAAACTAGTTAAACAAACAACCCAGTTTTTTAATAAAAAAAACACTTTACGGAGGTCCATAAAAATTAATCAGATTTAATTGAAAATTGTTACTTAGGTGTTTTTGGGGTCGCTGATTACAGATCTGCAACACATTAGCATAAAAAAATATAAAAGCTAAAAAATGTAAATAATCAACAACAAAGTGCAGCGTAAAAAATGAAATAGCGGATAGACAAATACACGAGCAATAACAATTAATCTGCCTGGATAAATGTAAACAAGCAAAAATAAAATGCACAGAAAACGCACAAACTACAAAAATAGAAACAAATTGTTTACGTTTTTTTATTGTTCCCTAAGGCCGTCACCACCCTTCGAGAGCATTCATCCACTATGATCTAGCGATATAAAAAGGGCAAGACAAAGCGAGCAAGGATGGAGTTTTAATTAAGATAGTCGTGTGTAGCGTTGCCGTTTTGGGCTTTTCCTACCAAATTTGGTTGCATTTTTTTAATTTGGTAGAATGGTAGGTAAAATTGATTTTTGGTAGGTTGAATCAAAAAGTATTTATTTAAAAACGTTTAGCAAGTTAAATAAAACAAAAATGTATATTGAAAATAATCTTAACCCCGAAGAAATTATTGAAGTTAAGCACATTAAAACATTATTATAAACTTTTATAAATGTACATATGTATGTATGTTCTTATGACATATTTGTTTTTACACATATTGTACGCTTCTATAACCCACGAGTACTTTGCATAAACATTTAACATATATTATTGTGTTTTTAGCAACTAAAAGTTAAAGTATTTTTTAGTTTAAAAATATTATTTGAAATGAATTTTATGTTACATTGATGTGGTTTGTTGTTTTTGTTCTTCTGTAGATAGAAATTGACGGTGAATGTACTCCTTTAGTTTAAAAATGCTATTACCCTACACGTGTTGCTGTACTCCCAACTAAAATAAATGTTAAGGAAAGGCATTACACGAATGGCCAATTAATTCTGAATTATTTTATTGATTTGTGTTTCCCGTTGTCCTGATGATTCAGATGAACGGGCTAGAGTAGTACGCATTCGATCAGCTTCTAATATCACTTCTCGTTGTTCAAGCGATTCATGCGAACAGGTCTCAGCGGCATATACTCGAAGATTTTCCAGTCACTGTGCTCGTCTAATTTTGAGGCTCGTAATGCTCTTTTCTTCAGTGCTTTGGGTGTAGGTCAACCAATTTCTTGTCATTCATTTTGAATAATTTTCACTGACGCCATCCATCAGAAATTAATCGGACCAATCTCCGTCGACTCTTACGTAACAACTTTGTTAAAGAATGCACGGTTTAAGATTTAATTCATTTTAAGTAATTTTCAGTGGTACCACCCATCGGATATTGGTCATTCCAACTTAGAAATCTTCAACGGCTGATACACAACAACTTTGCTAAAGATCATAACATGATTAAATGCACAGTTTACAATTTCATTGATTTTAAGTAATTTTCAGTGGCGCCATCGGCCGGAAATTAGTCATATCAACTTAGAGACCTACCCCGGCTCATGCGCAAATGCATAGTTTACGATTCTATAAGGTACATACAAACATCGATTTTCATATATATAGACTATGGGGGCTGACACGCCCACTATAGCCAATCCGCCCATTTTGTTCACATATGTCAAAGTAATTTTTGGATTTGAAGACTTTAGCTGTTGCAGTTTATTTATGCGATATTAAATACTTATTGGATATGCGGGTGTGGCACTACGCCTACTTGAAATTTTAAAATAAAATATAGCCTATAGTTCCTTCCAGACATACTAGAAGGTACAGCTAAAATTTCAAGAATATCGGTCCAGCCGTTTAGACGTCTATAGACTTTAAGCAAACCCATAAACAAATAAACAGACATACATACATAATTGGCAATTACAACCCTTCAGTCAGGATTACGACCTAGCTTCTCACACCACTTATGCTGTGTGCGTTAATTTTATACATGAGTGGCGGGATCTACAGTTTAAAGTCGACTTCGAACGACAGATTTTTGAGAAGCTTTTCATGGCAATTTTTACTCTCAGATTCTTTGCCAGAAATCTGCTGAGAGGAAGTCGCCGAAGAAATATTTTTTCGTTTTGATGTCTGACCTGGGATTCGAACCCGGGCCTTTTGTCTAATAAGCCAACACACTACCCACTAGACCACGGCGACTTCGAAAAAATACATCACACATTCATTTTTATATGCATAGATTTTTGTTATATTATTGTATTTTGTTGCTTATTAATACAATAAAAAAACAATATTTTTTCTCAAAAAATATATATATTTACATTATTTAAAAAATTGGTAGGTTTTTAACGATTTTGGTAGTTTATTGACAAAATTGGTCGTGTGAGACGGCGTCACGTTGGTTAAAGTTTGAATTAAATCAGTCGTGTGTGTGGACGTCACATCGTATTCAGTGAGAATTAAATCAGTTGGTGTGAGACACGAGATTGAGCTATAATTCAGTCAGACTAGTGTGCAGGCAAGTTGCTTGTGAGGAAAACAGTTGTTAGTGTTGTGCTTACAAAAAGGTTGTGAGCAAAGAAGAATAACTAACAAGTGTTGTTGCTTACAAAATGGTTGTAAGCAGAGAAATACCACGAACAAGCACATATTGTGAATGTTATCATTACAGTTTGTCAAAAAAAATCTTTGCACAAAGAGAAAAATTAAGAAAACTTTGAAAAATTCATTGATTTCTAATATAAATAATCAAAATTTAAAATTTTTTCAAACAGAATTTTATAAACATGTGTTTTGTTAATATAATAAATAAAAAAAAAAACTTTTATAACAATGAAAATATTCTAATGTAAAATATTAAAAAACAAAAACAATTTAATTTTACTGCTGTCAAAAAGTGTTTGCACACTTGATAAAATATTAAGACTTATGCAATTTTTTTAAATTTATAGTGCTAATATTTTGTGGGTGCACCTTGGGTATCAATTACCGCTTGCCGACGCCTTCTCATGGATAGAATAAGCTTCGGAATGTCATATTCTAATGGTATTTTTTCTCACTCTTCTTTTATGAACTGTACCAAATCGTTTTTATTTGAGGGTGATATTTTCCCTATCTTTTTCTTTAGATGAACACACAAATTTCCGATAGCGTTAATATCAGGACTTTGGGCAAGAGTATGAATAACTTTGATGCAGTTGTAAAGTAACCTGGAGTTACATAAATAAGATTTATTTTAAGGATCATTATCTTGATAGTACTTGTGATTAAATTTATACGGATTAACCGTGTCAATAAAACCAAATTTCTTAATGCTGTTCATATTTTAAAATATCAAGATGTACTTCCTTAGTCATTATTTCATCCAAAATCCTGATGACACCAATTCTCTTGTTGGATATATAGCCGAATATCATTACAGGCAGTTTTCCAAACTTTACTGTAGCAATAAGATTTTTATTTTCTAGTGCTCATTTGAGAAAATGACATCGTCCCAGTACTCCGAAGGAAGTGAAATGTATTCGGTGGCAAATCATAATTTCTTTTCGACATTTTATGCTGACAGCAGGAGTTTTTTCCTAGCCATTCTTAAAGAATGTTTGTGTTTTTGGAGAACATTTCCAATGGTTTCTTGGAAAACATGTAATCCAAAGTCTTTTTGCACTTTATACGTGGAATAAATTCGAACAGTGGCACAAAAGTTGTGCAGATAACAAAGAATTTACTTAAAACTAAACACTTATTTATTTTTATTTTATTTGCAATCTACGAACTCATATTTTTAACTTTTTTAAAAGGTAAAAGTGTAACAGTATTTTACTCAAGTTTCATCACACAATTATAATTTTTCACACTTACAATTTTGTAATTCATGGTGTAATTTAAGAAGGTAGGTCATCTTCTTCAAAAAATACATCATTATTTGTATTACGTAAATATGAAATCAGTAACTTTCTATATTTTATAAAGTGAAATAGAACTATATAATATAATAACTAATTAAAACGAGCCGTGCACCGTTATCGGCACATTAGTCTAAACATCATTACGTTACATAAAACAATCCTACCAATTAGATTTTGGATACGAACATTCTAAATTAAAAAATTCAGCTTGGCGTTGAATAAGGGGTATAGTGTGCACCGAAAACGGTACACGTTTCAGGAAACGTGTTAACCAAAAGGTTTTTATTTCAATTAACTTAAAATCAAGTTCGGCTCAAACTCAGACCTTAATTATCTGTATTAGTTATACTTCTTATGTTCAACGTATTTTTATTAATATTAGACCGTTTTTAAAGAGATTTTTGAGTAAATTATTTCGAAATTACATACATAATTGTTATTACAACTCTTCACTCAGGATTATTGATCTAGTTTCGCACACTATTTATGTTGTGTGTGTTAATTTTATACATACAGTTTGTCAAAAAAAATCTTTGCACAAAGAGAAAAATTAAGAAAACTTTGAAAAATTCATTGATTTCTAATATAAATAATCAAAATTTAAAATTTTTTCAAACAGAATTTTATAAACATGTGTTTTGTTAATATAATAAATAAAAAAAAAAAACTTTTATAACAATGAAAATATTCTAATGTAAAATATTAAAAAACAAAAACAATTGAATTTTACTGCTGTCAAAAAGTGTTTGCACACTCGATAAAATATTAAGACTTATGCAATTTTTTTAAATTTATAGTGCTAATATTTTGTGGGTGCACCTTGGGTATCAATTACCTCTTGCCGACGCCTTCTCATGGATAGAATAAGCTTCGGAATGTCATATTCTAATGGTATTTTTTCTCACTCTTCTTTTATGAACTGTACCAAATCGTTGTTATTTGAGGGTGATATTTTCCCTATCTTTTTCTTTAGATGAACACACAAATTTCCGATAGCGTTAATATCAGGACTTTGGGCAAGAGTATGAATAACTTTGATGCAGTTGTAAAGTAACCTGGAGTTACATAAATAAGATTTATTTTAAGGATCATTATCTTGATAGTACTTGTGATTAAATTTATACGGATTAACCGTGTCAATAATAATGTCTTTTCGACATTTTATGCTGACAGCAGGAGTTTTTTCCTAGCCATTCTTAAAGAATGTTTGTGTTTTTGGAGAACATTTCCAATGGTTTCTTGGAAAACATGTAATCCAAAGTCTTTTTGCACTTGAAGAGCTAATCACCTAGAATTAAAGAACAATAGCAACAAAAAATTAATACAAAAAGTTAAATCCCATTATGATTGATACAGAAAAATTAAATTTTGGTGGACTTTGTTCATTTAGTAGCAATTATTTTGATGTGAAACTATGACGCGTACACGTTATGGAAAAGCTTTTAAGCTAAAAATAATCGAACTATTTAATAATGGTACATCCCAAATTAATATAGCGAAACAATTAAATATTAATAACTCAATAGTCTCGAGACTGATTTCAAAATATAAAGCTACTGGAAAGGTGGAGGAACCCAATACGGGTGGACGACCTCGAAAAACTACTGAACGTACAGATCAACGTATCGCTCATTTGGTTAAGAAAACCCCTTTTATTTCATCAAAAATATTGTATATCAGCTAAAACTAAATATTAGTTCATCCACAGTTAGAAAACGATTATTGGAAAAAAATTTAAGAAGTTTCATGCCTTCCAAAAAGCCCCTGTTGACAAAAAAACATGTAAAGAAAAGGTTTGTCTTATTACGCAACGCGTAAACTGATTTTCTTAACTTTTTTTTTAAATTTTAGGTTGGATTTTGCTACAGCTCATGTAGATTGGAGTGTAGCAAAATGTAGAACTGTTTTATTCAGCGATGAATCAAAATTTAACTTGTTAAATTCAGATGGAGTGTGCCACGTTCGAAGACCGAAGGGTAAGCGTTTACATCCGCGATATTCAAAAGCCACAATAAAGCATGGAGGTGGGAGTTTGATGGTGTGGACGTGTTTTTCGGCAAGTGGAGTTGGTCCCTTTGTAGAAATACAAACCAAAATGGACCGTTTTATTTACAGGGACATTTTAGAGAACCATATGCTTAAATATGCAGAATGGGAAATGCCACTTCGATGGGTGTTTCAACACGATAACGACCCGAAACACTCATCGAAGTTGGTTAAGGATTGGTTATCTGCTAATGGGATTCAAGTCTTGGATCTGAATCCCATTGAGAACCTTTTCGGCATTTTAAAACGTAGGGTTGGAACACATAGCTTCAAAAACAAAAATGAACTGCCTAAAATCAGAGTGAGAGGCCACACCAACAACAATTCTAACAAACCTAGTAGAATCTATGCCAAAAAGATGCGCAGTGGTCGTAAAGAACAAAGGCTATCATACGAAATACTGAAAGTTGCTTAGGTTTCGAACAGCTTTTTTTTGAGTTAATTTAGTTTTTAATTTTTTATTTTTTCTAAGGAAATAGAATTTAAGTTTTGTTGTTATTTTTAGAATATAGACACATAGTGTAATAGTAAATAAAATAAATATTTTTCATAAATCAATTTAAAAAGAATATATAAGACCATGATTACTTACTAAGAAAAAGTTGCTTAGGTTTCGAACAATACTGTATTTGGGCAATTATTAATTTTGTGTGAAAAGATCAAAACAAATTTTGCCGAATACAAGTGTGTATGATAATACCTTTGGAGGGTTCGAGAAATATAAAAAAATTATTTTTGACCTTTACTCAACCCAGTGAATAACTTACACTAGGTGGTTACTCGGGTATATGCCATTTTTTTGTATTTTGTTGCATAGTGTAATCAGACGGAAATAAAAAATCTAATGATTACATATATGAAATAATTTGTGAATTAAAAATTTAATGAACCACTTTTCTATTGTTCTTTTTTTATGAAATTTTGTTGGTACCCTATGTTGAAACCTGACCCTGACTAATAAATATCTATTTTATACATGGATGTACGTCTCAATAACACAATAGTATAAATTAGTTTTTCTGTTAAACGCACTTTACTCAAAAAAAATAAAAAAAAACTGAACTAAAAAACAAATAAGATTAAATATAAGAAACTGTTTTAAAATTTCAAATTCAATTACACTTACGATACATACAGATACACATATTCATGTCGATTTATGTACAAATACTGAAATGTTGCTATTTAGTTCGATGTACATGCATGTATGTAGCTATGGGGTTAGGGAAACTAATGCCGAGAAATATTTGCACAGTAATTGGTCATGCTCACCGTCTAAATAATTTATTACAAACTATTCATCACATGAATGAATGTTTGCAGTAGAGTGATAAATTATTTACAAATATTTTTCTAAATAGATTTGAGATCAGAAGTTAAAAGGAGATATCCTTTTGTTTTTATTCAATTTAACAACTTTTACTGTTAATGATACAACAACAAACGAAAGAGATTCATTTGTATTACACTATTTAATATCAAACAATGATGTTGCAGTCTATGAAACCATGGAGTCGAAGTCGAAATCGATTGTGGAATGTAAATTTGTTTAATCTCACCTCCATTACTCGCTAATGATATGTAGTCGTAGTCGTAGTCGTAGACAGTGTGAAATAGAAGCTGTGCAGTTGCTTTCATCATCATTATCATCACCATAATCATCAACATTATAAAGAGCATTATTGTAACATTACCATTAACAGCATCCTCATGACTGTGTTGAATGACGGTGAGATTCGGAGTCACGTTTGAATGGAAACAATTTGTCAAAGTCAAATATTTGTACAAAGTGTTGTATTGTATATTTATAAACGTAATTTAAATCTGCGGTCATTACAACATTTATCACCCCGTTTTCTTTGTAAGCCTTGCTTGCCCTTTTTATTATTCGAAATACCAATTCAATATTACAAATACCAGATATTGTTTTCTCTTCAACTCCTTTGCGATTGCTGACACCAATCGCATTAAAGAGATTTTTTATTATATTATCTCTTGATTGTATTGAATAGAAAAAAGTTTGTATATTCTACATATGCATGTATGTATGTATTATGTAGGTACATCAATGTGAATCTTTGAGTTTTGAATGTAAAATAGCCGTCATTGTTTGCTTGTCGCATTAAAATCGTTGCTTTTGATATATTTGTCAGACGAGTGTACGAATAAGGGTAAATTGGTGTCTAAAAAGGCGTTATAAAAGGATGGATGACAATTATTAAGTACAAAATAATAACCTCATTGTTATTGAGATTGTCATGCTCATTATAATTCAAAGCAGATCGCCCAGCCACATGAAACAATTTTTGTTGAATAGAAGAAAATTTACAAAAATAACCAACAATACCTTACGATTTTAATTTTTCATAAAACGAATTTCTCAAAATTGTTTAGCTTATTGCTTCACAAACGCATTTGAAATATGTACAAGAGGACAAAAGAGTGCAAAGACTTCGTATTCCCAAATTTTTTTTTTGTAAAAATTAATAATTGGGATCGTACATGTCGAATTTATAATGTTATTTAAAATCCATTATTGACAAAAATCTGTATGTATGTATTTAGTATTCAAATAATTAATTCGAAGCTAAAGCAAATTCTTCAAATCAGAAAATAATGCTCGAAAGCTTTGTGTTAATTAAAGAAATCTTTTATTTTTCAGTAACAAATGATTTGGCGATAAAAGTTAGTCGATAACAAACGATTTAAATAACGATAATTTCATTTCATCCAGTAATTTGTAATTTTAATTAGCATTATTTTTTTAGCATTAAGTTTAGACAAGTCCAGCGTTGCCGTTTTGGTCCAATTGGACCAAAATTGGTGGTTTTAATTTAAATATACTATGATTGGTAGTTTGGTTGGAAATTTGAACAACCGTCTGGCTAATTCTTGGGTCTTGGGAATGGCTAAATTTTCCAAAATGACAATGATCCCAAACTTATCGCAGCAATTGTTGTGCCTCTATATAACGCGCCCAGGCAACTCAATAGCCCTCCACAACATCCGGATTTAAATCCTATTGAACATGTTTGGGATCTTTTGGATCGAAAAATTCGACAAAGCCGTATTAGAGATGCCAAATAATAAAAAAAGAAAAACCTTAACGGAGGAATGGAGGAAATTAACTCCCGAAGAGATAAACCATTCGGTTTTGTCCAAGCCACGGCACATGCCGGCTGTAATAGATATTGGTGGTGGACTAACTAAAACTTAAAAAAACACCGTGTGTTTGCATAGTATAAGTTCAATTTTTTTGAGACTGAACTGCATGTAGACTTTTATCATTACGTATTTTTGCGACTTTGTGAATTTTTTTTGTTAAAGGGCAAATGACTTATTTTAATTTTTATTTTTTTATGATTATAGAAGATTTTCGATAAATACTGTATCATTAATTTTTCTATAAAACTCTAAACTAAACTAAAAAACTGTACTAACTCTGTTTGCGTAATTAATATATATATTTCTGAAACGGTATAAAATGTAAACCTTATTAGAATGGAGAGAGATGGACCTATTATTCGACTTAATACGCTATTTGCTATTTGATATATGATATTTGATGAGGTAAACTTAATAAATTTGATTTTTCAAGTTTTTCCGTTCATAGTAGCAAACTTTGCTTAAAAAATATGAAATAAGTGAAGAAATTCTGAAAGTGCATTTCCTTGTGAAGAGATTGGGACAATAACTACCGTAGTTATTATTTCAAGAGTGTAACAGTCGGGTTATATTTTTTATATATGTCATCTCACCAAATGTACCTTTAGTTCAAACATTTTCAGAATCTTTGATGGATCTCGATTGCTAATCGGAAAATCTGTCAATTTCACATTTGCGCGACTTCTAGAAGTCGGATTTTTTTTGCAAATGTTATTATTTCTCTTTGCATAAACATTGGTTAACTTTTGGTGGTTGCTCAAACGTTAAATTCACACATTTTTCGATAAAAATCAAGGTCCACCAAAAATTCTAAAAATTTTTGAGCAAAAAGTTCATTTATAAAAATATATGTATGAAAAATATAAGAAAAATTCAAATTTTCCAAGTTTACCTCATCAAAATTTATAATTATTCGACTTAATGAATAATAGATATATATATATATCATTTTAAAGGTCCATCTCTCTCGTTTCTAATAAGGTTTAAATTTTATACACTGTTTCAGAAATGTTTGCGTAATTAATAAATTTGTGCATAAAGTCCAAAAACAAACAGTTTTTGTCAAATAAAACAAGTTTGGAGGGTTCGAGAAAAATAAAATACATTTTTGAGTTCTACTAAACTAACAGTACAACTTAGACTAGTAGTTACCCGGGTATATTTTCACCGTATAATTATTTAAATTCAAATTTTGGTAGGATTGGAATAATTTTAGTAGATTTTGGAAGGAATACTAATAGGAAAAAAAATTTTTTTGTGGCAACGCTGGATAAGTCTCTAACTGGAATATGCACATAAGTTTAATTTATTCTCTTACTGTGGTATTAGGTTATCTCTTTAGAAAAGTACATACTACGGAAACACCTTAAATGGAAACTTTGAAAACAAAAACAATTGGCAATTGGCCAATGGTATTGCGCTGATACTACAATGAAAAAGGTTATCAATGTAATTTTGAAAAATAGGCAACGCATATGTATGGTCGTCCCTTTAACAACACTTTTTTTTAAATTTTTTTAAGAAATATCTTTGTGCACTTCTCTCTCTCCCTCTTTCTTAAGTAATAAAATTTTACTTATTTTATTTAAATTAATTAACTTTTAATAGTATTAGTCACAAGTGTCGAGATCTGGTCTCCAAAATTTTATTCCAGTTGTCCAAATAACAATTTGGACAATAATTTTATTTTTAATTTAAGTTGTAATAATGAATTTTAAACTGCTACAGATGAAGTACTATTAATGAATTTCAAACTTTTTCAATACTGTAAATGAATTAAAAATATTTGCAATTACCAATACTAGTTTTAAGTTCGAAAAATATCTATAACTGTATAGATAATTTATATCTGTATATATAGATTTACAGATATAAATTTTGAAGTTTCATAAAGGATGAAATAATTTTTTGTAACCACTTCTCTTTTTGCAATTGAATTAAGCACATCAATTACCCTTTTGCGCTTGCACTATTAAAATTAATTTATTCTCTGTGTCTCTCATCATCATTGTAAAATACTACATAAAAAGAAAAAATATTAAACTGAAAATATTACATCAACAAATCCTTTCCATTATCTACAGACATAAACCTTAAGGTAAGATTTCCCATATTTTACTCTTATTAAAAGAATCTCACTAATTCTTTGTTTTGTCTCATTTATTTAACCCTAATTATAATTACATCGCGTAATTATAATCGCAACTCTCTCTGGAAGTTTGGTACACTTGCTTCCAACCCCTATTTACCAACCTTCCATAAGAGAGTTTGCTTAAAATAACACTCGTTATTTCACCAGTCTTTTGCATTTCTGTTAGCCTTAAAACCAGCTACGATTTTAATTTTTTTGGAATATTTTTTCAGAGATGTACCTAGATGTTCAATAACACGGCGCGACAGTGAAAATACACCCAAGTAACTACATAGTCTACGCTGTTCAGATAGTTGAGTAGAACTCAAAAATACCTTTTTTATATTTCTCGAATACTCTAAACTTGTTTTATTTCACAAAAACTGTTTTTTCTAACTTTACGCACAAATTGCTGAAGTACTTACAAATTTCTGAACTGATTTTCAAAATTTAAATCTTATTGGAAAGGAGAGGGATGTAACTTTTAAATGGTAGACGGCTTGAAATTCTATGAGATTTGATCATGTAAACTTGGTGTAAGTACTTGTCCCATTGTGCGAAAGAAATTTAATTTATTGCCTTTTCTCCTCTATTCTTTCTTTTCTTACATAACACACAAAATTATTGTTGAGAATACAGTTTAATTGTTATCAACCGACAGCATCAGACGTTATTTAGTCTAATTTTAGAACAAACTTAAATAACAAAATATAGGATAAGTGACAATATTCTTAAAGTATGTTCTCTTGTGAAGAATTATCATTTGACCAAATCGGATAAAAATTGCCGTAGTTATCATTTAAAGAGTCAAACAGTCGAGTGATATTTTTTATACATGTCATTTTATCAAATTAACTTTTAGTTTAGTTAGTACATTATGCCGGGTATATTTAATTTTTTTTTTACATGAGTGGCGGGACCAAAAAACATTTATCGTCGAATCCCAACGAGAAATTTGAAAAGTGACAGTTATTTATTCATAGAGCTTTTGACAGAAGACAACTGTGAACAGTTTGCCAAAACGAATGGTAAATATAAACAAATCACCAAAGCTAAACTAATAAAAATATACCCTCAACACAAAGCATATACATATGCCCATGTTCTGGAAAACGGACAAACGAAATCGCTAGAAATTTGGCGTTTTCAAATTGTTAGGGTATACTGAAGCGATCTGGTCTTTTTTATTAAAACTGTACCTTAAATTAACAATAAAATTATACACAATTTAAATTTAATATGTTTTCTTTTTATTTAAATGAAAACTTTTAGCGTTTTTTGACGATTCAAATTAAAAATATTGAATACAAAAATTTGCTTTGAGTTTGTCTATTGTTTGCACCCGTTGATTACTTATCAATTGGCGATTTATGCAAACTGCTGATCAGTTTGAATTTCGAAAAAAATTTCATGCTAGTGCTATTAATTTTACAACTAATTATTTGGTTATTTCTTTTTAAGCTTTTGATATTAATATTTGCAATTTATTAAATTCACATATCTATATTAAATTGAAGTCGCCATGGTCTAGTGGGTAGCATGTTGGCTTATTAGACGAAAGACCCGGGTTCGAATCCCAGGTCAAACATCAAAACGAAAAAATATTTCTTCGGCGACTTCCTCTCAGCAGATTTCTGGCAAAGACTCTGAGAGTAAAAAATCTGTCGTTCGGAGTCGGCTTTAAACTGTAGGTCCCGCCACTCATGTATAAAATTAACGCACACAACATAAGTGGTGTGAGAAGTTAGGTCGTAATCCTGACTGAAGGGTTGTAATGGCCAATTATCTTATGTATGTATGTATATTAAATCGTAAAAATAAAAGTTAAAAAATAATTTAAAATCTGAATATAGTACTTTAAAACAATTATGAGAGCAAATAAATCATACAGAATTTTATATTAAACCGGCTACCCGTGTTAAAAATTAGCAATTATTCGTGAGTGCTTATAAGTAACATCTCTAACTGAAAAGCATTTGCCGCAATTTTTCTGCCAACTCACAAATAAAATACGTAAATTATATATAAATTACGCATGATCTGGATTGTCCAATGGATTGAAAAACCCTTTAGTGTTTTTCATTCACATTTCTTTTGCTTTTTGATTTGAAAACGCTGGGTTTTCCAGAACATGGACGATACAAACAATCGATGCCAGAAAATAGTTGTTATGTTAAAAGTTAGAAATTTGTTCATCTCGTTACACTTAAAATGAAATAAGACTGCTAACTAGCTATGTGTACATGTACACATAAAATTCTACACTTTGTACAATAGGTTACATAAAACTTTTTTATGGCTATGTGTAATGTATATATACAGTGGATAGCTAAAGTCTTGGTATTCCAAAATATTTTGATAATTTCATGAATTTTAACCAACAATTTTAATATTTTATTTCATAAAACAAGAGAAAAATAAGCAAAAGTTTCAGATGACTCCTTAGGTACTTGGGAAACTTGAGAACATTCAAAACACAAAGGCCTAGCGATTACGTAACCCTTCTTTCAAATGATCTCCTAAATACTTTTTTGAAGTCATATCGGGACTTTGAGCAAGAGTGGATTGGCTTGTGGATACTTTTTTTTGTTATTAAAATATATTGGAGTACTAAGACTTTCATTTCTGTCCACTGTACATACATATGTACATGTGTCTTATTGTGTCACTTCAATATTTTTGAAATCAGTTAATTGACTATTTATATCAAAATTTATTGCGTTTAAATTAGAATTCACCCTTTCACAGAAGGCTATCATAAATGTAAATTAAAAACGCTCTAATTATCTTTATGAAAAGAAATGTATATATACAGTGGATTGACCATTAATTAAATTTAAAAATTCAATAAAATTTCTAATCAATTCCACCACCCGACCGGCATAATCTTATTTTCAATTTTTGCTTTTAAATTGTACAATTTGCCGATTATGGTGGCCAAGTACATTCATTTAGAAAATTTTAATTTAAAATTTTTATTGTCATTATTTAAAACTTGACGTTGAACTCTAACGTCCGTGATAACAATATCTCAAGTAAGTTTAAGTACTAATCTCTATATAATGTAACCAAAATAAAAATTATACTAATTCCCGCTAGTTTTTTAAAACAGTCTCAAAAAAAATTAAGTAATATAACCCAGGACTTATAACAACATGGTGTCAGGAGAGTAAAATCTACAACCCAATGTAATATGTCCGTACCAATTTTTAGATTTTTACGACCAAAAATAACGCTTTTATATCAATACTTCAAAATGTTTCTGTATATGAAGTACTTGTTATTCGATAACGTTTTTTGCTTCTCCTGTAAAATTAGAAAAAATGATATTACGTACTTTTGTTGAATTTTTTATGCGATTTTGTTTTGATTTCTCAATTAAAGTTTGAATTTATGCGGTTTGTCAGGATTTTGAAACGAATCATTAATCATTTTGAAGCTCGAGTATCGTTTTATGTGAATTCAATTTATGCGATGACATATTGGAACGCATCTATCGCATAAAACGAGACCAGGGCCAAATCACAGCATTCGAAATCGAGTGCTTTATTATCGAAATGTGGTTAACGTAGATCACGGTAATCGTTATCGTACCGTATTTACTCGTAGTTGTACTCGATTTGTGAACTGCCATCGAAAACAAACAAACAGTAGCTTTTTGATACAAAACAAAAGAAATAACTGAAAACAACAAAGTAAAATAATAAATAAGTAAGAATGAAAGTATTTTTCGAACACTTTCTCAAAATTTGTTCAAAAATGTAATTTTAATTGTTTTTAAAGAAACTGAACATCAAGGTCAAGAAAGTACAAAAACAAATAAATAATGAAAAAAATGGGGTAAATCGGAAACAAAAAGAGGTATCGGCACAATTTATGATGGAATATCCCGATTTGGCCAGCTTCAAAAAGTTTTTTTAAAATTTTTTTACAAGTTTAAGAATTTATCACGCATTTTAATCTCGGTTTTGTTTATTTTGTTTTCCTTTTTCGTTTTTCTTATTGGAATTTGCTACAGCAATGTAAAAAATAGTAGTAGGAAATACAAATTACGATCGAATACCATGATCCAAGAAATTGTAGCCTTCGAAAATAGTGTCCACTCGAATCTGCATTCGATTTCGAATGCTGTGATTTGGCCCCTGAGTGTTCAACAAAAAACACGAAGTCCACTGTTGCCACTGCGTTAAAAATAAATTTGTTTAATTGAGCAGTTTTATCGAATTTGCTTCGGCACTGCCATATTTTAATTTTATTTTATCTGTAAGTTGTAATAACAAAAATCAGTTAAAGGCTTACCTATTTCGGAGTCTAGATTTTGGTTAAAATGGTCCAAAATAGCTTTATGTAGGATGTAAATATTCGCCCCTACCAATTCGTCATTTAAACAAATATATTTCTTTCGAAAGTTGAGGATCTAAAGCATTTATCTATTAACAGATTTTATTGAACTTATACATTCTTCAATGGCGGAGCTTAACTTTTTAATAAAAGAAGTTGTGTTCTCGGTCAATTCGATATCAGGTTATATAGAATATTTAACGAATTGTTGAATGTTGCACTTGAAAAAGTGCATGGGTGTTATTTAATTTAAAACTAAATAAAAAACAGTGCCGTAAACTAAATTTCATCTATTTTATCGTATAGAAAATAATAATAATATTGAGTATTTAAAATAGTTTCTTTATAATTTTTGATAACAAAAAAATAATTTGATAGTCATACGTTTCTAAACAAAATTAATTTTTAAAAAGCACTGCATAACATGTCTTAAATACAACTTCTGGATTATCAGTCGATCAGACTATCAATAAACTGAAATTTATTTGGTTCTAAATCATTACCAACATGTACGGTTAACACTTCCTGCTGAAAACCAAACATTCTATAATCAGCCGACTGTTGCAATTCAAAAACCTCAAAGTGTAATTGGAATGTTGAATCGATCGACTGGAACGCTACGAACTTGGTATCGAAAAGTTGTATAAAACTAATAATATTAGTGTCCACTAACGAACAGAAAGAAGTCATCTTGGAGCAACCAAAACTATATTAAAACTTATGCCAGCACACCGTAGTAAATTATAAAGCTAACTGCACGCCAGAAGTCCAGTAATTAAAAGTCGTTGGTAACTTTTCCAATACATTGGAGTCGAACGAATAGCAACAGATACAGCAGGCCCTTTTCCTATAAGCAAACCTGGGAATCGACATGTCTTCATCGTAATGGACTTCTACACCAAATGTTGACCTTACCCAGCCAGGAACCACGCACAGTAGTGAATGTATTCGTGAAGGATTGTGTGCGATACTATGGTTTTCCACTAAAATTATATTCCGATCAAGGCAGAAGCTTTGAATCATCTACTTTTAATAGAATATGTATCAAATAAAATAACTTTTTATAATTAGTAGCAATGCCGTATAAACAGATAAAACATAGTTTCTTATGCAGGTTATATCCAGTGATCACAAAATCAAAACGACTAACTAAAAATATGGATCTCTAGGTTTAATAGAATTTAAATCCGGACGTTGTGGGGGGCAATTTAGTTGCCTGGGCGCGTCATACAGAAGATATAACTTAACAATTGCTGCGGTAACCTTGTCTTTTTGGAAAATCCAACCATTCCCAAGACCCAAGCATTAGACAGATGGCTTCAAAATTTGTTCCAATATACTCTTATATTGATTCGATCCATAATGCTTTCAATAAAAACCAATTTGCCAGCGCCAGATGCTGCTATAGTTCCCCAAACCATAACGCTCCCACTGTCATGCTTTACAGTTGGCAATAAGTTTGCGATCTGCATATCCGTGTTCCTTTTCCTCCATATTTTTGCACGACCATCACTCCCGAATATGTTGTACTTTGACTCATCTGTACATAAAACGTTGGACCAGAAATCCATCCCTTTCTCAATATGCGCACGTGCAAACTCAAGTCGAAAACTGATTTTGATTGTTTTAATAGTCAAGTAAATAATTTAGATGATATGGAAATAGAACATCTTTTTTATATACATAAAGCGGTTGGTAAAATTAAAAATAAAATTATGAAAAAAATTAAAAGGTTGGTTATTAGCAGGAGGGGAAATTTTTAAACCAAAATTAGTATCCAGCAAATATCTAAAATACATTACTTAATTATGAAGTCAAATATGTATAAGTTTATGTATGTTGATAAAATGATAAAGTTTATTCGCTTATTGAATGCCGTCTAAATACGATGCTTGAATTTTTGTTTTAAAGTCTTATTTTATGCTTCAATTACATACCTCTCTTTAAAGGCTTGTTTTAAACTACATGAAATAGGCATTCCTTTAATTTTATTAGAGCGTGTTATGAAAAGATTCCGAATTCACAATTTTCTCATAAATTTTCTTTAAAATTGTGTCCAAATCATTCATTTTGGATAGTTTAGTTTTAAAATTATAAAACAAGGCTGCGGTAGAGCATGGTGATCTTCTCAGAAAATTTTTACATACATACATAATTGATCATTACAAACTTTCAGTCAGGATTATTGACCTAGTTTCTCACACCACTTATGTTGTGTTCGTTAGTTTTATACATAAGTGGCTGGACCTACAGTTTAAAGTCAACTCCTAACAACAAATTTTTTTGACAAAATTTCCATGGCAATTTTAATTTACTCTTAGAGTTTTCGCTAGCAATCTGCTGAGAGGAAATCATCAAAGAAATAATTTTTGTATTTTTGTTTTGATTTCTGGCCTGGTGCTCGAACCCTAGCTTTACGTCTAATAAGCCAACACACTACCTACAAGGGATGCCAATTGGGAAATCCCGGGATTTTCGGGATTCACAAAATCCCGAATCCCGAGATTTTTAAAACTTGTCCCGGGATTTTTCGGGATTGTAACTTCATATGTATTTTAACCCTACAAAAAGTCCTGAAAAAAAGTTCTATATCACTTGACTTCGATAATAGCATCTCAGATGAGGAAAACCCAGCGATAAAAATTATTTTATGGCATCGAAGAATGCAAAAGCCCTATAAAACGGATTAAAAGGGTATCTTATTTAGATACTCAAATGTCCAAAGAAATAGATTTATTTACAACAGGAGGTGGTAGAGGTGAATATCTACAAGCTGTATACAGCTATCTTGGAACTATTTTACTAACAAATGTTGATTGCGAGAAGTGTTTTTCAACGACAGGGTATGTTGACAACAAAATTCGTTCAAGCCTATCAGATCACATGTTAGATGCCTTAATCTTTTTTGGAATCCAAACAATTTTCTTAAAACTAATAGATTTGCAAATGTATGAAAAATTTTTATTTTTGTTAATTTACGTTTTTTTTTGTTACATTTTGTCTTACTGTTTTTATAATTTATTTTTAATGGTATATAATTCTGATATACATAATTGGAATACAAATGATTTTGTTAACAAAATATTATTATTATTAAGAGAAAATCGTGATTTTTCCCTTGATTTTTCAGGATTTTTAGATCACGAATTATTTCGAAATATCCCGGGATTTCGGGATTTACAAAATCCCGACTCCCGGCATTTTTAAAAATCAATCCTGTTTGGCATCTCTACTACCTACTAGACTACGGTGAGTTCAAAATTCTGAAAAAATTCAGAAAATTTATAATCGCGGAAATCGGTAGTAACTTTTTTCGATATTTTAAAAATAGACTTCCACCTTTCATTTGATACTAGTACGCAGACGGAGGTAGTCGGAACTTCTTCTTATTTTGCATGAAAAACTGCAAACACTTTTTAAGACTATTTTAAATCGCTCATACCTACTAAACTATATAAGCATCAAAATTAATACATAAGAAGGTGCTACATTTCAATTAAAAATGTTATCAGTGAACATATAAGTTACTGAGCTGCATGAATTTTTTATTAGTTTTCGTTTAAAAATATTTAGGTGAATATATTTCCCTAATATAATATATATACATAATAATATAATATATATACACCCAACTCTTTTTTTACACGGTGGATACGTTTCTGAGAAATCCGTGTAAAAAAAGATGCATTTCCTATAGTAAAATGGGGGATACGCTCCATGTCATCTGAAAACAGCGTAAGATGAAATAAAGAACTATATTTACTTTGAAAAAATGTTGACAACTATAAAATTTCAGAAATACATGCAAATTGTATGTTCAGATTGCATTTTATTGAGCATTAAAACTTAAAATACGTAATTCATACAGGTGAAAAATTGGTAGAGCAAGCAAAAGACAAAAGAAACCTGTTAATCCAGATTAAGGACAGAAAAATTAGGATAGGAATAAAGAAAAAATATTACATAGATACATAATTATTCGTCGCTACTTGATAACAAGCGCAATTGGAGAGATCAATCAAATTATCCATGGTGACTTTCGTTTTGAAACCGTACTCGATTAAAAATTGTTTACAAAAAAATTTTTTTTCAACCGTTTAACTTCAAACTCGTGTAAATCATGGATTCTTAAATATTCTAAAGTAAAACTTCAACAAAAATGTCGAAGAATTAGGAGTTCAAAGTGATTATTATGTACAAAAGGCCAATGATCTTAAGCGTACTCGCTAAAGGCACGACATGCTTTGCTTATCAAACTGATGTTATCTATACAGACTTCAGTAAAGCATTTGATAGAGTCAAACATGATCTTTTGCTTTATAAACTATCTTGCATGGGTTTTGGTAATAGTGCAGTACGTTGGCTGAAATCTTATCTTTATAGTAGAACTCAGCAAGTGAAATTTGAAAATGCTCAATCTAAAGTCATCGATGTTCCCTCCGGATTGCCACAGGGATGCCATCTTGGTCCAATACTAATGTCACGATGTGCTTTGTCTATCAAACTGATGTTATCTATACAGACTTCAGTACAGCATTTGATAGATTCGATCATGATCTTTTGCTTTATAAACTTTTTTGCAAGGGTTTTAGTTATAATGCAGTACATTTGCTGAAATCTTATCTTTCTCAGTAAGTGAAATTTGAAAATGCTATATCTAAAGTCGTCGATGTTCCCTCCGGAGTGCTTCAGGAAAACCATCTTGGTGCAATACCATTCACATTATTTATAAACGATTTGCCATCCGTATTATTCATTCTAATATACTTATGTATGCTGATGATGTAAAAATTTTTAATTCGATTGATAGCATATCCGGTCAATCAACTCTTCAGAAGGATATTGATCATTTTTGTCAATGGTGTGAAGTCAACTTGTTGGAGTTAAACTTTAATAAATCCAAACATATATTATTTTATTGTGCATTTAAACTTGATACCTCTTATCATTTTGAAGACAAAATTTTGGAAAAAGTTTTTAAGCATAAATGACCTGGGAATCTTGTTAGATCATAAGCTTACGTTTTCTGAACATATATCAATGATGGTGAATAAAGCAAATCGTGTTTTAGAATTTATAAAATATATATCGTTGGTATATGGGATCGACATTTTCTCATTTACAGTAACTTAATTGAATCTGTACAGAAGCGCTTTCTGATATTTTGCTTGAGAGGACTTGGATGGAACTCTTTTGTTCTCCCTTCGAATGAAAGTAGACTCGCTCTTATAAACCTACCTACGCTGAAAAGTCTCTTTCCTTCTGGGTTTAATACGTGGAGATATCTACTCTGATTATTTGTTACGTAAAATTAATTTTAATGTTCCAATTCGACCTTCTCGTAATATTAATTTATTAAATATACAATATCATCGTTCTGTCTATGCCAATAACCCCTCTTTTCGTCAAATATGTCTAAAGTTTAATAGCTTTATCATATAATTGATCTATTCGAAGGTAATTATTCTTTAAAGAAAAAACTTATATTGTATCGGAATATTAATTGAATTGAATATTGATCATATATATTGTTTGAAAATTTAAATTTAGTCTGTAAGGAACACTATACATAGACATAAATAAATAAAAAGTTCCCAAAGAATTAATACACATACATAATTTCTTTTTTTTTACATAATTGGTCATTACAAACCTTCAGTCACGATTTTTGACCTAGTTTTTCACACCACTTATGTTGTGTGTGTTATTTTATACATAAGTGGCGGGACCTACAGTTTAAAGTCGACTCCGAACGACAGATTTTAGAGAAACTTTTCATGGCAATTTTTGACTCTCAGAGTTTTTGGCAGAAATCGCCGAAGAGATACTTTTTGTATTTTGTTTTGATGTCTGACCTGGGCCTTGAATCCTGGCTTCACGTCTAATAAGCCAGCATACTACCTACTTGACTTCGGTGACTTCAGGGATTAATACACTTCTACATTATATGACTCCAAGCGGGGATCATTCGGAATAACGGTTGAGCGGTAGCTAAATCTCAAACAAAATTTCCACTGAAAAATTTGATAAGCAAATGCCAGCAAATTTCAACTGAGGACACACAAAAAACTGCCAATAAGTTATCGTACTCAATATTAGGTATAACCTTTTAATACATTGGGTCTTTTAATTTCAAAATTATTCTCTGTTCTTTTTTGCGGTACCTACACACTACTTATTAGACTTTGGCGATTACAAACAAGCTTTTGCTTAAAATTCGTAAAATTATTTAAATAAATAGGTGCACCTAGTCATACGCTGTCTACTGTATATGTAAATATTTATATTGTGTTGGAGAGATGCTTTAGTAATGCGATCATTCGTTCTATTGTGCTTCTCCTCATATTTCATAGAGTATTCCTACAATGATTTCCTCAAGCCTACTACGATGACATGGTCCTCGGTGACTTCGTGAAACATAAGTCTTATGGAACAGTTGCCAATGAAAGGGCATTTATATGTCAACAAAATAAAAACAAAAGGTAATAATATTTCAAGGAGGAAAAGATTTTTTGAATCGAGTCATTATAATTTAAAATATGTTCACATAACGACGTTTACCAAATTGAAGATTTTCGTTTTATCTTCATAAATTTTTATGAATCTTGGATGTGTTCGTGATTTGGCTCAGTTTATATGTATTTTGATTTCGTAACTGGAAAATAATTCGTAAAAAACTTTGATTAACAATCCTTGATTTTATGAGAATCTTAGCTCTTACGAGAATTTTTGCTTTTATGACAATGGCTAGCACACATTCAGCAGGATCGAAGAGCTTCACAACTTATGATAGAATTTGGCGTTTAATTATTCTTGCGGTTTGATTTACAGGTGAGAATGTGTATATGAATTAATATAAGAGAGCATTCCATTTAATTTCAAGTGTTTTTGTTGTGCTTGCTTCTTGGAAACGTATGAATTCTGATAAATTCCTCTTTGGGTAAATGGGATAATAACTTTGAATTGTTTGCTTTAATCTTCTTTAGCGAAAGACCATCTGACTCCAAAACATTGATGAGTTGAGTCTGGGCAGATAATGTTTCCTCAAATAAATGTCCTCCACATAGAACTTCATGTACAAATGTCTCTGAACAGGGAATGAAAGATGCTTTAGGGAACTGAGATTCAGAATCCGTCGCCAGTTGATGAAGGGTACGTATAGCGAGATAAGGGGCGCAATTGACTCCAAAAGTAACTAAGAGGGTAATCTTTAATGGACCATCGGGTTTATTCTGAAACTTGTTGATAGCATCTATCTTCTTGATGTAATACTATCTGGTGGTATATCTTTTGTATATCGTCCCTCTAAACATACTGATATATCCTTCAATTTGGTATAATTGTAATTACATCATTTTGAAGAGTAAATAAAAGTCTGTCGTTCGGAGTCGACTTTAAACTGTAGGTCCCGCCACTCATGTATAAAATTAACGCACATACAATAAATGGTGTGAGAAGCAAGGTAAAATCCTGACTGAAGTGTTGTAATGACCAATTATGTGTGTCATGTTGAAGAGTAGGATAAGTATAGAGAGCATCGTTTACTGAAAACTTAGATTTAAATTTCCCCGAGGCAGTAAATACGACTCAGATATTGATCGTCTTGTGATCAGGTCAAACTACAGAATGATGGGGAAGATATGAGGAATAGTATTTTCCTTAGAAAAAAATTTGCTGTGATGAAGTTTACTCCATGTGACCTAATTCTAAGTATTCCTGAAGTACAGCACGATAGGAAAATTGTAGCTCACGATCTTTAGCTAGAGTTTTCTCCATTCTAGGGTATTGAGCGAAATTGGGATTTGAATGGTAGCCTTACCATTTCCAATTTGCGGAGTTGTATTAGAATAGAATTTCTAATAAATTTTATCTTCTTTAGATCTGTATTGAGTTGTGGGTATTTTCTCGTCTTTCCAAAATTTTTTCAAATGATCGGTAATCTTAGGAGTTTCAGAGACTATGATCGATGCAAAGGAACCGAAAATAGTGTTATATGCAGATGTTTGACTTCCTTCCTTCCGACTTCAATACAAAGGCGCAGCAACATGTTCAGGTAGTACAAAAAAAGTTTAAATAGGAATTCAAGTACATAAAAAACAATAAAGCACTCCGCGCACGTCTTTCCTTCTTCACAACTGGACACAAACTGTACTCCTGCTTACTCTCTTCCCACAGTTCGGCCGACCTGATTGGGATTCGCCTCGAATTCTTCTTCGCTCAGACCTGGACACCTCGGCTTCATGTATTCGACACAGGTTGTTGTATGCCCTGGAACACCCGTCTCGCCCCTTCGTTCGACATCATAGGTATCTTTAGGCTTTACCCTCGTAACTTCGTATGGCCCCAAATACTTCGGCTTCAGTTTAAGGCTAGAACCGAATTGAGTTCGTCTGATTGCTACCAAATCACCAATATTATATACGGTGGCCTTCTTTCGTTGCGAATTGTAGAATTTACAGTTCTCCAACTGTATCTTAGCTATCTCCTCTTTAGCCGTTTGTCTGGTTTGTTCTCTTTCATCACTGAACTGTGAAATGATTTCATCTCCGATTAGTCTTGCTGCCTCACATTTGGATGCCAATCAACAGATTAAACGGTGTCGTACCGATGCTCCTTGAATATATAGAATAGCACCTGTTGTACCTTCCCAACATACTTATACCATTTGGTCGGATCGGATACACTTAATTTGGATAGCACTGAAGTTATGATGGAATTTAATCTCTCTACCTGACCATTTGCTCGGAGAAGACCAGTAGTCTTTTGAGGAGAATTCGGTCCCTCTATCCGAGATAATCTGCACTGAATTTCCGAAAATGATAGTCTGACTTTTCAGCTTGACTATGACCCCATTTGTTTACATTCAAATCGATTATTCCGTCGATCATATACTGCATAATTGAATCGTCATCGATATAACCGCGCGACGCTCTTTCCTTAATGTGCAGAAAATATTCCTGCGCCCTTTCTTATTCTCCTTTCAGGCAGCTGTCTATGAAATTGTGCGCTGTTTATTGTTGTCCGAAATTCCTCAATTAATCATTCTTTGAGTCTCCTCTAAGATGTTATGCCTCGGTCGTCTTGAATGAACAGCTTTGCTATGCCTCTTAACGATTTTTTAGCAAAAACGAACATTTGGAATTGGTTCCAATTCATAATGGCTACAGTTTCGTTGATCCATGTTTCAATGGGCAAATTTCCCCTTCCATCAAACGTTCTGATCGAGTCCTCAATGTCTCGAAAAGTCATTGCAAACTTTGACGCCTGTGGCTGTGTTGCACGCATGCTTACTGTGCCTTTACGATTATTTACGACCACGTCTTTTTCAACACCATCACATGCTGCTTCGTCTTCATTGCTGCTTGTGTCATCGTCGTCATTGTCTTTGTTAATTGCGTTGAGTATGTCTAGTATTAAGTCTCCGCTATCATACGAAATGCACAAAACATTACAAAATGACGTGAGTTCTGCCGGCTTCAGATTGTTCTTAACGTATGCAACCTTCTTCTCATACCATCGTCTCTTTCGTCATATTCGAACCAGCATTACCACAAAGAAAAATTTTTCCCTACCAATATTCCAAACATACCAAAATTATTCCAATCCTACAAAAATTTTAAATTAAATAATTACAGATTATTCAGTATGAAATTTACATTTTATTGCTAAAATTAACAAAATCATTTCATATACAGTGAAATCTCTCGTTGGCGGATACCGATCGTCACAGCAGATGGGGCCGTTAAGGAGGTGTTCATTCACGGGATAGTTCACTATAAAAATGTCAGGCCTTCGTGCTATTATTTATTAGCCACCATTTTTGTAACAACCCATTGGATGCATATAACCCATAAAAATCTATTTCTTTGGCCATTGCCTTCACAATTTGTAAACTTTTTTCCGTTAATTTTTAAACTTTTTCCAAATAATTTCTTCGTACCATTTTTTAAAGTTTGCATTTTCTTTAAATTTGTATACATAATTTGGACATTTATTATTGCAACCCAAAAAAACCTAAAAATACTGACTTTTCATACACGTTATTTTTGAAGTCAGAAGGACATCTAATGGTAATATAAAGCAATATTTTATTAAACATACCAGCAAATAAATGGATTTGATGGTTGCTAACAAAGATACGAACGTACAGTACAAATTTCAAAACAATGTCCTAACGATTATTATATTGCCGCACTTTTCCACTTTATATTTTCCTTAAATTGAGTTTGAGAAAACGTCTAAAAAAATAAACTCAATTTTATTGCTTAGAGTTTATAAAAGGAAACTCATTGTAGCCTTTTTTTCTACACACAAGCACAAACAAAACAAGGAGTTTTATTAAAATAGATTTGATGCAATGTTACGTTTTCATATTGTAGTTTTTATGACATAAAAATAAATTTACATCAGATATTGGATCACATCATGTAAAATAAAGACAATATTAATGCGAAGGAATTAAATAGCCTTCTGGAAAGTATTATTAATGGAATCTAGGTAATTATAGAAGCGCACAGAGGAAGTACTAAGGCAAAAAATAATTCCAAGCGCTTCAAGAGATTACGTTTCAATCGTGATAGAATTTAAGATTTTGTTTCTCCCTACCACTTTATATCACCATACGGTTTTATAGGAAATAACTTTATAATTTCGTACAGTTAGTTTGAGTGTGAAGCTATTTTTTAAACCGTAATAAAATAAGAAAATATTCAAAAATACATTAATGAAATCAGTTCTCTTACTCGAATTTAAAATTTAGTCTCTAACTTAACGACAGACAACAACGATTATTACTCATTTGTTGTCATTCTTATTCTTATGTTTCAAATTCTTTTTTCATTTGTATTTAATCCTACCACAATCCTTTCAAAACAGAATAAAAGAAATCCTTCTCCAACTCTTCAAACAAAACGAACTGTTTGTGTGAGAATACAATACGTAATTGTACTAAGCTTTCTATGCTTTTTTTTTTTTGTTTGTTTTTGTTATTATTTGTATTTTCTCCTCGTATGTGTTTCTTTTCTTCATTTATTAAATCAATTTGTTAACGGCCTCCTCATATTATTTTACCATTTGTCCATTTACTATGTATAGATTACATCATAAGTAGACTAAACAACTGATTGTGGTGTACTTATCTGTAAAAATCAATCATACTAAAATTCTCCAAAGCACAATTAAAAAAAAGCCATCAATAATGCTACAGTCGGTCGCATTCGGTTATATAGTATGTACGTCTCGAATATGTAAAGTATGCATAGGCAATCTAAGGCAATCTTATTCAATCACAAGGCATTTAGAAAATTTCATGCTACATAATGTCGAATAAAATTGGGCCACACCCAAAAATATGTAGTTCGAAGATGACAATATCAATATATTGCAGTGCATTCTTTAAATACCCAATCGAGAACTTATGAAATGTAGTAAAAACCATAATCAGACAAAAGTGTTTTTACTAGCGGTTTTATGGCATGACTTAATTTTTTTAAATATTTGTGTTTTTCGGTGTCCTGATAGTTAATGTGTCAATTATAAAACTCTTTTAATCAAATTTCAAACATACATTTGCGAATTTGCTAAATTATTCCGATTTTTTTTTTAAAGGTAAGTAAATTCAAAATTTTTAGTTTTAACCCTTATATAATGAATGTAATGTATTTCTTTTTGAAACGTCTGCTAAAAATTAATTTACTTTCACTACTCAAAGTGACGTATTTATGTAGGGTATAATAATCCACACAGAAATATAAGAAATTGAAAAGAAGAAAAGAAATTGGAATATAAATATTAAGGGATATTAAATTCTCAAGAATCCTTACAAAGGACTTGTAATAAACAAGGTGACAATTACAAAATATAAATGCACATACACACATACGTACATACATAAACATGTAATACTTATGTTATTACTCCCCTTACAATCAATGTAATTTTTTAATAATAAAGTTTGATCATCTCTCTTTTTAGTTCTAATAGACATTCTGCCTTTGAGCAGATATATTATTTAGAAAAAGATTAAAAACAACTCTTCAAGAAATGAAAAAAAACAACAATTCTATCCGAATTGACTTACCAGGCCGATAAATTCAATTAATTTTTTTTTTTTTTTATTTTTAATTGGGAGTTCATTTAAAGTCAAGACATTTCTATTTAGAAATCACCAACTGTTCTATTTATTCATTCGAATAACCTCTTATGCAATACTGAAATCTGATAAGTAAGACCCAAGTGTTTGTTGTTGTCCCTCAAATAGAGAAATAAGAAAAATTAATAACGTTTTACTTGTATTATTTGCCACGATAGCCTCATTTAATACAAAAGTTTTCATAAATATAAATTAAAAAATATTATTTTCGTCCACCTTTATGATATCTAAGGAAGTAGTGCATTTTAATTGTCTCGAGATAATCGAAGTTGTAGTGTTGCCAATTTTTTTTTCAAAATTTCCCGTTAAATTGGGCTTTAAAAATCGCCAGAAACCGCTAAAATCAATTTTTAATCCGTCAGAAACCCGCCAAATAAATAGTTTGAAAATATTAAATTAACGTTGAATGAAACAAAATGTAAATAATTAAAATAAAATGTAAATAACTACACATATTTTTTATTGAATTATTTTTTAATTATGTTTAATAATTTACAAACAAAATTAGGTATTTTCAAAAAGATAGTGCCAGTCTTCTGGACTTTCCTTTCGAAACTTTTGTGGATACTGAGGTGTCATAACTTTTTAAAAAGAAAATTCAATTTAAATGTACATTTTAAAATTATATTCATATAATTTATGTTGTAACAATTTCATCGTTTCTTGTCATGTACGCTTATTTCTCTTTTTACACGGTAGATATGTTCCAGAAAAACTCGTGTAAAAAATGACATGAAGTACATAGAAAAGAAGGGGATTTGTTCCACATTTTTCAAAAAAATGTAAAAACATATAATTCGTAGGAAAAAATTAATTCGAGAGACTTTATAAAAAACTAAATAAAATTTTTATTAGCATTAATACATATTTTATTTCATAAAATTAAAAGCGATTCAAATCTTATAAAAAAGTAACATAAATTTAAAATTATTGTAGTTCAGGAAGTCAAAAAATAATATAAGTCGATTAACAAATGATACATTCATCGATCCTTAAAGGTAATTTAAACAAACTAAAAATCATCCAATGTGATGATGAAAATAACAGAAATTATTTTTGCTATCGTCATCGGATTTCATACGTAATCAGAATAGCTATCAACTCAAACAAGATTATCATTTTCAGTTTCCGATTGGACAGCACTGCGTTTAATAACAAAATCGGCCGTTGTGATTCAGTTTGAAGTCGTCGTAGTATAGTAGAAATAATGTTGCCTTATTAGACTGAAGGCTAGAGTTCAAAATCCAGGTCAGATAGCAAAACGAAAATATTTTTTCGACGACTTCCTCTCAGCAGATTTCTGGCAAAAACTCAGAGAGTAAATAAAATTGCCATGAAAAGCTTCTTGAAAACTGTCGTTCGGTGTCGACTTTAAACTGAAGGTCTGGCCACTCATGTATAAAATTAACGCACACAACATAAGTGGTATGAGAAGCTAGGTCGCAATCCTGATTAAAGGGTTGTAATGACCAAATATGTATGCCTTTGTGTAAGTCATAGTAACGAGCCATTCAAGATCTTAGATTACGTTGAGATTTTCATAAACTTTTCTCAACCGTGCTATACCAAATATCACCGTGTAAAAACAGAATTAATTTTATTTTCTAGACCGTGCTATTACAAAATTAGGTGTACTTACTTTTTTAATATTTTTTCTTTTTACTGCCTTCTTATTTTAAACAAAACACCTTAATCTTTACCTTCATTTGAAACAGATTTCAACTTTAGGTTTTCGATTTGTGCTTTGTACTTTTTCTACTAACCGTTATTCTCTCTCTCGAATTTTTTCTTACTTGTATCATAAAATTCAACCTTGAAAAAAAAACGCTAAAGCGTCGTAAAAAACTCCAGATTTCCCGCTAACCACTAAATAGCATTTTTTCCCGTAATTGGCATTGCAAAAACGTCAGATTTGACGGGAAAAACGTCAAATTGGCAACAGTGCCAGAGCACAGGCTATTGTAAGGCACAAGTAATGATATATGTATGTAGGTATGTATGTACAATAGTTTTATGTGCATTGTTTTTATATTCAGTTTTATTGGGAGAAATAATGAAGTTATAAATGTATTTGACAAAATGTTTAAAATATGTAACTTTGTTTATTGGTTTTTTTGTTTGTATCGAATTATACAGTCACACATGTATTTCGATAAAACAAGTTTTTGTATGCAAGAGAGCGGATAGCATTGTGTAAACTCAATTATGTAATGGGAGCGCACGACATTGTGATACAAATGAAAATTTCGCAGTCGTATTGCTCTCCTTATTTTTCAGATTCATCAAAAACCATCACAATTTTATGTAAACAAATTTACATATCTAGGAAAGAATACCCCGATTGAGTTTACTTTGGTTTGGTTTTGTACCAAGCGACTAAGACCGACAAAACTTCACATTTAGGAGTTAAAAATACGATAAACTTAAATGTTATTGCGTACTATAACCAATCCTCTCGGTTGTGAGGGGAATTTTTGTCGCAGATTCTTTAATATCTATCATGCTCAATAGAAGTTAGTCTCATTACAGGTTAATAAAATTGTAAATCACTCATCATATGCTGTTGGATATCGCATGAACGTTAGAGCGACTCACCAAAAAAAGTGCTCGATGTACGCTCTTAAAAATAAACTTTGGACTTTTTTAAGACAACATTTCAAATATTTCGGCTCTAGCTTCGACATCTCGTGAGCTGGACCATTTTGAAAAAGAGTATATTTTTCAATATTTTGTTAATTTGAGTATCTGTTTCATTACCAACATATACAATATATATATCATAAGAAAGGTTTTTTTAAGATGCGTCCAACGGTGTATACAATTTGTCCAAGGACGATAAGAATGCCAAATTAACATATTTTAATCTTTAGTCGATTTAATTAAATACGAGTCTCAGCTTTTTTTGAAATTCGCGCAAGTTCGCGTTTTGTAGTGGTTTTAGTTTATAGTTTTGTAAACATAAACAATAAAATTTTATAATTTTTTTTTAAATGGTATACAAATATGCCGTCAAAAAGTCGTGGATCATTTCTTTTTTTCTTTATTCAGTCCTATTTAAATCCATACATGATCTAGAAACTGAATCCACTATCAAATTAAATGTATATATTCCAGAGCATCCTGTAAAATGCATCTAATTTGCAAAAATGTAAATTAATTACATATAAAGATGATGTACCTGGCAAAAGAAAAAAATTTGATACCCACTCCATTGCATTTTTTTTCAAAACGCGAACACAAACGAAATTTGAAAAAATATTTCTATATAATATAATATATAATATAATATTGTTAATACTTATCCATATTTTGGCATACTTTTTTCAACATTTCGGCCGGTATCTCACGAATAAATGCTTCAATGTTAAGCGGGCTTGTCTGTATATACATAAGCTTTAACATAGCCTCACAAAAAATAGTCTAAAGACGTTAAATCGCACGATCTAGGCGAACTCGCGTCTCAATAAGCCCATTGTTATGCGTACTGTGTGGCATGTGGCACCGTCTTGTTGAAAGCACATGTCATGCAAGTCAAGCTCTTGCATTTTGGGCAAAAAAAAGTTGGATATCATCTCACGGTAGCGCTCATCATTCACAGTTACGTTACGATGCGCAGCATCTTTGAAGAAGTACGGTCCAATGATGCCACCAGCCCATAAACCGAACCAAACTGTGATTTTTTTGGATCCATTGGTGACTTTTGCAATGCTTCTGGCTGATCTTCACTCCAAAATCGACAATTCACATTGGAAGACAACATTGAAGCATTTAGTCGTGAGATACCGGCCGAAATGTTGGAAAGAGTATGCTAAAATTGGACTAACCGGATGGACCATTTGAGGCGCAGTCGTGGTAACATTTGCATGAAATAATCTTCAAACATTAAATTATATGGACCGTACTATCGATTCAAATAAAGGTTTCATGCATTTTTCTGTGTTTTATGTGTTTTTTTTTTTTGAAAAATTTTCCTATAGCTCATAAAAAATTGCCCGTTGTAATTTATTGCTTTACGAAAATATTAAGTTTTAATTGTTATGTGTAATATTTTTTATTTTATGTCGGTTTTTAATATAACAATATTTTTATGAAATAAAATAAATAAATTTTTTAACGCTATTTCTACCATGATTTTGTTTATGCCTATTTCGACCCAAACTTGTCTTTTGACACCTTTGCGATTAAATGCAAATAATTATGGACATAATTATTGAAACATATTCTAATCCTATTGTTCTTAAAAAACAATTAAATATAAAAATTATAACAGGGAAATCAGTGCACCGAAAATTTCTGGCATTTTCGAAAACTTGATAAACAGAATTTCACAGAGGTTACGTAGCAAAACATTTCGCAAAATTTCCTATTGCTCTGAATTTCCAAGGCTTGGTATAATAATACGAAGAGGAAAAATCTAAAAACAAACTATAGTTCAGTCCAAATACAGTAGCGAGCACAAAAGATGCAACTTTGGGTAAAATTATTTTTAAGTGCGATAATTTTAAAAAAATGGTGACCAGTTCAAAATATTTCTTTGGGTTATTAATCCCTACAGTTATAGATACCTATTATCAATAACATTATGTAAATATTTTTAATTAATGATATATTATTTTGTCATTTATTATAAAGAGTGCGAATTTCATGGGAGCAATAAAAATGCAACAGCATAAATTTTAATGTGTTTATTTAAATTAAATAGTAATTCTTACAAAAAAAAATCTTAAAATTAATATTTAGTGGCGTAGCCCTTATTTTTTATGACTTCTTGCAACCTAGAAGGCATAGAGTCGACTAAAGCTATTAATGTGTTAATGGATATTTTCTCCCATTCACTTTTCAAAATTTCTTCTAATTGCGTCTTATTTGACGGATGTTTCCTCTTAACTTCCCGATCTAATAGCTCCCATAGATTTTCTGTGGGGTTTAGATCGGGAGACTGTGATGGCCAATCCAAAACATTGACATCTTTGTCGCTTAAAAAGTTTCGAGCTAAGCGACTTGAGTGCTTTGGATCGTTATCCTGTTGGAATACGCTACCAGGATGCATTTTTTCCCCATTTTTCCTTCGATTTGAGTTAAGGGACCTACCCCATCACGGGAAGACGCACCTGTAAGTACGTGACGTAAAATCAATAATTTTTTTAAACATATCGTTCCTTACCCCACACCATTATTGATCCACCGCCATTTTTTACGGTTGGAAGTTGATATCTTGGAGAATATCTCTGTCCAGACGGTCTTCGAACAAAATTTATCCCATCGGAGCCAAACAAATTAAATTTGCTTTCATCACTCCACAAGACTTTAGCCCATTGTTCATTTGACCAATCCTTGTAACGTTTTGCAAATTCCAGGCGCTTCTTTTTATTGATTGCACTGATGAGAGGTTTCTTTGCGGGTCGTCTCGCATGCAAATTAGCCTCTTTCAACCTACGGCGAACAGTGTGAATGCCTATAGAGACTCCCATTTGCTCATTTGCGAAATTAGCAACGTCCACTGCGGTCTTTCGTGGATCTTTTTTAACCAGTGCAATCATCTGGCGGTTTTGGCGAGAGGTAGTTTTTCGAGGATTACCACTACCTGGTTTCCTTTCCACACTATTTCTGAAGGAAAATCGAGATTTAATCCGACATACGGTTGATTGATTTACGCCAAAGAGGTGTCCAACTTCACGCATGGATTTTCTTTCTTCTAAAGGTGGGATCACACGATTGACGCAATACACCAATTATTGGTATATTTTATACGTCAATCGTGTGATGTCACAACTTATTGGCTCATATATCAAATCACAACAATATTGTTCTTATTTTGCCCAATCAAATGCAACCCTGGTGCGACAATCATGTGAACGCTAGATAGGCAATCCTGCACAAATAAAAACGTTAAAAATACACCAATATTTATTGTGTTCTAGTGCGGCAATTAAAGACGACAATACGCGCCGATAATATTTTTTATTCAAATATTTTTTTGTAGCCGCATTTATTTTCGTAAGTAAAATAAGTTTTTATTCTTGTATATATGTATTGCAATTATAATTTACTTGCAGTTTTATTATGGAGTTGGATGACTGCACAGAACTTGATGTCCTGGATGACTGCACCCTCTCTCGGGTACCACAAACTCCTGTGCCAAAAAAAAAAAAACCAAATGTAACTTCATCTGGCACCTACAGTAGCATTAACGGTTTAATACAAGCTGTAGAGGAACACCCTTGTGTTTGGGAATACTCTATCCCAGACTATAAAGATCGAAACAAACGGGAGCAGGCATGGTGCGATATTAAAGACAATTGTCCTGGGCATACGGTGGAGGACTGCAAGGCCAAATGGGTCAATGTGAAAACGGCATTTCAAAATGTCAAAAAGAAAAATATAGCAAAGTCTGCACAGGGTTCTGAAAACATTCAGCCACATTGGACTGCAATGCAGTTTTATAATCGACGCAACGCATCAAAAAGTTCTTCCTCAGTGTCAACGTTAGATGCAGAAGAAACTCAGCCAGGCTGCAGTATGTCGCAAAATGTTTACCTACCTGAGACGGTAAATATAAACTAAGCTGACATGTTGCAGTGGGCAGTTAAGTGTTTAGGGGCGCAAGAAGACAATTGGCATGCAATAGGGATATATTTGGCATCATAAATGCGGGAAATTGCGAAGAAAAGGAAAAAGGCTGCCTACAAATTGCACTTCCAACTTGTTAAAACCGCAATGGAAGCAGCTTTGGAAGCTGAAGATGAAACCTGAATTTGAATTGAATCTGTTTAGGATATAATTTTTTTACGTTAGTTTATTAATTTTTAATACTGAAGTGTTCTTTTATTTTTTTGTTTTTTTTTTAATTATATTGAGGTGATATTGATTGTTTGAAATAAATATAGATTTATTTAAAATAAAAAAAATTATATGTATTTATATTGCCAGGGAAATTCATCAGTTGCTGACATAAAATATTGTTCTAGTTCCTTACATATAGCCTTTGCTTCATTACTTATGTAAGAGCTTGGAGTATTTTCTGTTCCACTTACTCCATCAATGTCTTTTGATATGCGCCATCAGTGCTTCTTTTTGTGAGCCACTCTCTGACTCTTAATATTTCTTTTATTCTTTCTTTCATTTTTTTCGTCTTCAAGTGCACAAACAATAACTGAAGCTGACGCAATTTTCTTTTTTTTTTTCAATAAACTCACTTTTTACCGAATGAATTAAAATTTTCTATATTTTTGTAAACAAAACAAATCTAGCACAACAGCTGTTTCTGATAGTTACCATATACTAGAACAATCGTGTAACTGCAAAGCGGCAATTATTGCCACTAAGCCGTTGTGCGTCAATTTACGACAATCAAATTTATATACGATAAGGCAATCATCTGACTGCAGAGAATTTGATTGGGAAAATTTCTTTATTGGGCCCATATTCAGCACAATAAAAATTGTATAAAATTGGCACATTGTGACAATCGCCAATCCCACCTTAAGGCTTTAATGATTGCAGTTTTGCTGTTTGCTTATTTAAGAAATTTTCAATTATAATTAAATAAATAACTTACTTTAACTATTTTTTTTTATGTTGCATTTTTTTTGCTCGCTAAAAATTTTCACTAATTCAATAATATTTAACTTTTTAAAGCAGAATTTGGAATAAACTGTGGTTACTTTGAAAACTTATAATTGAAAGAATTAACAGCAAAAGAAAATAGATAAATTAGTCACCGTTATTTTGAAACAGATCTTATTAAAGATCATATGGCACAGTGTTGCATTTTTTGTGCTCGCTACTGTATATGTTAGTATAGTTTATTTATATTTTTTATTTCTTGGTGTAAGATAGAAATAGGTGTATCATGTATACACATACTCATCCAGAATGAGTTGGAGGAAAATGATAACTAAATAAATTTAACAATTATTATATGAATTGTCAAAACATTAATTGAGAAAAAATGATTAAACTTTGAAATAAATTTCAAGTCAAAATTTTAAAAGGAGACTTTTTTGACACCTTTGGTAGAAATAGTGTTAAACAAAATTTTGTTTTTTGAGTGTAGAAGTTTTTGACTTTTGCAATGAGGGAATCCTATGAGTAGTTAGTACATACCTCATACCTATATAGAATAACGGGTAACAGAGCAGTTCTCGCAAGAAGCGTTCTTATAACAGGAGGAATAGAATATTTTACTGCCCACATATATATTCCTAAGCATGCCATGCATATGACCAACGACTGCCGACGCGAAAATTTCTTGTTGAAAGTAACAACAAAGTTTTTGCAAGCTTTTGTAAATTCAATCACTACATGGTCTATTTTATTTTTGAACGTTATTAATCAGGACTATATTACTATTACACAATTGATCAGAGAGAATTCTAAGGCTCAGTTACGGAATGTAACCGCAACAGTAAGAAACAGCTGATCGTTTTTGTTATGTATAAAGCAATATGAATGGTTATAGAAATGTAAAGAATATGCCTGCAATTATCGTCTTTTCAAATCAGTAGTTGCTGTCTAGGTCAAATAATCTGTGGATTCTTCATATAGGATGCTTTGCTACACGATTGCTTATAAATTGCCTCCAATCTCTTAACCGACTACAACTTTCATTTAAATCGACAGCACAAAAATGAATAAGTAAAATAATCGCACATATGTACTTCTTCTATTGCAATTTCACCACGATTCATATTTACATTTTATTTAAGATAATTACAACAGTTAACTGAAACTAGAAATATGAACTGATGTGGAATAGAATAGCATTCATATGTCCGTCTGCTTGTAACGTAATTCTCTAAGACAGCTTACAAACCATGTGGCATTTGTCGATTCATAACGTGTTATTTCAGAGCATTCTTTTTTGCTTGCAAATTATCTTTTAGTATTCTATTGTACTTGCGACGAATGCCAAGTTTTCAATACCAACTGCTTTTATAGTGTCCCAATTCATGACGCTCTCACCTTCATGGTTCACAGTTGAAATTAAATTTCTTTGTTTTGTTGCAGATTTGTTCCTGTAACATTTTTGCTCTACCAACGCCTTTAAATTGTTTATGCTACGTCAAAGTTTTCCTACTATATCTTTAGTTAACCTTGGTTTTCAAGTTCGAAAGTTATAACGTTTAATTTTGTCATAACACCCGATTGTCTGAAATCTTTCCATTAACTCAGGTTTGCTTTATAATGCGAAACTTGTAAATACAGCCATCATCTCTGAAGTATTGCATTCACAGCAGAATGTAATACTTCAGTTGGATATAGGTTGAACACAGTATTCCACCTGCTGGGTAATTGATCAAATCGAATTCTATGTCTAGAACTATTTTAATGGAAAGAATAATTTAAACGATTTTCAAAAGGATGAAATAATGACGAATATTGTGTTGATGACATGAGGAACGAAGTAGCAAATAGGCTAAAACACCTCTTTGATCCCACACGCAGTAGGGGAGATTTAAATGATCTCCCATTCCCAAGGCAGTTTAAGTTTAGATTAACGACATACCATATGTCTTGGTTAAGCAAATTTTAATATTACTTTATAAGGTATGCGGATATGCCCATATACATACCTTTCGCATTGAATTTAAAATAGGGAAAAATATTGAAAACTTATTGCAAACCAACGAATTTTAATAGGGTTTTTTGGTTGTCTGTATGGAATGTGATAAATGGGTGACGAGGCAAACTGCATTGATGAAAAAATTATACTTTCTATACTCTCCGCGCGTTGGTATGTGGAACTAATTTTTTTATTATTGCGATTTTTTTTGTAAAAAAAATAGTGCCAGTAATTTGATGTCACTGGTAGCTTCATTATTCGTAATAAGCTTCGTTTTTGATTCAAAATAATTTTTTTGAAATAATGCCAATTGTCGGTCCCATAGACCAACGCACGGGTATTGATATTTCACTTTTTGGCGCGGGTATAGGAAAGTTAAATAGTTTTTGAAAATATTTTTAAAAAAAGTAATGTAAAACATTAAGACGGTGTGTGCTATTCGCGTCTCATTTAAAAGCAGTTACAATACATAAAAGTTACAATACGTACAGTCTGTTACGCGTTTAACAAAGGTAAAAAATTTGGACTACAGGTATCCCTTCTACAACACGGTATCTCACAACACGATTTCACTCTAACACGATTAAAAAAATTTCCTAAAACCTCTTATAAGTTGGTACTTCTACAACACTATTTTTTTAAAGACTCATTACATAAGAAAATCATTACAATGGATTTTCGACATAACTGAACAAAATCTATTGATATAAAGGAAGCTTGGAGGCAATTTTCAATTAAAGACTGCATCGGTATCATATCTTTATAACTGAAAGAATTGAAAATTACAACATTGAATCGATGCAGGAAAAAGATATGGAGAAAATGAAATTGGGGGCATATTAGAAATTGCTAGGTAGATCGGAGGAGAAGGGTTTGTAGATGGCTATTGAAGGTGTGTAAGACTTATTAATGGAACAAGAAGTTGGGGAAGCAGAAATTGCATTCTAGCCCCAACTGAATAAAATTGATTCTAGCTTTGATGAAGATAATGAAGTTAATAATTTGACACTAAAAAAATTGCAGGAAGGATTAGACTTGGCCAAAAAATTGGAATTATTGTTCTTAGATGCAGACCCTTACTTTGAAAGGAGCCGAAAATTCAGAAGGGAATTACAAAATTGCCTATCACCATATCTAGAAATTTACAAGAAACTTGGACGGACAAGGAAACAAAGAATGATTAGGGATTTTTTTAAGATATTAGTCAACTGAAAAAACGAATTGAGCAGCGATGATGAAGAAAATTACTAAACTAAATTCATAGTATACATTTACGACGGGTTTTATTTGCTTTTTAGATATTTACGTGGATTTATATTTATTTTTCTAATATGTTTAATTGGGTTTTTATTTATTTTGTAATTTTTAATAGAAATACAGTTTCTTCTGTGGCATTAAAACATTTTTTTGGAACTTAACTCCAGTTTTTGTACCAGTTCTAGCCTCCTACAGCACGGTTTCACATAACACGTCATATTACAGGAACGTATCGACCGTGTTGTAGGAGGGACAGCTGTACTAGGCAAATGTACCATCTTTTTACTAAAAATAGCAGTAGTTTCTCGACAAAATCATATGATTTATATTTCCACGTTTGCGCTCGATAAAACATAATTGAATGAGACATCGCATTCATTATTTTAACTTTATTTTTATTGGTTAATATTTTTATTCCAATAATCTGTAATACCATTACATATTTGTTAGTTGACTATGAAATTATAGTACTATGTTTATAACGTAGTTCAAATCAAAAGCGGCGGAAAAGGCAAGGTATTCTAACCATCCATCATGGTTAAATAGCGATGTTAACCAGATTAAAAATGTAATCAATTGTCGAATGTTTTGTTTTTTGAAACCAGCTAGGATTTTAGAAGAATTTTATGTATAAGATTTACCCAATCCTTAATCCGATTCAAAATCATTTTACCATATTCACTCGATTTAGAAAAAAAAATCGGCTTCTAAAGGAAAAATATATAATTAAGCATATTACAGATAGGATTTATATAGTCTATGTAGACAAAATTTAATTCATCCAAAGCGATAGGATGATAGATACGAATTTCTATCGTCTACAACAAATGCATAATCCAAAAAAACTATAAAACTAATTCATCCAATAGTGAAATTAACCTTTTACAACGACAAAACAATAAGCAATCTTAATGGCAAAGATAAAAATTAGCCAGAAATACATTATTTGTGTTTTAATTTATGACATTAAGGATATAAACACATTCGACGCATGCTAAGCGGCATGGCAATTAATTATTTTAAAGGCCAAATTTTTTTTAACCAACATTAAACAGTCGATTACTTTCATTGTATGTTTCGCATGTTGAAATCCTATTGACAGCACTAACCCTTTCTGTGCCGCGAGCGTATCAGCGTTTTATTAGGCCTGTATGTGTCTTTTCTTAATAGGTTGCTGCTTTGCATTTGGCGTTTATAACATTATTTCTCTTAACAATATCTTAAAATAATGTATTTCAATAAAAAAAAATTCATTACATATTTATATGCATATGTGTATGTTTGTATGTGTAAACTTTAAATTCATAACTTCATTCTTTTTTAAATTCTAATTATTCTGAATTATTTTGAAATTTACTTGCAGTTTGTATGCCATAAAATAATTTACTTTTACTGAAGTTTTTTTTAATACATATTAATGTGCATTCTATACATACAACGGTATAACAAGTCAAAAGTATTTTCATAACAAATTTCCAAATACCGGAGTTTCTAAAATTTGTTCTGTAGCGGGCATAAAACGTTTCTTCAAATGTTTCTTTTGAAGACCTCAACTGATATACGATATAAACTAACAATAAAATCAAAAGTATTTCTCTTTCTTTCGTAATACATAATCTTTGTTGTTTCTGTTTAAGTGTAAAATCATTAAATAAAAAAAAAAAAATAAATGAGAAATACATAAAAATATTTAAATGTTTTCAATCAACATGTCGATCAGTTTGATTTGATTGATTCCCTTTAAGCTAAATGAAATCCCTATAATTCGTGTCTTTAAATTCGATTCTCAGCGTTCACATAAAATACCATCTGTATAAAGATTTATTAAAGAAAAGAAAAAAACAACAAAAAAAAAGACTTGTTGATCATTAAAATACGAAAAAAATTGTACGTATACGAAAAAGCAATGCATCGTTATTAACCAACGGATTAAAAACGAAGAAATTATTTACGATTTTATTTTTGATATTAAAGTGTATGAAAACAACACAATTTTATGATCATTAGCAGTCAAAAAATAAAAAAAATATTTAGATTATTACCATCATTAAAATCTATACAAAACGATTCCAATTGATTGATTTTCGACATTCAAATCTACTCGCCTATAGAAACAATTCATTTCACCGAATAATTATTATTTACGAGGTGCTTGTATAAAAGAATACGAATGATCAATTATCGCTTTGAAAATTCTCATCGATACACTAACATAATATAAGACGATGAGCAGCCGCAAGAAAACTAACTTATGCCTTACAGTAAAGATCACATGTTTAGCAGTAAAAAAAATCTGTTTATAACAATTTACATCCAATTCAAAATTTCAACACAATGCACAACAAGAGATCTTAAAATAAATTTATAATGTACTAATTAAAAAAAAAATAAGAAGAAGAACCTTAAATAGAATACTTCTTCAAAATATTCACGATATTATACCACTCATCCAATGCTATAAATACTGCCACATCTGTAAATAATTTCGAATACCAAAAAAGTTTGAAAAATTATTGTAGTAAATATTTAAAGGAAATCTTGTTATTATAATTGAATTTTTTATTTTTTTAGTAACTGATGGCCTTAGCAGCTAGTGCTCTTTAACTATATATAATTCTTGGATTAATTCCTTGATTTATATCAATAAATAATAATAATATTTTTATTAATTCAAGTAGATAATATTTAATATGATTTCTTTGCAATATCATATATATTGCTTGACTTTGTGATCAGATTTTCAAAAGAACTACAGAATACTGAGAATTACGTTTTGAATTAGATAGATGAGTATATTCAGTGAGTAGATAGTTTCTCTTTGGCAAAAGCACAGTTTTCAATTTTTAAATTGGTATCATGAAATTTGACACAAGTTTCAATCTAAAACGGTGTTTATTTGTGCGGTTAAATATCTACAAGTTGACGACCAGGGATTATAGTTACTTACTTACTTACTTAACCGGCCATTAACAACCCTATTAACAGATGTCGGACTGCCTTAAGACATTCTTCCAGGCGCCTCTGCTTCTTACACGCCTACCCCAGTTGCTCACATCAATCGATCCTTCCACCACAAATAAGGTCTTCCTCTAAATCGACTTCCGCAAATCTCCCCATCAAATACCCGTCGCGACGCAGCATCTTCTTCCATTCGAATGACATGACCAAGCTAGCGCAGCCGCTGAATGTTAATACGCTGCACAACGCTGGGGAGTTCATCCAGCCATCGCATTGAACCAAAGATCTAGTCTATGCTTCAGTGCCATAAAGAAGCACAGGGCGGATGAGGTTGTTGTAGAGTACTTGTTTTGTTGTACAAGAGAGATCTTCTCTACTCAATTGTGTATTGAGACCTTAGTAGCACCTGTTGACAAGAACGATCCTCGCTCCAAACTGACTTAATTTTCGATTGTAACGACGGAGCCAAGATAAATAAATTCATTGATTACATCGAAAGTATGTATAGCTATCGATCGCATATACTTCGTTTTGCCCTCTTTTACTACCAGACCCATCCTTATAGACTCCCGTTTATTAATATTAAAGGTAGTAGTAACTTCTCGCTTGGAACGCCCAGTGATGTCAATGTCGTCAGCGTGCGCAAGCAACTAGATGCCTTTTTGATAAATAATGCCATTGTGATGCCCGCCTTCCGCAAAACACTCTCCATATCGAAGTTGTAGAGGCCCCATGATAAAGGATAATTTTGTCTGATACTTCGCACGGTGTGAAAAGGTTCTGGGGAGTACCTTGACGGATGCTCAACGTCATCCTGCGTAGCCTTATCAGCTTCGCAGGTATACTGAGCTCAGACATTGTGGTAAACACGATACCTAACGTTCTCGTCTTTCCTGCTCCCTCTTCTTGCATCTGAGAAGATATCTCTCATCCCTTCTCCTCGCTCTAAGGACCTCTGAATGTACTCACATCTAGTATATTGAAGACGTGCCTTCCCTCAATCACAATATGATCAATCAGGTTGGACGTTGATCGACCGGAGCATACTACCAAGTTACGCGAAATCAACCAGCCTCATACCATTGGAGGTAGTGTTCGCATGTTCCCGTGAACGATTTTTGCGACATGTGCTGGGAACTTTATCATATACGTCCTCGAGCTTAGCGTTGAAGCGTCTTTAACCACATCGTACTTTTTATTTCAGGGCGTGAGCACAAAAAAATCTGATATTATAAAATTTTGCCCTGATGCGAATTGTCACAGGAGTGAACCCAGAGACAACATGTTAAGCAGACAAAGTACATATGACACGATATAAGCCTCTTGAATCCTTGTCCTATCCATAGCAGTGATGTCCGTCCTGCACTTCATGAGAAAAGAAAGGAAAAGGATGTTATATGTGCCTATTCCTAAATCATTGTCGTTTAAGCGTTTGCCGTGGCGTCAACTTTTGAGGGGATTTTTATAAAGGCTCGTGTTTTGGTTTTCATTGGATTATATTATTACGTGGTGACTTCGCCGTCACGTTGACCACAGTCACAAACTTCGCCGATATACCGACATTTTTCCAAACCAACACTATTGAATTAAGTTTGGTTCAGTCGCTGTACTTAATTAATGCGTATCAACTGAGCAATTTATCGTAAATCGTTATCTTCCGCTGTAATACGTATATAGTCGGCTAAACTCCATTGCGTATATTACACAGACAGAATGCTCTGAGTGTATATGTACGAATGTTATCTGACTAGATTTTCGCATAAACACCAATTTGTACGCCCAAGTTGACAACCATTCACTTCGAGCCCACGAAAAATCGACATAAAACTTTTGTAAGTTCAAATTCTCAGTCTTCAGCAATTGCTAATTACTATTTAAAGCTTAATCTCTCATCTATCAGCACCCCTAGGTTGTTTTCTGTGAAGTTATCACGCGTCCATCAATATACTATGGTAGCTGCATTTTTACACTTCGGTTTTAGAATAATAAGGGAAGATTAAATTTTAACGAGCACCGAGCATCTGTAGTGTCTATCGCAAACCTGCCTCCAAGGAACCCAAACTGTTTTAGTTGATACCAAGCTAGAAATATCTCGAGACAGAGTAATATAGTTATAAACGTGGTTTTAATACATCAACACTTGTAGTAAGGGCATGAATACATTACACGGCGAGACAGTGAAAATACACCCGAGTAATTCAGCCACGTTATCCAGTTAGTTAAGTAGATCTCAAAAATAGCGTTTTTATATTTGTCGAAAAAAAATATAAATTGACACATCTTGTGATAAACAATCAAGATCATTTAAAAATTCTAAAAATTTTTGAACTAAAAGATCATTGGATGAGATAAATATATAAAAAATATCACTCGCCTGTTAGACTCTTTAAATAATAACTACGGTAATTCTTGTCCGTTTTGGTCACATGATATTTCTATCTCTTCACAAGAGAATAGACTTTAAGAATATTATCACTTATCCTTTATGCTTTTATTAAAGTTTGATGCTATATTTTTCAAGTTTATCTTATGAAACCTCATAGCATATTAAGTCAAATAATAGATACATGTATCCATCTCTCGCCTTTCCAACAACATTTAAATTTTTGACATCAATCAGAAATGTTTGAGGCTAAAAAAAACTGTTTTTGTCAAATAAAAAAATTTTGAAGGATTAAAGAAATATAAAAAAAAAATATTTTTGAGATCTACTCAAAGAAACTCACAACCTACACTATGTCATTATCCGGGTGTATTTAATTTTTTTATTTTGTCGCATAGTGTCAAGTGAGTGGCTATCATCAGATCTTATCTTATAAACTATAATTTTAATGACTCTTTCTAACAGAATTATACTCTCTAGTACAGCGATACTAATCAATAGCAATCATCTGGATCCTAATGCTGGTCCATTTTTAAGCAAGAGCACTAATATCAAATCTCTGTTAGCTAGAGGCTAACGAATCACTGCAACGGATATTGGAAACAGTAGGTGCAACCCAAAAATGATGAACTAAAATTTATTTATTTATTTAAGAATTACAATACAATTACAAATTATATTATAATCATGTACGAGCTGAGTAACTTCGACCATATGCCCGGTGTAGTGTCACAGACCAGAGCCTCTGGTGGGAATCGAACCCACGACCCTCACGCTAATAGTCTAGCACACTTCCCACTAGACTACCAGGGCGCTCGATGAACTAAAAATTACGCTATCACGCACACAAAATTAAAACTTTTTGCGCATTTTAAATCAATGACGTCACGAAAATTGTTTTCATTGTTTTCCTATTGGCTAATGATAATGTAAGTTACATTGCAGGGCTGCCAACTACTTTCGCGTAGTGCATACACTTTTCAGAAGAAATGTTCATTTTCATATATGAAAAAGACTTGGAAACCTTTAAAATAGCCCAACAACGTCATCTAACGTGAAATCATGCGCAAGGCATAATCTTTAGTTTATCATTCTTGGGTGCCATCCAACTTTTTCAATACAAGGTTGGTACAAGTGATCACTTTAAAATTTACAAGTGATTCAAGCTCAATCAGATTTAAGACTGGAGATGTGTACTTAAATTTTAACTCACGAACATAATATGAATCTTAGTCTCTTTTTTATTTCTGAAGGAGATGCCTGTAATTTGTATAAATGGCCTAATCTAAATGAATCTAGACATCTACCGACAACTATAGTACATGAGGGACATATTTTTCATTAAAACAAAATATTTTCAAGTTTCAATATATTCAAAATGATTTGGGCAAAGAAAGGAAATAAATTTGATAAAGTTAATACTTCGACAATATTAACACGTTGCTCATTGAAAAGGTACTTCCTAAGACCTAGAAACTACACAACCTCTTCACTGGTCAGATAAAGACCCCTTAGGAATTCAAAATTGCTGTATTCGATCTTCACATTGAGGTACGTAAACCTTTCTTGTCTGGTTATTGTTTTAAGGGAAATCATTAGAGAAGAATAGGTTGTCTATAATTTATAAAGTTCAAAGTCTAGTCACAAAACAATAAAAAAATTATAGTGATCCTATGAGCATATGGCAACTGACGAAATAATTTTCCTTAAAAATAAAGTGGCTTAGATATGACTGTATGAGTGGTTCTACGGCATTTGTTAATTGTGAATATAGGAACATAATCATTCTAATGACAGTGTGAGGTTGAGCGGGGAAGCAGTAAAACAAAATATTTATCGAGATGTCGGGTAAATTAAGAACAAAATAATTAAATAATCAAACATTATTTATTCGTGTACATAAACAAACCTTCGTGTGGATCAAGTAAAAAACTATTTTTTTTTCTATTGTTTATAGTTCACAAATATGGTTTATACACTTAAACTAAACTTATATCTAAACTTAAGAGTAGAGTGGCCAGCGTGAACATATAGCATTTTGCTTTAACCACTTACACATACATGAACGCCGAAGCAGTAATAAAATATTAAGAATAATCAATAAAATATTAAATCTGTGGCAATAAATAATAATAGCTTAAGTCAACATAAGTGTTTTTTTTTTCATTTTATTACGAATTCATATTCTTTTCTTCAGGATCTATCACTCAGCTATATTTCATGTATCAAATGCCATTATTAATAACATTTTACGCATTTATATTTTAACTTAACTTAAACACTATTTATTTTAGGCAAAAACCTTAATATTTCTAAACACGAAACTTCGACTAAAGCTATTATTATTTAATGCCACAGAAATATTTTCTTAATCGGCGACGAAGCATCCGTTAAAAGTTTATAAAATTTAAATTCAATTTAATGAATTGGCGTTCACTTTTATTGTAGTGTTTTATATGAAAACACTTCATAAATAATACAACTTTTATTACTTTACACATTGTAGGTATTCAGTATCTCTTAAAAAGTAATTAAATTGTAGACTATAAAAAGTAAACTGATTTTGATTTCATAGTCAATAAATGAGTGAAAATGAAAATCGTATACCCTAATCGCCCGTACTAATAAATCTCTATGTTTGTTTTTTTATTTTATTTTCTTAATTTTTTTTTTTTTTTACCAATAAATTGTGTTGCTTTGCTAGCAACTGACGCAATCGTATCATTTGACGCAACCCGATAAATTAATAGAAATTAACGTACATGCATGTATGTATGTATGATCCAAGTAAAGATTTCAGTCAGTAGCATAAACAAAACAGAATCAACACTATCTCACCTCCCACTAAAATTTGATACATAAGATTTAAATTTTGTTTTTTGTTACAACAAGTCACCTGTCAAAACAAATAAATCGAATTCGAAAAAGGCAGCAAAATCCAACAAATTAAAAGTGATAGAATGATGAAATAAAATGAATGAAAATCTAAATAAATTTGAAAAAAGAAAATATTTTTCTGTTTATATTTTTGATAAAATGATAAAATTGCTTTGTGAATAATTTAAAAATAAACTCAAAAGGCGTGTATCGATTAATAAAAATGAATACAAACGAAATGCAAACAACAATGATAAATAAAAATGTTTTTTTTTTGTTTTGTTTTTAATCTTGAAATATTTCGTGATATAAAACGGACAGCAGCAACTGCAAATGTTAAAAACAATGTTGTTTCCATTTTTATTTAATTTTCTTTATATTTTCTATTATTATCCAAAGATACAACAAATGGAACAGAAACGAAACAAAAAAGAAAAATATAAAAACACTGTATAATATTAGATGATTTATAATACCCTTCATTATAGGTGATATGAATTTATATATACAATATATATATATATATATATATATATGATAAAAATATATATATATATATATTCAATTAAAGTCATTAGGGTAAAACATAAAAACACTCATTCTATTCATTAACGTCTGAATTTATTACTTAAGTCTTCACATTATGAAGTTTGAATTTTAAATAAATATTTTATTTAGATATATTTTCACCACATTTATATTTCATTTCATTTCAGCGTTGTCAACTATAAATTTTCAAAAAACTCCAAACTCGTTAAAAAAAACGCGTAATTTTGACAAAAAAGCACTAAAACTTTATAATATTTATTTTAATTATATCACCATTTTATATAATTAGTAAAAAAATTTAAAAACCAAAATTAATATTATTTATTTAACTCCAGCAATAATAAGGAAAAGAGTTTTTGTTCTATTTATTTGCTTATTTATTATATGATTGTTCAAAAAGTATAAAATATTATACTTTGTATTAATTTATTTTTCAAAACAAATAATTTTTTATTTCTTTTATTGGTTTAAAAAACTTTTTCGTGTATTAACAAGTTTTTTATGTGGTTGCAAATATAATGTATTTCAAACAACTTATAAAGAGTTGCATTTCAAAGTACAGTCAAACGCGGTTATAACGAACTCCGTAGGACCAGAAAAAATAGTTCGTAATAAACGAGGTGAAGTCATAGAAGAAAATATAAAAATACTTATGTCCACTTAAGCTATTGTCATTTATTGCCACATATATATTACAACAATTCTTTAATTAATTTAACTAATCTCAAAAATTTCAAAAGTAGTAGAAAATGCTCGTGATTATATTCATCAATTCACATGCACACGCACTTTAACATTGTTGTTTGTGAATATTGTTTACTCTTGTTACTCATTCTAAAGCCGAAAGTGCATACCATCCGTATCATACGCCTTGTGTTGCAAGCGATTCGTGTATTCTATGCAGTTTTTATTGCAAGTTATACACAATGCGTTTTATGCGAGTGGTTTTTTGTTTCGATCAACAATAAATAAGCAAGCAAGAATACTTTTGAGAAAAATAGAAAATCAAGTTGTGATTTTAAACGAATTTTTGTCGTTAATTACAAATTGATGAGTTTACATATGTGATATTTTGTGCTGTTAAGCCTTGCGGTAATCGTCAAAAGAACACAAGACGAGTGTTTTCAGTTATTTGATGCTGCATTTTTCTTATTTACAAATTAATAAACTCAAAAGAGTACATAAAAAAATAAACAACTAGTATACATATTTTGTTTTTCAAAGAAATGTTTTAAAAAATGTATTTTAATGTATTTTCTTCTTAAAATAGTATTAAACTTTATTATGAAACATGTTTTGATTAATATTTTTATAATGCAAAAAGAAAATTTTAAATAGTAATGCAATATTTAAAGTTTAAACAACTGCTGACTTTTTCCATCAGTGCATGACAAACAGGTTACTTTATCGTCGTCGCATAACACGCATGGAAAAGTAGAAAGTAAACCTACTTGATGCTTTCTACGCGTTTTCTTCTGTAACTTGTCATAAACAATTACACTGGATCTACTTTTTTCACATACGCATGTAATGCAACGAAGCATGAAACGGATGGTATGAACTTTCGGCTTAAAGATTATTATTTAAGAGATGAGAATAAAAAGCTTTAGATGAGTACAGGCAACCCTCCTATCACGCGGTGAGTGCGTACAGCGCAATAAATTTATTGCTCTAGTGCAGTATTAAAACTTAAATGAAAGCATATAATATATAATGTTACACATAGCGAAACGATCTAATATCGTTTAACATTAACGAAAATGAGAAATGCGTACACAATACACATGACACGAATACACACTAACACATACGTCGAACTTAGTATAAGCAAACTAGCAACAACAAGCATGAGAGTAAAAGGGATGGACAAGTAAGAAGATGCGACAACTAATAATGTAGTAGCTATAGAATTCTCTAGAAGGCGCGAACGCGAACCTTCTACTTCGAGAACCATCATCAGACTCACAATGTAACCAGTGACGTCAATTATGACGTTTGAAAAACGCTAAAATCAGCAGTTTTAACCCTCCCCGTAGAGGGAGAAAAAAGATGTTAAAAGTTTTAGCGAAACAAATGTGTTAGAAGCAACAGATATACAGAGTGAAAACTGGCGGATAAAGTGAAAAATTTAAATGTAAACAAACATTTATTTTGAGTTAAAAAAGGGCAAATTTGGAGTATCTTGTAATTTCTTCAATGAAAATGTTAAAAATATGTAAATAGTTAATTATTAATCGATTTGTATGTTGTGAAGGCGTTCGCATATAAAAGTGCAAGAGAAAGCAGACAACCAGTTCAGTGTAAATGTTACATTGTGGTGTAAATTCAGTCAGCCTTGTGTGCAGTTGCGTATAAACTAATCAGACAAGTTGTGTCCGTTAATTTTATACATGAGTGGCCAGACCTTTAGTTTAAAGTCGACTCCGAACGACAGTTTTCAAGAAGCTTTTCATGGCAATTTTATTTACTCTCTGAGTTTTTGCCAGAAATCTGCTGAGAGGAAGTCGTCGAAAAAATATTTTCGTTTTGCTATCTGACCTGGAGTTTGAACTCTAGCCTTCAGTCTAATAAGGCAACATTATTTCTACTATACTACGACGACTTCAAACTGAATCGCAATGGCCGATTTTGTTATTAAACGCAGTGCTGTCCAATCGGAAACTGGAAATGATAATCTTGTTTGAGTTGATAGCTATTCTGAACCAACCTCACGTAAGCGATTACGTACGAAATCTGATGACGATAGCAAAAATAATTTCTGTTATTTTCATCATCACATTGGATGATTATTAGTTTGTTTAAATTACCTTTAAGGATCGGTGAATGTATCATTTGTTAATCGACTTATATTATTTTTTTGACTTCCTGAACTACAATAATTTTAAATTTATGTTACTTTTTTATAAGATTTGAATCGCTTTTAATTTTATGAAATAAAATATGTATTAATGCTAATAAAAATTTTATTTAGTTTTTTATAAAGACTCTCGTATTAATTTTTTCCTACGAATTATATGTTTTTACATTTTTTGAAGGATGTGGAACAAATCCCCTTCTTTTCTATGTACTTCATGTCATTTTTTACACGAGTTTTTCTGGAACGTATCTACCGTGTAAAAAGAGAATTAAGCGTACATGACAAGAAACGATGACATTGTTACAACATAAATTATATAAATATAATTTTAAAATGTACATTTAAATTGAATTTTCTTTTTAAAAAGTTATGACACCTCAGTATCCACAAAAGTTTCGAAACGAAAGTCCAGAAGACTGGCACTATCTTTTTGAAAATACCTAATTTTGTTTGTAAATTATTAAACATAATTAAAAAACTATTCAATAAAAATATGTGTAGTTATTTACATTTTATTTTAATTATTTACATTTTGTTTCATTCAACGTTAATTTAATATTTTCAAACTATTTATTTGGCGGGTTTCTGACGGATTAAAAATTGAATTTAGCGGTTTCTGGCGATTTTTAAAGCCCAATTTGACGGGAAATTTTGAAAAAAAATTGGCAACACTGGTGTTTACTTGAGCAGAAGTGTTGTGCTTACAAAAAGGTTGTAAGCAGAGAATAACGAACAATTGCTGTCGAACGAGCACATACTGTTACAGTTATTGTTGTGTATTTATAAGTTTGGACAATGACATATAAAAGTAGTGTGATCAATAAAGAGTTTCATTAAAATAAACACATATTTGTTTTTACTTGGTTTGCAATCAACGAACTCATACATAAACGTTTTTAAAACGGTAAAAACGGGGTTGAACTGATTTTAATTTAATAAGAATCTTCAAAAAAATTATAAAATCGCATTAAAATATGTTTTGCCATATATAAGCTGCGAATAAGTGCAGTTACTTATCAACAATACTCTTACAATTTTTTCTTACAGGGAAGACTACGAAAGGTAAAATAAAAATAATAACAATAAATCGAAGAGTAAATCCTCGGAGAAAACAGACAAAAGAAATGGAATTTAGGATTGGGAATTTGATCTTCGCGTTAAAAAGCATTGCGAAATAAACAGTGCGAACAATTAAAGTATATTGTTAATATTATAATTTACATAGCACAACAAGATATGAATCTTATAAGTGACAGTGCTATGTTTGAAATCATTAAGTTATAAAAAAATTAATATTGAAACAAAACAAATTAACTAGAATATAAAAAATGAATATAATTAATATTAAGTTAAAATATAAAGAAATTTAAAACACTAACAATACTGTAGATGTAAATAAGATGGTTGAAAAATAATTAAAAAATGTTACTATTTAGAAAAAAAAGAGATTAAAAAACTAGGAATATAACCGATATAAACCTATAAAACAAATCACAAATCCTAAAAAATTTTGCCTATGAAAATAATTTAAATAAATCGTTTTTGAACGCATTTGCATTGCGTAGATTCTGGATGTAATTTGTTAGGGAATTCCAAAAACTAGTGGTGTGTATAAAAAATTGTCTCTGAGATAAAATAGTCTTGAATCGTTGCTGAATAATCTTCCTACCTCGATAGCAAATTTATTAAATTAAATTATTTTATGAAGTAAAATAAGGCATTTAATTTTCAAGATATCATCAAATTTTACATTAAGAATCCGGCAGGCCAAATGAGAAATGAGACGACGCCCTTTGTGAAATACATATCTATCATGAACGTTACAGTGAACCAAGACGTCCGGTAGATCATTTATATATACACACAACAACAGAGGTCCAAGTATTGACCCCTGGGGAACACCCCTACTAATATTAAGTGGATCTGAGATTTTGCCATTAACATGAACTTTCTAAAATCTATTTAGCAAATAAGAATAAATAAGATTATAGGCAGAATTTGTGAAATAAAACAGTTTCCGGAGCTTTTTCAACAGAACTTTGTGATCGACTGTGTCAAACTGTGTGATCAAGCAGAACCAAAAACGCTACACTATTTACAAATAGTTTCAACCTAAGATCTTTAACAACATTTATAAGGGCAGTACAACTTCTACCTTTCATAAATCCCGGCTGACTAAGAGTAAAATAATTGTGGTTCTCCAGATAATCAATGACTTGTTTGGCCATTATATTTTCCATTAGCTTGGACAAAAAAGGAAGGATAGCAATTGGCCTGAACTTGTTGTTCGTTTTGGGAATGGGAATGATTTTTGCCAGTTTCCAATGTTCAGGAAAAGTGGATTTCGTGAGAACTGTATTGAACAAGTGAGTATAGTATGGCAAAAGTTTAGGTGTCAGAGCTTTCAAGAATAAAGGATCTAAATCATCAGCACCAACCGCATTCGGTTTCACAGCTGAAATACATTCCAAAACGTAATAAAGATCATCATAGAACTTACCGGTAAAAGTTGGAATCTTAGAATTTACGAACTGGTCATTAACCATATTCACGTCAACATCAATATCCGTTCCAGGTCTCTTTCGACCAATTCCTATTTCACGAATTACATTCCATTTAGACCTATTGTCCATTGCTTTAAAAATCCTTCTACCATAAAACAATGCCTTGGCAATTCTTATGCGGTTGGTAACTTCCGTCTGTCCGAATTTATAAAGCCTTTAAATCATCAGTCCTCTTCCAACCCCTGTAAGCATTGTCCCTCCTTCTAATGAGTGCCTTTATCTCCGAATTAAACCACGGCTGTTGTTTAGGCATGATGCATTTGGTTCTGACAGGAACGCATCTGTCATAGATCAAACGTACCTTCTGCTGAATAAATGATACTTGGTCATTCACATTTCCCAGTGTATATACCTGGTCCCAAGATACGTCATTCAATTCAATATTCAGACTCGCATAATCCATGTTCCTGAAATCACGATATGTAATAAATTTGTCCACAGCACAAGTTACAGGTGTATTGTAATTAAGGAAGAGAAGATCACGGCTAGAGAAACAAAAAGCTAAAATTTGGTCATATAACTGTACCCTTTCAATATGGTTCACAAATACAAGGTCAATCAAACTACAAGACGTCGACTGGAAGTGTGTAACTGTCGAAACATTTACAGGACTGAGATGAAGTGAAAGCATTGGTCCAATAAGTGGATTATCAAAAAAATATGATCAGACTCAAGTCAAGAAATCAAACGAATTGCAATCATCTGCTACTACGCTGAATAATTGTAAAACTATCAAAAATATTTCATATGGTAACATTGTTTTTAGAGAACAATTGTTCGAAGTTGGTAAATCTTATTGGAACAAACTCTCAAAAAACTGAACTTGTTTCGGACCAAAATGCTTGAATGGGTGAATCCAGCTAAATTGCAAACACTGAATCCTCAAAAACATATCCGTTTCAAAAACTAACAATATGTTCATTGCTTATATATACTGAATTTAATAAAATGTGTGCATTCATTCGACTGCCATAGTTGCCAAGTGGCACACAGAAAGCCTTCACTCACACATAAATCCAGAAGTCTCATCAATCATTGCCGAAGTAAGTGGCTTTCGAGTGTGACTGAATCAAGCGACAAGGTCTGGTGTCATATTCTTAATAATTAATTTTAAATTCGGTGCAACTCTTTGGTTAATTTTTAATTTAAGAAAACATAGTATTTTTAATTCTTTTAAAATTTTGATGAAATAGTGACACCATAATAGTGTATGCTAGACAAAGTATATTTTTATAAAATGTATTTATAAATTATTATATTATGAATTACGACGAAGATGAAATTGATTGAATGCAACTAAATGCAACAACCCTGCAAGCAATTGAGTGAAAGATCTGTGGGACAAGCAAGACAGCTTGAAGAAGGCAACAGTGAAGTTGACGATAAAAGAGCTCCAAATATATGAATAAATAAATATATGAATGAATAAATATAAGATTTATAAGAATATTTTTTTGTGAATTGAGCTGCTTAAAACATTTTTTTTTTTCGTTTTCTTATGGTTAAAACTCAATATTTTAATATGTATTCAAATTTTTATGCTTCTAATATTAGTAATTTGTTGTTGTAATTACAATTAGTACATTAGCATTAAGGAGAGGAGTGTTTCGTCCATAGAAAAAGGGAATAAATTTAAATACCTCTTATCTCAATTTCTAAAACTGACAGTAATTCAATAAATTTGATTCAAAAAGGGTATTCGAAATACCTGCTTTTGTTGTTGTACAATTGGAGAAGATGGTGGTGTAGATTTTGGTGTAACCAAGAAGAGCAATGGGATTGTTTTGGTGAATTAGCCTGTCTAAATAGTTTTTCACTGCAACTTCTTATTTCGCACTTAGGAATTGAAAGGTCATTATTAATAGGAAAGCTAGGTACAAACCAAGGAGGGTTGACAATGAATCGCAGTATCTTCGACTGATATCGTTAAGGTATTTCAATATTCGAATTGCTGGCCGTTCGCCAAAGTTGAATTTTATAGATCCCCAACTGGTTTTAGGATAGTTTTGTAAATCAGTACTTTTTTTCTTAAGCCCTAATTTGTTTGATCCTAATATCCAGAATAGACATTTTGTTTTTATATATAACTGTTGCTTTTTAATTTTAATATAGGTGTGCCATGTTAACCTCCTGCCGATATGCAATCCTAAATATTTTACGCGCTTACTTTAAGTACATAACATTAATAAATTTTTCATAAGACCATAATTCTGATGTATTTTTTTCGTCTAACAGAATTCCAAATGTGAAGTTATGATCACTCGCTTCAACGTGAAACTCAGTATTGTCATGTTTAATCTTCTCGGGAATTTTGCCAGCACCCAATTTTTTTTATCAGCTCTTGTAGGACCAAATTATTTTTTAATTTTTTGCCGTTTCTGTATAAATTATATTAAAGTGTGTAGAAAAATTAAAAAAAAATGTAAGACTAATAAGAAGTGTGTGTGTCCGGTAGTCTAGCAGGAAGAGTGCAAGACTATTAATGTGAGGTAGGTTCGTAGGTTTAATCCTAATATTTATTATAAATCTTTTTGTAAGTCTGTTTGTTTGTTAGTTGTTTGTTTGTTAGTCAATCACGCCTGAACGTCTGGACCGATTTTCTTGAAATTTGAGATATAGATCGGTCTTTTGTCGATGCAGGTTATAAATCTTTTCAAAATTTTGACCAAAAGTGGAGAAAAGACGGGAAAAATGGTAATAGGTAAATTTTACGCTTTTTTTGGTTAAGTTCCTAAATGTTTGTTGGTTAGTTCGTTCGCCAATCACGCCTGGACCGATTTTCTTGAAATTTGGCATATAGATCGAGCTTTTACCGGTGCAGGTTATAGGCTATAAATCTTTTTAAAATTTTGACCAAAAGGGGAGCAAAAATGGGACAAATGGAGAAAAAATGATAATAGGTAGTTTTTTACGATTTAACTTGGAGGTATTCCATTTCTAAAGTTGAACCAAAAGTGGTTCAAAAAGAGGGAAAGGGGGCCGAAAACAGGCAAATTCAGTGCAAGTTATCTTAATCCGAAGATATATTATCAATCTTTCTGTAAATCTGTTTTTTTGTTTGTTTGTCAGCCAATTACGCATGAACGTCTAGACCGATTTTCTTGAAATTTGGGATATAGATCGAGCTTTTGTCGGTGCAGGTTACAGGCTATAAATCTTTTCAAAATTTTGATCAAAACTGGAGTAAAAATGGGACAAAGGGAAAAAATGGGGCAAAAATTAATACTTTTATGCATAAATGCTGTATTTTATTTGTTTTAAAGGTATTTTTTACAATTTAGCTTGGTTAAGTTTCCCAAATAGCTATTGGAGTTATTCTGTTTAAAAAGTTGGACCAAAAGGGATCCAGAAAGGGGAAAAGGGACGAAAAACAGGCAAATTGCATATATTTATCTTTAGGACTTAGAGTATTCAAAAAACCGAGTTGTTTGATAAACCGGTCTCCGAATAATTTGAAAAATTACATTTTTATAACCCGCGCAACGCTGTGTACAATCTGCTAGTCTATATATATATAAAAATGAATGAGTGTTTGTTAGTTTGTATTTATGTAGGTTTGAGCGTTACAGACGACTAAACGGCTGAACCGATTTTTTTTGAAATTTTCACAGTATTTTCCTGTATGTCTGGAAGGAGTGATAGGCTACTTTTTATTTTGATATTTCAAATGAGCGAGGTGCCACGCCCATATATGCAACATTACCTGCTATGTAAGGTAATAAAATGGGTATATTGGAGAAACTATAACAGCCAGATACCTAAAATTTTTGTACAAGTAACTATTACAATATAAATATTTTGGACAAAAATGGGCTAACTAGCAATAGTGGATATGGCACTTCCCATATAAAGTAAATACGAAAATCTGTGTATCTAAAAAACAGTAAAAATATAAATATTTTGAACAAAAATAGGGAGTTCAACAAAAGCGGGCGTGGCACCTCCCATATAAACTAATTATTAAAATCTGCCTATTTAGAAAATGATAACAGAGTCCCCAATTTCGTATTTCAGCTATAGTAAGGTGGTACCTCTCACGTGAAGTAATTACAAAAATTTGTATATGCTTATCTATATATAAAAATGAATGTGTGTTTGTTTGTATGTTTGAACGTTATACACAACTAGATGGTTAAACCAATTTTCATGAAATTTTCACAGTATCTTCCTGTATGTCTGGAAGGAGTTATCGGCTATTTCTTATTTTAAAATTTCAAGTAGACAATTTGCGACGCCCACATATACTACATTACCTACTACTGTAAGCTAATAACAAGATATATATAAATGTATGTGTATATTGCAAAAATTATAATAGCCGGATACCTCGAATTTTGTACAAATAACTACAGTTTCAATATAAATATTTGGGGCCAAAATGGGCGAACTAGCAATAGTGGGTGTGGCACCTCCCATATAAAGTAAACACGAAAATCTGTATAACTGAAAAACTGCAACAGCCAGAATCCCATTTTTTGGGAGCTAAATGCATGTCTGAAATCATACCTTTGGAGACATGTTCACCTATAACAAAATATATAAAATTTCCATCAGACCTTTGCAGAATGACACAATCAAAAGAAGATAAATTTTATATTTCCCAATATCGTGCAAAATGTCAAAAATATCCAATGGTTTTCTAAACGTGCGCTACTAGCATCCAAAAATATTAATGTTAATTCCATCAACATCAATATTCTCACCAAGATCGATGGGAATCTAAGAACTTATTAATCGATCGAAACAGTTTCAAATATTGAATATGTCGTCACTCGAATTTTTAAATTCGTTAGATTTACCAGGGGTCCAATCACACCACTGTCGATATCGAATTACCTAGAACAAAAATAAAATACGATACCTATCGAATTGCCAAATTATAGCTTTCGATAGCTATTATACCAAATTTAAATTCTAAATTGTAAAAGATTTTATTGAATCTCTAATGGGACTTAAAAAGGTCTAGTTTTGTTAGGTTTTCAGAAGAAAATTTAGAGCTTTGCTTTGTTGGTTCATCTTCTTTATTTTGGGGTCCACTATAGTTTTGAGATTCGGACTTACTTAAACATTCTGGAACTGATTTTGATGTACTGACTTCATAGCCATCGTGTTCATAGTCATTTTCTGACGCAAGACTTCTGTCTAGGAGGAGTTGCATTGGTAATTTCGCGGCAACCGAACCACAAAATCAATGCCGGCTACCTCAAGAATTTGTTCTTGGGCGGACGTCAAAGGAATTTCTTCATGTAGTTCACCTCCAGTTTTCTTTTTCGAGGCTTTGTTTAATGATATCTTTTGAAAAATATAAAACCAAACTTTGTTTACATAATATACTTTACGCCACGATTTTTAATTTTTAGTTGGTAGACCAAACGAATTTAAACGTACGATAGTCAACTCGATTAATTCTGCCTTGCCCACAATTTAGGAAAATGTTCCTTGCTAAATTCGGGTGCTCTGACATAAACTCTGCCATCCCTTCTTTTTGCTTTAAATTTATGATTTTTGCACTTTTCCTGAAAATATAAAAATTATTAATGGATATATATAATTAAAAACTTGTAATACATACAAATTCAACATACATATGTATACATATAGTATATAGCCGACCGATCAATTTCAAAAACTTTTATTTTGTTTACGATAGTTATTTCCATCATCTCAAATTTTGTTTATTTTTGTTCGATATCGAATGTCATGATCCCAAAATAAAATTATTCGGTCAAAATAGCTCGATATCGACAGCGGTGCTTAGACCCCAGGCTTTCCACCACATGACTTACATGACTTAAAAAACGGTGTTCAAATAGTGGGAACTTAGAAATATTGATCCTTCACGATCTTTTGTAATGACACTCGACTAACAGTAAAAAAAAAAAATGATGAGCAATATTATCGAGGCGAACATTATAACTGGAAAGTTTAAAGGAACTGATGTATTGCTGCCACGTATAACCTACAATTTTCTGTTCAAGGTTCATCCTTTCAAGTTTCTGGACTTAATATAGAAAATCCATATTTCTCACATGGACAGCTTTACGTCGCATGTTCGCAAGTAGGAAAACTCGCAGATGTATATGTGAACGCACCAGAGGGAAAAACAATAAATATTGTGTATCCCAAGTCATTAGAATAGGAATTATTAATTTAAGAAAAAAGTATATATTAAATTTTAGTAATTTATTACTAAATAAATAAATTTTCTAATTATAACGTATTTGATTTCGATGGGGGTAGCGAAGCTAGTTATTAGCTAGTTTAATATAATTTGTAATTGCATTGTAATCATTAACCCTCTCATGCCCGAATTAAAATGGGCATGGTTAAAATCAACGGACAAACGTTTCAAAGTTCTAGATGTCCTGGTTCAAGAGCTATAATATGTTGCGTATATGCAACATTGGGCAATGGTGTTATAAATTTAAATACAAGTTAATTTTTGCAAATGCTGTTTACTTCAATTTATGTATGGAAGGATACAAATCAGTGTTTTCGAGGATTGGAGTACAAGTACACATTGCGTATGTTGCATTTACAACTTGGAAATCCACATACATTTGCCCTTGTTCTCCATTCCGTCCAATGATTATAACTATCAAATTGAAGGCTGTACTACATACATACATACAGCCGTATAACAGAACGCAATTCCGATCGAAAGTGATCTCAATTCCGAAAATAGAGTCCTTAGAAAACGAAAAATTTCTTCGGAATGAAACCACTTGATATTTTCAAAGTAGTTGTGATATTTCTTATGATTTATTAAAGACAAATATTAATAAAACTTAGTTAAACTGAAAGATGAAATGGTATATTTTATTATTATATAGGTTTTCTAAGTATTTACTTAATATTTATGATTAAGAAATTAAATTTTATAAATTTGCTGAGCAAAACAAAACAAAGTGATGCATATTTTGATCGAAGTATTGCCACGTTATTTTTTTGAGCAAACCACTTATTTTTGAGAACTAAAATTTTTTATGCAGAACAAATTTAAGCGGTGGCAACACAAACGGTGGACAAAAGAAAATACAAAAAATATTTATACGTTGCATTTAATTCAGTTTTACAAAAATGCATTTCGGCGTACCTTTTTAATAACGATTTGTCGTCTCCTGGCTTCAACAACAGCAATAATTGAAATCCCCGGCATTTTTCATATACAATTTTTTGGATTTGAATTGAAATTTTTGTATCAGCGCCTTTTTCTTCTTTTGTTTTGGTTCTGCTTTTTATTTACCAATTATGTTTTTTTCTCTTTTGTCATGCACTACGTTGCCATACTTTATTTGAAACGCAGCAATTTTATGATTTTTAGGAATGAATAAAATCGTTCGGAATTTGAACAACCGAAAACAAAATCGATCGGAATTTCAAATACGGAATCAAAACCATTCCGATCGGAATTTGTGACATGCCTGATAATTTGCCATTACAACCTTTCTGTCAGGATTACGGCCTAGCTTCTCACACCACTCATGTTGTGTCCATTAGTTTTATACGTGGGTGGCGCGACCTAGAGTTTAACGTCGGCTCCGAAAGACAGGCTGTACAACATAGGATCTTTTATAGGAGATTGATCCAGAATCCGTAGAAGAAGCTGATGATGACGGGGTCGATGGAGAAGGTGATGAAGTTCCTGAATTTATTGTCAAATTGTCAAAACGAATGATGTTGCGACAACTATAGTTTGACATGTAGGGCATTATGTCCGCAAGACCAACTCCTTCCATGTGCTTGTTATAGCATTCGACTATACTTGGACGAGGTAAAGTTATAAACTACTTGTCTTTGCGACACTGTTTCTTGCTTTCACTCATAGGGTTCTTACGCTCATTTTTTTTTTTTTTTTAACCAACACTCAGGGGATGGCCCCTATTCATGCAGTGCATTGTGCAGGTTTAGGAAAATAGGTTATAGGAAGGAGGAAAGAGAGAGTAGTGTTTATGGACATTCGATTTAAATTTACCAATATCGTAATTGACGGGAAAAACTCTCGCAGGAAGATCATTCCACAAGCGAGCGGGCAAAAAATGAATTCTCCCTGTAATGCATTGTGCGGTTCCCTGAACAATCAACCACAAAAGGATGTGCTCTGTGAGAAGCTCGAGTACCACGTAAAAATATGTGGTTATCGGGAACCAAGCCCCCTATCTCTCGAGAACACCTCCCATTATAGTACCGATAGAACAGTGAAACACACGCCACATTGCGACGATGCTCCAACGAATCAGTAGAGTTGGATACCCTACTGTCATTAATAAGCACCTTCGCCCTCTTCTGTACGCGGTCGAGAAGCTTCAAAATAGACTTTGGAGCACCGGCCCATACATGAGAGTTGTACTCCATCCGGGGTCGGATAAAGGTCCTGTAAATAGTAAGAAAGTCGGATGGAATGAAGTATTTCCTGCACCGTTTCAAAAAACCAAGGCACTTGAATGATTCCTTCGACACTCGAAAAATGTGATCGTTCCAACGAGCATCACAACTAATTCTCATGCCCAGAACATCAAGAGCATCCGCCTCCTCAATATTTACATTACCCATAAATACAGATGACAGAACACCAGAGCCAGCATCACGCCGGTGCGTCAAAAAACAACATTGGGTTTTGCGCGCATTGAAATCGACCCTGTTCGCGCGGCCCCACTCAGAGATTGCTATCAGGTCACCTGTGAGTGTGTCATTCATGTTCGACCTCCTTGCCCCAATCTCCAAAAGGCTCGGCCTCCGATCAAATGAATATGAATGACAAATGTTGCTGTCATCCGCAAAAGAGTAAATAGGATTCGAAGTAATAGACAGAAGGTCATTAAAAAAAATAAGAAAAAGAGTAGGAGAAAGAACGGAGCTCTGCGGTACCCCTGAATTTATACTGAACTCGTCGGAAAAGACGCCATCTATAACAACTCTAATAGTGCGATCTTTGAGAAAGCTCGATATAAATAGAGAGAAGTGACTACCGACACCAAAAGCAATTAACTTCGATACCAGAGCCTCATGCCAGACCCTATCAAAAGCCTTTGAGATATCCAGAGCAACAACCTTGGCCTCACCAAAGCGGTGAATGGAACCATTCCACCTTTCAGAGAGTAAAGCCAAAAGGTCACCAGTAGAGCGTCCTTTACGGAAACCGTACTGACGATCATTTAGCAAACCGTTGGACTCCAAATACCTCACAAGGTGGTGATTAATCATGCTCTCCATCACCTTTGAAAGAGCAGAACAAACAGCTATTGGGCGGTAGTTTTCAGGGTTATTAGCCTCACCCTTCTTAGGGATTGGCGTAACATTAGCAAGCTTCCAACATGAAGGAAAAATACCGGCACGATACGACAAACAGAAAAGCTTAGCTAATGGACGGGCCAACGTCGAAGAGCACTGTTTTAGGACCAGTGCTGGTATACCATCCGGCCCAGAAGACTTGTTCACGTTGAGATCCGCAAGAACCCTCCTAACTGCCCTGGCTCAAAAGAATATACTAGGCATAGTAACTGATACTCTTTCGAGTTCGGGTAGAGGTTGAGTGCTCGCCGGTAGGTGAGAGTTACCTGCAAACAATCTAGCCAAAAGGTTCGCCTTCTCAATCGGGTCAGTAAATGTTTTGTCATTCGTTATAAGAGTTGGAATCGAACTAGTACTATTCCGTAAACTCTTAACAAATGACCAAAAGCTCTTCAAAAACTTATCAGTATTGCATATAAGCAACACCACATTTACAAAGTTCTTACAGACGCTCTAAATAATATTTTCATGTCGAGTTTTTTTTTTTTAATGCCTCACATACCTTTCATTATTTAGTTATTGAACTCAGTTTTAAGATACTTTATTATATTAATGTTTTTTAAAGCTTTTTTATAACAAGGTTTTTTTGAAAAATGAATTTGTCAACTTCACTCTCGGGAAAATAGGTACCAACAAATTAGCTGCAAGCTTAAATAACACATGAGGCTATATTCTTGCGATAGAATCAAAAAAAAAAATATATAAAATTGTGGTAGTTAGACGCTCATAAAAACAATGTTGCATATATGCAGCATCGGGCATGAGAGGGTTAAACAAATAAATAATTAAAAGACGGAAATTATGTATGAATATTAAGACTTGTCATCCAACAGAATTGACGACATATGTTGAGCGAACATAAATATAGGATCATTGTCATTGTCTGAAAGCATTGTCATTGTCTGAATTTTCTAAGTGGAGTCGCTATAAGCCGCCTAGGTTTTCCTTCTTCTCATATAAATATTACTATGAGGACGACCAGAATTGACAAAATCTGTTTCTATCCATTAAACTAAATTTAAAAATCATAAAGTTTACTGTCATATTGTTTTCCCTTTAGTACAAAACGGCGTTTGGTAACATCACAGTATAAATTTTAGTTTTCGCTACCGTTTGCTCTCTCACTGATCCTTAACTGTTCATAATTCGTAGTATATTCTTACAGAAATGAAAAATTTTCTGGTGTTATTAAAGCGATTAATTATTTTATTTTGGCTTTAATTTTATAATTTGGCTTCTGTATATCTCTCTTTCGTTTAGTTGTGTTCAGTTTGCAATCCGCAATTGCCACACTTTGACATAATTGAGATCGCTCTGGCTCAACTCGAAAATACTCATTTGTCATTTTTTTGACACTTCCGCTGTCATACTCTGACGTTTATTATTCTAAATAAAATATTTAAGATCAGACTCTGCCTGTCAATTCCTCCAACTATTTAGACGTTTAAATATAAATATATTTTAGGAATATATATACAATACGTATGTATGTATATGTATAATTTGTGCATGTACAAAAAAAATATTCTAAATAATAAACAAATATTTACACAACCGTTAATGCATGTGTGTGTGTTTTTATTTCTATACATTCACGCATATTAAACATAACTTGACTTTGACGAGTCATTGAGAAAGTTTTTTGTTTCAGAAAATGAATGTGTTGTAACATAATGCAATACATATTACACTAATGAATAAAAGTATACAATCACATTAAAATACTCTCCAAAGATCTCTTCAAAATTATCGTCTCTTTTCAACAAACAACTTTTCCAGGTCTAAAACGAACGTAGAATAAAATAATTAAACAATAATAGATGAGTACAGTGCATGTGAGTATCTGTGCGTATTGTATTGAATACACTTGGTTATTTATGAACGCTCAATGCTATGTTGTATTGAGTATTCCGTATTTTAAATGTATTTTTTGGCATTCAAACAATTTGACAACAAGAAACAAATGCAACTTTTAAAAATATATGAAAAAAATGTGTATAAGTGTATCAGATTTTTACATGAAATTTATCAACAACAAGCATGCACTCAATACAACGATACAACGGCTTGTGTGAATTGGCCATATAAGTGGATAATAAGTAGAAGTAAGCGTTAAACTTAAGGGAAGATCATCCTGCCTGTTACTTTTGTAGTTACGTTTATGTATGAACCTGCCATATTATATTACAGATAAAATAATGGGAACTTCAAATTTAAGCACAACAAAAAAAAAAATAAAAAATCTGGTTGTTGCCACTGCGCTTAAAAAAAACTCGTTTAATTTGAAAACGTTAACTTTTTCTTTAGCTTGTAATAACGAAAAGAGGTTAAAAGCGACTTTAAAGTTCACTTTAGCCAAAGTAAGCTTTAACAAAATCCAACTTTAACTGCAAGTTGTAATAATGGCCGCTACAATTTATTCAAGTACATACATAATTACAAACCTCCAGTCAGGATTATTGACATAGTTTCATACACATAAGTGGTGTATGTTGTGTGCGTTAATTTTATACATGAGTCGACTCTGAACGTCAGATTTTTGAAAGCTCTTCACGGCAATTTTATTTACTCTCAGAGTTTTAGCCAGAAATAATTTTTTCATTATTTCGTTTTGGTGTCTGACCTGGAGTTTGAACCCGGGCCTTAGTCTAATAAGCCGACACATTATCAATCAGACTACGGCGACACACTACTTCTAGACTACGGCGACTTTAGCCTCAAATCCTTTCAAATATTTTGTAAGAGAAACTGTTTGTTGCGATCTGGTGTGTGTAAGTTTATACATTCCTTTTGTCTGATTTTATTTGAGGGGGATATATTCTGTTGCCATTGCCTTCGAACTATTCGTTTTGCTTAAACTAACCCTTCGCCGCCAACGGAGTATAATTTGCTGTTGTTGAATGGATTAAAGTCGCAGTCAAAGCAGCCTGATTGATTTCTATACAAAACTACACTTTTGGTGTAGGAGCTATCCAACATTATAAATAGGGTGCGCTTCATATTTTTTAAATAAATATCTGCAATCTCAAGTTCCACTCTAAATATTGATTATGGAATCTTTTCCTGATTTCTAATTTTGGTGGCAGTTTTTATTTTAATCTCCCGATTTATATCAGATTTTCAAGCTGATGGCGCTAGCAACTACTGCTCTTTAAATATATATTTAATCCTTGGATTAATTCCTTGATTTTTATCGGCAAATAATAATATACCAGATTTTATGACAGAGTCCATGCAGGCGTTAATGACTTTTATCCGAACATGCAGTCATTTTATAGTTATTAGTTTAAGGGCTTAGACATATTTTTGTTTCCTTAAATAATTCAAGGAAACGGTGGAGGTCGCCGTGGTCTAGTAGGTAGTGCGCTGGATTATTAGACGTAAAGCCAGGGTTCGAGTCCCAGGCCAGACATCAAAACAAAATACAAGAAAGTATTTTTTCGGCGATTTCTTCTCAGCAGATTTCTGGCAAAAACTCTGAGAGTAAATAAAATTGCCATGAAAAGTTTCTCAAAAATCTGTCGTTCGGAGTCGACTTTAAACTGTAGGTCCCACCACTTATGTATAAAATAAACACACACAACATAATTAGTGTGAGAAACTAGGTCAATAATCCTGACTGAAGGGTTGTAATGACCAATTATGCATGTGAATACTTCAAAGACTTTTCTTCGTTCACTTAAAGTTTAGCCGATTGCAAAAACTAATTTTTAAATAAGCGAGTTAGAGGTTTTATTCCTTGGATATATTGGGAGTGGTTTATGGATTTGAAGCGTAGATTCCTTGTCTCAGAGTAGTTTTGGAATAGAAGCCACCTTTGGTAACGACATTTCCGGATATTCAATAATTGATACTGTTGTTCATTTAATTATATACATAGTATTACCGATCACGTTTTCTACGGTTACAACAAGCATGGCCGAACATGTTGTAAAAAATTATTGAATTTTTTACTGTTTTTAGATTTACTATTTGTTACAAAACATGTTATGTGTACAATCCTGTTAATTTCTAATACACCGATCCCCCGATTAACACGATACTTTTTTCACGATTTCTCTTTTACACGGGGCGAGATATTAATAAATGTTTAGCTCAATATGAGGAGGTCTATAAGGATTTAAACAAGAACCAAAGGCAAATGTTAATTTCGGATTTCATTACGAAGTCTCGCCAATATAAAATCGTTCCTAATCCATCTAACACTGAAACAGAATCGCATTACATCATACCAATCAGGAAGGAAACATTATTCATATCCTATGAACAAAATGAATAACATACCCAAAAACAGGAGTACACTATTATATTTTCTTATTTTAATGAATACATATATGTGCTATGTACTATGTGCTATTTACTTTTATTTTATGTTGAAATAAAAGACTGAGTTATGGTTATTTTAGTTTGTTTTCGATTTACACGGTTTTCTAGGGAACATATGCTCAGTGTAATTTGGGGTATAGGTGTATTCAATAGTGATCATAATTCTGCATGCTTAAATTTTATTCGATATTATAAGTTATTTATCAAACAAAAGGTATAATTCCACATGCCAAATCCCGAAGGGAAACTGTCTCCCTCAAAATGTGAGGAGAAAACGTTCAATCGGACAACAGTGTGTGACCGTGTAAAATACAACGATACTAGAAAGGAATTCTGGATCAATAACTCCGGACTCTGTGCAGCTTATGTGGGTTTTGGACTGCAAGATCTATCTATCTCAATCAATCTATTCTCAGGCTAGAAGCCTGATTATGATACGGGAAAACGACGATGTGGTACTAATCCAAGAGCCTTGACTCGCAAGAGGCAGCTGGGAGTAGTAGTTTCTTGATAGCAACTGCATGTGACGAAGAACGGCATTGGAAACACATGAAGAGGCAGGAGGTTCTGATAGGGTGCGAATCCAAAGCCCACCGACGTGTGCAGGGACATCGATAGAAGAGGTGCGTCCTTGTTCGGCTTTATACTTAATACATAATAGGGCAATCGGCCCACATCCTTTTACAAGAACTGGGATCAAGATAAAGATCTGACGTTAATGTCGAACTCAATTGTAGTTACGTTCACAAACTGACGGATATCTACAGTGTTCCTTTTCAGATTATTATCAAAGCCTCTTCAGAATTACGGGGAGGAATATGTCCAGCAACTTACTGGGGATCTTAGAAGGGCCTTTCTCGAATCATGCTCAATTAGCCGGACATGTGGTCAAGGAAGCTTAGCACCTTAGAAGATAGGCACTGGGATATACATGCTGAGTTCCAATTCCCTTAAAAAACAAAGACGAGTCACTAACGACGATCTTACACGTTCTTCCTCCATAGTACTTAAAAGAGACTTTATTCAGGAAAAAAATTTTCACAAATATTTAACCATTTTAATCGTTGGACATTAAGTGGGGAACAGAATAGTCGCTGTAATATAACCCACAGGATACTAGTGATATAACGTAATTTAAATTGGTGTCGCTGTAGTAGAAACTCAGGTTTCATGTTCGAAATTTTAAAATTTGTGTCGCGGCACTTACATACATACATAATTGGCCATTACAACCCTTCAGTCAGGATTACGACCTAGCTTCTCACACCACTTATGTTGTGTGCGTTAGAAAATATAAAATGAGAGTTTCTATGATTTTTAATATATCCAACTTTAAATTTTATGTTTCAGATATTAAATGTAACTAGAGAAAAATATATAGTTTGATATGTATTTATTATTCAATTTGATTTGCATTTTATTAAAAGGTTGACATAATTTTCTTTTATTATTCTGTAACATTTAAAGAGAGTTTCACTATTCGGTTCGCATTGTTTCTGGCTACGCTACTCATTACGTCGTAAGCTTCAATGGATACATCTCGTAACAATCTCACCTGCATACTCATGCAATTCTTGGCTGCAATATGCTCTTCCGACAAAAATTAAAAAAAAATCCTTTAAATTTTACACTAGGGTTAAATTTTGCTTTTCGCTTTCATTAATATTTGTTTATAATTATTTTTCTATTTTTGTTTTTAAATCAAATAGCTAATTAAAATCGAATTACTCGGCAACGCGATGAAGAGTTATGAATGGATTACACCACACTATTTTTATATCTTGCGGAGCCTACGTACGAGTTCGTAATTACGAAAATTCAGATTCTAGCATAAGGGCACTGTTGTCAATTTGACGTTTTTCCCGTCAAATCTGACGTTTTTGCAATGCCAATTACGGGAAAAAATGCTATTTAGCGGTTAGCAGGAAATCTGGAGTTTTTTACGGCGCTTCAGCGTTTTTTAACGTTTTTTTTTTAAGATTGAATTATATGATATAAGTAAGAAAAAATGCAATTCGAGAGAGAGAATAACGGTTAGTAGAAAAGTACAAAGCAAAAATCAAAAATCAAAAACCTAAAGTTGAAATCGGTTTCAAATGAAGGTAAAGCTTAAGGTGTTGTGTTTAAAATAAGAAGGCAGGAAAAAGAAAAAATATCAAAAAAGTAAGTACATCTAATTTTGTAATAGCACGGTCTAGAAAATAAAATTAATTCTGTTTTTACACGGTGATGTTTTGTATAGAACGGTTGAGAAAAGTTTATGAAACGTAATCTAAGATCTTGAATGGCTCGTTACTATGACTTATACGAAGACATACATATTTGGTCATTACAACCCTTTAATCAGGATTACGACCTAGCTTCTCATATTATTTATGTTGTGTGCGTTAATTTTATACATGAGTGGCCGGATCTTCAGTTTAAATTCGACTCCGAACGACAGTTTTCAAGAAGCTTTTCATGGCAATTTTATTTACTTTATGAGCTTTGACCTGGAGTTTGAACTCGGGCCTTCAGTATAATAAGGCAACATTCTACCTACTATATTACGGCGACTTCAAACTGAATCGCAACGGCCGATTTTTTTATTAAACGGAATGCTGTCCAATCGGAAACTGCTATTCTGAACCAACCTTACGTAAGCGATTACGTACGAAATCCGATGACGATAGCAAAAACAACTTCTGTTCTTTTCATCATCATATTGACTGCTTTTAATTTTTTATTTATGAACTTTTGATGATTTTTAGTTTGTTTAAATTACCCTTAAGGATTGGTGAATGTATCATTTGTTAATCAACTTATATTATTTTTTTGACTTCCTGAACTACAATAATTTTAAATTTATGTTACTTTTTTATAAGATTTGAATCGCTTTTAATTTTATGAAATAAAATATGTATTAATGCTAATAAAAATTTTATTTAGTTTTTTATAAAGACTCTCGTATTAATTTTTTCCTAGGAATTATATGTTTTTACATTTTTTGAAGGATGTGGAACAAATCCCCTTCTTTTCTATGTACTTCATGTCATTTTTTACACGAGATTTTCTGGAACGTATCTACCGTGTAAAAAGAGAATTAAGCGTACATGAGAAGAAACGATGACATTGTTACAACATAAATTATATAAATATAATTTTAAAATGTACATTTAAATTGAATTTTCTTTTTAAAAAGTTATGACACCTCAGTATCCACAAAAGTTTCGAAACGAAAATCCAGAAGACTGGCACTATATTTTTGAAACTACTTAATTTTGTTTGTAAATTATTAAACATAATTAAAAAATCAATTCAATAAAAAATATGTGTAGTTATTTACATTTTATTTCATTCGACGTTAATTTAATATTTTCAAACTATTTATTTGACGGGTTTCTGACGGTTTAAAATTGAATTTAGCGATTTCTGGCGATTTTTAAAGCCCAATTTGACGAAAAATTTTGAAAAAAAAGGCAACACTGCATAAGGGTGATAAACTTACGTATTAATATTATGAATTATTTTACTCCAAAGTAATTGGTCACTGACCCTAACTTTCATACAAAAATCATTTTCGGCGATAAAAGCACCATACCATTCACGTCACAATGGATATTCTCCAAATATTCCAGAGCCATGGAAAATTGGACATTTCGAATCAGTTCCACCCAGAGAAGCCTGCCATAATGTCATCTTTATCTCGTCTCTTAAGCGAATAAAAATATCGTAATAACTGACACACACTTTGTTTTATTAAAACTTAAAGACAGGAAACTGCTCTATATATGGACTTCGTACTTTCCATTAAGCATTTCAGTCCGGTTGATTACACAGTTTTTCTGACCAGGCGAGAGAAACCCTGCGAAGCTTCTCGGTATTTGCATGATCACATTTGGCAGCTCGAAAAATTTATTGAACTTACTTGCTTGCTTGTTAATTGGCCATAACAACCCGATTAACGGATTTCGGCCTGCCGCAATACATCCTTCCAGGTGCTTCTGCTTCTTGCGCGCCTACGCCAGTTGGTCACACCAATCGATGTCAGGGCTTCCTCGACTTGATCCATTCCAACGGATACAAGGTCGTCCTCTTCGCCGACTTCCGCAGATCCCCGCATCAAATACCCGTTTCGCCGGAGCATCCTCCTCCATTCGAACGACATGGCCGAGCCAGCCCAGCCGCTGGATATTAATACGCTGCACAACATCTATGTCGTTGAGGAGCTCATACAGCTCACTGTTAGATCGGATGCGGAAATCATCGCCAACTCGTACAGGACCGAAGATCTTACGTAGGACTTTCCTCTCGAATACCCTCAAGGCTGCTGCATCAGTTCTTAATAGGGTCCATGCCTCTGCGCCATAAAGAAGCACGGGTAAGATGAGCGTCTTGTAGAGTATTAATTTTGTCGCACGAGAGAGGTCTCTGCTGCTCAATTGCCTATTGAGACCATAGTAGCACCTGTTGGCAAGAGTAATCCTGCGTTTGATCTCCAGACTGACATCATTTTTGGTGGTAACGGCGGAGCCAAGATAAATAAATTCCTTGACTGCATCAAAAGTATAGTTATCGGCCGTAATCTGAGAATCAATACGCCGCACGTCTCTACTTGTCGACAACATATACTTTGTTTTGCCCTCATTTACTGCCAGAACCATCTTCTTAGACTCCCGTTCAATAGCGCTAAAGGCAGCAGTGTTTTTTAAATGTAAATCTTAATTCGGGTAGAATCTTGCCAATAACTGATTATTTGAGTATCCTTTATCCACACAACGTTAGTATATATCATGATCAAGACTTCGGTTACTTTAGATATTTGCAATTTCTCCAAATGAATTTTTATATTTTCCGATCCAGCTGTTACTAATATTTTAAAATTTTAAAAAAAAAATTCAAATATTTTATTTAAAACAAATTTATTAAATTCAATTGAAAGCTCTAAAAAATTTAGTATCTCGAAATAGAAAATAAATAAAGTACGTATGATGGAAAATATTTTTATTAATTTTGATAATTATGTTTGGGGTTTTCAGCAATGGGCCGGGAGAGGAGCATTAGTGTTATTGTTGTTGTAATAGTATTTCGAAGGTGATGATAATGTTCTATTTTTAATTTCCTTCTCCAATCAGGAGAAACATTTCTGTTAAAAATCCATTTGAAATTTCCACCGTTTGTCACTTAATCAATCACAAACGCTAATGATTGACAGGAATCCATTAAAAACAGACAACCTATGGAAATTATAAGAAAATCATTACGAAAAACAAAAAATAAATATCTTGAATACTTTACATATCGTTAGTTGAAGTGCAAACGATCTCAACTAATAGGAAATCTGAAATAAATGTTTTTATGTTTTTACATACTACGAGTATATCTTACGTGTTTACACAAGTTTAAAACCACTAAAGTCTTTGGATTATATGGAATAGAAATGGAGATGTTTTTGACAAATTTTTATTATTTTAACAATACAACATACAACAAATAAGTTTCTAATCTATTTTATGTTAAGTTAAGACGTTTTATATTTTACTGGACGATATGTGTTGAATATTGATTTATTTGTTTCAGTCGAGAAAGGCAACACTCTGTTTTCTCTATTAATAGAATTTTTATTGGAGAACAAAAACGAACAATATTAAAATTAAAAGTGTATACTAGTTTAGTTTTAAATTTAAAAATAATAAAAATATTATTCTTCTGATTGTGGAAATTATGAATTTTCAAAAAAAAAGTCTTATCTTATCTTAATGGATGTGGTTAATGAATGGATTTTTACATTACGATGGATCATCCAAGATTCCACTCTTTGCTGCAGGTGCGGCCTCAGATGTGTCAAGAATGGATTTTGGAACAAGAGCCAGATAGAATTGAATATTCTGAGTCTATCGAAAAATTCGCGAGTATCTTGCAACGGGGAAGAGTATACCATCGAAATATTAACACAAGTCGACTTGGATAGAAAGCCAAAAAGACCGAACAAGAAAGAAATACTATCTATCACTTTAATCTTCTGAGGTTAAATCGAAGATAATGTGAAACTGTCTAAAGAAGCTAAATAAGATAAGTAATTTAACACATTGCTGATCCCAGGTCATGTGGAAATTCTCGGCAATGAGTAAGCAGACGAGCTAACGACGAGGGCATCCATACAGTAGGAGTGGAAATGGATGTTAGAAAGCATTCTCAATGAAAGTTATTTTTATCAAACCGTATATGTGTGAGGCAGTAAAAACTTTCGGTGGAAAACTACAATTGAGGGAGATCTAAGTCATAAATCAGACTAGATGACAGAGCACTATAAACTTTATTCAGGAACACACTCTTGAAGCCTCTATGGCACTATTGCAACCTAAGAAGGAATAACTTTGTGCATTTAAGTACATACCAACTTTACATTACCAAAAAAGGATACAAAATGGACGATAAGTGTATAAGCAAGCAGTATCAACCTCTATTTCCATGGTAAAATCATAGAGCAATTCACCACGTTTTACCAGTCGATGTAAGTAAATACATAGGTTATTGTCCTTATGAAATCTGTTCTTGTAGCGGCTGCAAATCCAGTTTGGTAGCTGATAAATTTTTTTGTAAAATTATTTTAGGTTTTATTATTTAGGTGTTAAAAACGATGAATTTGTATGAAGTAATAAATTGCAATTTAAAATAATTGAAATTGTTTATTTTATTTGTTGTTATTTATTTATTGAAGTAAATCTCTTATTTACCTATTTTTATTATTAATACTCTGCTATCAATTTTATATTGATATAACATTTATATCAATCTTCATGTATTATTTATACAGTTTATTAAATTTTCCATCTGATTAAAACCGTGGTTTTTAAATGCTAAGAAATTAGAATTTTAAATTCGAATTTTAGAGCATATAATATATTGCAAGCACTGATTCTAATTTCTGAAATTTCTAATTACTGGAGGTTCTAATTTACTGCTTATCGCTCCAAAAATTTCTAATGTCTCTGTTACACCCGAACATAAGTTGGATTGCCGTTATTAATTTATATTTTGTGTGAGATCTGAGATCAGTTACCATTTTGATAAAGAGACAACTGAGAAAAGTAATAAATTGCATGCACTGTGTAGAAATTGATGGTATTTTGGTAGAATAATATGGAATAATGAATAATAGGTAGAATGAAAATTTTGAAAAAATATATTTAAAAAAATGTTGAGGTAAACGCACACATGGAATGTGTACGACCTGGAAATACAATGATGTAAATTTAGCGAGCCTAATTAGAGGGAGAAAGTGTTTTTCTCTCTTGAAGTATCAGGGTTAGTTAATGACGAAAAGTGGTTCCATGAGTTATAGACCTCACTACGCTTTATCGGTGATCGTATATCTGAGTATGAAGAATACGTTCTTGAGATATGAATGATAAGATCTCAACAACAACAATAACTTCATAGTTGTCAAATTTGGTCACTGAGTTGTCAGCATTCAGTGGCCATCTGGCAATGTCGCTGCCATATTTTCACTGTCCCACCATGTTATCATTAGCTAAATTCTTCTAAAAATCGATTGATAAATAGCGAATACTTTCACTTGGGTTTATAAGTACATATCTTAATCACGATATGCTTATGTCATACTTGAATAGAAGAAGCGCTGGTTTGAGAAATTTCTAATCCTTATTTAACGAATTATATGGACCCTTTTTATGCAATTCTTTTGAATAATAATGAATCAGTGCAAAAAAATATTTTTATTTTTTGCCTACGTGGCCTTGGGTGATAATCCTATGACTTACTGTAAGGACATAATTTGACATAAACAAATAAATAAGTAAAGACTTTATGTCAGAAAAGGCTGTCCACAAATAAAATAAAACCATAAAGTTTTCACGAACTAATACATGTACGCATTAAATATTTTTTCATATGAAGAATTGTTCTTTTATCATTTTCAAAAAGGCTGCCCAAACATTCATAAACTTTAACCCAACTAGTGTGCATGTGTTAGTATATTATAAATACATACGTATATATGTATGTGTATGTATGTGCATAGAAATATTTGCATAACGAATATGAATTTATTTGTTCGTCAAAAATATCGATAATGATCTATTGACCATGTGGGCAATCGTGAACGGAATTGTGACGAAATTATACTAACGGATGTTTGTCCGTTATATCTGTCATCTTATAAAGTATCTGTCAACATACATATGTATGTCCATACATGTACACAATTGTATGTAGACAAAAACATTAATTTAAACGCATTCATGTGAAAAAATAAAACAAAAATAAGAAAAACTATATTTGTGTTTAAATATTTGAATAGATTTTTGTCGGCTTAAAAGTATAAATAATTGTTAACAATTAGTTAAATATGAATGAGGTGTGAAATCGTGATTTAATATTAAAATTAAAAACCCACACTTTCACAAACATTCAATCATACATACAACGGTATCATAAAAATTAAACAATTACAAATTAAAAAGAAGAGTATTTGACAGGAAATGAGATCGTGACGCGTAGTTATATGGTATTGTATAAATTCAAAAATTCGTTTAAAAAGAATTTCCTATAGGGTTAAACCTCGTCTGTTTCATATACTAACAATCTATAAACAAATTAGGGAATATTTCTAATAACACTATACAACAAAATAAAAAAAATTAAATACACCCGGCTAATGACATACCTAGTCTAGGTTGTGAGTTTTGTTGAGTAGATCTCAAACATATTTTTTTATACTTCTCGAACCCTCCAAACTTTGTTTATTTGACAAAAACTATTTTTCTAGACTTAACGCACAAATTTCTGGATTGCTGAAGCATTTCCGATCCGATTTCCAAAATTTAAATCTTGTTGGAAGGGGAGAGATGGATTAGATGTATACCGTTACATCTAATATTTGACTTAATTTGCTATGAGTTTTGATAAGGTAAACTTGAAAAATGCGATTTTATTTTATATTTTTTCGAGTTTGTACGCTCATAGCAAACTTAACTTAAAAAATATGAAATAAGTGATGACATTGACATGTCTTTGAGAGGAATGGTCATAGCTTTTGCAAACCTGACTTTAGCTTCAAGGAACAATAGGCTAGTCAGTGACCTATTTATCTACATGCCTACAGTGACCATTTTGTTATAATGATAGACATCAGTAGTATAGGGCCAGTACGACACATAAGTGAAAACTCTGACGAAAGGATGGCCGAATTTGGCCACTATGAATTTATAGTTGCTGCGTAGTTCTGAACGCACTCACCATTATTCCTCTGATAAACGGTCACCGATAGGGTGTAGAAATTAATGGAATAACCTTTCCCTACCAACTAGCCCTGACACTTTAACGGGGCGAAACACTTTGCCCTCTTATTAGATTTGCTAAATTCACATCACTATGTCTTCAGTCCGTATCTATTCCACATATGCTTCAAAAATTTTTTACAATATTGTTTCAAAATTATTCATTTTTATCATTACCACACAACAATACAAACGTCTGATTTTCATCTTATTTACTAATGTTTTTACAATTTACGTTATTTTTGACTTTTCTCAGTGGTCCCACTCTCAAAATTACAAACTGAAATCAGTTGCCATGCATGATATGAATTTTTATTTCAGTTGCAACACATAATTATTCTTTAAAAATTTAGTAATGAACTTTATAACAGATTCACAAACATTGCGCTTATGAAGGGCCCTAATATGAAGGCGTCCTCCACGTCAATGAAAGCTGCCAGTGAGTAAAGTATGCCATAGCTTTTGTCAGTGTTCCCCAACAAAGAGTTTGGCTGAGTTTAACTAAGGTATATAAATTATGTAGATATGCAAAGTTAGAAATACACATTGACGACGCGACGTTTTGAAATAGTACACATTGTAAACATTTTGTATAGCGGCTTTATGCAACACTATAATTTGTTCAAACATAAAGCAACTAACATTTTGAAAGTCAGCCTTTATAACAGTTTTACTGAACCTGCTTCATGCGTGCTGAGTACTACTGTAAAATAGAAACTGTTTAAACCTTATCTCGAAGTCCATAATTCTTTCCAGTTTTTTAAGAATGAATGAGGTACAGACTGTATTAGCCAGAACCTTGGAATTGTTTCAATGTTGTCCCGAAACTCTCTGGTTCTCTGCAGACCTTTACCTTTGAGGTGCTGATTGAACAGTCTCCGCGGATTTGTCGCCATCCTTTCCAAGTACCTTAGTACCCTTTACTGGTAGAGAATTTCTAGTTTCAAGTTTTTCTTAATCTTCGCCAAGAGTTTATTGGCTGCAGTGTTGAAAGACTATGGTGACCAACTCTCCGTGTCTTAAAACACCTCGTACTTCTCTATGAAGTTGAGGTCTTATTAATATTTGTTTATACATTTATGTATGCAAAACATCTGGTTCTTCATATTACACTCTTTTCTGTTTTTGAAGTTTTGGAGTCGTCTTAGTCTATTTTGTTAGCCGATTTTTGTTAAACAGCAGTGAAGTCTAAGTTACTCAGGTCGTTGCAATAATAGGATATAATTAATAATTGTTTGTAATTAATAAGTAAATAGAAATAAATAACTCAAGATTATCTTAACGATATAAAGAAGAAAATTATAAGCTTGCCCCACTCAGTAGAATTTGCTAGTAAAAATATTTTGGTATTAATTACTTTGGAGGATGAACGACTTATGAACTCAGAGCTCTTTGATTCGTCTGCCGAATCAACACTCCAAAAATCACAGATTTCATCGGTAATTCTGTTAGAAGCCTTTGGTTGCCTAAATAAGGCTGTAAATATTTTTAAAGTAATTGATAAAGATGAGGAAAGAGTTGAGTCAGCAAAAGGAACAATGAGTCTAATCCATAAATATTACCGAGACTTGAAATGAGATAAAAAATTATCCTTGTCACAGAAATGAAGGCAATGTTATTCTAACACTGATAGTGTTTTCTTTTCTACAAAGAAAATGTCACCCTCTCACAAGCTGCATTAAAAAAATTTTTTACCAACACTGTTGTAAAGTCATTTTACATATATTTGAGAAGAACATAACACAAACATTAAAAAAAGGTATGCCCTGTATTTACCACTAAATAACAAAATGTTGACTACGTTATAATAAAGTCAGTAATTCTTCATCAGATGAATCTAATAACTGATTTATTTCAATTTTTGCAAATAAAATAGATGCAGTAATATCCAAATTTATATATTTTTTCAAAAAAAAGGTTTTAGATCTAAAAATATTTTGTATTTTTTGATTTGTTTTCAATGATAAATGTAAATATGAAAAAGGTGTTGCCATATCGCAAATTTTTCAACTTTATTTTTTGAGAGCTTTTTTTAAACAAATAAATTTTTACACTGTTCTAACATTGAATACAATTTATATATTACGGACCATGTAACTTTAATTATATAATGTTTCATTAAGGTTACTTAACAAAACAATGAAAAAATTCACTTCAAATTGGATAACAATACCAGACGACTTTTTTAAATATCATCTGGTAACCCTATGAATAAACAAAAGTCATCTGCTATACAGGGCATTATCAGCACTCTCATATCACCCTTTTAGAAGGCGAAACATTTTTAAGAAACAAACGCAAAATTGCATTTTGCCTTAATAAAATGCACATTTTTTGAAAGAAGAAAACACCATGCCTTTTATTACTAATTCATACATACTATAAGTGTTATTTTAAGATTTGAAATTGGATGACGAACATATTTATGTTCTCTTTTTCCTGTTTCATTAATATTCGGAATTCATATGCATAACGTTTTTAAGCTTCCTCAGAAATAATACTTTACAGAACGTATGAGCAATTTTAAATTTGATTTAGTACATCGCTCCCATTTACATATATCGCCATTTTTTATTACCAATCGCAACGTACATATACCATATATCGTTGGATTTCATTTTAATTATTGAAATAATAGGTACATGGAATTTAATAAAACGTAATATTTTATTGTAAAAATGCGATTAATTTTCTCTCTGTAGCAATGCTATTTCGAATGTACATCAGTATGTTTTATACTAATCATTACGTTAAGATGTCAAGCGTTAAGATGATTTGGCAGCAATTAGAAAAACCTGACATGATTAGTTGATGAATACATTTTAAGCGAGTACTCAATTGTTTTTTAATTTTTTTTTTTTTTTTTTGCTTTTTCTCTTGACGTTATTTATGTTATGTAGCATGAAGCTATTGATTCCATACCACAATTTTCAAGTATTCTTAATACAGTGGAAACAGAATGATTTATTATTTGCTTTCAAGAGTTGTCTCTGTCTCTATCGTATAAAATTTAGAACGAATATTTGCCAAACCTAGCAATACTATTTTCCTTTTTTCCAGTTTAATATCTGTCGTTTGCCCTTTCTTCGAAAATAATTAAATATCTTTGAGGTAACATTTTACATTTTTCTTTTTCAGATAATCATGAGTTTTGTTTACGCCCATTTCGATATCAGAAAATTCCAAAATAGAAAAGAGAACAAGTGAAAGAAGCAGTATTCATTGATTATTACAAAAATTCTTATCATTCTCGTTCGTTCGTTGCTGTTCGGATACGTTTCTGGATACAAATAATTACGAAATAAATAATGAAAAACGAAAAGGGCGTTCTGTCCGTACACAGATACAAAGTTGAATGTTATTCATCGTTCACATTTAATTTGTAATTTTGTACTGGAAATACACCAATAAGAACAACAAGCCCAATCGTCGTTGTATCGAATTAGTACGTTAACTTTATACATCGCGAACAACAGTAAGAAACAAACAAACAAACCAAAAAATAAAACAAAACAAAAAAATAAAACGAAACGATGAAACGAAATAGAACGAAGAGTGCGCACGAGGCGTATCATCCCTGAAGAACAAATTTCAGTTTTGTTGCCACATACAATATCAATTTGTATAATAAAACTGTTCTCATACCTAAACTCTTAAACTTTTTGTACGCTTTATTATCTTCTTTCTCTACGTATTGTTTATATCGACAGTCAAAGCTGCGAATAGTAAACAATGACCGAAACTTGGTTGGTCAAAGATAACATAAACGGGTGCTTTAAGAATATTAGAATTTTTGCAAAATTCATTTTTTTAACCTACTACAGCTGAGCTGAAATCCATACATATGTATGTATACTAGTAGTCTGAGCGAAAAACCTGTTTTAAATTTGAACATCAAAAACTAAGTTTTTTTATTTACTTTACATTCTAACAATGTCTCGAGTCGACAATTGCTCTGTCAGTTACCATTATTGAAGGGAGTTAAACCATGAAAATATCATCAGTCGTGTGAGATAGATTTTAAAATTGTTTAAAATCTTTTCATTGAATAACTTTTAATGTTTGCATAAAAACCCTCAAAACATTTCTTTTAATTACATTCTTCATACTTTTCGCACTCCATACATAATTACATACATATTTACGAAATTTTCAGTTAAAGATTTTTGATTTTTTAAAAGTAATACCTAAGTTCCTGGCACATTGTACCAATGCTATGGGCAAGTCTCCAACAACTGATGGTGGCAAAAGGTATACTTTACCAATTATGATAGCCTTAGATTTACTCGCATTTAAACAAAGACATTTGCAGTCAAGGTCCTGGTTCAGTTTCAGCTACAATTTTCTATATCCGATTTAATACAGCTAATGTAGAGTCGGACGTCATCGGCGTACATTTGTATTCTGCAGTGAGAAATAGCAGTGTGCCGAGAATTGAACCCTATGGTGATGATTTTACATCACCATAGCGTACTGTCTGACTTCTATTATTCAAGTATGTAAGCATTAGTTTTACTGCTGATGTTGTAAATTTAAAGGTAATTTTCAACTTTTGAAAAAGAATGTCATGACCAACAGTAATGAATACTTTCGAGTGATCTAGAAGTACCAGAAAAGACACCATGTTTTGATCCATTTTTGATTTTAACTCCTCTACGACATCCACTAATGCTGTAACGCAGCTGTGTTTATGTCTGAAACCAGATTTTCTGCTAGTTAGTAGTTAGTTACCACATAAGTATTTACTGATCTGACCCTGGACTATACGTTCAAAAATCTTGGACAAGTATGGAAGTATCGTAATTGGTCTGTAACTTTTATCAGGGGGGTTACTGTGTAATTCGATTCGAATGAAAAATTATACGAATTCGGTAAAATGGAACTGTGTAATACAATTATCGCAAATTTATTTTAGAACCTACGTACTTTTTTCCCTTTTCGTATTCATGAATATCTCTGTCGAAAGTGCAACCGTGTAATACGAAAACGAATGGCAAATACGACAAATTTTTTTGTATTTCATTCGAAAGCCGTTTTGGTAATGGAAATATAAATGAATAGAAAATGTAAGTATTTTTTTTTTTTTTGTAAAAAAATAAATTTTTTTAAAAGAAAAAGAGAATCATTGTGTATTTTTAAGTAGTAGTAGTGGTAGTAGAAATATAAAAAAATAGAAAATGTAAGTATTTTTATCCGAAAAGATACATTTGTTTAAAAGAAAAAGAGAAGTATTGTTTATTTTGAAGTGGAGCTTATTAATGTTTTTTACTTTTCTATTAAAAATTGCCTTTCATTGCTTAAACTCCAAATATGGGAATCATGATTTGCACCACCAAAAGGTCCATTGACAGTCCTCAGTACAAATGTTCATCAATTGATGGTTCAATAATTTGTATGTGGGTACCATCAACAGCAGCTATTACGCCTGGTATTCTAAATTTATTGTAAAAATATAATTTTACATCCCGTTTACTTTCGCCTGTCATTTCAAATGTTATGTGTTTCGGACAGAGAATATATTCTTCTGCAATACAACTTGAGATTGACTGTTGTGATATTCCTAAGATACGATATTGGCCAATGTGATGTTAGTATCCACCTTTCAGCAAAAATGGAATCGCTGTGGACCTTTGATGAGTACTTAAGTTATCCTTAATGGAATTCAAGACACCCTTACTGAGTCTAAAATTTTTAATAAAACTAAAAGTATTCATTCATAGATATAAATAAATGTAGTTATAAATTCTTTGAATATTTGCGTATTATTCTTTATTAGGAGATAATATGTTGGAATTATCTCTTATCAATTTCCTTTGGACACTTTCCGGTAAACAATCGTCGTCATTGTCATCCATCCAGAGAAAAACATAATCCATTTTATGGTACACTTCATTTTTGTTTCAACGTTTTTAAAACACAATTTAATTAAAATTTAAATTTCTCACTTAAGTTTTTCTTCGCTATTTTGACATTTAAGTTCAAGTGCTCCCAAGTATATGCTATTTTTACCCACAAATTAGTACTTCGCTGCAAGTAATTCGAAAGGGTTAGATAGTACAATTTCATTTTCGTATCGAATATGCCATTCGAAAGATTTCATTTTTCGAATCGAATTACACAGTAACCTCCCAGGTTTTGGGTATGGGGATAATCTTCGCAAGCTTCCACATAGAAGGAAATTTTGATGTCGTCAAAATAGTGTTAAAATATGTATTATAATGTAGTCAAGGATAATCTTTAGAAATTTAGATGCATTTCATCATAGCCAGTTGTATTGGATCTCATGCTCTGAAATGATTCACGCAAGTCCATAAGGGTGATGTTCGAAAATTCAAAACCATTGTCATTGCGATCAGAAGCAATGCCAGGGTCTGTAGAGTTGTAGCAACCAATATTAGATTCCGACATAGGGATACCAGATACCCTGCGATGATAAGGCGGTTGAAAATTTTTACTCATAGAATTTGCACTTGGCGGCTCTTATCTCATTATTAACTCTACGTCTGCAGTTTTTAAGAATCTTTTCAAGTTCCGGTGTTCTATACCTCTTCCAGCGTCCGTATGCCTCGATTCTATCAATGATCAAATTTTTAATTTCCCTTAAAAACCATGGCTTTGCTCTACCAATTACATTCTTGGTTTTCACCACAACATACAAATTCTGAATATTACTCTGTAATCAAATCAAAATCAATCTGTTCATCAACGGTTGGCATGCCAAAAGCGAGGTCCCAAGCAGCGTTGTCAACTCAGTACTTTTAGCACTGTTTTTAATGCTTTTTAAAACTTTCGACGCGGAAAATTTCGAGTTAGTGCCTAGTTCTTTTTTTAGTTCTTTTTTTTTCGTGTCAGTGACTCCAAATCAAAACAAAAACAAAACTATAGGCTAGACTAATAATTAGTCTATAAACTATTCTTAAAGTCTATAAATTGGACTATAGACTAGACTAATTTTTGGTCTAATTTTTAGTCTATAGTTAAATGTATATACTAATTCGATATATTAAGACTGTAGCTTTACATATAAATGAAAGTTTTTATGTGTGAAAATTAACGTACATTAAACATAATTTTTTTAGACGTATAAAGTGTAAATGATTTCACTTTCGAAAATGTATCAATTTATCCTTATTATTGCTGGAGTTAAATAAATGATATTAATTTTGGTTTATAATTTTTTTACTGATTATATAAAATGTTGATAAAATTGAAAAAATATTATAATGTTTTAGTGCTTTTTTGTCAGAATTACGCGTTTTTTTTAACGAGCCTGGTGCCAAGGAATACCAACCAGTTCATTCTCAAGAGATAGAAGATCAATGTTCCTAAAATTGCTAAATGTTATCTTCTTCTCCTTTGTAGACGTCCTAAAGTCGTAAGACGTAAAAATTATATCATGCCTAAAGAAAACTGGTGCAGATAATTGATCGTATAACAGAATACGGGAACGATTATCAATAATGAAAAGGTCAAGTAGTGTGGCGAAAAAAGATGTAAAATCTGTAGGCATGAGCTCGTTAACAAGTCCCTAACCTATAGCTTCCATGTACAGCATTAATCCCTTATCTATTAATATATTAGAATTCAAGTCACCAGTTAAAATAACGTCAGAAAAGTCAAGAGCAAGATTGGATAATTCGTCAATGAAGGGCTTAATATCAATATTCTTACTACGTCTGTAGACAGTTTCTAGTAGCAATTTCTTTCCACAGTCAAGTATTTCAAGAAAGAGGCATTCAGTGTTAAACATATTTTCGTTATTTACATAATCCTTACGTACAAGTTTACATCTGATATGTGACCTAACCACCGTGGGAAAATCTATCGCAGCGGAATATACAATATGCATTTAGTCTATATGCATTGTCAGGCGTACAACAATAAAACCAGGTCTCGGAAATGCATATTATGTCCATATTAAAACCATGAAAATATAGCGAAATTCGTCAAATTTATTACTTATGGTTTATTACTTTTCTACCAAAAAATGTGCATTTTATTAAGGCAAAATATAATTTGGCGTTTGTTTCTTAAAAATGTTTCGCCCTCTAAAAGGGTGGTATGTTTCATTCTAAATAATTCTCACTCGCCAATGGTAGAGAACATTGCATTTTATGCTCTGTATAAATCGAGCGTGCTGATAATGCCCTGTAAAGTAGTTGAATTTTGGTTAGGTATAGGGCTACCAGATGATATTAAAAAATGTCTCTTGATATTGTTAGCCAATTTGAAGTTAATTTTTTCATTGTTTTGTTAAGTAACCTTAAGGAAGCATTACATTATTAAAGTTACATGGTCAGTAATATAAAAAGTTGCATTCAATGTTAGAACAGTGTTAAAATGTTTTTTTTTTTGTTATAAAAAAAGCTCTCAAAACTAAAGTTGAGAAATTAGCAATCTTATTAGGATGTATAACGAACCAATTATTTTTTTTGTAGAGTTTCTAAAAATGGCGTGAAGACTCGTATGTTTTGAATAAGTTAAAATAAAATTAAATAATTACCATGAATAATCCAGGATAATATTTTTTAAAAGCGATAAAATAACGATTTTGAAAAGATAAAATTTTGAAAAACGTTAACTGAAATACTGTCTGTCACTTCCTTCACACAATAGTCTACGTTAGAGCTGAGCGATATTTTCAAAACTGTAATTTAATCACGGTAATTGATAAATCACTGGTAACTACAGCGATTGAAATTGTACAAATTTATTTCATTTTATTTTAAGCGAGGCAGAATTACTATTAGATGATGTTCATTATTTACTTTTGAGTGAAACATAATTGTCAAACTTCATATAAAAAATTACATTAAAAATAAAAATATTGATGACACCACTTTGATTTTGTTTAGTAGTCTTTCGTAGTATGTACCTAGTTGTCTATTTCCTACTAGTTAATAAAATACATTATTGTCATTATTGTATGTACACTTATTCCTCTTTAATGTGTACCTTTTGAAAATCTGGAATACTGTGATCACAATCACTGTTTCTGTTGCTTCTTTTGCCCGGCATTAATAAAATTCACAATATTTAAAAATGTAAATGTTTCGTGTTATTATTAATACATTTATTAAAAAAATAAATTTGAATTTTATCGAGCAAAACTTTTTTTTGTTAGAAAACAAATTTTATTGTAACTTTTTCGCATCTCAAAAAATTTTGAAAAAAGGCAAAACTTAGCAAATAGCAACGCTGGTGATAACATAAAAATATCAATGAATGATTCCGTACCGCGAGATTGTGTTATGAATCTTATAAATAAAGGTGAATCAGTTACTCATCTCATATTTATACAGCACTAGCATTTGAAAATGCCAATGCTCCAGATAGATATTATAATATGCATGTACAGTAGCGCTGTGTCATATGATATTGAATCGAGGCTCGAAACTTATAACGTTATCCAATTCCACTCCACTTTTGTTTTTTTAAAAGCATCAATAAGCGTTGTTTGCTTCTCTTTCTTTTTAATTTTTTTAGATTTATAAAAAACGTGAACAAATTTAACGAGAAAAAATCCAATACAATGTTTTAAACGTAAAAGAAGATGAAATAGAGTAATTAAAATAAAAGTTTAATAGAAAATTTGCAAATTGTGAGTTTTGACCCTTTGTACTCGGTTGTCCCTTCTGAGAAGACAACGTTAGTCTAACATATAACTCGTTTGACCCCTTCTGAGGGGACGTGATGGTTTGGTAGCGATTACGGACAATGATCTTATTCGACCGCAATTTTTTAAGAAACACATGTTCTCCTGTTAATTTCTGTTACGATAATAAAAAAATCCGATAACCGAGAAAAGAAATTTACAAGATCTCAGTTCGTACTGAAGCGTCGAATAGAACGGATCACTGCAATAATATGAAAGTGTTGTGTTTCTGTAATTTACCGCTAGTTATTTCCAAAGTATACTTTTACACCTCTTGCATGGAAAGCATAGCTGCTACATAAATGAAGCATCAAATCGTCAGATATTTGAAAAAAAATCGTTCAAATCGTCAAACCCCGTCATTGAAACCGTAAAAAATAAATAAATTAAAAGGTTTTTAAACACAAAAACATATAAAGTCAATGTTAAGCGGCAATAATATTACATCATCTACATATATCCATGTCTGGTGTAAATATTAGAGAGTCAGAAGATCTTGACGCCAAGTTCAGCCAGTGTGATGTTCTCTAGAATTGATACATTTTTCAGTGCCTTTGTTTCTTAAAAGTATGCAATAAATACCAAGAATAGAATATAACTCTCATGTACGTATAAGTTAACCCCTAACGTCTAGTTTGAGGTTTCTCGACCGTTACTGTTCTATCACTACGACAACGGATATTGCTCGAGCAAAATAAGAAGATTCGTTTATGAAAATCATGTATTCTTACGTACTACTCGTCTTTCTCGGCCAGTACATAAGTATGTGGACCTTAGGCCAGTGTATTGCACACTGCATTACAGACAAAGATCTTACCTGCAGAGATCTTTTCTTACTTATGGTATGAAAATATTCAAATCTAGTGTCCATAAACACTGCTCTATCTTTCCTCCTTCCTATAATATATTCCTAGTTCCAAATACAATGTCATCCCCTGAATGTTGGTTGGCATTAAAAAAATTAGCACTGGCCTTTGTTATGCCAATGGTACGATTAGAAGCTATTATCGAATTTTAAAAATTTTCAGCAACGAAAATTAATGCTCAATTTGTAATTTGTAATTTTTTGGCTTTTAAGGGTTAAATATGGAAAAATCATTTCAGGTATTCGAAAATAATTGAAAAGTTAAAAATAAAAATACTATCCGAAATATGCAAAAGTAACAATTGCAAAGTAAATACAAAGCTTAACGAGGCTTTTAATTTACGAAAGTAAAAAAACTGATATAAATTTTTAATTGCTGAAAATCGTCAAAAAAAAAGGGCATAAATAGTCCTATTGTCAAAATGATATTTTTGGAGCTCAAAATCGTCAAAATGACAATAAATCGTCAAATCTGGCAGCGATGTAATGGAAGGATAAAAGAACTGTCACAATGCTAAGTAATTACCTATAATAACTTTGTTGATATTTTTTTTATTTGTAAATATTTGTTCTTCAATGTCTATAAATTCATAAAAAAACATAAGTAAGGTTAATAAGAAAAAAACTACTTAACTTTGCTGGACGGTATTGGTGCATTGGTCAAAAGAGCAGTGGGCCAAAGTTTTGTGGAGCGAAGAATCAAAGTTTAATTTATTTGACTCTTAGGGGTTACATTACATTCATGGGCCCCCAAAACAAAGATATTCGCAACTATTCTTTAAATAATGAACATTCTGTAAATAATAGCCACTTTCATACCCGGGTATTTAACTAATTTCGGTTGAATACTCTTTTGAATAACAAATAGTCGTTGTTACGTAGCGTAACAGAAATAAGGAATTTGTTTTTAACATATTTTGTTACAGTGTATTTTGTTTATACATTTCTTGCTGCTTTTTGCCCAGATAAGGCAGTTTTGGCTTCTGTAAACACAACAATTCCTAATAAGAATCCCATGTCAGCGTGCTTAGGGCAACTATATGCAATGCGATAGCAACAACAATACTGAAGCAACTAGAAAGTTTACGGTTCCGAAATAATACAATTAGCTTCGAATTTGCTCGATCCTAAGGCATAAGGAAGATTTTCCTAATTACAAGATGAGATTTCTCCAGTAATTTGGTGTTAAAGAATTTGTGGAAGAACGCAATTAAACAAATTTGCTGTGTGAATTTTAACAGCTTCCTGTACTTCAACAGCTACTGAACGTTCTTTCCTTTAATTCACGCAAAAAAAGGAACAATTTAACAACACAAAGAGCAGAAAAAATAACGTATAAATCATGCAACTGGAACTTGAGTTTTAAAAGCAGTTTACCACCTTCAACAGGAATCACGCAGTCTACCGATATGAGTTTTTATCGGATACGGACAATGACAGCGATTATGATTAAATTTATGAATTATTTCATTTGTTATTAAAAATCAATCATTTTTAATTTAATTAATTTATTTAAAGTTTTCCTTATTCTGATTTATACACACATTTTGGGTGAAACGCCAAAAACTGACATCAGTTGCGCTATATTTTACATACATACGCAAACATACATATGTACTATACATTAGTACATTTCACATTTGCTAATGCAATAAATATTTTACATTTTTGTAAAAATTAAAAATGATTTAAGAAATATTCAAACCAAAAAACAACAACTTATATGTACTTATTAATTTCATAGGCTTAATAATTAATTGACAACAAAAACTTAAATACCTACTTATTCTACTATAAAAAATCTTTTGGTACGAAGTTGATAACAGACTTCAAAATTTAAGTGGAAACATGATTAAGTTCTCGGAAAAACAAAAAATATTGAAAATTTTATTTAATTGAATATATTTTTCACCTAAACTGTTTTGAATCTTTAATATTTTGTTGTGGGAGGGGTGCCCTTTTTTGTGTATTATTTCAGTACATCTTTATGGCATTCAGTTGATTCAATTGCGACACTGTTAGGACGGACTAATGTTATTCCATTCTGCCGGGATAAGCTGCCAAAGTGCATTTAGCCTGCAACTGACCGCTTTTGAGACTTTAATCTTTATTTTTCTTGCACCCTATAATTTCTTAATATATACTTCTCTTCTTCTTTCGTTTTTCCTGATAATAATATGTACTCTACCGTTGACTACCCTGCGCGATTTTTTGACCGCAGGAATATAGGTACATACATTTTCTCTCTCACACACACACAAAAACAGTAGTTTTTCAAGAAAATATCATCCGGTTGTGTTCTAGGTTGTGCGTACAGTTTGTTTTATGCTGGATATAGACCGACTGCTGATAGCTCATGAGATGAGGCAAAATAGCGATAATTAAGAAAAGAACATTGTGAACAGGCAAAAGGGACGAAAAAGAAGAGATTATTTCCCAGTTACGTAGATGAACCTGAAGAAAACGATCAGAATATTGCAATTTCAGTTGATGGACCTGTTTGGAAAAAATTCACCTCTAAGATCGCCACTTCATACAATTAACAAAGAAATATCAAGGCCAACGGGATCTGCGAAACGTAAATTATGAAGGACAAAATAAGGAGTGCATTAAAAAATTGTGCACAGGATCAGAAACACGTCGAGTTTTAGGATCCATATCCTAAACTTGAACGTTTCATATTTACGGAATAAGAAATGGGATCCTGCTATTTTTCATGAAATTATGAGATTTTTTGGCTTAAATAGAATAAGCGAACGGAGCCTGCAGACTGACAAATTTGCTCTCATCTCCAAGGTATAGAATGCATTTATAGAAAATAGTCCAAACTGTTCAAACTTTTGAAACAGGTACAACTTTTGATGAACAACTATTTGCGGCAAAATCAAGATGCCGATTTATGCAATATATGTCCAATAAACTCGATAAGTTCCGAACCAAATCCTGGTTGGCATCGGACGTTGAGAGTAAATTGGAAAAAGAAGAGACCAGGCCATCATCAATATACATATATAGCTTATCGAATTGTTTTTATCAAACTTACTGAAACATTTGTAGGGTGCGGACGAAATATAACCATCGATAAATATTTTGTATAAGGATTTGTACAGTATTGGCCAAGACTAAGCACCCCTTAGTACATTTTTTAAATGATAATTTTTTTAGGAAAACCAAGCTATTAAAATTTTTTTTATTTAGATCCTTGTTATTGAAAAACACAAACTTAACGAATTCAGAGTTTAATAAAAAAAAGTTAAAATTAAAAATCATTTTAAGTCGCCAATATAAGCGGACAAAATTAAAGAACTCTCAAATTAAGGTGCACAAAAAACTATTGAAACCAATATTTCGTTGCGAATCCTTTATTCTGAATGATACACGCACACCTTTTAGGCTTAGGGGATATTAAATCATTAATTATTTCAGGAAATATTGCTTCCCAGGTTATTTTTGCGGCTTCAAATAAGTCTTCTTTGTTTTTGCAATTTTGTGGGTTGATTTTTAAATTAATGATTGGATGCGAGAGCTGGCTTATCAAGGCATGAATTTAATCCAAAATATTCGATCAACAGAGCAATTATTTCTAGGCCAAAGTTTTTACAGACTGGCCGCACACCTCCTACTCAGTCTGGAGGAAGGTCACGTGAAACTTCGTGACATTTAAACACCTTTATTAAAAGGACAATCCAAAATGATCCTACAGCATCTTGAATTTTAAAATTTGTGAAAAAACGATTCCCAGAAAGGCGGTCGGCGACTAGTAAAAAACCTTTGATATCGTCAAAAATAAAAAAGCCAAACTTGAAATCGCCAAGGCCCATCTCAACTGGAGTGTCCAAAAATGGATGAATGTACTGTTTTCAGACGAATCTAAGTTTAATTTAAAGTATACAGATGGTATAAGGCATTCAGACGCAGGCCAAACGGACAATTGTTGAATCCTAATAGCTTTGTTTTCTTTAAAAAATTATCATTAAAAAAAAAATATGGACTGAGGGGGTGTTTTTGTTTTGTTTGGTCAATCGCTCAGTTTCAAGGCTTCTTTCTAAAAATATACTCATAAGGGTCGAAAAATTAATGTTATTTGATTATTATACGACAATGATATTCTGTATTAATTACAATCGACTGTAAAACACTATAATTTTTATTTCAAAAGCGGTAATTTGACCGCCATCGGTACAAACAGGTATATATCTGTGGCATTAAAATAGTCTAAATCGAAATTTCATGTTTAGAGATATTAAGGGTTTTGTCAGTGCTTGTTAATGGTGTTTGTGAAATATAAATGTGTATAGTTTTATTAATAATAACCTTTTGTACATGAAATTTAACTGAGCGATAGTCCTTAAAGAAGAGAACAAAAATATGTTTGTAATAAAATGAAAAACACTTATCTCGGGTTAAACTATTATTATTTATTGCCACAGATATAATATATGTATATGTCGGTAGGTTCAGTGTTAAATATTTTTAATTTGTGTGTTCACAACAAGTCTACATACGTATGTGATGTACTGTGTTTATATATTTATTGCAAACAAAAAAAAAAAAAAAAACGTTTCATAAAGAATTACGAATAGTGATGTGAATTAGTTGTCGCACATATCGTGCGTACACTGTCGATATTTATGAATTTCTACTTTTGCACACAATTTGAGTAGAGTTTAACTACATACATACATACTTATAAATAGATGCATATATGTATGTGTGTGTGTGTGTGTGTGTGTATATTTGCAAACGAATGAAATAAATTTATATTTTACAAAAATACCTATTACAAGCAATTTGAATTGATGATGGAAAGTAATGAAAAGAGCAAAAAAAAAAAAAAAAAAAAAAACAACAACACGAAAATAAGTAATAACAGCCAACCAATACCATCTCACATCAACCACCTGGCTGGCAAATGAAATGACGAAATCCGATTGGCTGCGCAACGATGAAATAAATTTTATTATTCAACAATAAAAGAAATAACAACACCAACAACGGCAACAACGGCAACAACAAATGTGGAAAATGTTTATAAGGGGAAAAACGAATAAAAATTATAAAACGAATGAGAAAAATCATACAAACTCTATTCGTTAGGGAGAGAGAGACAGAGAAAGAGAGAGCGAGAGAGTAACAAAGAAAAAGAGAAACTGACAAAGAGTGTGAGAAAGAGAGAGAGCGGTGAGCAGAAAGAAAGTAATTCATAAGGAAATAGATTATATTTAATAGAATAACAACAATAACAACGAAAATAGAAGAGCATGATGCCGGTGATTACAAAAAAAAAAAAAAAAAAATAAATAAAAATAATAATAACAATAAAAATATGTATGTACATATGTATGTATGCATAATAAATACATAATACGGTATAATAATCCTATGCAGTGTTGTCAACGTTGAATTTTCAACAATTCACTGTAAACGGCATTACACATTCAATGATGCCCAGATAACAGTTTTATAGCGAATAACGGCAATTTCTTATTTCTCACTGTAGATATTGTGTCGCATGCACACACACACACACATACCGCTTTGTCATCGCAAAATCTTTCAATCATTCGACTGTTTTGTGTGAAAGTAAGGTACGCAAAAAAGAAATCAATCATATTAAGTTACATACATACATACATATGTATATGGAATGAACTGGTTCGTTTGCGGAGAGAGGAGAAGAGAAAAACGAATTATTTTCAAAGAGGCGTGTCATTGACATGAATTAAGTTCGTCAAAACCAATGAAAATTCGATGAATGTTTGTTTACTGTTTACGTTTTATTGCCTTGATACGACCGACGACTATTGAATATATCGAACATATGCCAATGAATTTACACATAAAAGCTTCATTATGAAATTTAACAAAGAAAATACGATTAGGTTTTCTTTTTTTGTTTTTATTTACGAAACAGAATGCGAAACGAATGAGTTGACAACGTTGCTAAAAAAAAAAGAATAGAAAAGTTGAAACCGGAACGACGGAACAAACAGAAAATATTTTACAAGAGAAACATATCGGAAACAAATCAAGCAAGCAAACAAGTATTATAGTTTTAAACATTTAAATTGGATGTGCGTATATATTTTATATCTGTGGTATATATGTATATGTGTGTGAATATACATATATGCATGTGTGCGTTAATTTAAATTAAAAGCGTATGTTTCGATTTGGTATTGGTAATGAGAATTGTTCATTTGCTTTACTTTTTATGGTATTTTCTTTTCTACCAAAAAAATGTGCATTTTATTTAAAAAATGCAATTTTGTGTTTATTTGTTAAAAGTGTTTAGGGGCCTAAAAGGGTGGTATGTTTTATACTAAATAATTCGCACTTACCAATGGTGAAAACACTGTAGAGATAAAAAAAATGAAAACTTAACGCTATATTTTTTAATTTTTACTATTTATTAATTCTTTACATTTAATTTCTTTTAAAAAGTCAGTAACTTTCTGTATACAGCGCTATAAACATGGTCGATTTTCTGTACTCAGGGGAGTACAGTGGGAACGAATGGGTTAAACAACAGAGGCTCAAAAAAATATCATTTAGGGCCATTATTACTACTTGTCGTTAACTAAAAGGGGGATTTTAACGGGCAGATAAATTGTTTTGCATTGCTATGAGTACCCAATAAGAGAGAAGTGATCGTTAACCTAAAGGGAAGATCATCCTACCTTTAACATTTAAAGGTTAGTTTATGTTTGAACTTGCCACATCTTATACTAATTTCGATATGGCAACTTCAAATTTAAACAAAATGAGCATATACAACAAAAAACATTAAGTCCACTGTCAATGAGTTGAAAAAAACTTGTTTAATTGAGTAGTTTTATGGACTTGGCTCCGGCACTGCCATATTTTAATTTCAATTTATCTGTAAGTTCTAATAAGGAAGATCAGTTAAAGATAATTTTACAGTTCCCATTAGCTAAAATAATTAAAACAAATTATGTTAAAAAAATTTTAAAATTAAGTTGTGCAATAAATATTAAATATTATGAATTCATCATGAAATAAAACAAGAATAACTATTATTTCTGCTCGAAAAAATAAAAGTCAAAAATAACTTTTATTTTTGCTCGAAAAAATAAAAATCAAAAAATAACTATTGTTTTTTTTTTTTTCTAAAAAATAAAAATCTGATTTTTAAAAAGCATCGCAATTTATAAAAATTTAGTCCAAGACAATGAAAATGGTATACTTGGTTCTGTTCTCCGATATTTCCTTGCGGTTACTTTTTTAATCAAAAATTTAAAAATAACAGTTATTTTCGGTGCCTGATTTTGTCGCATAGTGTAATTATTTAAACTTCAAATATATTGTGCATCAAAATAAAGTATTTAATGTGCTCTACTTAAAATAATCTGCGAGGATCAACGAAAGAATGCGCGTAACAACGGTTTAATTCCTCCCAGGAAGCTGGACTTATGCGTCGGAGTCCTCTAAATACCTTAAAAAACGAACATCTCAATGCATGCGTTCCAATAAGCATGTAACGTTCCGACGTTACTAAGAGGTTACAATGAAGTGAGTTCTATCAAGTATTACAACTATAAACGAGTCGGTTGTATAGTCGTACCTATTTGTAAAACACTTTTGGTTTGTGTCTAAAGTATTGCAGTAGTATTTTCCCATTTTTTCTTGGCTTGGAATTATTTTTTAAGATTTTATTTGTTCTCATTACTGCATTTTTTTTTATAGGTCTTCTGTAGACAATTTGAACAACATTCGATTAAAATCTATACATTCTTCGTCATTCCAACCTTTCAGACAGGATTCCTACCACTTATGTTGTGTGTGTTAATTTTATACATGAGTAGTGGGACCTACAGTTTAAAATCAACTCCAAACGACAAATTTTTGAGAAACTTTGCATTGCAATTATATGTCGTCTTAGAGTTTTTGGCAGAAATAAGCTGCGAGGAAGTCGCCGAAGAAATACTTTCTTATTTTCGTCTTTGATGTCTGACCTGAAGTTTGAACTCGGGCCTTACGTCTAATAAGCCAGCAAATTACCTCCTACACAAAGTCGACTTCTAATACATAGCTTAAGAAAATTTTGAAAACTTAGTTTGTTCACATTAATACCTATTTATTTGAAAAGCTAGGTTGAAATACTGCCTGAAAGGTCGTAAAGACCTATTACACTCTGCGACAAAATAAAAAAAATTAAATACACCTGGCTAATGACATAGTATAGGTTGGGAGTTTTATGTTGTCTTATATTTCTCGAACCCTCCAAAATTTATTTATTTGACAAAAACTGTTTTTTTGGACTTCGCGTACAAATTTCTGGATTACTGAAATATTTCTAACCCGATTTCTAAAATTTAAATCCTGTTGGGAAGATTTAATTTCTGCCCGATTTGATCAAATAAAGTGCCAATCTCTTCGCAAGGTAATGCACTTTCAGAATGTTACAACTTATTTCATATTTTTTGAGTAAGGTTTGCTACTATGCACGGACAAACTTAAAAAAATATGAAAATATTTGCGTTTTTCAAGTTTACCTCATCAAATCTCTCAGCATATTAAGCCAAATAGTAGATATATGTATACCGTTTTAAAGGTCCATATCTCGCCTTTCCAACTAGATTTTTTAAATTTTGGAAATCGAGTGAGAAATGTTTGAGTAAGCCAGAAATTTGTGAACAACGTCGACTATGTAGTTACTTGGTGTATTTCACTGTCACACCGTGTTATGTATACATATATGCATGTATATCTATATATCGGCTGTTTAAATATACTCGCTTATTTCTGAAATAATCACGTTTTTACATCCGAATAGAGATCATTCAATCAGAAAAGTTTAAAACTTAAGTATAGAGTGTTCATACTAACACACTCCTTGATTTGTTATTTGTTAATTAATTAAACCATAGTGTTATTCTCTTATTTTTGAAAATGATGGAAAATTATAATCGATATTGTCTTTATACCTACTTTGGGAAATGAATTGAATTGGAACATAAGACGTACCTAATAAAAACCATAATAAAAAAGGTATGCATTATTGACACTGCCCGTTTGGTGGAAGCTAATTGAGACGGAACGATTTGGAAAAAGTTGAAACAATATCAAGCACAATGAAACAAAGTAAAAGAAATGAATAATGAACAACAAAAATACAAGAAAAAAAAACAAAACAAATCCAATTGGATTCTATATAAAGCAATTGTTTGTTATACTTAGCCTTTAAGAGATACATATGCATGCATACATACATATATTCATAGATATTTTTTGTTTCTTTCTATCCAAATCAATCGTCATCCACCAACGACACCATAGCAACAAAAACAACGCCACTACTATAACGAAACACATACCCGTAAAGAAGAGAGAAAAATAATCATTAATACGGTTGTAGATACGAACATATGCTTGGATGGGTGTTTTTAAGCACACTCAAATAATAATCCGCAAAAACAACAACAACAAAATACTCTTTAATTTGGCTTTGCGTAGATGTTTGTATGTAGTCGATATATATATATATTTGTATGTACAGAAGTGTGCATTTAAGGTATGTTCCATTTTCAATTTGATTCCAATTCGAATCGAATTAAATTCTTGTTTCCCCTCAACACATTTTGTTTTGTACAATTTGTATATGTTATTTTATTGTTGTTATGGCTATCACTAGTGTTTTTTTCTTTGTAATTTCATTCGTTATTTGTCTCTATTCCTCATTCGGTTTGTGATCGTCGTCTCCCGTGCAACGTCGTCGTTTTTGTGCGGAAGTCTGAAAACATTCTAATGATTAAAAAGAAAAAGAGAAAAAAAAAATTCAATGAAAATCAAAAATTAATTAAAACCGAAAACTAAAAAAAGTTGTTAGCAAAAAATGTAACAGTGATTATTGTGAAAAAAGAATAAAAAAATGAATATCTAATCACTAGAGTTGATGAAAGTTCTTGTCACAAATTTTCTAGTAAATTAAACAATTATTTCAGATAATCAAGTGTCAAATTCAAAATATAATAAAAATATAAATAAATAAATAAAAAAAATATACATATATATATTAAAATACATTCTAACTTATAAGAAACACACAATGTCTATTGTCTTGTAATTCGCAAAGGTCATTTGTTTGAATTCCGTCGGCATTTAGTGAAACAAAAAAAAAAAAAAAAAAAAACTGAAAATAAAACTAAAATAAATTTAACAATTTCTTTTATATGTTCTGTTCTGTTGCCTCTCTTTTAATACAAATTATTATTGTTTTATTTTTTAATTAAAAAATGTAAAATTCGATCTATTAAGTGTCAATAAAAAGTGACTACATAATTTCTAATTGTTAATAACACACACCCCCCACCTCTTATCACCGACACCATTCGAATCGAAAGAGGGAGTATATCGAATTTTAAGTAGCGTACACAACTGTGCGTAGTTGACTGAAAGAAATTACCGATAAGAAATTTCTCAATGGACGCGCCGTGAGTGAAAAAAGTGATTGTGGTGTATTATTTTTTTTTTTCAATCTTAGGGAAGTGATTTCAGGTTGTTCAAAAAAGAGTGTTATTTATTTCCTAACCTAATTTCCAGTTAATCACTTTTTATATAAAAGTTATTTGAAATTGTGTACCTAATGCAACTTAATACAATGGACTGCACCGGACGTTCGAATTTAAATGAACGAGATTCGGAGTTGGGTGACGATATGGTAAGAATTCAGTACTGAATTTTTCAAAATCCACAAAATATGTTGTCGACAAGAAATATAGTTTTATTATTTTTAATAAGTATTACCTACAGATTTTGTTTTTAATTAATTTGTCGATTTAATGTTAGCATTACATAGCTTTTTGCACAAAATATACTTTACTTTACCGAAGTATATCTTAAATGTCTTTTGTATCTGATCTCTTTAACTTTATTTTAAAACAAACAATTTAAATTATTTGTTTAATGTTAAACTACGCACGTTGTTAGATTTCAAGACATTTTTCCGCGAAATTCTTAGACACAATGCGTTTACACGTTAAAGTAATTTTTTTTGGTGTAATTAGCCGGTCGCAATGTCTAAACTAGCAGTAAGTCGGGTTGTAAAGGCACACTACACCGTTCTTAATTCCAAATACAAACCAAAATACTGTAGTAATAGTGTGCCATAGTTTTTACTTGAAACTCTTGCCAGTAAACTCTAATTACAGCAGGGGTTACCAACATATTTTTGGTTATGTATTAGTGAGTAAGAGAGAGAAAATAAGTAGAGAGCTTGCAGTCATGTTAAAAAATGTTAGTAATATACACTATTCCGATTTTCATTTCATCAACATACATAAAGTTATACATGTTTGATTTAATAATTAGGTAATTTTTTTAGATAGATTTTTTAGATTTTTTTGAATTAATCGACCTTTTAAAAAAGTTGTTCTGTTTCCAGATCATCTGAATTATTTACTTGACTATTAAAACAAATAAAATGAGTTTTAAGATTTAGAATTAAAAAAAAAAAATTTTTTTACATAAAATATTTTTTGAGTGTAAACCTAAAAAAAAAAATAGCATTCGCCATGTCTGCTTGCCGTAGTCTGATCGACAACTGAACAAAAGAGCATAAGCAACGTGTGTGAATTCTCTCTGCACAATTGTGCTATGAAATGGTAATCGCTGAATTACAATGTTAGAAAAAGTGAAAACAACTTATTGGAGTTATAATTTCTTTGAGCTAACATTATCGATATTAACTATGTTTCAATCCAAATTAAAAGCAAATAACATGAAACATAAAGTGGTTGAATGTGAATTCAAATATTTGATATTTGTATTAAGAATGATCTGAATTCAAAAACTATATCTCTTGGAAAAAATACCAATAAATGTTGTACTGGTTCACAATGACACCGGCAAAATGACAATTTTGATTGATTTTATTTAATGTGTTTCTTTTCATTCACTAGAAACAATAATTCTTCATTATTTACTTATTTGACATACCTATGTATATATATGTTTATACATTCCACATTTTGAATAAACCGCTGTACAAGCTGGAATCAATTAAAATTTTTAGTATCGTTATATATGCATCACTATTTAGAACGGTTTAGTACTCACATCACTACATACTTACATATCTAATGTGTAATGTGATTTAAATAAACGAAAAAATCTAAAATAACTAAGAAACATAAGTTAAAAAACATTAACTGAAATTATTAAGTAAATCGTATAGAGTTATTTGAATTTTTCAACTAACAAGTTCACGTTGTGTGTGAGAGAGAGAGAGCGTGAGAGAGAGAGGTATGTGTAAAAGGGGTAATAATTGCATGTATTCTTTATTTTATTTTCTCTTGCTATTCGCAACGTCCTTCTTTTGGTGTAGATTAATATTTGACATTTCATTTGAATGTTAAAGAAAGAAAAACGGCTTTAATGAAAGAAAAAATAACGAATAATAGGAATATAAAATAAAAAACAAAACAAACATTTTGTAGAAAAGCAATAAAAAAAATTAAATATAACAGGAAAATCTCGAAAAATAATTTTGTGTCTGAGCATACCACAAAATATGTTCACAAATTATGAAAAAGAGAAAATATTAAAGTAAGCACATACATATATACATACATACATAATTAAATAGACAGTAATCAGTGATTAATCCTACAGTAAACAGTAAAAAAACAAAAAAGAAATGTAAATAAAATAAAAATTACTTTTTAAAGTGATTTATACGTAGGATAGTGAAAATTAAACATTTCCTTAAAGTATATTCAATTAATTTTCCTAGTTTGTGGTACTTAAGGACAAGGTTCGTTTATTTTGCCGATCAGAAAGATCATTTTGTAATACAGTCCACCACTTAGTAAAAATGCTTACACCATGTGCGGAAAGAGGTTATATTATATTGTAATAAATTGAAAAGATCTGTATACTTACCTATAATGATTATGATTTAAAGGTCCATGGGACCACAACGTCATATTATTTTTTTAATTCATTTTTATGTGTATAATTTGATTTAACGATGTGTTCCTGTGGCTATTGAAAACCTCTTTGGTGGTATTACTTGCAAAAATTTAAGTACGGAGACAATTCCCATGTATTTATGAAATATAAAACAAACCGGTGAAATTCTGCCTGCCATGGAAAGTCTCGCAAGGTAACCTTCATGAACAATGTCGATAATGTGACTTTTGCATAGTTATGTATGTTTGTACTTTTGAAAACCTAGTTAGCAAAAAGTTGATGACTGAATTAGAGTTTTAGACTTATTGTTTATAACGTTGTTTAAGCGACAATGATTGACAGAATATGGGTAAAATGTTTCTTTTAATTCGAAAAATATATTAATGTTGTAATTTACAATTTATTTTTTGTTTTTACATTTTCATAATAATCTTCCAAATATTAGCCTATACAAGTTATAGAAGTCGCCGTGGTCTAGTAGGTAGTGTGTTGGTTTATTAGACGTAAAAGCCAGTGTTCGAGTCCCAGGCCAGACATCAAAACAAAATACAAAAAGTATTTTTTCGGCCATTTCCTCTCAGCAGATTTCTGGCAAAAACTCTGAGAGTAAATAAAATTGCCATGAAAAGTTTCTCATAAAATCTGTCGTTCGGACGAACTGTAGGTCCCACTACTCATGTAAAAAATTAACACACACAACATAAGTGGTGTGAGAAACTAGGTCAATAATCCTGGCTGATGGCTTCTAATGCACAATTATGAATGTATTAATGTTGTCATATTTAATTTTGCAAAACTTTCTTTGTAGCTAAATAATACAATATACGTATGCACATATGTACCTACATACATAATACGATACTGTAGCAACATATTTTAAAAATATTAAATATATTTAAAATCTAGACAATATATCGTTAAATAAATAACGTTCTTTTATAAATCAGAATCAATTTAAAAATTCCCATGCAATTAACAATAAAAACGTATTGTTAGAAAATTTAAGGCAAAATTATCACCTAAACTAAATAAAACTGTAAACAAAAATTCATTTCTTTGAAAATAATCACCTTAAATTAACTTTTATACTCGTATCTATTTCTTCGTCAACTCTTCAATTGATATACGTATTAGCGTACATAAATCCGTACCTACATATATATGTACATGTCTGTATTATTACTTAACAAATTAAGACGAAAGAAGAAATTTAAGAATACAAAAAAGAATTGTTAAAATCCTATATGATTATGAAAAGAAAAAAAAAATGATATTAAAACATCAGTTGGTCAAGACTGTTGTTTAATACCCTGCGCAACAACTCTATTCATAATACAATGAAATTTTGTCAGTAGTTTGTGTGAAATACATGTAGCAATTTTAACCAATTTTATTAATCAAAGTTTATATTCATATTGCGAAGAGTGTGTTATGGGCATATACATATTTTTGCCTATTTTTTTCATCCAGTATGAGTATTTTGGGTTGAAAATAATAATAATAACAATGCAATGAGAATAGTATTTCCATTCCTAGCCACAATTTCATTGCCGGGTTTATAATCAAGCAGAGGTATATGATTTTAACAGATTAGATGAGTTGTAGGGTACAATAAATCAAATTTCCCTTCCACAAAAGTAATACGACTACACCAAGAGTGTTCTTCGGACCTCTATCGACAAATAGATAAATGAGGGAGAGGCAGAGAAAGAGAAAGAGGAGAAAAAAGAAAATAAACAAATTGACTGTGTTCAATTGAGATAATCTTTTGTATTTGACACGATTTTAGTGTTAATATAACACTATTAAATATTCCCATTCTCCACATACATTTGCTTTCACGTATTCTCCTAAAATTGTATGATACTGTACAAATTCAATCAAATAAACACATGCTAAACGAAAGTGAATTCCTAAGAGTAAGATTTCAAAGCTTACTCTAGCTCACCTCTAATTTAACTCTGATTCTTACAATACTGCCACAGAGTGAGTAACAAATAACGCAGTCTTGTGTATTTACTCTTTCGTCCATTTGACGTAGTGAATGTCATAGTTTGAGTTTATGTTTGTAAAAGTCCCACACCAATTATAACCCCGTTAGATCTTCCAAGCAATTAACCCAAGTTAGCTGTTGTCTAGCCATCTTTATTTAAACAGTAATAATAAAAGTATGGGTATATTTTGTACAAAAAATAAAAATAAAAAAAAACCAATACAATAGTTTCATTTAAATTTTCTTATTATCTTTCATCTCCATTTGATTCGGTGTTATTTCTTTAACTATGATGTATGAATGAAAAAGCGAATGTTTGTTCTTTTTTGGAATTTGGAACGCTATACCATACCTACCTTCTTTCAATAGGGCAGTATGTTTTTAATTTTTTTAATCTTCAAATTCGGTGCTATTAGTTTTGATATTTAGTCTATATTTTTGGGCATATTTAGTTTATATTAAGCTGTTGTCGTAGTCTAGTTGGTAGTGTGTTGGCTTATTAGATGCAAGGCCACGGTTCAAATCTCAGGTCAGACGTCAAAATGAAAATATGAAAATATTTCTTCGGCGACTGCCCCTAGTAGATTTCTGGCAAAAACACTGAAAGTAAATAAAATTGCCACGAAAAGATTCTCAAAAATTTATCGTTCGGAGTCTATTTGAAACTGTAAGTCTATTTGAAACTGTAACGCACACAACATAAGTGGTGAGAGAAGCTAGTTCGTAATCCTGATTAAACGTATGCGTAGTGACTTCCATGCAAGGAAAACAAAATATTTGTTCCAGAGCTGGATAAAAACATGATAGAATTTAAAAGATAGCCAACAGCTAGAATGCTATTTTATGGAGTTTATTTTATTTATATCTTTTATTTTTTGAGGGGGTTTTTTGTTTAAGAATTACAATGTAGCGAAGCACACCGGATTTCGGTCAGTTGTTTATAAGTATTGTTTGTATTTGCTTTTATTTTTTTATTTTTTCTCTTTTAATAATAAAGTTTTTTGTTTTATTTTATTGTTAATGGTGTTCGTACGTAAATTAATTGTTTAAATATTTGAATTATTTGTTAACAACTTAAATGAATATTAAATGGGATTTGATTTTTGTTTCCTCATAAACATCAGCATTGTTTATCAAGACTTATAAAACTTTAATGATTTTTCGTTTTAATTTTTGATTTTTTTCTCTGCTCTTCTACATACATACATACATACATACTCAATATATTACATACGTATTTCTTCTTTTTCGCCTAAAATTTTATGTACGTATTTATATATTTTAAAATTTATCTTGAGAGTAATCGCTGAGTTAATTAATTTGATTGACAAATTCAATTTATTAACAAATATTTTTCAAATAATCGATTTCACAATGTTCTTGTATTTTTTTTTTTGCCACCAGTACGACGAATTTTTAAAATATTTGAAATGAAATCAAAATATAAGTTGTCTAATGCCCAGTGTATTGCCAGTGTATTGTCATTCAAAAATAAATAGAATTTGAATTAATCGGACTGTTGAAGAGCAAATGCACCTTTATGCCTAATATTTTTGATCATACGAAATAATCTACAAATTTTTTCTAAACGCTTCAACTAAATACCTACATAAATATATGTATGTATAGATGGTAAAGAATGTATGAACCTTAATTTTAGAATTCTGCTAGTATTTTCAATACAATTAATATTGTCCTCTGGATAATCACATACACGATATTGTCAAAAATGTATAAACCCTTAACACTGTTTCCATTGCTCAAGAAACAATTTTTTTTTTTAAACTAATGCAGATTTTCTAAAAATTTATTTTTATCAATAAAAACCATTAAAATTAACTGCGAGAAAGAAAAGTAAGAAAAATCAGATTAAGAAACCAATAAGCGGTTCTTGCTTGCTGTTCTGCTGCGAAAAACATACAGTGACGAGCAGAAGTGAGTGCATGTTCACAATACTGAGTTTCGTCATCCGCAAAAACAAAACCATACAAGCAAATACAAAAAAAAAAAAAAAATTTTAATAAGAAAACAATAATTAAAGAAATGAATTATGAGTTTGAATGAAAAAACGAAAATAACCCACATAAACTCAATTTTGCATGTTTCAAGAAAATTCAAGAAACTAACCCAATTTCAATATTTGGTCCATGAACCCTTATTAGAAATAGCTTGATTTACGCGGTTTGAGATGCTTTCTACCAAATGATCAATAACATCTTTCGGAATTCGATTCCATTTCGCATTTTAGTGCCCTATGTTTGTTGGGGCTGTTTCTTACTGACCCAGCCGAATTTTCACGAATGGCCAAAGATTTTCAAACGGATTGAGGTCGAGACTTTGTGCCGGCCATTCCATCAATTGAAAATTTTGTTTCCCACCCCATATCTTTACAATTTTTGCTGTGTGTTTCGGATCACCATCGTGTTGGAAAATAAAACCTTATTCGCGATAAGCAAATCAGATGGAAAGTACGTTAAGTAATATTTTGCAAGCGTAAAATGTGATAAGCTAAGGTGACCACAGATAGAGTGACTAAAGATTTATTAAAAATTGTTTATTCTCAATTAATTAACTAGGGGAATGTTTAATTGTAATTTTCTTGTTTTAATTTTTCCCCTGTTATTATTATCAACGCCAAATGGAATAGAACCCGGACATATAGTTATTTAACTCATCAACATTTTTCCCACATGCGAAATGTTTTAAATTCAAGTTTTCTGAGTAAATATTTCTATGGGAAAAATATTTTATTTATATACGGGTATCCACGTAAAATTTTATAATTTCAAATCAAATTAATCCTAAACATTATTATAAAACCTCCACTAATTAAAAGAATATAATCATTTGGATATCGATCTTGTACTAAAAGCAAAATAAACAAAAACGAACAAAATACTGGCTATAAAGTATGTAAGTAATGGTTTATTTTCATAATTTATTGTTTAACATGTTGACTGCCACTTTTCAGAAAACTGGCCAAATATTACCATTTGATTTAGTTTAGGCTCATTTTATTTAGGTAGTTGGCACCCCAGAAGAGAATGCAATCTACGAGTATACCGTTTTTGGCAGTCAACGTGTTAATCCGGCAAAATCGGTTTTGCTATGCATCTTTATTTCGAAAATCGAAGTCTTTTAATAAATAAGTTGAAGAAAAATCAGAGTTCCTTTTTTGTGCACTGCCATATTATATTAATTTATTATTCTGTTCTTATCTAAATCAGCCACTAACTCGTTTCAAATAGTTTTCATGCTGATATGAAAAGTATTTTCACTTTAAAACATCATTAGCTGACCGGCAAGGTAAACTCAAATCCAGAAAATTTATTGTTTGGGGGGGGAAAAAAATCGAAGATTTTTCGTTCGTTTCGGTTAACAGCATCGACAACATTAACACGTGCTGTTCGTCAGTGTGAACGGTTCCCACATTAAATCTTCGAAATCTTGCAAGAGATTTAAAACCAAAAACAAAAAGATACTCGTAAATGTTTACAATTACAAACCTTACATATACACATACACACATGCATATGTATATATACACTCCACGAATGCAAATTTATGTGGTTGACTGACTCATAGACAGACGGGCCGACTACATATCTGACTTTGTGATTGTATTGTTGTTGTTGTTTTGACTATTTTTCCTTTGTATTTATTATCGTACGTACATATAAAACGTCAATGGCATCTTTTGTTTCTGTTTTTCAAATTTTATTTTGATTTCTTAGTTTTTGAACATTTTTAGTGCTTTTTGTGTTGTTTTTGAATTACATACATCCACATATATATGAAAATAATGAATCTAAACTTATGTATGTATGTATGTATGTATTATGTTTTCTTATGAATGGCGCTCTTTAATTCTTTGCGGGTTTCTTTACTTTGTATTGCTGTAAGTCTAACAATATAAATTTAATTTGCCTATTTACGATCGATTACGAACTTGAAACAAATTTTACATTTTATTATAATAAAAAAATTTAATAATCATTTAAAATAAACAATTTTGCGAAATAGGAATTAAAATTATTATTAATACATTATAATCAATGCAAATTAACATTTATTTCATACTTGCTAAAACCCGGTGTGCTTGGCTACCCCAATCGATATGAAATATAAGTATTCAAAATAAATCGTTCATCCTGCTCCTCAGATATCTCAATTGCTCTTAAAGCAGATTGTCGTATTCTTTGATTATCAAGACGTTCGTTTCGTTCAAAGTTTCTGTAAATACTAATGTTGTGGCTGTACGTCGCTAACTCTGATTTCGAGTAATACCTTGAGCCAGTGTCTCAGCAGCTCTAGATATTGATGCTCGTATCCTCTCTCCTTCTACATGTCCAACACGTTGATCTAGTGTCTTAGCAGTTGTACATGTCAGTTCTCGTAGTCTTTCTCCTTCTAGGCGTACATCGCGTTGATCCATAGTCTCATCATTTCCTGACTTTGCTGATTGGGATCGTTTTCGTTTAAGACGTGCATCACATTGATCAGGTGTCTTAGCGGCTCTAGATGTTGATGCTTGTAGTATCTCTCTCTTTCTACACGAACATTCCGTTGATCTGGTGTTTCTCTAGCTACTGCTTTTTGCGATCGTATTATTTCATAAATGGTCATCACGTTAACGTGAATTCTCAGCAGCCTCTGTGATTGTAAATTAAATGCGTTTTTGGTGCGTTTAAAAAGCGATGATTTTTTAGGTGACATATTTTTGTTTTTAATTTATCACAATATAATCACTCACAAAATATATTAGGCTAATATACCATAATAGGTTAATTTTTTTATCTTTGGGCAATTGAAAATATTTAATACTTTTTATTAGGGTGATCATAAAAGTTGGTCTGTATTATAAAACCACAGACAACAATTAGTTCTTTAAAAAAAATTATGTATGCTGTAGGTAGTTAATAAATGAACATATAATAAACCAGGTATTGAAATGAATAGGCAATACACATGACTTCAAATGAAATAGTTTATCACATATATGATGTTTAATATTTACTTTGTGTCTAAGAATTCATATAAAAATAGAGTTCATTTATTTCCCTAAACCGAAATGTGCATATCTATGTCAAAGTGGTTTGATATGATACTTTTGTATCATAATTCTATGGAAGGATCTTGCTCTTATTGCTAGTACGTCAAATTTTTTACAAATTGTTTTTATAGATTTCGATTTTGCCCGTGTACAATTTGATGCCTTTATCTACAATGATTCCCCCGGTATCGAAGTCGCCTTGGTCTAGTAGGTAGTGTGTTGGCTTATTAGACGAAAGGCCCGGGTTCGAATCCCAGGTTAGACATCAAAACGAAAAATATTTCTTCGGCGACTTCATCTCAGCAGATTTCTGGCAAAGACTCTGAGAGTAAAAATTGCCATGAAAAGCTTCTCAAAAATCCGTCGTTCGGAGTCGACTTTAAACTGTAGGTCCCGCCACTCATGTATAAAATTAACGTACACAACATAAGTGGTGTGAGAAGCTAGGTCGTAATCCTGACTGAAGGGTTGTAATGGCCAATTATGTATATGTTATGTATGATTCCCCCGGTATCAATAGAGTCATAATTGGTCGCCATTGTGCAAATACTGTTATGTTACTGCTATGCAAATACTGTATACTTGCAGCCATTGTACCCCAATTGGAACAGCATTATTATATGTTTTCTAAGATCTTTTATATTTGTTGTATGAAAGTAAAAATGCTTTTCAATGTTTCCCTGTTTACTGAATTTTATATTATAACACAAATAACGACTTTAGGTAGAAAATAAAACTTTGGTTACCATTGACCGACCTACCCCTCTATATGTCTACTTTTAATGAAGTTTAATAGATTATTACAACAATAACAATAAATGTAGTTAAATTACTTCATTTAATATTTATTGAGAGCACTTTCCATATTCAATAATGCAAAAATAAATAAACGAGAGCAAACAGTTTTTTTATACAGTCTTAATAATTAAGTGTTCCCAAATTGGCACAGAGACCGTTAATGGGTTAAGTAAAATCAAAAAAATTTCAAAAACGGAGGTAAATACATTTGAATTTATACTAATTGTATTTATTTATAAAATAATAACATAACATGTTATTATTATAAAATAATAACATAAACAAATGAAAATTCATTTTACATTTGGGTGCAGTTATTTGTTTGCGACAAAACATATGCACGTCTTTAGGATACTCACAAAAATATTAATTACTTATTAGTAATTACTTCCGTAATCATAAATTTTTTAAAACATATTCATATCTTCGTGTCCTGGACCTGATTAGGTCTCACACATGGCATTTTTTTCGGGTCCTGAGCTATCTCAAGATACCTTCTTTAACCGGCGTGGGTTATTAACAAACTGGGCTGTATTTCAGTCATACAATGCAACCTTAACTTGACAATCTACAAAAATCCATTGCTTGAAAATTCTACTTATGCAAACGATGCACACTGGTGCGGGTTCATGTACTATTATACTTAAAATATGAAATTTTTTCTGATCAAACTAACCACGCACATCACCATCCGAACATACAATTCAAATGGATTTTTTCAAATAAATTTCTTCGCATACAGGTAAACGTCTTCAAGTTTGGTACATAATACACTTTGCAGAACATATGGAAGATTCATCGAATTTGGACATGTATGTACTTAGTCCACCGCCCATACAATACGAATAGATTTTGTTTGTTCATCAATCGATAAAAGTAGGCAAAATTTAAAGAACAAATTCTACTCCATTATTTGGTAACAGTAAGAAGACGGAGGTAGACAGAGCTGACTTTCCTTTTTTCATTGCTTTAATTTCGTTTTAACGCAATAAACTGAGTTGTTATCGTTAAAAATGCACGTATGTTTGTAATTAGTGTCGCAGAGTACAAACCACTAACTCGATTTATTCCCGTATTCATTAGTGACTAGGGATGCCAATCGGGAAATCCGGAAACTCGAAATCTTTGGATTTGTGAATTTTTTAAAATTTGTTCCGAGGTTTTTCGGTATTTTCGGGATTGCTTGCTAAATATTTATATAAATCACTTCGCACAAGAATACAGTAAAGAACAACTGTGTATTCACCTCTGTCAAAATTTTCTTAAAAATCGAAATAAATACTCTGATTTTGATAAAGATTTTAATGTAACTTTAATATAGTCTGAATTAAAAGCATTAATTTTGCGTTTTGCAAAAGTTCATGAAAAAAATCTATATCACCCAACTTCGATAATAGCTACTCAGATGAGGGGGACCCACTGCCATTGCTAAAAAGTTATTTGATGCCATTGAAGAATGCAAAAGTCCTATCCTAAATCAATTGATAGGGTTACTGAGTTAGAAGTTCAACTTTCCAAAGAAATAGATTTATTTACATCAAGAGGTGCTAGAGGTGAATATTTACAAGCCGTATGCAGCTTTCGTGGTTCTATTTTACCAGCAAGTGTGGATTGCGAGAGGTGTTTTTCAAAGGCAGCGAAAGTTGGCAACAAAATTTGTTCAAGGCTATCAGATGACTTGTTAGATTCTTTAATCTTTTTAAAAAATTATTTAAAACAATAATACATTTATTTTTTTATTTGTATATGTATAAATTATTTTTAATTTTGTTAATTTACGGTTTTTTTGTTACTTTTTATTTTTATTTTTCTTTTATATTTTATTTTTATAGACATATACAACATAATTCTTATATAATTGGAATATAAATGAAATTGTTAAAAAATATGTTTTTTATATTTTTATTATTAAGTGAAAATGTCGATTTTTGGATCCCGAATTATCCCGAAATATTCCTTGTAGTGACTAAAAGTTTATTAACTTATTTTCATTGTCCGAGATTTTGTCGAGATAAATAAGTAGGCTCAAGTAGGCCCATTAACATTTTGGCTTTTGCAACATCAAACTGAAATGTACATCAAGTAATAATATTATCACGATAACGTCTGAATTTTGTGAAAAATGGTTTGTTGAAAATAAAATCGAAAAATGAAGTAGCTAGCCCAGTGATCTAATCTAAAACACATAGAAAAAGAAACTGCGAGGCAACTTTAAAAATAATGACGAACTTTTTCGGCCGGTGCAAAATGCTTGCAATGGAAATATTGAAAGAAGGTGTATTATCAAATTTAATTGAGTCCAGGCAACGCAGCTGTGCAGAAATCCCTAATTTAAAGGAATAATTTAATTCAATTTTGTATCTTTCGTTCATTTGTTTATTTTATTAAGTAAAATACAAAAGCGGCTGCAATTAGGGATGCCAATTGGGAAATCCCGAATTTTTTAAAATCTTGTCCCTGGATTTTTCGGGATTGTGAATTCATATGTATTTGGACCTTACCAAAGGTCCTGAAAAAATGCTATGACTTCGATAATAGCATCTCAGATAAGGAAAACCCTACTTCCAGTGATAACAAATTATTTGATGGCATCGAAGAATGCAAAAGGATAACTGAATTAGATACTCAACTATCCAAAGAAATAGATTTATTTACATCAGGCGGTGAAAGAGGTGAATATTTACAAGCTGCATACAGCTATCTTGGCACTATTTTACCAACAAATGTTGATTGCGAGAAGTGTTTTTCAACGGCAGGGCATGTTGACGACAAAATTTGTTCAAGCCTATCAGATCACATGGTAAATGCTTTAAGTTTTTTATTGGAATCTAAATAATTTTTATGAAAAATTTTTATTTTTGCTAATTTGCGCTTTTTTTCTTGCTCTTTTTATACTTTATTTTTTTCAATGATATATAATTCTGATATACATAATTAGAATACAAATGATTTCGTTAACAAAATATTTTTATCATTAAAAGGAAATCGCGATTTTTCTCGTAATTTTTCGGGGTTTTTGAATCCCCAATTATTCCGGGATTTTTAAAAATCGATCCCGTTTGGCATCCCTAGCTGCAATACACGAACGTAAGAGTAAGAATGCTTATTAAATGGTGGTATACACGGAAAAATAAGAAACGAATTGAAAAATAAACTGTATTTTTTACAAACGCAGTAAACACAAAATCTACAACTAAAATGAAATACAGACATATGTAGTAAAAAATGTAATTATCAAAACGATAATAAAATCAACGTGTACATACATACATATGTATCTGAACGTGGTTGCTTGTGCCCGTATTATATGCGAATAGGCGTGGCTAATAAACGCATGGCATGTCTAAAAAAAAGTTTATTTTGACCATTAAGGCACTCGCTCGTATACACGTACATACATGTATATATATATATATATATATATATACATATATGTACATGAATACATATTGTAACTCATTCATACATACAAGTATGTACATATGTATGTATAGTAGCAAAAGCGTACTATAAAAAAAAAAATTAACTCAGTTTAATGGAGTTTTGTAGTGTAGTTTCAATAGTATGAAAATGTGTATATTACGGAAAAAAAGTTTTCCATTTAACTGAAGAGAGGCATAAACTCAATAATAAACAAATAAAATGAAATTAGGTTTTATGAGAAGCAATTTTTGTTGAAAAAACGCTCCATTCTGTTTCTAAAGAAAATGAAACATTCTTTAGGTGTCAGTTGCCAATTTTTTCGTTAATTAAATTTGCTCATACTACCTATATTTTTCTTAAACCTAGATAACCCCAATGAAATCAAACAAACTTTAATTTATTTTAAAAAATTTATTTCAACTTATTTTGTTTTACGAAAAATATATTCTCTACACCTACTCAAACTCTATACCATCACAAAACGTATGTTGATGGCAGTTTCTATCGTTACTCAATTAAAAGAATTAGAAAACAAAACAAAATATTGTTTATTTCTATTTGCTTATTGCATTTTTTCCCTAGTTATTAAATAATCATATATTTTCCCTTACTAGGGTGATAATCTTGAGTACAAAATAAAATTGTTTAAAATTAATTAGATGTAATAAAAATTATAATTAAACAAAATTAAAGTCGCTTCAAGTCAAAGTCAACCCTCCTATAATGCGGTTTCCCCGCAACGCAGAGCTGAAACTGCAAACAGCCCGCCTATAACGCGGTATTCTTACAGCGCAGTTTCTGTTCAAGAACATCCCATAAGTTCCTTCCGCACAGCCTATGAACGTCTCTATTATATACATAAGTAGATGTCACTTTTATTTTCGACGCAAAACACTGCCGATATATAAACAACATGTTTATATAAGCATGCCAGCTTATCTCCTAGCAGTCTACGACATCGGTTTCAGTCTTCTCAGAGCTATTTCAGAGTACATACCATATACCAAACACCATATAATGCAGTACGAATGATGTGATTTGTACTAATCCCGAGTTTGTTATAGTGCGGTTTCCATAGAACGCACTACGAATTAGCCTAGTTTGTACGGTTAAATCTGAGTTTCTTATAGTCCGATTTCCATATAAAGCGGTACGCACTTATGACTGTATGTAATTGGAGTTTCCAGACTGTTTAAAAAAAATCATCAATTTCTGAAGAAGTTATCGGCAAGTGATCAATAAAGTAGCTACCGTCCTTACAACCTAAAGTATGTCATCCGATTTTATCCGAACTAATAATATACATATTAACTTGAATCAGAAAATAGTTTTTTTGAAAAGGGCTCCGTTAACATAACTCTCTCTCTGCAAAAAAAAAAATTAATTTACTTCCGCGTTGCTTCCGGATACAACAATAATTTAGCAGATACCAAACCGTGGTAAAAGTTGTCAAAATATACCTGTGTAAGTAAAAGTTTCGAAAGATAAAATGGTCAGACCAGAGTCTCGACCACATTCCAGTCGAAAACTTTGTAGTTCGTATTGCTGAAGCCATTAGGACAACACAGTCGAGAGTTTACTAAGATAAGGGGCATTGTAATCGAATAAGTACGAAAATGGAAAATATTTCACATGGTACCCAATAATAAAGTACATTAAATACGGATACAACACACAAATTAATGCTTGATTGTTGTTACAAAGAAACGTATCGTGCTAAATTTTTGTATTATTATTACAAAATTAACAAAAAAAAAAAAAAAAAATACTATAATAGTATAATTTACATCTGAGAATCAAGATAGAATTTAAGAAAGTGTAAGATCTGGAAGTTATGCTTAGTAAGTATTTGTTTTGTCGATTATTTATAAATTTTTTTTACTGACTTTAAAGATAAAACACACTGTTGAAATAAATTTAAGTCGAAAATATGTTGTAGACTATTAATACTGATTTATCTTAAATTACGTTACGTTAGTCAATTTGACAGTGCGCATTCCTCCCTGCTAAGCTCAATTAAAAACAACTACAGTGAAATCTCCCGTAGGCGGACACCGATCGTCATAGCAGATTTGACCGTAAACGGGAGGTGTCGGTTCACGGGATAGTTCACTATAAATATGTCAGTTCTTTGTGCTATTATTTCCAACCCATGATAATCTATTTCTTTGGCCTTTGGCTTCACAATTGGTCCAAATATAAGTACATTTTTGCTTCTGGCAATTCCAAACCAATCAGAGTTTTTCAAAATATTTTGTTTTGATACATTTTAGAAATTCCACGCACTGAGTGTTTTTCTTATTCTTGCACATTTATTATTTTTATTTTTTAAGAGAATTTCGTCCAGCCATCCTACAATAAAAATTCTTCAATAACTAACACTTCAAGCAGTCGGCACACTGTCCTAAATGAACACATTCAAGAAATATAAAAATAAAACTACACAACAATCTGCCAATGACTTAAAAGGGGAATTACACGATTTTACATATGTGCATATGCACACAAATGTGTTGCTGTGGAGTATGTACATATATTCATATAACATTTTTAAATTTGGTCCGTCTACTGGAGGTATTTTATGGAAAAAATGTGTCCGCGTCCGGCCAGTGAAGTGTCCGTCTAGAAGAGAGTAATCTGTTACAAAAATTCATGTGAAACAAGGGGGCTAGGAAAATTCTTCGTTTACAAGAGGTGTTCGCCTACGGGAGGTGTCCGTTAGTAGAGCTTTCACTGTACACTTGGGTCTCGTTTTGTGCGGATTTTTTTTATGCGAATTCGAATTTATGCGATTTAAAATGAAATTTTTTGTAGATTATAAAATGTTGTGATACTTATTAAACTTTTTCATAATTTTTTAATTAAACTGAGTTTGCACCACGGCCATAATCATTATTGTTAATCCTACTTGAAGGGTTGATTCAGAAAGAGGCAGCTTTTTATAAGGGAAACTCTTGTGAATCTACGATGAGATTTGAGTCTGACACCTAATACTATCAGATCTCTATGCCGAATAGCTTGTCAAAATTAATCGTTCTAGTTTGTTTCCGATTAGAAAGGCAATTGATGATTAGCATCAGATTGCTCTAACTATGCCAATAAAGCCTTGAAAAGTCAATCATTTCTTATGATTTAAAGAAGCTGCTCCTTTTTAATAACTGGCACTTTAATACTATCATTCAGAAAACACAATTAAACTTTTTAAAAATTCGTTGATCTAGTCCCCTACAAATGTATGTAATGATAAAAGTGACTTCGAACCAATTCCATAACAATGATCGTTCATTCATAATTACAGACTTCAGTTTATTATTTATTTATTATTTTTTGGGTAATTTTGTTTTTTTTTCTGTAAATATTGTATTAATGGTGTATTTTTGTGTACTTTTTAGAAGTTTTTTTTTATTGCTAAATGGAATGAAATAAATATACTTTTGTTGAATTTTTTTTTTGTGCGATTTTGCTTTGATTTTTCAACTAAAATTTGAATTTATGCGGTTTTTCAGAATTTTGGAATGAATCATTAATTTTTATGTGAAGCTAGAGTATCGTTTTATGTGAATTCAATTTATGCGCTTTTTTTTGGAACGCATCAATCGCTTAAAACGACACCTGAGTGTATTTATTATTTTTCGTTCTTTCGAATATAACTTCGATCTAAGGATTTGATTCTTTCTAATCAAATTGAGAAACTAAAACAGAAATTCACAATAAGAACTTAAACTGGTATTTATTCATTTATTACTATAGAAACTTGATATTTAACAATTTTAGAGTATGTATTATTTTTTTTATTGAATTGACAATATGCAATATACATACATATGTATGTACTAGAGGTGTGCACAAACATACAAAATTGCACTCTATTGCATTTTTCTCAAGACTGAATATTGATTGCAGCTGCAAATATAAATAAGTGTGAAGCAAAGATTGTGCACAAAAAAACAACTGGACTCGTAAACCATTGTACAACAGTATAAAAGAGAGTTGTGTGAAGAGTGCAACAAAAATATTGTACTTTTCATAGAGTCACAACATGCATTTCTTTTTTTGCTCTCGGCAAACGAACATCTTCGTCGACGCCAGCATTGCCAGTAACTTTTTTAAACTTTCTATTTCATAAAGCATAGTTCCGTTACTTCCGTATACATTGAATAAATGAGAAATACACATTTTGGTGCACTCGTAAAATTAAGAGCAACAGAAAAGAGTATTGCATTCGGTGAAGGGTAAGCTAGTAGAATGTCTTGTGCACACCTTTAATATGTACATATGTGTATATATGTATATGTACGTAGGGTTAGTCTTAATGTGCTAACCGTCATTGTGATAGATGTCAATCTTAATCATCTTTTTTATTACACAATTTAATTTGTTTATTTAATTTATTGTACAATACATACATACATATGTATGTATGTCTTGCGTATTCAAATTTATACTTATTCGACTGTTTAGGTTTTTTATTTTTTAATTTACAACCACAACCGTAGCGTAATATTCAAAAACATACCGCTCAATGTTTATTTTTTTTTTTTTGTTGCGTTACGACAACATTAATGTTAATGAGCGATATGTAATTATGTATATAGTATACATATATACATACATACATACATTTTTAAACATCTCGAATAGAGAGCATTCGCGGTAAATGTCTGAAATTAATTTCGTTATAAACCGCGAAAATAGCAGTGAATACAATTACATATCAGAATTCGTTCCCGTTCAGGTTTGGCCAGGGTAGGAGAACGAACCAGCATTGTATTGAGAATTAGTTTGAGTAAGACACTCTGTTCCAATGAGTGTTTCTTTATACATACATTGGTACATGCATACATCTATGATACTTTTGAATGTGCACAGAAGAGGTACATACATATGATATAACAATATGCACTCGTACATGCATTTAACCGGTGATTAACCGGTTTTGTTTTAAAGCATTTAATCGTAGCTTGTCGCTGTATTTTTTTCTGTTTGGTGCTTTAATACTATTTTCTGTTTTACTATGTTTAAAACTAAATTTCTCTAGATAAAAACAACACAAATTGGCTTTGTTCTTGGTTATGAAATTTATTTCATGTTCGTTTATTTGTAATTTTTGTATATCTGTATGTACATACATAAATATATTTGTATGTAAATGATTACACAGTGATGGACGTTATACATATGTGTAAAAGCATATGTATGTATGTTTATTACATTAATTATTTTTCTTTTTATTATTATGTAGGTGCACATTTGTGAGTGAGTTTCTAGATGATTGAAAATTCTAGCAATACAACAAATTATACGTAATTTTAGAGAATATTCTCTTGCTATCCTGTTATGTGTAATACAACGTTTTCTGATAGATACCACCTAGCCATTTAACGGCCAATATTTCGCCAGCTTTGGTTGTTCCACAACCAGACTGGCTTTTGTAAAGTTTTTGTTAGAAATTTAGAAATGAATGTTCCGTTTCTAAGTCTAGCAACGATTTAAAGGTCGCTTTTATGTACATGAATTATTATTATTATTATGAATTTATCTTTCTCATACATAGATATGTAGGTTTATGAATACATTTTAAGTTTGAGTGAAATATTTTAATTTCGAGACCCTTTGGTATCTGTGACAAATTTGCACAGTTTGCTGTGAGAAGTATGTATATGCATTACTTGGATTCGATTTGTGATTATTTGCCCTATCCAATAATGTTGCCGAAATTCGTAAATCGACCCACTTTCTCAATTGGAGTTTTTTGTTCTAAATCTCACCGATTTTGTCTTCGAAAACCTGTCACCTAACAAAATGGTTTTTCATTTGATGTATTAAATGGGTCTAGTAGGTTTTGCAATCTTTTGTGTACGTTTCAAAAGTTTGTATGTGATCCAATTCGTTGTAATATGGTCTAATTCCTGCTGCAGTTCAAAATGGAATAAGAAATTATTTTCCAACAGGATGGTGATCCGAAGCACATAGCAAAAATTGTAAAGATATGAGGTGGGAAACAAAATTTTCAATTGATGGAATGGCCGGCACAAAGTCTCGACCTCAATCCGATTTAACATTTTTGGCCATTCCTGATTATCCGGCTCGAACAGTACGAAACAGCCCCAACAAACATGGTCAAACTTTGGGATCGTATAAATGCGAAATGGAATCGAATTCCGAAAGATGTTATTGATCATTTCGTAGAAAACATCTCAAACCGCGTAAATCAAGCTGTTTCCAATAAGGGTCAATGGATTAAATATTGAAATTGGGTTAGTTTCATGAATTTTCTTGAAACGTGCAAAATTGAGTTTATGTGAGTTATTTTCGTTTTTCATTCAAACTCATTGAATTCATTTCATTAATTATTGTTTTTACTGCTATTTGTTAAGAATAAAATAAAAAATTAAAATTAATTTTTTTTTGTTGTATATGCTTGTATGGTTTTGTTTTTGTGGATGACGAAACTCAGTATTGTGAACATGCACTCACTTCTGCTCGTCAGTGTATGTTGTGTGTGTTAATTTTATACATAAGTGGCGGGGGACCTACAGTTTAAAGTCGACTCCGAACGACAGATTTTTGAGAAACTTTTGAACTTCTCAAAGTTGTTGCCAGAAATCTGCTGAGAAGAAATCGCCGAAAAAATGCTTTTTTGTATTTTATTTTGACCATTAAACGTGGTAGAGGAAGGATATTGATATGGACATGTTTTTCTTACCACGGCACAGAGTCTCTATTTTGAATATAAGGAATAATAGATGCCAATTTATTTTTACCACTGTACTTAACAAAACGAGGAATAGGAAATGCCACTTTAATGGGTGTTTCAACAAGATAATGATCCGAAACACACATCGAAGTGAGCAAAACATTGGTTTCAGAATGATGATGGTGAATCATGGTGAATCTATTTTATTTAACAGCACTGTATGTACTTTTAGCTGCGTCTGATTACAGTTTGTGGTTTTATTTAAAGGACTCGTAAAAGTTATTAATTTAAATTTATAACCGCAGAAGAGGAATAAATAAATTACGGAACATATTCTCGACGCAATATATATCACTAGCAGCCAAATACTTTACCTAATTTTAATAATAAATTAACACGTACAATGTACGTTTTGTAGTAGTTGTAGTTTTTAATTTTGAAAATATAAACAATAAAATTTTATAACTTTTTTTAATTGGGAAACAAATATACCGCCAAAAAGTCGTGGATGATTTCTTTGTTTTCTTTCTTTAGTATTATTTTCATCTATACATGATCTAGAAACCAAATTCCCTGTCATATTAGGGTTACCACAAAATTGCATTTTTATATACATATTCCAAAGCACCGTGTAAAATGCATCTAATTTGCAAAAATCGAAATTATTTACATACAAAGACGATGTACTTGGCAAAAGAAAAAATTTATATCCATATTGCCTTATTTTTGTCAAAACAGTCAGTTTAATTCTATTTTTATTTTATTTGTTATAAAAATATCATATTTGATCTTGTTTTATGATATCTAACATAAAATGTGTGTATAAGCTATGAAATGGAAAAATTATGTGGATGAAATTTGCTGAGCAACAAAAATTGACAAAAATTTACTGGTCAGCGCTTATAGTACTGTTCGTTTATTTATCCACTTCCTTCAAAGAGATGCAAGTTTACTGAATGCGTTTTAAATATGAAATTTACTCACTTTTTTTTCCATGGTAATTGATTTAAATATTCCTCTTAATGTGTCTTTCTGCATTATTTTCTTATGGGTATCCCTCAAAAAAGGAAAATTAGAGATGTTCAGAGATAGAGAGAGAGAGAGAGAGCGAGAGAGAGAGGGAGTTGTAGAAGAAAAAGTAAGAAAATATGATATTTATTTCAATCCTAATCTGTTTATCACATGACTACCGCATGTTTAAATAATAAACGGTCGGTCTCAACTTTGGTTAGTAGGATCTGTGTAAATTCAAATATCCGTGTGACTGTATGCGTTAGCACATGTTATTCTCGTCAAAAAACAATGACAGTCATTGTAATAAGCAACGAAAATAACTACAGAATCTCAAAAAGGATAAATTTAAACTCAGCAGGGTCACAGGCCGCGCATTGCTAACAATGGATTATTTTTAAGGCATTGTCGCATTATCATCCTATTGAGCTACTTAAAAGACAAACAACCCCGATAAATTATAGCCTGTGCCATGGAGAAATTCTGAGAAATATTTTATGAGTGTAGTGTCGGTAGAAAATAAATACAGTTAAGCGGAAAGTATAAGCAAAAAAATTAACCAAGTTTTTAGACTAGACCTGATTTAGCAAAAGGAAACAAAGAATTTTCGAAGGAAAAATTTCAAAAAAATGTTTGTGTTTTTCCGGACCCAATCATCTAAGTACTTTATAGTTCTTCTATTGAATTCACTGAAAGATTCATACGCTGGCTGACTGCATAAACGCAGTTCGCAATGTAACTTTACAATGAATGGTTTGCATAAAAGCAGTAAAATTTGTTTTGGCAATGCCTTATGTTCTTTATTGCATTACGATGCTTTTCAGTGCATATTATTTGTCAATTTCGTGCATGGTTTTTATTTGTGATTCTTTGTAAACATTTATATTTATTGGTGGCAAAAATTTTGTGGTAGAAATCGCAGATTTGTGGTAATTTACATTTTTTTTTAGTGTAAGTACAAATGAAAGAACAACTATTGGTCAATTCCCAATTTGTTATTGTGCTTTTTGTAGCGTTATTCCAATATACCTGCAACTTCATAAAATTATACCATTTGGTAATAAATACCTGAAATGTACTTTTCTTCATTCGAAAATGAGAATAAAACACATCGTCCTGCAATAACTTAAAAAAAATTGAAGTTTTAGGAATTTTTCTCTTTGAATCTTGGCTAGTTAATAATGCTATACGACGACGCTTTCGTTTGTTAAAAATATTTGTAATCAAAGTGCTGATTGAATTTTTATTATAAGCCAAATCGAAAGCAGTTTTCAAATGAAGGCAGCATTTTTTCTGAATATTCATTTAAAAAAAAAATAATTTAAACATTACAAAAATTTTATGTCATAGAAAGATCAAAATTTTTCGCGTTCATAAATGTTTTAAAATGTCATCTGATTATTTGGCAAAACAGTGTTACAATAAAACATTGCTTTGCTTGTAAATTAATTTCTTCTTGTGTTCGAGTCCCTGGCCAGCCATCAAAATAAAATGCAAAAAGTATTTTCTTCTCAGCAGATTTCTGGCAAAAACTCAGAGTGAAAAAACCTGTCATGAAAAATTTCTTAAAAATCTGTCGTTCGGAGTCGACTTTAAACTGTAGGGTCCGCCACTTATGTATAAAATTAACACACACAACATGAGTAGCATGAGAAACTAGGTCAATAATCCTGACTGAAGGGTTATGTATATTAAATTTAATTGAAATTTAATTTTGCTTTTCCAAATCGATATATTATCGGAATTTATTAGTAGTCAGTCCTTTGAGCTAAACACAAATTCAGTTTGTCTTTAAAAGGAAAATTGTGATGAAAGCGATATCTAGCGATTGTTAAACAAGTATTGTTAAAAAAATGTTGTAGTGATTTTTAATAGCAAAATTGTTGTTGGTTCGACGTGGATATGCTTGCCAAGGGCCTTTTACAGAATACCGTGAAAGTTATTGGAACATCGATTTTCACATGAATTCATCTCACAAATTTCCCATATTAAGGGCCATTATTAGAACTTGCCTTTGACTAAAGGGAGAATTTTAACAGGCAGATAAATTGTTTATCATTATTATAAGTGGACAATAAGGCAGAAGTGAGCGTTAATCTAAAGGAGGATCATCATACCTTTAACTATTAAAGTTATGTTTATGTTTAACTTGCTATATTATATATTATTTTTAGGGCCATTATTACAACTTGTCGTTACCTACAGGGAGGATTTTATAACAATTCTAATATCCTAATCCTAATATATATTATAAATCTTTCTGTAAGTCTGTTTTTTTGTTTGTTAGCCAATCACGCCTGAACGCCTGGACCGATTTTATTGAAATTTGGGATATAGATCGGGCTTTTGCTATTTTTAAAATTGTGACCAAAAGGGGAGAAAAAATGGGACAAATGGGGAAAAAATGGTAATAGGTAATTTTTTACGATTTAGCTTGGTTAAGTTTCCTAAATAGCTTTTGGAGGTATCATGCGTGAACGCCTGGACCGATTTTCTTGAAATTTGGGATATTGATCGGGCTTTTGTTGGTGCAGGCTATAAATCTTTTAAAAATTTGCATGTTTTAAGAAACCGATTTCGAAACCGATAAACCGATTTTTTATTTATTGTTATTTTTAATGCTAAAATGATCGAATAATAATTTTTTTTAAATTTAAAGAAAAAATTATATAAAAGGGTGTCCCATGGCCACCTTTTTTGTAGAAATACCTCCCAAACTATGCCTGTTAATGCACTGATTTTAATAATAAAAAATTTCTAATTTCTTTAACAACAACCAATAATCACTGTTTTTTTATTTAAAAACATTTTTCATGTTTTTAACTAATCTAAACTACATAACCCGCGGAACGCAGGGTACAATCTGCTAGTAATAATAAATATCTTTATTAGTATTTTTTCATACTTTAACAAATATCATTTCACTAAATTACAAAATTTCGTTTCAATAAATTACAAAATTACATTATTCTTTTTACAAATCTTACACATTCTTTTCTGAAAACATTGTTTTTCTGTTATTCTTTATATAATTTCCCAAAGAGTTATATCATTTAAGACCCTTGTAAAACAATGACTGTTGCATTGATGTTGAAGTGACTCGTTGTAGAGGTATTCAGGCGCCTTTCTTTGTTTCATTTTTATAATAAAAATTATGGTGTTTGAAGTTTTATAGTTGTGTTGTAAATATTAATTGCCTTTTCAAAAAAACCTATCTTCATAAAATTTTTTTGCGAATGTATTGTATATGCTCTTTAAATTTAAGCTCTTTATCAATAATGAAACCTAAGTACTTAATTTGGTCAACTTACTCTATTGTTTTATCATTAATTTCAATTTCGGGATCACTAGTCATATTTATTTCTATTATTTTAGTTTTACTCTCATTTAATTTCAATTCATTCATTTTTATCCAAATATTAATATTATTTATATTATTTATTGAATTGTCTCTACATTGTAGTTCTCCAAGTGCGTATATCAAAGTGTCATCAGCATATAGAATAAATTCACTTGTAGCCAAAACCTCAGGCATGTCGTTTATATATATACTGAATAATAACGCTCCCAAAATCGATCCCTGTGGAACTCCATAATCATTTTCAATTGGTTGTCACCTTACACCGTTTATAACCGTAATTTGCGATCTGTTACTTAAATAAGATCTGAACCATTCAAGCTCAACATCTTGTACTGCATACATATATAATTTTTCAAGTATTATGTTTCTGTCTATAGTCTCGAAAGCTCTTTTAAAATCTAAAAAAACTTCCATTATTTGTTTGTTCTTCTCAATTTTTTTTCCATCGATTATTCACATAATTTACTGCTGTCTCACAAGAGAATTTCTTTCTATATCCTGACTGGTACTTTGAAATTATTGAATTTCCATTTAAATAATTTTCCAGTTGTTCTTTAAAGAGTTTATAGGACGGAAATCTTCACATTTTAATGTATTTGCCACTTTTTAAATTAGTGTAACCATTGTTTCCCTAAAACAATCCGGAAACTCACAGGTTTCTAATGATGAAATAACAATTGTTAATCAAATTTCTCCAACTATTTTAACGGAAAAAAACTTGTTTAATTGAGCAGTTTTATCGACTTTGCGTCGGCACTGCCATATTTTTGAAAAAGTTTATTTTATTTTATCTGTAAGTTGTAATAACGAAAATAAGTTAAAGGAAACTTTGCCGTTCACTTCAGCTAAAGGTACCATTAACTAACGCCAACTTTAACGGGAGGTTGCAATAATGGTCCTTAATGTGGCAACTTCAATTATAAACAAAACAGGCAAATACAACAATAAAAGAAGAACGTCGTTGCCACTGAGTTTAAAAAAACTTGTTTAATTGAGTAGTGCTATCGACGTTGCTCCGACACTGCCAAATCTTCAGATTATCTGTAGATTGTAGTAAAAACCACTTTTGCGAAGTATTGAATTGGAATGAGACAACTAATTGACAAATAATTTGACAGATATAGCTTTAACAAGGTTACAGTTAACAACTGCAAAAGTTCGGAAATCCCTATTGAAAGACCCAATATTGTTTCAAACTGACGAGTACAAATAAATGCTGTACCGGAAGAAGTATTTATAAAACCAAAATAACATTCCGAAAAATGTCTATGAAATTCATTCTAAATTACGTTAACTGATTTCAGTATTCATGACTAGAACATATAAGTTGATTCTGTCTATATTATTTGTATTCAATTTGTTTTAGTCCACGAAAATACTTCGTTTTGCAATTGGCAGACTTGCCTTAACTCAATTTAATTAATTTTTATAAAGGAAAATGTTGGGTAAACGGTGTTATTATAAAATCTTTTAATCTCTAAAATAATTAACTTTAATTGTCCGGTTGTGAGACTTGGCAACAAACTTTAAAGAGATAGTTGGCAATCAGTCCCAAATAGTCGTTAAGTTGGTTGTAATCCATCTATTAGTTTAAATGTACATATTTTGCACTTGACCCCTATTGTTTAGTTTTATATTAAATGCGTACTATTATTTATGTATTTAAAATGTCAATAAGTGTCATATAAAATAAGAAAAATAAATGATAATTTGATACAAATAAAGAAGAATATAAAGTAAATTATCTGTTTTTTATAATTTATTAACCATTGATACATCCGCACCATTAAGTAACGGCAAGTGAAAAAAATTGCTGCAAAATAATGTAATCACAATAAGCATGAAAAGTTAAGTAGTAACTGGTGCAATTTTCATTTTTTGACAATTGATCGCTAATTAAATGAGTGGTAAAAAGCGACGACAATTAAATAAATGTAGACATTTGATATTTTTGAACTGGTTTTGATTGCTTATGGCTATATGTAAGATTTGAATTTATTCATTCATATGACTAGCTTTAACCGTAATTGTGACTATGTAGTAAAATTTTGGAAATCATATCAAAATTGATCATTTACTTTAAAATTATACAACAACAACAGTAATAAAAACAATTATTAAATATTAATTTACCGTTTATAGCCTCGCTATATGAAATTTTTTTAAGAAACCTTTAAAGTAAGATTACCATAAATATTGTAAATACACTATTACTAAACAGAAAATATCATTTTGGATACGGATCGTAATTGTATATGTTGCGACTCCATTTTCATTGGGTTCTAAGAGCATAAAACAGTTGTTACCATGAATTTACAAGAAACCCATCAATAGGAAAACGAATACAAAAGCTTAATTTGTTGATGTTTGAAAACTTCATTACAATTGAAAGATAGAAAAATATCTTTTAAAATTGATTATTAGGATTTAATTTTTAACACATTTTAATCGTTTTATTATTATTATTTATATTTTAAGACCAAATAAATAATTCAATCTAGAAATAATTTTGTTATCTTTAAATAATTCATTTACTTATTATTTTATAATATAAAGTAATAAATCAATTTTATCATCAGTATAATACGAAGACACCTATTATTTTAAGCATACATATGTATATGTACACACAATTGTCCATAATTTTTTTTCTTAATTTGTATAATTTTCAAATGCATTCATTAATGTTCATGTGATGTTTTAATGACATTTTTTAATTGAATTTTTATCAATTATTCGTTATTGACAAATATTGCAAGAATGTTCTACACAAATACAAGGCACATGGGATAGTACAAGAAAAGACATAAAAATAAACATGAAAACACGTATCGGAATACATAATATGTGTATACGATATTGACGATGTTATAGACTTAAGTATTTATATTGAAATAGATCAACCTGTATGTGAGTGTGCCTGAGAGGTTTTGTATGAGATACTTAAACGAAATTGCATTTAACAATTGTTCGTAAATAACTACAGGGGTGTCGAGTAAAATAATGCAGGTAGCATTGGTATTGCCTATGAAAATGCATACATCATTCGCCACTGTACCGCAAACTGGAGTATAAACTAACCACCGTATCAGCAATCCAAGCAAATGTATTCTACAGTCTATACTAATAGACAGAAGCTTAAAGGAATTAATTCAATTTAAATATTTAGAAACTTATGGCATAACTAAATAAAAGAAATAATTCAATACATTTTTTTGGAAGGAAGTTGTAATAGAACAAATCAAACATTTTAGTTTCAACTTTTTACATTATCGCTAAGTCTAGCATAGGGCGATGCGCCCAAAAGTTGTTAAAGATTTTGGGTAAATGGCTTACTTACTTACTGAATTGTACTTAATTTTTTTAATTCGATTTAATTTATAAATACTAAAAATTTATTGGTATTAACTGTTATTTTTTGCAGAAGATTTTATTTGTTATAAAAACTTACCTCAAAAAGTAATTAAGTTAGCCGCATTATAAATGCGCTTAAATATATGCACAAAATTTTGGTCTTTGCGATATTTACCGCATACATAGAAGGGACTTCTTGCAGGTAACACCTGGTTCACCTCTTCGAAATAATCGTTTAAAGACAATACTTAGTGGAATAGAATTAAAATAAAGCCTAGTGAGCATATCTAATTTACTCGATAAACTCTACGTGCCTGTTTATCGTAGGAGCTTCTTATAATCCTGACGCAGTTATTATAAAACTTATTGTTTTATCTTAGAAAATAATAATTCATTAACATGACCTGTGGTTAAGTATAGCACTAAGATATTCGGGTTGTGACACCTACATTTACATAAAAATAAATAAAATAAAGTAAAGTAAAAAAAATGAAATAAAATAAAGTAAACAAAAGTATGTACATAAAATACATGCGATTCACCGTAAATGCAATTAAAACAAATACAAGACGAAAGGAAATCGTTTACAATAGTGAACAGGAATACTCGTATTCAAACATTAAACTGGAAAGTGACTTTAAATTGTAATTATATTTATAGTTATCGTTGTGTATTATGAGCAATTTCTTTTCTTTCGTTTTGTCTTTTCTTTTCTTTTGTTTATTTTTTTTTTAATTGTTTTTTAAAATACTTTTTTGATAAAAATATAATTTAACTTAATGAGTTTTTTTTAGTATTATTTTTTTTGTTGTTGTTGAAATTTAATCACTATTTTAAATGTAAACTAATAATGATCAAGTAATTATTTAAAGTGTAATAATTAAAAAAAAAATTATTTAAGGATCCTAGTAATTAAAATTAATAATATTTAATATACGTAAAAGAAAAAGCGTCTAAAAATGGTTGCGAGTCTATACATTCTTGAAAATCTAACTGATTTGTTGTAATTGCTAGGTTATCGAAATTAATAATAAAATTCTTAATTCTTAATAATAATAATAATAATACAACGTATGTAATTCATATGTATATAATGTGTTATAACAATCTTCATATTCAAAATCGCGATCTAGCTTCTAAGGCCCACCCCCTATATGTTGTTTGTATTAATTTTATACATGAGTGGCGTGACCTACAGTTTAAAGGTGACTTTGAACAAAAAAATTTAAAAAACGTTTCATTGCAATTTTATTTACTCCAGAGTTTTTGCCAGAAATCTGCTGAGAGGAAGTCGTCGAAGAAATACTTTTTCTTATTCCGCATTATTCGATTTGGGGTTTAAGTCGCCACCATATGTCTAATCAGCCACAACACACTACCTATTAGATTACGGAGATTTTAAACAATTAACAAATAGAAATTGCTGATGACTAACCGCGTAAACTAATAAACACATTAAACACACGTTAAACGTCAAACACATTAGACACACGTTAAACAATGTTCCGAAAGTTATCCGCAAAAATCACCAAAAATATCTCCTTCAGTAGGTTTATATAAATATATTAATTTCCGATGTTATATTAGCTAGTCAATGAACTCTTAATTAGAAGTGCTAGCAGTTATTTTAACACTATTAGAGGTCACATTAGTTTGAATGGGTTAAAATCCCAATTAAAGAAGCAAAATAAAAAATCACATTTATGTTGTCTGCAGGCAAGCAGTTTGAGTAAAAAATTAAAAAAAAATTCTTAATGGGATAGGAATATCAGCTAGAGAACTCGTTTAAGTTAAAACGACAAAAAAAAATTAATTTTAACTATTCATTTATCATATTGCGTTCTTATTATATTCATTCATGATTTTGCTAAACGCATGTCACAGATATGTATATGAACGTATGCATGTATGTAGTATAATTTAAAAATACAACATAATTGAATGAATGTATGAAATACTGTTTACCATTATTTGTATTATTATTTTTAATGAATGAAATTCAGAACATGTTAAATATACATACATATACGATCAAGAACCGATCACAAAAACGTTTTGTAAAGCGAACAATCGATCATTTTATGTTATTGACCAATCTATTAATGAACCAAATTATAAACGAAAAAACAAAAGGGACTTGAATTTAAAGTTCAATGTTCTTCAAAATAACTTTAAATTAAATTTGACGATAACTAATACGTTTGGATATTATACTAATAGTTGCCTAAATGACTCAAAGGCGGCTCGTATTGTATGTATATGCATACATACATACATACATATGAAACTTTACCCCGTGTGCAAACAAATAAATACGTGCGAAAGTATCCACTAGAACTGAAAGTAAATAGTCTAAAATAATGAAAAAAGTTGTTTTCTTCTTTTTCTTTTGTTGTAAATAAGTTTTCATATTCTGTAAGTTGGCAATGGAGAGAGTTTATGAGCCTACGACACTTCAACATTAACACGCGTTTCGGATTTAATGAATTAAAGTCACTTTATAGAAAATTACTCAACATTATTCATGGCACTAACTTTGATTTATCGGACGGACATATCGACAAATCCGCCAGTCTAGTTCGATGTTTTTATTGAATTTATTAAACAACATTCAGATCTTTAAACGGGTGTATTCTGTACATCGCATTTGTATACGCCGTTCAATATACTGTCCAATTTTGATTTTTCATTTAGATTTCAAATTCTATCATTTAGATTTCAATCAATACAATCAATGAAATACATAGTTTATTATTTGCAGTAGATTTGGCGCATTGCATAATCTGCATAAGAAGGATCTTGCAAACAATACAGAAATAAATTTTGTAATATCAAAACTTATTGGTTGCTCTCCTTGCTTGCAATCCTTCAGTTGTCTGACTGACTGTTGTTGTTTATCTTGGGATAAAGTGTGAGTTATTTGGAGTTAAAAAGCACGTTGTTCATTTTAGTTCTGATTTTCTCTGAATGTGTGCCCGCGCGCATTAAAACTTAACTTAAAGTTGGACTGGAACATAAAATTGCCACAAAAGAAATTTGTAGACGTCATGTTATCCCAGCAGGTGACATACTTAGGTTTTTACAGCAAAGAACAAACCGGACAAAAATTGGTCATGATAACAAAAAAGAAAAAACCAAAACAAATAAATAAAAAAAAAATTAAATTGGTTTGGAATGGAATGGTAAGGTTTGGGAATAGAAAACAGAAAAATATGTACAAACGAAAAGAAAACAACAAATAAAAGCTATCAATCCAATAAAAAAAGCATTTGTTTGTCATATCGTCCAGTCGATCGATTTAGTATTGATCTTTCATTTTATTGCTCTAACATAAACGTGTATGTCTTATACTGCGCAACATTATACACTCGAAAGATTTCTTTCAATTGATGTGACAAAATAATCACGGATTTACTTTATTTTTTTTTATTTAAATTTTGTGTATCTCTCTTATTAAATATTTGATCACGAGCTACTTAAAGAACATTTGTAGCTGACAAATCAATATTTTATTTTTGATTTTATTCAATTATTACAATTATCTAAATTTAATTATTTATAACCACGAAACTTATGCAATTTATTTTTTGTTTTTACATTTTCAAAATAATATTCTAAATACTAGCCTATAAAAATTATAGAAGTCGCCGTGGTCTAGTAGGTAGTGTGTTGGCTTATTAGACGTAAAAGCCAGGGTTCGAGTCCCAGGCCAGACATCAAAACAAAATACAAAAAGTATTTTTTCGGCGATTTCCTCTCAGCACATTTCTGGCAAAAACTCTGAGAGTAAATAAAATTGCCATGAAAAGTTCTTCATAAAATCTGTCGTTCGGAGTCGACTTTAAACTGTAGGTCCCGCTACTCATGTATAAAATTAACACATACAACATAAGTGGTGTGAGAAACTAGGTCAATAATCCTGACTGATGGGTTCTAATGACCAATTATGAATGAATGAATTATAAAAATGATTAAGTAATTGTAAAAGAGTAACAGTTATTTCTAATTATTATTGTAGAAATAAAGTTCTAATCAATCAGACCGGAGAGTAATCGATATAACATCCTTCTTAGCGATCAATTGGTACTGTAGTTACTATGCATCCAACAATAACGCCATTATTTATGATGAACCAAGAACATGAAAATCTAAAAGCTTATTGACTTTTCTTATTTGTGATACTTCTTATTTCTTCTTCTTCTTATTTTTTCTTCTTCTTATTTCTTCTTCTTCTTATTTCTTCTTCTTCTTTCTCAGACGAATTAGCTAATATTTGTAAAGATTATGATTATTTCTCTTTCTTACCGACTCAAACAAACCGCGTCTACTTTATTCCGACCTAAGCATTCTAGGCCGTTGTGTTACTACTCGTTGTGGTGTAGCTTTTAACAGACATTTTGCGTTGAGTAAAATATGTCTACGATGATCGACTTCTCCTATTTAATATTTAATCTATCATAATGTAAAATATAAGTGCATTAAAAATTAAATGACGACTTTATTTGTGGTGTTATTAGCTGCCCGTATCTTATGAATGGTGTTGCTCAAGAGTATTGGAAAATAACAGGGTTGGAAAGAGTGCAAAGCAAAAGAAATAAAAACAAAATAAATGCAACTCATTTTATTTTTACTTGTTCCAGCAAATGCTGCAAATTAATATCGCTTCTTTTACTTATGTTATTATTTCATGTTTTCACGTGTATTTACAGTCACACGATGACCATTCAGATGATGAAATGCGTGATTGTGATTCGGTTGAAGAGGATCACATATCCAGAATAGGATCACGGTTAAACACATCAATAACGAGCAATAGCGCTGTAACTGTTAGTGATATTAACGGATCTGATCATATAAACGAAATATCCATGAGGTGAGTACAGTTTTTTAAAAAATACAATTTTTGAAAAGCCAAAACGATGTAACGCCCACATCAAAAATATTACAACAAATAAAATACATTTTCAAAAAGTAGAAAAAATGGAAATTATTCTCCTAAACTCCCGTATGCAAATTAATATTAATTAACAATTTTGAAGTTTTTTTCTAAACAGGCCTATATGACACAAATAATGGTTGTATTCAAATACATCATATCTGTTCAAAAACAGGATTTTAATAATTTTATTATTTACTAGATATGTACCTATGTATTATATATCATTAATATTAATTAATAAAGATATAATATCTCTGTTCTCAATTTTCTAGTAGCCATCATCATCAATTTCCACCAAATCATCCGTTAAATGCTTTGGGTAATTTCATGGGCATCGGTGGTTTACATGGGATACCAAATTTGCAGCACAACGATGTGCTCGAAAAACTTAAGATGCAAGTACGTGATATGAAAGTCGGATTAATGGTTAGTTAAATCTAATATTATATTGATCCTATTTAAGTATTTATTTTCTTATATATTTTTTAAAAGGCGTGATTTTAAACGTGTGCGATTTGATTTATAAATTTATGTCTATAAATAATATATCGTCTCCTCCGATCATCGATTCCGTTACACAGACTTTTAAAAATACAAATAAAAATTTATTGTTCTTGGTTGTTGAGCGTAAACTTCTTAAGAAACCAGTCTTAAATTTATTGGTCTTACTAAATTGTATGATTTTTCAAAAGTTTTAATATTTATATTTAATTCATGCATTCTTTATGCTATCTTACTAATAGAGAGAAATATCTTCATACCTTCGAGTTATTTTCCCGTGTACCTTAGAAGAATATTTTCAGTACTTGCGGCCTTTTTGTCCCGGTACGGGATGTACCAAACAGCAGTCCTTCAAGAGATGTAATATATACATATATATAATATATATATATATAATATATAAATAATAATATATATAAATATAATATAATATATATATAAATATAATATATAAATATAATAATATAAATATATAATACTGTTTATAAGGTTCTACTGCTTTATAAACTGTTAAATAAAATAAGTAGTCGGCAATTGATTTTTATTTAATTTTTAATATTAGCGAATACAATCTGTTGAAAGTCAATTTAATAAATTTTAATTAGTTTTAATAATTTTTTGTTTGTTTATCTTTTAAGTCAATAATTTCTCAAACAATTTGTTAATAATCTTTGTTCTACAGGACCAGGAATATGCTGCGGCACATGCAGTCGCCTTTGGGTCAAGCGTTTTACCAAATTCCATTAATTCAGCTTTCACACTACCACCCTCCACAATGGCATCGTTTACTCACGCAGCACAAACTTTGGCTGTACAAGCGGGCAATAACATGAATTCACATTTGAACCCCAGCGCTACGTCGGGAACGATGGGAAGTTCTTCAACACAAAATGGCACCCACAATACATTTTCATTTACCTCACCGACAGCTCCAAATACAAAAGACGGTAAGCACAAGGTCGGCTTCGGCTATCGTAGAATAACTGGTTGTTTCAATTAGATGATTGATTTTTTTATATATTGACACCACGTATACAACGATCGTAATAATACTTGATATCCACTTTAAATTATTGCACTTTGAATAGGAAATATTTATCGAAAAGTGATTCCAGGCTTAGATAAGCGATTAAAATAATGTGACGTTATTTTCCAAGCAAGTTGACAACTAAAAACCCGCGTAGAATACAATTGTTACGATATTTTTCTATTCGAAAACGCCGACGATTTGTAAGCAGCGAAACCCCTGTTTTTACTTATACCTCCGAAAAATTTAGTTAAATCGAGCGAAATAAATTTTTTTAATTTTATTTTATTTATTTATTTTGTCTTTCATATCAATATCATCCTACATAAGTATAAAAACTCGTTTGACTTATGCTCTCAGCATGATTTAATAAGACTTTTTAATTATGCATGGATGATTCTTTTTTAATTTATACATTTTTTACATACATACATACAAATGTGTAAACAACATACAAGAGCACTTTCAGTAATATTTTCATTAATTGTTATCTTTTCTTACAATTTAATTTAATATTTTCAGTAAATCCTGCCTCGAATTCATCAACATCGAGTGAAACATCCAATTCTTCTCAACAAAATAGCGGCTGGAGTTTTGAGGAGCAATACAAACAAGTTCGACAGGTATGTTTTTCCCCTTTCTTTGCTCTCTCTACTTTATCTCTAGAATAAGCTTACAATATAAGATTTTTGGATTTTTTTTTCTTTAAATCATTTGTTAAGTGAATATTTTATTATAATTTCCGCATTTAAGTGTATTTTCAGGCAGTATTTAGTTTACGGTTGTAATTGTTGGAAACCGGTAGTTTAACAGCAAGAATTGAAGGTATTTTGTTTGAGTTACCTTTTGTTTTTGCTACTTATTAAAGGTGCTAATTTGTCTTTCGATGCTTCTGCAGAGAAAGATATGTCTAGACTGTCTGCGCATTCAGATATTTTTATTTTTACTACCTAATGACCATTAGGATCTGTAAATCATTTGCTTGCAGTGGTATTGAGATACACTCTTTGTACTTATAATTTTAATGATGCTGTTCTATCTGGACTTGTGCCAATTAACAGACAAGTCTAGTCACTACTTTTCTGTTTATTATAGGCTTGAATATTTAATTCATGTATTCCTGCTTTTAAGTGCTAATAAATATAATAAAATGTGAATTCTAAAAAAAAGGGTTGTTGACCATTAAAAATCAATTCTTTTAATAATCATTTACCATATTGTTTGTCATTGTTAGACACATTTGCTTTTTTTTTAACAAAAATATACCATTGTACATTACGTTGTTAGAATTCAAATTCACGCAAACTAAGGAAATGATTTAGAACATGTAGAAGTGTTTATTTTTTATTATTATTATTTTTCTTGTGGGAAAATTATCTTGATTTTCTTTTAACCTTTATTCCAAGTATAAGAACATAATTTCTTTGTCCCAATAATTAATTATTTTTATTTATGGTAAATGAAATAGTTTAATGAATTAAAGTTATTAAGTTTTTAATCACAAATAATATTTACGATGTTTTTTCTAAACAAAAAAAAAATAATTTTATGACTTTATTAAAAAAGATTCTTTACATTTCACTTCACCAGATAGCACATTAAATAAGTGTTTATTAAATTAACACATTTTAATACATATTCTATACACTCAGATGTTCCCAAAAATGTAATAATTGCTTAATTTATAAAAGATTAATTTAATCCAGTAAATATTTGATCTATAAAACAAAAATATTTCCTTTATAAACATTACTTACTTACTTAATTGGCCATAACAACCCGATTAACGTATTTCGGCCTGCCGCAACACATCCTTCCAGGCGCCTCTGCTTCTTGCGTGCCTACGCCAATTGGTCACACCAATCGATGACAGGGCTTCCTCGATTTGGTCCTTCCAACGAATACAAGGTCGTCCTCTTCGCCGACTTCCGCAGATCCCCGCATCAAATACTCGTCTCGCCGGAGCATCCTCCTCCATTCGAACGACATGGCCGAGCCAGCGCAGCCGCTGGATATTAATATGCTGCACAACGTCTAAGTCGTTGAGGAGCTCATACAGCTCACTGTTAGATCGGATGCGGAAATCATCGCCAACTCGCACAGGACCGAAGATCTTACGTGCGACTTTTCTCTCGAATACTCTCAAGGCAGCTGCATCAATTCTTAATAGGGTCCATGCTTCTGCGCCATAAAGAAGCGCGGGTAGGATGAGCGTCTTGTAGAGTATTAGTTTTGTCTTGCGAGAGAGGCCTATTGAGACCATAATAGCACCTGTTGGTAAGAGTAATCCTGCGCTTGATCTCCAGACTGACATCATTTTTGGTGGTAACGGCGGAGCCAAGGTAAATGAATTCCTTGACTATATCAAAAGTATAGTTATCAATACGCCGCATAGCTCTACTGTCGATAACATATACTTCGTTTTGCCCTCATTTATTGCCAGACCCATCTTCTTAGACTCCCGTTCAATAGCGCTAAAGGCAGCAGTGACATCTCGTTTGGTACGCCCTATGATGTCGATGTCATCAGCGTACGCAAGCAACTGGACACTTTTTTGAATAATAGTGAAATTGCGATGCACTCCCGCCTTTCACAGAACACTCCCCGTGACGAAGTTGAAAAGGTCGCATGATAAGGGATCGCCTTGTCTGAAACCTCGCACGGTTCGTAGAGGTCCATTCCTACCTTGACGGAGCTGCAGGAATTGCTCAACGTCATTCTGCATAGCCTTATCAGCTTCGCAGGTATACCGAGCTCAGACATTGTAGCGAAAACACGATCCCTTATGGGACTCGAAAGCAGTCTTATAGTCGATAGAAAGATGGTGATTGTCGACTTGATTTTCGTGGGTCTTTTCCAGGATTTGGCGTAGTGTGAAGATCTGATCAATGGTTGACTTGCCAGGTCTGAAGCCGCACTGATAAGGTCCAATCAGTGTTTTCACGCGTGGCTTCAGTCGTTCACACAATACGCCTGTAAGAACCTTATATGCGATAGGGAGAAGGCTTATACCACTGTAGTTGGCGCATATCGTAGGGTCTTCCTCTTTCAGGACAGGACAGAAGACACTGAGGTTCCAATCGTTGGGCATACTTTCCTCTAGCCATATTTTGTAGATGAGCTGGTGCATGCGCCCTACCAACTCATTACATCCGGTCTTAAACAATTCAGCGAGGAGGCCATCAGGACCAGTCGCTTTGTTGTTTTTAAGTCGCATAATCGCGACTTTAACCTCTTCATGGCTAGGCGGCGGGATCTCCACGCCGTCATCATCGATTGGGTTCGGAACATCATCTCTAGAGGCGGTATTGATGTCGTCATCGCCTTGCAGCAGAGTAGAGGAGTGTTTCCTCCACAACCTCAGCACCCCTGGCGAATCTGTAACCAGGTTTCCATTCTCATCCTTGCAGGAAGACGCTCCGGGCTTATACCCCTCGGTCAGACGCCTAACCTTTTGATAAAACTTTCGAGCGTCATTCCTACATCTCGACTTCTTCACGCTCACGCCTTTCCTGCTCCCTCTTCTTGCGTCTGATTAATTCTCTGTAATTTTCGACAATGGCTCGCGTAGCGGCCGACTGCTGCGGCGCATTTCGTACTATTGATTTCGTTGGGGTGGGTGTTCGAAGGACTGTTTCGCAGTATTGCGCAAGGAGTGGGAGATGTTGGCCCACAATCCACCAATATCGCTGAGGTTGGATGGGGAACGACGGAGCTTATTAGAGCGTTTAGCGGAGAACGCCTCAGCTATCCTTTGTGATCGCAGCTTATTAACTCCAGCTTTCGCAGTGCACTAGAGCGCGCAGTCCTCGAGGCACAAATGCGCGCTCGGAACTTGGCTGCGACAAGGTAGTAGTCCGAGTCGATGTTTAGACCTCTAAATGTGCGCACATCTAGTTCACTGGATACATGCCTTCCGTCAATCACAATATGATCGATCTGGTTGGATGTTGATCGATTCGGGGGACATGCAAATGGCCTTGTGAATGTCGAGATGCTGAAACCTTGTACTACATACTCATACCATAGGAGGTAGTGTTTGCGTAGAGGCTGAACTGTCCGACAGTGGGGCCAAAGATACCTTCCTTCCTTGGGGAGCGGGTATGTAACTGCAAGGCAACGCCGGTTTTAACTTGGCAAAACCCAGTGATATGCTTGCAGGTACATGCCAAGCAGCTCACAGCCTCCATATCTTAGATCAGGCGCTCCCCGGGTACTGGTACTCAGCATCCGCTGGGTACTCGCTAATGTGAGAAGGCGTGATTGACGATTTGGCGCGACCTTGGCTATGTTTGGAAGATCGATTGTGAAGATGACGCAAGTGGGCTGACGTTTGTTGCATTCTGTTACCTGAGTACACCGGGTGAAAACTGGTCGAAATGGCTTTCAGGTTAATGTTGCAGACGCCTCCGTTCCGTTAAACCCTTGGCAGGGCTTCAAGTACGTTCGATTATCGTCGCCATTTAGTTGGCGATGCAGGTTTAGTTGAGATGACTCCTAATTAGTGTTCGACCTGGCTCTGAACGCAAACTCCCATAAGGATTTGCGTCAACCCTCACTGATTACCATAGGCACCCTCGGGGTCTTTAAGGGACAACTGCATATTCGATATGAGATAGCGGCTTGAAGATGGAACCCAAATAGACAAAATGAATAAACAACCTATATTAGAAGTGGAAGAGATGATGGAAGGGGAAGTAGCTTTTAAGAGCAGCCTAAGAATCCGGCGATCACCGGCGAAAAAATCCCAGGCAATGGAGAACCCTTAGAGTGCAGACGTGAGGAGTGCTGGGATTGAGAAGAGCGGCACGACACCAAAATCGGTGCAAGAGGGTGCGCACTCGCGCGCAACGCGGCAAGCGCATATTGGAACGGAGAAACCTCGTTCAGGACACAGTTCCCCTAGACAGGAGTTTATATGCAAGATGAGGAACTCAGAGGAGGAGACATTTACTAAGTGCCAAACTGTTATCCGCAAGATTAGGGCGGCAATGACGAAGGCTAGGAATATTAGTGTGGAAGTTCAGAGCGGAGTTTCGGAATTAGAGGAGCTAATTGACGTAATGAAGAACTACAGAGAGAACTGGAAGACTGCAGAAAGGGAAAAAGAAGCGAGCAAGACCCTTGACCACGCCAAGAGTAAAAGGAACGACGGTGATGTATCCACACCTGTAAGTTCCCTCAATAAGAGAGGCGCCTCAAGCCCGGCGGAGGCCCGCCCAGAAAAGAGCCCGAAAGGAAAACCAATGGAGACCACGACACAGCTCAAGGAAACATTAGTGGATGGAAAATGGAGTACAGTAAAGAGCAAGAAATCGGCAAGGAAAGAGAAAAAGGAACGACAGAAAACGATAAAAATCGTCCAGAAGCTGTGATAATTCACCCAACCGAGGGGCACAGTTACGCTGATGTTCTGAGGAACATAAGGAGCATAATAAGGCCGGAGGAATCGGAGATAGCGATACGCGCCGCCCGGAAAACAAAAACAGGTGCCATACTCATTGAGATGGGTAAGGGAGGCAAAAGAAACGAGTTCAGGGAGAACCTGAAGAGCGTTCTCAATCAAGAGGCAACCGTGAAGGAACTCACACCGGTGGTCGCTCTGGAAATACGAGACCTGGATGCCCTCACAACCACCGAGGAAGTCCTGGCGGCTTCTCTCTGGAAGCGGACGGTATAAATCCGGATATATCCATTCGTCTAACTGGGGCGAACAACCGGGAGCAAAAAAAGGCCTTCGTATCAAGCCTCTACGAGCTGTGCGAAGGCGCTTTTGAAACTACAGAGGATCAGAATAGGCTGGACAAACTGTAGGATAATGGTCAGAGAGGAACCTATGCGATGTTTCCGATGCTTCGGAAGTGGTCACAGACGGTGGGAATGTAATGGGCCGGACAGATCAAGCCTATGTATGAAATGTGGAGAAAAAGGGCATAAAAGGAAGGAATGCCGAAACACACAAAGGCGTTGTATTTGCTTTGCGGAGTCGGGAAAATCCCTGCAACACATCCCAGGATCGCGGGTCTGTGAGATGAGCGTGCGAAAGGCAGCATGATAATATTGCAGCTGAATATGCACAGAGGGAAGGTGGCTTTTTCTTTGCTATCGCAAATAGTCAGATAGCAGGAAGTTGACGTAGCTATCATAAGCGAACAATATGCGCCGAAGAATGATGGATTCTGGCTGGGTGATGAAACATCTACGGCAGCTATATGGATAACGGATAACCAGGGTCCTCGACCGAGGAGATCAGGCAGGGGAGATTGTTTCACCTGGGTAAAGTTTGATGAGATCACTCTAATGAGTTGTTATTTGACTCCCAATGATGACGTGGGAACATTTGAGGAGAAATTGGCCAGAATCGAAGACGCAATAGCGCAGATTGGCGGCAATCTCATAGTGGCAGGAGACTTTAACTCTAGAGCAGTAGAGTGGAGAATGCGGAACACCAACCCAAGGGGCAGGCGAATTGTGGAGATGGCAGCTCGAACCGGACTGGTCTTCGCGAACGAGGGAAGCGTAGCTACCTTCAGACGACCAGGCTGCGAGGGCACCATTCCGGATATCACTATGGTCTCGCAGGGCATGTATCACAGAGTCGAGGACTGGAAAGTCCTGGAAATATACACGGGTAGTGATCACCAGTACATATCGTACACCTTTGCTTCAAGGAATAGAGTAGAGGAGGAAAATCACAACACGAACAGTCGAAGATGGGATGCACGGAAATTGAATGCTAATCGGCTAATCTTGGAAGTGGACAGACTGTGTAGCAGAGTGGAACTCTCGGACAACGCGAGGACAAGAGTTGAACAAACAATGGATATAATAAGACGCGGATGTAAAAAGGCAATGCCCTTGCTGAGACCCCCGAATATCAGAAAGAAAGCAGTGTACTGGTGGGACGACAATATCGCAGCACTCAGGCTAGAGTGCCTACGTCTACGGCGGAGGTACACGAGAGCCAGACCCGATGAATCAGGCATTCCAAGAACTACGCGAAGACGCAAACTTAAACCCGTACGGATTTGGATACAAGATTGTAATGGGCAAACTTAACAAAAGGAAACCAATGGAGATTATGGATGAGCGAGTAATGAGAAATATAGTGGATACACTATTCCCCACTCACGAACCGGCGAACGAACGGCGACAGAACATGCCCAATACGGAATTTTTACCATTTTCCACAGAGGAGCTGAAAGCAGCAGCGGTCGGATTATAACCCGGTAAGGCACCAGGGCCCGATGGCATCCCGCCTGAGGTAATACGGGAGATTGCCAGTCAAAGACCGGAACTCCTACTGGGAATGTACAACGCGTGCCTAAGGGAGTGTGTTTCCCCGAAATATGGAAGAAACAACGGCTGGTCTTAATAAGCAAGGGAAAAGGCGACCCGGAGGACCCATCCGCGTAAAGGCCACTGTGCATGCTCGAGAGGCTTTTGAAGCCACGGCTTACTGCGGCTATTGAGAATAGTGGCGGATTGTCTACCAGACAATAGGGATTTCGACCCGGTCGGTCTACCATTGACTCCTTGAGAGAAGTGACAGAAGCGGCGATGGTCACACAACGTGGGAGTAGCTCTACGAGGCCAATGCTACTGCTTGCGACTTTGGACATTAGAAACGCGTTTAATAGTCTAAGATGGAGCGATGTATTAAATGCTCTGGAATACAATTTCTCGGTACCAAACTACATTCTGGCTATGATAAGTAGTTATTTGAGTAACAGACAGCTGTTGTATAACACAAGCTCGGAACCAAGGGTGAAACATATAACATCAGGAACGACACAGGGATCTATCCTTGGCCCCGACCTATGGAACGTTAACTCTAAGAGAGGATATGCCAGATGGATCTTTTTTGGTTAGATACGCAGATGATATTGCAACCGTTATCACGGTCAGGAAAACGGAAGAGGCGCAGCGAAAACTGAGACGTGTCATGCTAAGGACGGAAAGATGGTTGGATTCCCACGGCCTAGACCTGGCCAAGCATAAAACAGAATTACTGCTGATCACTAGTCGCCGTATCCCCTTACAAGTGGACATGAGTATTGGAAGCGATGTAATTAGGACCAAGAGCTCGCTAAGATACCTGTGAATAAGGCTTTACCCCACGCTGAAATTTTCATACCAGATTCAGTACTCGGCTGACAAAGCCCGGAAGATCGTCGGGCAGCTCAGCAGATTAATGGCGAATATTGGAGGCCCGCTAAAGGCAAGACGGAGACTCCTGATGGATGTTGGAAGCAGCATTATGCTCTATGGTTGAAAAACGGGCGAACTTACTTCTAGCGGTACAGAGAACGGCTGCACTACGTATCGTGTCGGCATATCGTACGGTGTCCGCCCCAGCCGTACTTGTGATAGCAGGTACAATCCCTGTCGATCTACTGGCAGCAGAGCGGATGTAGATTTATAAGGCGAAATCAACTGGAAACCACATAACCGGTCACTTCAGGGAAAACCCCATTTCAGAATGGCAACGACGAGGATAGAGGAAGGTGGACGGCGATACCCATTCCGGAAATAAAGCCATGGATCTGTCGGAAATTTGGAGAAGTAAATTTTTATGTTACACAGATGCTATCGGGCCACGGATATTTTAGGAAATTTCTCAACAGAATGGGCAAGACCACCTCACCTTACTGCCTTTACGAAGAAGAGGAGGTAATAGATGATGCGGAACACACTATCTTCGAATGTGCACTCTGGCAGAGCTATAGCTCTGCACAGACGTCGATGATCGGAACGATAACGGCTGCTAACATTGTCGGGGTTATGATTGCGAGCCGAGAGAATTGGGCTTCAGTGGCGAAATATGTGGAGCGCATTCTGAGATTGAAGAAGAGAGATCTGGAGGCTACGGAGCAGGCGGGCACGCCGGCATAGATGACACTAGCTCACGTGTCAAACGAGGTCCCAGTCGGGAGCTTGGACGGAAGGAATAGTGGATACAATTAGAAGTCTCCCCAACCTTCATTACGCAGTCCGGAAGCGGATGTGAGCATGAAGGCGGCCAAAGGGCCAAAAAGGACTCCACTCCGAAGTAATACCACCGAAGTTCCGGAGTGGAGACAACAGTCCACGGTACGAGGGGGGATTTAGTGGGTGAGGGCCCCAAACATGGAGGGCGTGACGACTTCCTCTATGGTGCGGTTAGGTACATTTGCCCCTCCTTGACGTTAAAAATCCCCGAGGACGATTTGGCGTCATGGGCCGGGCACTTATCGGATTATCGGATATGTCCTCGAGTTTAGCATAGAAGGCATCCTTAACCACATCGTCCTTTTCTTCCGTCGGGGTGTGAGCACAAATTAGGCTGATGTTGTAAAATTTTGCCCTGATGCGGATTGTGACTATCCTTTCGTTCACTGGCGTGAACCCAGAGACAAGGTGACGAAGTCTCTTATTAACCACAAATCCGCATCCGAATTCGTGCTTATCAACATGGCAACTGTAATACACATCGCAAGATGCTAGCCTTTTCCATCCTTGTCCTATCCACCGCATTTCCTGTATGGCAGTGATGTCCGTCCTACATTTCATGAGGGCATCCGCCAGTTGGCCTGAAGCGCCTGTCCTATAAAGGGCGCGGACGTTCCATGTACCTATTCTTAAATCGTTGTCCTTGAAACGTTTGCCGTGGTCGTTAACCTTAGAGGGGATCTTTTTAGAGGCTATGGGCTTGGTTTTCATTGGATATAATTTTTACGTGGTGGGTTCCAAGCCCTACGCACAACCCGAATTTAACGTCTAGGGGATTGGACCTCGCTGTACGCATTAGTTAGCATCTAGCGGGTGCTAAAATGCCATCCAGGGGGGGCCACGAGGAGGCAGCGTGTCAACTTGAATACAGCAAGACAAGGATCGAACTGGTGGTAGCCATGTTGGCCACAGTCAGAAACTTTGCCTTGTTTACATGCATTCCATCCCTAATTTATAAACATTATTATTATTTTATTATCATGTGAAAATATACTGAAAATTCGTTGATTGGAAAATATATTCAGTACCTACTATATATTTCTAGACAGGGGACATCTCTCATCCACCAGTCGATAGGTTTGTGGTTGTGGTGATAGCATTCGCGATCTCGGTTCGGGGTATAACGTTATGTCGTCGAATTCTACAAACATAGATCTGATTTAATCAGTGTAACAGGCCGAAAGATCGTGCATTGTGTGTTTGCTCTCATCTAATTAACCGTACGATGATCCTGTAGTCTACTATTGTAACTATTGTTTATTTATAAGATCTATCTGCTTTATAATTTATCCACACGTTTTCTTTTGAGACACCCTGTAAAATGTATAAAATATACTATCATGGTATAAGAAATATAGAAGGTAGTTTCATTCTCTCTTTATTTTTTGAAATTCACCATCTGACATGCTTAAGGATTATGACGTTTTCGTTAAAATAATGCTACCAAATAAATTTTAAATTTCCCACATTTTCTATGAAATAATAAATTCAATTCAATTGAAAAATATTTTGAAAAAATTGTATATTAAAGTATTTCTGCTCAAATTGGAATCAAATTTATTGTCCGAGGGAGGTTCACATAAGCCTAATGCCGATTTTTTAAAAATTTGGAACATTTAAATTATAAATTACACATTTGTCATAAATAATTTATTGGGAATATACAACAAAATTATAAATATGGCAACGCTACATACATAGTTTGTGAGAAAATGAAACTTCAAAAAACCTTATTTTAAAAAATAAAGAGAGAATGAAACTACCTTCTATATTTCATATACCATGATATACTATAAACGAATAATTTACAATCATAAAATTTCATTACTCAAATTATTATAAGATAAATCGTCAAAACTCTTACCTCTTCAAATGTGTTTGACAACAAACTGATTTCAAAACCACGTAACAGTCGAGCTTAATTTTAAACATTTTCCATCTCTAGAATTATTTTCTCATTTTAAGGGTTTACTTAAACTTATGCATTCGTATGGACTCATACCATTAAATTTCCATGTATAAATGAATTTAATTAATTCGTTTACGTTTTGATATTTAATTCATGGCTATAAAAATAAACGGTTGTGTTAATCCCCTATACGAAGAGTGCGAACTTCAACAACATGCGGTCATTAAAACACTGTAAAGTGCTAAAACTACGGCAACATAAAATTATATGCTATACGTACATACATAGATATGTATCTTCAGCTCAACTCAAAGCAGTTTACCAGATACGTTCTTATACATTTAAGCGATACGTAAATGCTCACCACATTTATACAATCACTTAATCATTAATTTGTAGCCGATTAAAAGCATTTTATTCGCATTTTCTGTTAATTTGGTAATCGATAAAAAAAAAAGTTCTTTGTGTAGTCCTTTTAACTAATGATGTCAATTATACCCTTTACAACCAATGGTAGAATATAGTTTTCCATTTGAATTTATTCTTACGGATTCATTATATTGCCAGTCCTAGAGCGAGTCCTGCAGAAGGTTACAATATATTGGACAAGTTCATTCTTAATTCCGTATTTATTTGTATGTTGTACACATAGTATTCATATGGTTTAATTGAGATTTTCCAATTACACGGCGTGTTCTAGTTGCATATTTGAATTTTGTATTTATTGTAGCATTTGTGGTATTTGTTCCTTTTTGTATTTGGTTTCATTTACTGAATTTGTTGTGAACTTTAGTAGAGGTTCACCTCAATGCACATAAATTAATGAAACAGTAACACGTTTTCTTATGTAGAATAACATTATTTTAAATACTAGCTGATTGTACCCGGCGTTGCGCGAGTTTTAAAAATAACAATAAATAAAAGTCGAAATTTCGCAACCGGGTTCTTAAAAAATAAAATTTTTCAAATTATTTGGAAACCGGTTTATCAAACAACCCAATCTGCCAGTTTTTCGCCCCTTTCCCTCTTTTTTTAACCCCTTTTGGTCCAACTTTATAAACGGAACACATCCAATAGCTATTTGGGAAACTTAACCAAGCTATATCGTAAAAAATTACCTATTACTATTTTTTCCCCAATTATCACATATTTTTATTCCATTTATAAAGTTGGACCAAAAGGTGTCTGTTCAGACATTCAGAATGAATTTCTTTCATATGTGTGCATGTACGTTTGTAAGCCGCGCAACTCCGGGTACAATCTGCTAGTAATTATATATGAGATCCTACTGCGACTCGGTGGAGATCATAGGGATATAATACATTGACTTCAATTTTATATATTCATTTAGTAGTATTTACTATGATTTCTTCAAAAGTTATTTACACTGTTATATAACGGTTGTTCCCTGCAGGTAAGTAAGTAAGGTATTCAATTTTTTGCATAAATCTTATAGTGATGACTTTAAGACCTTGATTCTTATTTGAAGTATGGATATTGCCTCACTTTTCGACTCACTTATGGTCCTTAGAGCATTTTTGCAATTTGGCAATGGGTTTTTCAAAGAGTGTGGTCAATAGATGTTGCAAAAAATTGACAGTCGCTTAAAATTTCGTCAGTAACATCATAGATAAGAGCATGCAGTGAGGAGTAATAGTGACTCTCATAGTGATCATCATAAACAGAGGTAAATCTCTAACGCATACCACAAAGAAAAGGTTAGGGAAACGATAAACTTGATTCAAATACGTGTTTAAAAGCATCCACCAGCAATTAAGTGGGTGATTCAAGGATAAGGACAAAAAAAAAAAAAAAAATATTAAGGCCCAGCTTCGATGCATAAAAAGCGTTTTCAACAGGAAAATTTGGAATGTGTTGTATCCTCCTTTAGGATCAACACACTACCTATGATCTTATTATTATTATTATAACTAACAATATTGCATCTTTTAACTGTCTCGTGAGCAAACTAATAGATAGTAGATCTGAGCATTGATCAACCACTTTCTGAGAATAATCCATTTCATATAAAACAATCGTCTTAAACGCCCAGTTAGGCGAAATTGCTAGAACAGCTCTTGAATGAATCGCCGAAGGAAACGAAAACACTTAGATACTTGTGAAACACTTATTGGATTTTAAGTCTTCTACTCGATTTCGAAGAAAAAAATTTAAAATAATAAAAGATTGCAAATATTCAATATTTCGATCGATGTTGTATCTCAACTTAAAAAAATCTCTGCTGTGTAGTTCAACTATTTATTGAGTGCGATTTACTAAAATTGGTGGCACTGTTATATCGATAGCTACAGTTTGTAAATACGCAAATATTTTTAATTCTACGTTCTTCCATATTCTTTAAAGTAATACCGCCTAATTGAATTATAACGTTTATTGTCAGTTTGATCTTCCAAAGCTGAGTTTAAAGTATATTTTAACACTATTTGGTTATGAAGTGTGGTGAATATGAAATGCAGAGTACATACTACATCGTAATATGTAACGGAACGTGGGTGTTTCTTTTGCGGTATTAAATAAATTTGCATTCACTGCATGAATACATCTGCTATGCGTATAAACACGCGTGCGGTTAATATATGTACATAGATCGTCTATTCTTAAATCATATCTATGAAATTCTTTTCTAAAAGTTCTTTTGAAGTCCTTTCATATTTAAGATATTCTACTTTTATCATTTTATGTCTATTAATTAATGTACGACGGTCTATTGAATGGACGGTCTATTGCTGAATAAATAAATCATTTTATATTTTAGTATAGCCTGCTTTGAATTTAAAGCCTTTGTTATGCTACCGTAACGGAATGTAACGTAACGTAATGTAACGTGTACAGAACGTAAAAATGTAAGTGCAATTATATATCATAAAAACGTGTCATATGTTTTTATGTAAACAAAACAAAAAAAAAAAAAGGAAAACAAATAAAGAAATAAAAATTGCAAAAGCTAAAAGACAAAAATTCAGATATGGATATAGAAGACATGTTCTGGGGTTTGAGTTTTTATTTTATTATTTTTATGACTGTTTTTTAAACAAATCTAATGGCGTCTTTTGTTTTTCTTTAATTCAGCTGTTTACCAGTGTTATCACTAAAAGTTTTATACACTGTGTCTGTAACTCAAACAATTTTACTTTTGCACAAACAAAAACACTCAATTTAGTTTGTGTTTGTTGGTTAAAGAAAACACAAACACGAAATTGAATGCTTTTGATTGTATTTTCCATTTAAATATACGCAAGTACAATCCTTTATCCTACAGAAACAGTTTTGTACAAGTTTTAAAACATTTTTATCTTCTCCAGTAAAAGTAAAATGCAAACTGAAATACTTTTCAAACGCTTTTTTTGTTATTATTATTTTATTGTTATTTTAAATTATAAAAGTTAATAATGAAATAAATTATAATTTGGGTTTTTAAAATATGTGAAGTTTTATTTAAAGAAAATTCCAAAATGTAAATTCTGTTTATAATTTCAATTTTGTTGGTTTTTAATATTGACATGTTGTTAACACTGCTGAACAGATGTCACGTAAAAATGTAAGAAAATTCTATTTTTTATAGATTCTTACGTTCCGTTCTGGTTACGTTACATTACTATAACCATTCGTATTGTTTTATACGTAACAAAAACGATCGGCTGTTTCTTACTATTCGCATAACTGAGGTTTAATATTGTTCGGGATACTGTTTGCCATTACTTCAGTCAATTTTTTAGAGAAAACGATGAAGTTGAGGGGACAATACGTCGTTTAACTTCGTGGTAGTCTGCTAAATAACTGAGTTAGTTCAAGTTTTGACTGATGGCGGGAGCAGTTAAGAGGCGGGATAATAAAAAATTACAGAGTTATTAACCCACGCTCGTATATACATAAATTTTGCAATTATAATGTTATATTATGTTAAATCAGACATCATTTCAGAATTTCTAAATGAACTTTATGAATTATTTCGTTTAGAATTTGATCACTTCGATTAAGATCATCTGTCTCTTATTTTACTAAACACTTATTTATTTTTTAATCTTTTTTTTTTATTATTATATATATTTTTGTTTTTAGCGAAGTAAATGAATAAATAAATGATTGTGAATAGAGGAGTAAAAAACAAAATTTTTAAACATCAATATCGAAGGCGTTACCTTATAATTAATTTTTTTTTTTTTTTATTTAAGAAATAACATCCAAAGTTTTTTTCACACACATTTGTAAGATAAGAATGAATGAAACAGGAAAAAAACGATAATTTTGCTCTAAATATTAAAAAGTTTAATGATGTATAAATTTGCCCAGAGCTGTTTGGGGGCTATATTCTTAAATTTTTAAGTTTTTTATGTATACATACATACATACATATAACCAGAAATATGTACATTTCTTATTGAATGTGAAATGCTTTTATGAGTGTATGAGTACATGTATGTATATGCATAATTATTTTCATGTTTTTACCATCTTAAACAAATAGCTTATCAATCAAAATAACTACTATTCTGAAATTAATTAATGAAGGTATTTCCTGTTATAAGAACCAAGCGAATGACAAACATAGGGACGAATTACACACAAATAAATATATGTATAAAGAAATATAAATTATGTATTCTTTATGGAATTTCATAGGTTTTTTCGATAGTTAAATTAAGAAAGTACCACAACTCGAAAGCCTTGGTTACGTTCTTTGTTGATGTTTCTTTAAAGCAAAGTTAGAGAATAAAGAAATTATTCCGATCTTACGATATCATTATCGTTTGATTCATGTATGTATTTACGATGCTTTTTTGAAGCAAAAGATTACGTGTAAATTAAATTCGTTTTAGTTAGAACGAAATGTCCCTGTCAGATCAACAATCACTTTTTTATTTCGCTTAACAGTTCCATAACAAAACGATAACGAGATCGATTTTTAAAAATTCCGATCCCGAAATCCTAGGATCTTTCGGGATAATTCGGGATCCAAAAATCCCGAAAAATCATAATAATCTCGTTAACAAAATCGTTTGTATTTCAATTATAAAAACAGCAAGACAGAAAGTAACAAAAAGGCGTAAGTTAACAAAAATAAAAATTATTAATACATATGCAATTGCATTAGTTTTAAGGAAATTATTTGGATTCCAACAAAAAGATTAAAGCATCTAACATGTGATCTGATAGGCTTGAACGAATTTTATTGTCAACATACGCTGCCGTTGAAAAACACTTCTCGCAATCAACATTGGTTGGTAAAATAGTTCCAAGATAGCTGTATGCAGCTTGTAATTATTCACCTCTACTACCTCCTGATGTAAGTAAATCTATTTCTTTGGACCGTTGTGTATCCAAATCAGGTAACCTCTTAATTCGTTTTATAGGGCTCTTTTTGTATTCTTCGATGGCATCAAATAACTTTTTATCAATGGAAATGGAGTTTTCGTCATCTGAGAAGCTATTATCGTAGTCAAGTGAAATAGAATTTGTTTTCAGGACCTTTTGAAGGGTCAAAATAAATATGAATTCACAATCCCGGGATTTCTAGATTCGTGATTTCCCGATTGGCATCCCTAATACATACGTATTCGTTTTCTAATCACGAATGCATTTTGGGTTTTTTCAATTGTATACTACTACTACTATCCTACCTCCCATCTCTGTGTTACTTATGTATGTATTTTACATATGAATAATCAAAACAACATTTTACATTCGAGTAATGAATCATCATAACTAAAGTAATGTTTTCGCTAATTTTGGAGCATTTTATGTTCGTTATTCAATTTATCATTTATTTCAATTATCAGTACAGTACAGTACCGTACAGTACAGTATGAATGAAAATAAGTAATTATCCATAGTACTAGCCACGATATACGATGTAATTTATTTGTACACAATTTGTCTACATTTTTTACTGTTAGTGTGTCTGACTATCTAACCTTAATAAGTTTTTTGTTCATATTCATACACACATCCATTCTTACGTACTGTAAAAGCACTTAAAATAAAATCAAATTATGAAAAGTATAAAGAAATTATTTTTTTTTATCTTTAATGATTTTTTATATTGTACATTCATACATACATATGTATATCATGTGCGTGTGTGTGAGTGTTTGCATATTTGTTGTTATTGTAACCCATAAAAAAAATTAAGTTTTTATAAAAATTTCCCAAAATTAGTTTCGTATTGGTATACATACATACATGCTTAGACATTAGTTATTGCGCGTGTGTATGTCAAGCATTTAGAAAACGTCGGTTGTTGGTTGGCTGTTTGACGGATAGCTAGTTTGTACGATTGTTTGCTTGAGTTAAACTTCATATTCATGTGCATATCCATACATACATATAAACTCACGCATACATATGCACATATGTATTCGATACATTGTATTATTTTTGTTGTTCGTATTGTTTCTATGTGTATGTTTATTATTATTTTAATTTTTCTTCTTTATACATACACACACTATGTTTAAGTAAATTGAATTTTAAATTTCCATTTTTAGTTTTTAAAGGGAAAAAATACACGCACTCGTGTATTTAATAGAGGACATATCGTCTACACGGGGATGGTTGTTAGTTCATGTTTATTCAACTATACATATATATGTATGTGCATATGTATGTTCTTACGAAATCTGGTCGTTCATAATATTCATACATGCATATATTATTTGTATACGGAGTGGTACGAACATTTTCGAATATTTCATCTTTTCATTTCCATTAATCACTGTCAATTTTACTTTGGTTTTCTGCTCTCGCTATCTCTTCATCCTAAATTCTCGAGTACCAAATAATTATATTTTTATACTTTTAATTACAGTTTTGATGGATTTTAATTTAATTTTTGTTTTTGTTTTACTATTGTACATTAAAATTAAAAGCTCACATTTAAACAGTACAAGAAAAATAAGGAACAAATTGGAAAATGGGATTTTACTTGAATTATAATAATTGTTGTAATGTTTCCCTTCTCCTCCTGTTTACAATATTTGATCGAGTAACTACAGTTGCTATAGAACGGTACATACACTGGTGCATATTCCTATAACTGCACATAACTTTTGTTTTAAGAATTAAACAAACGAATATTTATTTATTTCAAAAATATTGTTAACTAAAAACTTTATTTGTATTTAATTTTATTTTTTTAACTTAATTTTAGAGTTTAACTGCCATTTTTAATGGCGTTTATTTTCCTATAATCGCACTTAAGTTTATCAGTCTCTATAGCGTTATTAATAATGAGTGGATGATCCTTTGTTGAGGATTACCTTAAGAATATGGTCTGGCATATTTAATTTTTTCTAATTTTTTAAGAAGATCAGAATCAATTTCCTCCCAAACGTGCTTTATTTTTAGTTTTAGCTCTGTTAAGTTATTATGTTATCGTTTTGGATATTATTTGAATAAACTTGACGGGCCTTGTATCCCCACAAGTTCTGCATTGGGCTTAAGTCCTGAATGCAAGCCGGCCAGTCCAACAGAGGAAGTTCGTGCTGTGTGCGTTAAACCATGATTTAGAATGCTTTGAAACATGTACCGCAGCATTATCTTACTGGTATATGCAATGCAGAAATTCCGTTTTTACATCTGAACATCGTTTGATCTCAAATCGTGTCAATAACATGAGTATGAGTCAAAACTGTCTAAATTAAATTTTATTTCGTCAGAGGAAATTACCTTTTTTCACAACTCTTCCCGTTTCATGTATTTTCGTGTGAATTTTAGACGATTTTCTTTATGCTGTTATGAGCATTGGGTTACACTTTGGCTTCTTCTATTTTATGTATTCATCTCTTCGCAAAATGTGAGCATCCTGAAGGTATACATAGTTTGTTCTTTATTTGTATAGAATTCTATATGTTATGGGTTGTTTTATGTTTTATACAATTAATCTGTCTTTTTGTTAGTTTTGTATTTCCCTTTCCATAATTCTGTCTTTTCCTAAAGAAATTACGTACCACACTTTCAAAACGTTTAATTTTACGACCAGTTGGAACATGAAAAAATTTTATTTAGATCTTTTCTTGATCGGATAGAAAAGTTCCCTTAGGCATCTTTAAACGTTATGAAATTTATCGATTAAATTAGAAAATTCTGCAGTAAAATTGTGATATTGTTATTAAAAACATACCTCTGTTTATAAGAAATAGAAATTTATAATACATTACAACTTCGACAGTGCGGACATGCGCCAGTGCGGATACTCCAATAATTCGGACGCATCTAAATTTCAGACAATTTAAAATTCTTACATCCACAATCCGGACAAATTTTTTTATGCAAGAAAAAAAAATTAAATTCCCCTTTTTAAATCACACGTTTTGTTATTCATATTTTAATTTACATTTTACATTTACATTTAAAGGTAACTTTACATACATACATAATTGGCCATTACAACTCTTCAGTCAGGATTACGACCTAGCTTCTCACACCACTTATGTTGTGTGTGTTAATTTTATACATGAGTGGCGGGACCTACAGTTTAAAGTCGACTCCGAACGAGAGATTTTGAGAGGCTTTTCATGGTAATTTTTACTCTCAGAGTCTTTGCCAGAAATCTGCTGAGAGGAAGTCGCCGAAGAAATATTTTTCGTTTTGATGTCTACCTTTGTCTAATAAGCAAACACACCTACCCACTAGACCGCGGCGACTTCAGCCTGTAGAGCATGAGACTCTTAAAGGTAACTTTACAGTTCCAGCTAATGGTACCTTTAACTAAACCCAAGTTTAACGGCAAGAGATTAAAGATTTCACGCAATATACGACTAAAAATTCAAGAACATTAAGAACGTTCTAAGTGCACTTAGAATGTTATAGAATGGTGCTGCTCACAGACTCTGAAGACGACTTTGTAAAAATGGATGCAAAAAGAAAGATGTCATTTTCAGTTTGCATTCAGTGGGCTGTAGAGAATAATATAGAGATGCAGGATATTCTATTGTTGAAGAGGAAAGAGTAAAAAACACAAATCAACCACCTTAACAAAGTTAGTCAGTACAAAATAACTTCGTTTTTAATAAAATATTGATCGCATGAATAAGGCAAATAACAAGACTAAGCAAAAAAATCTTAGGTTAGGTTAGAGGACGTGTACTTGTCAATTCTGACAAGTACAGTACTCGGTGGTCGTATTGACGCATTGTACTACGTCCTAGCTTCACACATAACTTATGTTGTGTGCGTTAATTTTATACATGAGTGGCGGGACCTACAGTTTAAAGTCGACTCCGAACGACACATTTTTTGAGAAGCCTTACATGGCATTTTTTTTACTCTCAGACTTTTTGCCAGAAATCTGCTGAGAGAAAGTCACCGAAAAATTATTTTAAAATTTTTCTTTTTGATGTCTGACCTGGGATTCGAACTCGGATTTTTCGTCTAATAAGCAAACACACTACCTACTAGACCACGGCGACCTCCCAACAAAAAAAAAATCTTGTTTACTTTAAAAAAGTACCGTTAGTTGCCTCTCATTAAAAAAAACTTTAACTTTACTTTTGGATGAGAACAACAACAATCAAACAAAAATAATGAAAAAATGTTAATGCGCTTATAGGAATATGCATGAGTGTATAATTTTTATTTTGATTTCAACGATGTAGCGCGTCATCTTTGTCTAGTGCTGGTGGTTCCGTGTAGAAATTTAATACGTTTTCAGTTCACTTATGTGCGTGTGTGTGTTCGAAATGTAAAATGAGACTTGGTGACAAATCTGTTGAACATATTTTCGATTTAAATTTAATTTCTTAAAATTTAACAAGCGTTATAAAACTCTATGTACTAAAAATTATAATTACAAGTATTTGTACGTTCGGGCTTCAGCAAATATAGCAAACAATACCTAAATGAACAGCGTAAAATAAGAAGCATACATACACACATTTATCATGAAATCCTACCAAATAAATTTTAAGAAAAGGACAAAGAGAAAAACGAATTTGAGAAACAATAAAAAAGACCTTTTTTGCTATAATTTTCCACATTTTCATTTTAGTATTCTGTTTTAGTATGTATTCAATATTTAGGAGTGTTCTAATCTACATACATATGGATATATTACATACATATTTTTTTTGTTGGTCCGTATGTGTATATGCATGTTCGCTTGCAATGACACCCAAGTGCTTCCTATATTTAAATTTAAATAAAACAGAGTGTGCTTGTGAAATATCATCGGAATTTTATTGTAAATTTGAACGAACTATGGATGCCATTATGTGTGGAATGTAACATCGTTCAAATATCCGCTACGGTTTCTTTTTTTGAGATCATCTGAAATGTCCAATTTTCTGTGAATCTGCCTGATTTTGATCAATGTCATGGCTTTTCTTTTTTTCTTTTTTTTTTTGTTTTAAGCCTTATAGCCGCGACTTAAGAAGCATCCACAAGAAAAATTTTAAGGTTATCAAATCATCAGCTTACATCACTGCCACGTGCATTATGAAAACGACATGTCACCCATATCCAGAACACTCCATTCATTAACCTATAGTACCCGCTGATAACGATATTGATATGGACAACTTCGTTCTTTCAGGAATATGAACCAAAATTCAGGAATGCCGACCAAAATCTACACTAAACGGTGACTTTATCGGAATGTCTGTGGATTGTTGTCGTCCCAAATATAAGAATTTTGTGTGTTCACGAACCTATTCATTCACAAATGGACCTAATTGACTTTTTGAATACAAATTGAAGTCAGTTGCTTATAGCTCCAGTTAAGCGAACACACATAATAACAAAGCGGACACATAATATGTAACTTTAATCAGAAAAAATAGAAAACTATGCAATAATGGGCAAAATAAATTTGCCTCTCTGACTCATTAGAATCATTATCTCTAGAACAGCGTTTTTGATGTAATTTGACGCGATTTAAATAAATTAATTTATTCAGAATACCTCAGTACAAAAAGCGGACAATTAATTGTAAACGTTAGATATTTTTCTTTTATTTATTCATTTTATTTATAACCTATTAAAAAAAGATAATAAATAAAGTCTATAAAGTAAATAATAAAATTCACTGCCATACTCTTTTGAAAAATAGCAATATACTATAATATATACACACTATGTATATATATTTATGATTAAGTCTACTTTAATTGATATTTACAATATTGGTTAATAATATGTACAACAATTATATTAAATTTGTTCAGAAAGGTAAGCCTTCCTTTCCTACGAACTTCGTTGGTGTTATCAAGTAGCATTATGGCTGTCCAAATAAAAATTTTTACCAAAACTTTTGAATTTATCCTTAATCAACGGCATATCTAAGTCATCGTGAATTGCTTTGTTTGTTATATACCATGGGACGTCTACAAATGATCTTAAAGTTTTCTATTGAAATCTTTGTAATATTTCGATGTTAGAATTACTGGCTATACCCCACAATTGAATAGCATATGTCCAAATTGGTTTTAGCACAGCTTTGTATATTCTTAGATTGTTTTCAAGGCTGAGATGATTTTCAGATCTTGAACTAAGTAACCATAGTAAACGTTTATATTATAGATTTAACTGAATTTTTTTTGCTTTAATATGACTTTTCCAAGTTAGTCGGCGGTCAATGTATATACCTAAGTATTTGACAGTTTCGTATTGAGATATGAATTTTTTTTATTTATGTTAAGTATGAATTAAACAATGAGCATAGGAAGAAGTACTAGCAATGCAAAAATAAATGGACAATGTCCTTAATTGCAATTAAGACACACTCATTTGCGTAGAAATTGCTTCTTTATCTTAAGTTGTGGCTTCGGTTTAACTTCAAAAAATATGCTTAATAGAAATTTTTTTTAAAATATTGGCAACTCTATTAGGAACTGTAAATAGTTAAAAATTTAATAGTCTAACCGTTTTCTTGGTACTAATAAATAAATATCCAGCCACAGGTCATAAACTTAAGAAGTGGATTGAAAATAATTTTCCACGAACTAAAGTATCAAATCGCAAACAAGTACAAGCGAGTACAGTGTCATTTTAGTTAGTGTTTAGGATACAATATCCTACTTAATTTCAACGCAACATCGTAAATACTTTTAGACACATGTACATAAATGAGGATGTTGTACATACATAGTATATACAGTGAGCACCATAAGTGAGTCAACACCCACTATAATTTAAAATTTTTTATTATAAAAAATATACTTGTAGCATGACAAAAATTTTGTTTTTTGTTGTTGTTTTAACATTTTATAAGTAATAAATAAACTATTTTAGTTTTGAAAATTTATTTGACTATTCTCATTTACTTCTCTCGCTGTCCTAAGAAAATTAATTATTTCAGTGGTGTTTACTCACTTTTGGCGCTCAGTGTATATGTATGTATGTATGTTTGTAATAATATATCTTACTAAGTAGATAAATACGAATGAATATATAAAAAATATTAAATGTCTACACATAAATAATACATACACATAAATATACATATGCACATCCATTTTTATATGAATAATTATTACTTGTTGCGTTCCTATTATTATTAGATTCGCATAGAAATATATCGAAAGTAATATTTGCATACGGCTAGAAAAATTACAAAAAGGCAGGGATATTCAAAAAACAAAAAGTAAAAACAACTCTATCTTCCATTTAAATTAAATTTTATAAAAACAAATAGCTAATGCCCCATGTGCTTCGCTACCCACATCGAAATTTAATATTTAATAATTAAAAAATATATTTATTTAGTAATGAAATTATGAAATTTTTCTTAAAGCTTTATTCCAATTTCATTAAATGACAATATATTTCATTTAAATTCTAAAATAATACATTAATGAGCTATTTATATCTTACTTGCTAAAATTTAAAATATATTTTTTTCTTAAGACGTTCCCTGTCACGTGTACCGTTTTCGGTGCACGCTAAACCTCATTTCTACGCCAAGCTGAACTTTTTAATTTAAAATGTTTATATCCAAAATTTAATTATTAGCAGGACTATTTTATGTAACAGTAATGATGTTTAGAGCAATTTTAGAGTGATGTACCGATAACGGTACACGTGGCGTGGTCATTAGTTATCGGACCACGACAAATGCATCGATTTTATATAATATAAGAAACAATAGTTTAATTTCACCATTTAAAATATAGAAAATTACTGATTTCATATTTATGTAAGACAAATAATGATGTACTTTCTGAAGAAGATGACCATGTCCTACCTTCTGGAAATGCACCATGAGTTACAAAACTGTAATGGTAGACCAGTAAAAAGGATGCAGCCATTCCATGGTATGCAGAAGGTATGAACAATTATAATAGTGTAATCAAACTGGAGTAAAATATGTATTCTTTTTTGTACATTACCCTTAAGTCCCTTATTCTATATGAAATAAATTTAATTTTATGTTGTTATTTTGTGCATTTTGCCCTTTGTAATAATTAGTATTAATTTTGAAAATAACATACATTTTTTCAAAAATAAAAAAAGAACATGTATTTTTATAGATTTATGAAAGTACTTATCGTGTACCGAAAATGGTACACGTGGCCTAGAAATGACACCTTCTCATAAACAGCTTGGCAGGGAACATGTTAAATAAATAATTCTTATTCTAATGGCTTTTTTGTTTTTCCCTCTGGTGCGTATACTTATAAATTTGTGGGTTTTCGCAGTCGTGAAAATGCGACATAAAACAGTCCATCTGAGAACCATGGATTTTCTAGATTAAGTCCACAAACTCGAAATCGAATGGCATCTTCGATGTGGTCATAGGAATACGTGGCAGCAATACATCAGTTCCCTTAAACTTTTCAGTTATAGTGGTAGCCTCGATAAGATTGGTCATCATTTTTTTTTTTTTACTGTTAGTCGAGTGCCATTACAAAGTCATGTAAAATAAGTAAAATCAATCTTGTTGAGAATTTTGTTGTTGATGAAATTAATGTCAATATTTTTGGATGCCAGTAACGCAAGCCATTGTATATTTGTAAAATTTTGGGTAATACAGAATTTATTTATTTTTCATTTGATTGTGTCATTCTGTAAAAGTCTGATGGAAATTTTACATACTTAGTTATTGGATTCATTGGAATTCTACCATTGCTAAAATTAAGTAATTGTTTGGAAAAAAATTGAAGCTGAACCATCACATGTCGCCAAAAGTATGATGATTTTAGATATGCATTTAGCTCATCAGCTGGCGTTGATACCAAAAATTTAGACTCTGCGTTACTGTTTTTCAAATATACAGATATTCGTATTTACTTTATATGGCAGGTGCCACACCTACTATTGTTAGTTCGCCCAATTTTTGTTCAAAATATTTATATTGAAATTGTAGTTAATTGTACAAAATTTGAGGTTTCTTGCTGTTATAGATTTTCCAATATACCCATTTTTTTGTTATTAGCTTACAATTGTAGGTAATGTAGTATAAATGGGCGTGGTACCTCGCTTATTTGAAATTTCAACAAAAAAAGTAGCCTATAACTTCCAGACATACAGGAAGGTATTCGGAAAATTTCAAGAAAATCGGTTTAGCCGTTTAGTTGTCTATAAAGTTCAAACATACAAACACACACACATTTGTTTTTATATATATAGGTGAACGTATCTCGTTTATGATTGGTTTAAATTTTCCTCATATATAAAAAGTACACTGGCTCAAATAAGTCTTCGTCTACAAAAATTGTGTTCAAAAACTTTAATTTATTTTTTGTACCAAAAAACTCAAAAAAGTTTTTTTTGTAAGTGTCCTTACAGCAATGAACATTTAAATTGATTTATTTCCAATTTCTTTCTATTAGCAGGTTTGAAGTCATTTCTGACTGCAAAAACTTCTTCTGAACAATATTCCAGATTTCTGAAACAATGTTCCTTTGGGGCTGGGGGGCTGGGGCATTTGCATCTTGGTTATTGTGTGCTGTAATTTTTTTTTTTTTTCCAAAATATCTCGTAAAGATTTTATATAGTTTGCACATTAGCGGTCCGTTTGATGAGATATTACCTTTATTTCATTGTATAGAAATCATTCTTTTACAATATTGGGACAAATGATTCGGATTATTATTGTATTGTATTGTATGTCTATATTTTCATTTTAAAATGAGCGCCAAACGAAAGATTTGAGGCAATCAGACTGGCCACTGCATCCCGAATCACCATTAAGCCATCTCCATGTTTGTCGATTTATGTAGTTCAAGTGCAGCTCATTGTAGTCGATAAATCACACAAATTGTCTGCCGTCTGATTCAAAAATATTAAATGGGGCCTTTTCAGAAGGTATTTGACTTATTAACACGTAGACTGCCGCACTAATTTTCAGAGAACTTTCCAAAAAAAAAAAAAAAAAAAACGACAATTTGATTTTTTCACATTATTGAGTACGAATATCGTACTCGAATTATATTGAAGTCCGCAGTTAACGTGTGAACATATTTTTATATCCTTGCTGCCAAAGTCGAAAACATGACATACATACATATGTATGTATATTTCTTCATAACAAACAAAAAAAAATATAAAAAGACCGAACGACAGATTTTTGAGAATCTTTTCATGGCAATTTTATTTCCTCTCAGAGTTTTTGCCAAAAATCTGCTGAGATGAATTCGCCGAAGAAATATTTTCTTATTTTCGTTTTAATGTCTGACCTAGGGTTTGAACTCGGGCCTTATGTCTAGTAACCCAACACATTACCTACAAGACTACGACGACTTTAAGGGAGCATCTTCCTTTTCCTGGGGAAATTAAATACCATCGCGTATTTATTGGACTAATGATGTTAGTCTAATATTTTCAGCGATTTCCCGCAAAACGGTTGTCATTATTACGTATTCTAACAATCAACTCTTAAATTTCAATATAAGTACTTATTTTATTTGGAGTGGTGCAATTGTGTCTTTTGAGTTATCAATTTGGATTTTAAAACAAAATTGAGCTTTTAAAACAATTTTATTTCGTTCAAATCTGGCAATTAATTTTTGAAATATGTATTGTGAACATTGTCTCCGTCTGTTTGGTGTTCGGTGACTTGTTTCAGCCAGTGTATGTATACTCATATGTATGTATGTACATAACAAATTTGTCTCTTTTTATTTTTATTACATTACTGTTGTTGCAATTCACTCTATAGACTCTAAGTGAGCATGTATGAGTGCGTTTTTATGTAAGTATGAGATAAATACATTTGTACGTACATATATCGGAGTCGAACAACAAGGGTTGTTGCTGCTGTTATAAAGCAACCCGAGTACAATTTATGGTAATAATAACAAAAGTACCAATAAAAAAATTCTTAATAATCATTTACTAATAAATAGATAGTTAGAATGGATAATACATGTATTTATTATATATGTATGTGTTCTCGCATATGATTGTATTTAGTATGTAATAATTAAATAAAAATAACAACAACAATAATTATAATATATTTATCTAATAGTTTTGTTTAAATGAATTGAGTTGAGCTCAGGTCAAAAATTAATATTTAAAATAATGAATCTGAATAGTATCTATGTGTGTGTGTATTACCGACTGAATGTAAAAGTGCGTACGAGTAGGCAATAGTATATGAGAAATTGTGTGAGATTTGAGAGATTTTCGTTAGGTTTAGAGTGTGTGTGTGTGAATGTGGCTATGTAAATATATTTAATGTATGCTTGATTATGCGTGTACGTTTCTATTTTTAGTCGATTAAAGACCTTTGATATCGTAACATCATTGAATTGAATTATTTTTTAAAGCGGTGAAAAATCAAAAACCATATTTAATATTAAAAAAAGTATAAAATATAAAATAAATGTGAATGAATAAAGTGAGATGCGTGATAACGATATAACTTTTGTAATATTGTGACAAATATTATGTAACTGTAATATTATATAAAGTAGAGAATAAATAATAATTTTTCAACATTGATAAAATGTTGATTACCGAGGATCAAATACAGGAGGTAATTATTAATAATATGTACAAATTTAAATAATAACTGCAATGTCTTACCATGTCGCACTATAACTCTTCTATAGCTAGATAACATTCATACCGATCCAACAATAAAGAAAAAAATTTTCCAAATTAGATTCGAAGTTACTTGTTTTGATTGATATCAAAATGTTACGCCTTGAACATTCAAAAGTAAAAATAATTAATCAAAGATATACCCACAATTACATGTCTGAATAGGAAATAATGCGAAATTCACAAATTATAACTCAACCGCCCCAATACTCACAAGGGCATCCATACAGTTCTTAAAAATGTTTTTCTTTTGTTAACTTTTGCTCCATCGTAATTCTCGTGTGGCATTTATCAAATCTGTTGATGTTCAAAATAAACAACGATTTATGCAACACACACTGTTGGACGAACTTACAAGCATTCATCATTTCTGTAATACATATTCATTTTATTACAACAATTGCAACAACAGCTGCGAATAAAAAAAAAAAAATCGTAAAACTAAAACAAAAACTAAAAATGAATCATAAAAACTCTTTCATTTTTTAATACTTTTAAAAGTTTCCTTAAAAGGAATATAGAAACGACCAAAACATAAGAAGGAGTTAAAAATCTTTAATCATAAATGACTCCATTGCAACGAAAAGGTGCTGGCTGGATAATTTCTATTCTACCAAACTGTTTCTGTTTCTGCTTTAAATTTCATGCATGCATATTGCATTGATCTGCCCCCCATTCAAAGAATATGCGATTTTCGTGTCGTAAATGAATCAAAAATATCTTGAAATTCAAGTTTAAGAAACTAATGGCTTGACGTAAAATACGTAAACTTGAATTTGAACCCTTTAGACGACGTTATATTTTATTTTATTTTACATTAAAGATGAACATACATAGTTAAATATTTTTGTATATATGCATACATATCTATAAGTATATACATACATATATGTATATGTATATACATATATGCATATTTATATATGTAAGTATGCATATGTATTATATTATATGTAATATTTTTAATGTCGCTGGACATTTACATGATCAATTCTGTTTTCTGAACATCTCTTAAAATATAACTAATCGATTACGTTTCTTTTTAAAATTTATTCATCTTTCCATGTACTTTCAGAACATACATTTTTTAAGGCCGTCGGTTAATTTATATTTTCCTAATAATGTAGATGCATTACATTTTTTCTGACATTCATTCGCATTATATTTTTCAATTGAATGTTTAGGTTCTTTGTTTTTATGTAATTTAAAACTACCAATACATCACTATATTTTATTCGGTACTTTTTCTTGAAAATGGCACGGGCAACGGATTAAGATTTGCTCTCCATGCGTAAGTCTTGTAGGAATCAGTAGTTTATAGCGCTAGGCTGCACTTTTATCAATAATTTGTCACCGTGGGCACAATATCAGATAACAAATGCTCAAAAATAAAACATGGCCTGAGAATGTCATATGTTAGATATTTTTACCGAAATATTAACGTTCAAACGTATATATACAAACATGCCGTTCTTGAGAACAAAGGATATTAACAAACTATTAATTGTTGTCTTTTGCCATTTGTAGTAATGGTGCTCTTATTTGTCCGATTATGCGTTGAGTGCAAAAAATTGAATTAATTTCCTTTTTCTTTATAAAATTACCGTTGTAATGAAAAATGTTGTTATTTTTTTCTTATTAATCTGAAAGTCTATAATATAGAGTGTAAATAAAAGCAAAAAAAAAACGGATATATAATATTTTCTTTCTACATAATTCGCATGCACCGCAAGATCCATCTTTACGTCTATGAGATATAAATTATAAATTCAAGACAATTGAAAGTTGCTCACAATAATTCTGTATTCTTCTCAAAATATTAAAGTTAAAACAGTGTATCGGGAATAATATTTTCCATCCAATTTTTATCCATAATACACGTGCATTATTTATTTTATTACTTTTAATTCAATATGTGTACATGTGAATGTTTGTATACGTACATACATATTTTCAAAATGCAAAAGTCTTAAAGCGACGAGTATATTTTCATTATTTTGATTACGGGGTTTGTATATATTTGTTAAATAAATACCATCATTCATGAGTTAAATGCGCCGAAATGTCGAAAGTGTGTTATATGCGTGTTGCAGTAAATGTTTTTTAACCAGTAGCCAGGCGTATGTTATGACCATAATTTGCAGCTTCAACACTTAATTGAGACAAATTAATGATTTCACAAAGAAAGAGAGAAACAAAAATATAATAATTTTTTTTGTTTGTTTTGTTTTGTTGAGATCATTTTGTATGTATCGCAACGGCAAGATCACCAGGGAGGCAAAGGATCAAAAGAAACGAACAATGCAATTTGTGCTCCTATTCAATTATTGTCTATTCTATCCTATTCATACATTACTTAACTACTTCGTTGCTATATCTCGGGTATTTCATAGCATTATACATAGTTTGTAAAAAACATAATAATGGAGACAAATTAAAATCATTTAATACTTCACACCTATGTTTTACGTATAATTGAAATAACAGACAAAAGATTAAAGAAACAGTGTGACAACCACCAAATATAATCCACTTTTGTTGCGTCATTGTTTTTTCTCTTTCTCTCCCTCCTCTGTTTTCATAAAATTTATTATTTTGATTGTTTTTTTTTTTTTTTGTTTTGAACAAAAACAAATTGGCTTTTGTTCTTTTAGTATTTTGAGGAGAGTGAATGCTACCACTTATGTACGGACATAAAATCACCCCTACATAACGACTCAATATTTTGTGGCTTTTGAGGTTTTATTCTAGGCTTTTATAAGATTTTTGTGTTAAACTCCTATTGAATTATTTATTTTTTTTATTTTCCAGTTATACGAAATCAACGATGATCCCAAACGTAAAGAGTTCCTGGATGATTTGTTTTCATTTATGCAAAAGAGGGGTGAGTACCGAATCAAATACAACATCATTCCAAACATACATATGCATATCTTTAAAATTTCGAGTCTGTAGTCCATTTATCAACAATTTTCATTCATTATTGTAATGTGTAAAAGAGCTCAATTTTAAAACTTCAGTGTATGATAGAAACATTCCTAAAATAAAGTTTTAATTCTTTGAAGTATCTATTGATATCATTAAGTATGGAATATAAAATCGTTCAAATGTACACCACGGCTTATCTGGATCCAAATCAAACTGAACTTGACTGATTTTTTACTGATATGGTTGGTGGCTTATTTGCATACGTCTGCGACTACAGAAAACCACATAAGAAACCACGTGAGAAACGTGAGATAACCATGCTCTCAAATCGTTTGTGTAGAATACCCAATTGGCAAGTGGTTGTTTAACCAATTTAGACTAAAAACTATTGATAACCATCGGCCTACTTGGCTGACATTGACAGTGATAATCACGCAAACGTCAACCTCAGGGATATATAGAGCAATGACTTTGCCAAACCAAAATCTGCTCCAAACAGTGATTTTTTCTGTATGCACTGGTTTGTTCCACATTCGAAAATTTGGTTTGTCAACCTACCCTTCCGTCCAAAATTTAACCCTATAGCTTAAGTTGTCAAATACTCCAGAGGCCATTTAACAAAATATGGTCACTCTTATTGATTTAAAAAATTAAACTGAATAATTTTTTTTTAATATTTTATTAAGTATTCCCCGGATATAATCGGTCTTATCATGAGTGTCGTTGTCGTATCGTTTTTGAGTCGAAAATTATTCATTTGGTTCAAATGGTACCATACTTGTTGAAAAACGACAAAATACAAAATTATTTTCAATACTATTACAATTTTCGTTACCACGAGTGACGTCAATAAAAGTCAAATACGACAAAAATCATCGTTAAGGTTTTTGTTAACAAAGTAAGTGGCTACTAATTAAAAAATTACAATCATAATAAATATTTTTACTTTTTTAGAGTCAGGTGAAATTGCCGATCAGCTCAATGTTTTAGAACCACCAACGTGTACTACTGAAGGCTGGATAAAAGTTTGAGCTGATTATAAATTTAAATTAAAACAAATTGGTTCACAGCAAAATATAATATATAGACAGTTTATATTGTCACCCACGGTAGAAGCTGCTGCTAATTTATTACAATTAAATTCTATTGTTTACCCAACCGGAACTTCATTTGGTATTCGAGGCATTATTACGAAAAATGATGAGAATACAGCTGAAATCTTAAAAAAAAAACTCATTGACTGTTGTCTTAACTCCCTACGCATGCTATTTAACTTAGCAGTAGTATATTCTTCCTCATCTTCAGAAGAAGAAAATGTAGCAAGACTTAACATATTATTTTCGTTGAAAATGGTCTTTAATCAAAATAATTCATAATTTGTATTTTGTTATTTCTTACCGCCAACAATTTATTTTTGGACAGTTTGTACACAGTTTTGAAACAATGTGTGTTTTTTAACTATTACAGAAAACGTCGTTTTCGCAATTTTTATATGGTAACGAAAAATTTTAAACCCGCCAACGACTACGCCAAGAACTTCGACAGTCATGATAATGCTGACTAATTCACCGCTTGATAACTGTAATACTTATGAAATGTTGATTTCTGCTTCAATATTGCCAAAAACTATTTCGATACATATGTATGTGCAACCCGCTTATAATCAAATTCATACTTTAAATTTACTTAAAAACAATATGTTTATATTGCCCCACATAGTTACAATATTCTATCCAAAATTGGCCCTGCACTAGCTCAACTGTTCGTGTTATTACACGTTTCTGGATTTCATTTTGTTGGGATATGTTAAGTCATTGGACTATGCCAATAAAACGGCAATTCTGGAGCCATTAGAAGCTAATATGCCAAATCTTTTAATTCTGACTTTTATTTTTGATGTATTGATGTAGGTTGAAGAACGCTTTGGATTGAAACCTTTTTAAAATTTTGATGTTAAAATTTTTTCTGGTTCTCCATGGTTGAATGCCATACAATCACTTATATTTTAAAATGAATTTGTGTATCAGTAGTTCGTTTTCGATGCTTTGTGCGGACTTAGAATGTAACAGCCAGCAGAATTTTTTTAATTGATAATAATAATTAATTTTAATTAATACCTACATACTAGGGATGCCAATCGGAAAATCTCGAATCTCGAAATCACGGGATTTTCGGGACATATAAAATCCCGAATCCCGGGATTTTTATAAATCGATACCGTTTGGTATCCCTACTATATACATACATAATTGGTCATTATAACTCTTCAGTCTAAATTACGACCTGGCTTCTCACACCACTTATGCTGTTTGTTTAAAGCCGACAGATTTTTGAGAATTTTATTTATCGTGGCAATTTTATTTACTCTTCGAGTTTTTGTCAGAAATCTGCTGGGGGGAAATTGCCGAAGAAATATTTTCATATTTTCATATTGATGTCTGATCTGGATTGAACTCGGGCATTTACGTCCAACTACACTACAATGACTTTTAACGGTAGAAACATTTTCTGTTCTGAATGTAGGCGTAATGTGTTGTGACATGCTGCAGATAATCCTTATTTTACGCTTTGTTAAATAGTTATAAAAAGAGTTAAGATTGTAGTTCTATATGCATCCGTATTGAATTCAATGGTAAATTGTTTTTCCTTGTCATAAGCATATGTCTCACTAGCACATTTTGACGTGTAGTAAGATCTCAAGTGTATATTGTAGAAATCTTTCTTGTACAAAACCCATTTAAAGTAAGTTGTACTAAGATTTAATTATATTTATGTGCTCGTGTGTTAAAAAACGAATCATTTTCATAAAAGGAAACTCATTCACTAAACATATGAGGCAACGTGTAAGTAATGTTTGGCAGATCGACGGCCTTGCTAAACCGATGATTTCATAATCACTAATGTGTAAAGTACAGGAAAGTGTTTACGTAATGTGTGTATCAAGTTTTCGTTCAGAACAGAGCGGATAGTATTATACAAACTCAATATATGCATAATGAAAGTGTATATCATTGGTCCAATGGTTGTCTTTAGTTTTTGAAATTTTTCTGAAAGATCCGTTAGATCAGCGATATTTTTATTTTACTTTTGATCTTCACTATAAAATTACCGGAGTATGTCGAAAATTTATAATAAAGAAATTAATTTCAAATATTTTAGTTTAGTTTACACTTTTACATATTTTTTTACAATAAGGAAAATTTCACATCATGGAATTTTATTAGAAGTTGATTGAAATACACTAATTTATCACAAAATGAAATAAATTTATAATAGAGACAACTTCACTGTAGGAAAGTACTACTGTTTTTGTTGTCCTACCAATTGTATAAACGCAAAGAGTTTATCGTTAGATTTGTATTGCTGTTGTGTTTCAAGTTCATTTCAGTAAATATCTTTAACACTTGTTTGACTGAATGTAAAATATGAATGAATAATATATACGTATATAGAAATATAATTTTATTTTGCCTTAACCTACCTGCTACCAGAGTACATATGCACTTATATAAGTAATAAATTTGTTAATAGAACGTTCTAAATATTAGAGTTTATGCCTTTTACTTAATAACGAGAAATTATTTCGATATGCTTAAGTTACAAGCGTTATTTAAAATGTTAAGATTACAGTTAAAAAAATAAAAAGAAAAACAAAAAAATTCTCCAGTGATTAAATAATGTTAATTTTCTGCTTTAAAGTGTAAATCAAAAATTCTGAATTTAAATTTGGAAAGAAAATTTTCAATGCTGAAATCAAAAATTTTAATTTAAACATCATCATACTCAATGTTTTATTGGCAAGCGTTTTAGCGCACTGAAGGAATAATTACATGAATTTTATTTATTTAAAGGCGTCACGTACAATCTAAATGCTTTTTTGTTTCTTTCTTTCTTTCTTTTTTGCTCATATAAATATTATGGCTGACTATAAAAATTATTTATAAATGCATTAAATATTGTTATTGTTGTTACACAAGAAACACAAACAAAAGTCACTACACTTAAATGTGCATGAAATAAAAATGAGAAAATGAAAAAGAAAATTAAATAAATAAGCAACCACATTTATGACCAGGCACGTTGGATATCAAAACACATAGAGGGAGAGAAAATTTACAATTTTTACACTTGAAAAATCATTATTGTTGCTTTCATTATGACAATTAAAATTTTTTTTAAAGTCTGTCATAATATTCACAATTCTTATAATGAATAAGATTTTACCAATCATACATATAGCCTAAAAAAATCACCGATCGCCTCAATTTAAACTCAATTTAATCTGAAATTGCTTTTATTATGCATTCATTGAATGCCAAGTTAAAGTCTATTATTTGACTTTTGATATTTTCAATTTCACAAAACGTTTTAACTAAATTTTAGTGTACTAAAACGAAATTCTTTTATAAGCATAAATAACTTGACCCGTACTGTGTTAAATTAAGGTCTTTACAGTTACTGATATTATTGTCACAACATCTTTAGAGCTATACGATCAGTGATATGGTGACAATGAATGGGTTATAACTCAATTTCAAAATTGCTACATTCTTGAATTAGAGATTTTAAGAGCTTGAAAATGCAATGTGAGACAGTTTTTTTCCCCGTTTTAAGTATGTAGTTATATTTCATGCATCTCTCACAGTAACGACATATATAAACCTAATACTATTTTCAGACATGCACTTTTATTAAATCAATATTCGGTTTATTGAGAACAATATTTTTAGCGTTCAGACATATAATATACGAAATTTTATTTGACAGCTGGTAAACAAAACAACTGGTTGCTTCAACAACATTGCCTTTAATTTAATCTCGAAAATTGGTGCCAAAAATTTTTTTTAGAAAAAATGGAAAACAATTTAATATTGGAGAAAGTATCGATAATGATTAACATAAACGCCGACCTGTTGCGGTTAATAGGGACTACTTGTGACTTCAAAGTGGGTTTCCTCAGCAGGATGAGAAATAAAAATTTGATATTATTGAATAGCTAGCATAAAAGAAATCTTTTGCTTATGGCACTGTCGTTGGTAAACAACGATTTGTCAATATCAATAGAAAGTGTTCGGAAAAATGTATGTTGTATTTGAAGTTTTAATCAATATTATAACAATTTATGAATTTATTGACTAATTATTAATTGAAATTTTATAAGAAATATTCTGAACTTAGTATAAGGTGGTTACAGGTGCAATGGCGCCTGTGCTGTTCTGAAGAAACAAAATATTATGCTTTGCAAATATGTATGTTTTTTTTTTCTTGTTTTTGACAAGTTTTTGTTGGTGAGTAGAGATTAAAGCTTATGAATTAAAACCTTGGCTCTGATATAAAAACAAAAAATATTCGGGAAGATGTTTCCTTCATAATGCTTCAGAGATTGAACTAATTTCACTAATGGATAAAATTAACACACATAACATGGGCTGCGTGAGAAGCTAGCCCGTAATCCTGATTAAACGGACGGAATGGGCTATAATGCATGTAGTCGATAGCCTGTAGTCTTGAATGTGTTTAATGCGATTAAAGTGTAAATATTGCCTTTACATTTCATTTATTCATATGTGGTTACTCTTAAAAGCCTCTTCTTTTCTCCCGCCACTATTTGGATGTTGGATGGGGAGAATAAGAGGAACATTTTTGTTCAACATATCAACGTTGAAATGACTACTAATGACACGATCAACACTTTAACTATTCGTCACTTCCAAAGGCATTTAGTTGAATATATGTTTGTCTCTCCGTCTCTCTGTCCGTCTGTATTTTCGTCAGACAGTTTCTGTTGATTGTGTATTTGTTGATCCATTCATTTTATTATCCAATAAATGTAGGCACAACTCATAATAATTTTTTAATACCCCACTCTTAAATGCCGTTGTGGTTGCTGTTGCAAGACACATTCGGTAGCATTTTTATTAAAAAAAATTCCTAGTATTTGTGGCATATTTTCTTCATCTCTTGAAACTTTCAATAACAATTATTATGTTAATTAAATCTCAGAAGAAAAATTAACAGAACTATTTTTTTTTACTTATTTATTATTTTTTTTTAATGAGTTTTAGACTGATGTACAGGACGTGACATTGTGACGTATTAATATTACAACCAATAAGTTAAAATAAAAAAAAATGTTGTTTTGCCTTTAGGGTTTTTATTTGGGTATCCTACGTATGTGTATGCAGTGGCGGGCATAAATGGATTCATAAGATTTACAAAATATTTTAAATCCGATAAGTAAAAAATTCTAAATGAAATAACTTCTTGCACTATCCACAGCGAAACACAATAGTTAAAAAAAAAATTTTTTCATTTATCCAGTTTTGCACGATTAAAACATTTTGAAATTTTTTCTTGCAAATCGTGAAAAAAAAAATACAATAAAGAAAATTTCAATTGAAGTTACGAACTACATAATGTTCTGTCTAATAATAACGAAAAGCCTTAGTAACATGGTAGCCTTTAAAAGCATTTTTTAAGTATATACGCTTGACAAACTGGCTTGTGTTTTGGTTTTCACTGTAAAAGGGTTTCGCAGTATTTTATTGCATACATGTTGATCATAGGCGAAACCGTGTTTCCCGTGTTTGTATTCCAACTTGCTTATCTTGGCTCCACCATTACCAGCTACAATTATGTCAGTCTGGAGATCAAGCGTAGGATCACTCGTTGCAACAGAGACCATTTTCGTACGGCAAAACTAATACTGCACAAATCGCGCATCCTGCTCGTGGTTCTCCATAGCGCAGAAGCATGGACTCTATTAAGCATTGATGCAGCAGAGTATTCGAGAGAAAAGTCCAACGTAAGATCTTCGCTTCAATGCGACTTGGCGATAATTTCCGCATCCGATCCAACAATGAGATGTATGAGCTTCTTAACGACATGGACGTTGCGCAACGCATTAGTATATAGCGGTTGAAGCGAGATGGGTATTTGATGCTGGCATTACCCGAAGTTAGCGTAAAGAACAACGTGGTCTGATTTAAAGAAGAATGTCATCGCTTAGCCTGACCAACTGGCAAAGACACGCAAGTATCAGAGCAGTTAAATAAGACTTAAGTAACTACTTGTGGCGTTAATACTTGTGATGTCATACTACATCGGCTACATTTAATTTTCGTTTAATTGTACAAAGTTTATCATTCGGTAAATAATTTGTTGGACATGTCATATACAGCTAATCACAAAAAGGTTAGAAAAGTAAGAAAAAACTCTTCGGTCATCGTTCTCAACTTTCCACTACGAGAGTGAACTGTTTGTCAATCAAATAAGACTACAATACCATACCTACTAGACTATTTCGAATATTTTAAAAAATAACAAAACTTGTGTATCCGACTGATGAATGCCGGAAAAAAATAAAATCATAAAATTCAAGAACAAAAATAAATTGAAAGATACAATCTATTTATATGTATATATTGAAACTAAATGTCATGAAGAAAATAAATAAACTGCCACTACTGATGCCAAAAGTAGGCATAACATAAGGTGTACATGTGTGCACTCAGGGCGCCAAGAACATAATACCAGTGAAATACGAAAATTTTCTCAGTTCATAGTTCATGGATATTAAATTTATTGGCAATGTATTAAATGTATTTACAATTATTTGGCAATGTGTCTCCGAAATTTATTATAATATATACATAGTCATCTTCTGTTGAGATGAAAATAAAAAAAAATTGCACTTTTTGTTTTTTTTTGTGGAAATATGTGTGTTTCTAAAGCAATATAAAAATGCAAGGAATTATAAAATAAAATATATAAAAACTTAATATGCACAGAGAAAAAAAAAACATATTATTATAAAATACCAAAAAATTTACGGGAAATGGACATAGAAATACTGCGACAGATGAAACAATAACAACAATAAACCAAAAGTGAGAAGTTATCAGATCAAAAATTGATATGTTTTGCAACCTTTATGGTAATGGTAGGATTTGCAATATCACTATCGAAGTTTATATAAATATCTAGGATTACGATTATGGCAGTTTGGGATTACAATACTCTATAAGAGCTTGAACGTTATGGAGAACTAACTGTCTTTGGTGTGAACAGAAATTTTTCAAAATGTATTATGATTTCAAACCTCTAAATGTGAGTGTGAAGCAAATTTAAAATTTTCAATTCATTGAACATAAAATAAAGCTTAAGGAATGCATAAGAGATAGAAAGATTTGTTATTATATCTAGAGTCAAATCTTTTATTGTAGCATTAAACTAAAAATCTGTTATGCTTATAACTGTCGTCTGATTTCACACTTAATGTTTCCAGAGATCCAAATATCTATTGTCGGTATAAATCGCAAAAAGTTCACAGAAACACAGCTGACCTGCTCAGTCATAAATTTTGCTCTTTTAATTTTCAATGGGATTTGATGACTTCACTATGGTCCAGCGATTGTACTACATAAAGCGATACTAGAGTATTCAACTAAGGCTTGTAACATGAGTTAAAATAATCTTTTCCTATTTTGGAATATACTGGTAGATTATGTTATCGGTTCCTAGCCGTTTGGAGCCAGTGTGCCACAGGTTAGTACATCGGGTATAATTTCGTGATGAATATATACTTTGAAAGTGGCATTTCAGAATCACATTTTTAACTTTACTAAGGTCACTGCTTTTGGGGTTCACGTTAATAGACACTGGTCTTGACAACTCTATTTGGCAGTGTCCAGCTTGTTAGAAGAAGATCGAGTGTTCGATTCTCACGAGAGACTTTAGTCTGTTATTCTATACCGAGGATACGATTTAACTCCCCTATCTCGTAGTAATTATAATATATGTAATTTGTAATTGTATTCCGACTAATTTTTGACATATAAATGTATATATATATACATATATATGTAAATATGTGAGCCATAACCACAAAAATATTTCAAGCGACAAAAAAGAAATTTTACAGGGAAAGGTTTTTACTATTTATTTCTTGTGCAAATTAAGTTAGAAAGTTAAACTTTTTTAATACATAACGGTACAAAGTGTGACCCTGCAATTTTTATAGATGTTGCAAATGATGCCAATGAATTTATTTAATAATTTATAATATTTTATATTTATTTTATTTAATATGTCGCTTGAGATACTTTTGCGGTTTTGGCTCGAAAAATGTCCTAAATTGAACAAAAGTCAACTGCCAAGAAAATCAAGTTAAAACCTAGTTATAAAAAGTATGTTTGTTGATAATCTTTAATTATATTGAATTAAGTTCATTTAGCAAATAAAAATTGCGCGAAACAAAATCATTTCCAAATACGATTTCTTGTCGCCACCGTAATTAAAATCTGATTGTTGCTCATGTATTGTGTACTGTATTCAATATGCGAACGAATTAAATTTAATAATGGTGCTGTCCATCAAAACAACTTGGGTTTCATAAATTAATTTGCGGATTTTTTTAAAGGAATTTTTGAATTGCACACAAATTATTTGATCGATACCTCTGGGGGTCTCTACTAAAAACATCAACGCCAAAGTATTTTAAAATTATATATTTTCAACATGAATAAAAAATTAAAGAACATTGTTTAGTTATTCAGATTTCTCAAAAACAAAAAAAGAGAAAATCTGATTCAAGAAATGTTGCACAAGTAACCAACAATGTTTCATAGCCTGCAACATTATGAAAGAAAATTAAACGAAATAAAAATAAGAAATCATATTAAATTAAATGCAATAAATAATTGAACAAAAACGAAGATCAGTAAATAAGAAAAAAACAAAAAAAAAACAAAATAAACAAGAAACGTTAAATGGATATAATCAAATAAAATTACCAATTACTCTTTTTTATTGCTAACCAATTTTTTTCGTTTTTATTTTCATATATTTTTTATCGATTCTTTTGTTGATACTATGTTTGTACATTGTTATTACGTGTGAAGCTGTTTCTAAAGATCCTCCTTTGAGATGATTAAAATTTTTTTCCTTTTGAATAAAAGAAATTATGTACTAAACACATACTATTTGCAATATTTGTTTTGTAAATTTCTTTTATTTAAAATAAATTAATAAATAAATAAAATAAAAAACACATCTGAATCTGGTTTAATGTTTACGTAACAACAATTAAAAAATTTTACTTGAATGCATAAATAAATTTATTCTAAAAATTTTTTATTTGATTTAGTTACAAATTTTCGATTTAACATTTGGCATTTTTAATAATTTGTTTATCATTTTCTAGCTTCAATTTATTTTTCATTTCTATCCCTGGTATAATTAAAATTTAATTGATTGTACATGGTTTAATGGCACAAGTTTGGATACAAGTTTATGAATACAAGAATGCTGTCAATGAAAATTCCTTCAAGGAATTGTCCGATTTTGTTATGAAATTTCTAGTTTTTCCATTTTTTTTTCTATTAAACCTGCACTCAGGGGATGCCCCTATTCATGCAGTGCATTGTGCAGGTTTAGGAAAGGTGGAAAGAGGGAAGATGAGAACGGTAAGGGAACGAGTTGCTTCTGGTGACTATAAAAAGGCCAGTGCTATACCTCCACCATTAGACAGCCTACAGCAATCGTCCCCAAGAAGCCCACAGTTTCTCACACCACTTATGTTGTGTGTGTTAATTTTGTACAGAAGTGACAGGACCTACAGTTGAGGAACAAGAAGAGAAAGAGAAGAAATCTCCGAAAAATACTTTTTTCTATTTACTAATGGAGAAGTTCAATGTGTATTTAGCAAAATGAATTTCTAAAAAACTAAAATAAGATATACAATGATATTTAATACAATGAATTCACTTCTCTATATGTATTAGAGCGACTTACAAAAAAAGTTCTCGATGTACCCTCCTAAAAATGAACGTTAGTATTTTTTATGATGACATTTAAAATATTTCGGCTCCAGCTTCGACCTCTCGTGAGCTGGACCATTTTGAAAAAGGGTTTATTTTTGAATAGTTTGTTAAATTGAGGTTCTTTTCTCTACCAACATATACAATATCTATATCATAACAGTCATCGACTAACGTCTGCATTGACCGGTTGACTTTTTTCATCTCGTTGCGATTCAGTCCTGCGTTATTGTTTATTTCTTTTTATTATTTTTCTAATATACAGTGATTAATATTAATTTTCCGCCAGTGATTTTAAATTATTTATTGATTATCGCGCAGTTGATATGTCCGGTCCGCCCAATCTGGGGGACAACCGCTTTTCTTTAATATCGGATTCCCCCCGAGCGAAAAAGAAACGTACTCACCAAAATATTTTCGAAACTTTCTCCGAATTGCCAAACACCCAAAACAAGGTGTCTTTAAACCAAGTGGTGTTCTGCTACTAACTTTTGACCGCTATTCAACACCAGAAAAACTCGATATCTCCTGGCATAGAGTCAAAGTTCGCCAATATTTTCCAAATCCTATGCGCTGCAAAACATGTCAATTACTCGGGCACACGAAAAAATGGTGCAAAAACAATCCATTGTGTAAAAACTGCGGTCTACCCCCTCATACCTGATAATTGTACGCGGATTTTTTGCATAAACTGTTCCGACGAACACCCGTCTTCTTCTAAGGAATGTAAAATATTCAAACAACAAAAAGAAATATTAAAAATAAAAACAAAAGAAAAATGTACTTTGAAAGTCGCTAAGGAAAAATATCAGTCGCTAAAATTAAGTGAACCACAAATTGAAACATATTCTGATGTCCTAAACAACAAAATCAACAAAAAGTCTAACGAAAAAAATATTTCCCCTAGCAACAGCTCCGCAATAGTCAATATTGAAGAAAATATTTCAACTAAACAAACAATTTCCCAAAAATATAACGTTACGGAAACAACAAAAAATACAATTGATAATTCATCTACTTTTGCCAAACAACAATCAAACCTACTAAACACAACAACAAACAAATAAAAATAACAATTTAAAAACATTACCTACAATAACAACTCGGTCTATGACCAAATCTTTAGCTAGCACATCAACAACAACTACTTTAAAAAATAAAGAAACACAAAACAAACCAAAAACCTCGCTTTGCCTAAGACAACAACAGCAATCAACAATTCCTTTATTGAACAAAGAGAATTAAAAGAAACAATGTCTGTAGACGACGAATAATTAGTCCTCTACTACTATAATGATTTTTAAAATTCTTCAATGGAATATTAATGGTCTAATTAATAATTATAACGAACTACAACTAATAATCAAAGACCATCATCCGGACATTATATCTATCCAAGAAACACACCACCATTCAGACAGAAACAATCCACCATTATCAATAATATAATATACCCTAAACAATACAATGGTTTTTTTTTCACAATTTAGCCAGTAACAATTCTGCTAAACAAGGTATTGCAATTCTAATAAAAAAATCAATACCCCACAAATTACTATACACAGATCCATATATAGCTTCCATTGCAATCGAAATAGATATTGGCTTAAAATTTAATTTTGTTAACACCTACATTCCACCACACCAACCCATCTCTGCAAATAATTTGAAAAATACCTTAAACAAAATTAATTCCCCCTTCTTATTACTGGTGATTTTAACGCTTGGAGTACACTCTGGGGTTCAAGAGTCACCAACTCACGCGGTAAGATTTTGGAAAATTCAATTTTAAGTGAAGATCTCATAATTCTTAATAATAGTAAACCCACGCATCTATCCACTCACCACACATTTATACATATCGACATTTCTTTATGTTCACCACAGATTGCCACCTTCTGTTCTTGGGATGCTCTTGATTGATTACACGGAAGCGATCACTTTCCTATCATTATTAAAATTGCATAAAACTTTAACATTCCTTCTTACGCTAGGAAGCTAAAATATAAAATTGAATCTGCGAACTGGTTTTTTTTTATCAAAGTTATTGTAAAGAAAACGTACCGGAAATCAATAACTTTACAAATGTTAATCATCAAGCAGTTTTAATCACTAAAGTTTTCAAAGCAGCAGCTAATGTCAGCATCCCCTAAACTAATAACGAAGGTCCAACACGTCGTGTTGGGTGGTGGAATCGGGAGTTAGCATTATTAAGAAATCTGAAACAAAATCAATTCCATATTTTTAAAAGGAACAGAAATAATAATAACCTAATACTCTATAAAAAGTATAATGCTATGTTTAAAAGGGCCGTAAAAAGCAGTAAAGCTGTCTGCATGCAAAAATTTACATCCAATATCAAACCTTCCTCTTCGCCTAAACGTATTTGGAATGACATAAAACTTCTTACCGGTGGCTTAAGTACATAGTCTATCAAATACCTTAAATCGGGATCAAATATGCTTTCTTCTCCAGCTGATATCGCCAATTGATTTGCTAAACATTGGTCTAACTCTCAGAAGACTCCAATTTTTTACCAAGTTTTCATAAGCATAAATCAGATATTTGTAATCTTATTTACAATCCAAACTTTTCCAACGCAAATGCTAACAAAATCGAACTTCCAATTAATTTGATTGAACTTAAAGACGAATTACATCTAGCCAAAGGCAAATCTCCGGGTGATGATCGCATATCGTATTCGATGTTAATAATCCTACCAAAATGCTCAAAAATTCAGCTCCTCACTATCTACTACAACATCTTTTCGTCCAACGTTTATCCACAAGCTTGGAAAGTAGCAACTGTAATTCCGATCCCTAAGCCAAAAAATGATCATACGGCTCTCACTGGCTACCGACCCATATCCCTATTACCTTGTATTAGTAAAACATTTGAAAAAATAAAACATTGGAAAAAATAATATCTAGAAGACTAATGTGGTTTTTAAAAGCTAACAATCTCATATCCATTAACCAAGTAGCTTTCATGAAAAAGCAAGGTAGGGACGACGTTCTTATATACCTCCAGCATTTTATTTCAAGATCTTTATCAAGCAAAAACCATATTAACATTCTATCCATGTTAACATTTTGACCGTGTTGGCATCCATACAATCCTTGAACAACTAGCAGAATGGAACATTGGCAAAAAAATGTATTCAATTGTCAAGAATTTTCTTGCTAATCGAAAACACAGAGTCAGAGTGGGCGGTCAATAGTCAAAAACTATTGGCCTATACAATGGAATACCTCAAGGTTCTCCCCTATCTGTGGTGCTTTTTATAAATGCCTTTAACCAGCTCAGCAAAATTATTTCTTCTTATAGACAGATAGAACATTCTATCTATGCAGATGACGTATTTATTTTCACTAAAATAAAGGATAAAAATAAAGTTAAAGATGCCTTCACAAACATTCTAAGGGATGTTGATAATTGGAGTTTCACATCAGGTGCCAAACTCTCTATTGATAAATGCAGCCTGTTACACATCTGCATTAAAATGAACTGCAACTTTTTTGATATCGAATATAAAAATATAAAAATTAAACGTGTTAACAAACTGCGCATTCTTGGTATCACCTTCGACAAGAGCTTCACATTTAAAGAACACTGCTTACAACTCAGGAAAAGCCTCAACACCAGATTGAATATAATAAAGTTCCTGACCTCCAAGAATTGCAACATTCATATCTCCACTATGGTTAATATAACACGTTCCATCCTCCTAGCTAAAATCGATTATGGCCTTCCAATTTATGGTTGGTGTGCTCCGTCAAATCTAAAAATAATTAAGGCTCCATATCATGCTGCCGCTCGACGGAGCATTGGAGCTTTCCCTACGAGCCCAATCGTCAATATACTAACTGAAGCCGGTTTACAGTCCATTGAGGACCGCACTGTTTCTTTAACCTACAAACTTGTTCCAAAGCTTCTTATCAGTAAAAATAAAGTTTTATATCGAGAGGTACTAAAAGCTTACAAATATAAGAGGAGCAGCAGAATAAATTCAATTATCTGTAGATGTTGTAAATTATCAAAAAACCTGGATTTTCAAATTAACCCTATATATTCCAAACCACCGTCGGAACCACCTTGGCTGTAGGAAGGCTCTTCTTTTATAAGATCAATGATTAATCTCTCGAAAGCTAACACCCCACCCACGGTTTATAAATAAACATTTAGTAGTCTACCATTTCTCAAAAAACAATTGGAACTTCTTATTCACCGATGGCTCTAAATCATCTGCCTCTACTACTTTTGCAGCTATTCATCAAAACGGCATCCTTATTGAAACCGGGCACCTTAACAACTACTGTTCTAATTTTACTGCTAAGGCTTTAGCTATATTGAAGGCAGTTAAATATGCTGTACATCAAAGATCAAAATTTATTATATGCACCGACAGCCTCTCTTCCATACAAGCTATTTGAAATACTAATTATGACTCACAGTTAATTAACGAAATCAGAAACTATTTAATAAAAAATTCAAACACAATCAATCTTTTATGGGTCCCATCGCATGTAGGTGTCTTTGGAAACGAACTTGCAGATGCTGCTGCTGCTGATGCTAAAAACCGACCTCTCATTAAATATTCCACATGGGAAAATAAGGATATACGTAAAGCTATTTCATCATTTTTAAATAATCTTCATGAAAGTAACTGGTCGAATTATCTCCACTCCTACAAAAAAGTTAACCCTTTTGGTAGGAAACCAAGTTACCCGAAAACCTGCAAGAAAAATGTTACTACAACTTTTGTTCGTCTGATATTAGGCCACTGGAAATACTCTCACCAACATCTTTTAAATAAAACATCTGCTCCGCTCTACACAACATGCAATAGATATATAACCGCAACCCACATTTTAGATGAGTGTCCAGCTTTTAACACTTCCCGGATGAATATTTTAGGATCTAAAAGATATTCCAGCTTTTTAACTAATGTCTGTGATAACAATATAAATTTAATTTTACAATTTATAGTAGAAAATAGTCTACTAAGCCTTATATAATTAAATTTTTTTTTCCGGAATCGATGGCCTATGTAGCTAGTATTCCCTCCTTTTTAATTAATTACAATAATTGTATTTTGTAATTAATAAATAAATAAATATCATAAGAAAGTGTATACAATTTGTCCAAGGATATATCTACTTACATATCGCTGCCTCCATTCTCTAACGTTCTAAGTCCACTTAGAAAGTTTTTAATATTTTTGCATTTTCGTTCTCTAACTCAAATACTGTCAAAATTTGGTTAAGATGCGCCTATCCGTTCCGAAGTTATAGGGAAATCTATAGCGTGAAAACTTCGATAGCTCCATAACTTAAAACATACGTTTTCGAATGTTATAGAACGGAGGTGTCGATTTATGTATTAAGACTGAAAAATATAAATTTTTAATATTTGTTTTTTAATTTTCTTGAAGACAGTAAAAAATTTGATTTTGAGTTCGATGTGGTTCTATTTATATATACATACATAATTGGTCATTAGAACCCATCAGTCAGGATTATTGACCTAGTCTCTCACACCACATATCTTGTGTGCACTGTTGACAGATTTGCCGATTTGAAAAAGTGCGATTTGGCGATTTTTGCTCTCAAAATAAGGGTTTAATTAAAACTATATGTTTGCACCACTGTTTAAAATAAATTTTTTAAATATTGATTATTAATTAATTACTATTAATTTTTTATATAGGTATACATATATGCTAAAAATTTAATTACAAAATTGTATAAAAACGAAATGAATGAACTTGTAAATAATTGCATACATTTTTATATTGAACTTAGCGATCAAATTTTTAAAAAGTTTGATTTTGGAGATCAGTATAAATCTTTAAGAGCAATAAATCTAAATTTTGTGATAAATGGAGAATTAGGTTCAATATTTGAAATAACAAAACATTTTCCAAATTTCGTATCTGAAGAAGATTTGCAAAATATTGATACAGAATTTCGAGAACTTAAATTATTAGATTTCAATAGTATAATCAAAAAGAGTGAAATGGAATTCTTCGAATGTGGTAGAGTGAAAATTGTTTGGATAAAAATTAGCAGTTTTGGAAATAAAAAGTTATTTTAGGTTAGATTAGAATTGACCCATTGTACAATGTCCTAGCTTCTCACACCACCTATGTTGTGTGTGTTAATTTTATACATGAGTAACGCGACCTACAGTTTAAAGTCGACTCCGAATGACAGATTTTACGAGAAACTTTTCATGGCAATTTTATTTACTCTCAAAGTTTTTGTCAGAAATCTGATGAGAGGAAATTGTCGAAAAAATACTTTTTGTATTTTGTTTTGATGTCTGGCCTGGGACTCGAACCCTGGCTTTTACGTCTAATAAGCCAACACACTACCTACTAGACCACGCCGACTTCATCTATTTATATAACTAAACTTAATTTGTGGAAATAATAGCAGTAGTGTTTTCCATGTGATTGATGCTCTGATGAGTCTAAATTTAACAACTTCCGGTAAGATGGAAAGCAGTACTGTTTGCGAAGACCCGGGGAACGTGTTCAAAGATACCATGTGAAGCAAAATGTTAAACATGGCGGCGAAAATATAATGTTTTGGGAATGCTTAAATGGTGGGATGTTGGCCCTCTATAGATGATATCATGCGAAAAAAGACTATCTACAGATTCTGCAAACCCATCATCCGAATTTTATGGACAAATGTGCTTATCCCGAATAAGAAATTGTTTTCCCACAGGATGGTGATCCGAAGCATACGGATGGTGATCCGAAGCACGGCAAAAAAACATATGGAGTGGGAAACACAATTGATCAAAACATCAATTGATGGAATGGCCAGCACATCACAGTCCCGACCTCAATCCGATCAATTAAACTCATTGAATTCATTTCATTGATTATTGTTTTTGTCCTGCTATTTGTTAAGAATAAAATAAAAAATTTAAATTAATTTATTTTTTTTTTTTGTATTTGCTTGTATGGTTTTGTTTTTGTGAATGATGAAACTTATTATTGTGAACATGCACTCACTTCTGCTCGCCACTGTATATACGACCAAAAAAACGACCGTTGGTTGCCGCTGCGCTTAAAAAAATCCTTATTTAATTAAGCAGTCTTATCGACATGCTTCGGCACTGCTATATTTTTGGAAGAAGTTTACTTTATTTTATCTATAAGTTGTAATAACGACAATAAGTTAATGCTAACTTTGTAGTTCTCTTTAGTTAAAGGTACCTTTAACTATACCCAAGTTTAATGGAAAATTGTAATATGGTTCCTTAAACTATCAACAGGGTCGCTTAAACGCAGTATTATAAATTGTGTACATATAGCCTCCCATTAAGCCTGAAATAAAGTAATGTAGTTGTCGTAGAAACTAAAATTAGGGTTTAACGTATTTGATGTTGAATACATATGGAAAACATTACATTACAATTTATTTTTTTACATACAGATGACGATGACTTGTAGCTCGATAAGTTTTAAAAATTCAAATTTTTTGCATCAGCTACTATAACAGCGTATTTTGTTGACACCAATTTGAATAGCCGTTTTTGATGACTTGCAACGCTGTATGTTACATTGTGCTACTATTCTGTTGCCTACTTAATCCTATTTGGCGAAGGTAAAATCAACCGCAATTTGAAGAGAACGTTAGAATCTGTTTATCAATAATATAAATAAAGTGTAGTGTACGTTTTAACTTTTTAGTCAGTTGATTCATTTTGCTCACAGTTTTTAATAAAAAAAAAATGTGGCAAATTAAAATTTAATACAATAAAAATAGTAATTATAAATATAAAAATGATAGAAATAGAAGCAATTAATAATTATACAAATGTTTTTCATATGTACATATATATGTATCTACATATTAGGGATGCCAAACGGGATCGGGATTTACAAATATTATTATTATTATGCAGCTTATAAATATTCACCTTTACCAACTTCTAAATAAATGTAAATAAACTTATTTCTTTTCACAGTTGAATATCTAAATCAGTTACCCTATTAATTCGTTTTATCTTCGATGGCATCAAATAACTTTTTATCAATAGAAGTAGGGGTTTTACTCATTTGAGAAGCTATTATCAAAGTCAAGTGGTATAGAATTTTTTCAGGACCTTTTGTAGGGTCAAATTTCATATCCACAATCCCGAAAAATCCCGGGATTCGGGATTTTTTGGATCCCGAAAATCCCGTGCTTTCGAGATTCGGGATTTCCCGATTGGCATCCCTAGTACATATATATATAGTGAACAGTAAAACTCTAGTCTATTCTAGTACCCCTAAGAAAATTTAAATGCCCAATGTATTAAAATGTTAAACCTAGTAACTTTTTGTATATTCTGATTATTTGATTTGAGTTAAATTTTCGTATAAAGGATGACTGGTTTTTGTCGTTGAAATAACTTGAATAGAACAATATATAAAATTAGTGTGACTAGAAATTAATGCAAATGAGAGAACTGCTCATTTTTCCTGTAAATAGTAAAATATCATGCTGTTGTAAAATAGAAGGGGCTGATATCTAGTTGTTAATGTGTTGGCTTATCTCAAGCAAACGAAATATTAAAAAATAATTATTTCTAAAGCAATTATTTTTGTCGGTTGCAAATATCTCCCATACCACCGCATCAAATTTAATGAATGATATCTCATTTTAAAGCTTATATCTAACACTAATGGCGAAAAATAATTAGAAATTGAAAAATTAATATTTTTATTGATAAAAATTATATTTTATATAGAACTGCATGATAATACTGTTGTCATTATGATTATACATTTTTGTTCAAGTGTGGTAATACAGGGTCGCTTAATAGTAATGCGGTTCTACAGAATATAGTATGTATTAAAATCCATTCTGGCTATACAAAGCACAAGGTCAAACCCTTCAAAAGGTAAGATTGTATTTATCTGAACTGATCTTTTCACATGGGCAGTTATACGTGGCTTTTTCTCGAGAGTGCTACGTTTAAAGATATTTTTGTTTTTATTAAGGATTCGTACAGGCAAAAAGTTAACGATGATCATTATATTCAAAAAAGTATTATAAAAGCATTTAAACATATGTATGTATGTATGTATATTATGATTTCTAATATTTTTATACTTTTAATAAAATTTCTATTAATTATTTTCCTTTGTAATGTAATTCGAAATAAGCTAGCATTATGGCAGCTACCACCTGTAAGTAATATCGCTTACCAATTCAATTGGTTTCAATGCTCAAAACAAGACGGACGTCACTGTTTATAAACTGCTGACACATACTTAAGTACTCCATACCAAATACTTTTCAGTTCTGCCTTGTTTGTGGATATGTTCCTTCTTATTTTAAAACCCTTCTAATCTGTAAAGAAAACGTCGTCGTGAAGCATACTTTCGAAAAGAATTATTGATATTACCTTTAGCTCTACATTAAGAGCCAAGAGAGTTTAGGACAGTAACAATATATTGCCAGGATATAGGAAATTTAACCACTTTTATTGCCCAAAATTAATTATAGCCAAACGGTTGGACCGAATTCAATAATTTTTTGGTATTTGATTGTAAGAACTCTCTTAAGGGGGAAGGATGGTCCATTAACTTTTTTTTCATACGCTCAGAAAAAAGTTAGTAAACATAAAAATAAATTAAACTAATAATCAGTTGTAATAGATTCTCGGACCCAATCCCGAATTAGATTAGTATATCTTATATGGTTTAATTAACCGTTTTTAATTTTCTTTTTTGAGTGTACACTAACTTTTTAAAAAAAAAATTAATTTTACAAATTTAAAAATTAAGCAAAGTAAGTGCTAGTGCTTCATTAGCGGATAGCTTGGTTGGTGGTGGTCTTGAAATAAGTATTAGTACTTTGACTGCTCTTGTCGAAGTAGGGATGCCAAACCGAATTCCCGGTATAATTCGGGATCCAAAACTCCCGAAAAATTACAGGAAAAATTGCGATTTTCTCTTAATAATAAAAATGAAAAAATATATTTTGTTAACAAAATCATTTATATTCCAATTATATCAGAATTATATGTCACTGAAAATAAAATATAAAGAAACCAAGACAAAAAGTAACAGGAAAGCGTAAATTAACAAAAATATAAATTATTCATATATATGTAAATACATTAGTTTTAAAAGAATGACTTGGATTCCACAAAAAGATTAAATAATCTAACATGGGATTTGATAGGCTTGAACGAATTTTGTTATCAACATTCACTGGCGTTGAGAAACACTTCTCGCAACCAATATTTGTTGGTAAAATAGTTCCGAGATAGCTGTATACATGTACATAATTGGTCATTACAACCCTTCTGTCAGAATTACGACCAAGCTTCTCACAGCACTTGTGTTGTGTGCGTAAATTTTATGCGTGAGTGGCGGGTAATACTCTCAGAGTTTTTGCTATAAATCTGCTGAGAGGAAGATAGCTGCTGTATGCAGCTTGTAAATATTCATCTCTACCACCTCCTTATATTAATGAATCTATTCCTTTGGAAAGTTGAGTATCAATATCATTTACCCTATCAATTCATTTTATAGAGGTTTGCATTCTTCGATGGCATTTAATAACCTTTTTCCTCATCTAAGATGCTATTATCGAAGTCGAGTGGTATTGATTTTTTTTCAGGACCTTTTGCAGGGTCAAAATACATATGAAACAACAATCACGAAAAATTCCGGGATAAGTTTTTAAAAATCCCGGGATTCGGGATTTGTGAATACCGAGTCTTCCGCTGCATCTCACCTTTTTTCTCTCTCAGATTTTTGGCTAAATATTAATTGCAGTCGTCCAGGTTTTGAATTAATTGGGGCAGGATTTGTTTATCTATTTTTAATAAGTAATTGTCTTTAGGCTAACCAGCATGCTGTACTTTAAAAACTTTCAAACTCTTATCGATTTTACGTCATTTCCTAATCATATTTAAATATTGCTTTTTATTTTCCAAACAACCCTTTTCGTTAATATATAACAAGAGTTATACAGCTGCTCTTTTATTAACTTCGAAATGTTTCTCTTGCCATACATTGAATAACTCATAGTTTCTCACACTGTACTTACCTGAAAAAATGAATTTTTTGAAAAAGTTTGCAAATATTTATAACTGTTTAAAGGGTCCCTTATTGTGGTGTAACTATCATTTGTTATCAGTTTTTTGTAAGTCCAAGTAAAATTCCAATTCATATTTATTATTCATATTATTTTCTTTAAGGTCGCCTTAATTTTTCCAATTTAATTGGTCTAACAGAGAAGATCACCAATATTACCCTTACATATATTAATAAAGCACTTGCCTTCGACATTATTTTTAATTTTTTAATTTTTAAAAACTATAATTTTATTTTGAAAACTTTTGTTACAAATTGCCACAAAATTCAGTACACTCAATCGTTATTTAATAACTTATCTATAAATACAAAATAAAAGAACAAATAAAGAGACAGTTAGTCAATGTAAATTCAAAATTCAAAAAATTATATCCTACTTTGTTATATTTTTGTTTATAATAAAGCAAAAAAAATTTTGAATTTTGGCCAAAAAAGGGTTAAAATTTCCTATATTGCAACGTATGGAATCCTGTGACAAATGGTGGGCTTTCAATGTCATCCACAATAATTTTAAACTGAAACGGATTGGTTGTTTTTTCTATTTTTTATATTTATAATTTTGTTCATATATTTTAATTATTTATTTATTTTATTATGTATTTTAGTAACTTTATTTATGTAGTTTAGTACAAACGAGAAAATCAACGTTAGTTAAAGATAACATCAACCCAAATTTTTCTCACAGAATACCAAGCAGACATATGTATGTCAACAGTCATCGGTAAGAAACAATATTGATAATTGGAATACGTATATGTAGACTTGCAACAATGTGCAAAAAGTGACGTTGTCTTGTATTGACGACACCCAAAAGAATGCGGGTGAAGATTTCAAAATATATAAAATATATTGCTTTTTTTAGGATATGTATGTATGTATGTGTGTACAGTGGCTCCCAGCTTATTTCAACCAGCACCTTTAAAACAAATTTAATAAGAGCTTATAGAACATGTTTAAAAAAAATTTTATTCAGTCTCAAATTGATGGGCAATTTGTGATCAAAACGTCCGTCAACACTAGATTTAAAACAACAATGATCTTATAGCAGCTCTGAAAAAGGGCTGGGCAAAAATTACTCTCTAGACCACTAGGAATTGAAATCAATGCAAAAAAGGCTAAAAGCTGTAATTTCGCAAATTCCTGACTTCCTGTCATACTAAATTTTGAAATTAAAACTATAAGTTAATTAATCATTTAATTGTTGGTTTATAGTTGATGGTTTAAACACTTTTTATACAACTTTAAAACATATTCTACAAACTCTTATTTAAATTTTTTTAATATCTTGTTTCGTTTCGAAATTATACGAGCTTAATTTTTTTAATAGGTTGTGGTTGAAATAAAATGGGAGCCACTGTATATAGAAAACTGAAAAGTTATAAATCTGTTTTAAATAGCGAAAATCGACTATGAAAGTCAAAATTAATATTTTGTAAGAGAGAAAAAATATGAGGAATAAATATAATATCCCGTTTATTTGTAAAGAAAAAAGTTTAAAAATAAAAGTTTTTAACAATACGAAAATAATACATTAAGATGCAAGCTGTTCTTCAAATAAAAAAGGTTTGTGGAATTGTGAATATGAAAAATTAAAAGAGAATTTTTTGCTGAAATGACTATGCCACTTCACTCATATCTCCAGTAAGATAACGATTCCAAACAATTCTAAAGGCTTTTAAGTACATCGTTTTGTGATTACGACGTTGATATTTTGGACCGAGTAACCTGGTCTGATTTATATGTTATAATATAAACTTGGGAAACAAATTTTTTTAAATAATTAGCAAATACAACAAAGGATTTAGTTTGAGGTTTGTTAAAATGCCAAAAATAGTGTCGCACATAACGTCAATTGACATTCTGTTCACTTCTGATATTGTGTTGCTCTTATGTGAAAATATATGTCTTCGTATTCCCTGTACCTGTAAATTTTGCGTTTTTGTATGTACATATCGCCGTTATCATTTATAATTGAATTTTTGTTCATCTTTAGCTTAAATTAAAATTTCAATTAAAATTTAGGCTAATTTTAAATTTAAAAATATTAACGTTAATTCTTTTTTGTTGGTATAAAATTTCTACTTCAAACATGTCATTTTTCCAGCACATTGAACTTTTCTTTTATTCTCTTTAATAATTTTTTAAACGTTTGTTTTCAGGCACACCCATCAATCGTCTACCAATTATGGCCAAATCAGTTTTGGATCTCTATGAACTGTATAATTTAGTTATTGCTCGGGGAGGACTCGTTGATGTCATTAACAAAAAGTTATGGCAGGAGATCATTAAGGGACTGCATCTACCATCGAGCATAACAAGTGCAGCCTTCACTCTTCGAACTCAGTAAGTCACAAAGAAAGTCTTTGCTTGGTACCAATATCAACACAAAAATAACAGAAAAATCCATTAAATAATGTGCTAATTTTCCTATCTACATCTACGTCCATACATACATATCTCAGAGTAATAAAATAAAACTAGAAACAAAAAAACATTACAGTTTAGCGAAACAAAACAACAAAAAGGCAAACACCGTGAGTGTTCATTAGCAGAAGGATGGCAGGTTATGACAAACAACATTGAAATTAGTTTTAAACAGTTGTGGATTGTCCAAAAAGCAATAAAATTGTAAAAGAATAATAACAACAATAGTATAATGAGAAGATATTCACAAAGGTTAGGCATCAGAGACAATAAGGTTCAAAATTTTTGGTATATGATTACAATAAGCATTTTCAATGTCATAAATTATCACTTTTCCAGGAAACTTGATAATTGCAGACTGGACTACTTGTACTGAAGCTTTATATTCTGATGACAAATTCGCCTTTTTCAATGAGATTTTTGAATTTCGTTTTGTATAGAACATACCATGCTAAGCTTTTAGTGTGATTCATACTCTTATATTGTTTTTTTAACCAACAATTTTCAATCATGATTGCGCCCGAGAGCTTATCTATTGAATTTAAGTCAGATGTCTAGGCTGACTAATCCAAAATACACATCCTCACAAAATCTTTTTTTTTATTACTTCGGATAAGTGTTTGGAATCATAATCCTGTATGAATCTGACGAGGAATTGAAAGCATATGGTGTCAAAATGTTTCAGTATTGAATTTCTTAGGAAAAGACTCCTTAAATATATTCAAGTTCAATCCTGCTCGTTATGATTTGAGTAGATCAACTTTAGCCATTCTTGCTATTGTTTCATTGATCTCATCTGTTCGTCAACGCCTTTGTTGTCTTCACTTTTTTTTTTAAACATTTGACTTATTCTAGCAATTTTTGACACTTTTTTTTGATTTGTAAATACATACATACACACATAATAGGCCATTACAACTCTTCAGTCAGGATTATGATCTAGCTTCTCATACCGCTTATGTTGAGTGCATTAATATTATACATGTGCGGCGGGACCTACAGTTTAAAATCGACTCCGAACGACAGATTTTTAAGATGCTTTATATGGCAATTACTCAGAGTTTTTGCCAGAAATCTGCTAAAGGGCACTCGCCGATGAAATATTTTTTCATATTTTCGTCTTGATGCTATTCGTCTAAAAAGCCAACACACTACCTATTAGACTATGTTGTTATTCCATATTGTAAAAAAAGGAAATTATTCAAATTAGTAACTGGGATAATATTATCAAAAAGTAATAAAGTAACACCAACATTTTCATTCTTAATTATTCGAAATTCAACTACTCTGATTCGTTCGCCTCGCTACAGCATTGATTTATAAGTACAGGTTACAATGAGTGTGACTAAAACGTTGACATCAAACTCACAACATTCGAAATGTATTTCATTCTGATTTATAAATTTAGAAAAAGACTTATAATACTTGTAAGTCATTCGAGTGGCTCGAATCATTCATCAAAATTTGCAGCCTTTGTTGTTGTTGCATATACAAACAAAGAAGAAAGGAAAGACAAAGACAACAAGCAAACCCTACACACAATCTTCTTGTGAGCATAGTAGCCTTCGTACGCGAATCATACTTATTTTGTGCTTCGTGTAAATGGTAAGTAGAGACGCGTAGAAGTCAATAACATCATGCGTATTGTTAGTATGAATACGACGAGTACTTCCAATTTTGAGTATAAGAAGTGTGAGCATGATATCAAAATAAGTATAGATGCGTATAAGTATCTGAAATTATAAGTATGACTCGAACCTACTCATCGTTCGGAATACTCGTTGCTGATCTCTGGTTCGTATAACATTTTTCACTTGCGCTGGTGTAAATTTTTTCTTTGTTTGTTTTGCATTTTATACTTTTATAGTTTATTTGTTAGAATTTTGTTTTTACAAATTCCATTGTGTTTACATTATTACGTATAGTGTGAAGGTTTGTTTCAGCTGGTCAGTCATGTTTGAGTCATGATTTTTATGCGTCTCCAAGACTTTCGTTCCAAAACTTAAGCAAAAAATAAATTAAAATGATATTTTAGTTTTTCATCAACTCCCGTCAATACAAAATCAAATAAATGAACAACAAAAAAGAGAAAAAAGTAAAAAGGAGAACAACGGGCAACAAAAGTAATGCTGATGGTGGGAGGGGGAGGTAACTTATGTACATATAAATGACTGACTGGTTGGCTGGTTTGTTGACTGCTAAAGAGAGTTGATATTTGGATGGTTGGTTGTCCGGTTTTGCACTGGTTGTATTTTTTTGTTATTGGTGTTGTTTTGTTGGATGTCAATGACTTGACTTAGGGAAATGAAAACGCGAAAATATAAGTATGTACGTATGTATGACAAGTAACTCGCGTTTAATGGTATGCGTTTGAGGTATTACTGCGCACACATGTATGCAAGCATTCTATCTAAAAAATATTTCTGAAAGAGAGAATAAACGGCAATAGAAAATTATTTCTTTAATAAATTAAAAATGGCTGTCATAAAATTTATTGTATTACATACAAGCATTTTTTGTTTTTTGTAACTGTTATTCTCCAGTTCATCTTGTGCCGTTCCTTCGTTTTCACATGACGCTCAGTTCAAGCATGCAATGCAAGCCAAGATTGTTGGCAGTAGATTTACACTAACCAACCGCCAATAGCAATGCTTAATTTACTTATAATATGCGTTCACACATGCATGAATAACAATTGAACACTTTTCTACGAATAAATAAATAGAATACAATCATACAACAAATGTTTTTATGTTCTCAATCTCTGACTCTTTCAGACGCCTCTTAATAAAAAGAATTTTATTGAATGTTTTCTTGAAAACACCTACAAAAAATTTTAAAAATATTCGCTTCAATTCATCAATTCAGCAATTTATGTTGGCTCGGTACAAACGGCTTTTTCCTCCTTTATTCGATTTCTTAATGTTATTACCTCACTTTAATTTAATAAATTAAAAAAAAATTTTTTCTACTGCTAAATCGATAACCATTAAAGAAATGAGATCTGGATGAGAAACTTTGATCATAAGTATGGAATATTTATGTCTAAAACTCCAATTAACCAGACCTGACGTTCTATTTTCTGTTTCTGTTTTTCAGTTTTTGTTTACTGATGGCCAATTTCTGCAGTAGGGCCTTGCGTATTTAAAACCTGGGGAGAGAATAAACAGATTAAACGTATTCTTATTTTAAAACAGATAGTCTTCGTTGCCTGACTAGATAGCTGGCGGCTATCCTCAGGCTACTTTAAATAGTCTGTTGTTGCATAACTGAAATCTCAATTCATTGAAACTATTCAACAAATATAAATTGTTAGTAAAATAAAAATTGTCTGAGAGAAAAATGGTTCTGCATTCAAATTGTTCCTTTCACAACTATTACCCATTATCGTTGAGAATCAGTTTCAAAAATAATACTGCTTACTAGAATCGTCTGGTGGACAGTTATTCGATTTGCTTGATCTAGCTCGCATTAACTTGTCGCTTTTACTAATCCAAGCCTCTCTCAGAGGATAGAAATATAGAACTTTTCATCGCTTATATATTAAGTATTGATCATATATTAAATATTGTAAAGGTTAATAATAAAATAATTAAACATTGTTTTGGAATTAAAATAAAAATGTGTACATGGGGGCACACATATAGTAGTGGCCTTATAATTAGAAACGACTTAGCAAATTGTGTGTTACTCATTTTAAATTTAACTTAAAGCTAACATATTATAAACATAAAATAAATTAACAAACATACAACTTGCTAAGTTCTTTCTAATTATAAGACCACCACAGTAGGTACAATCTCGAGGCTCAATTGAAGGTTTTACTTTTCAGCATTAAAAAAATAGCATTGTTAACGAAAACATAATTGTTTTCGTGGAAACGATTAACAATAAAATCTTAAATAATTATTCATTAAAATAGCTTTTCTTTTGCTAAACTGGTCATATCAAGGCGCATTCATATATGAATTTGAATTGGGTCATCTCATGTCATATGTATGACTTTATTTTTTTGATTTACGATATGATTTTATTTTATGATTTTTTATTTTTAATTGAAATTAGAGCTTTAACGTTTTTCTTAGTACCCTTCCCTGATAAATTAGTTCCGCTCATTTGTTTAACATTCTCCAAACACTGCAGAGGAGAAATATCATTCCATTCTCAGGATGCATTATATGTAAGATGAAGTTATTTGTTGAAATTGCCCGTTTTGCAATTCTGAAATGAAGTTGAATTCTGAAATGAAGCTGATTCGGTTCTTTGTCTTACTGTAATAATTATAAAAGTGGTGTCTTTTATTCCGGATCAGGTAATATATCAAATAGTGGGAATGTTGACATCTCTATAGATGTTCTTATTTCTGATGTACCATGGAGAATACGTAATCATTCTTAAAAGCTTAGACTCTCTTCTTAGCTTAGACTGTCTTCTCTGCAATTTTTCTGCATTGGATGATGAGGCTGTTCCCCACAAGATTCTCTTTAAACAAGAGCATCTTAAGATTCAAACCTAGGGTTGACCGCAGTTGGGCAGATGTCAGTTTTGTCTGAGTTATTTTCGCCGCAATGCGGTGAGTCCATGTAAGACACCAATAAAGAAGCTGCAAACCGAGGTAAGTTGATGTAGTTTTGTTCCGGTATTCGTAAATCATTAATACTCAATGGAGGACAATTTTTCTTTTAAGCGTGAAGGTTAGGTGGACACATTTCCTAGTATTAACTTTAATTTTCCATTTATCTAACCGTTTCTCTAATTCCTTAACATAGGATTGGTGTAGGACGGATGCAAGTAAAGCATTTGCATGAGTGCTTATGTCATCGGCGAAGGTGTAAGTGAAATGCTTTTCTGTAGTGAACACTAAATATAAGAATGGGCCTACGTTGCTTCCCTAAGGAACTCCAGCGAAAATCCTTTTCCCAGAAGATAAATTATATTTTGATTTTGTGTGAAAGTAAAATATTTTTAATTTTGTACGATAAACCATCCTCAGACAATGTCAAATGCTTAAGAGATGTCTATTGAGAGCGCAGTACAAAACTAGTAGGCAGTGTGTTGACTTATTAGACCGCAAGGTTACTGCTCAAATCTCAAGTTTGGAATATCAAAAAATACTGCTTCGGCGACTTCCTCTCAGCAAATTTCTGGCAAAAACTCCGAAACCAAGAAAACTTCCTCAAAAAGTTGTCATTCGGGGTCAACTGTAGATCCCGCCACGTACATAGATACATAATTGGCCATTAAAACCCTTCAGTCAGGATTACGACCTAGCTTCTCACACCACTTATGTTGTGTGCGTTAATTTTATACATGAGTGGCGGAACCTACAGTTTAAAGTCGACTCCGAACGACAGATTTTTGAGAAGCTTTTCATGGCAATTTTTACTCTCAGAGTCTTTGCCAGAAATCTGCTAAGAGGAAGTCGCCGAAGAAATATTTTACGTTTTGATGTCTGACCGGGATTCGAACCCGGGCCTTTTGTCTAATAAGCCAACACACTACCCACTAGACCAAGGCGACCACTCACGCGTAAAATTAACACACAACATGGATAGTGTGAGAAGCTAGGTCATAATCTCGGCTGAAGGGTAGTAATGACCAATTATGCTACGTAGCATCAGGGCCTTTCAAATGGTTTCGATTAAATGTTTTTTTGTGAGTCTAGCAGTTCTTTTGATCGTTCTACGCTGAGGGGGTCTGTGCTGTTGCCAATGTTTAAATGAAAACCGAAATCAGAAAATTGATTTCCGAAGAATTTTACACATACATACATACATACACAGGTTATTTACCATTTCGTCGTAGATTTACCTAAATCAACATTTAACGTTACAACTAATATTTAAATATGACTGTTGTTACATGGTGGATGCACACAAACTCATACGGGTAAGTGCTTCATTATAAACGTTGTTTGGATGTGAAACACTTGAGAATTTATGTAAATAAATTTTAATGTGGCCAGAAAAAGAGTGACACATCAAAATGCTAATAAGACGATAATGGAGACGATACTGATTTTAATGAAACGTTGTCACTTAATCGTAATGTTACACAACTACACCTTTTCCTAATATAATTTTATTATTATATTACGATATAAAAATCACAAGTGACTCGTACGTATGCATGCACGTATGTATCTCTTGAGTTCAAAGGATACATATTGTATATTTGCAACGTTTTCTTTAAAATTGGAGACATGAGCACCAAAATTGTTCATAGTCTTCAATTTTTATTTCATAATAAATGTTATATTGTAGGCTGCTCATGTATCATACTGATCATATCGACGCCTCCGTTCTATAACATTCTAAGCCAAAAAAGGGTGTTTTGAGTTATGAGCTCTCAAAGTTTTCACGCGTTATACGGCTATATGTGTATTCTATGTAGATTTTTCCCTATAACTTGACAGTATTTAAGTTAGAAAATGTAGAATTAAAAATTGAAAGAACATTAAAAAGGTTCTAACTACACTTAGAACGTTATTGAATGGAGCCGTCGATATGTATGTATATACCACAACTTCTTGAGTGCCCATACTTACATACATAAATATATACATACATTGTATATGTATGTATTTATATATTCTGGAGGTTCTGTTATGAGTTAATATTAAGGTTGGATTGCAGTATTCGTAATCATCTTGTTTAATAATTAGCATAATCGTCATTATCGGCATCTCTCATTGCTTCGTGATTGCAAATGTAAACAACAAAAACTTACCATTTTATTTATTTCGATCCATCTATCTCTCTTTCTCTACCTCACTCTCATTCCCTCCCTTTGTTTATCTTTTTTTTTGTTTACCTGTTAATTCACAGAAAGTGAAGTTATGAAAGAAGATTTGTAAGTGAACATCTCACAAACCAAACATCCATCCAACCATACGAACGAGGTGGCTTAACCATCAGACACAAAGGATAACATTAACCATCAAACCAACTAACTAACCATCCATCGATATTATTTACAAAAAACACATACATAATCACAGTAAATCAGAAGAAAGGACGGACAAATATCGTCTTCAGATTTTACTAAATGTGACTTTTTCTTTTACAAATGACCATTATATTGGGCTTGCATACGAAGAACAAAATAAATACAATTTTTCACATATGCAAACACATAAATTTTCGCATATACATATGTACTCATGTAAAGACAATTATTGATTGAGTCCCTTAAATGTTTATTAAATTAAATGCAAAATTTGTATTGATGATGAATTATAAACAACAATACAGTATTCCCTCGATTTACGTCGTAGAATGTTTCGGAAAAAGGCGACGTAAATCGAATTTCAAAGAACTCATCCTAAAAAAAGCTAGAATAATTAAGTTTTTATTATATGCATTGAATTTTTTTAAAAAGAGAATTCCCCTGATTTTTGTTTATAAACAACAGAGCCGACGTAATGGAATGACATCGCAAATCGAAGTAAAAGGGATCAAAATTTTTGACGACGTTAATGGAAACATCGTAGATCGAGACGACGTAAATCGAGGGAATACTGTACAAGAGGACGTACAGAGAGTGGATAAGAGTGTTGGAGAGGAAAATAGAAAATGAATAAAAAAGAAGAAATAATGTACAGTATGCGTTAAAAATGTGTGGTCTTGTACGCACGTCAATTCGTTTATTTACGAATACATACATACATGCGTATACAGTACACCCCGGAATAAGGCATTACCAAAAATGCTTGCAGAACTCTGCTTATAAGCGTGGAATTCTTGCCATGTAATCTTGCGTATGATAGCAAATAGCCGCGTGTCATTCAAGCTGATAGAATTGTATTTGTCCCATTGCTGTCAATGGGTTCGTAATGGGTGGAATGCCGACAGGTCGGTGTGGTTAAAAAACTTGCAATTTGTCGGACCCTCACAGCAGACTTTATAGATATAGTCGCATGTATGATTGAGCTATTATTATTCGCGTTTATAAGTGGGAAATGTATATCAATATATCAGCATATTCAATATGTGACATAAATGTGTCTATTTTTTTAATTTTTGGTTTAATGTAAAAATCAACTCTTGTGAAATATAAAATACTAAAAATAGTCTTGTGGAGTAACGGTACTTTGATACCACGAGATCAAAAAGTTTAAAAACTGATTTGCACTATTCTGACACACTGGATAAAAAAACACTGGAAAATAACACGTTTTTAATATTTAAAAAATATTAATTTAAACAATTTCGTTGGTGTTAATGTGTTTTAAGTATTAAATAAAATCGTATTTTTAATCATAAACTTAATTATTTATTACTTTACAAGGATTTTTTAATCATGAAGAAGATTAGCAACGAAGTCGAAAAATGTGTCATAGATGAGCTAAAAAAAGGTCTCTCCCACAAAAAAATTCCTCAAAAATTTAATATTCCATTTAAAACTGTTAGAATTATAGCAAAAAGGAGCGGTTTGACTTTCCCAGCACCACATTTGGGAGGGATAGACTCACGATACAACGTTTAATTGCATCAGGAGAAGGTAATGGTCCTCGTGAATTTCAGCAAAAGTTATCTTCATGCTAACAAATTGAAATATCTAAGAGAACAGCTCTAGTGAATTTACTAAGTGTTTTTTTCATGGCAGAAAAAGTTTTGAAAAACCGCGTTTAACATTTGCACAAAAATATCAATACTGGACCATGGATGACTGGGAAAAAGTAATATGGACAGATGAGTCCAAAATTAATCTTTTTGGTCCCGATGGATCTAAATATGTTTATAGGAAGCCAAATGCACCTTTGACGGACAGCGATGTTATACCAACTATGAAATTTGGTGGTGGATAATTGCTTCTGGGGATGTTTGTGTGTGTAAGGAGTAGAAAAATTTCATAAAATAGTTTGAAATATAAGTGCCGAAATGTATATTGACATAAAGTCATCGTATACAGTGTAACCAACATTTGTGAAAAAATCACCAAATAAGAAAAAATATAACAAAAATTCACAGTTTTCTTTTTCAAATATTAATAATAATTAACACAACATATTAAGAAACGAAACAAAAAATAACAAAACAAAGGTGCTTTTTATAAGAAAACTATACCGAAAAATACAGAAAAAATCTACACAAAAAAATAACCAATTTTGGTTAGCAATTACCAAACACGGCAACGCTGATTCGTATGTGAATAGTCTAACTGCTTGGGGTCGAAATGTTGAAAACTCTGTCATGCAACAAGATGACGACCATAAGCGCAAGGCTGAAAAACCCTTGAGTTTTTCGAAACTGCCAAAATTTCTTTATTGGATTGGCCTCCACAGTCACCAGATTTAAACCCAATTAAAAATTTATGGGGAATACTTAAACGTCGGGTTGATAATTACCAGCACAGCTTTAAAAGTACAAGTGAGCACTGGCAGCGCTGTCATGACATTTGGTCATTGATAACAGAAGAAGAATGTCGCAAATTGGTAGAAAATATGCCTTTCAGAATTCAGGCCGTTATAGATCCCAAAGGAGGATATGTAAGTCCTAAAATTGTGACAAAAGTGGGAATGAATTAAAATTAATTTTTTTTATATTTCTTAAGAAATCTTAGTTCATGTTTTATATTGTTAGTTAAAAAACCCGTTTGAGGCCGCCGGGGTCTAGTAGGTAGTGTATTGGCTTATCAGACGAAAGACCCGAGTTCGAATCCCAGGTCAGACATCAAAACGAAAATTTGAAAATAATTTTTGGTGACTTCCTCTCAGCAGATTTCTGGCAAAAACTCTGGGAGTAAAAACTTGCCATGGAATGCTTCTCAAAAAATGTGTCGTTCGGAGTCGACTTCGAAACTGTTGGTCCCGCCACTCATGTATAAAATTAACGCACACAACATAAGTGGTGTGAGAAGCTAGGACGTAGTACAATGGGTCAATTCGACCACCGAGTACTGTACTTGTCAGAATTGACAAACGGACAAATTGCATACATTTATATTTAGGACTTAGAGTATTCAAAAAACTGAGTTGTTTGATAAACCGGTTTACGAATAATTTGAAAAATTACATTTTTTAACAAGCCGGTTTCGAAACCGGATTTTTATAACACGCACAACGCCGTGTACAATCTGCTAGTATTTAAATATATTATATTTGAAATCATTGCACAATTGTGCAGAGAGAATTCAAACGTAATGCTTATGCTCTTTTATTTAGTTGCCGATCAAACTGGGACAAGCACACATGTCAGCGGATTCCATATTCTGTTTTTTACGTTTACACTCAAAAAATATTTTATGTTAAAAATCCTTTATTTAATTCAAAGTCTTATATGTTCTTAAACACATTTTGATTGTTTTAATAGTCAAGCAAATAATTTAGATGACATGGAAAGAGAACGCTTATTTCATAGAGATAAAACAATATTTTGGAAAAATAAAAAAACTTGGTCATTAGTAGGAGAGGAATTTATGAACCCTAATTAGTACTCAGCAAATATCTAAATAATATTTCCTAGTTATTAAATCAAAGATGTATAACTTTATGAAATTAAATGAAAAAGAAAATACATTATGTCACTAACATTTTTCTATGACTGAAAGATCTCAACTTATTTTCTTTCTCTTACTCACTAATACACAACTAAAAGATTTATGGTAACCTCAGTTCTAGAAACAGCCCGATATTACTGTTCTCGCAATTGATAAATATATACAGAGATGCCAAACGGGAATTCCCGATTCCCGAAATTCCCGGGATTTAAAAAACCTGAAACCCGGGATTTTTTAACTTTAAATCCTCGGATTTTCGGGATTTGATAATCCCGTTTTCGTTCTATTTATTTTGTCATACTAATATTTTTTATGTACTTTTCTAATGTAGACTAGCAAATATTAATATAATGTTACGTTTTTACATTTTAAAAACGTAAAAAAATTAATTCGTAGATTGCAAATAAAATAAAAATAAATAAGTGTTTAATTTTAAGTAAATTCTTTTTTATTTGGACAACTTTTGTGCCACTGTTCGAATTTATTCCACGTATACAATGACAACATTCACAATATGTGTTTGTTCGTGATAATTCTCTGCTTACAACCTTTTTGTAAGCAACAACGCTTGTTAGTTATTCTTCGCTCACAACCTTTTTGTAAGCACAACACTAACAACTGTGTCCTTCAGACGAAACTTGTCTCCACACAAGTCTAACCGAATTATAGCTCGATCTCGTATCTTCACACAATCGATTGATTTATCACTTCAACCAACTTAACGTCGTTATACACGACTAGCTTAATTCAAACTCCGAATACAACGTGCCGTCTGCACACACGACTGATTCAACTCAAACTCTGAATTCTGAATCGTCTTTGCTCGCTTTGTCTTGCCTTTTATATCATTAGTGTGGTGAATGCTCTCGAAGGATGATGACGGCCTTCGGGAATATTCTAAAAATATAAACAACTTCTTTTCATTTTTGTTGTTTCTTTTTTACATTCGTCCAGGCAGATTATTTGTTGTTGGGTTATTTGTCTATCCGCTATTTTATACTGCACATTGTTGTTGCTTGTTTACTTTTTTGTTTTCTTCATTTTGTTGTTGGTTGTTTACGACTTTTATCCCTTATTCTTGTTTGTTCATCGATCTTGTAAACAAGCGCTTTATTTTTGTAGCTCTATTTTTTTTACTTATGCATTAATCAAGTATATAGTGTTGTTTTTGGAGCTTTTGTTTATTATTTTAACAACACCATTTCTACTTTCGTAACAATATGTATTTGCTTTATATTTTATATTATATGTATGTAGATCTCCAAATGTGTTTTATGAATTTTTAATTTTAATTGAAAATTAATTATTGTTAATTCTAATGTACACTGATAAATATTGTTAATATTGAGCGCCCTGGTAGTCTAGTGGGTAGTGTGCTAGACTATTAGCGTGAGGGTCGTGGGTTCGATCACCACCAGAGGCTCTGGTCTGTGACACTACTCCGGGCATATGGTCGAAGTCACTCAGCTCATACATGAATATAATATAATTTGTAATTGTATTGTAATTCGTAAATAAATAAAAAATAAAAAATAATTGTTAATATTACATTATTTGTCTTTATATTTTACATAATATTTATGTAGGTCCCCAAATATAATTTATGAAATTACTTAAAAATAACTAATTTTTGTTAATAAAAGTGAAATATGTTATTTGTTTTAAGTATTTTTCACTTAAAAAACTTTTAAATAAACATTATATAAGAAAAAAATCTGTTTTTGTGTTAAAATGAGAAATTTCAGGAATTTTTGTTCGGGATTCGAAATTCCCGAAAATCCCGGGATTTCTAAAAACCATTTCCGATTGGCATCCCTAATAGATATACACAGGCTCACAAAAGTGGGCGATTAACAAATTTCTGAAACAATGCAAAAGATTGTCTTAAAGTCGAGGAAAGTTGTCAAAGAATTATAAAAATTTTCAACAAAAATGAATTGGGTAAAAGTTAGCAATATGTATACTTTTGTGACTGAGTGTACGTACATGCATAATAAACTTTTGTATTAAGTTCTAAAAGATATACTGGGGAAAAATTGGCAAACATAAAAAAATATATGTTTTATACATATAAGATGAATTATAGTCTTCTGGCAAAAGTTTCGAGAGCAATTTAATTGCTATAAAAAGGCCTATCGTTCAGATTCTATGCTAAACTATAAGTCCTGCCTTTAATGAATAAAATTAACGTACACAACATGAGTCGTTTGAAAAGCGAGGCAGTAATACAGATAAAGGAATGTAGTGGCCTATAATTTATGTACATATGTATGTATGAAATCAGATCCGCAGCCCACGTTAAAATCTCGATATTTCAATACTTTTGTTCGAATATTTTTTTTTTAGGAATTTAAAAAAAAGTCTTATCTGTTTTGACCAATTAGCAATCAGAGAATTTGATCGCAGATTAAAAAACAATGTAATTTTAATTATTTTTTAGATATATGAAGTATTTGTATCCGTATGAATGTGAGAAAAAAAATCTTAGTACACCAGCTGAATTGCAGGCTGCCATTGATGGTAATCGTCGTGAGGGTCGACGTTCCAGTTATGGTCAATATGAAGCAATGCACGGCCAAATGCAAATGGTATGTATGACAACATCGTTATTCCGCGTAGATAAATATTTTTTTAATAAATTTTTTACAGCCTCAGATAACACGTCAGTCACTGACCGGTGGTATACAGCAAATATCACCTTTAGCTTTGGTTACACATGCAGCTGCTGCCAATAATCAGCAGGCTCAAGCTGCAGTTGCTGCTGCAGCGGCTCATCATAGGCTAATGAAGCCCTCGTTTGTTCCAAATTTGGTCACCCAAGAAATTGAACAGCGAATGATTGAATACTTGAAATTGATTCAGGTTAAAAAGGAACAGAATGCCATCAATAATGTTTCGGGTTCTATGGGTCTATCGCCCCACCAACAACCGAATCATCAACAGACTCAACAACAACAACAGCATCAGCAGCACCAACAGCAACAGCATCAGAGATCGCAAAGTCCTGAAATAAGTACAAGAGAAGCATTAAATGCCCTAGAAATGTCACGCGTAGCACTGTGGCAAATGTATCACAATAGTACCAGTCCAGCACCCTCTGTTAGTACTTCGCCACATGGTGGCGGAAATGCTCATTTCTCGACGAATCATGGTATTTCAGTCAACGAAACACAACGGTGAGTTGGAACATTAAAAACATTTAGCGAAGACAACAATAAAGAGGTGTAAAAGTGAACATTGTTTGTAACCAAATTTGACTTTATATTTTTTATTTTCTAGTAGCGAAGCTTTGAACCTATCGGATTCACCTCCCAATCTCACCACAATTAAACGTGAGCGAGAACAAGAACCCAGTTCTGAAACAAATGAACGAGACGAATTTCACCACCATCAACCACCACCAACGAAACGTGCTAGTTTCTACTTACCTCCAGGAATGGGAGACGTTTCTGTAGCTGCAGGTCCAACAAATTTTCACTACAAAGGTGACCATCAGTTACATTCTGACGTTGAGGCAGACGAAGAGAACGAAGAAGATGAAGGTAACCATAATGCAACAGTTAATATTTCCAACGATGGTACAACTGTACGCCATCAATTAAACGGTGAATCAATAAGAGCACCACGCCATCATGGTAGCAGTAGCAGCGTGCATAATGATAAATCAGACGATTCAGCTATTGAAAATTCTCCATCCACATCGGCAGCATCGGCTGGCAATGGTCACATTTCACCCGTCTCTACCAAAATAATTCAATTGTCCAAACAGACCCAACAACATAACACGGCAAGTTCCAGCGGCACTTGCACTGAAAATATGACGGTGGCCGGTTCAGCTCCTTTGGGTCCATTCGAAGCATTAAAGCTGTTATCCGGAATGCAATTTCGGGTAACGCGGAATGGTATGTGTTTGTATTTTATATTCTATCCTTTTTTTAACTTTTTTTAAGAGTACCGGGGAACACTTTTTGAAATTTTTAAATACAGAATGAAATTGATTCCATATAAACTAAAATCTATTTAAACTGTTAAACAAAACCAACCAGCTTTTGATTTCCAAAATTTTTTTTCTTTCTGTAATTAAAAAATGTAACATACATATGTTCCAACAGCGGCGTTTGACGGTTGATAATGGTTATATTGTTGAAGCTTTATCTACTAAATGGACTCTCGAGTAGTTGGCAATTGTCCCAACATGAATAAATAAAATTCTGCAATGTGATACGATACCAATTCACATTAGATCCACGAATGGCCCCTAAAGCCAACGAAACACGCCTTATCAATTAAATTAAGCCTGATGTTTGCTGTAGTGAATATCTATCGATGTTGCGCATAATCGCAGCAATACATACATACATACATAATAGGTCATTACAACCCTTCAGTCAGGATTACGACCTAGCTTCTCACACTATTTATGTTGTGTGTGTTAATTTTATACATGAGTGGCGAAACCTACAGTTTAAAGTCGACTCCGAACGACAGATTTTTGAGAAGCTTTTCATGGCAATGTTTACTCTCAGAGTCTTTGCCAGAAATCTGCTGAGAGGAAGTCGCCGAAGAAATATTTTTCGTTTTGATGTCTGACCTGGAACAGCAATAGGCCTTTCAAATAAATAAAAACTTTCGATTATATCCCACACTCACTAAAAAAGACCATGTATATAGTATTCTGTAAATATAATTTTGAATAAAGTGAATAAATACGTGAAATTTAATTTCTTTTTGTTTATTGTACTCTTACCTTGCGCTAAATATAACCACTTTTTATAGCTTGTTAACAAAGAAAAATGAAAATAATTGCAATTTTTATCTATTTCCATATTTTCTTAAAGGCACAAATGCTAATGGCGAACAAGAGTTAGCCGTTAACCTTGAATTAAATGGAATTAAATACTCTGGTATACTTGTTGCATATTCCTCGGATCTACCGGCTTCAATGGCGACATCGTCAACTGATTCGACGGCAATAACGACATCGTCAACGGCTACCATGTCTTTAAGGGATGACAACACCTCCGGCAATAGCAAAAATGAGAACGACGGTAGTAACCGTAAAACAGGCAGAGACAGCCCCAACAACATCAACCATAATCCTATCAGTGGCGACGAAACTAATAAGGATTTAGCCGTTGTCATGAATGCAATGGAGGATGCAGACGAAATGGCAGTGCGTGCGACAAACGTAACATCACCAAATACAAATGCAAACAGCATTGCAAACGGAGCCACCGGCAATGTCAGTTCCACCCTCCAAGATGCCCTAATAACATTATAGAAATTCTACCAACACCCATACAGTTAAGTTTTTTTTAACAAAGTCCTTGAGTATATTGAATGCTGAGTGTAGTTGTTATATTAAAAGGAAATGTGAATCAGAAAAAAGTTTGTCGGAAGCAGAAAAAATTGAATGGAAGCAGATAGAAGCAGAAAACAATGAATATAAAAAAATGCAACATAAATACCTATGCATATACGGGTACACAAGTGACTGACAGGAATCAAATACAGAAATAAAATTTTTTTTTTTCGAATTGATTATAACAGTACAATAACAATTCCTTTAAAACGGGAGCAAAGACATATGAACGCAAATAGTGGATTGTATGTTGTGTCATTGATAGGTACACTCATATGCATACTTGCCCACGTATGAATCTAAGGCCGGAAATAAGTATTGTTTTCAGATTTGCTTAATTTAACCTTAAAGTCATTGGTAGTAAAAATGTTGGAATCATAAACAAAGATATGCTGAAGATAATAAAGGACCGAATTTGTTTAACTTTACTTTACCCCAAAGGCGGAAAATTCATTCACATGTTAGAGTCCTTCAATGTATTTTCAAACCAAATGAAAGTAAACACATGAACTCTACTTAAATATAACTTTAACCAAAGGAATAAGAAGAAAAGAATAACACACGAAATGGGATGTACTGAACATGAAATTCTATTAAAACTCCAAAAAGCAAACAACAACAAATATTATATACGATATAGTTTTTAATTAAAACAATAACAAAAACCAATAACAATCTTGTTTATTCCTCCCTAACGCCCATCTACCATATGCGATTCCTATACAAGTGAGAATGTGTGGGTGTTTGTATACGCATACACAGATGATATATAGTGTTTGATTCTATTCTGTTCTGTGGCCGATAGGTTTGTTTGTAAATATTTGTATTCGTATGAAGGGTCAAAAAATTTAATGAAAGAGCACCGAAGTGTATTTAAATATTAATATTAACCTAAATGAAAGCATAATTTATTCTTTTGACTATTTTCTCTAATTTAAATAAACTATCTCAAATTTCTATTGTAGGTCTACATTTTATAATATTAAAGAAAGTAATATAAAAATATGTCTTCAAATTAGTTTTATAATAAATTTGAATTTATTATGTAATTTCTATTTAAACAAAATATACATACATATATAAATATGTATATATGTATATCTAGATTATTTAAATACTGCATGTAGGATACTTTTTATGTAATAATTCGGATCATTTTAAATCAACTTTGTATACAGCATTATTTCATTTGGCATAACAAATAATATTAATAATACTTAGTAGTAAAAGTTTTTTTTTTGTTTTTCGTAAATAATAAGACTTTATAAGTAAGAGTAAATAAAATTTAATCATTAGCCACTTAAAATGAATAAATGAATACTGAACTGTTTATAAAACTAAAAAAAAAAATTGAAAATGAATTTTTAAATGGAAGTCATGTATAAGAGGACATTAATAAAGCAAAGTGGTCTGTAGTGCTTCACATAAATTTTTCATGTAAATTCATGTTGTATTATATGCCTGATTATTTTATAGATTGATACAATTAAGGGACATATTTCGTGTTTCTAAAATGCATGTGGTCTTAGGTTTCACTTACAGTTTAATAAAAGACACAAGGATCATATTTTGTTATGATTAATAAAATCTCTTATTCCAACACAATACATATAAAATTACATTTTATTATAAACTATTAAATATAACCATTCTATTATTAATTGCAAATCGTAAAAGAGAAATATAAAAGTATTTTATGTGAATTTAGTATGAATTTAATGTTAAGCAAATACTGCTTGATTTTCATTTATGGCTAACAATAACATTAGAATCCGTAGTATTTTTGGTCTTCTTTACCCTCAATTATCCCCATTTATGTTAATTGTAAATATAGTCAATTGAAACAAAACAATAATATTAATTAAAATAAACAAAATACAACTTAAATATACAATAATTATAATTTTAGACTAAATACCGGATATAATAAAATATATTTAATATTATTATAAAATTAACAAATGTATACATGTTCTCGTTTATTTATTTTCGTCGAACTAATTAGACAGAGTCTTTGATATTCCTTAATTATATTGAATGGTTTCATAATTTTAATCTGATAAAAATCTTAATTTAAATTTGGCTGCTTTAGGAAAATGTAGCGAAAGAAAGATTTTTTTACAGAAACAAATTTTATGTGATGCGTGATAAAACTAGTTAAAATTATTTGAAAGTAAGGTGCCCAGGCAGTCTAACGAATTGAAGTAATTAGAATATAATTTGTAATTGTATTGTACTTATAATTAACACATAACTTTAAACATAGTAAAAGAAAATAATAGTTATTTGCTTAACTGTGAGCGATAGGGCATAACTTTATAACAATACGAGCAGAATGTACACGGCGTTGCGCGGATTATAAAAATAACAATAAATAAAATTCCAGTTTCAAAACCGGGTTTTCAAAAAAATTCAATTTTTCAAATTATTCGGAATCCTGTTTATCAAACAGCCCAGTAATTTGAATACTGTAAGTCCTAAATACAAAGTCATTAAATTTGCCCATTTTTCGCCCCTTTCCCTTTCTATTGGGGAAATTTAACCAAGCTAAATCATAAAAAAATACCTTTAAAACAAATAAAATACAGTATTTATGTATAAAAGTATTAATTTTTGCACATTTTTTCTCCCTTTGTCCCATTTTTTCTTCCTTTGTCCCATTTTTCTCCTGTTTTGGTCAAAATTTTGAAAAGATTTATAGCCTATAAACTGCACAGACAAAAGCGCGATCTATATCCCAAATTTCAAGAAAATCGGTCCAGACAAACAAACAAACAGACTTCCAGAAAGATTTATAGTATATATTAGGATATGTGTTATCTTTCTCTCAAACAATTTTTTATTGTATTATGTATGGTTGAAAAACATATTTGTTCAAGCATTTAAGCTCGTCAGTTAATCTTTATTAGCCTTCAGATAGATACGTGCGTCTGTCAAAAGCATATCTTTTTTAATTTGTTCTCTTTCTGTGTTGTTTCTTAAGAGAGAAAGTTCTTATCCTCAATTCTAAAATGACCTTTTTGGTTGCTCATTGTGGTTCTTTTTGTAAACTATACGTCTTAGATACGTATGGTTATTTTTTGTGTAATGCTTAAAGTTTGTTCAATAAAATCTTGTACACTCAGGTCTCGTTTTATGCGATAGATGTGCTAAAAAAAATTTCATAAATATTTTTGTTTTCCAAAATTCTGGTCAAACATGTGTTTTTTGGCAAATATTTTTTAAATGTGACCACATCGCAAACATGTTTGCCAAACTTTTGTTTGCCGCTATTTTAAGAAACAAAAATGGGAAAATAAATGTGCGTAGTGTGACCACAAAACAAAATATAGTTGTTTCAGTCATATTTCTGGCAAACAAGGGAAAACAAAATTATGGCAAACATTTGCCATATTTGACTGCACGTTAACGCAAATTGCAAAGCATTGCATTCGTAAGCTCATGTTTGAAATATTTGGCAATTACTTACTTTGACTGTAATATTCTCCGTTTTGTATACAGTATGTTGGATGTAAGAGCAGTGTGACCACCGAAACCGGTTTCTTAAAACAATGCAATTTTTCAAATTATTCGGAAACCGGTTTATCAAAGAACTCAGTTTTTTTAATCCTCTAAGTCCTAAATATAAATGCATGCCCATTTTTCGCACTCTTTTCCCCTTTTTGCGGCCATTTTGGTCCAACTTTATAAACGAAACACCTCCGACAGCTATTTGGGAAACTCAACCAAACTAATAATGAAATACAGCATTTATGCATAAAGTACTAATTTTTGCACAGTTTTTCTCCCTTTGTAACATTATTTTCCCTCTTGGTCAAAATTTTGAAAAGATTTATACCCAATAACCTACACCGACAACAGCTCGGTCAAAATCCAAATATCAAGAAAATCAGTCCAGGCGTTCAAGCGTGATTGGGTTTGTACTTAATTTGCCCGTTTTTTCCCCCTTTCGCCTTTTTTGGACCCCTTTTGGTTCAACTTTAGAAAAATAGCGTTTATATACACGTTACGCTTAGCGATTTATTGAGAAAGTAAGAAAAAAAAAAGAAAATTTTTGATAAATAATTGCCCTTATTTTCAGCTTACATATATCACCAAGGGGCATTATTGCAACTTGCCGTTAACAAAAGGGAGTATTTTACCGGGCAGATAAATTGTTTTTCATGAGCATCCAAAAAGATAGAAGTGAACGTTAAGCTAAAGGGAGGATTATCCTACTTTTAACATTTAAAATTAAGTTTATGTTTGAACTTGCGATATTATATATTATATTCAGTATGACAACTTCAACTTGCCACTGCTTTAAAAGTTTAATTGAGGAGTTTTATCGACATTGCTCCGGCACTGACATATTTCTGAAAAAAAGGTAACTTTATTTTATTTGTAAGTTTTAATAACGAAAATAAGTTAAAGGTAACTTTACTGTAACCTTACGGCCACTAATACAACTTCTTCAAAAATATGGCAGTGTCAATTAAACAATGTTTTTATGCGCACTTGCAACGATCGGCCTCTTTTTTGTTGTGTTTGATAATTATATTACCAAAACCCCCGCCTTTCGGTATTGGCGAATACAACCAAACAGAAACGTCATCAGTTGAGAGAGTAAATATGCGGAAAGTGTAAAATTTAGGCAAGTAACACAATTCAAGGATGAATCTATTGCTAATTTAGCACTTCGATTGAAGTAAACTGCCGTACATTATGAGGAAGGGGAGTTTATAAACCGTATGCACCGGTGGAAGTAAAGAAAAAACGTTTAATACAAATTTTACCCGCAACCAATATAAATTTGGAAACATTAACGAATGCCCCGGATGCGGAGGAAAACACCTGTAAATTTCGTGACTCCGGGTGTTTTGCATGTGGAAAAAAGACCATATTTATAAAGTTTGTTTATTGAAAACTAATCGGATTATAGCAGAGCCACTGGGCAGTGAGTGCGATTCGGTACATGATTACAACGTGATAAATGTTGTGAAAACTAAAAACGCAAAGAAGAAAATGGTTGACACGTTCATAAACGGAATCGAAATAAAAATGGAGTTAGACACAGGTGCGCCTTGTGATATCATTGCAGATTTTGAAAATTTTTCTCTTCAAAACGCGTTGGGTTGGCTCAAACAACACGGCTTGCATCTCAATGAAGCAAAATGTACATATGCCGCTCCCGTTGTGGAATTCTTGGGACATAAAATCGATGCGAACGGAATTCACAAATCGGATTTTCATATAGAAGCTATTAAAGAAGCTCCGAAATCTTCATCTGTTGAGGAACTAAAATTATTTCTTGGGAAGGTTTGTTACTACAGCTCACTTATTTCTACACGTAATAAACCCCTAAAAGAAATGCCTAAGATGGAGCCATTTGAATGGATAATGACAATGAAATGACAAGGCATATATATATGTATGTTAAAACTGCTCTAATTTCGTCAGAGGTACTAATGCCTTATAATCCAAATCTGCCTTTGCTACTAGCCACGGATGCAAGCAAAGTTGGTCGTGGCGCCGTCTTTTCCCACCGCTTGGAGAACGGCGTGGAAAGGCCAATAGCGTACTACGCAAGTCGCGCTCTAACAACAACCAAGCAAAAGTATCCGCAAAAGGATAGTGAAGCGTTGGCCATAGTATGAGCGGTGCAAAAGTTCTTTTTGCTAATAAAATACCTGGGAGCAGCGAAGATCAAGATTCCATTGAATTCTTCATTTGAATATCCTTGAAAGACCAACCGAAACGGCGTGTCTGCTCAAATATCATCAATCTTAAACATAAAAGAATGTTTCATCTTGATTGAATCCACAAATCCATATTCAAATCTTAAAATAACCATATTTTCTCCATTATATCAGTGATATCCTACTGTATATTTTTGCAAATATCTATTTATATATCCTTTGAAACTATTATGTTCAAATTTTAAATTAATTTTTTAAATGCTATAAAAAAAAATTACCATATGTTATATTAAATTATTTATAATTCTACCAACATGCACTTATAAAATACTATTAAATTATAATCACATCTACAATGAAAACATTTTCTATGTAATACTAATTTTTCTTATATACAATCAATTCTATACCTAACCATTTATTTACTCAACAAAAAAATTAATTACTTATATACGACACTATTTAAATATTAAACCTATATTGAAAGTGACGGGAGTTTTAAAAGCATAAGATCACGTGCAAAGAAATAATTAAGAAAAAGTACTCAAATGAAGAATTATTACTTTTTGTACAATCACTGATCACTGATATTTGCTACGTATTTTCTCCTTTAATTACAGAAGAGCAATTCAAGATAATTCTCTCATTAAGTTCTTATCTGTTATACTTGCTTTTTGTTTTTTTTTTTTTTATCTTCCATTTCTCTTTTGTACCAAAGAATTTAATAATCACTGATATTTTGTAATGAAACCATGTAGTAATAGTAATGTCAGGGTGATTAGTTTTGTTATAATTTCAATTTATGCATACAGTAAGTTATGTACTTTATTTTATCATTAGAATGTTTTTATGAATTATTGGTTTTAATATAAATTGATGTTTCTAATATAATGAAAACATAAATTATTTCACTCTAATGTAGAACTTCATAGGCAAAGGTACGGTTTAGTCCTTTTAGGGGTTTTCGTAATATATTTTCCCTAAAACCGAAACCATGGTAGGATGGTTTTCAGGGACGTAGCACAAAAACAACGCTACTTGAAAAACATGCAAGAACGAGTCAGGTTGTATTGTTTTATTTTTTTGTTACATTTGAGGCACATGAATCGCACGTAAGTTTTTTGTGGTAAGAAATTGGATGCGCGGAACAAGATCCCCTCCCACATCTCCCGATCTAGCTTGCTATCAAGTACGATATTTCGAATTAGTACAACCAAGAGTAACGTACTTAATTAAATTTTAAATTGAGCCACCACATTGTACGTACTATAAAAATCTCATATTGAAATATGCTGCTGATTCCCGTCGAAAAAGCAATTCGCCATTACGTTTATTGAATGCCGGCTTTAACAGCAACTCAATTTTTTACATAAATTAAAACCTGACACCATACTATCATGGTATTTTTAAGAACGCGCTTGCTATAAAAAAAGAATTATTGGCTTAAATCAGTCTTTATGAACGTTCTATTCAATAATATCGTTAGATATGTTTATAATTTGAGAAGATATGATCATATCTCAGTGGCATCTAAGAGCCTCTACGTAGTCACCTTTGATAATCTACAGAATATTCGTGTACTTTTATTTTTCATCGAATTGTAAACAAGCGGGTACCGAATTATTTATTTGGGAGTATAATATAGTTCTTCGGCGTCGATACTTATTTTCCGAATGGCAGCTTTATTTACATGCTATTCGTCTCTGGAACATTCTTTCACAACATCAGCAATGCAACACCAACGCTAATAGCTCTTGGAAATTTTTATTTTAATATTTTCATTGATTATTTATTTTCTTTATATATATTCACAAATTTGTTTTTTTTTTCTTTAATTGGCTTTTCCTATTTTGTCTTTATTCTCCTTATTGCTTTTATCTATATATTCATTACTAGTTATTATTAAGTTATTCATTTACTAAATTAAGTTCAATATTATGTACGTATTACTTCCCTGCACTTTAAATACAAGATTTTCATCTTATTGTACAGGATTTGGGCAATTGCATTAATAAATAAAATCATTAATTGCACGTTCAGGACTTTTGAAATAAAGGTTGGGGATTGCACTAATTGAAGCCTTCGATATTTACTCTATTCTACCACTATGTACCATTATTTTATAAAGCATCAACTGTTAATAGAAATTATTCATGTAAATTTTGCCAGCCTTTTATATCGTAGAGCAATCGACAGGGAACAACACAGTACATCCTATATAATTGACTGCGTAACACAGTTATTAAATTTCATCAGCGGTATGTTACTCTTTTTTTTTAAATGTACGGTTACAGAGGTTTACAATAACAAGTTATGTTGAAAATTCACTAAGAAATAATAGTACTTTTGAATGCACAGAAAATAATTACGACTAAAGCTACGGTCAGACTGAGTAAATATTTGAAGTAAAACATCATTTCTTTCTTTGCTCTAGTGTGACCATAAAATATTTTAGGGGTGCAAACATGATTTCGAGAAAACAAATTTCTTTGATTGCAAATCAAAATGTCTTTAATGTGAACATAGTGAGACCAGCTCGTGTCAAATATTTTCTCCTTTTTGTCCACAATTATTAAAAATAAATTATAAAATTTTTTCATAAATCGCCAAAACCGAAAACTTTTAATAATAAACTTTATAAGTAAAGCAGAAAATAAAAAAAATAGTTTAAAGACTTTTCGACAGATTTATTTAAAGTATTGATCCAATATGACCCAGGAACAAAGAAATAGTATTTTTTATCATATTTTTTAAATGCAAGTTTGTACCAAATGCTACAAAAATTTATATGAAATAAAAAATTTATTAACGTATTAACTCCCAAGAAAATTATAAAATTGTAAACAAAAAAAAAAAAAAACAGTAAAGAACACAATTTTTGTTTAATAGACGAATGGGTTCAAATTTTCAAATGAATGCTCTTTGAATGAAATTTTCTTTAGTGATCAGGGATGATTATATTTCAAAGTTTTATTAAAGCAGCAATTTAATAACTGGACCTTGGACACCAATATTTTACAGCACAAAATTTTTATGTATATATACGATATGGTATTAAGTTTTATATTTTATCGTTTAAAAGCAATTCAGTTGTCAACACTGATGTAGAAAAGTAAACAATAAAAGAGCTGTGCGAAAAATATGACGGTAATTTAAAAATTTTGTTTGTTTTCGTTTTGTGAAGTTTCTGTTTTGTTTAATTATATATCGTTTCTTTCTCTTTTTCCGATGAAACAAAATTTTGTTTAAGAGAAAACAAAAATAGTTACTTCAATCTGACCGCAGGGAAAACATGTTTGTTTTGGAAAATAAATTTTGTCAAATATTTACCGTCAATGTGACCAGCAAACAAAATACTGGAAAATTTAATGCAAATATGAGTAAACATATTTGAAGCAAATATTTTTTCAATGTGACCACAGTTTTAGTTTTCAATTAGGCTTGTTTGGTAATTTGTTTTCTTCGCTTGAGTGTGATCATATATTTTATTGTTTTACAAAGAAATTGTTAATTAAAACAAATATTGGTGGAAAACAAATGGATAAACTTATTAAACAAATGCTCTGTATTTTATTATACATACATACAAATATACATGTAATATGATGTGGCAGCTCAGTTTAACTTTACTTCAAAAATTGCAATATCTACCAGCACAGTACGATTGTTTCAAAACAAAAAATAAAATTAAACCAATTCGAGCTGAAATTGTTCCGAAGCAATCTTACTCTCTTTCGCTCTCTCTCAAAAATAGAAACGTCAAACTACATATAAAAAAAAATTGTTTCAAAACAAAAATTATGTTCCGAAAAAGTGGATGAATCCAGCTTAAGCAATGAGGCTGATGTGTGTTATTTAGTTTCCGCGTGACTTAATAAGACATAAAGTTTTCCAGACAAGAAACATCTGCATTACTCACATTTTGTTTCGTCTTGAGCCATCCACGTTTTCAATTTTTCGTGATTTAGCCACTCAGGGCGAAATTTTTGGTTATATTTAGGCCTCATTCCATAAGTTCTTACAGTTTTTGACAATATTATTAGAAGCTTATAGTTTACATAATTTTATACTAATTAATTTTCATTCACTTAAATACTTGTCACAAAAATACAGTAGAAAGAATTCGCGTTATTTGTTTATGGTTTTTTTTTCTTCAAAACCCGTTATTTGAGTGTTACTTTGTAGCAACTTAAAAATCGCTAGATTTGACAAGAAAATAGCTAACTTGGCAACAGCGCTTGCCTTTTATATCGGTGGATCAATAGTGTGATCAATGCTCTTGAATGCAACTTCTTGTTTGTGTATCTTCTTTACATTCGTCCTGGCAGTTGTTGTTGGCTGTTAAGCCTTTTATCCCATACATACATAATTTTACATAATTGGTCATTACAACCCTACAGTCAGGATTATTGACCTAGTTTCTCACACTACTTATGTTGTGTGTGTTAATTTTATACATAAGTGGCGGGACCTACAGAAACTTTTCACGGCAATTTTATTTACTCTCCGAGTTTTTGCCAGAAATCTGATGAGAAGAAATCGCCGAAAAAATACTTTCTGTATTTTATTTTGATGTCTGACCTGTAACTCGAACCCTGGCTTTACGTCTATTAAGCCAGAACACTACCTACTAGACCACGGCGATCTTTTATCCCTTATTTTTGTTTATTCATCGATCTTGTAAGCAAGCCCATTATTTTTGTTGCTATATTATTTACTTATTCGTTGATCACATGATCAGGTTCATTGTATTGTTTTAAGAGCTTTTGTTTGTTATTTTAACAACACCATTTCCACTTTCGTAACAATATAATCGTATAATTTCAAACTTTTGTTGCCAAAATATTCAATTATATTTAGGTTTTATTCAATATTTTATAAATCATAGCATTTTTTGTTGTAATATTTAGACAATGTTTGTACATAAAATCCAAAAATTGTTATTTATGGGTTAAGAATATGTACGAGTATATCCAGGCAAAATATAATATTGCAAACGCACAATAAAAATATTGTGGTCTGAATGTTGTTCTCTTCTAATGTAGACAAGCAACAGTTGTCATGCGTATACATGAATTATGTATAAACACTTACAAATTTAATTAACACGGCGTTAGACATTAGATATGTATGTATACACATTTTTATAAGTACATAGATAACAACATTAATATTTTGAATTGTTCATGTAGGCTACGTTCACAAAATGAAACACAATTAAATTTTCAATACGTTTTCTGTAAGTTTTTTCGAAACATTTGTGCTCTGTTATATAACATTGACAAAATTAAACCAACAACACTAATGAATGTTTAAAAACATTTCAAAGGCATTAATAACGCAAACTCTGTTGGAGGTACTGAATTTTATATATCAGGCATCTATCAATAGCACATATCGTTTTTTATGTATGTTGACAGATTTGAAAACAAAATTAAAAGAATTGTTATTCAGTGCAGATAATTTACATATATATATATATATATATAAAATATACCTATATATGAATGTATGCACTTTTAGTTCATACATTTTCAGAATTTTTGATGGATCTGGATTGTTTATCACAAAATGTGTCAATTTCACATTTGCACGATTTCTAGAACTCGGCTAGCGTTTGTGTTTTAGCAAATATTATTATTTCTCTTTGCGCAAACAAAAGAAAAAGAACTATCTTGTTTGTGTTAGAAAGGCACAATCGAGCAACAATTGGTATAACTAAGTAATGTTAACTAAGGGTTGTTAATGGCCCATTAAGTAAGTAAGTAAGTTATAGCTGTATTAGTAAAATTTTATAATCTATCGTTTCAACGACGGCCACGACTTAGAGACCTTCTCCGCTCCTGAATAAAGACGTTCTTAATACATTAGAATAAGAGCACAATCATATAAAGAGGTGGGGAAAGACTATATTATTTGGCGACCAACGCGGGTGGTGGCAGGGAACAAGGGCACTTCAAACTGATATATTTCGTAGACGAACGTACGGGTTAGATATATAAATCTTCGGGAGAATTTCGGACTGGCGCGAAACTCGAGGCATTTGATCTAACCGATGGAAATTCTCCAGGTCAGTAATTTTCAGCTACCCGTATAGCATTAAACCTGTAAAAAGCACTAGGGAGACAACCAGTGGTGTTGTCGAGCGGGAACACTTCCATACTTCCTTTTTGGACAGGAACGCGTTCCGAAACTAAAGTTGATTTTTGACAACGAGAATAAAAAAAATTGTTGACTTCTTTTTTTAATTTTTGACGTTTGAACCAAACCCGAAACGTGAATCGAAGTGCGGAACGCATTCCGGTAAAAAAAAAAAATTACTACAACACCACTGGAGACAACTGTCATTTTTAACAGTGGATCATTGTCGGAAGATTCAATTTAAGATTCAGATAATGTTTTTAGAACTACACAAACGTTGTTAAAGGATGTCTAATTATAGAACGTAAAAACGTGCCATAGGTTTTTAGGTAAGCAAAACAAAAAAAGAAATATACAAAAACAAAGAAAGAGTTAAAAAATGCAAAAAATAAAAGACAAAAATTCTGATGTTGATGTTTTATTATTTTATTTTTTTTTAATTTTTATTTTTTTTAAAAACTTCGTATTCACTTCTTTTATCATAATAATCATATCATAATATATAATATGGCGCCTTTTATTTTTCATTAATTCAGTTGTTAGCCAGTGTTATCGCTACAGCGTTTTTAGATTCATTTCCACGATTTCATATTTATTTAAGGGTACTTATTAAAACCTTTGTTTAATGCATCCGTAAGCCAAACAATTTCACTTTTACACAAGCAAAAGACTCAATTTAGTTTGTATTTGTTTGCTGAGGAAAACACGAAATTGAGTGCTTTTGTTTATTTTTTCCATATAAGTATACAATCAAGTGAAAACGTTTATCTTATAGAAACATGTCAGGTAGGTCGAAAAACAAATTTGTACGAGTTTTAAAACGTTTTTATCTTCTCTAGTAAGAGTGAAATGCAAACTGAAATGCTTTTCGACCGATTTAATTAATTAAAAATGGATAAATGCATTTTTCTAATTTAAAATAAAAAATAAATCGTTTTATGCGAATTTTTTATGCAAAATCGAATTTATGCGATTTTAAATAAATTTTTTTTTAGATTTTTTAAAAAATTTTAAAACGTTATGATGCTTTTTGAACTTTTACATCATTTTTAAATTAAACCAAATTTGCACCACTGTCATAATCATTATAGTGTGTTCATTTTGTGTTTGTCTATTTTAGGCAATACATATTTGTGGCATTAAGTAATAATAGCTTAAGTCGAAATTTCATGCTGAGAGATATTAAAGTTTTTGTCCAAAATAATTAGTGTTTAAGTTAAGAGTTAAAATATAAATGCGTATAGTTTTATTACTAATTGCATTCTGTACATGAAATTTAGCTGAATAATAAAGTGTAAAAACTTGTGTACTTATGCTATTATCATATATTACATAGATATGAATATACAGTTTGTCAAAAAATCTTTGCACATAGAGAAAAATTAAGAAAACTTTGAAAAATTCATTGATTTCTGATATAAATAATCAAAATTATAAATTTTTCCAAACAGGATTTTATAAAAAACTTTTATAACAATGACAACATTCTAATGTAAAATATTAAAAAACAAAAACAATTCAATTTTACTGCTGTCAAAAAAATGTTTGCACGCTTGATAAAGTATTAAGACATATGCAATTTTTTTTAATTTATAGTGCTAATATTTTATGGGTTCACCTTGAATAATCTTCGGAATGTCATATTCTAATGGTATTTTTTCCCACTCTTCTTTTATGAACTTTACCACATCGTTTTTATTTGTGGGCAATCTTTTCCCTACCTTTTTCTTTATATGAACCCCCAAATTCTCGATAGGTTTAATATCAGGACTTTGGGCAGGTGTATCAATAACTTTGGTGCAGTTCTAAAGTGACAGAGTTATATAAATAAGATTTATTTTAAATGTCATTATTTTGATAGTACTTGTAATTAAATTTATTCGGATTAACCGGGTCAATAAAACCAAATTTCTTAATACTGGTGGTTAGTTCATTTTTTTAAAATATCAAGACGTATTTCCTTTGTTATTATTTCATCCAAAACCCTGATTACACCAACTCCCTTGCTGGATATACAGCCAAATACCATTGCAGACAGTTTTCCAAACTTTACTGTAGGAATAAGATTTTTATTTTCTAGTGCTTTCAGAGGCTTACGCCAAACTCTTTGCGGTCCGTCATGATAATGCAGCATTATTTTCGTCTCATTTGAGAAAATAACATCGTCTCAGTACTCCGGAGGAAGTGAAATGTATTCGGTGGCATATCTTAATCTCTTTTAGGCATTTTGAGCTGACAGCAGGGGTTTTTTCCTAGTCATTCTTGAAGAATATTTGTGTTTTTCAAGAACATTTCCAATGGTTTCTTGGAAAACACGTAACCTAAAGCATTTTTGCACTCGAAGAGCTAATCATCTCGCACTAGATTGCAGGCTATTATACACGGTTCTAATAATTTTTCTCTCAACTAGCTGCGTCACCTTTTTTGGCCAGTCTGCAGTTCCCGTTAAGCCTAGTTCTCCTTCTTTTTCAGCACGGGATATAAAATTATATGCAGTCCTGATGTTTAAGGAGAACATATCGGCGATTTCCTTGGCAGATTTGCCTTGTATTAGTTGAAAGAGCCCAATTGTATAATATTTTTTGAAACTCGTTTTCCTGGCATTTTTTGTATTAAAATCTAAGGACACCTGTTACAAAAAAACGATCCCTTCATTACTAAGACGTTTTTACTCCTTTCACGTTCCATCTCATTTATAAAAAACCTTAAATTCGCAAAATTTTTGGGATATAATGGCATATTTTTGTAATTTTTTTATTATCTTCATTCAATATGCAAAGATTTTTTTGACACTTCTTAGATTGAGTAAACTTCTTTTGTTGTTGTTATTATTGTAATGTGTGTTACTATTAGGAAACTATTGGTGCCATATGGTCGTAGACAAGTACAGTTATAGAATGAGTGCAAAAATAAAAAAATATCTAAAGATTTTGTTGTTGGAATTCTTGAATGAAGATAACATTCTAAATTTTTTTGGGCTGTGCAAAGATTTTTTTGACAAACTGTATATGAGCGTTGTATGTGTACAGTATTGTTAAAAGAACAAACTTGTTCTTACAAAATCTTATTCTTAGTTTGAACCCAGATCCCGAAAGAGCACTAAAGATCGGATATCATGAGTTGCATAGGCAACTTAAAACTTCAGTCATTAAGTTTAGTAACTGTCTAATTGACAATAAATTCGTTGATATAATCCTCTACATGTGTATGTATGCACTACCTGATATATATGTAATAATAAATGTGAATGAATTAATTTTTTATTTTTTTACACAATTTTGCTTCGATTTTTCAATCAAAATTTGAATTCATGCGGTTTAATTCAATTTATCCGATTTTTTTTGAAATGCATCTATCGCATAAAACGAGTCCTGAATGTAAGGTAATAATAAAATAGTGTTTATTTTTGTTTGAAATTATGAAAGTTAATAATGAAGTAAATTATAATTTGCGTTTTAAAATATGTGAAGTTTTATTTAAAGAGAATTCGACATAAAGAAAAACATAACATATGTACATACAAAATTTGAATTGTGTTTATAATTTCAATTTTCAGCTTTGGTGATTTTTAATATTTAGACATTGTTAACACTGCTAAATAGATGTCACGTAAAAATTCCCGAAATTTCTATTTTTTACAGATTCTTGCGTTCCGGTTACGTTACATTACATTTCTATAACCATTCGTATTGCTTTACACAAAAAAAAAAACGATCAGCTGTTTCTTACTTTTACTGTTACGGGTGTATAACTAGGGCTATGTACGTTACGATTTTGCGTTTCTTATGGGTATGTAACCAGCCCTTCAGTATGTTCATTTTTTAGCATAGGGAAAGCAATGTAAATGCTTACCGAAACGTTCTCTCTCGTTAGTAAAAGGATTTACAGTAGCTCCAAGGAAACTCGTACACCTTAGATTAATTTTGAAATTATTTGAAATAAGAAACTCTTAAAAAATAAAAGTATTTATATTTTATTAGGAGTGATTCGATCGTGTGCAGTCAATAAGTACGGACGTGTATTTTAAAGCGTACGTACGGAAAAAAAATTTAAAATAAACATTGTCAAACGGTACTTTAAAAAAATAAAAAGAAAAAAAACTTGTAGTAGGTAATTGTGTTTACCGTTAGTGTTTAGAGAAATAAAATTTAAATAATTTCTTGCAGTATGTGAATGAGTGTGAATAATACTCCCAATAAGAGACGCGGTACCAGTAGCAGAAATGCTTACCTTGTGATGAGCCATGCTTCTGTAAGCAATGAAAATATTAAGGACTCCGAATTAAATAAAAATCTTTATTTAAGTTTATTAAAAAAACTTTAAAGCCGAAACATAATTTAAATTTAAGTGCGCCCAATCTCAACAAGCGTGCAGAAACAATCACAAATTGATCCCACACCATTTCTTCAGCTAATAAAAAGATCACTGATGATGCACCTATTAGGCATAGCCTTAAGTTTCCACCACTCTACCTACGTGAGGCTATTAATAATTCCTTTGTAACCAAGTTGACATTAAGGACATCGACAGTTCAGTACCGACCAACGAGATTAAGAATGCCCTTCCGTGTGAAGGGTATGATGTTAAATCAATCCATAACATACTAAATAAAAATAAAATTCCTCAACCAATGTTTAGGGTTGAAATAGCGTTTTACTCAACCGACATTAAGAAAAAGGGCGGCGGTCACTCTGTATATGGATTAAAATACCTTCTCAACCGCAGGATTTATGTAGAAGAACCCATTAAAAGTACCGGTCCACTTCAGTGTCAAAATTGCCGAGAATATGGCCACAAGAAGTCATTCTGCAAGCTACCGGTGGTGTGCGTCAGATGCGGAGATGTACACAAAAGTACTGAATGTCCCTGCCCGAAAACTGAAGTTAGTTGCAAAAAGTACAGTAACTGTGGTGAAAACCATACGGCAAACTATAGAGGCTGCAAAGTGTTCCTGGAGCTAAAAAATAAGGCAGCAGCTAATGACCTATTCCTGATCAGTACCGTGAATCAAACTTTCGAAGTTCGATTGACACTCTCATACAAACAATGAGTAGTTTTATGACTAACATCTAGAATATGTTACAGCAGTTGCTGCAAAATCAAAATATACTTATGCAGATTTTAGTAAATAAGATATGAATTCCCTTAAAATCTTCTTCTGGAACGCGAACGGCTTAAGCCAGCATAAAAACGAAGTAGAAAACTTCTTTCATATTAACCAGATTGATGTCATGCTAATATCGGAAACACATTTCACCAATAAAAACTGTTTCAGAATCAATACCTACCACACATGTGACACTAAACATCCTAGTGGTAGAGCATGCGGTGGGGCAACTATACTTATTCACAAGGATATAAAGCACTTTCCGCTGCCAGAGTTCGATAAAGATTATATTCAGGCTATATCAATAAATATTCCTCACAATATCAGCACTTTATTGTCTTCCAAGACATAATATTTGTAAAGATCAATTTACCGATTATTTTAATATGCTGGGTCAGAAATTTATTGCAGCAGGTGAGTAAAATGCAAAACACACATTCTGGGGATCAAGTCTTATCACCCCGAGTGGAATTCAGCTTTTGGATGCAATTTTTTCACACAATTTGGATGCCTTGTCTGCAGGTCATCCTACTCACTGGACTTAAACAAAATACCAGATGCGATAGATTTTGTCGTAATGAGAAATATATGACTGAACAGGTCTGTATGAAACTGTCAATAGATTTGTCTACCGATCATACACTAACGTATCTAACGTTAATTTCTGATACAGATCAACAAGAGCAAAGTAACCAATATTACCCCAATATGCGAACAAATTGGTTCAAATATAAAATGTTTGTAAGTTCGTATCTGCCGCAAAATATATCTTTAAAGTGTGAAGAGGAAATTGAGTCTGGAGTCCACCGCTTTACCGACATCTTGACTGAAGCTGATAGAACGTCAACATCTTTTGCCCCCTTGGCAAAAAGGCGAACGTTTCACTGTACTGGAAACATAGAAGCTTTATTACGCCAGAAAAGAAATTTAAAACGTCAATGGCAAGAGTTTCGATCTCCAGGTCTCAAATCACAACTGAACCAGTGTCAAAGGCTCCTTCGTGCTGCTTTGAAGAAAGAAAAAGAGTCGAGTCTGCAAATATATTTAGAAAAATTAGTCGCAACGAAGAAGTCAGACTACAGCCTGTGGAAGACGGTAAGGAAATTGAAGCCACCTATTACCTATGAATCCCCCTTACGACTGCCTATATGCGAGTGGGCAAAAAATCCAGAGCAGATATTAAATGCTTTTGCCTCACATATAGAGAATGTTTTTACGCCTAATAGTACTGGTTCCAGTATTCCTCCTGATATTATTGATGATGTGGTCCGAAGTCCAATCAGGTTCCAGCTTCCTGTAGTGATTACCGCCATTAAAAGTTTAAAACCTAATAAATCAGATACAATGATTACAAATTTGCCTGTTTCTGCTGTGCGTTTTATTTTATTTATTTTTAACTCTATGTTGAGAATAGGTTATTTTCCTGCCTCTTGGAAAATATCAGATTTGGTAATGATACCTAAACCGAGTAAGGACGTTACGCAAGTATCATCATATCGTCTACTTTCTAAGATGTTTGAGAGAATGCTGCTAGACAGTTTGGTCACTCATATTGCTACCAACGTTATAGTTCCATACTATCAGTTTGGCTACAGACAGAAACACAGTACCACACAACAACTGCACAGAATAAGAAATCTGATAAGAAGTGCTTTTGAGAAGAAGCAGTACTGCTCAGCCCTATTTATTGACATATCTCAAGCATTTGACAAGGTTTGGCATCACGTAGAAAAATAAATGCTGGTGTACCTCAGGGACCGTTTCCGTACTTATTGTACACTGCTGATATGCTTACGAGTGCAGCAACGCACATGTCCACATTTGCTGACGATACTGTATTTTTAAGTATTCATAAAGAGTCAGTTGCGTCCCAAAGACTTCAATCTCATGTAAGTGAACTATTGGAATGGCTAGAGAAGTGGAAAATAAAAGTCAACGCTACCAAGCGCGTGCACATAACATCCACATTAAGAAGGGGAAATTGTCCATCTATTACAATTAACGGCGTTGGAGTGCCTGAACATGATAGTGTGAAATATCTTGGTATTAATAAAACTCAAAACAGCTCAGCTTTACTGGCTTATTGGAACCTTGCCTTAGAACTTAAGCTGCTTTTGTACAAGGCAGTATTGCGTGGGACAGCTTCACCTTCCAACGTGGAAAAGCTTCAAAGACGGTAGTCTAAATCCTTACAATAATTACTCGAGCTCCATGGCACGTCAGAAACCTTAATATCCACAGGGATCTCAAAATACCTTTAATTCGAGAGGAAATCAAAATAGCGACTACCAATTACCTCACTAAGATTGCAGGCCATCCCAACCGTCTTGCAAGGCACTTACTTTCATTCGAGGGTCACTCCCGTCTAAAAAGGATTCAAACAACCGATCTGATCCGATAATTATCTGTATGATCAGCACTTACAGTTGTCGATTGTAGTGGAAATAACAACTTTTTTTCTTTTAGGTTAAGATTTGAATACTTATTGTAATTTTCGTAGGGAAAGATCCAATAAAAAAAACAAGAGAAGAAAAAATATTTTATTAGTTCATTATATAAGCAATTTGACAAAATATAAAAACATCAAGTTAGTATTCAAAAATAAATTTTGTTTTAACAAAAACTTAAAATAATAGCAATTTCTATGTCAAAGCCAAACTCGTACACCACACTTAAATAAAAAGATAACTCTGTAATTTTTTAATATTAATGTTTGGTATGCATGTCTTTATTTTCTATCACCATCTTCAATCTATTTGGCATACAGCGGCATATAGCTCCAAGGCAAACTTTCTTTTAAAAATAAAAAGATAACTCTGTAATTTTTGAATATTAATGTTTGGTATGCATGTCTTTATTTTCTATCACCATCTTCAATCTATTTGGCATACAGCGGTACAAGGTTTTCGCAAAAACTTGCTTCAATTTTGTTCCATTAGTTCTGAAGAGCTCTGTTCAAGTCATCTTTGCAACTTATTGTGTAATTTCGAATCTTGGGATCGAGATAGTTCCAAGGCAAACTTTCTTTTAAAATCTTAACTATACATATGCTGCTAAATGCCACCATCGATAAAGTGTAATACACGAGACCCAGATACAGAAAATGATCTCCAAACCATTATCTACCCAGCACCGCACTTAACTGTGGGTTTAATGTTTTTGGCAAGCAGCTCCTCATTTGATCTTCTCTATACATAAGATCTACCAACTGAACCAAACAAGTTGAGTTTGCTTTCATCAGTGACTATCACATTGTTCCAAATTAAAAAATGTTTTGAATTAAGTTCCTTATGATGATTATGATTCAATATATGTTATCCGATTCGCAGACCTATCCGATATGCACACAAAATTTCATGAAAATCGGTCGATCCATTTCGGGGGAGTTTAACCACTAACAGTGACACGAGAGTTTTATTAATTAGATTATGTATACCTATTGTTCCGAGTCTATAGTGCACACAAAAAAGTTAAACCAAGCCGAATTCATATAGGAGGAGTATCGTTCTTGTAAAAAATTTTCTGTTTTTCTCTATTTTGTTTTGATAATCAATTTCGCATTTATGAACCCACATATGTACCGGATATATCCTAAAGGATACGGACACTAGATATTATTCTGGATTATTATTTCAAAGCCAATTTTATTAAAATTTTTGCAAGATAATTAACAATATTTAAGTCTTTAACATTGAATACATTTTTTTTTTTTTTTGGCGTGTGAGGTAGGGTTCAAAATGCGTTCGCACTTGCAGTGATCGTCATCAGCTGCGTCGAGTGGTGCTTCCACTAAAACAATCCCTCCTCCTTCTGGGGATACTCCCTTCCCGGGACGGCCATCTGCATTACTTCGGGCAGGGCCCAGAACGACGTCCAGTTAAGGACCGTTGTCTACTCTCCCACGTCTGGGTACGCCATATTTGAAGCCAGCTTCATGCTATTGGCTCGTCTTCTCGTGTATCATTCCGTTGTATTGTATCAAGGTCGAACTTCTTTCTGCGGAGCACATATTCAACGTATCTTCTCACAGCGTTCCATTTTATCTCACTTTCGAGCATTGCGTTCACAATGGTGGCGGGTGTAAATTCACCAATTTGATCCATCAACATGTTCTTCTCGTCTTGCCATTTAATGCAATGGAAGAATGTATGTTCAACGTCGTCACTCATTTCCTCGCAATAAATATAGCTAGGATCAGTCACCTTGCCCATACGGTATAGGTATTTTCGGAAATAACCATGACCAGAGAGAAACTGGGTCAGAAAATAGTTAGTTTCCTCAAAGGTTCTCAGTATCCATGCCTCTATAGATGGGATAAGTTTATAAGTCCATCTTCCGCATGTTTCCTCGGTCCATCTACTTTGCCATCGCCGTAGTGTTTGAGATCTGAGATCTGCGCTACTAATGGGAAGATTTTCCCTCTTCATTCTCCAAGATTTTCTTCGCTCAAATGCCTGCAGGTCAATAGGCATCTCACCGGCGATCACTAGGACTGCGGCGCCCGATACCGTGCGGTAGGCCGAGGCAACTCTTAATGCCGCTGTTTGCTGCACCGCTGCTAATATTTTCCGCTTAGATTTAATCTCCAGCGCATCTCCCCATATCTCGCTTCCGTATAGCAATATCGAGTTCGTCGCCGCCATAATCAATTTTCGTTTGGCCTGTGTTGGCCCGCCAATATTTGCCATCATCCTGCTTAGCATCCCCGTTAGTTTCGCTGCCTTGGTAGCTGCATGCTGTATTTGGGTCCAATAATTAAGTCTGCAGTCGAGCCTTATGCCCAAATATCTAACTGCCCTTTTTGTGGCCAGTGACACATCACCTATCTGCATACCAATCTCGAGTGGGATGTGGGCCATTGTCATCAGTATGACCCCTGTCTTGTTCTTTGCGAGCTCTAGACCATGATCCTCAAGCCATATCTGAGTCCTTAATGACTCGATTTAGTTTTCTCCTGGCATCCTCAATGTCGCGCGCTGAAATGACTGACACTATATCATCCGCGTATCCCACGAGGTATGTGTCCTCTGGCATTTCTATACCTAAGATTTCGTCATAGCTCAGGTTCCAGAGATCTGGTCCAAGAATAGATCCCTGAACTGCACCAGACATGATCTCCACGGCCCTTCGGTGTGTCATATAGAAGCTTGCGATCCTTCAGATAGCTCCGTAATATTCTTATAAGGTATATAGGAATACGAAATCTTTCTCGTAGTGCCTTAATAATAGCCTCCCATCGTAGGCTGTTGAAAGCATTCCTTAATCGAGCGTGGCAAGGACAATAATGCGCTTCGGATAGTAACGTCTGAGCCTTGTCCGTTCAACGCATTCCACTACATCCGCTATGGCACCAAGCGTTGACCTACCTGGTCGGAAAGGCCATACTGCCTTTCCGATAATCCACCAGCTGCCGCTGCCAGTCTGCGCTGAAGAAGTTTCTCCAATAATTTACCGGCACTATCCAGCATACAGAGGGGGCGATATGAAGATGGGTGTGTCGGGTCTCCTTTTCCCTTGCTGATCAGGGTTAATTTCTGCAGCTTCCATTGCTTAGGGAAGACACCTTGGGCAATGCAGGCATTGTACATATCCAGAAGTACATTTGGTCGATTTTCAGCAATTAATTTTATTACTTCGGCTGGTACTCCATCTGGACCGGGAGCCTTGTTTCCTTTGAGACTTTTCGCCACTGTTATCAATTCTTCATCCGTGAAGGGTATTGGCGTATCAGCTATCGGAGGATCACGTTCCTCACGCAGTGGTGGGTGGACGGGGAACAAATTCATCACTATATTGTCGACGGCGTCGCCGTCAAGAAGTGGCACAGCAGAATTTGCGCCCAGCTTTCTGGTCACAATTTTATAAGCTAGGCCCCAGAGATTCATGTTCAATTCATTACGGAGCTCCTCCCATTTCGCCCTTTTAGTGGCTATAATTGCCCGTTTCAGTGTCCTTCGGGCGCGTTTGAAATCCTCAGCTTCATGTGCTGCATGACCATCTCTTCTAGCCCTAGTGTATCTTCTTCTGCACTGGAGGCAAGTTCGTCTGAGTTCAGCAATTTCAGGTGTCCACCAGTATACAGATTGCCCTCTGGGATGTTGCGATACGCGAGACATTGAAGCGTTGCAACTACGAATTATACGCTGCATAGTTTCGCTAGCCAGAGTGATAGCATCACTACTGGTTCGTGAAAGTGAGGTCTCATCGAATCTCTCCAAGAATGCCGCGCTATTGAGACTCGCGACGTTCCATTTTCGCGTTCCCCTGGTCCTAGCTGTTGGGATAAGGTTCGCTCTTTCCGCGATTCGGAAACTAATGTAGTGGTGGTCACTTCCATTGTAGTCTTCAAGAACTTTCCATTCCGCTATTTTTCTGGCCAGATTTTCAGTCACCAAAGTGATGTCTGGCGTGGTATACTCGCATCCAGGCCGCCTGAAGGTTGTGCTGCCAGTATTCATCACTATGAGACCCAACCTTGCCGCCATATCCAGAATGCACCTTCCTCGGGTGTTCGTTGTCCGATCGCCCCATTCAACAGCTTTAGCGTTAAAATCGCCGGCCGCTATGAACGGTCCACCAATAGCGAGTACTCTATCCTCGATAAGGCCAATCTTCGTCCTAAATTGCTCCATATCATCACTTGGAGTGAGGTAGCAGCTCATTATGGTTAGGAATCCGGTTCGAAAATACGTATATCCAGAACCGGCTCCGTGTTCCGTAACTGCAAACCTACGGCCGTCAGGTATCCAAAGTGCGGCCGTGCCTGTTTCGTCCTCAAACCAGGAACCCCTGGCATTCCGACCATATTGCTCGCTAATGATGACTGCATCTATTTGTCTTTCGACAGCTATCTGCCCCAGTAGAGCATCTGCTGTCCGGCTTCTATGCAAATTCGCCTGTAACAATCTCATGATCGTCTGGCCGACGGACATTTCCTAGATCCGGGTGAGTGATCTGTTCCGTCCCTTCTAGCATCCGTACAGAGGGCGCATTTTGGGACTGATCTGCATTCTCTCATCTTATGTCCTACCTCTCCGCATTTAATGCACATGTCCCTTCTGTCAGGACCAGAGCAGTTCGCCTGAGAGTGACCTGTTTCGAGGCATCGATAACATCTTCGAATATCCTCACAAACTCGCATCTTCGCTCGTATCCATCCGACCTTTACATGTCCGACCTTGATAAGTCTCGCCGCACTTTCAGCCGACAACGTGACGAAAGCTCGAACTTGCTCCCGCACATTTGGGGCAGTAATTCGCGTTTGCAATTGCTCGCTGGGGCCTGCAATCAGTTTCCGAATTGCCGTTTCTACTTCATCTCTGACTGTAAAAGAATCTAAGTCACGTATCTCAATTGTAGCTTTCTGTTTCAATTCCGCGACAGAGGCTGTTTCTTGTACCGTACTTCTTAGTTGTTGAACAAAATCCGGTTTGACTTTTTCACCTCTGCTGAACTCCAAGAGTATGGCACCATTCAGCGTTCGCCGAACTGCTTTTATCCTGTCAGAGTCTTCGGTCGTTATGTTGCCACGTAAGTTCCTCAAGACGTCGGCATATGAGTGACCTTCTGCAGGCTTAATTACCAGCGCATCTGGTTTTGTTCGCCCCAGTCGGGGTCTATCCATCTTGTCTCGTTTACTTGAAATTCCCCTCGGTTTTTTCTGAGTACGTTTCTTTGTTACTGTTACCCAGTTTTCCTCCTTCCTTTTAGGGGTCTATTTCACCTCATCGCTAGGCTCCTTCGCCCTTGCTCTCTTACTGCTCTCTGCACCCACAGGGCTGGTGGCAGTTCGTTTCGGGTTCGCTGTCGTAGGTGTTGGGACATCTACTAGCTGCTGGGTAGCGGTCTTTTTCCGGAGGTTTGAAGTGGTTCTTTCCTCTTCAGCCGCCTTCCAAGTACGTCTATAACTCAACATAACATCCAGAAGTTCAGCCATTCTGGATATTCCGTTCCTAACGTCAGTACTTGCATTCTTCTGGCGACGCGTAACACGCTGCATCATATCCAGAGTGTCCCTACACTGGGACATAGCATCCTCCTCCATTTTCCTCATCCTACCGATAAGTTCCAACGTAGGAGAGCTTACCGCTGTTGGTGTGCCTCTTTGTTCTAGGCCAGAGCATCCATCAATCGGCGTTCCGCTAACATCATTTTTTGCTCTATCCAGATCATCCTCTTTCCGTAGGACGGTGGCAGCTGACTGTGTAGCCCGCGGTTGCGAAGTGTCCGACTCATTTGATGTATTATCACCCTTTTGTGCCTTGTCTGTGCCTTTCTCACAGGCGACCGCCTTATACGTGGGCAGCTCATAAATGCAACCTCTCCTTGCATCATCTTATCTACTTCCAATATACCTTTATTCATTTTCATCTGGGTTCCATCTTCAAGCCGCTATCTCATATCGATTATGCAGTTATCCTTTAAGACCCCGAGGGTGCCTATGGTATCCAGTGAGGTCCTCGCGAGGGTTGACGCAAAACCTTATGGGTGTTTGCGTTCAGAGCCAGGTCGGACACTAATTAGGAGTCCTCTCAACTAAACCTGCATCACCAACCAAATGGCGACGATAATCGAACGTACTTGAAGCCCTGCCAAGGATTTAACAGAACGGAGGCGTCTGCAACATTAGCCTGAAAGCCATTTCCACCGGATTTCACTCGGTGTACTCAAGTAACAGAATACTGCAGAACGTTAGCCCTATTGCGTCATATCCAAATCGAAGTTACAATCGTAGTCAAGGTCATGCCGAATCATTAATCTTGCCTTCTCACATTAGCAAGTACCCAGCGGTTGCCAGATATCAGTACCCGGGGAGCGCCTGATCTAAGATACGGAGGCTGCGAGCTGCTTGGTATGTCCCGTGTAGATACATACCCGCCCCCCAACATTGAATACATACATGCATATAAGATGCAATCCAAATTTACTATATTGATACATATTTATTTAGACGAAGGCGATAAATTAAAAAAAAAGAATTCGGTCTCTCCAACCAGATGCCTAAACTATGACAATTAAGAAATATATAGCGTTGTCAGCAGCTTACATACCCACCCGTTGGTAGACAATATTAAAACCGAGGCGTTTGTGAATGGTATACGCGACCTTGACATTAAACTTGCGGTATGTTCTACGCAGAAGACAACATTTGCAGAGACCGTGGCCTTCGCACTTGCCCAACAGACCACTCGTACTATCTCTAGACCACAAATAAACAAAGTCCGTAAAATGAAAGTAGTGGAGGAAGATGAATGCCTCTTAACTAAAGTTAAGGAGATGGTGAAGCAAGTTTTAAAAGAAATCGGACTAAAGGCCGAACTTAAATGCTTCAACTGGTGGTCATTTTCAAAGAAACTGTAAAGCGCCACGGAAAAGATCAAGACCGATCATGCCAACAAGACGACATGCCGTTGAAACACATAAGGCTTCTGGTGTTCACAACGTTGTAATGGGTAGATCCAAGAAAAGCCGAGCTGATGCTTTCTCGAGCCGACCTCGTAATTTGGAGCGTAAACATTGTGTGAAGACTGAGAAGAGGGAAACCATCGTTAGTGTCCAGCGAATAGAGATTGAGGCTAATGTAGACTGGTGCGGGCACAAAGAAGTGATCCAATACTGGCGAAGATAAAAGCAGCTAAGGAAGAGGACAGACGACCTACAACAAATGAGATAACTGGAGAAGGTCCTCTTACAAAATCATATATAGCAATATGGGACAGTTTACGGTTGATAAACGGATGCCTATATCGACGTTGGGAAAGTGCTGATGGCAAGATCTTAACCAACCTATTAGTAGTGCCTTCCTCCAAGACAAAAAAGTGTTAAAAGAGTCCCATCTTGGGACGAAAAAGACGCTGGGAAGGCTAAAACGACGTTTCTACTGGGCTGGATGTTATCAAGCAGTGGCGGACTGGATAGTGAACTGTACCTAGTGTATCACAGATAAAAGTCCTGTAAGAAGAGGTCGAGGCCAGCTGCAACAGTACAGCTCGGGCGCACCTTTGGAGAGGATAGCGATGGTCAGTGATAGAATGAAGCTAAGTTTGATCATGCAGCAAACACGGAAGGTTTCTCTGAAGGACAATTGGTACTATGCTACAACCCAAGCATGGGAGCAAAAGAGATTGACAAGAAAGCAAACACAACAACAAATAATTTAGTCGCAAAAGAATTCTACAAAAGGCGAGAACTCGAACTTTCTACTTCGAGAACCATCATCAGACTGAAGACGTTCGCATATAAAAGGGCAATACAAGACAGGACAACAGTAAGAGTGAATTCAGTCAGCTTTGCGTGCAGTTGCGTTTGAAGTAAAAGTCGTTGTTCGAAGACATACATTGTGAACAGTATAGCGAATAATGTATGAATAATATCGAACAAGCAATAGATTGTTGTAGTTACTATTGCATACGTTGGTTAAGTTTAAACAGTGACACACAAGTAGTGTGAATAATAAAGAGAGTTTAATTGAAATAAAACACATATTTGTTTTTACTTGATTTGCAATGAACAAACTCATATATTTAAACGTTTTTAAAAAGGTAAAAACGTAACAATATTATTATATGTATGTATATATTTTGAGTGACGAAGTGGTACGAATGCCCCTTTTTAGTACTTTCAAATATATTAATCGTATATATTTATCTTTTAAATATGTACACAAAAATGATTTTTCTTTAATTATTGTTATTATAATTGCATTGTGCATACAATTTTTTGAGACAAAGTAAGTAAATAATATGAAGCAATATGACGCAAATGCCCTTTAAACCCCATAAATATTAAATAAATATATATTTATAATAAATATTAATTTAGAAGCAAATATAACTTTCCAATTACGGCCTAATTGGTAGTTCTTTACTTTTGCATGACATTAACAACACTCATCACTGTTCTGATCCTGTCCTATATAAATGATTCGAGTCAGTATTACAATCAGACGTCGGCACCAATGTTCCTCAGCTGTTCCGCCCCTTCTGCGGTTTTTTGCACACATAGGACACAATGTTCGTTAAAAAGAGAGTAAAATTGCATTGAGAATCATAAATAGCAATAAGAAATTATCTCCATTTTTAGAAGGATATTTGTCAAGTTAGAAAATTATTTTTATATTATCCACTACATATACATATTACATGCAAATCCTGGTATAACGAATCTCATTTTAACGAAAATCCGATATAACGAACAGCTAAATTTCTAACATTAATTACCTTATATAGCGAACACTTCAAAAATTTTACGTTCGATATAGCGAATGTTAAAAAAAAAAAAATAAATCAAGCAAATAACTTTTTTTCATTGACAATCTTACATAGAGAACATTTTGTTTTCTTAATATTATGAACAGAAAGGTGTAAAGAAAATTAAAACAAAAATAATCGTTAGAGCATAGCTACCTTTTTTCAATGACTACGATTTTGTATGTGCTTTGATCTTTTTTATTGAGTTTTTGAAAGTGCAAGTGTTCACGTGTGTTTATAAAAATGGAAATATTAGATGAGTGTAAAAAGGCACATGCCTTATAATCAAAGCAAATTAACTTAAAGAAATTTCTATAAAATATGGAATACCAAAATCTTCACTCTGTGCTTGTATTTTATGTAGTCAGCAGAACAATATAGATTTTTCAAAGTCATTGGTCTTACGAGAAATCCAGTCCAAAAAATTTACAACTAGGACAAAAACAAACTTTAATAAACGATTTTTTCCAGTATTCCTAAGCTTTACTCTGAGATGTAAAAAATTATAATTTGGAGGAATATGTAAATTATTTTCATGATATCATCATAAAATACCACCTTCATAAAATAAATATTTCTTTTGTTTATATAATTGAAATAAAATGATTTTAAAAAAGTCTCGATATTTCCCGTTAAACCGAGATTTGCCTGTATTTGGTTGCACTTGAATATATTTGGTTACATTTGAAAATATTAGTAACAATTTTCCTCAGGGTTAACACATGCCTCTCACATATACTCAAATTTTTATCATGTTCTCTGTGTGCCGACGTCCGATTATAAGTATTTTTCAAAAGTTTTGAATCTAAATGAGTAGTTTTATGAATTAAACATATTTCGAATTGTATGAGTAGGATGTCAACTTTGCACGCATACTTATTGCAACCTGTATTTATGTATAAATTAACGTTGTCATCTATATTTAAAGTTTCATGAGTGATTATGAGTCGCGAATAAAGGAATCATTGATGATCTCTCCGATATCGATAGATTCTTTTACGATAATGGTTTGAACCTCCGGTAGTTTGTACTAATGGATCCATATTCCGCAACAGACTCGACTGTAGAATCTTTATAAAACAACTGAACCCTTGAAGATTATTGTAGAATTTCATGTTGAAATAATATTTATTAAAAATCCCTCCGTGCAAATTCGATATCAGAGAATTTTGTGTTGATATATACGCATATTTATCGGCATCAAAGTATCCATTAGATCCTTGTAGATGTTGACATGTTGACAACACATATAAGATTACGCAAAAATGCAGGGGGAGATAGTCGGTTACGTTCATTCCTTGGTTTAGGGACATCAAAAGTAACAACAAGGGCGATGCACGGTCTGAAGCAGAAACACGGAAAATTCGACTGGTTTACTACATAACGTGTGCACTCCTCTACAGAAAGACAAACAAATGGCTTTATAAGGATTTCTTTTATTGGTAATTATGAAACATTGTAGAAAGACATACAGATAGGGCTCGCTATATATATACAAATGTAGGGCAGAATTTGTATTAAACCTATCAAGCTCCTGTATAAGAAACACCATATCACTTATGACAATGGATGTTCACGCCAGGAGAACATCCTGCTAACCACAAAATTACAATAATTTTAAATTACAAAATGAAATTTTTTGTTGTCTTAAAATATGTATTTTATATAATGTTACCGTTTTGCATTAAAATCTCAATTTTGGAAAAAAGTGGACTTAGCGTTTTTGCGAATTGTACTAACGATATTTAACATAAAACCACGTAGGCCGATATACAGTACTTGACAAAACAATGGAAACTTTTTCAAAACTTTACTTACAGGTTCTCAGCGGACGAAGAAAATGATAAAATATTTATACAGTAAGGCACTGTAATTAACATTTATGTATTTTTAAAATATTAAAAAATTGCGAAATTTCAAAAAATAAATTAAAACTACAGTTAGTCCCCGACTTACGACTATTCGCACTTACATACATACATAATTGGTCATTACATCCCTTCAGTCAGGATTTTTGACCTAGTTTCTCACACCACTTATGTGTGTTAATCCTAATCCTAATATATATTATAAATCTTTCTGTAAGTCTGTTTTTTTGTTTGTTAGCCAATCACGCCTGGACCGATTTTCTTGAAATTTGGGATATAGATCGGGCTTTTGTCCGTGGAGGTTATATGCTATAAATCTTTTCAAAATTTTGACCAAAAGGGGAGAAAAAATGGGGAAAAATAGTAATAGGTACTTATTTACGATTTAGCTTAGCTTTCCCAAATGTTTTTTGTTTTGTTCGTTAGCCAATCACGCCTGGACCGATTTTCTTGAAATTTGGGATATAGATTGAACTTTTGTCTGTGCAGGCTATATGCTTTAAATCCTTTAAAATTTTGGCTATACGGGGATAAAAATTGGGAGAAATGGGCAAAAAAATAGTAATAGGTACTTTTTTACAATTTAGCTTGGTTAAGTTTCTCTAATAGTTTTTGGAGGCATTCCGTTTCTAAAGTAGAGCCAAAAGGAATCCAAAAAGGGGAAAAGAGACTGATAAACGCGCAAATTATGTGCAGGTTATCCTAATCCTAATATCTTAATACATACATAATTGACCATTACAACGCTTCAGTCAGGATTACGACCTAGCTTCTCACACCACTTATGTTGTGTGCGTTAATTTTATACATGAGCGGTGGGACCTACAGTTTAAAGTCGACTCCGAACGACAGATTTTTGAGAAGCTTTTCATGGCAATTTTTACTCCCTAATTTTTTATCCTAATATATATTATAAATCTTTCTGTAAGTCTGTTTCTTTGTTTGTTAGTCAATCACGCCTGAATGCATGCACCGATTTTCTTGAAATTTGGGATATTGATCGGGCTTTTGTCGGTGCAGGTTATAGGCTATAAATCTTTTCAAAATTTTGACCAAAAGGGGAGAAAAAATGGGACAAATGAGGAAAAAATGGTAAAAGGTTATTTTTAACGATTTATTTTCTAAAGTTGAACCAAAAGTGGTCCAAAAAGGGAGAAAGGGACCGAATTGAGTGCAGGTTATCCTAATCCTAATATATAATATATAATTTATACTAAATCTTTCTGTGAGTCTATTTATAGGCAAAAAATCTTTTCAAAATTTCTACCAAAAGGGGACAAAAAATTTTTTAGCTTGGTTAATTTTCCTAAATACATAGCTATTGGAGGTATTCCGTTTCTAAAGTTGAACCAAAAGGGATCCAAAAAAGGAGAAATGGGTTGAAAAAGACCAAATTGAGTGCAGGTTACCCTATTCCTAAAATCCTAATATAAATTATAAATCCTTCTGAAAGTCTGTTTTTTTGTTAGTCAATCACGGCTGGACCGATTTTCTTGAAATTTGGGATATAGGTCGGACTTTTATCGGTGGAGGTTATAGGCTATAAATCTTTTCAAAATTTTGCCTAAAAGGGAAGAAAAAATGGGACAAAGGAAGAAAAAATGGTAACAGGAAATTTTTTACGACTAAGCTTGGTTAAATTTCCCAAATAGATATTTTAGGTATTCCGTTTCTAAAGTTGGACCTGAACGGGTCCAAAAAGGGAGAAAGGGGCCAAAAACGGGAAAATTGAGTGCATAGCATATAAATCGAGCTTTTGTTGGAGCAGATTATAGGCTATAAATCTTTTCAAAATTTTGACCAAAAGGGGAGAAGAAATGGGACGAAGGCTGAAAAATTGGTAATAGGTATTTTTTACGCTTTAGCTTGCTTAAGTTTTCCAAATAGCTATTCGAGGAGGTGTTCCGTTTATAAAGTTGGACCAAAAGGGGCCCAAAAAGGGAAAAGGGGTGTTATCGGTTGGTTATAGGCTATAAATCTTTCAAAAATTTTGAACCAAAGGGAAATAAATGGGACAAAAGGCAAAAATTAGTATTTTATGCATAAATGATGTATTTGATTTGTTTTAAAGGTATTTTTTACGATTTCGCTTGGTTATGTTTCGCAAATAGCTATTGGAAGTGTTTCGTTTCTAAAGTTGGACCAAAAGGGGCCCAAAAATATGGAAAGGGGCGGAAAACGGGCATATTTCATGCATTTATATTTAGGACTTAGAGTATTCAAAAAAATCTGGGTTGTTTGATAAACTGGTTTTCGAATAATTTGAAAATTGCATTTTGTAAGAAGCCGGTTTCGAAATCGGATTTTAATTTATTGTTATTTTTATAACTCGCGCAACGCCGGGTACAACCTGCTAGTTTCAATATATTTATTTCAGTGAAGGCATTTCCAAACCACAACTCTCTCACATTTAACTCAAACAGTCGCATAGCATTATTCTAGTGGCGGCGGCTGATGCAAACTACAAATTTATTCTTGTCGATATTGGAGCACTAGGCCACAACAGCGATGGAGGAGTTTTTAGGAATTCTATGTTTGGCAAAGCAATTTTAGATAATGCAGAGGAATTGCAACTTCCCCCTCCAAAATATTTACACGGTACAAATGAATTGGCGCCGTTTGTATTTGTTGGTGCGCAGCTTTTCCACTGAGAACGAACTTGATGCGATCCTATCCCGGACGCAACAGCGGAAACTTACCACTTGAGCAAAACAATTTTAATACAGGACTATCTAGAGCTAGGCGAGTGATGGAAAATGCATTTGGCATAGTAGCAAGTCGTTTTCGTGGATACAGAAAGCCTATAATTGGCAGTCAAGAGACGGCAATTAATATTGTTAAACCAACGGTTTACTTGCATAATTTCCTGCGTGATAGGGCGTCTTCAAAATACATTCAAGCCGAATTTCACGACAGAGAAACCAGTGAAGGGCTTGTCATTTTAGGACAGTGGCGAGAGGATAATCAGGGACTGCGATCAATCCATCGAACAGATTCAAACCGTGCATCCAACGACGCCATTGCTGTTAGAAACATTTACATACGTAAAGTTCTTTACACAAATGCATTAGACGTGTTCACGATAAAAAAAGTAACAAACTAAAAAACTATTTTTTTTTATATGTATATTAATTAAGTATTATAACACTTCGTAATTAAGTTTTTAAATTTTTTTTACTTATTAACAATATATAAATAGCATAGCAAAAATAAATACTTTAAATAAACTAAAATAACATAAATAATTTAAAACACTTTATCCTTAATTTTCAACGACCAAAGACATTAATTTTAATTTTAGTGCACCTTTGCGATCCTCAAAAACCTTTACAAATTCATCAAGTGCTGAAAAAAATGGGTCCCTCCTTGAAACGGAAGCTTGCAATACAGCTGTTGTAAGGTTATTTAAAAATTTAATTGACTCTTTTTATTCATTTTCAGCCTTATCTAACTTCATCCTTATTTTTTTTGGTGGGAACACTTTTTGGTTAAAGAAGTCGAAGTTGCTGGCTCACAAAAATCAGACGACAATTCAGTTATATCTGGATCACAGGTCATTTTATCAAATAAACTTTGAAAACTCTCAGTATTTGGACTACAATAGTTTGTCGCAGTTGGCATAGAAGATGTATAATTAAGATGGGCATCTTCACTTCATATTCAATATATTTACTCTTTATCTTCGTTGAAGTTAAGGAAATAATCCATCTCCGTTAGCAACAGCTTGGAGAATCCTTTTATTTCCAGACGTTCACTGCCACTTTTTCCTTGACCTTTGTTTACTGCCGTTTTATGGTGTCTTCGCAAACTTTTCCACTGCGATTGACATTCATTTCCTTTGATAAAAGGAAGGAGTTTTAGTTTCTCTTTATTAATTACAAAAAAACGTAACAGAATATTCAATATAAGACATAAATCTCTGGGTGACAAGCAATAGATTTCGCGTTAATACTATTTAGATTAATATGTTAGAAAATTTTTTTTTTAAGGTAAGATAATAAGATGTTATAAAAATAAATGAACTTACTGATAATTCCAACAGCTTCTGCTACTTCCGACCAAACATTTTGTTTGACATGGTTGTTCTTATAAGAGCTGTTGCTCAAATTATATAAGCCCTTCCTGGCTTTTTTATTTCCCAAATTAACTTTACTGCAACAGGTTCTGACAACTCCATGTTAAATTTTTATCTAAAGGACAAATAAAGCGTAGAAATTATATAGTAAATTGCTTTAATACTACAACTTACCTAATGTAATATTTATCAATTTTATCTCTTCTCAAATTTTTTATATTTGGCGCCAAAATTTCTTATATGTTTTTTCTTATTTGGTTTTTGTTTACATTTTTTAGTTTACCATACTGAATTTTTGATACAAATGCCAAACAATATGGCATCTCTCTTGTACAAATTTCATATGGTGTGGCAACCTTTTCTAAAATGTTTCGGACCAAATTTAAAATTAAATTAATTCGAACCGAGATTGGTTCGTTCAAAATAATTTTTCTCGTTCTCTTAGAGAAACGTCAAACTAACCTATGGGTGAAACCGCCTTAAATTTTAACACAAATTTGTTTCATTGCAATCTACGAGCTCAGATTTTAAACGTTTTAAAATTGTAACAATATCATACAATAGAACAAAAACAATACAATCCCAAACTTGTATACATACAACACCATTCATTTAACTGAATACTTTCCAATAAGGTCTCTACTAAATAAACAAGATACAAATGAGCGATCAAAATGAAACATAAATGCAAAACTAAAATAAAAATAAATAAAAACAAGAACAGGAAAATACCGTACAGTAATATACAAGACAAAACAAAATCGAAAATAAAAAACATGTTCTTTTCCCGCCTAATGTGAGACATCTGTTTCAAGCAAGTTGTACTTAACTCTTCGCAGTGGATGTGCTTTTAACCAGTGCTTTTCGCATTCAATTGAATCCAATATACACTGGAAGAAATATAATATGCAATATGCTCGGACAAATGTGTCAATTCAAGTTAAGAAGTTAATCTGAATTTAATACAATGAAAACACTTCACTCTCGGAAAATATAGACCCCGGGAATACTTCTACAGATCTACCACAAACAAGGAAAGTAGTAAATACACAAAAAATGGCGTGTTTAACCAATATCGAATCTGAACTCTCATCCAATATTGAATAGCATTTTAAATTCATGCAAATGATTGATAAATTAGGTGATCAACTACAATCCGCCATTGAGAGTATGTTTCAAAAGTATGAGAAACGATTTTTAAGCGCGATGTGATGGGTTGAATACTTTGAAAGCCAATTTGGATAATTTAACTGAACGGTTAGCCAGACTAGAATTTTTTGTTAAATACATAAAAAAATAATAACTCTGAGAAAGTCGAATAAATTAATCCATTTAAAGAATGTTGCTAGAAAGTACAACGTCTCAGTCGTTGCTAATAATCTCCGAATTGTTGGTGTTTTGCAACTGCCAATATTAGTCTTCCGGAACCTAATAGTGCTTTCCGAGTGAGTAATTGAAAAGGCAGAACCTCTGGCGATAATAAAACTAAGTCGAACCCATTAATTATTATTAAATTTAAAACGCCATATGAGCGAAATTCTCGTTGTCAGGTCATTTTAATTAATTTTCAGTGTTGCCACCTATCGGATATTGGTTATACCAACTTAGAAATCTTCATCGGCTCATGCGCAACAACTTTGCTAAAGATCATAACATAATCAAATGCACAGTTTAAGATTTAATTCAGTTTAAGTAATTTTCAGTGGCGCCACCTATCGGATATTGGTCATACCAACTTAGACATCTTCATCGGCTCATGCGCAACAACTAAACATCATAACATGATCAAATGCATAGTTTACGGTTCAATAAGGTATATATAGATGTGACACGACCACTATAGGTAATCCCCCCATTTTATTCCTATATACGTCAAAGTCGTCCATACAAAATTTGGGGACTCTAGCTGAGATATGTTTATGAGATATGCGATATTAAATACTTAATGGGTATGTGGGCGTGGCACCTCGCCTACTTGAAATTTTAAAATAAAAAATAGCCTATAGTTCCTTCCAAACATACCGGAAGGTACTATTAAAATTTCAAGAGAATCGATCCGGGCGTTTAGCCGTCAATAAACTTCAAACAAACAAATAAACACACAGTCATTTTTATATAATAGATAATCACTTAAAAATTTGTCAGCTACTGTTGATAGTTAATCTTAAGAAAATTCCAAAACTGAATACAAAGATTAGAGTTAAATTAATTATTAATATGGAACTCAAAAATAAAGCCATGGTTCTACAGAGAACTTAGAACTTCGATTAATGACTGAAATGAAGTATATGTTTGAAGAGGTACAGAGCTCCGAACGTTGAGGAAATTTTTAAAAATTGCAGACACAATTATGAAATAAGAACTGCCAAGTGCAAATTCTATGAAGACAAATTTTCAACCGCCTTGCCATGCCAGGGGAAATGGAAGGATATTAGGGTAATGGGTATTTTGGTTTAGAATAATATGACTGATTATGATACAGATGTAAACCTAAATCTGATATTAATTGCTACAACTCCACGGATCTTCTGAATTGAATAACAATGACTTTCAATTTTTGAATATCACTCTTTTGGACTTTCGTAAATCATTTTGCAATATTAAATCTAAAGCAACTGACTATGATGTAATAATACATGCGTTATTCTTTAATATTATCATTGACTACATTCTTATATACAGTAGCGAGCACAAAAAATGCAACGTTGGGTAAAATTATCTTTAAGTGCGATAATTTAAAAAAAAAATGGTGACCAGTTCAAAATATTTCTTTGGGTTATTAATCCCTACAGTTATAGATACCTATTATCAATAACATTATGTAAATATTTTTAATTAATGATATATTATTTTGTCATTCATTAAAAAGAGTGCGAATTTCATGGGAGCAATAAAAATGCAACAGCAAAAATTTTAATGTGTTTATTTAAATTAAATAGTAATTCTTACAAAAAAATCTTAAAATTAATATTTAGGGGCGTAGCTAAGCGACTTGAGTGCTTTGGATCGTTATCCTGTTGGAATATGCTACCAGGAGGCATTTTTTCCCGCAGATGAGGAAGCATGTGTTCTCCAAGGATTTCACAGTACTTCTTGGCGTCCATTTTTCCTTCGATTTGAGTTAAGGGACCTACCCCATCACGGGAAAACGCACCTGTAAATACGTGACGTAAAATCAATAATTTTTTTTAAACATATCGTTCCTTACCCCACACCATTATTGATCCACCGCCATGTTTTACGGTTGGAAGTTGATATCTTGGAGAATATCTCTGTCCAGGCGGTGTTCGAACAAAATTTATCCCATCGGAGCCAAACAAATTAAATTTGCTTTCATCGCTCCACAAGACTTTAGCTCATTGTTCATTTGACCAATCGTTGTTACGTTTTGCAAATTCCAGGCGCTTCTTTTTATTGATTGCACTGATGAGAGGTTTCTTTGCGGGTCGTCTCGCATGAAAATTAGCCTCTTTCAACCTACGGCGAACAGTGTGAACGCCTATAGTGACTCCCATTTGCTCATTTGCTAAATTAGCAACGTCCACGGTCTTTCGTGGATCTTTTTTTACCAGTGCAATCATCTGGCGGTCTTGGCGAGAGGTAGTTTTTCGAGGATTACCAAGGAAAATCGAGATTTAATCCGACATACGGTTGATTGATTTACACCAAAGAGATGTCCAACTTCACGCATGGATTTTCCTTCTTCTAAGGCTTTAATGATTGCAGTTTTGCTGTCAGCTGAGAGCTGCTTCTATTACAAAACACATGTTGTATAACTTATTTAAGAAATTTTCAATTATAATTAAATAAATAACTTACTTTAACTATTTTTTTATTATGTTGCATTTTTTTTGCTCGCTAAAAATTTGCACTTTTTTCACTAATTCAAAAATATTTAACTTTTCAAAGCAGAATTTGGAATAAACTGTGGTTACTTTGAAAACTTATAATTGAAAGAATTAACAGCAAAAGAAAATAGATAAATTAGTTACCGTTATTTTGAAACAGATCTTATTAAATATCATATGGCACAGTGTTGCATTTTTTGTGCTCGCTACTGTACATATGGTGAAGTTCGTGTCTTCCGTTTGGATGAAATTTGCGCCAAGGTTAGCACTATTGGTTAAGAACTGCCGGAGTTAAAGAGGGTCAAAATTGTACATTTTGGTCATACAGGTTTTTTTTTTAAATGTGTGTAACTTTTCACCTACTGGTCCTAGGAAAAACTTTCCAAATAATATTAGATAGCTATTTCTTCAGTCTTTCAAAAAATAATTCTTTTACTTTTCAAAAAATTCAAATTTTTTTTTTGAAAATGGGCCTTTTTCTTTTTTGCTCAAAAGAAAGCTTATACAATTTCCTTTAAGGCATTTATAATCGCTTAATGGAATGCGGGATATATATATCAAAAAAAATATTTTTTAATTCAAGAATAAGATTTTTCAATATTATTTAAATATTTACATTACGAAATAACAATAATAATAAAGTTAATATATACATTTTGAAATTGCCAATCTATCGTCCTTATTATTTATTGCCTTCATTTTCTGCTTCTCTTCTGCCAATCCTTACTTGAAGTTATTAGGTTCAGCTGCTGATTTCTCTGCTACTTTCTTTTTTGGCTTTGGAAAGAAATCGCATTGGTTAGATGCAAAAAACTTTTTCAACTGGACTCTTCCATCAATTGAGATGTACCATCAATTGTTACAGCAGCTTCGAATCTACTCTTCAATGTTTTTAATGTTTCCTCATGATCATCTTTGCTAGTAGGAACTATTTCAAGTTCTTTGCTCATCGGAATAAAGCGTTCGCATCTAAGATGCGATTCTGATGAGAGCACTGCAGGCATTTCTTTTGAGATTTGTTCCTATGCCATCACATGCTCCTTTGCCATGTGCATTTGGATGAAAACGCCATTCAACTGGAATTCCAAAATCTTTTTCATGGGCTATAAGATTTGCGAAGCTATTTTTAATATTTAAAATGTTGATGAGCTCCATACGAAACGTAGTAAATCTTCTGCACTATAAATTTAGACTTTAAATAATTTAGAACTATCTTCTGGTATTAATAAACTGCAGCGGTATCATGTTTTAAATCATCGGATATGATTGCCATAATTTTGTGTTCCAAATAAACACGGGCAGTGATCACCAGTGCATATCGTACACTTCAAGGAATAGAGTAGAGGAGGACAATTACAACACCAACAGTCGAAGATGGGATGCACGGAAATTGAATGCGAATCGGCTAATCTTGGATGTGGACAGATAGTGTTGCAGAGTTGAACATACCGGATTAAAACCCGGTAAGGCACCGGGGTCCGATGGTCAAAGACCGCAACTCCTACTGGGAATGTACAACGCGTGCCTAAGAGAGTGTATTTTCCCCGAAATATGGAAGAAACAACGGCTGTTCTTAATAAGCAAGGGAAAGGGCGATCCGGAGGACCCATCCGCGTACAGGTCATTATGCATGCTGGATACGTCAAGAAAACTGCTCGAGAGGCTTTTGAAGCTACGGCTTGCTGGTTTTCGACCCGGTCGGTCTACAATTGATGCCTTGAGAGTGTGGGAATCGCTCTTCGAGGTCCGTGCTACTGCTTTTTCGACTGTATACATTAAAATCGCGTTAAACAGTCTTAGACGGAACGATGTATTGAATGCTTTGGAATACAATTTCTACCTATGGAACGTTAATTACGGTTTCTAAGAGAGGATATACCAGATGACACTTTTTTGGTTGGATACGCAGATGACATTGCAGCCCTTATCACGGCCAGGAATACTGAGGAGGCGCAGCGAAAACTGAGACGTGTCGTGGTAAGAACGAAAACATGATTGGATTCCCACGGCCTAGACCTGGCCACACATAAAACGGAATTACTGCTGATCACTAGTCGTCGTATCCCCTTGCAGGTGGACATAATTATTGGAAACGAGGTAATTAAGACCAAGAGCTCGGTAAGAGACCTGGGATTAAGGCTGGATTCCAGACCCATATTTTCGTATCAGATTCAGTACTCGGCTGACAAAGCCCGGAAAATCGTTGGACAGCTCAGCAGATTAATGGCAAATATTGGAGGCTTGCTATCGGCGGGACTCCTGATAGAAGTTGAAAGCAGCATTATGCTCTATGGGTCCGAAATTTTGCCGAAACGCTAGATGTTAAGAAGCGATCGGTACAGAGAACGGCTGCACTGCGCATCGCATCGGCATATCGTATAGTGTCCGCCCCAGCCGTACTTATGATAGCAGGTACAATCCATGTGGATCTGATGGCAGTAGAGCGGATGGAGATTTATAAAGCGAAATCGGCTGGAAATCACATAACCGGCCACTTCAGGGAAAACACTATTTCATGAGGAAGGTGGATGGCGAGACTTATCCCAGACATAGAGCCATGGATTGGTCGGAAATTTTGAGAGTAAAATTTCTACGTTGCGCAGATGCTATCGGGTCAGGGATATTTTAGGAAATATCTGCACAGAATGGGCAGAACCGACTCCCCTTACTGTCTTTACAAGGAAGGGGAAGTAATTGATGATGCGGAACACACTGTGTTCGAATGTGCACGCTGACAGAGCTATCGCTCTGTACTGTTGTCAACGATTGGAATAATCACTACCGCTAACATTGTCGGAGTTATGATGGCGAGTAGAGAGAAGTGGGCCTCTGTGGAGGGCATCCTGAGACTGAAGATGAGAGTTCTGGAGGTTGCAGAACATGTAGGCACGTTGGCATAGAAGACACTAGCTCATGTGTCAGACGAGATCCCAGTCGGGAACCTGGACGAAAGGAATAGTGGAGACATTTAGAAGTCTCCTCAAACTTCAATACGCAATCCGGACGTGGATATGAGTATGAAGGTGGTCAAGGTCAGGTGATACCACCGTAATTCCGGAGTGGCACAACGTTCCACGGGACGAGAGCAGGATTTATTGTGTGAGGGCCCCGCACACGGAGGACGTGACGACTTCCACTATGGTGAGTTTAGGAACATTTGCCCCTCCTCGATGTAAAAAAAAAACATGCTTTTATATCACTTATCGATGGAAGACTCCAGTTGGAAAAGTTTTCTGCATCTACTCAATGCGATTTCTTTCCACAGCCAAAAAAGAACTCAGCAGCTGAACCTAGTAACTTAACAAAAAAAAAAAAAAAGGCAGAAAATGAAGGCAATAAATATGAAGGACGAATGATTGGCAATTTCAAAAATTATATATAAATTTTTTATTATTATTGTTATTTCGTATTATAAGTAATAAATAAAATATTGAAATAATATTGAAAATCTTATTCTTGAATTAAAAAATAATTTTTTTGATAGATATTCTGCATCCCATTAAGCGATTATAAAGGCCTTAAAGGAAATTGTATATGCTTTCGAAAAAAATATTAAAAAATTTCTTTTGTAAAGATTGAAGATTTTTGCTAGGACCAATAGGTGAAAAGTTACACACATTTTAAAAAAACCAAAATGCCCAACTTTGACTCGCTCTAAGTCCGGCAGTCCTTGACTGAGAGCTGAAAATTTGTGTCTGCCTTACTATCCAATAGTACTAACCTTGGTCCAAATTTCATCCAATTCGAAAACATCGATTTTAAAAATTGGGCCACTTGACACGAAATTGAATTTCCTTCAATGTAGAAGCACACGTAAATTATTTTCATGTTCAAACCTGATAAAAGTTAGAGACCAATTGCGATGCTTCCATACTTGTTTAAGGTTTTTGAACTTGATTACATCAGTAAGCATTTGCATGATAACCCATTAATTACCAAAGGACAATCTGATTTCAGGCATAAAGACAGCTGCTTTACTTCTTTATTGGATGTCGAAAGCCTTCGATACAGTTGAGCAAGACATTCTTTGTCACAAGGAGTAAAACTATTAAGTACATATTTGTGTAAGAGAAGTCTGACAGTAATGTGGAATTCAAATGTACGTCCATGACGTCCAACTCTACATTAAGTCCATCTCTATTTTTAAAACTTACATCGACAATCGTATATGGAAAGTGAACCGTAACCTTGACAATATTTTTTAATGGGCTACTGTAAATGGTTTTAGCTTGAACGTGAATAAATGAAATTGTGAAATTTGGCTTTTTGTCAAATCTGCTGCTACCACGTACCAAGAACTTAGTTATTATTTTTAATAGTCAATTTTCCTGGAGGAAACAATGTTAATGCAATTTGTGGGAAAACGTATGATATTCTGAGGAATATCTATAGGACTCAATCCTGTGCACCTTTTAATATATGTAAGCTCTTTGCGGGTCTTGACTCTGTTAGAAAAAATAAACTTAACGTAAAATTTATCCAATAGTTCTATTCGACCTTTTTGATTATAATTAAATAAAAAGATTAAAGAGATAAAAAGATAAAAGTGGAAATAACAGTAGCTCTCACTTTTCCTACAAAATCTAAAAGATCGAAGGACTCAAAAGGCCTACAAAAGGAATTAATAGGGTAACTGATTCAGGTACTCAACTGCTAAAGAAATAGATTTATTTACATCAGGAGGTGGTTTAGGTGAATATTTACCAGCTCCATACAGCCATCATGAAACTATTTTGCCAACAAATGCTGTTGGGTTTTTCTACGGCAGTCGCCGTGGCTTAGTAGGTAGTGTGCTGGCTTATTAGACGTAAAGCCAGGGCTCGAGTCCCAGGCCAGACATCAAAAAAGTATTTTTTCGGCGATTTCCTTTCAGCAGATTTCTGGCAAATACTCTGAAAGTAAATAAAACTGCCATGAAAAGTTTCTCAAAAATCTGCCGTTCGGAGTTGACTTTAAACTGTAGGTCCCGCCACTTATATATAAAAATTAACACACACAACATAAGTAGTGTGAGAAACTGCGGGCTTCTTGGGGACGATTGCTGTAGACTGTCTAATGGTGAAGGTATGGCACTGGCAATTTTATAGTCACCTAGCAGCAACTCGTTTCGTTGCCATTCGCATCTTCCCTCTTTCCCTCTTTTCACATTTCCTAAACCTGCACAATACACTACATGAGTAGGGGCCATCCCCTGAGTGCTGGTTTTATAAAAAAAAAAAAATTAACACACATCATAAGTAGCGTGAGAAACTTTTTTACCTTTGGTTTTGCTTTTTTTATATTCTATTTTTAATGACATATAATTGGAATACAAACGATTTTGTTAACAAAATATATTTTTTTGTTTTTATTATTAAGGGATTGCAAAATCCCGAATCCGGAGATTTTTAAAAATCAGTCCCGCTTGGCATCCCTAGTACTCATTAATGTGAAAAAATCAAGTTGTCGTTTTTTGGCTAGTTTTATGAAAATTGTAGCGGCAGTCAACGTGTTAACTAACATAATTTTTATGAAATTTTTATATACATACGTACACCCAAATCTTTTTTACACGGTTTCTTTTTACACGGATTTGAAGCAACACGGTTGAAAGAAAAAATTTTTTGTAATAAATGTTTAACCTAGTACGGTTTGAAAATCAATGTTCGACAGTTCAAGACTCTATTACCGGACGAACGTCACAATAAATAATTTGGATAATTTGATGGATATCTCCAGTGATGATACCGACTTTAATCTAGTTCGTCGCAAACAATTGCGCTTGTTATCAAGTAGGGACGAAAAATTATGTAGCTATGTAAATATTTTTTTTTAATTTCTATTCTAATTTTTCTGTTCTTAATTTGGGTGTATATACACACGTACTATATATACAGTAGAGCCAGTCACCAAAAAAAGTGCTCGATGTACCCTCCTAAAAATGAACCTTAGCATTTTTTAAGACAACATTTAAAAGATTTGGGCTCCAGCTTCGACCTCTCGTGAGCTGGACCATTTTGAAGGTGAGTACGGGTCTCAGCTTTTTTTGAAATTCGCACAAGTTCACGTTTTGTAGTGGTTGTAGTTTGTAGTTTTGTAAATATAAACAATAAAATTTTATAATTTTTTTTAATTTGGTAAACAAATATGCCGCCAAAAAGTCGTGGATCATTTCTTTTTCCTTTATTTAGTCCTATTTAAATCCATAGATGTTCTAGAAACTAAATCCGCTATCAAATTAGAGTTACCACAAAATTGCATTTTTAGATATTCCAGAGCACCATGTAAAAGGCATCTAATTTGCAAAAATCTAAATTATTTGCTTATAAAGATGATGTATCTGGCAAAATAAAAAAATTTGATACCCAACTGCCCTTTTTACAACGAAGAGCTGCCACTCCAGTGCATTTTTTTCAAATCGGTAACTTGCGCGAATTTCAAAAAAAGCTGAGACTCGTATTTAATTAAATCGACTATAGATTAAAATATGTTAATTTGACATTTTTATTACAAACAACTCCGAACAAAAAATTCAAAAACCGTTATTTTTTGCAGAATATCCTTAAAAAATTACGAGGACTATCGTCCGTGGACAAATTGTATACACTGTTGGACGCGACTTAAAAAAACATTTCTTATGATATAGATATTGTATATGTTGGTAGAGAAACAGATCCTCAAATTATCAAAATATTCAAAAATAGACTCTTTTTCAAATGGTCCAGCTCACGAGAGGTCGAAGCTGGAGCCGAAATATTTTAAATGTCATCATAAAAAATACCAATGTTCGTTTTAAGTACACTTTGTACGAATTTCGCTTCCATACAACTTGAGTCGTTCTAATATACAGTATATAATTAAAGCATTATATCATTGATTACACAGTACTATTAAATAAGTTTATATGCTTTCAATTATATATTATATTGGGTGAAATAAATAAAATATTTCAATAACATGCATGTTTATAAAATCTTAGATTATGATTGTTAGATTTAATTTCTCAACGTTGAGAACTATAAAAAAGTTGTCAAGGGAAAAAATTTGAAAGTTTTACAGGAAACATATTCCACTTACAAAATTTTTTTTTATATAAAATTACTATTTTTGAAGCTATGAGGCAAGAGACTGCGGCATATCTTAGTTCTCACCGACAGATCTGAAAATTAGAAAGAGTCATTATTTTTGTTTTATTATTGAAATTCAACAAACTGGAGTGAAACTGGAAAAAATCTAAAATCTCCTTCAGTATGTCGAATAAAATAATACAAAACAAAGTTTTAAAATTAACATATCAAAACACAAAAATACAATATGTGCTATAATCAAATGATACAAAATAAAGTGCCATTATTACAACTTGCCGTTAAAGTTAGATTTTGTACTAGTTAACTTTAGTTGAAGTCATCTTTAACTTCTAACTCAACATCTTTTCGTTACAAATTAGAGCAGTGCCGGAGCAATGTTGACAAGATTGCTCAATTAAACAAGATTCTTTTAAATGCGGTAGCAACGACGGGCTTCTTTTTCTTTTGTTGTGAATGCTTATTTTGTTTATATTTGAAGTTGATATATTGAAAATCCTAATCCTAATATCCTCATATATATTATAAATCTTTTTGAAAGTCTGTTTTTTTGTTTGTTAGCCAATCACGCTTGAATGCCTAGACCGATTTTCTCGAAATTTGGGATATAGATCAGACTTTTGTCCGTGGAGGTTATAGGCAATAAATCCTTTCAATATTTTGACCAAAAGGGGAGAAAAAAATGGTAAAATGGGGAAAAAATTGTAATAGGTAATTTTTTACGATTTAGCTAGGTTAAGTGTCGCAAATGTTTGTTGGTTTGTTTGTTAGCCAATCACGCCTGAACACCTGGAGGGATTTTCTTGAAAATTGGGATATAGGTCGGACTTTTGTCGGTGCAGGTTACAGGCTATAAATCTTTTTAAAATTATGACCAAAAGGGGAGAGAAAATGGGACAAATGGGAAAAAATTGGGAAAATTTTATACGATTTAGTAGAACCAAAATAGGTTCAAAAAGGGAAACGGGCTAAAAACGGGCAAATTGAGTGCAGGTTATCCTAATCCTAATATTCTAATATCCTAATATATATTATAAATCTGTCTGTAAGTCTGTTTTTTTGTTTGTTTGTTAGCCAATCACGTTTGAACATCTAGACTGATTTTCTTGAAATTTGGGATACAGATCGAGGTTTTGTCGGTGCAGGTTATAGGCTATAAATGTTTTCAAAATTATGACCAAAACGGGAGACAAAATGGGACAAAGGGAGAAAAAATGGGCAAAAATTAATACCTTAATGCATAAATGCTGTAATTTATGTGTTTTAAAGATATTTTTTTACGATTTAGTATGGTTAAGTTTCCCAAATAGCTATTGGAGGTGTTGTTTAAAAAGTTGGACCAAAAGGGGTCGACAAAGGGGAAAAGGGGCGAAAAACGCGCAAACTGCATGCATTTACATTTAGGACTTAGGAGTATTCAAAAAACTGAGTTGTTTGATAAACCGGTTGCCGATTAATTTGAAAAATTGCCTTTTTTAAGAAGCCGGTTTCGAAACAGGATTTTTATTTATTGTTATTTTTATAACCCGCGCAACGCCGGGTACAATCTGCTAGTATATTATAAATCTTTCTGTAAGTCTGTTTTTTTGTTTGTTTGTTAGCCAATCACGCTTGAACATCTAGACCGATTTTCTTGAAATTTGGGATACAGATCGAGGTTTTGTCGGTGCAGGTTATAGGCTATTTTCAAAATTTCGACCAAAACGGGCGAAAAAATGGGACAAAGAGAGAAAAATGGGCAAAAATTAATACTTTTTAAGCATAAATTCTGTATTCTGTATTTTTACGATTTAGCTTGGTTTAGTTTCCCAAAAAGCTATTGGAGGTATTCTGTTTAAAATGTTGTATATTTAGGACTTAGAGTATTCAAAAAAAACTGAGTTGTTTCCATTTTTTAAGAAGCCGGTTTCGAAACCGGATTTTTATTTATTGTTATTTTTATAACCCGCGCAACGCCGGGTACAATCTGCTAGTATATATTATAAATCTTTCTGTATGTCTGTTTTTTTTTTTTTTGTTTGTTTGTTAGCCAATCACGCCTGGACCGATTTTCTTGAAATTTTGTATATAGGTCGGGCTTTTGTCGGTGCTGGTTATAGGCTATAAATTTTTTTAAAATTTGGACCAAAAGCGTAGAAAAATTGGATGAATGGGGAAAAAATAGTAATAGGTAATTTTATACGATTTAGCTTGGTTAAGTTTCCCAAATAGCTATTGGAGGTATTCCGTTTCTAAGGTCAACCAAAATGGGTTCAGAAAGGGGGAAAGGGGCGAAAAAATATAATAATTTTAATTAAATTTTGAAATTAAGAATGGGCAAACTTGAAAAATAAAAAAAATCATGTTTTCCAAGGTCACCCTATCACAACTCATAACAAAATGTTTATATACACCGTTGAAAAAGCTAATCACTTCTCTTCTTCCCTTTCTAAAAAACTTTAAATTTTTAAAATAGGTTGGAACATATTTGCCTAATCAATCATTTTATGTAAAAAAAAAAGTTTATGTCATATAAAACAAGTTTGGAGGGTTCAAGAAATATAAAAAAATTTATTTTTGAGTTCTACTCAACTAACTGCACAACTTAGACTAGGTACTTACTCGGGTGTATTTAATGTTTTGTATTTTGTCACACAGTGTAATTGTAAAGAAATAAAATTATTATTAAATTATTAAATATTATTTATATAAATTTATATTTTAAATGTATTATAGTTTGAGTACTTTGCATAGTACTTGAAGTCTTAAGTTTGTTGTAGAGAAGGGAAAAACGAGCGGGGGATATTCAACCTCTGATGTACTCACAAGATTGCTTTGCTCTTCCTTCGTCATTTACGCAATTTTCACAATTCTTTGCGAAATATGTACATATTAGAGGTGTGCAAAAGACATTCTGCTAGCTAGTGAAGTAACGGAACTATGCTTTGTGTTGTAAGAGCATATTTTACTACTGAAGCTACATTTTCAGTACTGCCATATGAATATCAGTAGTGTAAAAAAAGTAGTAATCTAAAAAAAAGGTTTTTCCTCGGAAATAAAAAGTTTAAAAAAGTTACTGGCAATGCTGGCGTCGACGAAGATGTTCGGTTGCCGGGAGCAAAAAGAGAAATGCAACTCTCTTTTATACTGTTGTACAATGGTTTACCAGCACATTTGTTTTTTGTACTCTATCTTTGGTTCAGACTTATTTATATTTGCAGCTACAATTAATATTCGGTCTTGAGAAAAATGCAACAGTGTGCAATTTTATATGTCTTGTGCACACCTCTAGTACATATCTACTTTGAACATGCAAAAGGCGTCTTACAATGAAATACTTTTTATAAGATAAAGAAGGACAGATGTATGCATATCTATTGATAGGTACTTGTATTCCATACTAAAATCGTATAACAATCATTTATCTTGCTATAAACAACAAAGCAAATAAATAAATCTATCATGCTATAAAAAATATGCCATGTACAGTACGTAACGAAAATTGTGTAACAAAAAAAAACTAGAATTTTATTATTAAAAAAAAATATTGTTATAGGTGATTTAAGCAAAATACACACTTTCATAAGACTCTCGAGTTGTTTGATAATGCCAACTAGTAGAACCCAAGTATATTGTGTCCATTTAAGCGAATTCCAATTTAACCTAAATTAACCCCACCAATACGGGAAGAAATTGTAGTTGGAAAAGATCGTCGTATATTCAAAGAAATATCGTATAATAAATGTTTTAAAATTCATACTTGCACTAGGTTATGAGAACCATTAGAGATTCAAACAACGGGTGATTTTTTAGCTATTATCTTTCTGGCAATACTGGCTTAAACAACTCACTCACGTTTCGTGTTTTGTTTCACTGTCATCTTCCGTTTGGTCTATAACTTAACCATGAATCGTCTTACAAACGAACAACGCTTGCAAATCATTGAATTTTATTATCAAAATGCGTGCTCTGTTAAGAAAGTTCACCGCGCGCTTCTCCTATTTTATGGTCAGTTTAATCGCCCCACTGAAGCGGCTATTCGGGCTATTGTGTATAAATTTCGCACCAAATTTACATTGTTAGACATTAAATCACCAACATAATTACGTAGAGTGCAACCTGAAGAAAATATCGCAGCTGTATCGACCAATGTTAATGATGACGATCAATTATCAATTCGTCGCCGTTCGCAGCGATTAGGCCTCAGTTACTCATCAACGCGGAAAACTTTACGGTTTATGGGCTGGTGGCGGTCATTGGATCGTACTTCTTCAAAGATGCTGCGAATCGTAACGTAACTGTGAATGGTGAGCGCTACCATGAGACGATACCCAACTTTTTTTTTTGCCTCAAATACAAGACCTTGACTTGCATGACATGTCGTTTCAATAAGACGGTGCCACATGCCATACAGCACGAGTAACAATGGACTTATTGAGAGGCGAGTTCGGTGAACATTTTATTTCACTTTCGGGACCGGTCAGTTGGCCGCCTAGATCGTGCGATTTAATGCCTTTAGACTATTTTTGGTGTGGCTACGTTACAGCTCATGTCTATACAGATAATCCCGCTTCAAATGACGCTTTGGAAGACAACATTGAAGCATTTATTCATGAGATACCGGCCGAAATCTTGGAAATAGTATGCCAAAATTGGACTAAGCGGATGGACCATTTGAGGCGCAGCCGCAGTTAACATTTGCATGAAATAATTTTCAAACATAATATTATATGGACCGTGCTATTGATTCAAATAGAGATTTCATGCATTTTTCTGAATTTTATATGTTTTGAAAAATTGTCCTATAGCTCTCAAAAAATCACCATATACTAAGCTGGTTACCAAGTTTTGAAAGTGACAATGACGTTGAGAGAATTACAATTTCTACAATAGGCGAAATAATATATCTTTTCAAAATTGTGAATTATTAAATTCTCAATTCCTTTTGCCCTAAAAATTAAAATATTTTCAAGTTCTTTTTTACTTCCAATTTCTAGAAGCAAATTGCAGTAAGGTTTTCGATACTAACACACCATTATACGAATGTATTTCTAAGAACGCTGACACTCATTGGATACAATATTTATCAACAAATTGTTGAACAAATGATTTGCAACAAGAATCCACTCTTTCTCTCACTCTCCCCATTTCTGTTTAACTCTTGCTCTTTTATAATTTTCCTCTCACTAGAATTCTAATCAGCCACCTTCGCAACTGGATTCTGTTAAGGTTTTGTTTTTACTTTTTTATATTTTACTGAGCATTTAGCATTTACACTCAGCAAGTGTCAGTAGCAGCAACTTAACTGCATGGCAGCTGCTAGCTCTTGGCACCTCCGTCTTCCCATCGTACATAACATCAATCACTCATTCGGACCGTTTGTGTTTTAAACAAAACACTTGTATGAGTATTTTGAACATTTTGCTTTTCAGTTGCGTTCCGACAGAATCACAAGATACATTCGCATCGCGGAGTAAGAACAAAACATAAAAAATAAATGCTCCTCTAAAAGCAAAAATGAAAATAATGGAGAAATTATAAAAATTATTAACAAAAACGTAATTACAAGCACGCATACGTACGCAATAGATTCGGATTAAAGACTACGAAGTGGTGAATGAATATGTTCTTCTCTTATTCTGTTTCGATTAAATCGAAAAAAAAGATGTTTAAACATAGAATATTAAAGTGAAAAACGAGTGTGGGAGAGGAAAAGTATACGTGTGAGACATTTTAGCCAAGAGTTTTGTAGGTATACGGTTGACGGTTTTCTAACTTTACAGATAGACGCTATCCAAATAAACATTGTCGTTTATTTTGTGTATGGGCTTTATCTCTTTCTTTGTTATTCAGCAGATACACACTATAATTAATCAACAGATTTTTATGAATGATTGTGTGTGCATGTGATTGGATTTTGAAGTTCAATCGCTCTGTGGTGTATGTACGGTCTATCGGCCTATTTACTGCGATTAGTTCGGCATAACTTTATCGGCTGCTACGTTTAACATCGAACTATACATGTTGAGTAAAATTGTCACTGTTAACATCAGGGTCGGTCGATAGTCATCGACGGCACAATGTAATATCGACGGCTTCCACTTGACTGTTACCGATAAAAGTCTGTTAATACTAACATATGTATCGATGTGTAAATAATAAAGGTATTCCAAGAATATTTTACTCGCGACGCCTTTATATTACTACACATGTATGTGTTTGTTTGTGTTTATTATTTCACTCTATTATACGAGAAACAGCTGGCACTCGAGAAAGACGATTGATTCTATACGTTAAGCTGAAATATTTACAATACATAATATTCTCAGAAGCATACATAATCGTACTATGTATATATATATATATATATATATATGAATATATGCATATACATATGTATGTGTACGAACATATAATTAAATATTTATTTATATTTTTGTACAAATATACATATGTACAACTCTGTATACCTGTATACATAAAAAATATAAGAAACCAAAACTAATATAATGTATGTATGTATGTATACACAAACAAGAAAGTTTCAAAAAAAAAAAAATTAAAATAAACAACGCTAACGTCAATGACATCTAAAAAGAGAAAATGTATTTAAAATTTATTCTATAGAAGTGCTCTTGAAAAGAAATCAAAAAAATTAAATTTAAAATCTATTTTTATATTAATGCCGAAATGAACACCCATACATACTATCTACATATATTCATACATGTGAATGTATGTATGTACCTCGAAACAATTTAACGCATTAATGTAAAACTACGTTTCATATTATCATTATAATGGAGCTTTAATAACGCGACTCATCTATATATGTACATACATACATATGTATGTAAACATACTATATATATATATATATACGAGTGTACATACTTTGAGTAACTACATACATGCAAATGAAACAGACAAATGTGTGTCTATATGTCAGTTTGTCTACCTAAACCGTCTTATTATTTTTGTTTTTATTAATTCTGCTTATTGTGCAATCAACAAACGAAAACGAATAAATAATTGCAAGAAATGAGAAAAAAAACCTCCAAATTCTCACTCTCTTAACAGTTGTGAATGTTATTTAGATGTTTGTATTTTTGTTGTTGGGATTGTTATTTACATATTTATAAAGTTCATATACATATACATACATATGCTAAGAAAAAAAAATTAATTTAATTTTTTGAATAAAGTTATTTTTGTTTCTTTACTAAGATATTATCATACCCTTCACTTGGAATCATCAATTCATCAAACCATTGGTTTCAAAAAAAAAAAAAAACAAATTTTTTGTTTTGTTTTGTCTTACAACATTTAGGGCCATTATTACAACTTGCGGTAACTAAAGGGAGAATTTTAACAGAGAGATAAATTGTTTTTCATTATTACGAGTACCCAATAAGAGTAGTAGTGAGCGTTAAGCTAAAGGAAGGATCATTCTACCTTTAACATTTAAAGGTCACTTTATGTTGGAACTTGCCATATCATATACTATTTTCGATATGGCAATTTCAAATTTAATGAAGTCGCCGTGGTCTAGTGGGTAGTGTGTTGGCTTATTAGACGAAAGGCCCGGGTTCGTATCCCAGGTCAGACATCAAAACGAAAAATATTTCTTCGGCGACTTCCTCTCAGCAGATTTCTGGCAAAGACTCTGAGAGTAAAAAATTGCCATGAAAAGCTTCTCAAAAATCTGTCATTCGGAGTCGACTTTAAACTGTAGGTCCCGCACCTCATGTATAAAATTAACGCACACAACATAAGTGGTGTGAGATGCTAGGTCGTAATCCTGAATGAAGGGTTGTAATTCCCAATTATGTATGTAATTTAAAATTTTAACAAAATTAGCATATACAACAAAAAAAAAAAAAAAAACGAAGTCCGCTGCTGCCACTGCATTAAAAAAATCTTGTTCAATTGAGCAGTTTTATCGACTTTGATCCGGCACTGCCATATTTTTGAAAAAGTTAATTTTATTCTATCTCTAAGTTGTAATAACCAAAATAAGTTAAAGGTAACTTTGACGTTGACTTTAGCTAAAGGTACCTTTAACTAAAGTCAACATTAACGGGAAGTATACTTACATACAGTGGCTACCAGATTCTTTCAACCAGCACCTTTAAAAAAGTAAGCTTGTATAATTTCGAAACGAAACAAGATATTAAAATATAATTTGAAAAAGAGTTTATAGAATATGTTTAAAAATTTAGAAGAAAAGTTTTATTCAGTCTCAAATGTAAATTTACAAACTAAATATATAGGAACCCAATTCGTCACAGCTTATTTCAACCACTTACTATAAATTAGAGGTGTGCATAAGACATTCTGTTAGCTTATCCCTCACCGAATGCAATACTGTAGTGTAGTCTTTTCTGTTGCTCTTGGTTTTACGTGTGCACTGAAATGTGTATTTCTCATTTATTCAATGTATACAGTAGCACTCGTTTGCCTGCGAAGTAACGGAACTATGCTTTGTGTCACAGAACATGCACAGAAGGGAAAACTTTGACGTTTGACAACCTCACTTAGCATAATTTTACATAATTTTTTAGAGGGAGACAAAAAATGTATTATACGTTTTGCAAAGCAAATGTGTTAGAAGCAACAGATATACAGAGTGAAAACTGGTGGATAAAGTTGAAAAATTAAATGTAAACAAACATTGATTTTGAGTTAAAAAAGGGAAAATTTTGAATATTTTTTAATTTCTTCAATGAAAAGTTTAAAGATTCTTAAATATTTAATTATTAATCGAAATGTATGCAGTTTTTGGTCGTAATGAATATAGTTTCTTGCGCAACCGGTATGTAAGAAACTAAATAAATCAAGATCAAATAAGTCCTATTACTCATAAAATTTTTTTCTTGCTGAACTTTGTGTATATTACTAGTATTTATTAATTTCTTGAATGAAAAAGTTAAAATTCGGTAATTTTTTTATTATTAATCGAACTCTTAGCATCTTCTCTTAACAATGAAACAAGTTCCGTGTGTAAAAGATAAGTAGAAATAAAAATATAACTAAATATATGCTCATAACTTTTTGATTCAGGAGTTTGTGAATATACCTCTCAATTGGTTAAATACTAAGTTTGTTACAATCGCTGAAATGTGTCACCAAATACATTAGTTCCGTATTACGTTTCCTCAATACAACAGTTCATTTCCTTTCACAAATAGTCTATTATTTTACAAAAATATCATAAATTTCTACCAAATTAGAAAATAAAAACCCACCCTAAAAATTAACTAACATAAATAAACAAAACATAAATAATCAGACAGGGACAGAAATACTTTTTGGTAATATTTGCTGTCCCTTTCACCAAAATTATGTAAACGTCAAAAATCCGTTTCCATTCTGTACGTCTTCTGTGATATTTTTCTACTGAAGCTACATTTTCAGTATTGCCATATGAATATCAGTAGTGTAAAAAACGGGTTTTTCCCCAGCAGCGTTGCCAGAATTATGATTTCTCAACCAAAATATGATTTGAAGATTTTTTTTATTTGAAGTGTGTACAATTTTCGTTGTAATTGTACTACATAATGAAGTTAAGTCTTGTATCAGCTTATTTTTGGCTGCTTTTACTTACTTTACAATTATTACCCTGTAACAAACACATGTATGCATGTGCATAAAAATGCATCATTGTTTTGGAAATAAAGACCATAAAGAGTATTTCTGTCTATCTGTTACATTCGTGGGAAGAACAAATTAAAAATATGAAACCCTGTGTAGGTAATCCCCGACTTAAGATTTGACTATTCGAACTTACGACCATTTTTTTCCAATTTTATTCTTAGAGAATACTTAATGAAGCTAAATATGTAGTTGATGGAAATCTCTAAAATATAAATTTTATGTATAGAAATAAATATAAGTCTACATTTTGGATAGTTTCATTTCTCCGAACCCTCAAAACTAGTAGTACAGTATTTAATTTTTTTTTCTTAATCTTTTTTGTATGAAATTTGACTTACGACTCAAACCCAGGATACTATCTCGTTCGTAAGTGGTAATAGTTCTTAAGAACTTTTTTTTAAGTACATGTACTTTTTAATTTGATTTTTTTTTTTTAATCTTTCTTATATACCAATATATACAGGTATTGTTCTAATGAAATCAGTTGTGTGTTTTTCTAAGTTTTCTATTCGCTGATTGGTCAATGCGTGATTTGTCACCACATAAACATAAGTACACGTCTCTTCATAAATGCTTTAAATAATAATAATTTATATACATATGTTAACATATGTATTTTAAATAAAATTTTGTACATATTAAAAGATTTTTTTCCATAAAATATGATTTTTTTATCTGCATATGATGATTTTCTTCTCAAAGCTTCTGGCAACGCTATTCCCCAGAAATAAAAGGAAATGCATGTGATGACTCTTTGAAGAGTACAATATTTTTGTTGTGCTCTTCACACAACTCTCTTTTATATTGTTATACAATGGTTTACGAGTGCAGTTGTTTTTTTTTTTTTTGTACTCCATCTTTGCTTCATACTTATTTAATTTGCATACAATCAATATTCGGTCTTGAGAAAAATGTAATAGTGTGCAATTTTATATGTCTTGTGCACACCTCTACTATAAACAAACAATTCAATGATTAATTAACTAATAGTTTTAATTTCAAAATTTAGTACGGCCTTCTATTTGCTTAATTACAGCTTTCAGTCTTTTCTGCATTGATTCCACTTTCTAGTGGTTTGGAGAGTTACTTTTGCCGTTTCCTTTTTCAGAGCTGCTTTTAGGTCACGCTTGTTTGAAATTTGGTGCTAGCGAACGGACGCTTTGATCACAAATTGCCCATCAATTTGAGACTGGACAAAACGTTTTTGTTTAATTTTTAAACATATTCTTTAAACTCTTATTAAATTTTTTTAAAGGTGCTGGTTAAAATAAGGTGTGAGCCACTGCATATATAATGTAATTCAAAAGAAATCGTTATAAGTTAAAGAATGCTTATGATTATAGTCAAAGGGACTAAAGACTTATTGCTAATGGGTTGTCATCTACATACTTCTCATTAATAGTATAGATACATATATACATACATATCCATATATACCTATGTATGTATATAATATAGGATGGATGAGAGAGCAATTCATGACAATTGTGCTAATTGTAACTAAGCGACGCAGCTTGTTCAAACCGACTTGTGCTTGCTGTTTAAGATATTCATAAAGTCGGGGTCTTATTGATCCACAATTGAAATTTCTTATTTGTCGCGATATGTCCATTTCAACTCTTTAAATTCATATTTCTTTATTTTTCATTTATAAGCTTTTTATTGTTACTTCATGTCATGCAATTTTATAGAAAAAAAATTATAAAACTTGTGTAGTAACGATAAAATTAACAGAAATATTATTATTATAAAGTGTGTTTATTTTTCGACCCAAATGGACTTTATAACTTTTGCTTGTGTTTTTTTGTTATTCTCTCTCGTTTATTTATTTGTTTTTTTTCGTTTTCATTGTTGTTATCACAGAAGAAGAGATTTTTTACGTAAAATGTATTTTTTTTTTATTAATTTAATCAAATACAATAGAAAAGAAGAATACTCTAAGAAAAGAAAACAAAACATAAAACGAAAAAGAAAACAACAAATGTACATATGTATGTATTTATACATTTAAAATATAAATACTGACTATCGTTCATTTTATTTATATTTTCGTACATCGTATTTTTGTATCCACGTTAATTATCCAACAACACCTTTAACTAACGTAAGGAAAAAATAATAATAATATTAATTCTATATAAAAACACGTATTAATGTCATAATTGTTGCTGTTGTTTTATTCAAATTTTATTTCTTCTCTTGCCCCTTGTTTCGGTAAATGTAAACACATTTAATAACAAAAAGAAAAACAAACACCGAAAATTTAATTGAATTCATTGAAGACAAATATTTTCAACGCAGTTGTTTTTAATTATTTTGTTGTTTTAATGAAATAAATCAGAATTCATAAAATCTGTTTTAATTTTCATTTAAGCCTAACGAAGAAAAAAAGAATTTAATAATAATAACAATAATAAAAAATATCATAATTCTGCTGTTACTTAATAGAAAAAAGTGAGTTAAATATTTAGGAATAAAATTAAAAATCATATCAAATAATATCGAATATATGCCAAAAACACAAAAAAAAAAAGTAAAGAACAATAATTTCCAATGAAATTTTAACAATCACAAACAAAAATATCTCTTTTATTTGAGCACAAATTAAGGTAAGAATCAATGTATGTACATATACAAATATTTTTTATATATGTATGTAAATGATAAAAATTATCGTTATATTTCTTTTTTCTGACATTTGAATCAAATATTTCACATAGAGTAGACAAAACGGCAATCTACATTTCGAATGTTAAGAAATTAAAATAATACGCGCTTTACTTTATTTTTTCTTTTAATTTTAACAAATTTTGAAATCGTACAAAATTATATGTTTGTAATTATTGTTCCTTATTATCGCACAAATTTTGATTTATGAAATTACAATTTATTTATTCTTCATTTTATTATTTCTCGTTAACTTTTTAGAACTGACTTTCAGTAATGATTACATATACTGCAGTCTAATACGGATTTATTGCATGTTATGTAAATGCCACAAATATATAAGAAACAATATTTCTAATTTCTTCAAACTAATAACAAAACGATTCAGTTTTTATAAAAATATGACAATTTATTCCCATGAAGACAAGTATGTATGTATGTATATCAGTATTGTTAAGAGAATGGTATCTCTAATACATATAATTTATTTGTAATTAAACAAAGCTTTAAACTACCATTTCCTAGTTAATAATGATCAATTACAAAGTTTACTACACGGGATCGTGACAAAAGCAAAATCCTTGCGGGTAATAAATAAAATTTATTTATTTAATAGTACATATTCATAATAGTTTCTTACACTATGTACTTTTACAATATACTATACTTACTATACTTTTAACAAACTGAACATAATTTCTTTTAAATACATTAATATTTCTCTAATTTTTTACGCTGCCAGGTAGTTGAGTAAATAATTGTAGTCCCGTATATAATAAACACCTCTTCATTATATTGTTTGTTGCCCGATGTATGTATCCTAGAATCATTTGCATTCCTAAGAGGAACCTAAAGGTATACATATTTCGTTGGAGTCTTTGCATAACTTTGGGCCATTTCAGTGTATCTAGCATGATTTATATTGGAGTAAACCTGTTGCGTTTAATTATAGACCATTTGTATGTCTGTACAGCATGTATATAATATTGTGGAACCAAATTTAAAGAATGGCTTTATGATTGTGTTATATATATTAATTGCAGTGATTGTAAATATTTGCAATCTTATTCTTTTGAAAAATCCATTTTTTCCCCAATTTCTTTACATATATAATTTACATGATCTTTAAAATTCAAGTTCTTGCCTATTATAAGTCTCAAATATTTTATATTTCCAACTATTTCAATTATTTTGTTATTAAATTTAATTGGTGATTTACTGATCATGTTTATTTCTAGCATTATTGTTTTATTTTCATTTAATTTTAGTTTTTTCATTGTCAACCACTTATTTACAATTGCCATATAATGCTCTAAGTTTTTTTTGTCATTGTGCATCATTTTCAGATTCATTAAATATTAGAGTATCATATGCATATAAAACTATTTTATACTTTTCTATTATATTGGGTAGATCATTTATATATATAATTACAAATGGAGACCCCAGAATTGATACCTGAGGTCCTCCATAGTCGTTGTTTATAGCATTTGATACAGCATCATTCACTTTAGTCATTTCTTTCCGATTTGATAGAGATGATTTAAACCAATTTAATTCGTTAGCTTGTATTCCATATTAAATAACTTGCACAGTAAAATGTCTCTATCAATGGTTTCAAACGCTCCCTTAAAGTCAAGAAAAATCGCCATTATCTTCTAATTCCCCTCAATTTGCTTCCATCTATTAATTAATAACATAGTTTACTGTTGTCTTCCGAAAACCCGATTGAAATTTCGAGAATAATTCATTTTTTTTTCCATGTATTCTTCAAGCTTTAACAATTTTACTAAAAAAATTTTCACACAATATTAAAGTATTTATTGGACGATATTCTTCACATTTATTTATTTTTCCTATTTTCTCAATTGGTATAATCATTGAACTTTTCCAATCATCTGGAAAAACTGCCGCATCCAATGATAAATTTATTATTCGCAACATTATATTTCCACATAACTGCCAATTATCTAAGATTAAACATATATTTACTTAATTATAATCGGATATTTTCTTTATGGTCAAAATATAAAACTTTAGAGAATTTGACGCGCAGAAGTAGTCTTATTGTGAGGGAAGTTATGGGCAATATATTATCTAAAGTAGTAAAAAGAGGATATGTCGCAAACATTTGAAACATCAGTTAAAACTAGCATCGTAGTATGGTCTTTCCGCCAACACAAATTACAGGCAGAGTACCACCTAAACACCAAAAACCCATCAGAGTAAGCACAAAAATTAAAAAAAAAAAATTAATGAAAGGGCCTCTATCGTTTTTGAATAATATTTAATAATTTGACAAAGGAAATTTTAAATTTTATGTCAAGAAAACCCCAGAAGATATGATGAAGTAATCTGGCATCTCTGTCTCAGCTAGAGGGAGTTTATTAAATTTCTTAAATAAAAAGTATAGAAAAAACTTAATTTTTGTATAAACGTCGGCTCTAAAAAAACGTCTGCGCTAAAAAAAACGTCTGCTCTAAAAAAAAAAAAATACTTTGGGGCAATAGTCCTAAATTTAAGGTGCCAAAAACTTCAGACGGACCGAGCACTAGTTCTAATAGATTTCAACTACTATCAGAAGATGAAGAAGAAGCAATTCCTTTCAAAGAAAAAACTCCACCTACAATTGAGGATCCTGCATATAGTTTTTCAACTGTATTTGGTTTAATTGCATATAAGTATACTGTGAAAAGAATGACTATTGGAACGAAAATACTATCCAACTCGATTCCGCTTTACAACAATGCTCTCAATGTTCTGAAGGACAATAAGTTTGAGTTTTGTACGCATGAAGTAAAAGACGCTAAACATTTAAAATTAGTATGATTTAGCCTACCCAAACTGAATAAAAAATTAATCAATGAAGAGTTTTTTAAATCGCATAATATTAAACCAGTAAGCGTAAACGAATCTAGCGTAGATGACGCACTTTATCCGATAGAGTTTGACCGTCAGCATGTATCTAAGAAGGAAATTATGAAAATATCACATTTTTGTAATATTTCTGTTTACAGGAGAAAACCCCTAAGGGGCAACAATGTGCTATATGTACTGGAAAGTGAGTATCAAGGAGGAGCTCAATCGTTTCCTGCAAGGTGTCGGATACAGTCAAGGGATTTGTGAGTATTTCTCTCTAAAAATGTTCCAATTCGTGTTCCTCCTATTTACGGGAGGGGTCACGAAAGGAGGTCAATAATAAAGGAGCATTCATGTGATACAAACCAGTCCTTAAGGTTAGTAGAGCAATCGGAGCTGACCAGAGTAATGTCCAGCACCTACCTAATTTCTATTAGAAGTTAGGAAGGTTGGTTCATCGCCCCGATTAGCTAACCTCAGGTTATTGTCCCATCAGCGTCCTCTTTGTCCGAGAACGGAGAGGTTGCTCACGCGTCAATATCAATGCCGTCGAAAAATTACCCCACCAGCTCAGAGTTGGACTTCTTGCTGGAGGAGGAGCGTCGAGAAGAATGACTACACACACTTCTACATTCGACATGTTCGGCGGGTTCGAGGGGTCCAGGGGTCGGATAGGAAAGGGTCTGATGGGGTAGGGTTCTGTTGGGGGATGTGCCGCGGTGCAGGAATCCGATTTATATACCCTTAGTTCGATTGAACTAAAACTATATTTTATCACACCCAAACGGGCAGTAATAAGTGGAAGTGACTCCTCATTCCGGATGATTACCACCTCGCGGTAATCACCCCACAGGTCAGCAACTTTAGCTACCCTCCAGTTACAGGTGGGCAGGTCGGTGTTGCTGGCCTTAAGGATCCTCAACATGGTTTCCGGGTCTGATGGTCCAGTCGGGATTCACGCCTTCGATCGGGGGCGGTTAGGAATCTGGTCTGGAGGGACAGCAGCATGCTTAGCTCCTGGTCAGACTTCACTAATCCTACTGATGGCCTCCTTGTAGAGCTCCATAGAACGGAGGTCAGACCAAGCCACTAGCTTGATGTGCCCCTGATATCACTCCGCATCAGTGCAGCCGAGTGAGGGGCCAGGGTTGGAGTCCATTACTTCAAAGAAGATGTCCAAGAGCGTATGTTCCACCAGCCTCCACTTAGTAGGGGCAATGGAACCATCAGGATGGCTCTGGTCAACGATTGCCCAGGTCAGACCTCCCTTTAATACCTCACTGAGAGGCTTGCTAGGGACAGAACGTCTAGGTTGTGCCAACGAGTGCGGTCTTGTAGGGGGATTTTGGGGTTGATGACAATTCCTAATCTTCATGTCGATGGTGAAGTCTTAACAAGCGATGTTAAAAAGGCAATAGCAGACGTATTTGGTACGTCACACACCATACACATATACATAATTGGCCATTACAACCCTTCAGTCAGGATTACGTCCTAGCTTATGTGCGTTAATTTTACACATGAGTGGCGGAACCTACAGTTTAAAGTCGACTCCGAACTACAGATTTTTGAGAAGCTTTTCATGGCAATTTTTACTCTCAGAGTCTTTGCCAGAAATCTGCTGAGAGGAAGTCGCCGAAGAAATATTTTTCGTTTTGATGTCTGACCTGGGATACGAACCCGGGCTTTTCGTCTAATAAGCCAACACACTACCCACTAGACCACGGCGACTTCGTCACACACCATAATCCTGAATAATATTTCACCTATGGATACAGCTGTCTCTGCATTTATTATTGATGTGAACGCTAAAATCCTGGTTAAATCGTTCATGTTCTTACTGAATAATAATAAAGCCCCAGGGTTTGATGGCATTAATAGCATTATCCTCAAGAAAATGCCCGATGACTTTTTCAAAACTTTAAGTAATCTAATCAATTCTTGTTTACAAGAATGATACTTTCCCTCGTTATTTAAAAAGGCCAAAGTGATCCCAATTCATAAACCTGGAAAGGATCCTAAAACTGAGAAAATAATTAAAAAGAGGATTTTAGGTTTTTCCGATCGATACAATATTATTAATTCTCCACAATTTCTTTTTCGCAAAGAGCACTCTACCGTGCATCAAATAAAAAGAGTGGTCAATTTTATAGGAAATAATAAGACTAAGCGCTTGAGTACTTTTTGAGTATTTTTCTGGATATCAAAAAAGCATTTAAACTTGATACCCTCAATTGTCCTACATACCTGCAAAAAATTATTAAAAGTTTCTTAGATCATCGCTTATTTGTTGTAAGTGTTGATAACTTGCAATCTAGTGATAGCCAAATACCCGCAAGGGTCTGTTTTATCACTAATACTTTTTCCAATTTATATTTCAGATATTACACTTCGCGGAAACCATGAAATAGCATTTTACGACACGATAGTGCTTTTATATGCTGTGATAAAGTTTCTAATGCAATTATTAGGAGAATGGAAGATAGTTTAAAAGTTGAACATAAATATTTTGATAAATGGAAAATAAAAGTAAATGACGAAAAATCTCAAGCTATTATTTTTCCTTATAAGAGATCACCAAAACGTGTTCTTAATAAGCATTTATTTTCTAGACCAGTTTTTTATACCTCTGAATGAGAATATAAAATATCTGGGAATTATTTTAGATAAAAAGCTATCTTTTAAACATCATATAAATTATATATGTGTTAAAGTTATTAGATGCGGTCGAGCCCTCTACCTTCTTCTCAATAGGAGATCTAAACTTAACTTGAAAAACATATGGTTGCATAAAGCTCCAAAAACATATAAAAAAAATCTGAAAATAATTCATAACTTACGCCCTCGAAATGCAACTGGCCTTCTGCACAGTAACTATGACCACAAAATATTTAACGTATTTGCAAAGGAGCTGACTCTGTTTATTAGTGAAAACTGCAGAACGTCCAATTTTGAAATAATAAGACATTTGTTAAACAATCGCTAAGACTCTTTTGTATCAAAACATTTAATATTTAAAGTGTGTACAAGGTTTTTTTAGACTACTTTTCCTTAAATTCTGTGATATTTGTATTTTCTTTAATTAATTTATTAGTTGTTGTAATACTTTTTAAATAAATCCTCAAAACAATGTAATTACAAATTTTTATAAAAGATTCAATAAAAACATTACTCAGAAATAGAAATGATGAAGTGAATACAAAACTTGCAAATGACAAATGTATTGGGAAAAGTAGAGGATCCTATTATACATATATCGGAAAATATCAATTTAGTTTTTATTAGATTAACGATTCAAAAAGAGAGAAAAGAAATTCTGCATTATGGTCTATATCTATCGGTTAAAATCAACAAGACAACGATTCTCCAAAAATACTCGACCATTTCTCTCACACCCATCAAAATGGACACTAAAGCACATGTGAGAGGGGAAAAAAATATGGACAAGTATTAACCAAAGCTGGCATCACAGGATAAGTGGAATAAAATAACCACAGAATTTACTTATAGACTAGAAGCCAAAATATAAGCAAAAGTACGGCAAATAAATACTAAATAGTCCATTGAAATTTTTAGTTACTTGGTTTTGTTTGGCATTGGTTGGCATTTATTTAAATAGTCCATTGAAATTTTTAGTTACTTGGTTTTGTTTGGCATTGGTTGGCATTTATTTTTTCCTTTTATTTCTTAAATGAGTTCTATTTCAAATAACAATTACAGAAATTTGTCTTATCATTATTAATAAAATTTAAATTTATATCGAATAAGATCAAATGACAGCCTTTACTCGATAACTTATTTACGAATATGAATGGAATATCTGAAGCTGCATTCTTTTTTAAAAAAGGGGCTATTTTGTGGTCAAGAACGGATATTGGAACAGAAGCAGGAATGATTAGTTGCGGAATGAAATATTCCGAGAATTTAAAGAAACTTGCAGGTGTTTTCCAAGCAGAAGACTGTGCCATCGACATATGTGCTCAATTCAAGTTGGATAGGAGAAGACAGGATATCAATAGTATCTGACAATGAGTACTCTGCTCTAATGACTGAGATGAATCAGATAGAAAATAAAATAAGGTAACCCTCTACAATTAAGTTTGTGAGGAGGAGTGAGGCAAAATGTTTAGATATGCTAATTAATGGGAAGATAAAGAGGGACAAGCACTTTTGTTCGGAAATTACAATAAGCATTGATCTGACACATGCTTCAGACTTTCCAAAAAAAACCTAAGCTTTGGCAGAGCACTGTAGACTTAGAGTATACTTATTCAGAATGAGGATTGTTTTAAGCCTAACGCGAAGTTTCTGTGACAATGAGAGGTAATTATAGGAACACATTCTCGGAAACTATGAGTTATTAATGTATCTCAGAAGGAAACAGAAATGTATATGGCGCATATATGCCTTGATTTTTTTCTGTTCCCGTTAAGCAGGTGATTGGTCTCCTGTAGCAAGTCCATAGAATAATTATTCTGTTATCGATCGTCAATGATCGTCAAATTTTTTAATAACTTCATCCAATGATCTTTGAATTGTTACATCTTCTGCAGTACTAACTTCGCCAAGCGTTCAGCTTTGTGAACAATCATTTGGAAATAACGTATTATATATAATAGCACCCTGTTAACCAATGTGGCATATGAAGGTTGCAATTTTATTTCATCCTGGCTTTACCATTTTTCCTGTTGCAATCATCCACATCATGAAATTTTTCTTCCACTTAGGCCATTTCGTAGCAATATTAGAACGTATTATATATAATAGCACCCTGTTAACCAATGTGGCATATGAAGGTTACAATTTTATTTCATCCTGGCTTTACCATTTTTCCTGTTGCAATCATCCACATCATGAAATTTTTCTTCCACTTAGGCCATTTCGTAGCAATATTAGAACGTATTATATATAATAGCACCCTGTTAACCAATGTGGCATATGAAGGTTACAATTTTATTTCATCCTGGCTTTACCATTTTTCCTGTTGCAATCATCCACATCATGAAATTTTTCTTCCACTTAGGCCATTTCGTAGCAATATTAGAACAGCCCAAAGCACTAGGCGTGCGATTTTATCTTCATCCGCCATTTTCAATGTGCAATTTAATTACTTTAATTTTAACTTTTATTTCAACTTTTTATAATTTATAGTAAAAAAAAGCACCTCTGACACAATGTAACGTGACAAAGGTGATTGTCCAACACTTTGTTTAAATAGAAATTCTATTCCAAAATCAAATAATATAAAATATTTAGGACTCCATTTGGATAGAAGGCTCACATGGAAAGATAATGTCAAAGCTAAAATAAAACATTTAAATATCAAAACTAAGAGAATGTAGTGGCTCCTAGGACCAAACTCAGAATTAAGTTTGGAAAACAAAGTGATTTTATATAAAACTATCCTGAATCCAGTTTGGACGTATGGTGTTCAACTCTGGGGAACAACTAGCAATTGTAACGTTGAAATTCTTCAACGACATCAGTCAAATGCCCCTTGGTTTATAAGTAACAATAGCTTGCACAATGACCTTAAAATAACCACAATAAATTAACAGATTTAGTGAACGATATCTACAAAGACTAAGCGATCATGAAAATGTGTAAGCTATTAACCTTTTAGACAATAGTGATGAGTTTGATTAAAGAAAAACGATTTATATGCCCCTTAAAATCTTCGCTTTAGCAAACGGAAAGTTGTATTAATGACCCTTAGGGCGAGTTTTTGAATGCAAGTTTAAACTCGAGATTAAGTTAATCTCCAGTTAAAGTTAATCTTTCGTTAACTACTTTTAGTTTTTGAATGGTAGTTTAATCTTTGTATGGCTGCCACAGCGTTACCGCTGGAAATTTTTAAGAAGTCGCACAAAAAAGGGATTTTTGAAAAAAATCCGCACAAAAAGGGTATTTTGGCAGTAAAAAGGTGCAACATTTTTAAAAGAAAAGAAAATGAACTAATACAGAGAAAAAAATAAATTTTTATTGGATTTTGTAATATACATTAACAAACATATAATAAGTTTATTTTTTTTAATAATTTTTCCAATTTTTTATAATAGAAATAAATTTTTAGCCACAAATTAATAAGCCACCAAAAGTTTTAATTTTTTAAAAATTATTTGCCAGTTTTATTTCTGGCTTTAAAATGTAATTTCATTCAAATGTATGAACGTTGGGACATATAAATTTCAAAAATAAAAAAATGGATTTTTTTAATTTATTAAAACTTTTTTTTTGCTAACCCACTATACATACATAATTGGCCACTACAACCCTTCAGTCAGGATTACGACGTAGCTTCTCACACCACTTATGTTGTGTGCGTTAATTTTATACCTGAGTGGCGGGACCTACAGTTTAAAGTCGACTCCGAACGACAGATTTTTGAGAAGCTTTTAATGGCAATTTTATTTACTTTCAGAATCTTTGCCAGAAATCTCCTGAGAGGATGTCGCCGAAGAAATATTTTTTCGTTTTGATGTCTGACCCACTATATAATAATATAAAATTATACAAATTTGAGTATTTTGTAACAAACTAAAAAAAAATATATAACAAAAAATATAATATATATTAAAAAAATATGAAGTTAATAAGGTATATACATTTCAAATAATTACGCTTCACAGGATCTGATTCATCCGATGATGAATGAATGAATGACTTTCATGACTAGATGACGACTGATCTCTTTTGTTTTTTAACAAAAACCTAACATTTAAAGTTATTACTATTAGTTATACATTTATAATTCCAAACCTAATTCATATTTTAGAGTAATCGAAAATCGAAACAATGATGAGATGAATCAAACATCCTTTTTGAATATTTCATTATATTTTCATATATCTTACAAAGAAAATATACAAAAATTTGGTATCGGGTGAAAGGTCTTTAAAAGATGCTTTAAAGTATTTAACAAACTTTGTGGTTTTTGAGTTTTTTTTTTATTAATTTACACAGACCAGAAAATTGTTAACACAGGAACCAAAGTATACTTTAGTCTATAGTCTAGTATATAGCCTAGACTATAGTGTAATATATAGTCTAATATATAGCCTAGACTATAGTGTAATATATAGTATAGTGTATAATCAAGTCTGCAGTCTAGTCTAAATTATAGCCAATAATCTAGCCTAGACTAAAATTAAAATTTAATAACAAATTTTTAATCTTGGATCATTCTACTCACTCGTCCATTTTCACATTCTTTATTCTGGGTTTTCTGCAACAACCAAATTTTATTTTTCAATATTTTGTAACTTTTGTGCTGTTTACAAAAGATAAGCAAGTGCTCAAAGTAAATTAATAAAGTAGCGACACAGCGAACGTCTACAAAAACCACAGGCAATTTGTTTTTGTTATTAGGTTTGGGCAGTCAAAATTTGCCTGTTGTTATATGGTTTGAGCTGTCAAAAATTTGCGGGCTTATTAATGTAAATATAAGGAAAAATACTTTTTCCAAGAAAAGGGGAAAAAAGGGTCAAAAATTTTGAAAATTGTCAGATTTATCTCATTTTAGTAAGGGGGCACAAAAAGTGGCGGGGTCGTTGAAAAAGTGTCAAATTGCGACTTTAGTCGCTCAACGGTAGCGCTGGGCTGCCACAATTATATGCAAAAATTGCAAAGTGTTTCACAACAATTTTCTTTTGTATAGAAGAAAAACAAACAAACAAAAGCTGAATACTATACTTACTTAATTGGCCATAACAACCCGATTAACGGATTTCGGCCTGCTGCAATACATCCTTCCAGGCGCCTCTGCTTCTTGCGCGCCTACGCCAGTTGGTCACACCAATCGATGACAGGGCTTCCTCGACTTGGTCCTTACAACGGATACAAGGTCGTCCTCTTCGCCGACTTCCGCAGATCCCCGCATCAAATACCCGTTTCGCCGGAGCATCCTCCTCCATTCGAACGACATGGCCGAGCCAGCGCAGCCGCTGGATATTAATACGCTGCACAACGTCTATGTCGTTGAGGAGCTCACTGTTAGATCGTATGAGGAAATCATCGCCAACTCGCACAGGACCGAAGATCTTACGTAGGACTTTCCTCTCGAATACCCTCAAGGCTGCTGCATCAGTTCTTAATATGGTCCATGCCTCTGCGCCATAAAGAAGCACGGGTAAGATGAGCGTCTTGTAGAGTATTAATTTTGTCGCACGAGAGAGGTCTCTGCTGCTCAATTGCCTATTGAGACCATAGTAGCACCTGTTGGCAAGAGTAATCCTGCGTTTGATCTCCAGACTGACATCATTTTTGGTGGTAACGGCGGAGCCAAGATAAATAAATTCCTTGACTGTACCAAAAGTATAGTTATCGGCCGTAATCTGAGAATCAATACGCCGCACGTCTCTACTTGTCGACAACATATACTTTGTTTTGCCCTCATTTACTGCCAGACCCATCTTCTTAGACTCCCGTTCAATAGCGCTAAAGGCAGCAGTAACATCTCGCTTGGTACGCCCTATGATGTCGATGTCGTCAGCGTACGCAAGCAATTGGACACTTTTTTGAAAGATAGTGCCATTGCGATGCACTCCTGCCTTTCGCAGAACACTCTCCATGACGAAGTTGAAGAGGTCGCATGATAAGGGGTCGCCTTGTCTGAAACTTCGCACGGTATCAAAAGGTTCGGAGAGGTCCATTCCTACCTTGACGGAGCTGCAGGAATTGCTCAACGTCATTCTGCATAGCCTTATCAGCTTCGCAGGTATACCGAGCTCAGACATTGCGGCATAAACACGATCCCTTATGGGGCTATCGAAGGCTGCCTTATAGTCGACAAAAAGATGGTGTGTGTCGACTTGTTTTTCGTGCGCCTTTTCCAGGATTTGGCGCAGTGTGAAGATCTGGTCTATGGTGGATTTGCCAGGTCTGAAGCCACATTGATAAGGTCCAATCAGTGTTTTGACGAGTCGCTTCAGTCGTTCATACAATACGCCTGTAAGAACCTTATATGCGATAGGGAGAAGGCTAATACCCCTGTAGTTGGTGCAAATTGTGGGGTCTCCCTTTTTCAGGACAGGACAGAGGACACTGAGGTTCCAATCGTTGGGCATACTTTCCTCTAGCCATATTTTGTAGATGAGCTGGTGCATGCGCCCTACCAACTCATTACATCCGGTCATAAACAATTCAGCGGGGAGGCCATCAGGACCTGCCGCTTTAGTGTTTTTAAGAATCTCCACGCCGTCATCATTGATCGGGTTCGGAACATCATCTCTAGAGGCGTTTTGGTGTCGTCATCGCCTTGTAGCAGAGTAAAGAAGTGTTTGCTCGACAACCTCAGCACCCCCTGCGGATCTGTAACCAGGTTTCCGTTCTCGTCCTTGCAAGAAGACGCTCCGGGTCTATAGCCCTCGGTTAGACGCTTAACCTTCTGATAAAATTTTTTAGCGTCATTCCTACGTCTATGCATCTCGACTTCCTCACGCTCACACCTTTCCTGCTCCCTTTTCTTGCGTCTGAAAAGGCGTCTCTCTTCCCTTCTCTTCTCTCTGTAGTTCTCGACAATGGCTCGCGTAGCAGCAGACTGCAACGTCTTCTTGTTTGCGGCGTTTTTCGCTGCAGCTGCCACTCCTCATCGTACCATTGATTTCGTTGGGGTGGGCGCTTGAAACCAAGGACTGTTTTCGCAGTAGTGCGCAAGGAGTGGGAGATGTTGGCCCACAGTCCTCCAATGTCGTTGAGATTAGATGAGGATCGACGGAGCTTATCCGAGAGTTGAGCGGAGAACGCCTCAACTGTCCCTTGTGATCGCAGCTTCCTGACATCCAGCTTCCGCAATGTACTAGAGCGCGCCATCCTCGAGGCGCTAATGCGCAATCGAAACTTGGCTGCGACAAGGTAGTGGTCCGATTCAATGTTCGGACCTCTAAATGTGCGCACATCTAGTACACTGGATACATGCCTTCCGTCAATCACAATATGATCGATCTGGTTGGAAGTTGATCGATCGGGGGACATCCAAGTGGCCTTGTGGATGTCGAGATGTTGAAACCTGGTGCTACATACTACCATGTTACGCGCCGCGGCGAAATCGATCAGCCTCATACCATTGGAGGTAGAGTTCGCGTGGAGGCTGAACTGTCCGACAGTGGGGCCAAAGATACCTTCCCGCCCGACCTTTGCATTAAAATTCCCAAGAACAATTTTTGCGTCATAGGCCGGGCACTTATCATATATGTCCTCGAGTTTAGCGTAGAAGGCACAAATCAGGCTGATGTTGTAGAATTTTGTCCTGATGCGGATTGTGGCTATTCTTTCTTTCACAGGTGTGAACCCAGCGACAAGGTGGCGGAGTCTCTTATTAACCACAAATCCGCATTCAAATTCGTGCTTATCAACATGACAGCTGTAATATATATCGCTAGCCTTTTGCATCCTTGCCCTATCCATCGCATTTCCTGTATGGCAGTGATGTCAGTCCTACATTTCTTGAGGGCATCCGCCAGCTGGGCGGAAGCGCCCGCCCTGTGAAGGGTGCGGACGTTCCAAGTGGCTATTCTTAAATCGTTGTCCTTTGAACGTTTGCCGTGGTCATCAACTTTAAAGGGGATCTTTTTGAAATTCTGTATGCTAGTTTTCATTGGAGTAAAATTTTTACGTGGTGGGTTCCAAGCCCTACGCACAACCCAAATTTGACGTCCAGGGGATTGTACTTCGCTGCACGCATTAGTTAACATCTAGCAGGTGCTAGAATGCCATCCAGGAGGGGCCGCGAGGAGGCTGCGTGTCAACTTGAATACAGCAAGACAAGGATCGTCCTGGTGGTCGCTATGTTGGCCACAGTCATAAACTTTACCTTGTTTGCATGCACCCCATCCCGTCCCTATTGAATACTATTGATCTTGAAATAAAAAAATAGTTTTTGGAAAATAGTAAATAAATTTAGACTGTCTATTTGCAATTTGTGTTTTATATAATTCACTAGCATATGTTGCTGCGCTCCCAACTGAAATAAATTTTAAGGAAAAGCATGCACAAATATCTCATTAATTTTGAATCATTTTATTGATTTTGTTTCCCGTTGTCATTATGACTCAGATGAACGGGCCTGTTTAGTACGCATTCGATCAGTTTCTAATCTCACTTCCCGTTGTTCAAGGGGTTCATGCGAACGGGTCTCAGCGGCATATACGCGAGAATTTTCTAGTTACAGTGCTCGTCTGATTCTGTGGCTCGTAATGCTCTTTCCTTCCGTGCTTGGGGTGTAGATCGACCAATTACTTGTCATTCATTTTGAATCATTTTCAGTGACGTCATCCATCGGAAATTAATCGCACCAATCTCCGTCGACTCCGTAATAACTTTGTTAAAGAATGCACAGTTTAATATTTAATTCATTTTGAGTAATTTTCAGTGGCACCAACTATTGAAAATTGGTCATACCAACTTAGAAATTTTCGTCGGCTCATGCCAGAGACCTGCGCCGATCGGCTGACAGCCGGCTAAGCCGAGCCGCCGACAAAATTTAAAAGCTGCCGCCGCCGAAAATTTATTCGGCTTAAGTCGGCTTAAATTCAGCCGCCGTTTTATGTATGTAAGAAAATTATAATATATGAAAATATGTTTTTAATACTGTATACAATACATTTTAATTATATATAAAATATGATTTTTATATATTGTTATCTTACTTGACTTAAATACATTATTGAAGTTTTTTTGTTCATTTTGTGATATGTTAATAGAAATATTTTTAATTTTTTGATATGGTGAGTTTGAATACGCTTTCTTCTTTTTGGTGAATGTGGTAACAGTTTAAACTTTACGTTAAATTTTTTAAAAGGCAAAAAATTATAATGGAGAACCAAAAAATTACAAATTTCTTTCAAAATGTAAATAATAATTTCAATGAGTTAAAATTATCTGATTCCAATGACGACCTTGCTATTTTTAATGGTATTGACAATGACATAAACGAATTCGAAAAAATACTAGCCACTAAAACAAAAATTAAAGTAACGACCCAAATCCTTTTAAACAAAAAAATCTTCAGCAGGGTCCATAGTTTGGCACCATTTTGGTTAAATGGTTATTAGAAATAAACCTGTGCTAAAAAAGTATCATATGTGTAAATTTGATGAGTCCCCCATGCGTTTGAAGGGGTAGGTACATACATATATTATTTCTATTCATTTTTAAAGATAATTAAAAGGATATTTTTCCAAAACAATAATTGAAACTTCAATTTCAATTAGCTTTTAGCCAAATTTTTTTGAAAATTTTATTTTGAATATTTATTTCTGATAATTGTTTGGAAGTGTTATAAAATGCGAAATAATTTCAGGTTTGGAGTTTCTACGTCGACATCAAACCTCTGTAACCATGGTATTGACGTAAAATCAAAAAATTTGTAAAATTCGAATGCCAAAACAAAATCCATATTGTCAGGAAGTTCTAAAAATGCAGATTCCGTAAAATTTACTAACGCACGTCTGCTTGTGCAAATGAGCTGCAGAGATCTAAGGCCATTTTATTTATGTCATTTCGGATCACAGCAGACATAAAGGCGCCGCCGAAACTTTAACATATTTCGGCTGACAGCCGACTTAAAGCCGCCGCCGAAACTTTTCAATTTTAGCCGCCGCCGCCGACAAATTTGCTCGGCGCAGGTCTCTGGCTCATGCGCAACAACTTTGCTAAAGATCATAACACAATCAAATGCACAGTTTAAGATTTAATTAATTTCAAGTAATTTTCAGTGGCGCCACCTATCCGATATGGGTCATACCAACTTAGAAATCTTTATCGGCTCATGCGCAACAACTTTGCTAAACATCATAACATGATTAAATGCACAGTTTACGATATAATTGATTTTAAGTAATTTTCAGTGGCACCACCTGCTGGAAATTAGTCATATCAACTTAGAAACCTACCCCATCACATGCCGAACAACTTTTCTAAAGATCATTACATGATCAAATCCATAGTTTAACGAAGATTTACTGAAGTTTAACTTAAAATTAAGTTAAAAAATGCCTCTTGAATTTTAATTACCTAACCTAGTGTTACTTATCCAGTTTCCAAAGAGTAAAGCAAACAATTTTATTTGAAATTATTTCCTATAAACGTTTACGAGAACATTTAAAAGAAAGTGTGTAGGCTATGAAAAAAGTTTTCTTTAATACTTTTAAAAAAGCCAGTCAATCCTGTCCAAAACTGTATAGAATTAATTTAAATCTCAAATCGCATACAATAAAAATGTCTTAACAAAAGAAAATAAAATATTTTAAAGCGAAACTGTAAACAATTTTACTAGACTTAGATTAAATTATAAAATAATGAAAATATTTATTAAATAAATATTAGAATTCTGTTTGAGTAAACAAAATCATTTGCACATGTTCATTAAAACGAACAATCAAAGACACTATACACATACACTCTTTTGACATACATAATATGTATGTACACAGTAACAAATCGAAGAAATTTCGAAATGTTGAGTATTTGATTAAATGTATTTTTTTTAAATTCTTGGAATCGTTATAAATCATTGAAAATTCACGCCTGCGACCCAATTGATAATTCGAAAAAATTGTTTAATTTCCGTATATCATTTAATTAATAAAATCAATTTCGGATATTTAACAAACTACGGTTAACTTTCAAAATTAGTGCTATTTATAAACCTCTTTCATTTGATGACAACTGCCTCAATTGATATATAAATATAAAATAGAAAGAAAAAATTTGCTTATATGGTGTATAAAAAATATGTAAGTATAAATGTTGAAAAATTCAGTACTTTAGAACTTTTTTCAGTACTTTTTCTCTTTTAAAATACCGCAGTACCCCCGCGACGCTCTCAATACTTGTTCATTATTACATATTTTACTTTACGTCTTGCCCTTTTTTCAACTATTAATGCATTAGGAACTAAATGCGAAAGGTAGAATTAGCCTTTAGTCCCGGTTAGCCAAACGCCCACGGAACATACGTTCGTTTTTCGAATACGATAAACAATGAGAACGCTGTCCGAATCGTAATGTGATTTCGGTAAGCATAATCATATGCTACAAACAAAAGTATAATCCATAGCGTTCCGTCGACGTTTGACTACACGGAATTTTTACATTTTGTTAAATTCAGAAATGGCAGTTTTTGTTTTATATGTGAGAAACACGAATAAGTCGTTAGTTTTTCTATTGCGTACCATACGTGGTGTGTTAAATATAAATAAATAAATAGTTTAACAGATAGTGTGCTGGCTTACTAGGTGTGAGCCCGCGGTTCATATACCATGTCAGACATCTCCAACATAATGAAAAATGTCAAAAATTCCGAGAGTAAATAAAATTGAAAAAGTTTCTCAAAAATCTATCAAGCGGAGTAGACTTTAAACTGTCGGTCCCGCCACTCATGTATAAAATTAACGCACAGAACATTAATGGTGTGAGAAGCTAGGTCATAATTCTATTTGAAATCTACCATTTGATGTGAAGAAGTACTCTTTCGGTGATAGTTCAGTACCATTTCGAAATTTACATTTTTCAACACTGGTAAGTATGTATATAATTTCAACAAAGTTAGCTTGTTTGCATACAATTATTTATTGATTAAAGAAATTAAAATTTTACTAAAAGTAATTGTTACACCAGCAGGCCGTGTAACTAATTCCTTATTCAATAATTTAAATTTGATTTCGCTTCCTGCCTTGCCTCGGTGGAGCAAACATAAGATATAAAATAAAGTTATACTACGTTAGAGGTGCCAGACGTATTGTTTTTAACAGCAAATGTACTGATTTTTTCCAATTGTACCGTTTTATTCATAAAACCCACATCAGTACGCAAATGTATTGTTTTTTACGATTCGTATTGTTTTTGTACTGTTTTTTTGACAAAGTTATCGAATATCGCTACTAATATTTTGGCGAAGTGCTAATTAAACCTTTACATTAAAACTTTTCCAATTGTTTTCCGATGCTTTTATCAGCGTACGGGAGTAAATACAAATCTATTGAACTTTTATGAGTCAAATCCCGAAATGTCAAAAGATTTTGCTGATTCGTTGGCTTTTGGGCAGATGTTTTTGTTAAAGATAATGTTCCTTCTGAATACCAGACAATGTTGTACACCATATGAAAAAATGTCGGACTATTGCAATGTCTCGCCGTGATCTAGTGAGTAGTGCGTTGGCTTATTAGAGAAAAGGTCCGGGTTCGGATCCCAAGTCAGACATCAAAACGGAGATATGAAAATGTTTTTTTGGCGACGTTCTCTCAGCATATTTCTGCAAAAGCTCTGAGAGTTAAAATTGCCATGAAAAGCTTCTCAGAAAACCTTTTACCTAACCTAAGTCCTAAATATAAATAGATTCAATTTGCCCGTTTTTCGCCCCTTTCGAAACCGGCTTGTTAAGAAATGCAATTTTTCAAATTATTCGGAAGCCGGTTTATCAAACAACTCAGTTTTTTTAATACTCTAAGTCATGTATATAAATGCATGCAAATGACCATTTTTGGTCCCTTTTCCCTTTTTTGGACCCCTTTTGGTCCAACTTTTTAAACAGAACAACTCCAATAGCTATTTGGGAAACTTAACCAAGCTAAATCGTAAAAAATTACCTATTACATTTTTTCCCCATTTGTCCCATTTTGGTAAAAATTTTATAAAGATTAATAGCCTATAACCTCCACGGACAAAAGCCCGATCTATATCCCAAATTTCAATAAAATCGGTCCAGGCGTGATTGGCTAACAAACAAACAAACAAAAAAACAGACTTACAGAAAGATTTATAATATATACTAGCAGATTGTACCCGGCGTTGCGCGGGTTATAAAAATCCGGTTTCGAAACCGGCTTGTTAAAAAATGTAATTTTTCAAATTATTCGAGAACCGGTTTATCAAACAACTCAGTTTTTTGAATATTCTAAGTCCTAAATATAAATGCATGCAATTTGCACATTCTTCGTCCCTTTTCTGGACCCATTTTGGTCCAACTTTGTAAACAGAACAACTCCAATAGCTATTTGGGAAACTTAACCAAGCTAAATCGTAAAAAAAATACTTTTAAAATCCATAAAATACAGTATTAATGCATAAAGTACTAATTTTTGCCCTTTTTTCTCCCTTTGCGCCATTTTTTTGCCTTTGGTTCAAAATATTTAAAAGATTTATAGCCTATAAAGCGCGCCGACAATAGCTCGATCAATATCCCAAATTTCAAGAAAATCGGTTCAAGCGTTCATAACAAATAAACAAAAAACAGACTTACAGAAAGGTTTATAATATATATTAGGATTAGGATAACCTGCACTAAATTTGCCCGTTTTCAGCCCCTTTCCCCTTTTTTGACCCTTTTGGTTCTACTTTAGAAACGGAATACCTCCAAGAGCTATTTGGGAAACATAACCAAGCTAATCGTAAAAAATTACCTATTAGCATTTTATCCCATTTTTTCTCCCCTTTTGGTCAAAAATTTTGAAAAAATTTATAGCATATAACCTCCACGGACAAAAGCCCGATCTATACCCCAAATTTCAATAAAATCGATCTAGGCGTTCAGGCGCGATTGGCTAACAAACAAACAAACAAAAAACAGACTTACAGAGAGATTTAGAATATATATTAGGATTAGTATTGTATTTTTGTGTCAATATATTTATTTAAAATACATTAATCCTGCACTCTTATTATATGATATTTTGGTTTTGTTGAGTAGGATATTAAATAAACAAGTTGTAAAGTTGACTAGTAGGTAGTGTGTTATCTTATTAGACGTAAGGCCACAATTCAAACCCCAGGTCAGACACCAAAATGTAATACGAAATGAAATATTTCTTCTTCCTCTGAGAGTATATAAAATTGCCATGAAAAGTTATTCAAAAATCTGTCGTTTAGACTCGACTTGTGGATCAAATTAACACACAATATTATCTTTATGAGAAACTTTATCATAATCTTAGCAGAAGGGTGGTAATAAACAATTAAGTAAGTAAGTAAACGTGTTGATTAACAATAAATCCCTACCATATAACGCAAAAAACTTTAGAGGTTGTAGACAGCGTTGTCAACTCAGTGCTTTTAGCACTGTTTTTAGTGCTTTTTAAAACTTTCGACGCGGAAAATTTTCGAGTTAGTGCCTAGTGCTTTTTTTAGTGCTTTTCTTCTAATGTCAGTGACACCAAATCAAAAATTAAAAAAAAAGTATAGACTAGAATAAAAATTAGTCTATAAGCTATTCTAAAAGTCTGTAGATTGGACTATAGACTAGACTAATTTTTCTAGTCTATAGTTAAATGTATATACTAATTCGATATATGTAGTTTTACATGTAAATGAAAGTTTTCATGTGTGAAAGTTAACGTACATTAAACATTATTTTTTTTGACGCATAAAATGTAAATGATTTTACCTTCGAAAATGTATTAACTATTTTCATTATTATTGCTGAAGTTAAATAAATAATATTAATTTTGGTTTATAAATTTTTTTACTGATTATATAAAATAGTGCTTTTTTGTCTAAATTACGCGTTTTTTTAACGAGTTTGATGCTTTTTGAAAATTTATAGTTGACATAGCTGGTTGTAGATCTCAAACAGATTATATTATATGTACAATATAATTTCCTCTTTAGTTACTGAGAAAAGGTAAGCTTGAAGAGACTGGTATGTGCATAGATTCTCTCAACATAAAATTAAATATATCCGATAATCTCAAAATACAGTGAAATGTCTTAAAAGACCAGTTATACACTTAAAAAGGTCAAATGTCAGTGTGTTAAAGTGAATCGTTTACATAGTAAAAGGAAGAAATTAAAATAATTTTTAATAAGAACATTTTAAGGGATTGCGAGTGTGTACAAATATAAAATAAATTAGAAGTCCAATAAACAAAATGCCTATATTATACTAAGCTCACCACGTGCCAGAAATCAATATATAACGAAAGGAAATCGCGTAAGATATTTTTTACATTTCATTTTTTCATATTACATTTTGCTCGAAATGTCTGGGCTAATAAACCAACACTCTATCTACTAGACTACACCGACTTTTCATATTTTTTACTGAAAAATATCCATCGTAGGTCTCAAAAAAATTTTGTAACTGCGGCTGTAACCATACCACAAGCGATATCCAGTATACTCCGTCGTAAACACAATATTATCCATAAGATTGATACTGCTGCCATTTACACTATTACTTTGCACCTGGGTCATGTATCCTATACATACATACTAGGGATGCCAAACGGGATCGATTTTTAAAAATCCCGGGATTCGGGAAAAATTACGATTTTCTCTTAATAATAAAAATATTTTGTTAACAAAATCATTTATATTCCAATTATGTATATCAGAATTATATGTTATTAAAAATAAAATATAAAAACAGCAAGACAAATAGTAAAAAAAAGCGTAAATTAACAAAAATGAACATTATTCATACATACGTATGCAAATCAGGGACCGAAAATAACTGTTATTTTTGAATTTTTGATTAAAAAAAGCAACCACAAGCAAATGTCGGAGAACAGAACCAAGTATACCGTTTTGTTTGTCTGGGACCAAATTTTTATAAAATGGAATGCTTTTTAAAAACCTGATTTTTATTTTTTAGAAAAAAAATAAAAGTTATTTTTTGATTTTTATTTTTTCGAGCAAAAATAAAAATTATTTTTGACTTTTATTTTTTCGAACAGTAATAAAAGTTATTTTTTGATTTTTATTTTTTCGAGCAGAAATAAAAGTTATTTTTGACTTTTATTTTTTCGAGCGGAAATAAAAGTTAAATTTTGACTTTTATTTTTTCGAGCAGAAATAAAAGTTATTTTTTGACTTTTATTTTTTCGAGCAGAAATAAAAGTCATTTCTATTTTAATTCATGATGAATTCATAATATTTATTAAAAAATTCTTTAAAACAATTAAAGTAAATTATGTTAAAAAATTTTTAGAATTAAGTTTTGCAATAAATGTTGATAAATATTTTGAATTCAACATGAAATAAAACAAAAATAACTTTTATTTCTGCTCGAAAAAATAAAAGTCATAAAATAACTTGCATTCTTCGATGGCATCAAACAACTTTTTAGCAATGGAAGCAAGTTTTTTCTCATCTGAGATGCTATTATCGAAGTCAAGTGCTATAGAAGGGTCAAAATACATATGAATTCTCGAAAAATCCCGGGTCAAGTTTTTAAAAATTCGGGATTTTGTGAATCCCGAAAATCCCGGGATTTCGGGATTTTCCGATTGGCATCCCTAATACATATATATGAATGTTTTAATTTAACTCCGTTCCAATTCAAACATTTCTGCAGAAAAATTTACCAGCAAGTGATCCCCCGGGACACAATTTTTGTCACATTGAAGCTATTATTGCATAATTGGTCAATTCAATGAACAATTTTATGACTATTTTAATAAAGAAACCTCTGAATTAAAGCTGCTACATGCCGCAGATAGTAAGAGCCTCTTTGAAAATTCTGCTTACAGATTATATGATTATAAGGATATTCGAGATAAAGCATATGCAAGTTTAGCAAAATAGCTAATAATATCAAGAATTACACAACACTTATTGCTAGACCAAACAAAAAATTGCCTACAGGCAACGAATATCCGCAAAGCGAGATTTCATAATATCAAAAAATTTATTAATCTCCTTGATTCTCGATCAACGAAGACAAATTTGACAGTTTTTCAAATTTCCAGGAATATTTTCCATTTCAGTACTAAAGTTCATAATCTTAATCCTAATATATATTATAAATCTTTCTGTAAGTCTGTTTTTTTGTTTGTTAGCCAATCACGCGTGAACGCATGGACCAATATTCTTATATCTATAAATCTTTTCAAAATTTTGACCAAAATCGGAGAAAAAATGGGACAAATGGGGAAAAATGGTAATAGGTAATGTTATACGATTTAGCTTAGTTAAGTTTTCCAAATGTTTGTTGGTTTGTTCGTTAGCCAATTACGCCTTTACCGAATTTCTTTAAATTTGAGATATGGATCGGGCTTTTATCGGTGCAGGTTATAGGCTATAAATCTTATAAAAATTTTGACAAAAACGGGAGACAAAATGGAACAAAGGGAGAAAAATTAATACTTTTATGCATAAATGCTGTATTTTATCTGTTTTAAAGGTATTTTTTACGACTTAGCTTGGTTAAGTTTCCCAAATAGCTATTGGAGGTATTCCGTTTCTAAAGTTGAATCAAAAGGAGTCCGAAAAGGGGAAAGGGGCCAAAAACGGGCAAATTAAGTGCATACCGAATCATACCTGAACGTTTGAACCGATTTTCTTGAAATTTGGGATATTGATCGAACTTTTGTCGGTGCAAGTTATAGGTTTTGAACCAAAGGGGAAAAAATGGGACTAAGGGCGAAAAAAGGGCAAAAATTTGTACTTTATGCATAAACGCTGTATTTTATGGGTTTTAAAGGTATTTTTTTACGATTTAGCTTGGTTAAGTTTCCCAAATAGCTATTGGAGTTGTTCTGTTTAAAAAGTTGGACCAAAAGGGGTCCAAAAAGGGGAAAAGGGACGAAAAACGAGTAATTTGCATACATTTATATTTAGGACTTAGAGTATTGAAAAAACTGAGTTGTTTGATAAACCGGTTTCCGAATAGTTTGAAAAATTGCATTTCTTAACAAGCCGGTTTCGAAAGGGGCGAAAAATGGGCAAATTGAATCTATTTATATTTAGGACTTAGGTTAGGTTAGGTAAAAGGTTTTTTGAGAAGCTTTTCATGGCAATTTTTACTCTCAGAGCTTTTGCCAGAAATATACTGAGAGAACGTCGCCAAAAAAATATTTTCATATATTCGTTTTGATGTCTGACTTAGGATTCGAACTCGGGCCTTTCGTCTAAGAAGCCAGCACACTACCTACTACACCACGGCGACTTCATTAGGAACTTAGAGTATTCAAAAAAGTGGGTTGATAAACCGGATTCGAAACTGGATTATTATTTATTGTTATTTTATAAACCACACAACGCCTGTTACAAACTGCTAGTAAGTACATAAAACTTATAATTTTAATAATCCTTGGGCATTTGTTAATTTAAAAGATATTATTCGATATAATAAATTTTATTTCGTTCGCACAATTCTATAGTTACCACATATGAATATTGAATTTCGATGTAAAGGTTATAATAATCACGTACTAAAATTCGTTATGTGTTGAGGACAGGTGTTACTCGCATGGTATTTCAATTATTTTTCTTCTTCATTTAGCCCAACTTTAATAAATAACTTAGTCCAACAGATATACATTCATAATAATCTCCATAATTTAAATATGTAGGTATGTATACCTAAATTAAATGTTTGTGATCGGAGTATAAATGTATGAATGTTTTGTTTATACATATGTTTTATTTGAAGCACTCTTATCCCTGTATTGACATGCAGACTTTTGACGTTTGGCTTCCCAAGTTAGTGTTTTGTAGTGGACTTGAACTTTTTAAATCAATAAATTTTGTTAGTGTTTTATGACAGAATATTAAAAACCCAAAAACCTTGTTAAACTTAAAAAAATTTTTCCTACAGTTATTGAATTTAAAGTGGAAAAATTTAAATAGTTGAACGATTACGGATACTCTTTCGTAAACGTGTAACCTGAAAATGGGATTTGTTTGTGTAAAAAAGTAATCATCCCACATAATAGCACGCATTTGAAATTAAACACTGTGACTGTTCAATAGCTAATAACACATGATTATTTTCACTGATTTTTATTCAATCTTTAATTCAATATTGTAGAAAATTTAATACGCTGAAATCTAAAATTCCAAAGCTTTATTTATGACTGATTAGCGCAGGGACTAAATTCAGCTGCCGTACTTGTTGAAATTAGTCAACAACAAAGCATTGTCGTCGTATGGAGATGACCGTCAGCGTGTCTCTCCTTTTGTGTTACGAACTAGCGGATTTAAGTGGAGCACAAGCTTTTCAACAATATTCCTTGTTTTGACTAATGGCAGGCTGTAGTTTTTATGTATTGTACATTTGAGTTTTTGATGTACATACCACAGATATAAACAGATACGTCACGGTCTGACGTTTGACGTTTAACTCTTCCCTTAGAAAGAGGCACCAAATATAACCAAAAAGTATTTCTGTCATTCTCTGACTGCCTGTCTGTTTTGTTTATGTTTTTTTAGATTTCGGGGTGGATTTTTATTACTCTGCTTTATACCGTGGTACATACCACGGAACTCCTGTCTTACTTTGTCATCCTTAAATTTAACAAATTTATAGGTAAAAACGTAACAATATTGTTACGCAAAAACAATCGAAACGACCTAATATCGTTTAATAATAAAAAGTTGTATAGCGAATCAGGAATGAGAAATTGTTTTTTTTTACTAATTGTACTAACTTTAACAAAAAATTTTAGTTTTTTCAGCCCGATTGTACTAAATTCACTTTTTTTCTTTTTTTTTTAAATAACTGACAATTAACTGACATTTATGTAATTGTACTAAAAATACGAAAACAAATCTTAAAGAAATTGTGTTCAAAAAATTGCTTATAATGGTAAAATTTAAAGTTTCATTGTTAGCTTTAGCTAGTTTTTCTTACGGCTGAGCGTTATATATAAAATTACAGTAGGGTTTGGGAGTCTGATGCCTTATTCAAGAAATGGATTAGGTGGTTAGAAAAAAAAAACAAAGCCTTATACATTGTGACAACTTCATATAACATTTGTCACAAATTTAACCGAGAAGCGAAAAAGCAAAGCATCCTTAGCACTTTATGTAGCTGTTCACAGCTCAATTTAGACAGTCGAACACTTGCATAATTTATGCAATACAGTTTTTAAAGACAGGAAGGTAGCAAATTTAAACCGAACTAAGTACACAAAAATAATTACTAATGTCTTTGCACCTCATTTTATTTACAATTAGTTAAAGCATCTTGAGGATTATTGCTTTTACCTAATTCTGGATGAAGGTGTGTATGCTTTTAAATGTAAATTATGAAATATTGTTTTAAAATTTTTTAAATATGTTTATCTAAGAACCGATATTTTGCTTGAAAAACTTTTAGGAGTCGTTATTCGCTATTACAGAATGAAAAAAAAGCAATTGATTACTCCTTTTTTATACTTTTTTGATTACCTAACGCTTTTTTAAAGCGCGTTTTGATTATAATTATTTTAACGCCATTTGAGTAGGAGGTCTGCGCGTTTTGACTACAAAAAATTGGCAACACTGAAAGGAATACAAAAGTTTATGAGATCTAAATTTTAAATCATTATTTATGATACACAACAAATGACTAGCCAATGTTAGTAAAACATTCACAATAAAAGTTGGCCACGAATTGCCATATGAAAACGAAACGGAAACAAAAAATTATATAGTGATGAGACAGAGTATTTGAGTAATGTAATAAAGTAGGGAACAATTTTTAAATAGTGCTAAATAAGTCATTGAGGAGCTATGGTGTTTTTGACTTCCAAATAGTGCAAAAAAAGTACAATTGTACCAACTTTTCCATCTCTGTAGCGAATAGTGTGTACATAATATCGAACAAGCAATAAATTGTTGTAGTTACTGTTGTGTACGTTGTATCGGTTAAGTTTGAACAGTGACACAAAAGTAGTGTGAATGAAAAAGAGAGTTTAATTGATATAAAACACATATTTGTTTTTACTTGATTTGCAATTAACGAACTCTAATTATATGAGTTTTTTAAAAGGTAAAAACCTAATAATATGTATGTATATAAAGTACTTGCATTTTATAGTTGTAAATTTATAATAAATGTATATAAATTTATGTATATAATTTTTCCATAAAATTAGTAAGTAAAAGAAATAATAAAACAATAATAATCTGCCTTAAAACCTACACCTCTGACCTCTTCAAGGGTTAATTCAAATAATGAATTATAAAACAGAGGTACACAGTCCAATTTCAATTCAAAGTATCTATCAGTTAAGGAATGTATTTCAATAAGTTCCATTTTGCTACTACGGAATTTTCAAGTCTGTAAATGTAAATGTCAAAATATTATATGAGTTGAGGCACTACTTGTTCCTCTATTTGATCGGGAGACTCGTGTAATTTGAATGTTATATAAATACATTTTTGTTCATTAACTGTTGTTCTCTTAACTAATGCTCTCGCTAATAGTTGAAGTCATGGTCGTGAGTGTTTTCATATGTGGACTGAAAAAGCAGCATCATCAGCATAGGTACAAACGTCATTGTGTCCGCTTCAATGTCCGTAATGTATAGTGTATACAAAATTAAACCCAGAATGCTGTCAATATGCAATCGTCTGGGAAACGTTCAAGAACTAAAAATCTATTTTTCAATTGCTTGAGTAATTTTAGTTTCTGCTTATGTATGATTCTCTCGTACCAAACTCTGTGAAATGCTTCAGAATCGTATATAAAAGCTGTATGTGTATTTGTTCTCTTCGTTGTTGACTTTAAATATTAGTAATATTAAAATTTTAAAAATAACTATTGCAAAATATTAAAATTAATATATATACATTCATATATATTAAAGAATAATGAATGAATATTTTTAGCATTTACATTAAATTACAGCGCTAAATAATAAATGCTAATACACTTTTATTTTTTTTTTTTTTTTACTTATTTTCGAATAATTGTAAAAAACATTAAAATTTTTGCCCAATAATTTTAATATTCATCTGAATATAATTTCATTGTTAAATTAATGTTTAAATGTAATCTTTCTTTACTTCTACTTCCTTCAATCACTAAATATTTTTCACTCTTCATTGTCAACATCAACACTAAAGTCTAGCTTTCATGTTTATTTATTTACTTAATTGGCTATTAAAAACCCGATTAACGGATTTCGGCCTGCCTTAATTTTGTAAATATTTTTGCTTACAAAATTTTGCTCTTAATTTTTTCTACCGTAATGTAGAGGTGATCATGTAAAAAAACATCGATGTGTGCGATGCATTGTATTTATTCTAACTGGAACTTAACAAAATTAATTAAATAAAAGTTAAATTATTTTAACATATTGTATATAAGAATTGCTTATTTTATGAGGAATTTTTTCATTAAATTCAGTGCTATTAAATTATTAAGGCCGTAATTGTGTAAAACATGACATCAAGTTATATTTGTATGGGTAGAAAAAACAAAATATTAGAAAATTATGAAATTGCAAAATTGTAAATATTGTTTTTGCTATCTATGTAAATATCACTTTAGTGACGCGATTTACAAAACTAGATCTTAGTATTATTATATTACTAGCAGATTGTACCCAGCGTTGCGCGTGTTATTTTTTCACCCCTTTCCTCCTTTTTGGACCCATTTTGGTCCAACGGAATACCAAATGGAAACGGAATACCACCAACAGCTATTTGGGAAACTTAACCAAGATAAATCGTAAAAAATACCTTTAAAACAAATAAAATACAGCATTTATGCATAAAGTTCTAATTTTTGCCATTTTTTTTTTTCTCCCTATGTCACACATTTTTCCCTCTGGTTCAATATTTTTAAAAGATTTATAGCTTATAACCTGTACCGACAAAAGCTCGATCAATATCCCAAATTTCAAGAAAATCGGTCTAGATGTTCAGGCGTGATTGGTTAACAAATAAACAAAGAAAAAAACAGACTTGCAGAAAGATTTATAATATATTTTAGGATTAGGATAACCTGCACTCAATTTCCCCGTTTTCAGCCCATTTCCCCCTTTTTGGATTCCTTTTGGTTCTAATTTAGAAACGGAATACTTCCAAAAGCTATTTGGGAAACTTAACCAAGCTAAATCGTAAAAAAGTACCTATTACCATTTTTCCCGATTTGTCCCCTTTTTGGTCAAAATTTAAAAAGATTTATAGACTATAACCTGCACCGATAAAAGCTCGATCTATATCCCAAATTTCAAGATGTTCTGTCCAGGTGTGATTGGCTAACGAACAAACCAACAAACATTTGGGAAACTTAACTAAGCTAAATCGTAAAAAAGTACCTATTACCATTTTTCCTTTTTGTCCCATTTTTTCTCCCCTTTTTGGTCAAAATTTAAAAAGATTTATAGCAATATAACCTACACCGATAAAAGCTCGATCTATATCCCACATTTCAAGAAATTCGGTCCAGTCGTTCAGACGTGATTGGCTAACAAACAAACAATCAAAATAACAGACTTACAGAAAGATTTATAATATATACTAGCAGATTGTACCCGGCGTTGCGTGGGTTATTTTTTCGCCCCTTTCCCCCTTTTTGAACCATTTTGGTCCAACTTTAGAAGCGGAATATCTATAACAGCTATTTGGGAAACTTAACCAAGCTTAGTCGTAAAAAATTTCCTGTTACCATTTTTTCTTCCTTTGACCCATTTTTTCTCCCCTTTTAGCCAAAATTTTAAAAAGATTCATAGCCTATAACCTGCACCGATAAAAGTCCGACCTATATCTAAAATTTCCAGAAAATCGGTCCAGGCGTGATTGGCTAACAAACAAACAAACAAAAAAACAGACTTACAGAAAGATTTTAATTAATATTAGGATTTAGGATTGGGAATAGGATAACCTGCACTCAATTTGCCCGTATTCGAGCCCTTTCCCCTTTTTTGGTTCAACTTTAGCAACAGAATACCTCCAATAACTATGTATTTAGAAAAATTAACCAAGCTAAAAAATTACCTATTGCCATTTTTTGTCCCATTTTTTCTCCACAAAAGCCCGATCTATATTCCAAATTTCAAGAAAATCGATCCAGGCGTGATTGACTAACAAACAAAAAAACCGACTAACAGAAAGATTTATAATATATATGTATATTAGGATTAGAATATTGGGATTAGGATAACCTGCACTCATATCGGTCCCTTTTTCCCTTTTTGGACCACTTTTGGTTCAACTTTAGAAAAACACCTCCAAACAAAAAACAGCTATTTGCGAAACTTAACCAAGCTAAATCGTAAAAAATAACCTATTATCATTTTTTCCTCATTTGTCCCATTTTTCTTCCCTTTTGGTCAAAATTGTGAAGAGATTTATAGCCCGATCTATATCCCAAATTTCAAAAAAATCGGTCGAGGCGTTCAGGCGTGATTGGCTAACAAACAAACAAACAAAAAAAAACAGACTTACAGACAAATTTATAATATATATTAGGATTAGGATTAGATGTAAAAGAAATACAAATTCTGATTGAAGTAAAATGTTTTTAAATGAATTTGTGGACGAATGTCAAATAAAAATAATAAAAAAAAGTAGAATTTAAAATTTTTCAAAGATTAGGAAATTAGTTTTACTAAATTTCCCAATACTTTTTATTTAAGCTTTGCAAAAACAATATTTTGATCGCCCGCTCTGCCTGCAAACTGCTTTTTTTTTTTGGGACAACATTAATGAAGCCTTTGAGAAAAGCGTTTCAGATGGCACGGAACCGACAACCATTGTTAAATATTTGTATGCTATATTGTACAAACTGGTGGATTGAATTTTTTAGTCGGCCCACACTTCTAAGGGATTTTAATTAAACGGACTTACCGGACTTCGCAAATAAACTGAGAGTTCATCAGAAATGTTCCATTCAATCCTATTTGTTTTCCAATTTCTAATTTGTGGTGATCACTCCATAGACTAAATTGGTCTATCGGCTTGTCAGTTATATCCGAGTCGCCATCCTCATACTTTTCATCTGCCATATCTCTTATTATCATTTCTTGAATCATCATTATTATCATTTCGAACATGCAAGTGGATTTTCAAAATGTATTTTATTAAACTGTGGATCCAGCAATTCTTGCTATTGCCACAAATTCGATAGCACACATTCGCTCGTTGATTTCAGTAAGAGCAATTTTATGTACTTCTTTTAACAAGGGTTCCTCAATTTCAATGTGTGTCACACGATATTTCTTTTGCTGTCTCAAAAGGACATAATATGTTAAGTAGTTTTGAAGATTTGGATAATTTCATACCATCTAACATTGGTGGGTTAGTTTTGTGTCGAAGTAATATTTCACTTACGGTATTTCGAAGTTCTAGAAACCTTTCGATCTTATAGAACGTACTATTCCATCAAGTAGGTACATCTTGGATCAGTTTTGCATCAGCTTTTGTCGTTTTTTTAATTCATTACTTGCTACGCAACTTTGTTAAAGAAAGTGAAAATATTTTTTATTTTTGTTACTAATACCTGCAACTCTGAGATATTTAGTGATTTTTGCGCAACTAAATTTAGTGTGTGTGATGAAAAGCACGGTATGTGCTTCTTTTTTCCAAAGCCCAATTCTACAGTTCTTACCATATTGGCTGTATTTTCTGTTACTACTGCGGTAATTTTATCTTTTGGAAAGCCCCATTCATTGGATACCTTGGTAACAGTTGATATATATTCAGAACTGTGTCTTCCACCGAGGTGGTATACTCCCAACGTTATCGACTGAAATTCAGTTTAAATACAAAAATGAGATGTGACCAAATGTCAGTTGTGAATGTCCACTCCTGGTAATTTAGTTTTCAATACTTTTGATGAAAGTTCATATTTTTTATGTCGACCCAACGTCCCAATTGTAATTAACTTGGAACTTTAAAATGCGGTGATGGAACTTCTATTAGGTGTTTAAAACCTTCATTCTTATCTTTACAAAACATATCTACGGTAGCGTTGTTAATTTTTCTTGCCTTGTTACCACCGGAATAAGAAGCAATATCTTCAAAACTTTTTTGTATACACCTCTGACGATTTAAAGGTACTAATTCAGTAGTAGTGTCATCATTTACTTCAATACATGATTCAGAATGTACATTACGTGAACTACTTGCAGACGGCCCACATGAATCGGCAACAACTCGTGTATTTTCGCCTAACATACATACATAATTGGCCTTTACAACCCTTCAGTCAGCATTACGACCTAGCTTCTCACACCACTTATGTTGTGTGCGTTAATTTTATATATGAGTGGCGGGACCTACAGTTTAAAGTCGACTCCGAATGACAGATTTTTGAGAAGCTTTCATGGCAATTCTTACTCTCAGAGTCTTTGTCAGAAATCTGCTGAGAGGAAGTCGCTGAAGAAATATTTTTCGCTTTTATGTCTGACCTGGGATTCGGACCCGGGCCTTTCGTCTAATAAGCCAACATACTACCTACTAGACTACGGCGACCTATTTTCGCCTAACACTCTTACAAAATTTGTATTTATTAATGTTTGCGTTCCAGAATTTTTTATTTTATCAATTTCCAAAAATGTAGCCTTGTGAATGTGTTTGATCAAGTCAGAAGTATTAAAAACGGTCCAGTTTTATCGCCAATTTTTTTTTTGCAAAGTAAAACTAAGCTCGACATTGACGGTGCCATTATTACAACCTGTAACAGTATTATAAAGACATATACAGGTATCCCTCGTATAACGAAATAAAAAAACTGTTAAAAAAAGCAAACAAAGGCTGATAACTGATTTCACAATCGCACAATCAGTGGAAGAACGTCCGAATGTGTTTTTTGATTATGTTTTTAATTTATTTTTTAATTAAGTATGAATATTGATTTTGAGTTGTAAACGTGTAGTACATACATCGTTAATTTAGTACCTATTTTTTTTTTTTTTTTGAAAAAAAGTTATTGGAACATAACCCTTAAATTTATATGAAAGTTAAGTCTTCTATAACGCAGAATTTTCCTGGAACGTAACCACCGCGTTATACAAGGGATACCTGTATATTATTGCTGTTGACATTAAAAATATAAAAATATCTCACATTGCTGATTAATACCATAAAAAAGCAAATTTTGTTCACTATATAAATATAGGGCCTGTTTGTAAATGCAACATTGCGCTGCATGTTATGAGCATTGTGTTCATAACTGCAAACCTTTGCAGCACTGTAGCTGTCACATGTTCGTAAATGCAACATTAAATCATATTATAAACAAATACAGTAGTTTTAGTTTATAGTCACTACCTGTTATAGTCACATAAGTTATATTGTCAATTTTATTAGATTTATATGGCTCTATCGATCAATTTCATACAAAAAGTTTACTTTATAATACACTATTGATATAAGAACTTTTCGCATATATGCCATCTATCCGTGGTTATTAAAAGTCATATTATGTGATATGATTATATTATTTTTTCCATATTGAATTAATTTTTTGTAGGGTGGATTTTATATAATAAATGATACTACTGTCGAACGTAATGAACATATTGATGATGTTACCGAAATCGAAAACCTTTCTCCGGAATATTTACATTGCGATGGTGACTTAATTTGCCATGCCGACATAGGGTTGAAGAAATTTTAGACTCAATAAACGCCGAAAATAATCCAACGGAAACTGATTTGGATACAAATGAAGAAGTTTTTGTTAAAGAAAAACGGTTATCGATTAAAGAAATTTTAAATATTAATATTTTGATACATTATTATAGATGATACATCTGTAAACAATATCCTCAAGCTAAAACAGGCTAAAATTACAAATTTTTTTTTTTAATTAATATTGACAATAATTATTTTTAAATGCAATGAATTCATGTACATTTTATTTATTTTTGTAATAAAAATGAATTTTTACTTTTTGTTATATTCACAAAAATTGATTATATGAGATTTTCTTTTCAAGCACACTGTGGCATATAAAAAAATTTTGCTTATAGTCACCTTAGGGATATAGTCCTCAATTTGTGTGCAATTAAAGGTTGTGACTATCAGCGAAAAGTACTGTAAATAGAAAACACTAACCATAAAAATGGCTGATGGATTGAATGAGTGAGTACAAAAATTGTATATATTTTAATAAGAACCAGACTTGAAATGGAAGACAAATTTGAAGCCGGGAGGAAGAAAAAAAAATATATTGTGGGATCAAGTTCTGAAGAAAATCAAAGAAATTGATAATGAACTTCGGTACACTAAGAAATAAATTACCAGAAAATTTTTGAATTTACGGACAACATATAAAAGAATAAAGCAAAGGAACAAACAACATGGTCGTTTCTGATGACTTCGATGAAGTATATGGAACAAGGCATTCTATCGATCTATACCGGTCGGTAATTTTGAGAGCTGATTGCAGGAAATTTTGAATGAAGGTAATTCGGAAACCTCTGATGTCTAAAGGTGGGTCTCCTGCTTCAAAAAGAAAAAAAAAAAGTGTCAATAATGAAATTTTAGAATATTTACAAAGAGAATCATTGAACAGAAACGACACGAAGCAATTCTTGAAATGGAGGAAAAAAACTTGCTACAGAGCAAAAGCGTATGAACGCAATGAAAAAACAAATTGAAATTATTAGCTACATTTTTATTGTTTTTAATAGGTATTGAATTTTTATATTACATACATATGGAGTAGAGTTTTTTTTTGTTATTATTTAAAATGTATGCACTTATTTTATTATTTAAAAGAAATGTGTACTTTACATTTAAGTTTTGGGACCTGAATTGTTAATGAAACTAATTTTGTTTTGCTTTTTTATTTAATTTAATAAACTGAAATTAACTTGAAAATAATGTTACTAAATAATTCCTAATGGGAATATCATCTTCATCCTCACTTGTTGTCGATTCATTGTTTTAGTCATTACCAACTTCGATAGTAGGTGTACTTGAAAATACATACTCTGATTACTGTCCATTATAAATAATGAAGTTATGGAGAATTGTGCAAGCTAAAACAATTTGTGAAACATTTTTCATATTCACATACATACATACATACTTAATTGGTCATTACAACCCTTCAGTCTGCATTAATGAACTAGTTTCTCACACCACTTATGTTGTGTGTGTTAATTTTATACATAAGAGTAGGACCTACAATTTAAAGTCGACTCTGAATGACAGATTTTTTTGAGGAACTTTTCATGGCAGGTTTTTTTTTTACTCACAGAGTTTTTGTCAGAAATCTGGTGAGATGAAATCACCGAATAAATACTTTTTGTATTTTGTTTTGATGTCTGGCCTGGGGCTCGAACCCTAGCTTTACGTCTAATAAGCCACACACTGCCTACTAGAATACGGCGACTTTTTCAAACTCCCCGTATCCAAATAGTCTATAATTGTAAGCTTATTTTTTAAAATACCAAGTGCTTGCATAATCATTACACGTGTAGAATTTAGGCAAAAGTTAAGCTTTTTCTGTTCTCGAGTGAGATGACCATTATGTATGTAGTTGCGGGGAATCCCTAACATATATGAAAAAAATTTAAAAAAAAAATTCGATTTACATACATATTTCAGTGCGAATGAAGCATTTCATTAGCTAAGTCGGAATTTGTTTAAGATATATATTTGTTGAAATTTATATGAAATTCGACTTACGAGTTACGACCGATGGCCAGAAACCTATCTCAGTCGTAAGTCGGGGAATACCTGCATAACGTAAATTTTTTACTGTGTTGTTACAAATGAACTCATTCTTAGAGGGTTTTTATTTAAAAACATTGTCACTACTTTAAATGAGTTGTAAACCTAAATAAAAGCTCCCGGATGCGTAAATTTAACACTATTTCTACCAAAGGTGCCAAAAGACACCTTTTAAAATTTTAACTTGAAATTTATTTCAAAGTTTAATAATTTTTTCTCAGTTAATGTTTTGACAATTCGTATAATAATTGTTAAATTTATTTAGCGTTATCATTTTCCTTCAATTTATTCTGGATCGGTATATGCATACATGATACACCTATTTCTACCATGAGGTGTCTTTTGGCACTTTTCCGATTTTTCTTACAGCGAAAAATAAAAAATATAAAGAAACTACACTAACATACATTTGGACTGAACGATAATTTGTTTTTAGTTTTTTCCTCTTCGTATTATTATTTCAAGTCATGGATATTCTCTGCAATTGGAAATTCTGCGAAATGCAGTGCCATGTAAATTTTGTGATATTATGTTCAGCAAGTTTTCAAAAATGCCAGAAATTTTCGGTGCACTGAATTTCCAGTTATAATTTTTATATTCCATTGTTTTTTGAGAACAATAGGAAGAGGAATAGGATATGTTTTAATAATTATTTCCATAATTGTTTGCATATTAAAAGACACCTTTTGGTCGAAATAGGAATACACAAAATCATGGTAGAAATAATGTTGAAATTCAGCTTTTCGATATATATGGCATAAAACACATCAATGTATCATTTAACATCGTATGATACTATACATCGACATTTTAACAATGTATCGAAATCAAAACATCAAGGTATACGATGCATCGATTATCATCGAACAGCTACCATAATGCCAAAAGCTTCAGTTAATTACTAAAGTCTTTTTATTTGTATTCTTATACTTTATTCCTGATTTATGTTTAGTGTTAAGACAGAAAAATAATCAAAAAACAGTATTAATTGAATTATAATGACATTAGAAAAGAATCTTCAATTTAAATTTCGTAAAAATAGAGATAAAGGGCTCAAAGCTAAACTTTCACTTTGTAAGTTTGATTGTATACCGTTTTAATGCATTTGAATCATTTTATAATTACTTTCCACAAATTAACCAAGGGAAAAGAATTTGATGATATTTACTTGATTAATTTTGTTCACCGCAGTGATTGATTATTTAAATATTTTTATACACATAAATATGTGTACGATTGAATGATTTTCGTATAATTTATTTCTATATAAAAAATATGACCTAAAATTGCTATTCTCTATAATATAGACAACATTCAACTAAACATTCCATTGAAGTTAAATTTAATTGTAACACCCATATCTGTTATTTCTATGCTTCTTTAAAAAGTTCTTTCTAGCCTTCATGCTGAAATGTTGCGCTTGACTAAGTTTCTTATAGATATCAAAAAGATCTTCAGCTTTCACGAAGTGTACTCCATTGAGTGCACAACCAATCACACCTGGACCGATTTTCTTAAAATTTGGGATATTGGTCGAGCTTTTGTCGGTGCTGGTTATAGGTAATAAATCTTTTCAAAATTTTGACGCAAAGTGGAAAAAATGGGACAAAGGGAGAAAAAATGGGCAAAAATTAGTACTTTATGCATAAATGCTGTATTTTATCTGTTTTAAACGTATTTTTTACGATTTAACTTTCTCATAATAGTATTGGAGATGTTCCGTTTATAAAGTTGGACCGAAAGGGGTCAAAAAAGGGGTAAGGGGCTAAAAACGGGCAAATTAAGTGCATAGTCAATCAGGCTGAACCGATTTTCTTGAAATTTGGAATATTGATCGAGCTTGTAGTCGCCGTGGTCTAGTAGGTAGTGTGTTGGCTAATTAGACGTAAAGCCAGTGTTCGAGTCCCAGGCCAGTCATCAAAATAAAATACAAAAAGTATTTTTTCGGCGATTTCCTCTCAGCAGATTTCTGGCAAAAACTCTGAGAGTAAATATAATTGGCATAAAAAGTTTCTCAAAAATCTGTCGTTCGGAGTCGACTTTAAACTGTAGGTCCCGCTACTCATGTATAAAATTAACGCACACAACATAAGTAGTGTGAGAAACTAGGTCAATAATCCTGACTGAAGGGTTATAATGACCAATTATGTATGATCGAGCTTTTGTCGGTGCAAGTTATAGGTAATAAATATTTTCAAAATTTTGACCAAAGGGGGAGAAAAAATTGAGACAAAAGGATATAAAATGGGGAAAATTAGTACTTTATGCATAAATGCTATATTTCATCTGTTTTGAAGGTATTTTTTTCCGTTTATAAAGTTAAACCAAAAGGGGTCCAAAAGGGGGAAGGGGACGAAAAACGGGCAAATTGAATGCATTTATATTTAGGGCTTTAGGAGTATTCAAAAAACTGGGTTGTTTGATAAACAGGTTTCCGAATAATTTGAAAAATTGCATTTTTAAGAAACCGGTCTCGAAACGGGATTATTATTTATTATTTTTATAACCCGCGCAACGCCGGATACAATCTGCTACTAATTTAATAAAACAAATATAAAAACATCAATTATATTTACATATTCAAATTTCGCCCGAATTTTGTTCACTGTTTACAAAATTTGTATCATTAGTCAACTTCGAAAAGTTCCTGCTTTTGTGTATAATTTTACAATGAAATTTGTTTGACATATTGTCAGAATTTATTCAATTTGATTTTAAAGGCGAATAGTTGCAAAGAAATGTATGTTCTGTTGGACATCTTTGGTTCCATTAGTTCGCTCTATAATGTTTCAGCATTTACTATGTATTTCATTAAATGTTTCTTTTAGAATGGAGCTCAAATTCTTTCTTCAAAGCAAGTCTAAATCGTCCCTTTCGATTATTAGTAGAGATGTTTTGCTTGCTTTGGAGCTTTTATGTTATCATGTGTGCCAGTTATGCATCCAAAAATTTCTGGTATACCAAATTACTAAAATAAAAATGTTAAGCGGTGATACTTCTCTGTGATTGAGATGGATAACAAATCTATGTTTAACATATTTGCACTTCCATAACATTCAGAAATTCTGCAAGCACATCGCTGAATGTTGATTCGGTTATAAAGGCATGATAGTAGCAACCCACACCTTTTTAATACCCACCTTCAGCGAAAAACCGCAAACACGGGCAAAGTTTAATAACTGAAATTACAGCTGTACTTTCCTTTGAAACCGGTAGAGCATTTGTTAAAGTTTCCAACAAATATCTTAACGCAGTTTTATTGACTCTATAATGTTTAAAAAATATAGACCCGAAAATTGCAATTACTACAAAAACATAAAATTATTAATTATGTACTTACTGTACGCTTAACAACTCCAAAGGACTTAAAGCATCCCGTAATGTTCTTCTTATGCTTCTTGCTTTTAATTTCCTTGCATATTATTCTTCAAAATCTAATAACATTAGAGCATTAATTCTAACCATTTGTGTTAGTTTGAATAAAATTATTTGTAGTTATAACAAATTTGTTTTCTATTCTTTAACAGAATTTTTATTTTGAACAAACACATATGATTAGAAGTGAAAAATAATTCGCGTGACGTTCACGATAGAAAATAGTTGTTCGGGTGATAAAAAAAAATCACATCTTTTTCACGATATGGGTGATTATTGCTTAGAATTCAAGAAATTGCAAAAATAAAATGGGCTACCTAGAATTTTGGTGTCCTATGTATGAGTACAGAATTATTCATTTTTATTGTTATTTTAAAAACAAACAATTAATTAAAATAATTTTATTTTTTTTATTTCAGAATGTGAATGTTACAAACAACTGCTTAAAATATATAATATAATAACTATAAAACAATCCACTCTCTTAGACGGAAATATGATTTGCATATCAATTTATAATATACCATCAATTCATACATACATATTTAAAATAGTTGCATATATTAATACTGACGAAAAGAAAGTTCCAGACTAATGTCAAGTATACTATAAATGTCTGAAGAAATCAACAGTGAAGACTCCAAATCTGGCTCATATTAGTACTAATAGAAAAGAATTTTGTTGTAGCAGTTCGGTAAATTTATTTTATAATAACTCATGTTAAAATGGGTTGTTCCCCTAGTACTATAACAAGGGGGAATGCTCCAGATTCTGGTGAAACAACGAATGCAGTAGGTACTACAGCTACAACTAACGAAAAGGATGGAAATTTATTGTTTTGTATGAAGTTACGGCGAACTCGTTTGCGACGATGTAGTCAACAAAATGGTGCTGAAGGAAGTGGCGGCAGTGGCACGGGAAGCGGTATTGCTGCATCCAACACCGACGAGATGTGCAATCAAGCGCTTTTAAATCCACTGAGAAGTGAAGCGGATTATGAAAAGGTGAATAAAACTTTGATACTACACAGTAACAGGTTCTCTACAGGATTATTTTCAAATTATTGACTATTATTTTACTAAAATCATTAATTTTGTTGTATACATACTTTAGTTTTACTAAAGTGACCTACTTAACTCTTCATAGCAATTTTTAATTGGATAATTTGTATATGCTTAATGGTGTCATATGGTGTAAGATCTTAGGTTAATCAGAGCACAGATATTGCGTAAATTTAAAATCAAATTAAATTTGCAATAAATATTTTGAATTCATCATGAATTAAAACAAAAATAACTGTAATTTTCACCCGAAAAGGTAAAAATCAAAAAATCTAATTAATCTAAAATTCAAAGAGTTATTTTTGGTCCCTGTAAATATAGCATCGGAGGATTTTATATAGCTGCGGAGGATTTTGTAGGCACGATATCTTTTACTTTTAACTAGCTCAATGTTGAATATTTCTTTAAATTCCTCGATTATCGTTTTTGTATCGATTTGAGTTAACCCGAATATTACGATTTAAGCTTGTTTTGATCTTTGGAGGAGCGTGTGGAAAATTTTTGAGAACATTCCTTTATGATTAGATTAAATAGTTAGTTTTTTCGCTTCCATATTGGTACCCGCTGATATTTCTTTATACTTGCATTTCTCTGCCAATATCTTCATTACGTTAGAAAACTATGGCAAGAGTTCTGATTTACTGTCAGATAATACTGGAAATCCTGTAAGCATATTTGGGATTATTGTCCCAAAATTTTTTAAATTTACGTAGTCATATTAGAATGAGAGCAAAAAAAATATTATTTAATTATTTATTATGCACTTAAAATAAGAACAGTTCACCTATTACTTGTTTATCATTTATTAATTTCGACACGATTAATTTTATACACCCGTACACTTCGTACAGGACAAACTATACAACTATGCGCCACACACGCTTCTCTAGAAATATCAATAATTGATTTGAGTATTTTATATACTACATATGTATATAATCCATTGTTTCATAATCCATTGGTTTTTCTAACTCGTTACCCTAGCAGACGAGCAATGGTGATATCCTAATATCCTCACCAATATAAATTAGTGTTAAATACAGTGCTTGCACAGTTGTTAGTGCCACAAATCTTATACTTTAAGTACTCGATATATGTATGTGTATTTATACACATGCATACAAAATTAACTTAATTTAGGCCTTTGAAATTTTATCCTATGCGTTTATTTTCAGATAAGCTGTGGAAAAAAAGATTCAATTGTTACCGTAGCAGCACTAGGAAATTTTACGCATACAGTTGTACGGCGTGCAACAGGAAGTAAGTAGTTCTTTGCTTAAATTAAGTAAATTTCAGAGTAAGTATTTTCCGACAACAACGATCTTTGAGACCTCTGATTCGAAATGCAATATAAAATAAAATTATTAAATCACAAATATTGATCGGTAGGTAGGCCAGGAGAATAAATAAAACCATCAGCTAAACGAATTGTCTTATCCTAACGAAGTAAATTTATAGGAAATCCGTAAAATATTAGGACCACATACATACGTCAAAAAACTGGACATTGACACAGAAGTATTATATTGTTCTGATGTCGCCTCAACGAAAGTCAAATGTTCATAAATCATAGCTTTCTTAATTTATGGGTCGCCGGAAAATGGTTTTGTTTCCCGTGCTGATAATTTAACTCAACTTGGAGTGCCTAGTAAGGTTTTACATTTTCTAATGGTGGCATAAATTTTGACTTTATTCTACTTTTTTGCCCTTTTTTTGTTCTTTTCTCAAAAAATGCAATTTTGTAACATGTTCTTTTCTAAAAATGTTACATGTTTAACACTCAATTTAATCAAAGGATTGGAAGTGTAGCACTGTTAGGACAGCTGTTCTCGTTCTTGTTTTGAAAAAAAAAAACAAAAAATATTTATTTTAAGTGTTGAAATGGAAGCAAAAATATATTATTTTGAAGGTTCTCTTGTATGTTGTTGGGGATTCAGGGGTCTCGGATATCATTTTCCGTGGTTTTTATGTATTTTTAAAATTTTTTTTAATATTTGATTTGAATTGCGCCAGGTTCTAGTAACAGATTTATGTTCATTTTATTTTTGTAAAAGCAGAATGGGCTTAAAAGCTCAAAATTTTCATTTTATTTTATCAATATGAAATTTACTAGTCGAGGACTACAAAGAACATATTACAATCCCATTTTTTTTTTAATTGTAATAAGAAATGTGGTTATTATATCTTGTAATAAAAGTACTTCTCAAAAAATTCCAAAAATTATATTTTTGATTTGATTTTTAGCTATATAAAAAATTCAAAAAAATTTACTAAATAACATATTGTGCCATCCAAAGCGATTTGAAAACACTGGTCTTAAAATTGAATTTTACCAAAGAAAATAAAGTATCTCCATATTCTTTGACTTTACATAAAAATAGTTTTAACTTGCATGGCCCCGGAGCTTTCCGTAAAAATTTTTTTTTTTTATTTAAAACATTCTTTATAAAGTTAGGTTTTCCAAAACAAAATATGTAAGCAACATTTTTTACCAGCAAAGAAATCACCATAATTTTATTCTAATTTTACACATATGTTCTCTCATTTCCGATTCCTGGTGATTTGGTACATGGATAAATTATGAAATCGTTAATTGATTCATTACAGTTCATAATTTGTGTTCTTGGACGCCACTGTTTAAATTATCAATCAAAATATTCCCCTCATCAAACGTATCTAGAAACCGTATTATGGTATTACGGAAGTCTAGTTACTAACTCTATTAAATGCATACTGAATAAAATTTGTTTCCCGCGTTTAGAGTCTTGTCTGTACCATTTACTCTTCACAATGTGAAACCATTGTGTTTCTTATTAACAATTTGATTTCCATTTTATTCTGGTTTGCGTTAACAGTTCAATACGGCTATCGGCAATGTATCACGCTTTGTTATATGGACCGCAAATTACCATCTATTGCATAGAATATGATTGATCCAGTCGCTTAGCAATTAATTGATCTGTAAAGGTTCGTACGTTGTAGAAGACTCCTTCAATGTCAATACCGACAGCAAGAGAACATGTTATAGGAAAATTTTTGAAACAAAAAACATACAATTCAGAAAAATTTTGAAATCTTTATTTAAATCGGTCCATATAATTTAATGTTTGAAGACTATTTCATGCAAATATTGACCACGACTGCGCCTCAAATTGGTCCATCCGCTTAGTACAATTTTGGCATATTCTTCCCAATATTTCTGCCGGTATCTAACGAATAAATACAATTTTGTCTTCCAATACGTCAATTGAAGCGGACTTGTCTGTATAGACCGAAGCTTTAACATAGTCCCGCAAAAAATAGTCTAGAGGTATTAAATCGTACGATCTGAAATAAAATGTTCACTGAACTCGCCTCTCAATAAGTCCATTGCTACGCGTGCTGTGTGGCATGTGGCACCGTCTTGTTGAAACTACTTTTTGTATTTTGAGCAAAAAAGAAGTTAGATATTATCTCACGGTAGCGCTCACCATTCACAGTTACGTTACCTTTCGCAACATCTTTGATGCCACCTAGTCCATGAACCGCACCAAACTGTGACTTTTTCTGGATGCATTGGTAGCTTTTGCAATACTTCTGCCTGATTTTCATTCCAAAATCGACAATTCTGCTTATTTGCGTATCCATTGAGCCAAAAATTAGCGTCCATAAAATGGAAGAAGCTCGCGTTGAACTTTCATAACAGAGCACGCATTTTGATAATAAAATTCAATGATTTGCAAGCGTTGTTCGTTTGTAAGACGATTCATGGTTAAATTATAGACCAAACTGAAGATGTTTGACAGTGAAACAAAACGTGCATGCGTGAGCTGTTTAAAAGAGTGTTGCCAAAAAAGTAATACATAGCTAAAACATCACCCGATATATATAGTGAGTAAAATCGAAAATATAAGTAGTTTGAAAAACAATGGTATTCATTTTTTTCAGAATGCTATTTATGCGAAATAAAATAACTTCGAATTGGTGACAAAGGTTCAATATACACACTTCATATTGTAATAATAATATAAAAATTAAAGCTTAACATTCAAGTATAGTAAAAAAAATTATAAACGTATATAAAAGCAAGTACATATATAAAAAAAAATTATTATAAATTTCTTAATGATATATCTCACGCATTGACAATATTTATTAATTTTCATAGTACAAATTATATTATAAACTCACACACAAAATAATTAAGATCAGTGACAATAAAGACAATATAATAGCCGAAAAGGAAATTGGATGCTGGAATTGAATGGCTTTTTCGTTATTGTTATAATTTTACTCAAAAAAAAAAAAAAAAATGTATGCATATCTCGAATTCTCTTTGTAACATGATCGCATTTGTTTGTTATCAAATTGTATGGACACTTTTTCCTTTCATGCAGATGTCCTCAGATTTTTTTTAATTACTTCAGACATAACAGCACAACAGGTGTTGTCTTAATTTCATTGCTGACTTTACTGTTCAATTTTTCGAATCGCTTTTTGCATTGTAAAAATCATTGTTAAGGTTATTTTCCTCGCAGTATCTTACACGAAAAGTGAAGATTAAATGTTTGAATACAGTAAGACCCCGCTTAACGCGGGTGATACAATCCAACAAGTTACAGCGCAAAACGAGGCAACTTAACTCGTACCTATGTATATACATTGCCACTTCAGAAAATACAGTTGAAATCTTTATTCTGGCCAGAACGTTGGAAAAGGTTACATAGTATACACCGTCGCTATATAGTGCACCGTTTATAGTTAGTCCGATGGCCGTATCATTTGCACACATATACACAAAGTATCAATACAGTGTGCCGATTTAGGGGAATCCCAATACTACCGCGTAATACTGAAACAGCGTTAAGCGAGGTCTTACTGTATTTCATAAAAGTCGTACATATAAACTCGATTACACTTTTTTAGTATATGTAGGCGCACTGAGGTACTGATAACGAATACAGTGAAAGAGAGCTGTTATGATTAAAATACACAAATACGTATGTTTGTATGTATGTATAAGATGGTTAGGTACACATATGTGTGTACTTTATTAGAGAGTGAGCAACTAGAATGTTATTTATATACTTATTGTTGTTGCATAGTAATTTCATATTAAGAAATAACATACATTTTTATTTGAGTGAACATTCCTTACACATCAGTTATTTATTGAGATACTGGTTTTCTTGTGCCCCGTAATAATATTTATATTGCTACAGCAATACTTCGTACACTGAACTAAACATTTAAGCGAACCTGCACTTCTTGCCCAGCAGTGTTGCCACATTATTATATTTTGTAAAACAAATGCATGGGCATTGCATGGAACAGTTTTTTTTTTTCATGACATGAACTCCTCATACAGTGCATTGTGTTGGAATAGTTGTAGGAGAAGGGAAAAAGTGGTAGGGTGCGACTAATTTTATTTTTGAAACATTTAAAAAATTCAAAATTGCTGAAACAGTAAAAGGTTGCAAATATGTCTAAAAAATTTATTAGTTTCATCGTCTAGAAATAAAAAGAAATATTAATTGGACGCCGCTATTAAATTAAATGTAAGCAAATTATAGAAATGATCGAATTTGCAAGTACAAACAGCAGAAGCAGCCTTTTGCATAATTTGAAATTTGCACAGTTTCAATTATAGCAACAGTCAAGGCAAATACGTGCTATATATACATATATACACATGTACATACACACGTGTTTTACTTCACACACAGTATCGGTCATAATAAAAGCACCTTGTAAGATTTTTTGAGAGAATATAAAATTTGAAGCCGCCTGTTACATTAACACTAAATCTACCATGGGCGGGTCAAATGAGCCATTTTGAAATTATTGTAAGAATTTCTCGGAAATAGCATTATCACATCGCCATTTGCTTTTACGACTTTCATTACAAAATACATCGAATGTGTTTTCGAAAATTTAATCCTCATTTGTTAATTTTTTTACCGAGAAATATATGTAATCTACCTCAAATATCGCAAGGGGTCATTTGACCCCCTTTGGTGGGAATAGGAGTACATGAAGTATCGGTAGGTTTAGTGTTAATTATATATGTGACAATCACTCACATAATAAATTGAGTCAAAAATAGTCCATCAATCGATATATAGTTGATGTACCATCAATATTCATCGCAGCACTTATTTCTGCCCAAGCCTTTGCTCTTTTAAATTTATTTCGGTAATCGGGCGAGCTCTTTTTGTATAAATTTTTAAATTTCTTTACCTCAGAAATAACTTTTCTAACTTTGTTTTATTTTTCACAAGTTGATGCGGCAAAATAAAAAGTTGAACTAAATTTAAGCTTGCCGCTTGGCCGCTTGTAACGGTGTTGCCAGTTTGAATTAAATTCAATCTGACAGAATGTGTTTATGAATTCTTTTGTAAGCAAATCAATTTTTTGTAGGTTGGTAATACTGTTGCCATCCGCTGCCGCTTGCCGCGTACATTGGCCTTTCACTATTAGATATCATATGCCATTCCGGAGTCATTCAAAAAATGTTCGCAGCATTTGCGAGTCATATAAATAACAATCCCATATCCCGTATCTTCGAAAGAATAATTCTTAGATGTGCAATGGAACCGCATTACTTAATCTAAGAAAATAAAAAGCCTTTCATATTTGCTTTGCAAAAACCAATAAGGCTAGACTTGAGTTCGCCAAAGCCCATATCAATTGGAAAAAGACGAATCTAAGTTCGGTTTAAACAACTCAGATGGGGTAAGACGAGTATGAAAGTTAAAAAGTATCAAATTAAATTTAAGTAATTTAAGGTAGAGGCAGGGCTCTAGCTGAGAGAAATTGATATGAGGCTGATAGAATGGTTGGCCAATTCATACAGGAGCGAGAAAAAAAATGCAACGGTATGTTGTATGACATTCAATTAAAACTCGAAAGTTATAACGTTATCCAATTCCACTCCACTTAAGTTTTTTTTTTCGTTGATCTTTTTAATATTTTAACAAAAAGTATCAGAAAGCGTTGTTTGCTTCTCTTTCTACTTAATTTTTTTTAGATTTATAAAAAAGTGAACAAATTTAACGGGAAAAAAATACAAAGCAATGTGTTAAAGATGAACGTAGATCGACTGTAGTAATTAAAATAAAAGTTTAATGAAAAATTTGCAAATTGTGAATTTTAAAATAGAAACAACTATCAGCAAATAACATATTTGCCATTATAAGGGCTTTGGAAGAAGGCAAATCAATTTAATATCAATAAATCAACAGTTTGTAGGATTTCATCGCAATATCGTCAATAATGTGGAAAGAAAGCCAGGAACTGGTTGATTTCGTCAATCTACTGCCCGTCTAGACTGTAAAATGGTAACAATAGGAGAAGTTGACCCTCTGAAAATGCAAATAGATGTTACTAATTATTCAAACGACCAATTAGGGGTTTCTATTGGCATACACACAGCCGGAACCCGATTATGAGAGGCAAATTTATTAGCTAGCTGCCACTTATAAGTAAGGTTAATAAGAAAAAACGGCTTGACTTTACTGGACGGTATCTGCGTTGATCAAAAGTTTAACTTATATGGCTCTGAGGAGTTAAATTACATTCGTCAGCCCCTAAAACAAAGATATTCGCAACAATTCTATAAATACACAACATTCTGTACCATCTGTGAAAATAGCCTGGTTGGAAATATTGTCAAGTATTTTTAATATGTTCAAATCTATCATTCTAGAAGATGTCTGTTGGTCATTCAGTCCAATGGGTTTGCAATAAAAATATCAACTTTTATTTATTTTATGTTTATTTCCATGAAGAGGAAATAGTTGTCTTTTTAATTTTATATTCTTTAATTATTATTTTGATAAATAAAAAATAGGGATATGATGAAGACTTATAACCGTTACCGTTTGTTTGCATGTAATTTTATTTTTAACATGAAAAGTTACATGTTAAAGTAATTATTGGTAGCAACAACAAAATTTTCTATAGCAAATCTAACGACAACATATTATTATCTTCTAAAACTTTAAGTTTAATTACATGCCACGTTGTATGACATCATAAATATGCCGCATGAAGGAATTAACTGACTTACTTATAAATCTACTCTAGTGTACTTTAAGTAAGAAAGTTTAAAATTGGGAAATCGGACGCTAAAATTAAAATCTCTAGAGTACCAGTACACTCTACTTCATCATTAAAAAAGATCGAGGTTCGAATCGTAAGGGGTTTTTTTCAATTTCTGGGGAATTTGGTTCATAATTAAAGTCTGGCAATACTTATTTATTTATTATAAACACTTGAATTTTATGTGTTATAACTAATACTGTTGTTACTGTTTTATTACTTATATCTAAGACTCGATCTCTTTTGACGGTTGTGCTCCCACTTTAGTTGTTTAACGTTGTCTAACTTATTCGGTTCGTGATTGCGGTTAAATAAAGTGTTATTGAGTTTAATAAGTGTATATATAAGCAAATTTACACCATGATTACTCTAAACAACAAATTATAAACAAAGATTTTAATTCGGTATTTAATTAAATTTATCGTTGTGTGAAAATGTCTATACATATATTAACACATTTGTATGCCGAATACTTAATTATGAAGTCATGGTACTTACTTGCAAATAATAAAGTAGTATGAAGTAAAAATATTAAAAACTATGTAATCCGCGGTAGCTCCTTCTTCAGCAGCAATTATAGATACATATAAATATTGCACTTATTTTATAGTTTACTTATACGTACATATTTATCTATTTATCTATGTAGTAAAGAAAGTATGAATTTTAGTATTATTGAAATTTAAGGTCGCTCACGGGCCTATGAAATACCATACAAAGTTTTGATATATAAATTAAAGAAGACACCTAAGCACGACAAGAGCAAATTAGAAAAGTACTCGCACATATGTACGTTCATAAATTTTTTTCTGTTGGTTAAAAAAAAATTAAATAAAGTGCAAACCATGTTAGTAGTTCAGGTTTATTTAATGTACAAATTTGTCGTTTTATTTTTTGTCATGGAATTTGCGCATATAATCTGTGTGTATTGGTCCATTCAGATTTTTTGTCTATTTCGAGCGAATCATACAGACAAGCTGAACTCATCGTAAGCCTTAGTTTAAAAAGGGGTTTTAAGAAAAATGCAATTGCAATTTAATGTTGTTATGACAATAATTTGCTCAGAGATGAAAATATTAAAGACATTTTGTGCTTATACCTATTATTTATTGTAAAATAATAAAAAAATACGATGATAAACTAAAAATATGCACTTTGTCACCAATGTTTTATTTTTAAAGGAGCAATCATTCAATTAACACTTAAATTTTAAATAAATCTATTTTTGAGTCATTGCTCTATTAATATATTGTTTCTGAAAACATTGATATGGTCTAGGTACTCTAAATGTGATAAATATTAAAGTCACCAGTACCTGCAAAAAGTTTTGTATAATTTTGGGCTTGTGCATTGCTTAAAAATGTAAATAACTTTTGCAAAAACATATTTTGGAATATAATTAGTGCAAGGTGTTCATCTCTGTGCATAATAGAAAGAGCAATAACATTTACTAAAATTACAATGTTAACAAAAGAAAAATAATACGATCATGGTCAACAACTTGAAAACAATAACAAATCAATACTATTATTAGCCAATGATCAAGTAAAGTGGACCAAAACACTTTAATCAAAAACGAAATGAGAAAATTCTAAAAATGACAAACTAAAAAAACAACTAAAATATACAATGTCGGTTTAAATAATAGCACCAATCGAATTAACTTTTGTTTTTTCTTGACATTAATTTGATTTCGACTTGAATTAGTCGGTCCTATAGAACTTATCACAACAAAATTGAGACAAGATTTGTTTCTTGGAGTGACAGAAACATCTTTCACCTACAATATTCAATAGCGTTAACCTGTTTAAAATTCTAATTCTAATTATACATATATTATTGACAAATTTTTTTACAATTGAGCAGTTTTCGTATCGTTGGAAATAGTCCGCGGTACGTTTAACTATCATTCGTAAGTCTCAGATGAAATGCAGATTATGGACAGCCTACAAAAATAAACACTACAGAGGTTTTTCGCTCTAAATTCAGCAAATATTAACATCTTTAAAATAGTTTTAACGGAGTATGAAAATTAATTTACTTTAAAATTGTGCTAATAAATAAAAGGCACGCTGCTATGAAAATGATAAATAGAATTTCTTACGTTGATAATAATTACATTTGTTTTAAAAACAGCGCCTCAAAATTGTGTTAAATTCGCATTAAATTGAATCTTTAAAAAAAATCTAACTAAAATGAAACCTTATCTTTAAAATACATACAAATGAATTCATATTTAAAATAACAATTTGGTTTTTAAAATTATGTTAGGTATGTTTAATAAATACAATATATTTTTATAATCCAAATATTACAACGTTAAAATAATTTAAAAAATAATAACCAACTGAACTGTCAACGTCATCGCTACCATATAATCTTGGATAATGCTGACGGCGGAGGGACCTGTTAAAATACCAAGTAACTAAATAAATTATGTATTAATTTTTGTATATTTTTAGATGTTCATTTTTTACTATCATTTATATTTATTAATTTATTCTTATTAAAATTATGGTCACACTATTTTCACACCTAATTTCAAATCCTGAAAGTAGCTTCGTAGGTATATAGGTAATGATATGTAACAACAAATACATACATACATAATTGGCCATTACAACCCTTTAGTCAGGATTATGACCTAGCTTCTCACACCACTTATGTTGTGTGCGTTAATTTTATACATGAGTGGCGGGACCTACAGTTTAAAGTCGACTCCGAACGACAGATTTTTGAGAAGCTCTTCATGGCAATTTTTACTCTCAGAGTCTTAGCCAGAAATCTGCTGAGAGGAAGTCGCCGAAGAAATATTTTTCGTTTTGAATGTCTGACCTGGGATTCGAACCCGGGCCTTTCGTCCAATAAGCCAACACACTATCCACAAGACCACGGCGACTTCTGTAACAACAAATATGAATTGGTAAGTAGTAGAAATTAGCAAAAAATATTAACTGGAACTGTTTGTGTCAATTTAAAGTTCTTTTATTTTTGATTATAAAACGCATGAGGCTAAAATATCATAAGGAGTTTAAGCTATTGAGTTTTATTTCACAATTTATTCATTGAATATTCAATGTAATGTCGAGTTAACAAAAAGTGTTAACATTTTAAAATCTAGGGAAAATGTATTTATGCCCGATATACATCGGAAATGAACTCAGGTAACATAGCCATTTTTGTAAATACTATTTATCTCAGATATTTCAATTTTTATATATCACGGTCCTGATGTAAATATGCGGGAAGTTTTTTTTTTTTTGGCGTCTTTCAAGTTCTCCAACGTAAGGTAAATAAATTAGAAGTTTTAATGCACCTACTTCTTTGAATATACATACATACATATGTAAATGAATAACATTTTTATGTTTTCTCTTAATTTATTGCTTTGTTATCCCTTTATAATAATTAAATATAAACATTTGTTGAAGTAAATTAAATAATTAAAAATGTATTCATACTTGTTTTTATCAAAAATTTAAAATTGTTTGCTTTGTTTTGAATATTTTCCCCAATAAATTAAATTTCAGTGCATTTATATAGAAAAAAGTGATTCGATTTGCATCGTTTCGATTTGCGTCGCGTTTCTGCGGTCCCTATAAACGACGCAAGTCGGGGCTGTAGTGTATATCATTGATATGCTATATAATGTGGCTACACCATCATATCTTACAGTTAAACGATCATTTTAATAGCAAAATAATCTAGCATACCTTTAGGTAAAGGGAACCTTCAACCGGAGCAATGTTGATAAAACTGCTCAATTAAAAAAGTTTTTTTTTAACGCAGTCACAAAGAGAATCTTCGCTTTACTTGTTGTATATGATCATTTTGTTCAAATTGGAAGTTACCGTATTGAAAATAATATATAATATGGCTTAACTTTAAAAGTTGCCGGTAGGATGATCATCCCTTTAGTTTAACTCTCTAGTCTATCTTATGCAGTACTAATAATAATGAAAAACAATTTATCTGGGGCCTAATTCTGGGAGTCGTGATCGAATTGGCTTTCGAGTTGATAGAATTTTCGAAAGTGGACTTATTTCTAATTCTGTTAGTCGATAGTTAACGAATCGATATTATTTTTCCACTGTTGTGAAATGTTTTCCAACACTGAACACTTTTGTAAACAAAAACATGTGTTAGTAAAGTGGTAAGCAATTCAGAAAACTAAATTTTGCAAATTAAAAATGTATTGTAGTTTTGAATGAACTTATATTTTCTGCCCTTTCCTTTAATTGTAAAGTTTTTAGTTTTAATATAACTATTGAATTTCGTTTTTCTTAGGTCGAGTTTTTTATTATTTATTTTAATAATGTTGTCTAATCTTTTTAACATTTCATTATGGTATAGGTCTGTAGCCGCCATATTTTTTTAACATATTAATTTTTGGTATTTTCTTTGTTTTCACTTTTTTGAATAACCAATGCTTTTTCGTTTTCTAATTCATTGTTTTCAATTTCAGTACAAGAGGAAATGTTTTCACTATGAACTTCTTCATTATCAAATAGTGTACAGGCAGAAATAAACGAAGCGGTACAAGATGTATTACTTTGTGATGTAGTTGCAAAATTTTTATCACTACAATCTTTTGCTTCTGACCTATCTTCCCTTTTTTATTTGCGTAACTGATCCAAAAGTTTTAATGTTTTTCAGACCTTCAAAGTTGCTGTTGAATGCCATGCAATGCCAGCAGCATAGTTATTTATTTCCTGAGGATAGTTATCAACCTACGTTGTTACTTTCTATTGAAGTTGATCTTTGTTTATCCCCTGTAATCGATCGTTCGTTTGGTGTTAAAGGGCGTTTTAATTTCCACCGTAGGGATTTTAGTCGTTTAAATTCACTACTATTCTCTGTGGATTGGTCGTCTGTACTTATTTCACCACTATGTCTTTTATGAGGTATTATTTAAATGTTTTAGGGAGTGTGTTCCATTTGTAAATTGACGTTCGGAGAGTTCTGGTCCACTGTGGAATTCGGCTAGACTGAAAACAGAACATCAACAGAACATCAAGGTTATTTAAAAAGTTTGCTAGATTAGGTACGGATATTGGTTATGCTCTTTAGTCTAGGGTGCGTGCGGATTATGGTAGAATGAATCATTTAGCTATCTTGATATTCCGACTCGGACCCTGATCTTAATAGCGGCGCTTTCGTATCCTTATTCTGTGGGAAGTGTCTCTTTTTCTAATATATATATATATTTGATGGGGAGTCTGTTCTTGAGTCTTTGTCTGGGTTGAAACTTACAAACTTGGCGGGCCCTGACTGGGCACCGGCCTGTGTTTTAAGAAATTGCGCTGCTGCCTTGAGTGGTCCTTTGACTTTATGTTCAATGGGCTTCTGGAATAGTTCGTTTATAATTCCTTTGCTCCAAGTTGATGGAGAAACTGGTGACGGATTATCTCTTTTTTAATACAAGATCTTTAATATCCCCTTTTTAGCATTGTTTTTTGAAAGGTAGATCGACTGTCACTAACCTTCTTGAATTTACTACACATGTCTTCAGGGGTTTTCTTGTCAAGGCTCGTTCTGATGTAATTTATACTGATTTCAGTAAATGTTTGATAGGTTTGATCATGGAATTTTACTTCATAAACTTTCATTAATCGGTATTCCTGATATAATTCATCGTTGGCTGGGCTCCTACCTCTCCCTTAGGACTCGGAGGGTATTGTTTAGGAATGTATTGTCTAAGCCTGTAGACGCTACTTCTGGTGTTCCGCAGAGCAGCTATTTGGGTCTTTACTATTTTTATTGTTTCTTAATGACCTTCCATGCGCTATTTATAATTGTAATATTCTGATGTATGCTGAAGATGTTAAATTATTTTATACTTTTGATGATGATCGTGGTCAGGCTGTTCTGTAGCGAATTATTGATTTGTTTGTAACTTGGTGCAGAATTAATTTAATGAATCTTAACTTGAGAAAGGGTAAATGCATGGTTTTCTCTCGTGGGGGCGTAATTTCGTCCAGTTATGTGATTAATCTTTGCTCTTAAGAAACTATGACTACATTTCTTGATTTGGGAGTATTATTGGATATGAACCTGTCTTTTATTGATTATATTAGTTTGATGATTGGCAAGACTCGGGCTGTTCTTGGTTTTGTGAAAAGATGGGCTAGAAAATTCATTGATCCTTATATAACAAGACTGTTATACATTTCACTTGTTAGACCTATATTGGAGTATGCGTCTATTATTTGGAATCCATACTATCATTGTCATAGTGATTCAATGGAGTCTGTTTTATTTTTAATCTGGTTAAAGGCGATATCGATTCTGAGTTTTTGCTTTGTAGCCTGAATTTCAGCAAGATTTTCACGGCACTATCGTCCTATTTCTTTAGATATTTATAAAACGAACTCGGGATGTAATTATTCTTTTAGTAGATTATGTAATGATTTTAACTTATATTATGATTTTATTGATTTTAGTTGTAGTGTTTGTAATGTAAAACGTAGCTTATAGGCTGCCACTAATTTGTAAATTATTATGTAAAAATGTATTCTCGTTCTTGTCTTACTTAGGTAGCTCCGGTTTATTGTTACTTTTTTAGCGTGTTATTAAGTACCGTAGATGATTTATGTTCTCATTTACTGTTGCTGTTATTTTTCCCTTTCCCGCGATAGTCTGGACTGCAGTGTCTACGTGTATTTACGTAACAGGGACGAGCTCTCAGCGGTCGGATGAGAGTGGGTTAGTGTTAGGCCGGGAACGATATATGAAAGCACCAAAGGGGGCATTTCTACTAAAACGCCACTTAAAATACTTACATGTTATTTCCTTATTTCCTTAATTTTTTTATTTTATTTAAAAATTAAAAAAGGAAATCATTATATTCATGTAAAAATATAAAATGTATTTATGTATGTAAATAACGATGAAAGTAGAAAATAGGGAAATGCCATCATCATACAATAGTTCCTTCACTCATAAACAAATGTCAACGTAAAAATGTTATAAAATTCTGTTTTATAGAGATTGCTCTGTTCTGTCAGTAAATTTCGATATTCATTTACATTGTTTTCATACGCCAAAAACGAAGGTATGTTCCGTAGCTTTAGCCTCCGTGTCCAATTTTGTCGATAACGAATTACATTTTTATGTCATATTCCACTATTGCAGTTTATTAAAATTAAATTTCATACTAGCATGCAAATTCAAGTCATCGTAGTTGATGTGTAAGTAGTGATGACAGACGATTTAAGGCTCAGTTTTGCAACCGAGACGGAATGTAACCACAACAGTAAGAAAAGGCAGCGTTTTTGTTAGGGATAAAGTAATACGAAGGATTATAGAAATGTAACGTAACCGGAACGGAAAGTAAGAATCTGTAAAAAATAGACTTTTCTTACATTTCTGCGTGATTTTAATTTTGTATGTATGTTATGTTTGTCTGTATTTGAAATTCTCTTTAAATAAAACTTTACATTTTTTAAAAACCTAAATTATAATTCACTTCATTATTAACGTTTATAATTTAAAATAAAAATAAATAAATATTTTACTATTACTTTATGTAGGTAATGTTTATTTTTATTTTAAATTAGAAAAAAATAGAGTTATCCATTTTAAACTAATAATTTAGTTTGGATTTTATATTATATATTGCGAATTATACTGACGATATATGGATTCCTTCTGTTTCTTGTAGTTTAACAGGTGACGATACTACCAATGATAAGTTGAATCTCGTGTGTCCTATTGACATCCTTTCTGCTTTCCTTTTGGAAATGTATAAATGATGTAGACGTGTTCGCAGTATTCTGGAATTGTAATTATTTCTATTATTATCGTTATTAGTATAATTTTTTTTTTGAGTAAAAGAAGATTTTATGTAAGCTGAAAAAAAAATTGTAATAGGAAGAGATAAACACAAACAAAAAAGAGAGCAGTCAAAACAAAATTGGTTTTTATCTTATCACGAAATGATGTTAATTTGTTAGTTACCTAACTAAAAATATCTGTTAAAACGAAGTACGCAAATAATGATTCTTTGCTTACCCTTGAATATATGTATAACGTCTGCTTTGATCAGACTTAGTAATTTGTTTATTTTTAGTAAAAAAAGGGATAACAAATTCAAAAAAATTTAAGATTATATTTTTAATACATATGTACATTATATATTAATTATATTTGTGAAATTTTTCAAATCAATTCGATTTTCTCTTTACACAAAGAAATACTTTAAATTTTTGGCAACTAATGTTAAAGCTTTTGCCACAACCTTTGCTACGACCTAGGCCCTATTTCAGTAAGCTACAAGTTCACAATTGTAAGTGTTTTTGCCTGCAAAAATTTCATAAATAATTCTGCTATATAAAAATACAATTACAAGTGTGTGGCTGCAAGTGATTTTTACAATTTACAAGTCTACAAGTCATACTTCTACAAGTCGTTACGTTTCACTAAAATTAATTTTTACTTGTACACCTGTAGAATTGTAGAAAAAATGCTTAGGGTCGATGAAGACTTTCCAAAAAATTTTACAAGCTACAAGTGAAGGATAAATTGAATTAAAATTTGATTTTTAACTATTTTTTAATAAAAATTATATCAAACAAACACAAAATCAAACAATTTAAATATTAATTGATATTTATTTATTTATTTTGTTTATTTTTATTTATTTATTTTTTTAAATATGTGAATATAATAAAACAAGCTATATCACAAATTATCGAAAGCGGTGCAAAATGCACCTTTTATATGATTCAAGTGATGAAAGCGATAATGAAATCCTATTAAAAAGAAAAAAAACATTTAGACCACGTCTGGAATATGAATTCCTGGAATCCACGTTGGAGTACAGGCTAAAACGGTACAAAGTTCTTTTGCTATTTAGCGTCTTTTCCACTTGGCAGCAGTTCAAGTGCAAGACACCTCATAGCACGTTTTCCCAATCTTCCATTTTTATTTCTTTAGTAAGTTTATCGCTCAACTTACCGAAAAGAACGTCTTTGGCAGCTAAATCTGCTGCACCACTCAAACTTTATTGTTTTGATTTGGCATTACGAAACAATAATTTTCAATTTTTTAAATGCAATCTATATATGTTTTAATTGATTATCACATCACTAATCAAACAATCAAATAAATTATCGATTTACATTACAGTACCCATAATTGCAAAAGTATTTAAAATAATTTTTGAAATTCTCATATATTTCATTATTTCATTTATCCAAATATCTTTGTAAAAATATTTTATTTTATTGTGACTGTAATTGTAGGAATTGTAGTTCACAAGTACAAAAAGCTACAAGTATTGTGAGAATCTTCATGAAACACAATTCATTAGCACCTGTAAGAATTAGAATTGTGATTGTAACTTGTAAAATTGTAGTTTAGTGGAACAGTGTTCAGTTGGTATGTGCATTTTTTAATCACGACCATCCTCTTGAGGAGCTGCCTTATGAAAAGTTTTTTTCTTTTTGGGGACGATGGCGCCATTGAATCGCCACTGTCTGAGGAGTATTCCCAATTGGAAGTAGTTGGTTTGCTTCTTGAATTTTCTTTTCAGTTGGAAATCGAGGATTTGCAAATCTATTAATTCGTGTTGTTGCAGCAGCATTAGTTTGGTTTTGCTTCAAAATTTCAAATAGTTGGTACGATAGAAACAGATTATAAGCAATTTCTGTTATTTTTAATTATGGAAGCCTTAAATCGAATACCTCATCAAATTTTATAGAATTTAACTACGTCGCATACAGCCAAGTCTAATAGGTAGAGAGTTTGCTTATTAGACATAAGACTTCGGTTCAAACCTCAGGATAGATACCCCGAACAATACGAAATATGAAAACATGTTTCTTCGGCATCTTCATCTTAGCAGGTTTCTGGCAAAAAGCTCTGAAGTTAAGTAAAATTTCTATGAAAAACCTCCCAAAAATCTCTCGTTTAGAATAAAGTTTATATTGTGGGTCCAGCCATTTATGTAAAAAATTAACACACACAACATAAGTGGTCGTAATCCTGACTGAAGAGTTGTAATGACTAATTATGTATGTACGTGTACACCGTGGTCTAGTAGGAAGTGTGTTGGCCTATTAGACGTAAAAGTCAGGGTTCGAGCCCCAGGCCAGACATCAAAACAAAATACAAAAAGTATTTCTTTGGCGATTTCCACTCAGCAGATTTCTGGCAAAAACTCTAAGAGTAAATCAAATTTCCATGAAAAGTTTCTCATAAAATTTGTCGTTCGGAGTCGACTTTAAACTGTAGGTCTCGGTACTCATGTATAAAATTAACACACACAACATAAGTGATGTGAGAAAGTAGGTTAATAATCCTAACTGATGGGTTCTAATGACCAATTATGTATGTGTACACCAAAAGCTAATGATATTCCTTCTATCTAGTTACATATGACTTTATTGCTTACGATGTTCATTCGAGTGCATTCCTCGATTGTTTCAAAAAGTATTTGCTGGTCTTAAAACAATTGGTAATTTGGTAAATTGCGTCTAAACAAGTTCTTAATAGACTAATTAGGGACACCATTCTTAATATCCTATACTGTCGCCATTTCTCACAATAGAAATTCAGAAAACCATATTGGTTTCAAATTGCATTATAAAGCAGGTGATCAGATGGTAAACGTGTATTCAGAGTATGGATTGTTGTTCCTTGATCACAAAGAGGTCAACGAAATGTCCTCTTTAGCACTTCATACAGTGTAATCCAAGTGCAGAACTTCGTTTTTAATTCTCTTATGGCCTTTCAGCCGGCTTGTGTATCCTTTTAATTACTGTTGAAGTTTATTATTTGTTATTCGCTAAGAGATTTTCTTTTTTTTTTTTTGTCAAGAGGTGCGACGTTTGTGCATCTGATTCGGATCGGTAGTATATAGTGCAGGTGGTCCAAACTACACAATACTTTAGTCAATTGAATCTCGTGTACATCGACAGGGTTGAGGCAGTTGGGGAAACAGGGTCCTGCTGATATATAATTATAATCATTAAGGGTGGATGACAAGGATATAAGTTCAGAGATCTTTCAACAAGTTATTGTTCTATTTAAAATTGTTTCGATTTGTAGGCCCCTCAGACGGCTTTCATCTAAATCCAATTTAGAAATAACATACATATATGTTTGCGGTATGATGATGTTATTGGACATAAGTCCTAAAAAGTATGTTTAGCGTTATAGTTTAAAGCTATTAAGAAAGGGAGTCTTTTGTATTATATAATTTTCAGTACTGTTACGTTTTTTCGTCATTTTAGGAACACCATTTGCACTTTCGTAACAATATTTATTTATTTATTATTAAAAATCTTGGAAACTTTAAATGGATGATATGTAATGGACAATTTAGATTATCAATGACACTTTGTTGATTTTTTGGACAATGCATATATTGTGATAGTACCCATACCACCTTCTGTAATGCTTTCAATCTCTTCAAATTTTCAGTCTATAAAATGTCAATAATTTAATGCTCAAAAATAAGACACGTAGCAATCACCACCTTTGTAGTAATTTTTACGCATGCTTCGATTGACAAAGGATTATTGTGTGTAATTGCCAAACCTCTCACTAACTGAATGACGCTTTAAATGTCACCTTTTTGAAGATCGCTTTTTTTCTTTATTTTTTCAAATTGTTGGTTATAAAAAAATTCATAATACGAAATAAAAACTTTACGATGATATTGAAACCATAAATAAATAATAATAATAAAATGGTTTAGCTTTAAGTTTTTAGCTTATTTTTAAGTGCGATTTACCTTTTTATTATTTAGAAATCTGGTCACACTGATCTAGCTAATTAAAATAAAAAAAAAAATTTTAAAAATACGCACTTGTTTATAAACATATTTATTGCAGTGTTTCAAAATTGAAATTTTGAAATGTACTGAACTCTAATTGAAAGAGTATTTCTATGCACCAATTGGTATTTTTGTAAAAAAAATACATACTTACACATTGGTCACTATAACACTTCAATCAGGATTATAACCTAACTTCTCACACCACAGTGGGTTGCAAAAATGAGTATATGTTTGTAATCTTAGCAATTCTAATTGCATAAATATAAAAGTGATAAAGCGAATCAAGAAATTTTGTTTTGTTTTTTTAGTATCTAATACTTAACAAAATTATATAAAATTCAAAACCAAAATCATCAAATTCTATGAAAAAAAAAAAACAATCAAGAGGAAAATAACTCGGATGTACTCAATTTTGCACCATTTCAAAATTTTAGGGAATAGGAATATTTTAAGTATTTAGTGCAAAGAACCTTCTTATGTAAAACCTCATTTACGCAACTTGGCATACCCTTCACCAAATTCTGTATAATTTCTTTCGGAATATCTGTCCATTCCTGATGAAGCCGTTTCCAAAGCTCACCAAAACTGGGTTGCGGCTGAACCGTACTGTCCCAATTGTCTGTTCAAGCTGAAGGTCGGAATTTTGTGTTGACCACAAAGGTGTGTTTGGCGAAAATTATCGCAAAGATGGTTCTGCAAAATTTTCAAATAATCTTTTTTTATAATATTATTGATTCTTTGCAGTGATCCGAGGTGCCACCATATAAAGCAACTCCACGCCATGACATTTCCTCCACTGTGTTTCACCGTTGCTTAACATGGTGTCTTTGAATTCTCTCCCCATGGCGAGATAACATTTTTCCAGTCGTCCACTGTCCAATTTCTGTGTTCTCTTGCAAAATATAACAGTGTCTTTACATTTTTACCTGAAAGTGCAGGATTTTTTCTTTGGTAAGGTATAGCCAATAATTTTAAGAGCTCTACTTGCCGTCCATCGAATCGCGGTTTTCCCGATCGCCAAAGAAACTCTTTTTCATTTTTGTTATCATTAGACGAGCATCTAAATCAGTTAGTAGATTTTTAGGAAATCTAACTTCAGGCTTAGGAACAACTGAACGACATTTTTGGACTCTGATGACCACTGAGTGACTAACTCCAAGTTTTTTAGAAATTTCCCTGATTGAATAACCACTTCCAGTCAAAGCTGCAATACTATCTCCAGTTGATTTCGAGAGATTCTTCAGATTTTAGTAGAAATTAATTTTTATTCTATGAGTTGCAAAAAATATTTGCTCAACGAGGTTAAGTAATTAATATTAATCGAATATTTTCTAAAAAAAGTCAAAGTAATGCAAAAACATAAAAGAATAAAGCCATAAACATTAAAGAATAAAGAATACGAAAAGCAATAATAAAATATAAAACGAATTTACGTTCCATTGATGTTTGACTAACCGGGCTTTTACGGTTTGTTATGTTCTAAATCAGCTGTTTTTGTTCTGTATATGTATTTAATATAAATAAATAAATAAATAGTCTAGTAGATAGTTTGCTGCTTTACTAGACGTAAGGCAATACCAATGGCAGACATCTACATCGTAACTAAATATGAAAAATATTTCTCCGGAAAAAAATTCTCAAAAACTTTGATAGTAAATAAAATTGCCACGATAAAGTTTCTCAAAAATCTGTCATCCGTAGTCAACTTTTAACAGTATAAAATTAACAGACAAAAATGAATGGTGTGACGAAAATTAGTCTATAATCCTGATTGAAGGGTTATAATGACAAATTATATACTTATGCGTGCATTTTTTACAAAAGTACCATTTTAAGAAAATGAGTACTTTTTCAGTCATAATTCAGTAACATTTCAAAATTTGCAACATTTCAAGCTTTGCAACACGCATCAGCCCGAGTGATAGCTTTTTATGTGCGAGTGATTGTAAACGTTTTATTTACGTACAGTGAGGAAAATAATGTGTACACTTACTACCCCGGAATACATTTTTGAACATAGAATTATCTATAAAATGATATTTATTACTCTTAAGACTAAATAATATCTCAAAATCTATATATTTATTCCAAATTTAAGAATTTTTAAGCAAAAAATGTCGCGATTCTTTGACTACAGCCATCGAATTCTCTGCTCACTGTATATACATTCTGTGGTTTATTTATTTTTTTTATTTATATTTGTATTTTGAATATTCTTAATGTACTGGCTTTGCTTTTATCGAAGATCCCCCCGAAATATGGTAAGCTTAGTGGTAGCACAAATCAGCCCGTATTTCAAGAACAATTAAAAGGAAACAGGAAAGATATAATGACACGAAATATGAATTTAATGTCATTATATGAATTCGCCTTTGTCATTTCTGTCGTCTGCGAATTTCATTTGGCAATATAGCGCCCAAAAACGAGCACAGATACATGTTGCTTTTATTAAAATACACTGTGAATTGAGTTGTTGTAATTTTGCTATCACCTTATTCAGTTCGCCCTTGCCCTGACTTTGCGGTTTTCCTATTTAGTGGCAACACATATACAGAGCTCCACAAAAGTATACATACGATTGACAAACTTCAGTTATTTTTGGACCAATCTGTTTTCGTTGAAAATTTTTATAATTATTTGCACAATTAGCTTTTTAAAATGAATCTTTTTATAAATTAATTTATAATATTGCCATTATTCCTCCACTTAATGAGGGATTTTTCTTTAGTTCAGAAAATTTTGAAATGCGTTAGTAGTATGTATACTTTGCGGACCATTTGTAAAACTAAATGTCAAAATTAGAACTTTTGAAATGAATCATTAGTTTTTATATGAATTCGCATAAAACGAAGATTGAATATATTTTTTAAATTCATTTTTTTATACTGTTTTCTTAATCGAAGTTAAGAAATGGTTATTATCTGTTGTTACAATAAGCTTATTCCCATGTTGAATTAAAAATTGGTTGCCGTATGGTACGTTGCAATATTACATTATCTGTGTACAATTGTTGTGACCTAAGATGTCAATGTTAATCTCACACACTTATTTGGCACAGTTATATATTTCTATTTACATTTACAATTCTCTACAATAATTTACATATACATGCATTTACATACATATGTACATATATAAAAATATGTATGTAAAAAGTACAGGTAGTCCCCGACTTCCGACCATTTTTTTCCCCAAATTTTTTTCATAGAAAATACTTAAAGAAGACATACATATTTCAATACAAATAATACACAACATTAGTTAATTTGGAATTTTTTAAGCAGATAATTTTATATCATCCCAAAAATTAAGTAAAAAAATATTTTATATGAAATTCGACTTACGACCGATGGACTAGGTACCTATCTCGGTCGTAGGTCGGGAAATACGTGTATGTTGAAATTATCGTTTTGAGATTCGTGTAAGCAAACTTCACTTCTGACTGCAAACACTATAGTTGCAAATATAAATAAGTGTGAAGCAAAGATTGTGCACAAAAAAACAACTGGACTCGTAAACCATTGTACAACAGTATAAAAGAGAGTTGTGCACAATAAAAATATTGTACTCTTCATAGAGTCACAACGGGCACTTCTTTTTTTACTCGCGGCAACAACAAAACATTTTTGTAATTATTAATCTTTTCATATATTTGATTAAGCATTGGCTGTAACTTTTTTATACTTATTATTTTTGGGGAAAATTTTTTTTTGAGTTTTTGACGAAAACAAAGGATGTATACTATAATTTTGCAAGGTCCATTTTATAAATAAACGACCAATCTCTGTTTTATCGTCTAAGAAAGCTTCAACTGGTACATCCATAAAATTGGTTCGTATTTTTTTATAGAATAGCACTTGTGTTTAAATTTGAGGTACTGGTTTTTTATATTTAAAAATATTTTTGCATATTTTGCATGATACAATATAACGAACAATTGTTGCGTGTTCATCTCGTATTTTGTGAAATATCTCCTAAATTTTGCTTTTTCCCTTAAAGCCAACTAATTTCAGCTTCCCAATATCAAGTTTTTCTTTAATGGCGTCATTACTCAGAGTTCCATTGGATAACTCTCTACTAATGTTCATACCTACTGATTCCTATCAGAGTTAAAAATAAAAAGAAAGAAATATAAAATTGAAATACATAATTCATAATAAAATTCCTTACTTTTGTCTCCATAAAAATTTTTTTTTTATTTTTTTTTTTTTTGCTACTGCAAAATTGTTTTTAAATTATTATATATCACCCGCGCACATAAAATCGTAACCTACTCACAACAATGAATAAGAAAGCTCTGAATGTATTACTAGTTGTTTGCTCGTCAGCATTGCTATTTAACGTTTTTATTTCTTGGTAAAAACCTTTTTTTAAACTACTACTTTTTTACACTACTGATATTCATATGGGTATACTGAAAATGTAGCTTCAGTAGTAAAATATGCTCTTACAACACAAAGCATAGTTCCGTTACTTCACAGTCAAACGAGTGCTACTGTATACATTGAATAAATAAGAAATACACATTTCAGTGCACTCGTAAAATCAAGATCAACAGAAAAGAGTACACTACAGTATTGCATTCGGTGAAGGGTAAGCTAGTAGAATGTCTTGTGTACACCTCTACTATATACATAATAAGTGATTGTTTGTATGTAAAGAAGAAACAAACACACAATAAAATATTATCATCTATTGTACAAGTTGCCAATGATAGCTGGAATGACCAGAGATTTTTCATAAATTCTCTATAGAGCATATTTCTTCTTCATCTTACATTGTCTGCTTTTGGTACTTTTATGCCTTTCCAGGAAAACTTGCTTGTTAGCTAAGATTCAAAGATCCTTGTTACTGATAACGTTATGATATGAACTCACTAAAAACAACGCAGCAATATCTCAAAATTAGAATACATAGGCTTTTATGTAACAGAGATCAGCAACGAGTATTCAAAACTATGAGTAGATTCGAGCCATAATTTTCTAAGTACTCATAATAAATTAAATAAATTACGAACTTACCTACCGAATTGAATTCGTCTGCAATCAATATGTCCCCAAATATTAAATATTAAAGGTTTGCCACGCCTACTTTTTGCTATATCGATTTTTTTTTTAACCATCTAAACCTGATAAGCTTTCGAACGAAAAAAGAACTGTTAAAATCGGTTGAGTAGTTTAAGAGTCATAGGTGTCATTTGAAGAGAAAGGGTTATCACGCCCATTTTTGGTGGGATTGTCAATATCGACCGTACGATCAATATGTACCTAAATATTATATTTCAACGATTTCCCACGCCCTCTTATCATTTAGGGATACGAAAAACAGATGTTGTCCGGTCCTCAGACTTACCGAATATGCACACAAAATTTCATGAAAATCTGTCGATCTATTTCTCATGAGCTTAACCACTAACACCGTGACACGAGAATTTTATATATTAGATGTAAAAATCTATGAAAAATACATTAGCACGTTGACTGCCGACTATAAGATAACTCGTAGATTGTGTTCCCTTTTAGGATGCCAAACTATGAGTTATCTCGTGCCACTAATGTGAAAAGAAAAGCAAAGAATGTATAGAAACACTTATATACGCATATTTTTCATCGAATACACTACTGACAATACTGAAAATATGACACATATGACAATACTGAAAATTTAGCTTCAGTAGTGAAATATGCTATTACAGCACAAAGCATATTTCCGTTACTTCACAGGCAAACGAATGCTGTTGTACACTTTGAATAAAAGAGAAATACACATTTCAGTGCACTCGTAAAATCAAAAGCAACAGAAAAGAGTACAATTCGGTATTGCACTAGGTGAAGGGTAAGCTAGCAGAATGTGCACACCTCTGTATAGAATGGGTTTTTGTCAACTCTTTTTGTCGACACTACAGCCAAAAAAAATTTTTTTGCTGAAAAATAAAGCAGATGTAGAAGAACAGTTATTAATTATAGGATATTAATGATGAAATTTCGTCAAATGAATTGAAGGGAAAATTTCGCTTGTAGTCTGAACAAACCGATCATGAAACTGAAGGCAGTACAAGAGATGTTTATTTAAACATTTTTCATTTTCACGTTTGAGCCACGAACAGAAGTAAATAATTTTTCGATAAGCAATCAAGATCGAACTTGAATCTTCAGCCTGGATAACGATATTAATTCTCACACCACGCATGTTGTGTTGGTTAATTTTATGCGTAAGTGGTACGACCTACAGTTAAAAGTCAATTCCGAACGAGAGAGTTTTTGAGAAACTTTTCATAGAAATTTTATTTACTCGCAGAGATTTTGTCACAAAACTGCTGAAAGGCAGTTGACGAAGATTTATTTTTTTCATATTTTCATAATCTTACTGGATTACGATGATATATTGAATGAAATATCTGTATTAGAATGTGCTAATGCAATGGTTTTACACTGTATAGACTTTCTTTTTTTAAATTATACATTTAATTATATGCCCAGGTCTATCTTGTAGACACTTTAATATTATTCTATTTTTTTTTTTTTTTCATAAAAGAAGACAAAATTGTGAAAGTTTAATTCCTGAAAGTTAATTTCTTTTCGAAGTTTAAAAATTTTTATGTAACCCTGTATAAGATTGAAGTGACAAATAATTTTCAAAAAAAAAAAAAAAAAATCAAACAGTTTTAAATTTAGAATTCTAAAACATTTTTGTTTTAATATTTTTACAGGAACTATATATTATCAGACATAGTTACAAATTTTCGAAATATGAAATGAAATAAATAATAAAATATCTTCATTATTTAATTTTTAAAATTCAAATCGAAATTGGTTTGTCGTTTTAATGCCACGTTATACAAGTTTTCGCACAAAATTAGAACAAAAACACTCAAGTTTTCCAAGAGATTCTGCTGCCGATACCACAAGACCATCAGCACCGTCGCTTGAAGCGCAATGGTCCAATTACACGTCTAAAATTAGTTATGAAGAATATTCGAAATCAAATATACAATATGAAGGATTTGATGATGTGGAAGTAATTCCTCCAAAATTTAAAACATTATTTACCGAATGTCTCGGTAAGAAATCATTCACATTATTTGAAGATTGCAAACTTGTAATCCTTTATGAAAATAATTTATTTCGGTATGAATAATAAGTAATAAGTAAATTCCATCTAATTATAATCGAATTGTGAATTGACGTAATAATATATAGTATGTATGTATGTATAATATCTTTAATGATTATTATTCCAATTTACACGATGACTTCGCAATGCCATCCCAAAAATGTCAGATAAATTAGCTAATTTAATGTGTGGCAATGCAACCTTACTACAACATAAAGTAATTTATTTTAAAAAGGATGAAATAAGTTATCAAAACCAAAAATCATAATTTTTTGTTTAACAAACAATATAAGTCGTCGTATGTTATATTCTTGAGTGTAATAAAATGTGAGATTTAATTGGAAATATGTATGTAATTCGAACGCATAGCAGTAATATGAAATGTGTTTTTTCACATAAATATGATTATATTATAATAAATAAAATGGAAAATAATATTAGAAAAATAGCTAGTTTATCGGGTCTTGTTTTATGCGAATTTGAATTTTTTTTTTAGATTTTTTATAGATTTCAAAATATTATTATGATAATTTTTAAACTTTTGCAACATTTTTAAATTAAACTAAGTTTACATCACTGATATAATCATTATTATTAATACTACATGAAGGCTTGTAATGACCAAAGCTGTTGGTTCAGAAAGTGGCAGCGATTTCTCTGTGGTTTGAAATGTTATTTTATATGGGATTCTCTTGTGAACGCACGCTGTAGTTTAAGCCTGACACCTAATACTATCATATCTAGCTTGTGAAACTCAATCGTTCTAGTTTGTTTCCAATTGGAAAGGAAATTGATTAGAATCAGGTTGCTCTAACTAAGCCAATAAAAGCCTTCAAAAGTCAAACCTTACTTATGATTTATAGCATGTTTTATTTAAAGAAGCTTTATTTATCCTTTTGGATAACTGGCACAATGCTCTTACTGAGAAGAAACAAACTTTCTAAAAATTCGTTGATCTAGTCCCCTAAAAGTGACGTCGAATCAACACTTAAACGATGCAGACTGATTGATCGGACATTCATAATAATTCAGTGTATTATTTATTTATTTTTTTTTTTTTTTTGATCATTTAGTTTTTTCTGCAAATAATGAATTAATATTTTATTTTTGTTTACATTTTTTTTTATGAAGTTTCTGTTTTTATTCCCTGCAGGAAATCAAGCGTTAATTATCTAAAAGCTACTAGTACTAGTTCAGTAGGCACTAGTGCAAATAGGGCAAGACTTTTTATGAAAAAGTACTAGTGCTGATGAGTGCTAGTATTAGAAGTTGTTCGATTACACCACTTGTAGATTGAGAAAAATTTCAAACAATTTTGTTTTAATAATATATATACAATTTTACCATTTGACTCAAGCGTTTTTTTAATGAAAAATTATAATAAAATGGGCTGCCATAGTTCGTGCAAAAATATTTTATTAAACTCAGTAACGAAAATAATTTATGGCAGTCTTGCATCAAAGGAACATTTTGTTATAATTTTTTTTTGCGTGTTGAGTAGACTTCGTTTTTTGTGTTTTCGTGTGTGGAAAAATAAAAGTTTAAAAAATTATTATTAGGCAATCTTAAAATGAATAGTTCCAAAAGATATTTTAAAAGAAAACTGAAAAACAGATATTTAAATAAAAACCAAGAGTGTTCGACAATGAAAGTGTTCGAAAGAAAAGTTCAAAAAGTGTGAAAATATTGAAAATAACATTAGGCCTCAAATGTGCTTGAAGGAAGAAGTCCACAAAAACACAAAATCCAAAGGATACCAGAAATGATTACATTGAGGCAAAAATTAAAAAGTGAATAATTCAAACTAAACCTACTAGAAGTTGTGCGGAAGAATTGCTGGCTATCTGTAGAAGGCCTTCTCAAGCAAAAACTAAACTTGTCATTAGAAGTGTTCCACCAGTCAGTTTCCATTACTTGGGTATAGAGTTTAAAAAGGTGGAAGATATTTTTTCAGAACTGTTCAACGGTGGAATTAGATGTAAACGTTGATGATATTCCTCTATTCAGGAGTTCCAGAATGCAGAATGGTACATATGTATAACAGAGTCTCAAAAAATGTTAAAACTTTTTTTTTTGCACGGTTAGGTAAATTGATTTAAAAATTTCTTTATAGTTAACAACTTTGCATAATAACTTATATATTTATATTGTTACGTTTTTACCTTTTTAAAAACGTTAAAAATATGAGTTCGTAGATTGCTAATAAAGTAAAAATAAATATGTATTTAATTTTAATGAATTCTTTATTATCTACACAACTTTTGTGCCACTGTTCCAGTTTATTCCACGTATACAACGACAATTTTCACAATATGTGTTTGTTCGTGATAATCCTCTGCTTACAACCTTTTTGTAAGCAACAACACTTGTTAGTTATTTTTCTCTCACAACCTTTTTGTAAGCACTACACTAACAAATGCTTCCTTCAGACGCAACTTGTCTACATACTACCGAATGATTTATCACTTCAACCAACGTAACGTCGTTATATACGACTAGCTTAATTCAAACTCTGAATACAACTACACGACTGATTCAACTCAAACTCTGTATTCTGAATCTCTCTTGCTCGCTTTGGCTTGCCTTTTATATCACTGAATCATTAGTGTGATGAATGCCCTTGAAGAATAATGACGGCCTTCGGGAACATTCTAATAATGTAAACAACCCCTTCTCATTTTTGTTGTTTCTCCTATGTTCTGGAAAACGCAGCGTTTTCAAATCGCTTACGGTTTGAAAAACGTAAAACGTATGATAACCTGTTCTGAAAACGAAGCGATTTGCTGGCGTTTTGCATTTTTCGAAGTTGCATTCGAACAATGAAAACATATGTTTTATCATAACAAAACATAAACAAATGAAAATAGTTAAAATGCCTAAAGCGTATTTGCTTGCTATATTAGCTTTAAAAAAACAAAAAGCAAAAGAAAAGTTAATGGAAAAACACTAAAGGGATTTTCCAATCCATTGGACAATCCAGATCATGCGTAATTTTTATATAATTTACGTATTTTATTTGTGAGTTTTCAGAACAGAGAACACCTACATGGCGTTTTCAAATCGAAAACGCAAACATTAAGCGATATGCGTTTTCCAGAACATGGGCGTATATTTTGTTTTTATTTAATAAGTATTACACAATTTGCGAAACACACGCTATTTACAGTTTAAAAGAAAAACTATTAATTAAAATATGTTCAATAATTTTGAGTACCATTTAAAAATCAAATTATTCCTACAACACTTTCAATTGCTTGTAACAAAAATAAAATAAATTTCGTCCACGGGGACCATCTTATATTAAAATAAAAAAAATATATAATATGGTTATATAAATTAAGGTTTGTTTATATAATATCATAATAATTTTATTGTATTACTCATATGGGTATTTAGGAAAATAATTTTATCGGAATGAAAATATTCAACCATGTTTTTTTCTTTGCGTGCAGGTACAGGGACATCCGGAACAAGCTCATCTGGAGGTGGACGAGCAGGCCATAGGAAATCATCACTTGCATTAACGCCGGAAGATGAATCCATTGAACAACAACAGGTAATTAATCTGTATTAAATTAATTTCTTTAGAAGACGAACAAGGACGGTACCAAAATGAACTGGTGTATTGTTTTAATAAAGCAATAATCTGTGTTCCTTCGTTTCATTTAACATTGCGATATGTTAGCATTGATTGTTTTTACTTTTTTAATGCTATTAATAAATTTTCTTCCACGAGCTAATCTGGTCACCTTTTTTGGCTATTCCTTGGTTTCAGGTGTGATATCCTGTCCCAGGTCAATAGCAATAAATCGGTGCAAATCTAGGCTGTATTAAAATGAAACATCAATAAATCTCAGCACATGAGTGGTGTGAGAAACTAGGTCAATAATCCTGACTGAATGGTTGTAATGACCAATTTTGTATGATATAATAAATCAAAAAACTTCATATACTGTACCAGAATTAGAACGCGTGTGTTGCTTTCACATGCATTTGACAGAGTGTTAGAAGTCTACTTTTAAAATTTAACGTAGTATTCCAAATGCGTAAAATATTTTTAAAGTTTTTCAGTATCTATGTGTATTATTTTTTTATCTTAAATACTTGGCTGCATATATACTTGGTTCTTAAAGAAATGTTTCTTATATTTTAGTTTATCTTAGTCACAAAATAAAAAATAAATTATTGAACAGAGAAATCACAATCCTTATGAATTTCTCATACAGAAAACAAAGTTTTAAAATGATAAGGAATCGATAAGGAAAAAGAAATTGCTAATTATTAGAGTTATACGTTAGCAAAAATTAATATTTTTGCACTTCTAGACTATAAAACATTTTTTAATTTATTTATCAGAATACAACAGTAATTTACATTCTAATTATTACAGTCAAAAGTCGTTGTTGGGATCGAACCCTTGACCCTCGCGTTAGCTCAGTATCTACCAGAGATCAGCATAAATCGTTATTTCACTACTCATAAGTACTCATGTAATTTTGAGTATGAGAGAGTGAACAGTATTAAAATTCGATGACTCTAACTCATTCTTACTCGCTACAACATTGATTTATAAGTACATGTTGCAATGAGTATGAGTACAACGTAGACATCAAACTCATAACATTCGGAATATGTTTGATTCATTCGCTTACTCATTCAGATTTATATATTTAGAAAAACATTATAAGTGTGAGTGAATCGAATCATTCATCAAAATTTACAGTTTTAGTTGTTGTTGCATTTAAGAAACAGAGGAATGAAAAAGACAAAGACAGCAACTGAAGCAAACACACACCTTGTTGTGTTCGTACGAAATCATACTTGTTTTGTGGTTCTTGTAAGTGTAGAGTGAAGGAGAGTCGAAATCAACAACATCATGCGTATTGTCAAGTATGAGTACGACGACTACTTCAAATTTTGAGTACGAGTGTAATATTAAAATAAGTATGAATGCGTATAAGTATCAGAAATTATGAATATGACTGTGATCTCTGCTATCTACTATACTAACAGGGGCCAGTTTCACTAAACTACAATTCTACAAGTTACAATCACAATTCTAATCCTTATAAGTGCTAATGAATTGAGTTTGATGAACATTTTCACAATACTTGTTGCTTTTTGTACTTATAAACTACAATTACAATTACAATCACGATAAAATAAAATATTTTTACAAAGATATTTTAATAAATGAAATATAAGTGGGATCATGTGTATATTCCCAGCCAGCAATTTTGAAAATTTTTAATCAAATTCGAGTCTTTTTTGATTCTTCTGCGTTCATTTTCTGATCATAAAAGACTCTTCTTAAAAAGTCACTTATGAGTCATTTTCTATAATATTTTGGAGTAATTTTCGAACTTTTTTCTTGTAGTTTTATAATCATTTTCGAATCACTTTCTGATCAACTTATTAGTCTTATTTACCTTCGTTTATGTTTCTTTATCGAGTCGTCTTTCAGTCACCATTTAATCGCATATGAGTTTTTAATGAGTCCTTTTATTATTATTTATGAGTCATGTTCGTATTAATTTGGTCCCGTTTTTATGTCATTTATAATTAAAATTTGAGTCATTTATTAGTCGTACTTATAGCTCTATTTTACTCTCTTCAAGAGGTTTTATTATGTTTACTGGGTCCTACGTTTACACTACAGCGGCTTCAGAAATCATGTTCATATGAACGTTAAGTATGAAAAAAAGAAAGAATTTTAAGTTTACATTCGTGGTGTTTATACATAAGACATCAAAATTTATTTAAAGAAATATTGTTTTTCATTAAAAAAAACAAAGAAAAATTTTCAATTAAAAAAAAAATTTTACTATATTTCATAGCCATCATTTAAATAAAAGAAAATTTATACAGAAAAGCAGTTTTTAATCATCTACTTGCGCAAAATATGATCATAAAATACGTAATTGCAATCAGTTTTCAAACCCCTGGATGATCTGTTTTTAATTAAACGTTTTTCAATCTTCAGTATAAATAGAATATAATAATAAATAACAGAAATAATAGCCATCTTTTAAACGTCTGAATGATCAATTTCCGTATGCAATTCAATTTTTTTGTTGTATTTTACATCGAACTGCTTTTACTTATTAACACGAATCATTTTTGAGACCTTTTTTAATCGCGTAACTGACTAATAAGTTTAAGACTCAGCAAGGTGATTTTTATAAAAATAATCTTCCGAATACTAGCTGGGTTAGAGTACTAATGAAATACATGAAAATTACAAAAATTATTTTAAATACTTTTGCAATTATGGGTACTCTAATGCATATCGATAATTTGTTTTGATTGTTATCACATCACTAATCAATCAAAACATATATAATTTGTGTCAGGGTACACTCAAAAGGTAGTCGTAATAGTACAACAACTCAATTCGCAGTTTTTTTTTTAACAAAAACAACATGTATTTTTTGTTTTTTTTGGGTCCACACAAATGTCAAATGAAATTCGCCTTAAGCCAGAAATGACAAAGGCGTATCTATTTAATGACATAAAGTTATTATTTTGTGTCATGATTTCTCATTTGCTTCTTTCCGTTTATAAAAAAAAATTTAATAATAAATAAACTTTGCAAATAAAATTTTTTTATATACGGGCAGATTTGCGCTACCAATAAGGTATGAAGTCCTCCTTCAGAGGGATACTGGGAAGCATGAGAGCGGATTCTACAATAAAAGTTGTGATAGAACATCCAGAATATTTAAATAAATTATAAATTGTGTAGAATACAGATATAAAAGGAAATAAAAAATATATTAACAAAAGAATGTGTATACAGTGAGCAAAAAAAAAAAATATATAAATCCACAGTATTTTGTTTAAGATGACTTTATAGAAAATTCGGTCGCCATAGTCAAAAAATCAACACTTTTTTGCTTAAAATTGTGGGAATTTCTTAGTTTCGACAATTATTTTCTTTTTACGTAACCAATAGGGAAATGTTTATAATCCTAATATAGTTTTTAAGCTTTTTTTAGTCTTAAAGGAAATAAATTTCTTTTTATAGATAATGTTTTGTTCAAAAGTTATTTCGAGGTAATAGTGCACAAATTTTTTTGCTGTACTTGGACTGAAAAATGCAATCAGCTGGGCTGATAACACTACCCTTTGAATAGGCCTTGATTTTTGTTTAAAAATGTAAAATTATTATTTTGTAATGGCAAATCAACAGGGAAAAAGTGAGTATCATTTAATAACATTTAAAATTTTTTCTAATGTGTTTTTTATTTAGAGCGATGTATAAAAAAGAGGGAAAAGAGAAAACGCAGAATATAAAATATAAGAATGAAGAAAAGGTGGATCGGCAAATTGAAAATTTGAAACTACAAAATGAAAATTTTCAATAAATAAATAAATAAAAACAATCAAAATAAATAAATGATAATTAATATTTAAATTATTTGTGTTTATTTGAACTAATTTTTATTAAAAATTTTGCCTGTCATATTGTTCTCAGTAGAAAAGTTAGGAGTAATTAATCAGAAATTTATGGTAATAAATATGGTGTCGAGCTGGTTTAACAAAAAAAGCTATAAAAGCATTAAATGCGCCACACAATAACCTGGCAAAATTAGTATGTATACCCATTTGCAAAAAAATTTAAATTTTGATGATTTTAAAGTTGGGGCTGATGCGGTTGGAGTACACTTCGGCTAATTTCTATTTTTCCTTGCGCCAATGGCAATACAATAAGAACGCTTATAAAAATCTTATTTTTGTTTTTTACTATTTGAATAAAAAAAAAAAAATTAGCACTAGTACCAAATCGCGTAGCTCGTCGAATGTAGATAAAATAAACTTAAATAGAGAATAACCGAAATTCCATTATTTTCGACGGCGATAATCTCTGAATTGAAAACAGAAGAATAAGAATTTCATTCGCTTTTAATTCTTAACAAAAAAAAAAATACTATTTGTTCGTTTGTTTGGTTAATCAATCATGATGATTCTCTATTTAAGAGCATTAAATGCAACAAAAACTCTTTCTGTTTCACTCTCTTAGTACCTTAATAGACGTATTCTCTTTGCATACACTTGAGGTGGTGCAAACAGTTATTAAAACTTTTCAGTGTTTTATAATTATTTTCTCTTTTTCACACTTTTAACATACGCATATTACAGAGAAAAAAGTACCTCTAATGGTAATTACGCTTTTCAAAATCTAAAAATTCTACTTAGATTTAATATGTAACTGAAAATAAACAATTTCCCATACCTAATAGAAATGTTCAAATTTACTCAAATAAAGTAATACGACAATAAAAACAATTAAACAAATTTATTGAGAACCGATAAAAGAAACTCGTAAGCATTTTCAAAGGAGACATTATTTCATTGTTTTAATTTTTTACTTTTAAAGAAAATCATTTAAGTGAATTGTTTAGTTGCCGATATATCATTCCATACGCTAAAACAATAGCAGAATTGAACACAAAAACAATAATGAAATAAATAATAATTCAAATAAATTGCCCAATTTCAAAATCTTGCCTTGTGTGAAAGTGGTTGAGATGGAGATAGAATTGAATTTAGAAAAATAAATGTTTTTCAGACCTGTGTTCGTTTAGCTATAAAGTGAAAAAAGTAAACAAGAATGTTACATAATTAATACTAATATAAAATTAAAAAAAGGAAATAATTAAGAATGTACTGTGTTTAAATAGAATTTTTAATTAAATTACGATAACAACTTTTCTCTGCTTAAACTGTGATCTTAGAAAAATGGTTATATATCTTTTATTGATATTTTTGAATGTACATTCCTAGTTATTTTCAACCTCATATAAAGTTTATAATTCAAGCATTAAATATTTTGCATGTGGATCTATTCTATATATTCTATGCACACATACATATACATTAAAGCAAATTTTTCAATTATTTTGTTTGTGGTGGTATTAAAATATTAAAAATATTATTAAACTGATCTGCATAAAATTTGAATACGATGTATAAAAGAGTACATGGATCGTAATGTAAATCTCAGTAATTACATTTAAAAAAATTATTTTTTTTTTTTAATTAGAAAGGTATATGTGCAGTAAGTATAGGACCTTAAACTAATCAAATTTTTGGTTTTTGTAATTTATTTCAATTTGAAACAGCGCCAGAGATCTTAAAACTATATAATAAAAATAAAATAAATAGCCGCCTTATCATCTACCTTATCTGACTAAAAATTGTGATATGCGCAGTAAACATTACATTGAAGATTATTTTGGTAGAATATTCATTTAAAAGAAGCAAAAAATCGAATCAAAAAATGTGTTAATATATAAGTATTGCAAAGTTGAAGTAAAATAATAAATAATGCAAAATATTTATATATACATATTTATATGTGTACAGACATACATATATTGTTTTTAATATTGACTATAAACAAGGGAAACGATTTAAACGAATGTATGAAAAAAACTAACCACAGTGATTAAAACGTGTGAAATCTGAAAAAAAAGGTTCTGCAATTAGAAAAAAATCATTTAAAAAAATCAAAACATCGAAATTCTGTGTCATTTCGAGCGGTGTTTGAATCAGAGATGAAATAGAAAAATAAAAATAATGAAATGTTGATATTGTTATATTGATAAAAATAAATAAAAGTGTTACAACAATGCGCAATTGCTTTACAAAAATCACAAATGTATTTCGAAAAAAACCAATTAGAACTGAAAACGGTTCTACTTCTTTAGATGGTGAGGATTTTTTACGACAACATCAACAAAGTGAGGGGGCTGATGATGATAATGAATTTCAAACGACAATATCATATGCTATTTTAAACGACTGTACGCCAGCAAAAGGTGATTATAAACAGCCGGGCACTTTAAACAAGCACGATAATAACAATGATGATAATGATGATGATAGCAAAGATAAGAGAGAGAATTGTGATAACAACTATAAACGTGAAAGCGCAATAGAACATCGAAAGATAAGCAACGGCAATGTGTTGGGTAAACAGAAGGTCATTAAAACACCAAACCTGGGAGTCAGCGTCACTACTAAAAAAGCCAGTGATAATGGAAAAACATGGAATAGGTTCAAACATTTTCAGAAGCAATCGGCTACATATCAAAACCTATTGCCTCAGCAAGTAAGTACACAAACGCTTACAACCTTAACTAGCCACAGGTTAAAGAATGTGATCGAAAAAAATGATTCGAATACCAATAAACTACTGAAAGAAACAAAAACTAAATCTAACGTAAACAAACAGAAAGCATCTGATGAAAATGGACAACAGGAAAAGGAACAGCAGTATAGTGAGCCGCAACTAGCGCACGAACAGAAAAGCAAAGACCATGCACATACACATATTTCACTGGCTGTTAAAAAAGAGAATGATAAGTTGCTAGACAATAACGCTGATGATAAAGGTACTTACATACAGGAGTACAAATCATTTGTCGAAAATGATAAATCGTACTTTATTAACAGTCCATTACCTCTTTCCCTACCTCGAGAAGCTGATCTGTTTGTAACTGAAGAAATACTTAAGCGACCTACTGGAAAACTCTACAACAATAGTCAATGTTCTAACGGAAAGTACACGAAACAGTTGCCCATTCCAATTGTTGCAAAAGTATCTATAACAACTTCATCTGCAATACATGAGATAAACCCTTTTACCGCCAAGGCTTTAGAGCAAATTAAATACAATGCGAATATGATTGACGAAAGTGACGATGTTATGACGCCATTGCCAACAGATACATCAGTATCACGAAAAGAAAAACATCATCAACCAGCCCTTGGTCGAACCATTCAACCGGAAATTATTGAAGTAATACGCAGTCTGGATGATAAAACATTGCGTATAAACAATTTAACACCTCATGACAAACATGAGCTGCTACGAAGATTTGAGGATAAAAATCAACATCATTTAAACAATCACAGTAATAGTAATATCAGAATATTGTCGAACTATTCAAATGTAGATTTAATTCAACAGCAGCAATATCCTCACTCACAAGCTAATCCAAACAAATCTGTTGACTCTAATACAGATGAAGTAGTTTTACGACGAGCATTTATTAAAGATCGCCATGGAAAATCTTTATATGAGCGGCGCCAGCCGAAATGTCCTAAACTAAAACTAAATTTGGGAAGAACAAACTCCAATGAAATAAATACAACTAGACTTGACTGGAAATTCAATACAAATGTTGAGGTAGGTTATCAGTCATTTAAAATTTTAAAACTTTAAAAAGATAATACAAAAATATAACTTCTGTAAACGCGTTGTCCCATTATTTAACTTCCTTAGGTTAATTTAGCTTTTTATTCATTTAATTTTCCAATAATATTTGCACAACAATAATGTCAATTCGAATCTTTTTAACTTCAGCGAAACGAATATATTGGTAGCACCAATATACAGTGTGTACCAATATTGATTATATTAGTTTATATTTCATTCTTTTAAAACAAAATGTAATAAATTGACAAATTTCAAAAAAAAAATACGATAAAAATCTTTCAGCAATAAGAGAAATATGTATCAAAAATAAAAGATATTCCATAGTTTAAGTGTCTGAAGTATATAGGGTCTTTTTCTTAAACGCTTCTTACCTTTTAATTTTAATAAAACGAAGCTCTTGTAAGATTTCATCAAAATGTTTTATTAGTTTGAAGGACTGATTATTATTAGTGGAATATAACAAATGCTGGGCACGACTTCTCTGAGTGGAGCGTCTCTGATGTATTATAAAAAGCAAAAATTTGTACCTTAACTTTTGAAAATGCTATGGAATATTTCTTAACGCGTAAATTTTAATAAAAAATAAACATATATGTCTATAACAATTTATTATTATTTATTTTATACATGATTTTTTAATACTTGATTTTAAGAAATGAATATTTGTACTCAATACAAAAGTATGTACTTTTGTATAAAGGAAATTTTTATCTTTCTCATCTCTTGATATCTCTCCGGCATAATTTCCAAATGCCGAAAATTTGTAAGTCATTTGGATGGTCCGAAGTCTACCTGCTGCCGTGTAACATTGACAACATTAACCTGCTATTATGGGCGGACTACGCTTTCATATGATTCTTGAAGGGTTTTGAGTAGTATCGCATTAACTGCCGTCCACTCTTTGAGCAAATGTTGAAACCAATAAAATCTCATTAACGTGAAAAGAATTATTGTTGCTGATTTAATCAATTCAGGTATCTTTGGATTTTAAAAATAGTTTTGGACACAGAGTTTTGGCTGCTGTATCCAACCGGCGCTGCGATTTAAATATTTAAAATTCGTGGTTGTGCGCCACTTGAAAATATTTGAAATTATTTTATATGATGTTCTGTTTCTTGACATTAAAGGAAGTTGGCCAAGAAATATTTATGTTGAGGTGATCTGAGCTTCTAGTATTTTTTTCGAGATAGTTTTTCAGAAACCAGCTAACCTCTACGTCTACTACAAAAATTTTATTACATTCAAACTGCTGCTGAATGGAAATAATAAAATAAACAGCCTTTTTGGGATCAACATTTTTTATATAAATTTTAATTTTAGCTATTTATTGTATACATACATAGTACAAAAGTGGCCATTACAACCCTTCAGTCAGGATTACGGTCTAGCTTCTTACACCACTCATGTTGTGTGTGTTAATTTTATACAGGTGTGGCGGGGCCCACAGTTTAAAGGCGACTCCGAACGATGGGATTTTTAAGAAACTCTTCATTGAGTCGTCATATTCTAGCAGGCAGTGTGTTGGCTTATTAGACGTAAGGCCAAGGTTCAAACCCTAGGTCAGTCATCAAAACAAAATATGAAAGAATATTACTTCGGCGGCCTCTTCTCAGTAGATTTCTGGCAAAAACTCTGAAAATAAATATAATTGCCATTAATTTATCGTATACAATCAGCTTCATTTAGTAGTTGCAATAACATCACACGCATCAAAAAAGTGATGCCAGGTTTGTTTTCAGTTCCAGTCTATTTCAGAAACCCCGTGATTTTCATTTTCCTAGAAACTTCTATATTGGCAATCTTTGTTTCAAAATCTAGGATGATGGCATTATAAAACGTTTCAATTTTGGCGAAACCAATCAAAGCATGCTTTTGTATATTGTAGTTAGACTTCACTGTTAATGACGTTTAAGTGTTGAATTCGATATTGCATCTCCACATACAATGAAATCTCCCATAGGCGGACAACAACCGTCAGCTTAATTTTATCCGCTTAAGCGGATAAAACCTTCAATGTTTAAGATACCAACTACTGAAGGACTCTTTAATGTCTTTTCAATTCACTTTTATTATATACATTTTGATTATGTACATACATAAATAATAAAATCTAGCTTAACTTAGTATTTGCTCATATTTTGAATGTACCACGAGCTTTATGTTGTAATCCTAATTGTTCGGATAAAATGCTTATAATAATTACAATATGAGCCTTTGGAATGTAACTATATCGAAGTTAAAATTTTACTGCACAATGAATTTTTTTAATATTAAATCCGTCTACCTTCCACTTAATGGATAGTAATTATAACATGAGACTGGTCTCTTAGTTCACACGCCTGGAGGTAAAGAACGGTTCACAGCAACTTCTGCAGAAACTGTAACGATGATGAGAAGACGAAATCCCAGAATGTGTTCTCTGCCTTTCACCGGGATTCTGGAACCGAGAAAGTAGGATTGTTAGGTATGCAGAACGTGAAAAGAATTCATGGTTAAGGGAGAAGTGCATTGAGCATTTTCTATAATTCACGATGTGAATAGCATAGTTTCATAATGCTGCATCAGTGATAAGTCACTTTTAAATTTTTTGCGTTGATCGAATCCGTTAAAACCACAAAATATATGTGCATAATCTTTACAATAATTTTTAATAAGAATTCACTCTGTTTGAGGTTTTTCGGTGGCGATTTTTTGGTGTAAAAGAAATTTCGCATCGTATATGACTCAATTTGATGTAAACAAGCTAAAGTTCCATTGTGCAATTCTCGCGATTTCTTATATTGAAAACATTTTACACATTTTACCTTTTTTAATAAGACCATCCTTCACTACTTCTGGTTAACGCAAGACTCAATAAGTTTCGCTGCCGTTCTAGCAATTTAACTTAACTATCCATTTCCAACTACATTTTCGACTCAACTTTGATAGAACCGCACTTGTTTAAAATAAGTCCTATAAAGCACCCAAAATAACAGATTTTACTCAATCGCTGAAATTAATCTTTATTTTTATGTCAACTTTATTTTAATCTACTTTTCTGGTACTGGAACATTTTTTAAGTTTTAAAAGCTTGCATTAGAGTGAATTTCTTATACGGCACTATCGCATATGAAATACTACGAGTCTAACTATAATGTACATAAAATGACTTAAGTTAATGATTAATATCACTCTTGACAAATGGTCTGGAATTGAAGAAGTCGTAAGAACACATTTTAATTTTATACAGGTGAAGCGAAAAACTTTATAATTCTAAAAAAATTAAAATATTTGCTACTAAATTCGATAATTAAGCGAAAAAATTAATGTGAGCTGGGTATAATAAAATATTTAAAATAAAAAATACAATTATAGTAGTTCTTTATTAATGTACTTGAAGCGCTTTTTCTATCCTCACAATTAAACGAGCGTTAGCTTACTTTTGAGCTAGAACTCTAACTCATTAGGTATGTCATATAAAAATTTCTGTGTCTTTATTATTTAACCCAAAAGAAAGTTAGAATTCGAACACAAAGTGCCTGAAATATTGAAGATAAGAATCTCGTTAAAGTTTTTCTTATAAGTTGAAGCTCTTATATGACGAACTTCATAATTTAATTTAAAAAATAAACTACAAATTAATTTATTCAATAAATGATTAACTAATAAGTTACTATAATGAATTTTCGATTTCGAATTATCATTTTTAGATCTTTTTATTTGCTGACAACAAATTCGTAATAATTGTGACTTCACTGTAAAAACTGTTTGTTTTTTCTTGGGTCTGAAAGTTTCTATGGGTTTTCAGAAAATTTAAGATCACCTTGTTAGATTTTCCAATTTTTCCTGCGATGGCACTTACTGAAAGAGATTGGTCTTTCAAAACTAAAACTTGTCCTTCTTCAACTTACTTACTTACTTAATTGGCCATACCAACCCGATTAACGGATTTCGGCCTGCCGCAACACATCCTTCCAGGCGCTTCTGTTTCTTGCGCGCCTACGCCAATTGGTCACATCAATCGATGACAGGGCTTCCTCGATTTTGTCCTTCCAACGGATGCAAGGTCGTCCTCTTTGCCGACTTCCGCAGGTCCCCGCATCAAATACTCGTCTCGCCGAAGCATCCTCCTCCATTCGAACGACATGGCCGAGCCAGCGCAGCCGTTGGATATTAATACGCTGTACAACGTCCATGTCGTTGAGGAGCTCATACAGCTCACTGTTGTACCGGATGCGAAAATCATCGCCAACTTGCACTGGACCGAAGATCTTACGTAGGACTTTTCTCTCGAATACTCTCAAGGCAGCTGCATCAGTTCTTAATTGGGCCCATGCTTCTGCGCCATAAAGAAGCACGGGTATGATGAGCGTCTTGTAGAGTATTAGTTTTGTCTTGCGAGAGAGGTCTCTGCTACTCAATTGCCTATTGAGACCATAATAACACCTGTTGGCAAGAGTAATCCTGCGCTTGATTTCCAGACTGACATCATTTTCGGTGGTAACGGCGAAGCCAAGGTAAATGAATTCCTTGACTGTATCAAAAGTATAGTTATCGGCCGTAATTTGTGAATCAATACACCGCACGGCTCTACTTGTCGATAACATATACTTCGTTTTGCCCACATTTACTGCCAAACCCATCTTCTTAGACTTCCGTTCAATAGTACTAAAGGCAGCAGTGATATCTCGTTTGGTACGCCCTATAGTCGACAAAAAGATGGTGTGTGTCGACTTGATTTTCGTGGGTCTTTTCCAGGATTTGGCGTAGTGTGAAGATCTGGTTGATGGTGGACTTGCCAGGTCTGAAACCGCACTGATAAGGTCCAATCAGTGTTTTGACGAGTGGCTTCAGTCGTTCACACAATACTCCTGTAAGAACCTTATATGAGATAGGGAGAAGGCTTATACCCCTGTAGTTGGCACATATCGTAGGGTCTCCCTTTTTCAGGACGGGACAGAGGACACTGAGGTTCCAATCGTTGGGCATACTTCCCTTTTCAACATCACTCAATATTCTCTTGCGTGGCATGAGTAATTAAATATTATTTTTATCATTAGCAAAAACAAAACAATAAACGAATCAACTAATCTTCTTCCCCGCTTTTCAGAACTGATTATGATTAATTATGCAAAGACCGAAAACCTTAATTTTTGTACTGAAGCTAAAATTACAGTAACAATTTGAAGAATTTAGTGTTATTTTTTCTTTTATTTACCACTATACAGAATGAAATTTTGTGTTGTTATTATAAATGTACTTTTTTAGAAATTCAAAATATTAGGTTCGTGAAAAGAACTTTATATTTTTATAAATTTTACTTATTGCTAAATAAACATAAATTTTCTCTTTATTGGTTAGTTATCTTATTTTATTTGGACAATAACTGAAATTCGTATTAAATATATCCATTATCATTTATATATTTTTAATTAATTCTATATTTTCAGCGAAATGCTTTCGAAATAAAATATCCGACTGTGCTACCACCAAATACCAATCTAAAAGTAAGTCACATTTACATTGTTCACACATTATCTGTACCTATTATGATATTCCTTTTAATTTTGTTTCCCTTCTATTTTCATATTTGCGAAAGGCTCTTTTAATATTTCATAAGGCGGACAATATTTACGAAGTAATGCAGCAAGCATGTAATCGTCAACATTTAGAAGTCACACTAGTAAAGTCAATGGATAGTGCCATGGAAAGTTTGTGCAGTCACATCGAATATTTTCACATAATCATAATAGATAGCAGAGATGTGTTGTCTGTTTATGTCTGGAAAAATCTATCGCTAAGTAATCTGAACTAATCGTTCTTGCTAGCGCTTTTTAGTAGCTTAAAATAAATGAAATTTTATAAGAATGTTCCACATATTTTTATAATATTTGCTTACTTTAAACCAAACTCCACAATCTACATACACTGCACTAACTAATTTTTTGGGTACATCATCAAGAAGAAAGGCATTATTCTCGATCACAATTAAGTGGGCGAAATATGTGGAAAGTATTAAGTCAAAATATTGTGTGAGAAAGTAAGAGATTGTGTTGTATTCCTTCGAAATTTTATTCAGAATGAGAACATGACACTTCGTTTCGTGTTTCAGCAGAATAATGACCCTCAATATACTGCCAAGTGCACTAAGACATGACCCGAAGATAACAATATAAATGCACTGGAAGTAATTTTGCCAATTTTTGTTGTAAAAAATCATTTTTATCACTTTCAAGAATGTCTTTTCTCTTGTTGATATTTGATAAAGAACACGTACGAGCTAATAACGGCATATTTTGTTTTTGTCAAAAATTAACAACGACAGGTGATCAAATTGTTTGTTTGCGAAGTGTTGAACGAAGTATGTATTTCAGAGATCAGCAATGAGTCGTTTTTTCGCTGCTCATTAGTACTAATGAAATTCTGATTATTAGTGAGCCAACAGTATTGAAATTCAACTATGTACTCTGATCAGAGACCTGCGCCGAGCAAATTTGTCGGCGGCGGCGGCTATAATTGAAAAGCTTAGGCGGCGGCTTTAAGTCGGCTGTCAGCCGAAATATGGTAAAGTTTCGCCGGCGCCTTTATTTCGACTGTGATCCGAAAAATGGCTTTCATATATTCCATAAATCTTGGTTGCTCCATTATGTTAAAGGGCCTTAGATCTCTCCAGCACATTTGCACAAGCAGACGCGCGTTAGCAAATTTTTCGGAATCTGCATTTTTAGAATTCCTTGGCAATATGAATTTTGATTTGGCATTCGAATTTTCAAATTTTTTCGATTTAGCATCAATACCATGAGTACGTAAATGGTTACAGAGGTTTGATGTCGATGTAGAAATTCCAAACTTGAAATTATTTCGCATTTTATAACACTTACAAAAAACCACTTTCAGAAATGAATATTCCAAATAAAATTTCCCAAAAAATTTGGCAAAAAGCTAATTGAAATAGAAGTTTCATTATTGTTTTGGGAAAATCTCCTCTCAATTTTCTTTAAATTTAATTCCTGGATAGAAATAATATATGTACCTACCCCTTCAAACGCATGGGGGGCTCATCAAAGCAAACTTTAGACATGTGATACTTTTTAGCACAGGATTATTTCCAATAACCATTTGACAAAAATGGTGCCAAACTATTGACCCTGCTGAAGATTTTTTGTTTAAAAGGATTTGGGCTTTTTAATTTTTGTTTTGGTGGCTAGTAATTTTTCGTATTCGTTTATGTCATTGTAAATACCATTAAAACCAGCAATGTCGTCATCGGAATCAGATGAATTTAACTCATTTAAATTATTATTTAAATTTTGAAAGAAATTTGTAATTTTTTGGTTCTCCATTTTAATTTTTTATGTCTTTTAAAAAAATTTAACGTTAAGTTAAAAGTGTTACCACATTCACCAAAAAACAAGAAAAGGTGTTCAAAATTACCATATCAAGAAATTAAATATTTTTACTATTAACATAACAAAAAAAGGAAGAAAAAAATTCAATAATGTATTTAAGTCAAGTAAAACGAAATATATATAAATATCATATTTTATATATATTAAAAATTTATTGTATACAATATTAAAAACATATCTTCATATATTCTTAAATACAAAAAACGGCGGCTGAATTTAAGCCGACTTAAGCCGAATAAATCTTCGGCGGCGGCGGCTTTTAAATTTTATCGGCGGCTCGGCTTAGCCGGCTGTCAGCCGATCGGCGCAGGTCTCTGACTCTGATTCATTCATACTCGCTACAACATTGACTTATAAGTACAGGTCGCAATGAGTATGAGTACATACTGAATGAGTAAGCTTACGAATTAAACATATTTCGAATGTTATGAGTTTGATGTCAACGTTGTACTTATGGTTATAAATCAACGTTGTATTGAGTACTTATTATTCAAAGTAGTAAAATTTCAATATTTCAAATTTTTATCAAAAATTTCATATATGCTTATGAGTAACGAAAAACGAATCACTGCTGATCTCTGATATATATATACAATGAGATTTTGTGAAATTTTGTATGTTTCTTTAAATAGTTGAAAAACTATCTTAAATTAAATATATGTGTTTCTTGAGATATGTTATTTTTTAAACGCAGCCACCACTGGAAAAAAAATTAAAAATGTTATTAATAATTTTTACAAAATCTTCACCTTTTCTTTGTTGAGGTTCTGCATTTTACACAATTAACATGCTTACATACCATGCATGCATCCATCATTTTGTATTTTATAATAAGAGAACTCCGTTTAATTTGAAATATTTTACATTTAATGTAAGTACCTGCAGCTTTAAGAGTACCTTTTAAAACACATTAAATTTGAATTACTAAATTTATAAAGTGGAATATATCTGAATTTCTTTTATGTATTTTGTAACAATAATATTTAAAAAAAGTTAGTTCTCTTAATTGAAATTGTGTTGCTCTTATCCGAAATTCGCATAAGTGAAAATATATATTCTCTGAAAAAAAACGGTTTTTGAATTTTCTGTTCGGGATTGTTTGTAATAATAATGTCAAATTAACATATTTTAATCTCTAGTCGATTTAATTAAATACGGGTCTCAGCTTTTTTTGAAATTCGTACAAGTTCGCGTTTTGAAAAAAATGCAATGGAGTGTCAGCCCTTCGTTGTAAATATGGCAATTGGGTATCAAATTTTTGCTTTTGCCAGGTACATCATCTTTGTATGTAAATAATTTAGATTTTTGCAAATTGGATGCATTTTACACTGTGCAATAAAATATATAAAAATCCAATTTTGTGGTAACTCTAATATGATAGTGGATTTAGTTTCTAGATAATGTATAGATGAAAATAGGACTAAAGAAAGAAAAAAAGAAATGATCCACGACTTTTTGGCGGCATTTGTTTCCCAATTTAAAAAATGTTATAATATTTTATTCTTTTTACTTACAAAACTATAAACTTTCAAAAAAAGCTGAGACCCGTATTTAATTAAATCGACTAAAGATTAAAATATGTTAATTTGACATTATTATTACAAACAATCCCGAACAAAAAATTCAAAAACCGTTTTTTTTCAGAGAATATTCTTAAAAAAAGGACACGGACGATCGTCCTTGGAAAAATTTTATATACAGTTGGATGCGCCTTAAAAACACCTTTCTTATGATATACATATTGTATATGTTGGTAAGGAAACAGATCCTCAAATTAACAAAACATTCAAAAATAGACCCTTTTTCAAAATGGTCCAGCTCTCAAGAGGTCGAAGCTGGAGCCGAAATATTTTAAATGTTGTCTTAAAAAAGTCCAGGATTCATTTTTAGAGGGGTACATCCAGTACAAATTTCGCTTCCATACAACTTGAGTCGCTCTAATGTACATATATAATAATATATAATATATATATATATATTTAATACATAATTAGCTTTTTAAAATCATTACCTTTTATGATCTTTTTTAATTTAGATCAATTAGACACATGAGTGGCTATCATTTTGCAACAATAATCGCTGTCGTCAAGAAAAGGTAAGTAAAAAATTTACGGAATTTAATTTATTATTAATGTAATTATTAATTAGTTAATGTAATAGTTAATTAGTTAATGTAATAGTTTATGCTCCTATAAAATTAAAAATGCTGCTATTTATTTATTATTGTGAAATATATGATATAGGTATATTATATAATATTATTTATTATTAATAAAGTCGCCTTTTGCAGTATTTCAGAAAGAGATGATGTCCTAAACGCACTATTAGACGCTGGCGTTAATAGAGTAAGCAAATAGGTAATTTTACATTTTCAATTATAATTTCAACTATTTATTTGCAGTGCATAGCTGAAAGCACTAACTTGTCAATGTGTACAATGGAACTTAAGCAGTCTTTACACTCAATAGTACGACCACATAATGTTTTATCAACACAACAGGTAAAATTTCTTAGAAATAGAAACAAGCAAAAATAGATGTTAGGTCTAGATTTTTATACATGCAAACAATATGACTTAAATACTTATAAATTTAAAAAATTTATTATCAACAACATTTATTATTAATTAGTTCATCTTTATAGTTTATTTGTTATTATTTATTAATATTAACAGGTGAATAGTCTATCTCTTTCTCTTTAAGGATATTTTTGCCAAAATTCATTACATTCAAAAAGGATAAAAATATAAAAACTATTGATTAATAAGTTGTTTCTTGGCTTTACGTTAACCATAATGACAAATAACAAATTTATTTAATGTCGTACAAATTTATGAATTTCAGATTGTATTATTTACCCCTTGTTTTTGTAAGACGAAGAAAAAAAATTTTAAAAAATATTCGATAAATTCTGATTTAACAGCTAAATTCATAGAATTATACAATTTTTAAAGAACTTTATACTATTTTTTTTTTTTTTTTTTTTTATTGGTTCGGATAATTGTAGAATAATAGATATTTACATAGATTTCTTTTGGCCTCTGCGCCCTAAAGGCATTTTAGAGGCAAGTTGGCAACAGTTAAACTTAACGTACAATTATAATAATAATCTAATAATAAATATTATAATAAGTGTATTTAACAATATTAACTAAATTAAATACAGTTTACAAAAGCGTTTCTATTGATTGATTCAAAAATTCTTTACACAATCTTTTAAATGTTGATATACTTCCAACAGTTTTTAGGTGTGAAGGTAAATTGTTATAAAAATTTCCACCCATATAATCAATTCTTTGTTTAGTTTTTTCCAATCTACACCTTGGGATTCTTAAGTTTGATTAATTTCTTGTGTAAAAATGTGAAGAAATGGAATTGTGTGATCACCTATATTGTGAAGACTTTTAAAAACAAACAAAACAACTTGATATATATATAGACCATTAATTGGCAGACTATTTTCACATATATCTTTATATAGTAACAATGTTGAAAAAGTTCTTGGTAAATTATAAACAATTTTTAATGCTTTATTTTGACAACGTTACAAAGATTTTAACAATAAATTGTTTTTATTAAATGCATAAATACAAACTAAATAATTTAAGTGCGATTCAATTAAAGCATTATAAATCATTAATTTTGATCTTTCTGTTAATTTATTTTTAAATTTATATAAGATACCGATAGCTGGAGCTATTTGGTTCTTAACGTTATTAATGTGACAATCCCAAGATAAGTTGCTTTGTAACGTAATTCCAAGGTATTTAACTGATCTTGACTCATAAATGGGGTTGCCATCAACGCAAACAAAGAAATCGTTATATGAATTTACTGCACGAGGTCTAAATCCAACTAATTTAGTCTTTTCCGAGTTTATTAATAATTTATTTAAGCGAGCAAATTCCATTAATAAAGCAGCATCTCTTTCGATTTGTGTTTTCAAAACTAAATCAAAATTAAATGGATAAAATAAGCAAATGTCATCAGAAAACATAAATAATTGACCCATTAGATCCAAATTTTTTAAGTCATTCAAATAAATTGAAAATAGTAAAGGGCCTAAGCCACTTCCCTGTGGAACACCGTATTCGACAGCGCCTATAAAACTTTTGCACTGATTAATTTGTACAAACTGTTTCCTGTTCATGAAATAATTTTTAAATAACATAAGCTGACGACCTTGGAGACCATAATATTTTAACTTTTGTAACATTATTTCATGGTCCACAAGATCAAATGCCTTAGAAAAATCAAAGAACATTCCAGCAACTCCACTGAATCCATCATCTAAACCTTTACAAGTATATCTTACCACGTTTAACACAGCATCCTGAGTACTAACACCTTTTCTAAAACCGAATTGATATTTGTACAACATATTGTTCACCTCTAAATGTATTAAAAGTTTATCATATAGAATTTTTTCAAAAAATTTATCTATTGTTGATAGAATAGCAATTGGTCTGTATTTGTTTACAGTGAAAGCAGAGACTGATTTCGGAATTGATCCTATTTTGTGAATTTTTAAAATGTCAGGATATTCAGAGGTATTGATCATTTTATTAAATATATCAAGAAGTATAGGTAAAAGTACTGTAATACATTCTTTCACAAATTTTATAGATATATTGTCAAAACCTGGTGTTTTATTTAATTCCATATTAAAAATAACGTTACTTATGTCATTTTCATTTAACTCATTTAAAATGAAGCGAAAACATGAAGCATTAAGCGTCCTCAACCAGTTAATTGAATCATTTGGCAAAGTATTAATATTCTGTTTAAGTTCCTTTACGACTGAAATGAAATAAGTGTTTAATAAGTTTGCCTTTGTCTGATCGTCTAATATATTTACACCGTGCATATCATTGAGTTTGACAATATTTTCCTTCGTTCTACCAAGCGTATTATTCAAAAATTTCCAGCATTTTCTTGTATCTTTTCCAATTCTACTTAAATTGTCAGTATAGTAATTATATTTGCATTTTTTAACTGCTAGTTTTATCACTTTACTTATCCTTTTCAAATCAGCATCATATTTCCCTCCATTTTTTGACCTACGCCTTTTCTTTAATATTTTATATTTGTATAAAATTAACTCTTGAAGATTCTTGTTAATCCATGGAGTTATTTCAAAGTTTAACAGTTTTTGAATATTTGTAATTACAGTTGAGTGATTGACAGCTGATTCAATGGTAGATATAAGAGAACTTGTCAAGACTGATACGTTTATTGAAGAGAAATTACTTGGCAATGTTCTTTGCAAATATTCAGTGGCCTTTCTATAGTCATAATAAGTTTTAGAAATATGGACGTATTCTTTACATTTGAAATTATTTTTCATTTTACAAGATAAAATATTATGATCTGAAAGCACACATTCCACAGAATCAACGATAAGTGTATCAGATAAATTACTAAATATATGATCAACACAAGTTTTACTTCTAGGTCTTGTTATTAAGGTGTGAGCATTGTTACAATCATAATTATGAAAAATAGAAATTAATTCAGTTCTTGAACCACTCTTTAAAAGATCTATGTTCGAGTCACCTACTATTATTAGTGGATTTTTAGCTAATTCATCTAACGAACTATCAAGAAGATCAAAAAATACTAAATCACTACACTTTTGTGAACGATAATATGAAACGATTTGCAAAGGCTTTGATTTAACCTTGAAATTTAATAAGGAAATCGCCAAGATTTCAACAAAGTTGTCACTTTTACAAATTTTAACAGAGATTTCAATTTCTTTGTTTATAAATATTGATGTACCACCATATCCATCTTCTCTACAACAATGTATGCAAGTAAATCCAGGTATTGTATATATTTGAGTTAAGTCGTCCTTGAACCATGTTTCTTGTAGTGCTATTACATCAGGAAGTTGTGACAAGATCGATTTAAAATTGTTGAATTTGTCAATAGTTGAAACGCTCCTAATGTTAAAACTAATAATATTTAAATAATTGAAATTAAAACAGCTGATATATTTTTTAAAAATTGAAAAATTTGAAAAATATTGATTTTTTAACATTGAAAAGAAAAAAAAAATTTAAATCATAACTTTAATATTACATTAAAAACACAATATTAATAATAAATTTTAAGAAGGGGACTTGCAAGAGGCACCATCCTCACCATCAACATCACTAGATTCCTCCGCTCCAACTTGATTTTGATGAATTAAAGATCTTCTACTCCCCTGTTTGTTTGTTGTTTCTTTTAATAATAGTATGTCTACTTCATCTTCATCGCGAGTTTGTTGTTGGTTTGATGTGTCACTTTTCCTGGCAAAAACTCTTCCATTCTTAATAAAAATGTATTTATAACCAATAGATTTTAATGATGTGGCATAATAAAAAGCTGCATAGTGTCTTTACTATTGAAATTGTTTATGAATATTTTCTTCGTGTCTTCATTTTCTTTAAGTTTAGCTTTAGAAGACATAAATTGATCTTTATACAATTTAGAAGTAAATTTTACTACAAGACTTTTATTTTCGTTGTTTCTATTTTTATTTTTTAAAAAGTAAGCATCTTCGACGGTGTTATTGTCCATTTTCACACCAATGTTTTCTGAAATTTTAGCAACCGCTTCAATAGCAGAAAATTTTAATGTTTTTATTTCAGTTTTTAGTTTTTTGTTTTCCTTCTCAATTTCATTAATTTTTCTTTTGTTTTCTGCCACGTCTTTAAACACTTCATCAAATTTTGCTGACATGAAGTTTATTGATTCTGTTAACTCATCAAGTTTATAAAGTTTATTTAACTTTTTTAGTTCTGTTTTAATTGTATTTAGTTCTTGTCTTATGTTATTATTATCTTCTTTACAAAACTGGCAATTAAATGGTTATTTTTTACAAGTCTCTCAAATTCCTTCCTGCTTAAGCCAGAACATTGAGAGTGGTAGGTTTTTTTACACTTGTCGCATTGTATGTAGTTATCACTTTCCTCTTTAATTTCATTTTCGCATTGATCACAAACAATAATATTTTTATTTGCAATACTGCGGCGCACCAATTGTTTGGACATATTTTATCAATTCTGAATACTTATTAATTTACTTTGTTTGTTTATAAACTCTTTTGTTTTTTATTATAATGTTTATATCAAATTATTTAAAAATATTTAATCCAATTTATGAGAGCACAAATAGTACGTTTAGTCGCTACCAGTGATGCTCGGAGATGAGTGTTGAGTATTTCACACTGAATTGGAGATTATTTCGTACTATGTTCAGACAGGCACTTTTATTGCGTAAATTCCATTAAAACCATATTGAGATCAATATTTCATATAAAATTTCAGCTATAATTTCAAATAATTCTATATATAGCACTGTCATACGTACGTTCAGTGAGTATATTATAATTTTCCGGACACTTTCAATTGATATTTGACAACTCAAATGTCAACAACAACACACAAATAAAACAAAAAATGGCGGGCTCTCTCTTCTGTCAACTTTTTAGAATTACCAAATTTTTCTTTCTCTCCCTTCTGAGAGAAGTCACTTTGGAATCAAAATTGTTCCTACTGACCGCAACAGCTCGGGATCCCTGTCACCTTTTCCAATGTTGAACTGTTTTCCGTTTTTTCACAAACTTTTTTTGGACCTAATTCGCGACAAAGATAAGAACAATGTTGTTGAATCAATGAGTTGTTTTGTTTACCAACTGTCAAAAAAATTGGTATATTATGTGTCTGAACACATAAAATATTGTACACAAATAAATGAATATTAACTGGTACAAAATGGCACAGAATGGAATCGGAAGTTTGACGTTAACATAAATTTAATGAAATAGACAGCAAATATTACCAAAAAGTATTTCTGTCCCTGTCAGATTATTTATGTTTTGTTTATTTACGTTTGTTAATATTATTTATGTAACCGTCAAACTTTCGATTCCCTTCTGTATGTTCGGTGGCTTGTAGGAAAGAGAGGTGAGAGTGGTTTTTTTCTGGTATAATTTTTCACCAGCTTCTACCCGCACAAACCAATACATAAACAACATGGGACCGTAACTGATATAACTTTTATCGTAAAAGTCTGAAAATAACAATTATTTTTTTACTTTTATTCTTTGGAGCAAAAACAAAAGTTATTTTTTGATTTTTATTTTTTTGAGCAAAAATAAGAGTTATTTTTGACTTTTATTTTTTCAGGTGGGAATAACAGTTATTTTTATTTTTTCGACCACAAATAAAAGTTATTTTTTGACTTTTATTTTTTCGAGCAGAAATACATTATGAAATAAAACAAGAATAACTTTGATTTCTGCTCGAAAAAAGGTCATAAAATAACTTTAATTTCTGTTCGAAAATAAAAATCAGATTTTTAAAAAGCATCACATTTTATAAAAATTTAGTCCAAGACAATGAAAATTGTATACAGTATTCCAATGTTAAATACCTCACTAATAAATCCAAATCCACGTTTATTTACCCCACAGGGGCAATTAATAAATACATTTATTAAATTAAATATATTTTAAAGAGTAATTATCCGAATACCCATACATTTCGTTTTGATAGGCAGTAATTGAATAAAAAACCAGAATTATAATTCAACTACTTAAACATTTTTCCATTTTTTTTTGCTAAAAATGTAAATAAGTCCAACGACCTATTAAAAATCGTTTAATTGTTTAATAAATAAATTCTGTAAATTCTGCAAAATCAATAATCACACCAGTTTCAAAATTAATTAGAGTGAGCAAAAAAATATAAATTATAAATATTACTAAAATGAAAAAGCTAGTTTTTAAGTGTTGATTTTACTTCAGTAAAGAGTGTTCACACTGACCGGTAAAAAATAAATTTTTTATTCTTTTAATTAAGAACTAACTTAACTGGCGCCCGAGCGAATAAAATCGGGTATCCTTTAAAAACAGGAAAAAAATGTTTTAAAAAGGAATAACGGAATTTACCGCGTAAAAGTCCTTAAGTAGCACAGCGTGTAGTCAACGTTAAACCCGCGAGAAAAAAAAAAAAAAACAAAAGCCCTCAAGTAGTGCGGTTTCAAAAAATTTTTTATAGTTTAAAGTGATTGTTTAATAAAAAAGTAACTAAATAGTTAAAGTGATTGTTTAATAAAGGAACTAACTAAATAACAATTTAATAAGAATAAGAACCAGACTATTAAAAGCTTACATACTGGAAAATAAAAAAATAAAACAAAGAAGAGCCTGGAAAAGGAGAGAATGGAGTAACGTAAACTGTGCCAACAATTTTTTAATACTACAAAATCATAAAATAATATAAGAAACTTTTGAAATTGTGATTCAAAATCGAAAAAGTGGAAAGCAACCATCAAGAAAGCGAGAAGCGGAGAAATCTAGAAAACTATCAGGAAAAAGTGAGTAAAACAACGAAACCATCAAAAAAAGTTGGAAGAGAAATCGTGACAGAAACGGCCCCTTAGAAGCAGCAGGAAAAAGGTAGCACAACGTGCTAACCATCTATCCACACAAGGTATTTTTAGAAATAAGCTAAGATTTTTTTTACATATATGTACATATGTATCTGCAATTACAAGAGTTAAAAATTAAAAAATATATGCGTATAGATTACAATTTAAAGCGAAAATATTTATTTTTAGAACCTTTTTGTTAAAAATAAAACGGAATATAAAAAAGTAAAGAAAAATACCATATTACAAAATATTAGAAGAAAATGGGATGAAAAGATGATAATAAAGAAGTAACGATGTCTAACCCTGAATATTTAATATGATCTGCTGTCCTTCCTCGAGGTAGCAACCGGTCGCCCAACGCACAAATCAATTAAGATGAGCTAAACGCATTAATTAGTAATATTGCAACAGAAATATTTACTAGACAAGGGCCACATTAGTTCAGGAAACGCTTAATCCTAACGCAGGACTAAATATAGTTAGGGAGCAAGAAATAGCGGAACGATACGGAAATATTCTGGGAGATCTTGGTAAGATTCCCGATATTGTTTAATTTCTTCGGGAATTTTAACTCGACGAAGAAAAGTGTAGAGCGTGTTCTACAAATTTACAAAAGCGCGAAGGCACACCAAGATACTACGGCATACTGAATACCATTAGAAATAAAATAGTCGGAGAGGCTGATATAGTCCTCGAATCGTATAACACCCCTTTAGATTGGATAGCTATTTCAAAATGTCTGTCTCTGCATTACGCAGATAAGAGAGATCTGGCGGCTCTTGAGTATCAGACGACATCACTTATACAAGGCAGGTCCTGTGTATAGGATTTCTACCAGAGTCTATAAACATTTATCTTTGATACTGAACAAATTAGGAACTCTAACACAGACTTACAGAGAGAAAGCCTTCTACACATTTATACGAGAACTAAATGGAGATCTCCAGAAAGTCTTAGGAATAAGAGAGCCGGTAGACCTCCCTCAAACGCATCACTTGTGTTTGAAGCTTGAAAATCAGACATTTCGAGAGAATTATGCCCAAGGTAATAATTTTAACAGAAGTGGATACATTTTACAAAAGCAGCCAACGCGTAATAATAATTAAAATCAGTTTTATCGCAATCCACAGCTTCCTCCTAGTTCCCGTCCTATGACATTCTTTGCTCAGCTCGCTTATAACTCACAAATGACTCTTGAAAATTTCCATTTTAATAATCCTCAGCAGAGATTAGTACCGGACAGACGCTTTGATTTTCAATCGCAACTACACCCTAGACCACAAGGTCCTAAACCACAACTTACCCCAGAGCCAATGGAGGTAGATGAAAGTCTATGCACTAGAATAATTGACTATATGTACAGACCACGTCCTAATTATACTAGAGATAGACCACCGCCATTAATCAGCCAACCACAAAGAAAAATTGCCAGTAATATTTAAGAACTTTGATGGACTGCATGACTGCAGCAAATTAAAAATAAAACAAGATGAAACGTTTCTTATCAGATTCGAAAACTGCAAAATGAATGCACTAAATAAAACTTATGTTAATCTCAGGATATATGATACACTTGTTTTACCTAATATGATTACAAAGATTACAGGTAATAATAATAATACAAAGCACAATTTACAACTTGAAAATTTATATATTAAATACCTGCAGCATGAAAATAACATAAAAATATTAACAAGTATGAACAAAAATATTCATGTAATTAGTCTAAGTACAGATGTGGCAATTATAGTTCTTTTTTTATAACAATACTAGCAGATTGTATCCGGAGTTGCGCGGGTTATCAAAACAACAATTTTCTTTTTCCATTTTTTCTCCCTTTATCCAATTTTTTTCTCCCCTTCTGGTCAAAATTTTGAAAAGATTTCTAGCCTATAAACTGCACCGGCAAAAGCCCGATCTATCTCCCAAATTTGAAGAAAATCCGTCCAGGCATTCAGGCATGATTGGCTAACAAACAAACAAAAAAAACAGACTTACGGAAAGATTTATAATATATATTATGAGTCGGATAACCTGCACTCAATTTGCCCCTTTCCCCCTTTTTGGACCCCTTTTGGTTCTACTTTAGAAACGGAATATCTCCAAAAGCTATTTGGGAAACTAAACCAAGCTAATCTTAAAATTACCTATTACCATTTTTTCCCCATTTGTCACATTTTTTCTAACCTTTTGGTGTAAATTTTAAAAAGATTCATAGCCTATAACCTGCACCGACAAAAGTCCGATCTATATCCCCAAATTTCAAGAAAATCGGTCTAGGCGTGATTGGCTGTCTAATAAACTTAACCAAGCTAAATCGTAAAAAATTACCTATTACCATTTTTCCCCCTTCTGGTCGAGATTTGAAAAAGATTTATAGTCTATAACCTGCACCGACTAACGCTCGATCTATATCCCAAATTTCAAGAAAATCGGTCCAGGCATTCAGGCGTGACTGGCTAACAAACAAACAAAAAAACAGACTTACAGAAAGATTTATAATATATATTAGGATATTAGAATATTAGGATTAGAATTAGGATTTATATTGTCAAAACCACAATTAATTGCGGGCTATATCCAGAATATAAATAATCAATCGAGGAAGATCGACTTAAGAGGGGAGGAGTTAACGTAAACATTAATCAAAAATAAAGTAAAATAATTAAAATCAGTTAACGTATGCATTTACCAAAATTAAATTATTAAATTCGGTCAATTTAAACATTTTTCCACTGTTTTGCTAAAAATGTAAATAAGTGCAACGACCTATTAAAAATCATTTTAATTGCTTAATAAATAAATTCTGTAAATTCTGCAAAATCAATAATCACCCCAGTTTCAAAATTAATTAGAATGAGCAAAAAAAAAAAAATAAATTATAAATATTACTAAAATGAAAAAGCTAGTTTTAAAGTTTTGATTTTACTTCAATAAACAGCGTTCACGCTGACCGGTAAAAAATATTTTTTTTTTAATTCATTTAATTAAGAACTAACTTGTAGTAAAAACTAATATGTACATATGTATTAACTTTAAAAAATAATAACATACTGATGGTTGATTATTTAAAATATTCTGTAATTTTAGATTGTGACATATTTGAAATTTCGCTTTTAAAAATTCTAGTCCCAAAATTTTCTATTTAGACGTAATTCCACATTTCCGCTATAAAAGTTTCTGTACAAAGAAGTTCGTCATCTGATGAATCTTCACCGTTTTCATTTAGTAGACTGACGTATTTCTGGATCTGTAAGTAAGCCATAACATTGAAGGTTTTCATCGCATTTGACATATTCTTTAAAGTTGTCTGGTGAAATACCAGCTTCGATAAAGTTTTCCTGAATTTCCTCTACTTCTTCTGCTGGTTGACCAGTAGTGAATCCTACCTAAAATCGATTTTATTTTATTTAACCTTAAAATAGTTTATTTATCTGTATTTAATAAATACATTACGACAATAATATCTTAAACAATTAATAATGGTATCTTCTTTTACTAGCCACCAAGCTCTTTTAATATAGTATAACACATCTAAAATTGTTATCGATTTTAAAAATTCTTGTAATTTTAATCATTTCTCCAATGATATTATTTGCTTTCTTATAATAATTTGTTGATAATTTGATTTAAAGGAATGAATGATGCCATGGTCCATTTTCGGAAGTGTTTTAAATCCACATTCTTATTAGAATCTGCAATAGTACGAATTTTGGATTCATTTCTAATTATTCTATTGAGCGTTGAAATGTCGCAATTAAATTGTGCAGCCAGTTGGCGTTTTGTTTTTTCCTTATTTTTTGCTTTATTGATAAATATGTTCTCTTGGGTGACATTTCAGAAAGCGATAATTTAAATAATTTTACCACAAAATTTATATTTTCACTTATTTTCGAAAACTAATAGAACAAGTGTCAAGGTAATAGTTACTATAATGAAGTTCTTGTACAGTTGTAAAAAAGGCCCTTTGGGTAGAAAAACGATGTTAAATCAACGAATATGCCTGTGTTGGGAATTTTTTTTTTTTGAGGTAAAGACCCGAATTGGGTATTTAAGCGAAAGTTATTAAACCGTTGGATTTTGTTTCAAAGTGTATAAAAAATATACGGGGATTCACAGTGTGAGGTAATAAACTAAAAAGGTAATTTTGCGTGGGGTATTTAACCATGGTATACTATCCTTAGTTCTGTTCTCCGACATTTCCTTGCGATTGCTTTTTTTTATCAAAAATTTAAAAATAACAGTTATTTTCAGTTCATGTAAACAACACAAAACCAACACACATGCATTTATAAAACAGCAGGTTCAGAAATCTTTTTGTATAGAGCACTTTTAATTTTGCGTTGAGCGTTGAGTAGTGAAGAAAACACTAAAACACACAAATCAGAGTACACCGAACTCTTTTTTTACATGGCTGATACATTCCTCAGAAATCCGTTTAAAAAAAGAGGCGCTTCCTATAGTAAAATTAGGGATAAGTTCATGTCGTCTGAAAACCGTGTAAAAAATGTTGAAAACTATAAAATTTCAGAAATGCAAATAAATTGTTCATATGACTTTTTTGATCATTAAAACTTAAACTTCATACGGCTGAAAAATTGGTAGACATAAGATATCTGTTAATCCAAAATCAAACAAAAAATTAAAATAGAAATAAAGAAAAAATATTTACATAATTATTTGTCGCTACTTGCTAAGAAATGCAATTGCTTGCGACGAACTGGGCTAAAATCGGTATCATTACTGGAGATATCCATCAAATTATCCAATGATGACTTTCGTCCGGTAATAGAATTTTGAAGTGTCGGACTACTCCCCGAAAAGTCTTGCGCCGTTGACTTTTTTATTAAAAAATCTTTTATAGAAAGTTGAACTTTTGGTTTCTGGGATTACCCAGTTATTTCATTTGAGCAATGGTGGCAAGTGTGGTAAAAACAAACATAATTACAAGACAGTGATTTAAAACCGTACTGGATTAAAAAGTTTTTACAATAAAATTTTTTTTCAACCGTGTAATTTCAAATCCGTGTAAAAAAAGAGTAGGGTGTATACAATTTTATGCTAGACGAAAAGTCTCGTGTGTGACTGAAAGAAGAAAAATTGTGCGACTTAAAAAATAGTCTCCTATGTGAAAGCACATTCATGTTATTTCTTGTCATTTTATTCTACTTTTAACTTTTGAATAAAACGTACTTTAATTTGTTGTAAACGAGTCTTCATATTTAAAATTGGTATCAGAAGTGGGATTCTAAGTACGAATTCAACAGTGACCATGAATTCTAAACAAATTGAACCGTTGACGAATGTGGTTGCAGATGTTATCCGACTGTACAACAGTCAACACAGCCGGTATTGAACTGTCCCAAATCAACAAATTTCTACGAACCCAAAACCACTACTATTGTCTGTCTCGGAGTATAGGTCTACAGATGAAATTACAGTATGTTATTATTTTTACCAGATTTAAATGGGCTTTAAAATTAAGTAAAATTCCGGAAGAGGAATACGCAATATTGGTGCCGAATTGAATAATGCTTTAAAAGTTCTGATGAGCCCACGATCTCCTGATAACACTACATACACTGAATTAAAGAAGGCAATAATTGCACAGAAGTCGCCGTAGTCTAGTAGGTAGAGTGTTGGCTTGTAGACGTAAAGGCAGGGTTCGAACCCCAGGCCAGACATCAAAACAAAATACAGCAAGTATTTCTTCGGCGATTTCCTCAGCAGATTTCTGGCAAAACTCTGAACGTAAAAAAAAACTTGTAAGGAAAAGTTTTACAAAAAAATCTGTCTTTCGGACACGACTTTAAACTGTAGGTCCCGCCACTTATGTATAAAATTGACACACAAAACATACGTGGTTTTAATGACCAATTATGTATGTATTAATAGCACATTTCGGTGCTAAGTACGCTGAATGACAGAATGTTGATTGAACAATTTTTAGTGGAATTGAAATCACAACCCATTTATGATGAGATTATTGCGAAGAAATCTTCTACGTTTAGAGAAGCATACGAAATAGCTCACGTTTGGAGTCATCTCATCAAATAGCAACTGACATGAAAACATCAGTAATTTTATCTCAACCTGCTGACCTCACAAATAAAGTTGGTTTATGTTGTTGATGGTAAATTCACAGTTTATAGAGTAAATCGATTTTAAGAAACTATTTTTGACATCAGATCAGGTAAATACTATAAAACTAGCTATTGCATCATTAACTTCTAAGCAGAATGAAACTTTTCAGCTATTATAAACCCACACTTCATCCCAGGATAATTATAGACGAATATCCAATTCCCCGTGCTAAACACTTGTTTAACAAAATGATTGAGACCAAATTTTTTTGTCATCTTGATATTACAGATGCTTATTCTCACTTACCAGTAGATGGAGAATTTACTCACGCCATGACATTTAATACGCCAACACATGGACTCATTCGTCCTATCAGGGCCGTATACGGTGCTGAGTATATCCCTTCCATTGCGCAGCGACGAATGGAAACGGTGTTACACGGCATTGCGAACGTATGGAATTTTTTCGTTAATTTACGCTGTCGATTTTGATACCATTCTTCTTACCGTTTGGACAACACTAGACCGACAACCAGAACAAGGACTGCGCCTTAATCGTAGTAAACGTGTATTTGCGGCCCCAGCTGTTGAATTTCTTATACACAAATTGATTCTACCGTTATTTATAAATCGTATAAACAATAGAGCGACTCAAGTTGTATGGAAGCGAAATTCGTCCTCGACGCACCCCTCCTAAAAATGAACCTTGGACTTTTTTAAGACAACATTTAAAATATTTCGGCTCCAGCTTCGACCTCTCGTGAGCTGGACCATTTCGAAATAGGGTTTATTTTTGAATGTTTTGTTAATTTGAGGATCTGCTTCCTTTCCAACATATACAATATGTATATCATAAGAAAGGTTTTTTTTAAGGCGCATCCAACTGTATTAAAAAATCTTTTATAGAAAGTTGAACTTTTGGTTTCTGGGATTACCCAGTTATTTCATTTGAGCAATGGTGGCAAGTGTGGTAAAAACAAACATAATTACAAGACAGTGATTTAAAACCGTACTGGATTAAAAAGTTTTTACAATAAAATTTTTTTTCAACCGTGTAAAAAATGTTGAAAACTATAAAATTTCAGAAATGCAAATAAATTGTTCATATGACTTTTTTGATCATTAAAACTTAAACTTCATACGGCTGAAAAATTGGTAGACATAAGATATCTGTTAATCCAAAATCAAACAAAAAATTAAAATAGAAATAAAGAAAAAATATTTACATAATTATTTGTCGCTACTTGCTAAGAAATGCAATTGCTTGCGACGAACTGGGCTAAAATCGGTATCATTACTGGAGATATCCATCAAATTATCCAATGATGACTTTCGTCCGGTAATAGAATTTTGAAGTGTCGGACTACTCCCCGAAAAGTCTTGCGCCGTTGACTTTTTTATTAAAAAATCTTTTATAGAAAGTTGAACTTTTGGTTTCTGGGATTACCCAGTTATTTCATTTGAGCAATGGTGGCAAGTGTGGTAAAAACAAACATAATTACAAGACAGTGATTTAAAACCGTACTGGATTAAAAAGTTTTTACAATAAAATTTTTTTTCAACCGTGTAAAAAAAGAGTAGGGTGTATACAATTTTATGCTAGACGAAAAGTCTCGTGTGACTGAAAGAAGAAAAATTGTGCGACTTAAAAAATAGTCTCCTATGTGAAAGCACATTCATGTTATTTCTTGTCATTTTATTCTACTTTTAACTTTTGAATAAAACGTACTTTAATTTGTTGTAAACGAGTCTTCATATTTAAAATTGGTATCAGAAGTCGGATTCTAAGTACGAATTCAACAGTGACCATGAATTCTAAACAAATTGAACCGTTGACGAATGTGGTTGCAGATGTTATCCGACTGTACAACAGTCAACACAGCCGGTATTGAACTGTCCCAAATCAACAAATTTCTACGAACCCAAAACCACTACTATTGTCTGTCTCGGAGTATAGGTCTACAGATGAAATTACAGTATGTTATTATTTTTACCAGATTTAAACTTTTCAGCTATTATAAACCCACACTTCATCCCAGGATAATTATAGACGAATATCCAATTCCCCGTGCTAAACACTTGTTTAACAAAATGATTGAGACCAAATTTTTTTGTCATCTTGATATTACAGATGCTTATTCTCACTTACCAGTAGATGGAGAATTTACTCACGCCATGACATTTAATACGCCAACACATGGACTCATTCGTCCTATCAGGGCCGTATACGGTGCTGAGTATATCCCTTCCATTGCGCAGCGACGAATGGAAACGGTGTTACACGGCATTGCGAACGTATGGAATTTTTTCGTTAATTTACGCTGTCGATTTTGATACCATTCTTCTTACCGTTTGGACAACACTAGACCGACAACCAGAACAAGGACTGCGCCTTAATCGTAGTAAACGTGTATTTGCGGCCCCAGCTGTTGAATTTCTTATACACAAATTGATTCTACCGTTATTTATAAATCGTATAAACAATAGAGCGACTCAAGTTGTATGGAAGCGAAATTCGTCCTCGACGCACCCCTCCAAAAATGAACCTTGGACTTTTTTAAGACAACATTTAAAATATTTCGGCTCCAGCTTCGACCTCTCGTGAGCTGGACCATTTCGAAATAGGGTTTATTTTTGAATGTTTTGTTAATTTGAGGATCTGCTTCCTTTCCAACATATACAATATGTATATCATAAGAAAGGTTTTTTTTAAGGCGCATCCAACTGTATATAAAATTTTTTCAGGGACGATTGTCCATGCCTTTTTTTAAGGATATTCTCTAAAAAAAATGGTTTTTGAGTATTTTTTTCGGGGTTGTTTGTAATAAAATACCAAATTAACATATTTTAATCCTTAGTCGATTTAATTAAATATGGGTCTCAGCTTTTTTTGAAATTCGCTCAAGTTCGTGTTTTGAAAAAATGCAATGGAGTGTCAGCCCTTCGTTGTAAATAGGGAAATTGGGTATAAAATTTTTTCTTTTGCCAGGTACATAATCTTTATATGTAAATAATTTCGATTTTTGCAAATTATATGCATTTTACACGGTGCAATAGAATATGTATATAAAAATGCAATTTTGTGGTAACTCCAATATGATAGCAGATTCAGTTTCTAGATAATGTATAGATGAAAATAGGACTAAAGAAAGAAAAAAGAAATGATGGCGGCATATTTGTTTCCCCAATTTGAAAAATGTTATAATATTTTACTGTTTTTACTTACAAAACTACAAACTACAACTACTACAAAACGCGAACCAGAACGAATTTTAAAAAATCTGAGACCCGTATTTAATTAAATCGTCTAAAGATTAAAATATGTTAATTTGGCATTTTATTACAAACAGCCAGGAACAAAAAACTCATAAGCCGTTTTTTTTCAGAGAATATCCTTAAAAAAAGGACATGGACGATCGTCCTTGGAAAAATTTTATATACAGTTGGATGCGCCTTAAAAAGACCTTACTTATGATATACATATTGTATATGTAGGTAAGGAAACAGATTCTCAAATTAACAAATCATTCAAAAATAGACCCTTTTTCAAAATGATCCAGCTCACGAGAGGTCGAACCTGGAGTCGAAATATTTTAAATGTTGTCTTAAAAAAGTCCAAGATTCGTTTTTAGGGGGGTACATTGAACACTTTTTTGGTGAGTCGCCCTAATAAACATATTGGGACGATTAGAGATGCACCCAAACCCACGAATGTTTAGGAACTTCAACTGTTTATGGGCAAGGTCACGTATTACAGTTCATTTACCCAAACTCCGGAATGCATATCAAGATATTAAAAAAGATTTAATATCACCTCAAGTGGTAATGCCGTATGACCCGAGCCTACCTCTTGTATTGGCTAGAGATGCTAGCAAAACGGGTCTAGGTGCTGTTTTGTCACAGCAAGTTGCCAAGAAACTAAAAAGACCGGTAGCGTATGCCAGCTGCACTTTAACACCCACGGAACAGAAGTACCCCCAATGGTCGTCGCATGGATCTTCCCGAAGTTTTTCTTGTGCTTGTATGCACGATATTAAACTTCAGTCTCTGACTATAAGCCTTTGTCCCAGATATTACACCCTCACAAATCGTTACCAGTATCGTTCATCAGCAAGATGTCAAATTATGCAGATTTTTTTTTTATCAAAGTTTGATTTTGAATTTAGAAATACCAAGGTATATACAATACAACACCTGAGTGAGATTACGATGACTTCGGTAATTTTATGAGCAACCAAATAAAACAACTTCCCGTAAGGAACCAATTAGTTGTTCGTGAAACATCTAAAGATGAGCACTTGGGACATATTTTACATACATACATACATAATTGGCCATTACAACCCTTCTGTCAAGATTACGACCTAGCTTCTCACACCACTTATGTTGTGTGCGTTAATTTTGCACATGTGTGGTGGGACCTACAGTTTAAATTCGACTCCGAACCAGTGTTGCCAATTTTTTTTTTCAAAATTTCACGTCAAATTGGACTTTAAAAATCGCCAGAAATCGCTAAATTCAATTTTTAAACCGTCAGAAACCCGTCAAATAAATAGTTCGAAAATTTTAAATTAACGTTAAATGAAATAAAATGTAAATAATTAAAATACAATGAAAATAATTACACATATTTTTTATTGAATTGTTTTTTCAGTTATGTTTAATAATTTACAAACAAAATTAGGTATTTTCTGGACTTTCGTTTGGAAACTTTGTGGATACTGAGGTGTCATAACTTTTTAAAAAGAAAATTCAATTTAAATGTACATTTTAAAATTATATTCATAAAATTTATGTTGTAACAATTTCATCTTTTCTTGCCATGTACAATTAATTCTGTTTTTACACGGTTTATATGTTCCAGAGAAAACCGTGTAAAAAAAGACATGAAGTACATAGAAAAGAAGGGGATTGGTTTCATATCCTTCAAAAAATGTTACAACAAAATAATTCGTAGGAAAAAACTGATACGATAATCTTTATAAAAAACTAAATACAATTTTTATAAGCATTAATGCATATTTTATTTCATAAAATTAAAAGCGATTCAAATCTTATAGAAAAGTAACATAAATTTAAAATTATTGTAGTTCAGGAAGTCAAAAAAATAATATGAGTTGATAATTCAGCAATCCTTAAAGGTAATTTAAACAAACTAAAAATCGTCGAAAGTTCATAAATAAAAAATTAAAAGCAGTCAATGTGATGATGAAAATAACAGAATTCTATTTTCTATCATCATCGGATTTCATACGTAATCGCTTACGTAAGGTTGGTTCAGAATATCTATCAACTCAAACAAGATTATCATTTTCAGTTTCCGATTGGACAGCACTGCATTTAATAACAAAATCGGCCGTTGCGAATAAATTTGAAGTCGTCGTAGTATAGTAGGTAGAATGTTGCTTTATTAGACTGGAAGCCCAAATTCACACTCCAGGTCAGATAGCAAAACAAAAACATTTTTTCGCCGACTTCCTCTCAGCAAATTTCTGGAAAAAATTCAGAAAGTAAATGAAATTGCCATGAAAAGCTTCTTGAAAACTGTCGTTCGGAGTCGACTTTAAACTGAAGGTCCGACCAGTCATGTATAAAATTAACGTACACAGCATAAGTGGTATGAGAAGTTAGGTCGTAATCTCAGGATCAGGGGTCATAGTCACGAGCCATTCAAGATTTCAGATTACGTTGAGATTTTCATAAACTTTTCTCAACCGTGCTACACCAAATATCACCGTGCAAAAACAGAATTAATTTTATTTTCTAGACCATGCTATTACAAAATTAGGTGTACTTCCTTTTTTGATATTTTTTCTTTTTCCTGCCTTCTCATTTTAAACACAACACCTTAAGGTTTACCGTCATTTGAAACAGATTTCAACTTTAGGTTTTCGATTTTTGCTTTGTACTTTTTCTACTAACCGTTATTCTCTCTCTCGAATTGCATTTTTTTCTTACTTGTATCATATGATTCAACCTTGAAAAAAAAAACGCTAAAGCGCCGTAAAAAACTCCAGATTTCCCGCTAACCGCTAAAAAGCATTTTTTTCAGATTTGACGGGAAAAACGTCAAATTGGCAACAGTGCTCCGAACGACAGATTTTTGAGAAGCTTTTAATGGCAAAGTTTTACTCTCAGAGTCTTTGCCAGAAATCTGCTGAGAGGATGTCGCCGAAGAAATATTTTTCGTTTTGATGTCTGACCTGGGATACGAACCCGGCCCTTTCGTCTAATAAGCCAACACACTACCTACTAGACCACGGCGACATATTTTGCGCTTGCTTGAAAAGGGAAAGAATTTGAAACAATATGGATTCATAGAACCTACGGACATTCCAAGCTCAGTTATGGAAAAGCAGTACATACAATTCTCACCAACGTATCGAACAATTGATGAAGGCACAAAGGTACAGTTTTTGTCTGCAAATCCACGAATGGAAAAGTGGTTGTTTAACACTATATTAACACGCTTAGGCGACTTGCATTACGAAGAAGACTATAAGGGTAAACGTGTTAAATGTCATAAAGACCAAATAAGGAATACTGGTGTTCCTGATGTAGGCGATGTTATTAGAAGATTTTCCTCTATTCAAACGTCACCACAAAAAAGGAGTGAAGTGTCTGGAAGTGACTTGAACTATTTCACATGAACCCAACTCAGCTCATATTCAACAACAACAACCATGATTGCCATACTGGTAGTGATCTAGCCAACCAAAGTCCGGAAAAGGAAGTTCAGCCAATTCAACCACAATAAGAAGCATTAACTACACATGATGGGGACCTTGAATCCTCTTCATCGCAACGGTCTCATATTCCACTACATAGGTCGACAAGGATGAGAAAAAAGCGGTTTATTTATTCTTCCCAGGTGCCGATGATGAAGAGGAAGAATTGTTTTGTATTTAACACTGAATTTTCAATCATTTCATTTCATACATTGACAACATTATATTGTATTCATTATTTTTTCTTTCTGTTCATTTCATTCATGTTAGTTCTTGTCTTTTTATTCTACTTTTAACTTTTGAATAAAACGTACTTTAATTTGTTTTTGTTGTAAACAAGTCTTCATATTTAAAAATGAGGTAGATGTCAGTAGATATTTGTGTTGATTTTTGGATGTCAGTTTAAAGCTTTCACTTATCTTGAACCTTAACAGTTATTAAATTTTAACAAAGAAAATAAAATTTTGCACAGTTGTATCCATTTTCTGCATACTCGCATTTGTTTGAATAAAAAAATCATTTTAATTTCTTTTTATAGTCCCTTTACACGGCACTACACAGACTGAAAGAAGTTCTAATAATAACCGATGATCTCCTGAGAATCCAGTACGCCAATAGATCTACCGAAAGGTTGCTTAATATGCGATTGGTAAGAACGTTCAAGATGTTCATATAAATATATTGATCTGATTTCTTAAATATTTAACTCTATTATTATTTCATGGCAAAAGGATGAAATTATAAACAAACCGTTGGCTGAAATATTTGTTTCGGACGTGTCTACCATTAACCAAAATACAGGCAAAGGCGTAAGAGAGTTTGATGGTATTCTTACCGTTAAACGGAAAAACCAGGAAGGTATACCAATGCACGTTAGAGTTGTGCCCGTTGCATGTATTGGTCGGTAAGTAAACAATATAATAAATTTTTGCGACATAGTTAATGAAATCTTATCAATTTTTTATTTAACTTATTATGTAATATAATCTACTTTCTAGATTTATACTTTGCTTCATCGATTACACATATTATTTGTTAGATTTTTTCATATACAGTTTGTCAAAAAAATGTAAAATTTGATCTTCATTCAAGAATTTCAACAACAAATTCTTTAGATATTTTTTTATTTTTGCACTCATTTTATAACTGTACTTGTCAACGACCATATGACACCAATAGTTTCCTAATAGTAATAAACATTACAATAATAACAACAACAAAAGAAGTTTACTCAATCTAAGAAGTGTCAAAAAAATCTTTGCATATTGAATGAAGATAATAAAAAAAAATTATAAAAATATGTCGTTATTTCTAAAAAATTTTGCGAATTTTGGGTTTTTTACAAATGAGATGGAATGTGAAAGGGGTAAATAACGGTTTAGTAACGAAGGAATCGTTTTTATGTATCAAGTGTCCTTATTTTTGAATACAAAAAATTTCAGGGAAACGAGTTTCAAAAAATATTGTACAATTGGGCTATTTCAAATACTGCAAAGGCAAATCTGCCAAGGAAATCGTCGTTATGTTCTCCCTAAACATCAGCACTGTATATAATTTTATATCCCGTGCTGAAAAAGAAGGAGGACTAGATTTTAAGAGATCCACAGACAGTCCAAAAAAGATGACGCAGCGAATTGAGAGAAAAATTATTAGAACCGTGTATGATAGACCACGATCCAATGCGAGATGATTAACTCTTCAAGTTTAAAAAGACTTTGGGTTACGTGTTTTCCAAGAAACCATTGGAAATGTTCTTCAAAAATACAAATATTCTACAAGAATGACTAGGAAAAAACTCTTGCTGTCAGCACAAAATGTCGAAAAGAAATTAAGATTTGCCACTGAATACATTTCACTTCCTCCGGAGTACTGGTACGATGTTATTTTCTCAAATGAGACAAAAATAATGCTTTATTATCATGACGGACCGCAAAGAGTAAGCCTCTAAAAGCACTAGAAAATAAAAATGTTATTCCTACAGTAAAGTTTGGAAAACTGTCTGTAATGGTATTCGGCTACATATCCAGCAAGGGGGTTGGTGTTTGGATGAAATAATGACTAAGAAAGTACATCTTGATATTTTATAAAATGAACTGACCGCCAGCTTCAGGAAATTTTGTTTTATTGACCCGGTTAATCCGAATAAATTTAATCACAAGTACTATCAAGATAATGATCCTTAAAATAAATCTTATTTATGTAACTCCAGGTTCCTTTACAACTGCACCAAAGTTATTGATACTCTTGCCCAAAGTCCTGATATTAGCCCTATCGAAAATTTGTGGGTTCATCTAAAGAAAAAGGTAGGGAAAAGATCGCCCACAAAAAACACGATTTGGTAAAGTTCATCAAAGAAGAGTGGGAAAAAATACTATTAGAATATGACAAGCTTTAATTGAAGCTCAAGGTAAACCCACAAATATAGCACTATACATTTAAAAAAATTGCATAAGTCTTAATATTTTATCAAGTGTGCAAACATTTTTTTGACAGCAGTAAAATTGGATTGTTTTTGTTTTTTAATATTTTACATTAGAATATTGTCATTGTTATAAAATTTATTTAATTATTAAATTAACAAAACATATGTTTATAAAATCCTGTTTGAAAAATTTAAAATTTTGATTTATTATATTAGAAATCAATGAATTTTTCTAAGTTTTCTTAATTTTTCTCTATGTGCAAAGATTTTTTTGACAAACTGTATATTCCAAATCAGAATGCTTAGGTTTTTTTCGCTTCTGAGTTTAAGGATAGCATGTTGTACGAGTTTATGAAAATCGCATTACTATTGATAGATTTTATTTATTATATTATTCACTCTTGACATTATCAATCTATCTTTATCACTTCTAAAATCATTACTCCCTGTACAACGTTTATATAATAGTTTAATATTGATTCATAAATATTATTTCTGTCACTTGAATAATACGAACATGTAGGCCATTAATATGGTATTTGTGAATAATATTATTCGATTACCTATATACAATAAGTATATGTATTTATTATTACTCCACTGTATCTGTTACATTATAATACAATTCTGTTGTTAAATTTTTATAAACTTAGTATGCTTTTATGAATAATAGAATATAGAAAAAGTACTTCTGAATAAAAACTGCTTAACATAATAATAGTTTATGGGTCCAGAGACGCGAAATTGATTTTTTATCGAGCGATTTCTTTAGTTAAAAATAAAGAATAACAGATTTTAAAATGAAGACAGTGGGAGTACAATTTACGATTTAACTAACTCCAACTATCATGGTTGGAAGTTTAACATGGAGCTTTTGCTGTTGGAAAGAGAGCTGTGAGAGGTTGTTGTTGCTGTTCCTGCCGTGCAGGATGAGAAGTTGCTTACTCGTGCTGGTAAGGCAAAAGCCCTATTGGTTTGGCTGTGGAGGAATTGCGAAAGGTTCTCATAAAGCAACTGAAAACTGTCAAAGAGTTTTGGGACACGTTGAAGAAGGACCGTGAGAAGTCTAACATCAGTAATAAGGTCAGTCTTTTGAGACAAATGTCGTCAATGCGACTTGTAAGTGGAAAGTCGATGGAGGACCATATTACAGAATTTTTGACGATAATCGATCGCTTAAGGGATCTGGGTGAGACAACAGAAGAACATAAGGCATTTCGTATTTTTATTGGGAACAGTGCCTGAAGCCTACAACCCATACCAAAAATAATGGAAATCCGACCTGAGGCCGATCTCGCGATTGACCTGGTAAAGGAGAAACTGCTTCAAGAATTTCAACGGAAAACTGGCTCCGAAGGCGAAATTGAAATCGCGTTTAAAGTCCAGAAGATGAACGTCCGTCCAAAGTGTTTTGCGTGTGGCAAACCTGGCCATTTCAAGAGGAACTACCCAAAGAATAGGCCACAAAAACAACAAAGGGACAACGATAATCGCGCCAATATTGCCAGGGGTAAGGATAATATTTGTTTCGGTGTCAGTAATGCAAAAACCAACGGCGATTGGTTCATCGTTTCAGCAGCTGGATAAGCCATAGGAACTCTTGAGACGCATCCGCAGTTGATGATAAAGTTACGTCCTGTTGTTTTCTGCTGTTGAAGTAACACCCTTCGAGCTATGGTACGGCAAGCCTCTGGATTTCAGCCACATTTACGTTTTCTGTTTGTTTGCTTTTGCTCATATAAACAAACAAAAGCTGACGATACAAAGTCTGCTTTAGTGAAGACCTTGTAACTTATAATAAAGCTGTATCAAGATCTGACAACGAAAAGTGGTTAAACGCTATGAAAGAGGAAATGGAAGCACTAGAAAATAACCGAACCGAATTGTAAATCAATAGACTGCAAATGGGTATACAAACTTAAACATCTGATCAATGGTGAAAGTATGATAAAGTATTTGCACCATTTGTAAAACCAGCTACATTCCGAAGTTTACTGGCTATTGCGAACTACAAAAATATGAAAGTAAGTCATGTGAATATTAAAACAGCCAAAGGGATATATAATACCCGAAAAAGAACATTTTGTCTGTAAATTGATTCATAGCTTGTATGACCTAAAACAGTCTGCACGTTGTTGGAATCTCCGTATTAATAAGGTACTAATTGATTCAAGATTCAGAAGGGGAGAAGCAGAACCTTGTTTGTAATGAGGGGCAGTGGTGATTGAATTACTTACGATCTAATCTACGTTGATGATATTATCATCGCATCAAAGGAGGATATGGAAATCAATGATGTAATTAAAATTTTGAAGTCCCAATCTGAAATTACTAATCTAGGTGATTTGAGACTTTATTAAGGAGTCGAAGTCACACGAGAAAATGGAATATTTTATTTATCACAGCGAAAATATATTGAAAAAAACTTGAATGACTACAATCTTAAAGACGCAAAAATTTCAACTATACCGATAGATCCTGGTTATTTGAAGGTAAATTCTGAAAATATTTTGAATAACAACAATTTATACCGCAAAGCTTTTGGTTCGATGTTATATGTTTCAAATACCACACGTCCGGATATTGCTGTGGCCGTATCAATCCTATCTCGAAAAATAAGCAATCCAAATGTTAATGATTGGGTAGAATTAAAGCGAGTAATGAAAGATCTGAAGGGTACAAAGGACCTAAAGTTATGTGTGGGTTCAAATTCAGATTTGAAGTTAAAAGGATATGCTAAAAGGGCAGGTGACATAAAGGACCGAAAATCTACAAGTGGTTTCGTTTTTAAACTTGCTGATGCCGTAATAAGTTATGCCAGCAGAAAACAACAGAACGTAACTTTATTTTCAACTGAGGCTGAATTTGTTTCTCTTGCGGAAGCGTCTCAAGACTTCCTATGGCTTATCCAGCCGCTGATAGAAACATCCATGATCCCATAATTTTTGAAGACAACCAGAGCTGTTTAAAGAAAGGAGGAAAAGAGGAGAAAATAACTCCAAAAAATAAACATATAGACGTAAAATATTAATTCGTGAGAAATTTAATGAAGAGTGGAAAGGTGCTTTATGAATACTGTCCTACTGAATCCATGTTGGCTGACATTGTAACCAAACCCTTATAGAGGATAAGGATATGTAAAATGAGAGAATTAATTGATTTAAATTTACAATTATTTTATTGTATTTTTTTTTTTTTATATTTGAACTTGTATTAAATTGTATCGTAATGTATATATCTGAAGCAATATTTATAATATTGAGAAGAGGTGTTAGTAATATTATTCTATTACCTATATACAATAAGTGTATGTACTTATTTTTACTCCACTGCATCTACATACATACATAATTGGTCATTACAACCCTTCAGTCCGAGTTTCTCACACTACTTATGTTGTGTGTGTCAATTTTATACATAAGTGGCGGGACCTACAGTTTAAAGTCGACTTCGAACGACAGATTTTTGAGAAACTTTTCATGGTAATTTTATTTTTACTCTCAGAGTTTTTGCCAGAAATCTGCTGAGAAGAAATCGCCGAAAAAATACTTTTTGTATTTTTATTTTGTTGTCTGGCCTGGAACTCGAACCCTGGCTTTCAGGGTTCGAAACCACGGCGACCTCTAACTGTATCCTTTACATTATAATACAATTCTGTTGAATTCTAAATTTTTATAAACTTAGTATGCTTTTATAAACTTAGTATGTATAATAGAATATAGAAAAATTACTTCTCAATAAAAACTTCTTAACAGAATAACAGTATTAAGCTATCACCAGTTAAAAATAATTTATTGATTCAGATATACTAAATATATGTATCATCATATATATTATTTCAAAAGCACTTTTTTTTGTCGGTTGCAAATATCTCCCATACCACCGCATCAAATTTAATGAATGACATCTCATTGTAAAGCTTAAAGCTTATATCTAACGCTAATGATGAAAAATAATTAGAAATTGAAAAATTAATATTTTCAGTGATAAAAATTATATTTTGTATAGAACTGCATGATAATACTGTTTAAATAAAATTCCTATTAATTATTTTCATTCTATGTTACAAAAATGCAACTAACGGTGCGAAATATTAGCACGGGTCATCTACATAGTATATATTATTTCTAAAGCACTTCTTTTTGTCGGTTACAAATATCTCCCATACCACCGCATCAAATTTAATGAACGATATCTTATTTTAAAGCTTATATCTAACACTAATGGCAAAAAAAATTAGAAATTGAAAAATTAATATTTTCATTGATAAAAATTATATTTTATATAGAACTGCATAATAATACTGTTGTCATTATGATTATATGTTTTTGTTCAAGTGTGCTAATACAGGGTCGCTTAATAGTAATGCAGTTCTACATAATATAGTATGTATTAAAATCTATTCTGGCAACACCGCTATTTACTATAATGCCGTTTATTACTAAGTCAGTTATATATAATATGCATATTAAGTTGTAAAAAACTGTTTTGGCAATACTTTGCAGTAGTTGTTAGATCAAGTGCGATAAACAGGGTCGCTTAATTGTAATGCTATTCCACATAATAATATATAAAGTTGTAAAATACATTTTGGTAATGTATTTATTGTCATGGCATTGTTTGTTTTATGAAGTGCAGTAATACGATGTCTTTTAATATATACATATATATAGTGTCAGCTGATATTTAACAGTTAAAAAGGTTTTAAGAAAAATAAGAATAAAAATAAGGTGCAACGTAAAAATACAAACAACGTGCATTTGAAAAGACAAATGCAATTATAATGTTAATCAGAAATCTTAATGCTAAACAGGGGTTAATAAATGGTATCAGGCTAATTGTAACAAGCTTGAGAGAGCACATCATATCAGCAAAAATTATTCATCCGATAAAACTGTACTCATACCCCGAATCAACCTTACACCTTCTGATCCAACTGTGCCTTTCCGAATGACACGAAAACAATTCCCTGTGAAAGTTGCTTTTGTTATGACAATAAACAAAGCACAAGGTCAAACCCATCAAAAGGTAGGATTACATTTACCAGTGCGAGTGCGTACGTTTAAAGATATTTTTGTTTGTATTAAGGATTCGTACGGGCAAAAGTTTAAAGATGATCATGTCATTACCTCTAACATTGTATTCAAAGAAATATTATAAAAGCATTTAAACATATGTATGTATGTCCTTTATTGCAATATAGTCATATCTCAAAAAAACTTGAACTTAGCAAAATGCGATTTAAGTTTTCAAGACAAGTCCTATGATCCAATTGCCGCAAACACTTTCTGCTATAACTTCGGTTCAGCTTGGGATATAAAATTGATTTTTTTTCAACTAAAAGAGCAGTTTTGCTAAAAGAGCAGTTTTGCTTAAGTAACTACAAATTTTTAATTTTTTGAGATATGACTATGTTGCAACAAAGAAGCAATGTGATTTCTAATATTTTTATACTCTTAATAAAATTTCTATTAATTATTTTCATTTTATGTTACAAAAATGACAACTAATGATGCGAAATATTCGCACGGGTCATCTTACTTACTTACTTAATTGGCCATAACAACCCGATTAACGGATTTCGGCCTGCCGCAATACATCCTTCCAGGCGCCTCTGCTTCTTGCGTGCCTACGCCAGTTGGTCACACCAATCGATGACAGGGCTTCCTCGACTTGGTCCTTCCAACGGATACAAGGTCGTCCTCTTCGCCGACTTCCGCAGATCCCCGTTTCGCCAGAGCATCCTCCTCCATTCGAACGACATGGCCAAGCCAGCGTAGCTGCTGGATATTAATACGCTGCACAACGTCTATGTCGTTGAGGAGCTCATACAGCTCACTGTATGCGGAAATCATCGCCAACTCGCACAGGACCGAAGATCTTACGTAGGACTTTCCTCTCGAATACCCTCAAGGCTGCTGCATCAGTTCTTAATAGGGTCCATGCTTCTGCGCCATAAAGAAGCACGGGTAAGATGAGCGTCTTGTAGAGTATTAATTTTGTCGCACGAGAGAGGTCTCTGCTGCTCAATTGCCTATTGAGACCATAGTAGCACCTGTTAGCAAGAGTAATCCTGCGTTTGATCTCCAGACTGACATCATTTTTGGTGGTAACGGCGGAGCCAAGATAAATAAATTCCTTGACTGTATCAAAAGTATAGTTATCGGCCGTAATCTGAGAATCAATACGCCGCACGTCTCTACTTGTCGACAACATATACTTTGTTTTGCCCTCATTTACTGCCAGACTCATCTTCTTAGACTCCCGTTCAATAGCGCTAAAGGCAGCAGTAACATCTCGCTTGGTACGCCCTATGATGTCGATGTCGTCAGCGTACGCAAGCAATTGGACACTTTTCTGAAAGATAGTGCCATTGCGATGCACTCCTGCCTTTCGCAGAACACTCTCCATGACGAAGTTGAAGAGGTCGCATGATAAGGGGGCCTTGTCTGAAACCTCGCACGGTATCAAAAGGTTCGGAGAGGACCATTCCTACCTTGACGGAGCTACAGGAATTGCTCAACGTCATTCTGCATAGCCTTATCAGCTTCGAAGGTATACCGAGCTCAGACATTGCGGCATAAACACGATCCCTTATGGGGCTATCGAAGGCTGCCTTATAGTCGACCAACTCATTACATCCGGTCTTAAACAATTCAGCGGGGAGGCCATCAGGACCTGCCGCTTTATTGTTTTTAAGACGCGTGATCGCGACTTTGACCTCTTCATAGCTAGGCGGCGGAATCTCCACGCCGTCAACATTGATCGGGTTCGGAACATCATCTCTAGAGGCGGTATTGGTGTCGTCATCGCCTAGTAGCAGAGTAGAGAAGTGTTTCCTCCACAACCTCAGCACCCCCTGCGGATCTGTAACCAGTTTTCCGTTCTCGTCCTTGCAAGAAGACGCTCCGGGTCTATAACCCTCGGTTAGACGCTTAACCTTCTGATAAAATTTTCTAGCGTCATTCCTACGTCTATGCATCTCGACTTCCTCACGCTCACGCCTTTCCTGCTCACTTTTCTTGCGTCTGAAAAGGCGTCTCTCTTCCCTTCTCTTCTCTCTGTAGTTCTCGACAATGGCTCGCGCAGCAGCAGACTGCAACGTCTTCTTGTATGCGGCGTTTTTCGCTGCAGCTGCTTCGCGACACTCCTCATCGTACCATTGATTTCGTTGGGGTGGGCGCTCGAAACCAAGGACTGTTTCCGCAGTAGTGCGCAAGGAGTGGGAGATGTTAGCCCACAGTCCTCCAATGTCGTTGAGATTAGATGGGGATCGACGGAGCTTATCCGAGAATTGAGCGGAGAACGCCTCAACTGTCCCTTGTGATCGCAGCTTCCTGACATCCAGCTTCCGCAATGTACTAGAGCGCGCCATCCTCGAGGCGCTAATGCGCAATCGAAACTTGGCTGCGACAAGGTAGTGGTCCGAGTCAATGTTCGGACCTCTAAATGTGCGCACATGTAGTACACTGGATACATGCCTTCCGTCAATCACAATATGATCGATCTGGTTGGAAGTTGATCGATCGGGGGACATCCAAGTGGCCTTGTGGATGTCGAGATGTTGAAACCTGGTGCTACATACTACCATGTTACGCGCCGCGGCGAAATCGATCAGCCTCATACCATTGGAGGTAGTGTTCGCGTGGAGGCTGAACTGTCCGACAGTGGGGCCAAAGATACCTTCCCGCCCGACCTTTGCATTAAAATCCCCGAGGACAATTTTTGCGTCATGGGCCGGGCACTTATCATATACGTCCTCGAGTTTAGCGTAGAAGGCATCCTTAACCACATCGTCCTTATCTTCCGTCGGGGCGTGAGCACAGATCAGACTGATGTTGTAGAATTTTGCCCCGATGCGGATTGTGGCTATTCTTTCGTTCACAGGTGTGAACCCAGCGACAAGGTGACGGAGTCGCTTATTAACCACAAATCCGCATCCAAATTCGTGCTTATCAACATGGCAGCTGTAATATATATCGCAAGATGCTAGCCTTTTGCATCCTTGCCCTATCCATCGCATTTCCTGTATGGCAGTGATGTCAGTCCTACATTTCTTGAGGGCATCCGCCAGCTGGGCGGAAGCGCCCACCCTGTGAAGGGTGCGGACGTTCCAAGTGGCTATTCTTAAATAGTTGTCCTATGAACGTTTGCCGTGGTCGTCAACTTTAAAGGGGATCTTTTTGGAATTCTGTATATTAGTTTTCATTGGCGTAAAATTTTTACGTGGTGGGTTCCAAGCCCTACGCACAACCCAAATTTAACGTCCAGGGGATTGGACTTCGCTGCACGCATTAGTTAACATCTAGCAGGTGTTAGAATGCCATCCAGGAGGGGCCGCGAGGAGGCTGCGTGTCAACTTGAAATGTACCTTTATTGAAAATGTACAAATTTAAAATAAAATCAATTTTTTGCAAAAAAAAAAAAAAACGGAAAAAGAGGCGTAGGGAATTTTGTATTTAAAATTAAAAGTGAGTGCAGGGAGAAAGGGATTTTTTTCATTGACGTAGGAATTTTTGGAAACAGTCTCTTGGTATCACTAGTAGAACTACTTTTCTCATATTAATATTTGATTTTTCTGTTCTCAAATTTTTGTGAAAACACAAATCAACCCTAATTTGATCATTCTAATATTATTGTACTATTTTCAAAATTTTAAATTCAGTGGTAATAGTGGAGAAATATTGTTCTATCATTTTCTTTTTAACCTTGTGCAAATTTAAATATACGTTTAAACAAATAATATTATAAAATAGTCTCGTACCGCGTGACTAGAACGTAAAAATGGAATTTTCGTTATAAGTTGAAAAAAGTTGCCCCAAACTTAAGGAAACTAAAACTAAGGTGGTAATATCTTCTTTTGTGTTGATTTTGAAACTGAAAGTTCACTCAGTGATCCACTGTACTACCCCTTGCTATGATCCTTTAGTGGTGGGTTTACCCACACGGGTGGAAAGATGGCGGATATTGCGAAAAGAAATGATAGGGATTAGTTGTACATACTTAGTTTGTACTCACCGGTGCTATTGTTATTTTCGGTATTAACAAAGTTTGGTTTTATAGGGTTTCATGAAAGTGTACTACTGTCATTCGGATATCATGAGTATTTAATTAAGAATAAGATTTAATTTAGAAAACAAAATGACATCTATCTTTTCGAATTATTATTTGCTTGTGTTAATGGGAAATTCTATTACAGAATAAAACTTCAGCCTGAAAATTTCTTTTGGTTATTAATACACGATACTTTTTAGGGCAAAGTCATACTTTGAAAGAGTATATGTATGTATGTATAAATTATTATACGTTCTTAAAATAGTTTCAATTGTGAATGTAAAATCGCTTATTTATACGTATTATTATTATACACTCAGGTGTTAATTGGCACAAATAATAAGAAAGCAATAATATTTTTAACATAAAATTTATTTTTAGGTAATATATGAATGAAAATAAAGCATAAAAATTCCAGAAGAAACTTAACAAAATCTTGTCGAGAAACGTTTTATTAATAATTATTGTTTTATATTGCAGAATTCCAACGCATTTTGTATTTAATTTCGATGTACCTGGTGGACACACTGATTTTATAGCTACATTACCACAACCGAAGGAAGCTCCTCGTGGTTCGCTACACTCTATACGTCGCGGTAGTTTTGACATGCGGTCTATTGCCTCCGATGGTCTGAGACGCACTAGTTTGGCGAAACTTACATCATTACCTTTAGAGGCACCAATTACTAAGGTGAGATTCAATTGAAAATAACAACTTAAAAGCTATCTTTAACATTTTGACATGCATGATGATATTGTTTCCGCCGCTATTTATAGAAACGCAAACTGTTGAAGTTTAAGTGTTTTTCTGTATTGTTAAGATTACAATTTTATAATATTAAGGTAAATTCTGTAGGTCTGGAAGCGCAAACTGTTGAAGTGTTTTTTTGTATTGTTAAGATTACAAGTTTATAATATTAAGGTAAATTCTGTAGGGGTATTCTGACATAAATTAAATTTCGACATTAAATAAAATTCACTTGTTTGAATAAAAATTAAATATACTTTATATACATATCGCACACCCAGTACAAAAGTGACTATATGCTTAAACTACATATGTAGAATACTCCTGTTTATTTATAAAAAAAATATCAGTGTCTTTTGTTGATGTTGACTGTTACTAAGACTGGTCCAAAGATTTTGTTTTTAACTATTTTTATTTTAGTCCAAAATAGTTTTTAATCGATTTTTAAAAAATGAAAAGTTAGAGTTGAGTCACTTTTGTACTGTGTGTGCGATATGTATGTACATATGTATAGCTGCTACATGATATTCTAGTTGCAGAAATATACCATGCAGGAAATGCCAATAGTGAAACTCTACTGACTTACTATTGACACATTCACCAGTACTAGTGACATTTTACACCCCAGCAAATATTATTTACAATAGACATTTAACATGTGCGAGTCATTGAAAATCTACTATTGACGTTAGTACTATTGACTAGGTAGTTCTTTTGGAACCAGTAAATCAATAGTACAATTTAGTATTTCTAGTCTACACTTTTGGTACTTTTCTATAGTAAAAGACTACAATAAAATTTACATTTTTGTAAATATTAGCCCCAACCACTATTAATTCATACACCACAATTTTTTTTTTTTGATATGCCAATATTTAATGTTCCATATTTTGGAAAATACTAATGACAGTGACGTGGGAGTTACATTTTCTGAAAGGTAATTTTATAATCTCTATTTATTTATTTATTCATTCAAGCGTAAATACAGTACAACAAGATAATATCTTACTTAATAGTATTGCTAAGGATACAGGCATAACAAAATATTACAAAGATAATAACCTTAAAAATAAATTAACATAACAAAAATTAATAAAACTAAATTTATAATAACATTAAAATAATGTGATTGATTAATTACGTTTGTACATTATTGTTCATTCAAAAAATTTAATTAATGCAGTCTTGTAATACTTTGCATTGCTTAGTAATTGTATGTTGGGAGTTCATTCCAGAGACGAATTGCATTGATGTAAAAGTGTCTCTCAGATATCCGTTTATGGTATCTAACGCTATTAATTTTCAAACCTCTATTAGGCCTAGAAAAAACGAATCTATTAAACAAATAATGGGGTTTCCTAAAATAGATGATTTTATGTAGATATAACAGAGTACGGCACTTCAACAAATTCTCAAAAGATGTATTTAAATTTGATATGAGAACTTCTACTGTACCTTGTACGACCATAAACATATCTAGCAATACTGTTATAAGTGACCTTAAGCCTGTTCCTATTTATTGAGTCTCAACTAGAAAACAGTTCACATCCATACAGTAAAGTGGAGATGAGATATTTTTTCGCTAGCAGCATACGAATATTAAACGGAGTAAATATTGCAAAGACTTCGCAACATGGCAACCGTTTTACCACAGATATCATTTAAATGGTTGGACCAGTTAAGACAGTTGTTAAAGACAACTTCAAGATTCTTAACACTATGTACAGTCTCAATAGCGGTATTATTAATCCGTAATTGAGTAAGCTGTGCCGTATAGTTGACCTTGCATATTATCAAGGCATTTGATTTCCTCGGCTTGAGGCAAAGACCATTAATTGACGCCCATTGAAACACATTATGCAAATCACAATTTATCTTCCGTACGCAATTTGTAATATCAGACGTCATGCAACTAATGTACAACTGAACGTCATCTGCGTACATTTGTACATTGCAAAACCTCAATTTTCTTGGCAGGTCATTAGAATAAATTGAATATAAAAGTGGACCAAGTATTGAGCCCAGTGGTACACCTCTAGATGTTAAAATATTGCCTGATACAGTACCATCATGATACACAAATTGACTTCTATCCCATATTTACAACGACATTAGCTTGACAGCAGTATCCAAGAAATGGCACATGTGTTTTAACTTTTGGCGTAGAATAGTATGATTAACGGTGTCAAATGCCTTAGAATGATCGAGTAAAACCACAAATGATGTCAAATTGTCATCCGCACTTAATCGCAACTCTTCCGAAACATCAATGAGCACAGAAATGCAGCTGTGATTAGTTCTGAAACCAGACTGCCTTTCAGAAAGCACGCCATTACTATTAAAGTATTGGGTCATCTGCTTATAAATTAATTTCTCGAAAAATTTCGATAAATATGATAATATTGCGATTGGGCAGTAAGTTTTATCCTATTTAGGCACAAAATATTTATTAAATGAGTCATGTATGGTAGAACATATGGCTAAATTAATTTTATAAATTTGGAATTTATTCTTTCACTTCCGATGCTCTCACAACATCATCCTGTGTAACGTTACTTAATTCAAAATTCGGTTAAATCAAGTGGTTAGTAGTAGGGAAGGCATCAGAAGCGTTGTAATACTCCAAATTGACATCATTCGTAAACTCCAAGCTTAGTTGATTTACATCAATCATTTCATTGGATTTAATACCACTATTCTTTATTCCCAATGATTGTATATCTCTCCAGTTTCTACTGGAGCTAATATTCGATCGAAATTTATCAGCATTTACCGATTTTGCTTAAAATAAGTTATACATGTTTGAATAAATTTATTGAAAATATCGACTAAAATAAAATTTCATTGTTTTTAGATCAAAATTATCTCACTATTTTCTTCTATTTTTATTATAACGCCACAAAAATTAACTTAAGAATTAAATTACACACTGTAGGAATTAATGGTGGTCAAACAGTGTTTTATGAAAATAATGGACCTTGGTTTCAGGATGTGTTTTAAAAATATATTCCCCAATATATACAAATATATATTTTATTAATTTAAAGATTACAGAATTATCGTTCGGAAACAGTAACTCTTAAGGCGCAGTCACTATTATTCTCTAAAATAAGTTAATTTCAATATTGATACATGAAAACGCGCTTCGTGTATGAACTAATAGTGTTTACGTGTGCAATACAATTGTTTTGTTTTCTAATATTTTTATAATTTTATTATAACGATATACTCACATTTATTTCTAATTTATTTTGTCAAACCTCTTTGGCAAGAATTTGCACACCCTTCTAAGTTGATGTGGTCAGACAGTTTTGGTCTAGAAACAATGAAGGTTTGCTGTAGTTGGTTTTTTCGATGCAATTATAGAATATGTTAAACTTACTTCATGTTAAATTAAAGATTACCTTTCAAAAAATATAACTTATATAGGAACATCAAAATAACGTTCTTGTTTTATTAAAATGAAGTAAAATTATTAATAATTTTTGGAAGAGTCGTCTTCTAAGTTGATATTACATCTGAATATTAAAAAAATGAAACAAATTGTTAAAATAATACAAATATTTATGAGAATACAAACCTATTTTTGCCAAATGGCCTTCAACATTAAAATTCATGATAATATTTTGGTCAAATATTTCATGAAGGTTTCGTTGTACATTACCCACAAGGAGTGATTTAATTTATCATATCTATCGAATATGAAATTTTATTCGTTGAAGTAGTTCCACAAAATAAATAAATAGCATCAAATTCTCTCTGTTTTTCTTCAGAGTCAATAGGGAAAAATTCTAAAGATTTGAAGTAATTTCATTTTGTTTAACAATTGTGTCCAATATACAAATTTTTATCTTCCTGCGCAAACTATATTTTGAAAAATCAATTTTAGACGACTCAAAACATTCAGGCTCCACAAAATTTTCACAATTCATACTTGGACTTATAATTGTCTCATTTTCACTATTTCTATTTTTATATAATATTGATTTTTATATAATATTGATTTTTATATAATATTGATTTTTATATAATATTGATTTTTATATAATATTGATTTTTATATAATATTAATTTCTTAACAATTTAATAATTGACGATTTTTTTCTCATCAAATACAAATTAAATAATTGTTGACGCTTCGATCACAACGTCGCCATAAAGTCACCAATATAGTCGACAAAACTGGTGACTTGGAGACACTTGTCGACATATTTTCTTCAGGATAGCTTCGCGTGTAATTTATGTGTAATTTTACTTTTTGTTTTACCTTTTTCTTTGGTCGTTAATTTTTAACAATCAATTTTTTAACACTTAAGTTGCAAAAATAAACACCTGCATGTTTAGTCGCCGTAGTCTATTGGGTAGTATGTTGGCTTATTAGACTGAACTCCCGAGTTCTAAACCCAGGTCAGAGATCAAAACGAAAATATGAAAAAATTTCTTATGCAACTTCTCTTAGAAGATATCTGGCAAAAACTCTGAGAGTAAATAAAATTGCCATAAAAAGATTCTCAAAAAGATGTCGTTCAAAGTAGACTTTATATAAAATTAACGCACACAACATAAGTGGTGTGAGAAGCTAGGTCGTAATCCTGACTGAAGGGATGGAATTAAAAATTTCTTTTTAGAACAAAAGTTAAAAGGAAAATGTTTTTGAATTCAAAAGTTTCTAATATTTCATGAGAATAGTTGTAATCCCAAAAACCTTTGCAATAAAATATGTAAAGGATTTATGCGCAATAACGAAGCATATTTATATGGCGAGCTCTTTTGAGCATTCATTTGAAACAAAATAAAAAGATTTAAGCGAATTTCTGCAATCTATTTCGTATTCAATCCGAAATAAAAAATTGTCTGCACTTTTGTATTGTTAACAAAAATTTCAAAATATATCATTTAATTTTAATGCATTTTCTTTTGTTTATTATTAACATTTTGAATAAACAAATAATTATAATAAATAGTGAATGAATTATAACAAAACACTGGAACGGTATTTTAGCCATTACAAACAATGGTTTATCGATCTTGATGGCTTGTATAGTTTAGCAGCTTAAATATGCGCATCAATATACAAGGTTGTTGAATTTTTTCCTCAAGAATTGTTCGGATCTGAAAAATGACAATTTCACTAAGTCTATTTTTAATATTTATTATATTCATTTCTAAACGGGAATAAATAAAATTTTGCCCCTTTCAAAGATATCTGGAATTTTTTTATCTAGATTGTTTAACATGTGATATACTAAATGTACTTATTATTGCCCCGCACCGTATATACATATATATGTAAATAGGATTGTATGACTGTTTTTTATTTCCTTAAGGAATATGTGACTTTCGCAAAACCTCTTTCGATTCTATTGTTATTTATTTGCGTCGTTTTATTTTCATTAATAAAGTTGTATCGCTGGTAATAGCAAGAAGAGGCTTTGTTCCTGTTTATTCTATGTTATGAACAATTAATACCTAAGAAACAGGAATTAAGAAAATTCAACTGTTAAAATGAAACAATCTATCTTTCTGTCTAAGGCTTTTGCATCGAGGATCCTCGTTGCCGAAAAGTTTCATTATTTTGGTGCAGTATTCTTTATTATCAGTATTATCATCCGATTGTTATGTTGAAGTCGCCGTGGTCAAGTAGGTAGTGTGTTGGCTTATTAGACGCAAAAGCCAGGGTTCGGTTCGACATCAAAACAAAATACAAAAAGTATTTTCTGCCAAAAACTCTGAGAGTATATAAAATAGCCATGAAAAGTTTGTCATAAAATCTGTCGTTCAGAGTCGACTTTAAAATATAGATCCCGCTACTCATGTATAAAATTAGCACACACAACAAAAGTGGTGTGAGAAACTCGGTCAATAATCCTGACTGATGGGTTCTAATGACCAACTATGTATGTATGTGTTCTGTTAGAAAATTAAAAATTTAACTTTGCTAATGGTCTATTATCTTGCATTATTTTAATCATGTAAGATTGATGTGATGGACTACGTATGATATACGTAGATTGATTGAATTTTTTAAACGTCACGCTGCTCATAAAGTTTTATATTCTTTAGTATTTTGGCTAGCAATATGTCTGTAGAAGACAAAGCTAGCCACCTTAAATTTAGTCTCCGTCGAACGACAGTAGCAACCGGAAATATATAAAATTATTCTAACTATAGTTTTCACAAAGCTACCAAAAGGCCATTATAAACCTTAAGTATTTTTAAATCTAACTCACGTTAACATTATCGGATTTTTTAAGGAAAAAAATTTCGTTCCTCTAAAAGAACAATAAACAAATTAATTCAAACTGTAAAATCCATGTACAGCTACATATACCAATTTTTTTTTTATTTTTGTTGAAACAAAAAAGAATGTATTTCATTCCCGGAAAAATAGCTGAAGCTATTTATTTAAGAAACGTTTTTGTTTACTTTTTAGAAGAATTTAGATTTACTCAAATGTTAATGTTCATTGCTTTATAATTATTTATTGGTTTGATTTAATAAAGTTACTAATTTTGTTGTTTATTTTTCGTTTCATTTTATGTATTTTTGGATTCATTGCCTATTTGATTGCGTTTGTTATTTTTTAACTCACTTGCATCTTAATTATCTGCGTACCTTTTGTTTCTGCGAATCTTTATACATTCGTTTGATTTACTGATTCCTGGTGAATGAAATTATTCATCTTGATATTGAATGTGATATATCAAAAATGCCCACCTTGAAGATAATAAATTTGCTCTCACAAGTACAGGAGAATTGTTCGGCAGATGAAGCACGACTTATAGACAAGGTAATGGAATTTTTGAAACGTGAAGGATTATACAGCCCGCAAATGAAGGAAATTCGCCCAGATGATCCCATAGCCACCGATTTAATTGGTGCACTTTTAACAGTAAGTAACGATTTACCTGCACTGTTCTTTTTCAAAATATGAAATTTGGTTTAATTAAAAATTTTAGGGTCCAAATATTTATTCGTCAAGACGTAGTTCGAATGACTCAATAGTGAAGGCTGGACGGACATGTAATAGTACAAATACTACTGGAATAATGCCAGCTAAAATGAAGGTCAGACTCATTCATTTTAGCGACTGATTTAGTGAAAATGTTTCTTAAAACATTTGTTTGTTTAAACTCATTTATAGGCAACTCCCCTTATTATGGAAATACTAGAAGAATCTCTAAACTGGGAATTTAATATTTTTAAATTAGAAGAAATTACAGAGAAACAGCCACTATTGTATTTAGGAATGGAAATCTTTAGACGATTCGACGTTTTCTCAGCCCTTGGTGTAGACGAAACCGTTTGTAAAAATTGGCTGGCTTTAATCGAAAATCATTACCATGCAGATAATACATATCACAACAGTACGCATGCTGCGGACGTCATGCAGGTATAATCATATTCGCATCCAATTTTCTTTTTCCACTTCAAAGGATAATATATTATAATATTTTCTATACTTTTTTAGGCTACAGGGGTTTTTATATCGCAATTATCTGCCAAAAATCTTGTCATGGACCGCTTGGATGAGGCTTCAGCCTTGATAGCTGCCGCTGCCCACGATGTTGATCATCCAGGACGTTCTTCTGCTTTCCTCTGTAACTCAAACAACCCCCTTGCTTTACTTTATAACGATTTAACAGTACTCGAATCACATCATGCATCAATTACCTTTAGATTAGCACTAGGTACATAAACTTACCTATTCTTTGTATTTATTATAATCGTTATTGATTAAGTTTATTGATTTTTATTCCACTCAGCTGATGACAAAGTCAATATTTTTAAGAATTTAGACACAGATACTTATAAATCTGTCCGAAGTACAATAATAGATATGATTTTGGCTACTGAAATGACCAGACATTTTGAGCACTTGGCCAAGTTCGTTAGCGTATTTGGAGGAGATGTAGAATCCAGGGATGTAAGTATAATATTTTTGTGACTAATTTATTTTCGCAATACGCATATTATATATTACAACGAATACAAAATAATGTTGTAAAGTATACCCTTGATAAATAGTTAGATTTTATATACAACATGAATATATTCTTAAGCTTCTGATTTTGAGAAATATTAAAAACGTTTCGCCATTATAGGTATTAACACTTTAGTAACTGATATCTAGCTATAAACTAAACACTTTATTCTTTACAAAAAAAAATTGTTGTAATCAAAGGCAGAAACTCTTTTTAAATACATACATAAGTCCGAAATACTAAATTAAAACGTTTATAAAGAGTGCTGTAATAGTTCCCTATAAATTATATTAAATACTATGTAGTCCAATACTATATGCTTATTCTGCCATTTAAATTAAAAAAGTGAAATACTTTAAACAGAAACTCTTAATATTACTTGTTAAAGAATGTATTTTCTTAATCTAAAGTGCCCCGGCAACGATCAAACCAGGGGTTACAAAAATTTTTTTAGTTGTGTATTAGTGAGCAATAGACAGAAAATAAGTTGAGAGCTTACAATCAAAGAAATATGTATGTTAGTATATACACTATTCTGATTTTCATTTCATCAACATACATAAAGTAATGAATGTTTGATTTAATAATTAGGTAAGCTATTTTAGATATTTGCTGGGTGCTAATTATGGCTCCTAAATTTCCTCTCCTGTAATAACCAACCCTTTAATTTTTCCATAATATTGATTTATGTCTATAAAAAGTTGTTCTCTTTCCACATCATCTAAATTATTTACTTGACTATTAAAACAATCAAAATGTGAAGAAAGAAAGAATAAGAAGAAATAAGACTTTGAATTTAAAAAAAAAAAAGTATTTTTAAAATAAAATATTTTTTGAGGGTAAACATAAAAAAAATATTATAGCATCCGCTGACATATGTGCTTGCCGAAGTCTGTTCGACAACTAAACAAAAGAGCGCGAATTCTCTCTGCACAATTGTGCTATGAAATGGTAATGCCTGGATGAAACTAATTATATCTAACTGGCATTTTTGTGATTGTATTGGCTCAAATTTCATTTTTCATTTTATAAAAAAGGCGATACATATTTTGATATTTTTATTTAGTTTCGTTTTTATTTATTAATTTTATGCTGTTGTTTATTTATTTTATTTTTCTGAACATTGTTTTGATTAACAAAACGACATAAGAATGCGTTCATTGAGAAGATTTTTGTGAAAAAAGTCATTCCTTTTCTTCAGCCACTCTTTCATGCACGGTCTTTTCGCAGTCAGTTTCCTTTTTTTGTTTTGTTTTTAGTTGCCTGCGCCAGGGCAATGGCTATGAAATAATCATTTACCATATTAAAAAAAAAACTTGAGGCTAAAAAAACGAAAACAACCAGAAACCATATGGTCTTTTAGAAAACCTAAAAAATATTTTCTAAAAAAAGAAAGAAAACCATAAAAGAATTTTTAATTTTTATATCTAGTGATAGATCTGCGTAATAAAAAAATTAAACAATTTTTAAATTTTTTGTAGGTTACTGATAACCAAAAATATTATACTTGTTATGAAGTTTGCGAGGATTTGAATACCCATCCAGTCCTTCATATTCTGTTTTATAATATTTAACTTTAAATTTAAGTTAAATGAAGAAACCCTTTGTTTATTTTTTTTTTTTTTTGTGTTACGTGCACATTTCCCAACTTCGTTATTTTTTTGAAAAATATAGTGAACTTATAAATTTTCCTCAAATTTTGTGGTAATGAAAGAAGTTCCAACTGTGGTTGGGAATTCATACATTTCAATTTTATTGCAGGTTTAATAAGTGTATCGAAAGTGTACCAAAGTCGATGAGTCGATGTAGAAAAAGAGAGAATATTTGAAATACCTATCTGAAATTTAATTTATGAAAATAATCATTCTTTTTCTTAGTAATATAATAAAACTAAGATTGATGTTAAAGATGAAATTTGACATGATGCACCATCTGTTTACTTATTTTTCTAAGATTAAACTCTTTTTCTTATTTATCTTTTTACACATAAATAATATTTTTTCTAATGAAAATTAAAACTAGATTTTGCAGATCGTTCAAACCGAGGAAGAAAGTTCAATATTAATGCGCCGTATGCTTATCAAAGTTGCTGATGTTAGCAATCCGGCAAGACCACTGACATGTTGTATTGAATGGGCGCGACGCATTGCAGAAGAGTATTTTACACAAACTGATGAAGAAAAAGAAAAAAATTTGCCAATTGTAATGCCGATGTTCGACCGCGCCACTTGTAGCATACCAAAAAGTCAAATTGGTTTCATTGAATATATTATACAGGATATGATGCACGCCTGGGACAGTGAGTACACTTCAATAGTTATATACGGGTTTTAAGTTTTTTTCTTTTGTTACAGGTTTTATTGATATGCCTGAATTGATAACGTATATGCAAATAAACTATTCACAGTGGAAGAAATTCCAAGAACAAGGTATACACACGCTTGCGGAAGTAAAAGCTAAGCAATTGTCTCTAATAAGTAAGAAATCAGTTCTAAAATAGCATATAGCTTTTAAAAGACTCTTCCTTGGGCTATTAAAACCTCAACCATTACAATTGCAATGTACGTTTCCCATCGGTGAAAATGAAATGGAAGAATATGTTCAGAAATGAAACACTTAGTAACAAATGTATAGTTTGTGCAACAAATTCATGTAGAGTACGTACTAAAACTATTCTATTTGAACAACAATCATCGGAAGCTAAAATATTGAATAAAAACTTAAAAAGCAAACTGGGTTCGCAATGAAAATAGATTAAAAATTTGTTTGCTCTAATCAAACTGTCACATCAGTTTTCCATCTGGCTTCCTTCTAGTATTAACAATTCTTTTGATGTACTTTTCCTAAAAGTAATTAGTAAATGTTGTTTTTGTGTTTAAATTTAATATACAAAGAAGTAAGTCTGTAAGAACTAAAATTATAGAAACAAATGAATGTACATACATATACATAAACACATTTATAAAATAGTACTATACACCAAATAAATTTATGTCTACCTACATAAAAATTGAAAAATAAAATAAACTGTCCTGAGGAAATAGAGTGTGGATAGATAAATAAAATCTATATTTAATAAATAAAGGTCTTGTTGGGCTGGACTCAACAATAAGCAATGCAAATTAATTATTAATTGTAGCACATAGATCCATACAACATAGATCGGTGCAACATGTGATCCATGGAATTTGTATAACATTTATCGTAATCTTGTAATCGTTTTCAAAGTTTCATTCAGATTAAAATTTTGTATCATCAATGATTTACATAAGCCTGTAAATATGTAAATAAGTTAACGAAACGAGAGGAAAACTATACAATTGTTACAAATTAATTGGGCTAAAACTACTAATAAAATATTTAGTTTAAATATATCTACATATAACTTACATGTATGTATTTTCCGGAGTACATTAGTTATATTTTTTAATAAATGCTATTTACGTACATTTATGACAATCTCTTTAATAATAAATTAAAACATATGGAATTTTATAATAAAGAAAATGAGACTCCTATAACAACTATTTTTACAACTAAAAAATAATTTTTATGTATACAAATATAATGTTAAAACTTTTCTAATGTCAAGTTCAAGGCGAATTCATGGAGATGGTAATGGTATTACAACTCAATTTGCCTTTTTTCATAACAAAAAATAAACTTGCATTTGTTGTTTTTCTCAAGCTTACCTTCTGTAAAATATAATAATAATATTAAATTTTTTTATGTTTTGTGTCGTGTGCAAGTGTGTATTTACACTCAAAAAGTAAACATTAAATACAATTAAAAACTAAATTTATAAAAGTATAAAAAAGCTTTGTTGCAGAAATATGTGTTTAAATTTGAGAAAATGAAAAAATTTAAACATTCAGTCGAAGTTGAATTCTATATAAAAACTAACATCACCTCACTGAATTCGCCTTGGACAAGTTTTTTAAGGAAACAAATTTTTACAATAAAACCAAATATAAAAAATATTTCTGAATATAATTAGTCTTACTGATATTTTTAAAAGCTTTCACTTGATAAGTGCGTTTCCTAAAGTACGACTGAACAAATAAAATAAAAAAATTTTTAAATGTATTGTCAAATTATTATGTTTATTCATTTTATATATAATTTGCGTCTCCTTCACAATTATAAAAGCTTTAACAGGTTCGAGCATATCGTAACCACTATAAATTCATATACCTAAAACATAATAGATACAGCGGCATGTATTCTCTTAATGTGGAAGACTTTAAGGTTGGAAGAAACTAAATTATTCCAGAAAACTTCCCCAAAAGTTACTAAAATTACGAAAAAATATTATCCTTCTCAAACTAATTAGAGCAATTAGGCGCAACTACGCCATACAATTATTCAATATGGTACTTTCACTACGAATACAGCTGCCGAAAGCATTCACTTACCAAGACGTCTAAATCCATACAAAATAAAAATGCATAATACCATTAAAATAAAAACTCCAAAGAATGAATATGACTTTGACAAAAGCTGCCTCCAAGAAATTCATCCCGAGGTTACCCTAGTAAGGCAAACGTTCAAATTTCACATTTGCCGACGTCAACGCATTTTTAGGTATACACACTAGTGGTACAAACTAAAGCAACTAACATGGACGTGGCCATGGCGGAAATTTTATCATCCAAATAAAAGAAGCAATGAAAAACATTTCAGAAAGGCAAATTAACAAAAAAAAAAAATAGCTTAAAGTCTCGCAAATGTGCTGCTGGTTTGCAAAATATGAGAAATTCCATTAGTTAAGATAAGTAGGAAAATAAGAAAAAATTAAATGAGTTATTTTAATTTTACAATCTAAATATGAAATATTTCAATTTATCTTTTATTTTATCGGAAGAAAAATTCTGAAATTAAATTAATATTAATTAGAGAGTTAAAATAGCCATCTATAAAAATTCTGACGTTTGTATTTTACCAGATTGCTATGGAAATGTTAAAATAATAAGGTGCGGCAAAGCTGCTACAAATAATGATAGTCAGCTAAAATCAATTGCGTTACATACATACATAATTGGTCATTACAACCCTTCAGCTTGGATTATTGACCTAGTTTCTCACACCACTTATATTACACATACATAATTGGCCATTACAACCCTTCAGTCAGGATTACGACCTAGCTTCTCACACCACTTATGTTGCGTGCATTAATTTTATACATGAGTGGCGGGACCTACAGTTTAAAGTCAACTCCGAACGACAGATTTTTGGAAAGCTTTTCATGGCAATTTTTACTCTCAGAGAGGAAGTCGCCGAAGAAATATTTTTCTTCGATGGCTGAGTAATGTAGCAATATATTGTTAATATAGTTTTGTTGTTTCTTTTGGTTCAGCAGATTCCCTGTTCTTTATTTTTTTGTGATCCTTTGTTTTTTCTAGTCTTTCAAAGTAAAATTTCATATTACATACATACATACATAATTGGCCATTACGACCTAGCTTCTCACACCACCTATGTTGTGTGCGTTAATTTTATACATCAGTGACGTGACCTACAGTTTAAAGTCGACTCCGAACGACAGATTTTTGAGAAGCTTTTCATGGCAATTTTTACTTCTCACTCTTTGCCAGAAATCTGCTGAGAGGAAGTCGCCGAAGAAATATTTTTCGTTTTGATGTCTGACCTGGGATACGAACCCGGGCCTTTTGTCTAATAAGTTAACACACTACCCACTAGACCACGGCGACTTCTATTTCATATTGCAAAGTGTTTTTGAATACACAAGTGATTTAACCGTGATTGTATTACTAAAAAAATAAATAATTAATTAAATAAAATAAGTAAGTATAAATTAAAAATAGTAAGTGTTGTTGTGTGTTTTTTATATTAAAAGAAATGTTCGGCTTCAGTTAAAGAAATTTTAATCAGCATAATATTGGACCCATCCGACCTTCAAATGAGTTTAGTTGAACCTATCGTACGGCCTAGACCATCGCTGTGTAAATGTAAGTGGAAATTGAATATAGACTTCGGATTAGTCGCATCCACAATGTCATTGGTCTCAGTTGGAAGATTGCGCAAAAAATTCCTCTGGGTGGTCTCAGTTAGAAGATGTATGGGCCAATAAATCTGCTGGTATGTGTAAATTGTACCAACAACAATGAAAATAGCAAATAAAATGCTCTAGAAAAAATCTGCCCAGTTTTTTTAAAAGAAAAAGAGATTCAGGCAATTGTTGAAACTTATAAAGCACATCACCAAAACTCTCAACATACACTCTCTTCAATACTTAAGTCAACTTCATCCCTTAATAATACCATATCCTCCTCGAATAACATTGGAAAAAACTCTTACCGAAACACCAAGATAATTAATCGATTACAATGGTATTGAAACAACACTAAGGATAAATACTTAATTAGAACAGAGTTCTCTTAAACCCAAAGTTGTTACTCTTTTACCGATAAATACATCAAAAAGAAACAAATAAACACTAAAAAGGAAAAATAATATAGTCTGCAAGTAAAGAAAAACAATAAAAATCAAGAAAGATAATGACTTCGAATCAGCTGTATCTTTATCTCAAGATTATGAATAACATGTAATATTTTGTATATTATGTACTGTCGGCTTAGTATCGTGTGGTTGGGGCTGGGGCTTGGAATTTGATAGTGGGTCGGTGCATTGTACATTATCGTAAAAGATACTGCGAATTAATGCTGAAGCCCCGGTTTTTTCTGCTTCTCCCTCACCTTTGGCCTTACTGTGCTGATATTATTGTACTTTAGTTAAGCTAAATCCTTTTTGCCTTTTATATCATTATTATTTAATTTTTAATTTAATTTTTTATGATTATGTACAGCTTAAGTATTTTGCTTTGGAACATAAGAGGCTACAATGTAAATTAAAATGAATTGGAGGCACTTATAAAAAAACATGATATAAAAATGATTTCAACTCAAGAATCCCATATAAAAAATAACAATAATAATAATATCCCAGTACCTATAAATTTTACAATGTACAATTATTGCAATTCCAATTCATTTGTCCATAACTTCGTTCAACATTCACCTATATCTTTAAATATTCCATTCCAAAATTAAGTTTAAAATCTTATCAGCATTTACATTTATTCGACAGCTGATTTCAGTTACATCAATCTTCAGAATGTTTTTAATGGAAGTCATTCCCCCACAATAACAACAGGCTACTTTAATAGCTGGCACCAGAATTGGGGCTCCAATAAAAACAATAAAAGAGGATCAATTTTAGTTTGTTAAATAACAATTCCTCCACACATTTCTCGGCATAAAACACTCTCACACACATTGATTTGACGTTTTCTACCCCTGATTTGTTTTTACATTCCAATTGGAGTAAAGAGAATGACCTTTAGGAAAGTGATTACTTTCCAATCATAATATTGTTATTTAAAAATGATATTGATTTTTTCACTCAGTCAAATTCCGCTTTAAAACTTATCTGGCTAATTGGGAACTTTATAGGAGAAACTGCTCTGTATACGACCGATCGATATCAACATCAATAGAGAAGCTGCAAATATTATAAAAATTATTATTCAATCATCAAACAAATCTATGCCACAATCAAAGCCACTAACTACCCGTACTCCAGTCCCGTGGTGGAATCCCCAACTAACTCTTTTAAAACAAGAAAAGAACAAATTGTTTAATAAACTTAATAGAGATATTAATACATCAATATGAGTAATTATAAAAGAGCGAAAGCATGACTTAAGAGATAAATTAAAGCATCGAAATGTTTATATAACTTCACTTCAGTGATCCATAGCACTATCCCTCCCAAAAGAATTTGGAACAATATTAGAAGACTTTCTGGTTACAAAACTTCCTTTAACAAACATTGTGTACAATCTATGAACCCCCCTATAAAGAAACCCGATATGGCTAATGAATTAGGCAGTTTTTGGTCTGCTACTTCCTCTGACGGTAATTTCCCACCAGGATACCAAAGTAAAAAATACAATTTAGAAACTAACTTATATAACATCTTCCTAAATGTGAAAGCTAATCTAATAGAACAGGATATAAATGAAAATGATTTCAATTCTACATTGATTTAGATAGAGTTTCGTATGCGATGATGAAAAATTCTCCAGATGTTTTCAAATCTAGAATTCTAAACTTTTATAACGCGATTTTCGATTCATATATTCCTTAACAATACAAAACATCTTTAATTATTCCGATATTAAAACCAGATAGTAATAAGATGCTGACCAAATCTTATAGGCCTATTTCACTCAATTCATGCATCGGAAAGGTCATGGACAGGATTATTGTCCATGACCTTTACAGTTTCACTTGATTTTGAAAAGGCTTATATTATGGAAATTTGAACCCAACATTATTAATTATGTAAAAAATTCCTTAACAAATAGGAAACTCATTGTTAGTGTTGCAAGCCTTTGGTTTACATAACGGAAATCCCCAAGCATCTCCACTCTCGGTTGTGCTTTTTCGAATCGCCTACAATAAACTATGCAATATAATATCTTTGCATAATAATATAGGTTTTTGTGCCTATGCTGATGATTTTAATATAACTACAAGGTCAAATAGAAACAAAAACCCAACTATAGATATCAGTGGTTTGATAAATGGCATATTGGAATGGGGCAAGGAATCAGGAGCTGTTTTATCTGGAGATAAAAGTTAATATTTACATATATGTAGAAAACATAATTATCACTGAAACCTGATTACTGGTAATATTCAAATGAATCAGGTTAGCGAATTAAAGATATTGGGTCTTACATTTAATAAAATTCCTAAAATGGATTTCGCACATTACCAACGTGACTAAAGATCTAATCAAACGCTTCATTATTATTTAATGTTTATTTTCATTGAAATTTAACGCTGATACTATTGTAATTATTAACGTAATTAAAGCGCTGATAATATCTAAAATCAGATATGGGCTATTCCTCTACGGAAATGCATGAAAAACTTTTCTAAAAAAAATTAAATCTATCGTTAACATTAATATTCGCTATGCATTTGGCGCACATCGGACAACTCCTAACAATAACATTATGTTTGAATAAAATCTTATGAGTTTTGAGAATTTATATCATTTTGAGTCTGTAACACTGATGAACCCTATTATTACTTGTTATGACACTCCTCTTAGGAAAATTGTTGAAAATTACTTTAAATTAAAAAGATTAGCGAGATACTTATCGGCACTACAAAAAAATATAAGAATAGCATTTGAATATAACTTTCCTACCAAAATATCAAAAACATAACAATATAACCAATCCCCCATGGCTATTTCATCCTAACTCTATTGATTTAAGTTTATCTATATACAGAAAAGATGAAACATATGTATTACAATACAATTTATTATTCCGCGAAATATCAAACAAATACCAACAAAGAACCTTTATATTTACTGATGGATCCAAAACAGAAAATGCCACATCCAAGATAGTTTGTCTTTCGTTCTGCCGAACCATACCTCGGTATTTTCGGCGGAAATTATAGCCATATACGAAGCTATTAAAAATTGTAACGCTAGTAGAGAATATGTCATATTTACTGATTCTTTATCGGCTTTACGAGCTATGTTTACACAATAATGACTATTATGCTTCTAGCGTTAGAAACTGCCTAATTAAATATTTCCCAAAGTTTATTATTATTTGGATACCAGGTCACGCATCTATAAAAGGAAATGAATTCGCAGACTATACTGCTAAACAAGCTCAAAATTTCCTAATTTTAGGAAAATCCAACAAAAATTTTAACAATATTAGAAAACACTTTAAAAGACGAATAATAGATGAATAACTACTGCCTATGGAACTTAACAAATCACTGGTACAAAACGTTCAATCTTAATGAAATAATATATATGACTGGATTCTAGCTAATAATGGATTTAGTCATAGAGACCTAACGAAAATAATTAGACTCAGACTTGGTCAAACGAAAATTACTCATATTGTAATTAAACACTTGCTACGTTTTTACTTGCAATATTGAAAACATAAAATAAAAATGATTCAAAGATATTTTATGTCAAAATGTAAAATTAATTTTCATTATTCTTTGGTTTTGAATTTGTAACATAAATACATTTATAAACATTTTAAAAACATTTGTTTTATTTCCAAAACCATAACATAAAATTGTGGCGACGAGGACAATGGCTACAGATCCTAAAATTCTTGAATTACTTCAAAAACAAGGAGAAATCTTATCAAGATTATCATTAGGTGTTTCGACACATCAAGAGGAATTAATGGATAAATTATCGAATTGTATAGCCGAATTCTATTTTGATCCAGAAAATTCCATCACATTTAACGTGTGGTATAGCCGTCACGAAGACATATTTCTGGTGGATGGTAAAAATTTAGATGACGCAGCTCGTGTGAGACTCTTGATGAGGAAACTAAATCCTGTTGCTTACGGAAAATATGCTGCTTACATTCTACCCAAGAATGTTAGGGATATTTCATTTGAAGAATCAGTTAATATCCTAAAAGGTATGTTTGGCATTCAAGAATCAGTGTTTAGTTTACGGTACAAATGCCTACAGACTGTAAAAAAACCTCATGAGGATTTAATATCTTACGCGGCTCGTATTAACGAAGTATGTGAACAATTTAAACTATCCGAAATGAATTCCGATCAATTCAAATGTCTAGTTTTTGTTTGCGGACTACAATCTCATTCAGATTCGGAAGTTCGTATGAAATCATTAGCTATCCTTGAGGACGATTCAAATCAAACAATCAACAAATTGGTTACCAGTGCTCAAAGGCTAATAAATCTTAAAAGGGATACTGCCATGGTGGAAGAAAGCACACCAGTGTCCATTAATGCCATTAATACAAAATCAAATTTTCAAAAATCAAAACAAGATGACAACAAAAAGATTCCAAAAACACCATGTTGGAATTGTGGTGCAATGCATTACGCAAGATTTTGCACTTTCCGTAATCACAAATGTAATCAATGCAATATTGTTGGTCACAAGGAAGGGTACTGCAAATCTACAGGTAAAAGTAATTCATCACAAAATAGCTTTTCACATAAGAAGAAAAACAAGAAATATAAGAATAGTTCAAGTTCTCCAAAATCGAATGTAGTTCAAGTCAAAAAGATAACTCATGCTTCTAGGCGCAAATACGTCATAGTTAATATCAACCCTTTAGTATCTATTCAAAACAGTAATGGGTTTGATGTTAAACTACAGGTGGATACAGCCTCAGACATCTCAATGATAGGTAAATCCCTGTGGATAAAAATGGGTAAACCAGGAAAACAGTTTAAAAATTGTTTTGTAACGAGTGCTTCCAATAATAAAATCAAGCTTCTAGCCGAGTTTGATTGCCAGGTCAGGTTAAAGGATGAAGTACGGGTATGCAAATTGTCAGTTGTAGAATTTGATACGCTTTTAATATTTGGCACTGATATGTGTGATATTTTTGGTATCTTGGACCAACCCTTAAGTAAAATTTGTTGTCAAATTACACAGACTGCAATCAATTCTAATACGTTACACGAAATTAGAAATAAATTTGCAGATATTTTTCAGGACATTCCAGCAAAATGTACTAAAATGAAAGTACAATTACATCTAAAAGAGAATGCTAAATTCGTTTTTAGAGCCAAAAGACCAGTGGCATATGCAATGCTTCCATCGATAGAAGACGAAATCAACCGGTTACAGTCATTGGGAATACTTTCTCCTGTTGAATTCTCAGATTGGGCAGCACCCATTGTTGCTATTAAAAAGCCAAATGGTAAAATTCGCATTTGCGGGGACTATTCAACTGGATTAAATGACAGCTTAGAACCTCACAAATATCCACTTCACCGCCCAGAAGACTTGTATGCAAAAGTGGCTAACAGTTGTTTATATACGCATATTGATCTTTCTGATGCTTATTTACAAACAGAAGTCACACCAGAATCCGCTAAGCTTCTGACAATCAACACACATAAGGGTTTGTTTACATTCAATCGTTTAGCTCCCGGTGTAAAAAGTGCTCCAGGTGCTTTTCAACAAATCATGGATACAATGCTTGCAGGTATAGACGATGCAGCAGCATATATTGACGATATAATTATTGGTGGTACTACAGTTGAAAAACACATAGAAAACGTCAACAAGGTTTTTAAACGGCTACGTGAGTACAATTTTCACATCAAATTTGAAAAATGCAAATTTTTCGCAAAAGAAGTCAAATATCTTGGTAACATAATGTCAGTAAATGGATTACGACCCGATCCTGACAAAATCGAAACTATTTTAAAATTACCAGCTCCAAAAGATGTATCAGAACTAAGATCATTTTTGGGATCAATTAATTATTATGGTAAATATATCCATCAAATGGCTAATCTAAGAGCTCCACTTGATAATTTATTAAAGTCAAACACAAAATTTGAGTGGAATTCCACATGCCAGAAAGCATTTCAAGAATTTAAAACCTTATTACAATCAGATTTGCTGTTAACACATTTCAATCCTCCACTGCCAATCAAGGTTGCAGCAGGTGCATCAGGTAAAGGTATTGGTGCATTCCTTGGCCATATTTATCCAGATAAATCAGAGAAAGTTATTGCCCATGCTTCTCGTACACTTACACCAGCAGAACAAAAATATTCTCAAATTGAGAAAGAAGGTCTTGCATTGATTTTTGCTGTAAAAAAATTTCATAGATATATATATGGTCGACATTTCATATTGTGTACTGATCATAAGCCTCTTTTAACAATTTTCGGTAGCAAATCTGGTATACCAGCTTACGCAGCAAATAGACTCCAACGTTGGGCATTAATACTTATGATGTATGATTTCAAAATTGAGTACGTTAACACTAAAGACTTTGGTTGTGTTGATGTTTTATCAAGACTAATCGATTCAAAATGGAAACCTGACGAAGATATCATAATTGCCTGTACTAAATTAGAAGAAGATTGCTCGGAAATGCTAACTGAACACTTTAGCTCACTTCCAATAACATTTAACATGGTTCTGCAAGAAACAAATAAATGTAAAACATTACAATCAGTCATATCAGCACTTAATAATGGATGGACCAGCAAGGCATCAAACGCACTTGCGCCGTACTATGCAAGAAGAACGGAATTGAGTGTAGTTCAGGGTTGTCTAATGTATAACAATAGGATTGTAATACCTTCCAAATTTAGAAACTGTATTTTGAAACAACTTCATAGAGGGCATCCAGGTAAAGAAAGAATGAAATCACTAGCAAGAAGTCATGTTTACTGGCCAGGAATTGATGAAGACATTATTAATTATGTACGAAACTGCCACAAATGTACTGTGATTTGTTCTACGCCAGTTAAACATACTCTACAATCATGGCCTTTAACAAGTAAACCTATGGAACGCATTCACATAGACATTGCAGGCCCATGCAATGGATTATATTATTTTGTAGCTATTGATGCTTTTTCAAAATGGCCAGAAATTTTTGAAATATCAAATATTTCATCAGCAACTATTATTTCAAAACTTACAGAAATGTTCGCTAGATATGGAAATCCAAATACCATTGTTTCAGATAATGGTAGTCAATTCGTAAGTGCACAGTTTTAAAAATTTTATTCTTAACAGAGGAATATTGCATTTGAAATCTGCACCATATCACCCACAATCTAATGGTCAAGCTGAGCGATTTGTTGGAACGTTAAAACACGCTCTTGCGAAACTCGGAAATGAAGGGACAAGTAAGGAAAATTTGGAAACTTTTCTCCAAACTTATAGATCAACGCCAAAATTAGAATCAAAATCTCCAGCAGAACTGTTTCTAAATCGAAAAATTAGAACCACTTTGGACTTATTGAAACCGCACCAGCCAATACATACTGCTCGGAATGTTCGACAAGAGAGAATTTTTAACAGAAAACATGTAGCAAAAGACAGAAGTTTCAAAGCAGGAGAGAAGGTATATGCTCAAATTTTCAGAGCTAATAAATACATGTGGGTAGCAGGCGAAATAATTGAACGTATAGGAACTGTAAACTACACTGTATTAGTAAATGATAAAAACAAACAAAGACTTATACGTTCGCATGCAAATCAGATTAAGAGAATGTATGGTAACGAAGATCGAATAAATTCAACACATTTATTATTGGAAATGTTTGATTTACACAACATTTTACCAATAAGTCAGGGTTGTAAATCAGACTCAAATTTAGATGTACTAAATCAATCATCTTTAGAAAATAATCACAATACTGAAGAAGACATTCAACTTAAACAAGAATCTTCATTTCACTCTACGTCTGATTTAATTGAGTGTGACTCAGTTCCATCAACTTCAATGAATAATGTAGAAGTTCCTAGATCTAAAAGGAACCATCAACTTCCTAATTGGATGAAATATTATAAAACCTTTTAAAACAAAGGGAAATATTGTAATTAAACACTTGCTACGTTTTTACTTGCAATATTGAAAACATAAAATAACAATGATTCAAAGATATTTTATGTCAAAATGTAAAATTAATTTTCATTATTCTTTGGTTTTGAATTTGTAACATAAATACATTTATAAACACTTTAAAAACATTTGTTTTATTTCCAAAACCATAACAACTCATGATTATATTATGAACAAAACTGATCCTCCTATGTACAGTTGTAACAACAACTCCCCCCTCAATATTACACACATTTTTACTAACTGTCCTTTATTCGAAAACTGTAGAATTAAGTTCTTTGGAAATTTTAATCCCCTTTCTATACTGGCGTCTCCAAGTAATATTGCAATTAAACAAATAAGTTCATTTTTACAAAACACAAAACTTTACGATAAATTATAATAAAACTGTTTCTTTTATCATTAATATTAAATATAAATATGTATGTATAAAGACACAAACATATAAGTACTCATTTACTGGAAATATTTTACCTTAAGGCCCAGTTACTTACTTACTTACTTAATTGGCCATAACAATCCGATTAACGGATTTCGGCCTGCCGCAATACATCCTTCCAGGCGCCTCTGCTTCTTGCGCGCCTTCGCCAGTTGGTCACACCAATCGATGACAGGGCTTCCTCAACTTGGTACTTCCAACGGATACAAGGTCGTCCTCTTCGCCGAATTCCGCAGATCCCCGCATCAAATACCCGTTTCGCCGGAAATCCTCCTCCATTCGAACGACATGACCGAGCCAGCGCAGCCGCTGGATATTAATACGCTGCACAACGTCTATGTCGTTGAGGAGCTCATACAGCTCACTGTTAGATCGGATGCGGAAATCATCGCCAACTCGCACAGGGCCGAAGATCTTACGTAGGACTTTCCTCTCGAATACCCTCAAGGCTGCTGCATCAGTTCTTAATAGAGTCCATGCCTCTGCGCCATAAAGAAGCGCGGGTAAGATGAGCGTCTTGTCGAGTATTAATTTTGTCGCACGAGAGAGGTCTCTGCTACTCAATTGCCTATAGAGACCATAATAGCACCTGTTGGCAAGAGTAATCCTGCGCCTGATCTCTAGACTGACATCATTCTCCAATGTTGTTGAGATTAGTTGGGGATCGACGGAGCTTATCCGAGAGTTGAGCGGAGAACGCCTCAACTGTCCCTTGTGATCGCAACTTCCTGACATTCAGCTTCCGCAATGTACTACAGCGCGCCATCCACGAGGCGCTAATGCGCAATCGAAACTTGGCTGCGACAAGGTAGTGGTCCGAGTCAATGTTCGGACCTCTAAATGTGCGCACATCTAGTACACTGCCTTCCGTCAATCACAATATGATCGATCTGGTTGGATGTTTATCGATCGGGGGACATTCAAGTGGCTTTGTGGATGTCGATATGTTGAAACCGCGCCGCGGCGAAATCGATCAGCCTCATACCATTGGGGGTAGTGTTCGCGTGGAGGCTGAACTGTCCGACAGTGGGGCCGAGGACAATTTTTGCGTCATGCGCCGGGCACTTATCATATATGTCCTCGAGTTTAGCGTAGAAGGCATCCTTAACCACATCGTCCTTATCTTCCGTCGGGGCGTGAGCACAAATAAGGCTGATGTTGTAGAATTTTGCCCTGATGCGGATTGTGGCTATTCTTTCGTTCACAGGTGTGAACCCAGAGACAAGGTGGCGGAGTCTCATATTAACCACAAATTCGTGCTTAGCAACATGGCAGCTGTAATACACATCGCAAGATGCTAGCCTTTTTCATCCTTGCCCCTTGGCATTTCCTGTATGGCAGTGATGTCCGTCCTACATTTCTTGAGGGCAACCGCCAGCTGGGCGGAAGCGCCCACCCTGTGAAGGGTGCGGACGTTCCAAGTGCCTATTCTTAAATCGTTGTCCTTTGAACATTTGCCGTGGTCGTCAACTTTAAAGGGGATCTTTTTGAAGTTCAGTATGTTGGTTTTCATTGGAGGAAAATTTTTACGTGGTGGGTTCCAAGCCCTACGCACAACCCAAATTTAACGTGCAGGGGATTGGACTTCGCTGCACGCATTAGTTAACATCTAGCGGGTGGTAGAATGCCATCCAGGAAGGGCCGCGAGGAGGCTGCGTGTCAACTTGAATACAGCAAGACAAGGATCGTCCTGGTGGTCGCCATTTTAGCCACAGTCAGAAACTTTACCTTGTTCGCATGCATCCCATCCCATCCAGGTCTAGTTGCTATAGCTTTATATATATTTAGTGAATATATTAATGTACTTACTAAATTTTAATAAATAAAATAAATAAATTTACAGGATTCACTGGATTTTTAAATCTCTTGAAAAGATTTTGCGTATTGTTTGAAAATACACATATCTTTTAAAACATCACAAATATCCATGGGTATAAAACTATACACATTTTATTTCTTTAATTGTATAAACTTTTTTGTATTTCATCAACTTTACATTTAGAAGTTGGTAAAGAACTCGGCCAATCCAACATATAATCTTTTGTTAAATAATGGAAAGAAAGCCCACAGTTTAACAAGTTTTAAATAATAAACAAATATATTTACACCTTTAAAGCTGTGAGCCATATTTTATAGAGTATTGATTTCAGTCGTGCATATAATTAAGGACACACCGTAGACTTCATGGAAAACATTTATTTATTAGAAAAAAAAATCAATATTTTGTTGTCGATAACATCTTGACATCTACGAGGCAGCGAAGTAATCAGATTTTCACATACACTGGTTGGAATGGCCTCCTAAGCTTTCTTTCCTTCGGCGAAGAGATCATCAAAATTGCTTACTTTTACTGAGCCTACTTTGGTTTTTACAATTTGCCATAAGTTCTAAATCGGGTTGAGATCTGGACTGCATGAAGGCCAATCAAGGACAGTGACCGTATTGTTTAAAAACCATTGTTAATTATCTGTCAAATCACTTTCTAGTGGTTTGGGGAGTTCCTTTTGCCCTTTCCTGCTATAAGGTCATTCTTGTTCGACGTCTGTTGTTGGCGGACATTATAATCAAAAATTGCCCATAACTGTATAAAACTTTTTTCTTTAAATTTTGAACATATTCTATAGACTTTTATTAAAATTCTTTTTAAAGCTGCTAGTTAAAATAAGCAGTGAGCCGCTGTATAAAATACAGTTGGAATCTTTATTCTGGGCAGACTAACAAAATAACGTTGAAAAAGGATACATAGTATACGCCGTCGCTATATAGTACATCGCTTTTGTTAATGCATGGTCGTTTCATTTGCACAGATATGTATACAACAAGCATCAATATAGTGTGCTATTTAGGCGAATCCCAATACCACCGCGTAATATTGAACCAGCATCGTTAAGCGGAGTCCTACTGTACGAGCCTTTTTCATCAAAATTGAATACTCTCTTAGCAAAAGAACAGTACTATCCTCTCATCAAAAGATCAGCACTAGTTTGGTTATCCCTATATTATTGAAAAAATAAAACTATTTCTCCTCTTTAAAGAATTTTTCATCAAAATGGATAAAATAACTAAGCGGTAATTAATTAAATTAAATGCAATTCATATAAGTTGTGACATAATGTATCTTCAAAATGTTTCTTTTGAAAAATGAATAGACTTTAAAATTTATCATTAAAATCAGTTGATTTAATTCAATTTCAAAATAGTGGTTGTTGTTTGTAGTAACAATCTTAGTTAAATTAAAATTAAAAATTATCGATAATATAGTTTCAATTAATACAGATTTATTTATTAAACTTACCTGCGAATGAATGAATTGAAATAAAATGAATTGTTGCTAAAAAATGGAAGTAAAATTTATCAATTTTCAACGGATTTTTTAATTAATTTAGACATCTCATAAAACTTTATGAATTTGATCACGAGTTTGCCAGAAAGTAAACTTTTCACTCAATCTCAGTCCCAATTTATAAAATAAATGTAAAATATCTTTTGGAAAGCGACTAAAATTGATTCTCACCTGCAGATAATAAAAAATTAAATTATTTTTATTTTAAATAAACTATTACATCAATTAAAGATTCACGTTGTTATTTCAATTCAATTATGCATGAAATTTTATGGTTTTTGAATGATATATAAGTAGGTTACTTTCTAGTGCCTTGGTAGACTATTATGGTGATTATCGAAGTTACTAAAGTCGTAAATAATTAAATTTAATTTGTAATTGTATTGTAATTAATTAATAAACAATACTTTCTATCACCAATGATGTATACGCTCGAGCGGAATAAAAAGCCTATATGTCGAATTACATATACAGTTTTTTATTCGTATTCACTCGATCTTTAATTTGATAGATAATACCAGATATTATTTATCAAAAAGGAAAAAACAAATATTTTACAGTAAAATTATTTTATTAGCAAAAAAATAAAATAAAATAAATAAATAAATAAATTTAAAAATTTCGAACAGAATTGTAAAATTAATATGTAATTCAATAAAGGATATAGTGTATATGAGTATAAAAGCAGTCTATTATAAAAAAAAATATATATTTTATTTTTTATTTGTTAGATGGTTTAGAATTTTCCATGCCCATGTTTCTTTGAAGAATGTTGCTTAAGGATTGTTTATGATTAATAAAAATTTTTCACTCTATGCAGTCGTTGTTTCCACTTTTTTGTCTTTGTCTTCTTTCGAAGAAGGGCCGGTCTGTGAGATGGGTACAACACGTTCAGTATTTGGAGGAGGCAATTTCTTCATGGGAGCAGTTACAGTTAAAAGTCCATCAGACGACAACGATGACGTTACGCTGTCTGGATTAACGTCGCCTAATGTGCAACCAAAATAATAATAAAAAAAAATAAATATAAAATTTTTGGAATAGAATTATCTAATTTACGTACTTGGTAAAAGATAGCGTCTAGTGAATTGCCTGGATACAAAACCATGTTCATCTTGTTTTTCCTCATGTTTGGCTTCTACGACTACAAATCTGTCAGCGATTTTTACACTGATTTCATTTGGAGTAAATTGTTGGACATCCAAAATGACTTCAAATTTTTCATCGTTGATATTTAATGTGGAGCCTGAATCTTGTTTTTGTAGTCCTGTGGTACGCTGCCATGGGCGCAAATAGCCCGAACGTAACATAGTTGGACGTGAATTCCATACAGATGACAATAAATCATCACGTCTAAATTAAATGATACAGAGTTTTTGCAACAATATTATCGTTAATATTATCTTCCATTACCTTAGTCCTGTTCCAAAATGTTGGTCCAAGAGACGCGAAGTACGCGTTGGAAATTCAAGTTCATCCCACCAGTCACGGAACATTAGAGGTACTACTGACATCTACACTTCACGATAAGTAATAAGAATAGAAAACACTAATTTGTAATTAATGTACGTATATCACCAGCAATTTATTTTCACTATTGCACTATAATATTCTTATTTATTTTCACAGGTAATAGAATATCAATTTTGTTCCTGAATTTTTGAAATCAGATTTAATATAGTATGCGCACCTTGTTGAATGTTTCCTACACGGTTATGTACTTGAAACTGATGAGTTTTCACGTAAACGTCTCTAATATGTTTGTTTCCGATTTAAAAAATTCCAACAGTTTATATATTCAAAAATATTCACCAATTGAATGTTTCATCATAACAATCATCGTTCTATAAACAAACTAGAAAATTATAGTTGATCAAATCCGATCATATGATACCCTATGGAACAAAGGTGCCTGGTTAATAGCATTTTATTATTCAAAAATTTATATTTAAATAAAAACATTTTCTTTACTTTATTATAAGAAAGATTTATATTTCGTTGTTGCCTACTTAAAAATTTTCTGACTTTTGCCGGTTTTTAACTAAAATTAGCTAAATTAGCCAAATTTTATTTCGAAAATTTAATAAAAAAAAATGTTGAAAATAGGATTTAATGAATATTTTCTATTCAAACCACAAAGCTGTTTTGAGTCACCTCGTATAACTTAACGAAAACAGTGCATGTTTTTTTATTATTTTTTTTTTGTTGCAAACTTCACCACTAACACGATATAGCCTCGTTTTCTATATATAATGATGCAGATTATAAAAATAGCTAAAATAGTATATTCGATTCTATTAGGGTGGTTCAAAAGAAATTAAATAAAAATTTAATTGTACAATTTATATTAAAGTCTTATTCCATAACTGTGAAATATTTTTCTGATCATCTGCTATGTATCAACTTTCAATGTTTGTGACATTATTACTGCAAGTGCAAAAACCTATATGCACTTATATGTATAGTGCATATAGAAGAAGAAATTAAATAAATAAAAGAATATGAAACAATTTTATAGCAATAACACTTATATGACTTCTTTAAAAATGAGACTTAAAGTAAATAGGAAACCCCGAAATGCATATAGAAAAAAATTTCATTTGATTCATAGACAAAAGATTCTGGGAAAAAATTAATAGCTGCACATATCGCCCAGTAAATCACACTTAGGAAGCCGCAGGATTGGGCCTGAACATAATACTGGAATCAGGTCTAATATTTCTGTTAGTTTTTAACAATTATTATTTAATGAATTAAAATTAGATGCCACTTTAAAGAATTCAGACTCTGTAACGACCGCCTTAGACAATGTGAATTTTAAGTTTTTTTTAGTTTGTTAAGATTGCGTTTTTTTATAAAAAATTTGCTTAAAAGTCAGCTCATTTAAAGCAGATGAGATTAGATCTGACAGTAAATGGATTACCATCGCCTGCGAGTATTTTTGTTAAGTTCATACTTAAATGATCATTTAATATTTCTTTTTTAATATTTTATTTAACATATTCTTCCGGTAATCCAATCAAAATCTGTGTTCAAAAACAGAAACTTAATACAAGATGACACATTATATACTCTTCAGCGAAACGAAATTGGAAAAAGATCCTACATTTCTTATCGGAATTGTACAGGAAAACGAAGGATAAGACGCTATTGAAAAAACTTGAAAGGATAATGAATTTATTTGAGAAACTAGAATGAAATTTAAGGACAAGTATTGTAATTATTGTTAATTGTAAAATAACTCCCAAAATCAGAAAATTTATTTAAATATCTGATTTAAAAATTATGTGTACAATTTTCTTGGACTAAAATTATTTCTAAAAATAGCCTTTGCAATTTTTATTCTTGTTATTATTAGTAATTTACAAAATAATTGTCATATTTACATTATAATTTTGTTGCAGTCAAATTTTTAACAAAAAGTAATTTTGATTTTAGTTATACAAAAATTATGATAAAAATACCTGGTAAATCACTACATAAATGAACAAATAATCAGGCAATTTCTTTAATTAACGCAGGGAATATTTTAACCAATATCTGTATGACGGTAATAATTTGGATTGTTGTAAATAACTTACAGGTCACAAGATCGTAGAAAAGTCAACTGACCCATGACCTGAAAGTAAATAACAATAGACAAAGGATGTATGTTTATACGCTGAAAGGGCTCTGGAGCAGTTGTCAGTTGGCCCTAAATTTCAGCAGAATATCCTCACTAAGGATGAATAAGTTCATGTACAAAAAAATTTCGAATTTGGTAAGATATCAATCCACATGAGATCCAAAAAAATCACTATGTTTCTTTGAGGACAACGTTGGCCAGACCTGCTAATGACGAGCGGTATAGGTTGATGATTACCAACTTTTTTGTCTGAATTGCATGTTCTAGACACTAAAAACACTTGGTTTAAAGATATGGTCTCGTATTAAAATTATCAGAAACGACTGAAATAAAGTTGTAACTAAAAGCCTTGTGGGACTTTTCCCGTTAAATTCGGTTTATTTCGAACTGTTACCAATAATTGGAAAGTGGACCGAAAAAGTTCTACTATTAGTACTATTTGAAACGACACCTGACAATTTTATTATGGATCCCAATTTTTTAACTGCAATTTTTCCTAACGTTATGTTTGTATTAAGTCGCCGTAGTCTAGTAGGTAGTGTGTGGACTTATTAGACGAAAAGCCAGGGTTCGAGCCCCAGGCCAGACATAAAAAATACAAAAAGTATTTCTTCGGCGATTTCCTCTCAGCAGATTTCTGGCAAAAACTCTGTTTCTTTCTTTCTCAAAAAAGTCTGTCGTTCGGAGAAGACTTTAAACTGTAGGTTCCACCACTTATGTATAAAATTAACACACACAACGTAAGTGGTGTGAGAAACTAGATCAATAATCCAATAATAATAATCTGTTCTGGCAAAAACTTTTGAAAGCAACACAATTACAACACAAATACAAAAGCAGCCATTAAAAATTAATGATGACTATGAATAATGCGAGTTATATGATGCACAAGTGTTAACAATTTTCATTTTGAAATCGCTAAGATTCAAATTGAGCCATCAAAACAAAGAAAAAGAATCAGATAAATCCTGTCTTGGACAAGAATGAAAAATATAATTATTATATAATGTACATTTCGGCATTATTATGCGTTAAAAAAGGGTAATACAATTCAGGTTTAAATTTTAAAAATTTAATTAAAAACTTGTTATCGAACATGGAGTTGAATATTTCATTTGATTTTATGTAAAAATGTCATATTTCTTTGTAAAGAGTGATTTTTAAGAGCTATAGGAAAATTTTTAAAAAAAAAGCACATAAAATTCTGAAAAATGCATGTAATCTTTATTTGAACCGATAGTACGGTTCATATAATTTAATGTTTAAAAATTATTTCATGCAAATGTTGACCGCTTAGTGCAATTTTGGCATACTCTTTCCAATTAAATGCAATTCATATAAGTTGTGACATAATGTATCTTCAAAATGTTTCTTTTGAAAAATGAATAGACTTTAAAATTTATCATTAAAATCAGTTGATTTAATTCAATTTCAAAATAGTGGTTGTTGTTTGTAGTAACAATCTTAGTTAAATTAAAATTAAAAATTATCGATAATATAGTTTCAATTAATACAGATTTATTTATTAAACTTACCTGCGAATGAATGAATTGAAATAAAATGAATTGTTGCTAAAAAATGGAAGTAAAATTTATCAATTTTCAACGGATTTTTTAATTAATTTAGACATCTCATAAAACTTTATGAATTTGATCACGAGTTTGCCAGAAAGTAAACTTTTCACTCAATCTCAGTCCCAATTTATAAAATAAATGTAAAATATCTTTTGGAAAGCGACTAAAATTGATTCTCACCTGCAGATAATAAAAAATTAAATTATTTTTATTTTAAATAAACTATTACATCAATTAAAGATTCACGTTGTTATTTCAATTCAATTATGCATGAAATTTTATGGTTTTTGAATGATATATAAGTAGGTTACTTTCTAGTGCCTTGGTAGACTATTATGGTGATTATCGAAGTTACTAAAGTCGTAAATAATTAAATTTAATTTGTAATTGTATTGTAATTAATTAATAAACAATACTTTCTATCACCAATGATGTATACGCTCGAGCGGAATAAAAAGCTTATATGTCGAATTACATATACAGTTTTTTATTCGTATTCACTGATCTTTAATTTGATAGATAATACCAGATATTATTTATCAAAAAGGAAAAAACAAATATTTTACAGTAAAATTATTTTATTAGCAAAAAAATAAAATAAAATAAATAAATAAATAAATTTAAAAATTTCGAACAGAATTGTAAAATTAATATGTAATTCAATAAAGGATATAGTGTATATGAGTATAAAAGCAGTCTATTATAAAAAAAAATATATATTTTATTTTTTATTTGTTAGATGGTTTAGAATTTTCCATGCCCATGTTTCTTTGAAGAATGTTGCTTAAGGATTGTTTATGATTAATAAAAATTTTTCACTCTATGCAGTCGTTGTTTCCACTTTTTTGTCTTTGTCTTCTTTCGAAGAAGGGCCGGTCTGTGAGATGGGTACAACACGTTCAGTATTTGGAGGAGGCAATTTCTTCATGGGAGCAGTTACAGTTAAAAGTCCATCAGACGACAACGATGACGTTACGCTGTCTGGATTAACGTCGCCTAATGTGCAACCAAAATAATAATAAAAAAAAAATAAATATAAAATTTTTGGAATAGAATTATCTAATTTACGTACTTGGTAAAAGATAGCGTCTAGTGAATTGCCTGGATACAAAACCATGTTCATCTTGTTTTTCCTCATGTTTGGCTTCTACGACTACAAATCTGTCAGCGATTTTTACACTGATTTCATTTGGAGTAAATTGTTGGACATCCAAAATGACTTCAAATTTTTCATCGTTGATATTTAATGTGGAGCCTGAATCTTGTTTTTGTAGTCCTGTGGTACGCTGCCATGGGCGCAAATAGCCCGAACGTAACATAGTTGGACGTGAATTCCATACAGATGACAATAAATCATCACGTCTAAATTAAATGATACAGAGTTTTTGCAACAATATTATCGTTAATATTATCTTCCATTACCTTAGTCCTGTTCCAAAATGTTGGTCCAAGAGACGCGAAGTACGCGTTGGAAATTCAAGTTCATCCCACCAGTCACGGAACATTAGAGGTACTACTGACATCTACACTTCACGATAAGTAATAAGAATAGAAAACACTAATTTGTAATTAATCTACGTATATCACCAGCAATTTATTTTCACTATTGCACTATAATATTCTTATTTATTTTCACAGGTAATAGAATATCAATTTTGTTCCTGAATTTTTGAAATCAGATTTAATATAGTATGCGCACCTTGTTGAGTGTTTCCTACACGGTTATGTACTTGAAACTGATGAGTTTTCACGTAAACGTCTCTAATATGTTTGTTTCCGATTTAAAAAATTCCAACAGTTTATATATTCAAAAATATTCACCAATTGAATGTTTCATCATAACAATCATCGTTCTATAAACAAACTAGAAAATTATAGTTGATCAAATCCGATCATATGATACCCTATGGAACAAAGGTGCCTGGTTAATAGCATTTTATTATTCAAAAATTTATATTTAAATAAAAACATTTTCTTTACTTTATTATAAGAAAGATTTATATTTCGTTGTTGCCTACTTAAAAATTTTCTGTCTTTTGCCGGTTTTTAACTAAAATTAGCTAAATTAGCCAAATTTTATTTCGAAAATTTAATAAAAAAAAATGTTGAAAATAGGATTTAATGAATATTTTCTATTCAAACCACAAAGCTGTTTTGAGTCACCTCGTATAACTTAACGAAAACAGTGCATGTTTTTTTATTATTTTTTTTTTGTTGCAAACTTCACCACTAACACAATATAGCCTCGTTTTCTATATATAATGATGCAGATTATAAAAATAGCTAAAATAGTATATTCGATTCTATTAGGGTGGTTCAAAAGAAATTAAATAAAAATTTAATTGTACAGTTTATATTAAAGTCTTATTCCATAACTGTGAAATATTTTTCTGATCATCTGCTATGTATCAACTTTCAATGTTTGTGACATTATTACTGCAAGTGCAAAAACCTATATGCACTTATATGTATAGTGCATATAGAAGAAGAAATTAAATAAATAAAAGAATATGAAACAATTTTATAGCAATAACATTTATATGACTTCTTTAAAAATGAGACTTAAAGTAAATAGGAAACCCCGAAATGCATATAGAAAAAAATTTCATTTGATTCATAGACAAAAGATTCTGGGAAAAAATTAATAGCTGCACATATCGCCCAGTAAATCACACTTAGGAAGCCGCAGGATTGGGCCTGAACATAATACTGGAATCAGGTCTAATATTTCTGTTAGTTTTTAACAATTATTATTTAATGAATTAAAATTAGATGCCACTTTAAAGAATTCAGACTCTGTAACGACCGCCTTAGACAATGTGAATTTTAAGTTTTTTTTAGTTTGTTAAGATTGCGTTTTTTTATAAAAAATTTGCTTAAAAGTCAGCTCATTTAAAGCAGATGAGATTAGATCTGACAGTAAATGGATTTCCATCGCCTGCGAGTATTTTTGTTAAGTTCATACTTAAATGATCATTTAATATTTCTTTTTTAATATTTTATTTAACATATTCTTCCGGTAATCCAATCAAAATCTGTGTTCAAAAACAGAAACTTAATACAAGATGACACATTATATACTCTTCAGCGAAACGAAATTGGAAAAAGATCCTACATTTCTTATCGGAATTGTACAGGAAAACGAAGGATAAGACGCTATTGAAAAAACTTGAAAGGATAATGAATTTATTTGAGAAACTAGAATGAAATTTAAGGACAAGTATTGTAATTATTGTTAATTGTAAAATAACTCCCAAAATCAGAAAATTTATTTAAATATCTGATTTAAAAATTATGTGTACAATTTTCTTGGACTAAAATTATTTCTAAAAATAGCCTTTGCAATTTTTATTCTTGTTATTATTAGTAATTTACAAAATAATTGTCATATTTACATTATAATTTTGTTGCAGTCAAATTTTTAACAAAAAGTAATTTTGATTTTAGTTATACAAAAATTATGATAAAAATACCTGGTAAATCACTACATAAATGAACAAATAATCAGGCAATTTCTTTAATTAACGCAGGGAATATTTTAACCAATATCTGTATGACGGTAATAATTTGGATTGTTGTAAATAACTTACAGGTCACAAGATCGTAGAAAAGTCAACTGACCCATGACCTGAAAGTAAATAACAATAGACAAAGGATGTATGTTTATACGCTGAAAGGGCTCTGGAGCAGTTGTCAGTTGGCCCTAAATTTCAGCAGAATATCCTCACTAAGGATGAATAAGTTCATGTACAAAAAAATTTCGAATTTGGTAAGATATCAATCCACATGAGATCCAAAAAAATCACTATGTTTCTTTGAGGACAACGTTGGCCAGACCTGCTAATGACGAGCGGTATAGGTTGATGATTACCAACTTTTTTGTCTGAATTGCATGTTCTAGACACTAAAAACACTTGGTTTAAAGATATGGTCTCGTATTAAAATTATCAGAAACGACTGAAATAAAGTTGTAACTAAAAGCCTTGTGGGACATTTCCCGTTAAATTCGGTTTATTTCGAACTGTTACCAATAATTGGAAAGTGGACCGAAAAAGTTCTACTATTAGTACTATTTGAAACGACACCTGACAATTTTATTATGGATCCCAATTTTTTGACTGCAATTTTTCCTAACGTTATGTTTGTATTAAGTCGCCGTAGTCTAGTAGGTAGTGTGTGGACTTATTAGACGAAAAGCCAGGGTTCGAGCCCCAGGCCAGACATAAAAAATACAAAAAGTATTTCTTCGGCGATTTCCTCTCAGCAGATTTCTGGCAAAAACTCTGTTTCTTTCTTTCTCAAAAAAAGTCTGTCGTTCGGAGAAGACTTTAAACTGTAGGTTCCACCACTTATGTATAAAATTAACACACACAACGTAAGTGGTGTGAGAAACTAGATCAATAATCCAATAATAATAATCTGTTCTGGCAAAAACTTTTGAAAGCAACACAATTACAACACAAATACAAAAGCAGCCATTAAAAATTAATGATGACTATGAATAATGCGAGTTATATGATGCACAAGTGTTAACAATTTTCATTTTGAAATCGCTAAGATTCAAATTGAGCCATCAAAACAAAGAAAAAGAATCAGATAAATCCTGTCTTGGACAAGAATGAAAAATATAATTATTATATAATGTACATTTCGGCATTATTATGCGTTAAAAAAGGGTAATACAATTCAGGTTTAAATTTTAAAAATTTAATTAAAAACTTGTTATCGAACATGGAGTTGAATATTTCATTTGATTTTATGTAAAAATGTCATATTTCTTTGTAAAGAGTAAAAAAAGCACATAAAATTCTGAAAAATGCATGTAATCTTTATTTGAACCGATAGTACGGTTCATATAATTTAATGTTTAAAAATTATTTCATGCAAATGTTGACCGCTTAGTGCAATTTTGGCATACTCTTTCCAATGTCTTCTCTTTGTCTTCCAATGCGTCAATTGAAGTGGGCTTGTCTGTATAGACATGAGCTTTAACATAGTCCCACAAAAACAGTTTAAAGGCGTTAAATCGCACGATATAGGTGGCCAATTGACCGGTCCCGAACGTGAAATGAAATGTCCACCGAACTCGCCTCTCAATAAGATCATTGTTACGCGTGCTGTGTGACATGTGGCTCCACATCTTACACCGTCAAATATATACTTGAAATTTCACGTTCACGAATGACTTTACAGAAGGGCCAAACACCCCAAACAGACATAAACATAGAATTAGTGGAAACGTACAAATACTTAGGAGTATATGTTGGCAATAAGTTTAAGTGGAAGATCCATATTATAAATATCCAAAAGAAACTACGCAAATCTGCATATATGCTTTATCATCTAAGTTACTGCTCTACATACGATGTTCTATGGCAAGCGTATCACTCATTGTCTGAATCTTATATAAAACACGGTATCACTGCATGGGGAGGTTCAACACATCGTAGAATACTACAAAATACACAAAACTATTTATTAAAACCTCTTGAAAAAACAATAATTCCACCAACAATATATTTAACAACAATCAGCCACTAAATTATGGCAGCAACAACATCCAAAGTAACAGAACACTTTACTTCAATGCTACACTCAGCATACCCAACAACAAAGGACCAAACACAATGCAACACAATATTGCACACATCGCCAACAACAAACAATACAATAGCAAGAACAAAAGATACAACAACCAACACAGAATCAAACACAACAGCAAACACTACAACAGCGAACACAACAACAAACACAACTACAAATATAAATACAAACACTGCAATAAACAATCCACACAATCTTGCCTATAAACTCAACGTTTTAAACATTATTACTTCACATTACTTAATGAATTTTATAAAGACGATAGGTGCGTTGATGTCATCGATCACCGGTATAATATAAGCCGTCGAGCTCAAAGAAGGTATAAAGTAAAGCAGTTTTTTTAATGAATATGACAGAAACGAGCTAAGCGTCACGTAACCAACAATTTATAATAAGACACCAACACATATAATTTAATGAGAATAATGAATTTAGAAGGATGAAACTTTTAAAAAAATATTTTTTAAGTTCGCAATGAATTAATAACTTATAAATCTAATGTATGTAATCTAATCTGCCAAGCCAATGGCAGATTATATTAACTTTCTTATGTATTATATTAATGATAAATAAATGAAAAACAAGAAGTACGGTCCAAGGATGACACCAGCCCATAAACCGCTCCAAACTGTAACTTTTTTTGGATGTATTGTTAGCTTTTGCAATGCGTCTGGATGATCTTCACTCCAAAATCGGCAATTCTGCTTATTTACGTATCCATTGAGCCAAAAATGAGCTTCGTCATTGAACACAATTTTTCGATAAAGAATGGACCTTCAACCAACTTTCCAAGAGCCCATTTTGATAATAAAATTCAATGATTTGCAAACGTGAAAGTGCAACAAAACACGAAACGTGCGTGAACTGTTTAAACCAGTGGTGCCAAAAAGATAATAGCTAAAAAATCATCCTTTATTATATCCAGTATTTAAATAATAATTGAATTATAAATATTTGTTTGTTTTTACAGCTTGTACTCCCCTAATATTTGGATGAACATCTAAAATTAATTTGCATATACAACTTCTATCAGTACATTCGTTTGAGATCAAAATAGAGAAATATTTTAAAGAAACGGAATGGATATGAAATAAAACATAAACAAAACATTTTTTATAAGTATGTTTGTGTGCATTGTAAATTGTATTTCTCATGATCTAATTATAGCTGGATCATATAAAATAAATTTTTTATATTTATTTATATTCAACTCTGGGCGCAATAATTTTCTTAAAGCGTGTGGGAGAAGTATTTTGTTTATTCATATTTATAGCTCCCTGTTACTCATTCAATCTAGAAAAAGATGGACTTTTGTGGCAAAAGTTTAAAAATTGCAACTCATGTACTAACAAAATATTATAATAGTGTTTGTCAATGTAGAAAACTACTTTAAATTTGAATGGTCGAAAATAGTTTAATTATTGTACATATATACTATGTACATACATATAGTGTCTCAAATGTATAATTGTACAAACACATAAAATTTTCCTGAATATCAGAAAACAGTGGAGACTGGGCAGAGTGAACACTGGATAATATGAACTACTGGATAATACGAACACACAATTTGTAACATTGGAGCCTCTAAAGAGTGAACATCGCCAGCCTCTATAGAGTGAACATTTTTTTCTTGCATTAATTGAGAATCAAATTGTTTTACAAACATTTTTTATATGTACGTTGCTTTTTTTTTTTGTATATTGGCAGTTTTTACTCGTTTTAGTGTTTTTTGTTTTTGCCACTTAAAAAAGTTGCTTTATAGTTTTTATACACATTTTTTTTTTAATACCGTTATTTTGTTGCGTTTACTGAGATTTTTGACATTCTTTTGATTTTGGTTTCAAATCAACAAAATTCTCAATTGCTATTTGTGATCTTGTAAATAAATAAATATGAAAAAGCCATTGAATGGGATGAGAACAATACTGCTGATTATGAAAATATACATAAATTATTATGAAAATATACATAAATTTCGTGATTTAGCTGTACAAAAGATCATAAGTGCCCATACAAAACAAACTAACATTAATGATTTTTTTGTTCACTTGTAGAAAATAATAAATTGTGCATTTTTAACATAGAACTTAGCGATTTTTTTTTTTAATTATTTTTTCAATCTCGAAGTGAATTTTTTGGATAAAGTGAACAGGCCTTGCATTAATTAGTTCACTCTATACAAACTCCACTGTATACACATGTACGTGTTTCATGATTGTTGATGTATATCATATATTACATTTAGTGTAATTTTGAAAAAGACGTCGAACGAATTGAGTTTGAACAAAATGTCGAAAATGTATAACAATTTGGTCGCTTAAAAATTACAGAAAATTAAAAAAAATAAATATTATTTTTTTCTTAAAATTTTAATTTTTTTTATTTTTAATATTTCTTATTTATTTTAATATTTAAAAAGAAAATGATTCTTTCAAAATCTTTCTCATTTACCCAATTTTTGTATATAAGGGCGCTTTTCGGTAAGATTGGAATTCCGAAACAGACCTACACAATTGTTCACCTCATTTATTTAGGGCAGAGATGTGGGAAGTTTAAAATAAAATTTAACAACATAAAGGAAAATATTTTAAGTTTGGCTAATTTCTCTTTAACTTATATTATTTAGATAGTATATTTACTTCTTTACTTTTTTATTTTTTTATTTACAGAAAACAGAGACAAGTCTCTCAAGTCAATATTAAAATTGTATGCAAAAATTGGATAAATGAGAAAGATTTTGAGAGAATCAGTTTCTTCTTATATATTAAAATAAATAAAAAATATTAAAAACAAAAAAAATTAATATTTGAAGAAAAATACAGTGTTCCCTCGATTTACGTCGTAGAATGTTCCGGAAAAAGCCGACGTAAATCGAATTTGAAATAACTCATACTATCAGAAGCATTGATTTATGTACATTCTACAAAACTAAAATAATTAAATTTTTATTCTATATATTGATTTTTTTTAAAGAGGGTATGCCCCTGATTTTGTTTATAAACAACAGTGGCGATATAAATCTAATGACGATGCTAATCGAAGTTAAAGGGAATAAAATTTTTGACGACATTAATCGAAACAACGTAAATTGAGACGACGTAAATCGAGGGAATACTGTAATTCAAAACTTGCGCTGGATAGGTTAGGTTAGGTTAGAGGACGTGTACTTGTCAGTTAAGATAGGTACAGTACCCGGAGGTCGAAATTAACCCATTGTACAAAATACTATAATAACTAAAAGTAAATTTTAGGCCATTATAATTAAAAAAAATTAATTTTTTTATTTATTTTATAATCATTCATTGTTACGTTACTAAGTTGCGTTGTGCGTTCAAAAATTGGTCTGTTCTTTTGCGGTAAGATTTTTCTGAAAAATTAAAAATTAATAAATACAGTTACAAGAAAGGAAATTATAGTACATGATGATGTACCTGGAAAATTTGGTAAATCGGAATTACCCAATTTTCGTGAACAAGAGTGAGTTTTCTGTTGTACTAAATTTTCATACTTTGGAAATAGAATTAAATATAAAATAGTAACTTAAACATTAAATTAAAATATATTACATATTGAGTAAAAATAAAAGAGCTATAAATAGATACATCTAGAATGCCTATAGAATTTTGAAAGGAATAATAAAAGATCAATTTTAAAAACTTATAAAACATATAGAAAAAAATATGATAGACAAAAAGATTTTAAAAATAAAAATTCTAATAATTGCACAAATGTATTGGAAAATAAGAATATAAAGAAAACAGATATGAGATCTTAAATAAAATTAAAAACTTTTAAAAACTAAATAAATACAAAGCCAATGGCAAGCGAACACAACAAATATTAAACGACTACTACTAGTTGCAAAAACGTGAAATCGATGAAGCTGCAAATAAACGAAGAGTCGGTCTCTTCACAAAATAATACATTTTAGGAATTTTTATAATTTAAATTGGTCAAACTTGAAAAGCAATGAAAAACCCACATTTTTCAATTTTGCCCGATCAAAACTCATAACATATTAGTTTGACAGGACAGGCGCTTAAGCGCATATTCCAAAAATCATTACGTTTTGTATGGGTAACCAATGAGCTTGTGTGAAAATTATTAAAAAAATTTTCTTTTTTTAAATAAAATTAGTTCGGAGGATTTGAGAAATACAAACCAATATACAATTTGTCACTAGTCGGATGTATTTTCATTGTCGTACCGAGTTATTAATTTAGGTAGGGCAAATGTTCTGTTGGTTTGCGAAAATCTTTTACATTTGGTGATTGTCCATTGACTTAAGTCCACCTATCAATTTTTTTATAAAATATTCTTTATAAGGTTAATAGTTTAGAGCTGGATGTCATCAACGTACGTATAGTATGAACATTACAGTTAACACGTTCCCTGCCAAGCTGTTTATGAGAAGGTGTCATTTCTAGGCCACGTGTACCATTTTCGGTACATGATAACTGCTTTTATAAATCGCTGTACTCGTTTTATTTTTGAGAAAATGTATGTTATTTTTAAAATTATTGCTATTCAAACGGCAAAGTGCACAAAATAACAATAAAAAATTAAATTTATTTCAGAGACATAAGGGTAGAAAGGGTAATGTACAAAAGAGTATATATATTTCACACAAGTTTGATTCCGCTATTATAATTTTTCATACTTTCTGCATACCATGGTTTCCAGCCGTTCCTTTTTACTGGTATACCATACAGTTTTGTAATTTATGGTGTAATTCTAGAAGGTATGCCATGGTCATTTCCTTCAGAAAATACATCATTATTTGTATTACATGAATATGAAATCAGTAACTTTCTATATTTAAAAAAATTAAATTGAACTATTGTTTCTTGCATTATATAAAATCGATGCATTTACAATTGTCGTATTTCATAAAAGTTCAAAAGTGGTCCGGCAAATAACTATCACACCACATGTACCGCTATCGGTACATTACTCTAAAATTGCTCTAAACATCATTACGTTACATAAAACAGTCCTATCAGTAATAAAATTTTGGATATAAACATTTTAAATTAAAAAATTGAGCTTGGCGTAGAAATGAGGTTTAGTGTGCACCGAAAACGGTACACGTGGCAGGGAACGTGTTAACTATAATTTCAGACTGTATGCAAAATAAAAGAGGACCATTAATCGCTGAGGAACACCTCTGCCAACATTAGGCGAACATTTAATGGTGCCATTTAGAAACTCTTTGATATTTGTTTATTAGACTAAACAATTATAAATTAATTATTATCATTCATGCGATTTATAAATACATGTATGTGATAAATGAGAAAACTTGTCGATTCCCTTCCACAATCTAGTAATAATTTTTCTGATATTTTCTGCATTAAAGGTCCAATAAAATCTGTTAATGTGATTTAATTATTTAGATCCTCAACTGTCTAAAGAAATAAATTTATTAGTATCTTGGGGTGGTAGAGGTGAATATTTATGTACAACATCTTGAACCAGGTCTGTTAGTAAATGTCTCCGCTAACACAGGTGAAAATTAATTATTCTAGATATACAATACATGCATATGTGGTAATACAGTACCATTTCGAATAATGAGATTTTGGTGAGTTTCGATTTTATTCATCACATTTTGTAAAAACTCACCACACTTGAAACGCAATATAACTGAAAAATTCACAACAATTAAAAAAATAATTTTATAATTTTGCCTTTTTCCCTCTTCGTCCGTCGTACTCCAACAACAACGGCACAGAAACAAACACATCAATCAACACAAAGAAACACACACACGCTACATAAATGCCTACTATTTATTTTATTATGTCGTGATGTCTGACCTGGGGTTGAACCGTGGCCTTTGTGCCTATTAGAAGGACAGACCATAAATTTCATTAAACAAACAGAGGCGCATAATTTTTGCTTACTTACCGGAAACGGAAAAAGAATATGCGAAGATTGCCTGGAAGATACTTTAGTATGTCTGACGATCAATAATTCCCAATCCGTGTAACATAAACAGGATTGTTTAAGCAATGTCAAATTGGCAACAGAGGGCGCTGCACTATAAAATAAGTTTTTTTGTATTTTAATATTAGTGTTGTTTTTTGACATTAAATTTTTGATTTGTTTGTTATTTTATCATTCTTTCTTGTAACATACACATTGATGCAACTTTTTTGTATAAAATTTTAACATTTGTGCATTAAATTGAAAAATTTTGAGAAAAGAAAGTAAAAAGTTTAACAGAAAGAAGTGAATTCAATTTTGTATGAAAAGTAATAAAAGGACAAAATAAAAATTTGATTTAAAGGCAAAACAAAAAAAGGCATATTTTTTCTATCGGGGGGAACAATTTGCTAAATAGGAAAAAAAAGGAAAGAGTGTTTTGTGCGCTTCTGTTGGAACGTTTCTAATTGCGTTCCTATTTCTTTCAGTGTTCATGAATTTGCATCAGAAGTTTGTTCTTTTTTTCCTTTGAGATTTTCCCCCCACATACAGTCCACGAAATTAACAAAGGTACCAAAAAAAGTACTGAATTTTTCACCACTGTTTTAGAACTAACCTGTAAGCAAATGATAATGGTACGCCTTAAGTTATGCTTTCAAGTTTAAATAATAAAAGTAAATAAAAAGTCAATGAATAGCAAATGGTCATGACCAATAATAATAAAAATCAACAACAGTAATAAAAAACAAATCACTAGTCAAAGTAGTCACAATTTAGCGGCCAAGGATTACAGTTCTAAAACAACAACACCATCAAACGAAATTCATTTATTAATATTAAGCCATTTTAAGCATACCTATTACATATCACATTACAATAGAATTCACAGTGTCGTTTGTGGAATTAAGGACGTACTAAAGTGGAATTGACTATCGCGACGTTATTTAGTGTTCCGTGGATTTGAAGTGGCATTTATGGACCACGCTTGGGGCTTTTATGGCACCGATAGGCGGTACATTTTCCTTTTCATCCGTATCCTCCACCCTTGAACTCAAATAACCTCATGGTGCGGGCTTTTTGGAGACGATTGCTGTGGATTATCTAATGGTGAAGGTATAGCACTGGCCATTTTATAGTCAGCTAGCAGCAACTCGATTCCTTGACGTTCGCATCTTGAGGCAGGGCATTTGATTTTTAATTATTTCTTATCGTGATGGCGGGTCGCTTTCGCATTGATTTCTGTAACGTGCGGGGGCTGAGGGCAAATTTTTTCTCTGTCTATGCTCACATTTGTGTCCATGGGCCGGATGTTTTCGCCTTATGTGAAACCCAGGTATCTGAGGATGCTGATCCACAGGATTTTCATATCCCTGGGTATCACCTGCTATCCCTTTTTAATTTCCATCGGGGTCTTGCTATGTACATTCGCAATGAAGTTGTGTACCAGTGCCAGCAATCAATTGGCATGTATGATGCAGAATTTAACTGTCTTTAGGTTAAGTTCAAAATCAGGGCACATCTTTTGCACTTCGGGTTTCTTTATAGAAGTCCAAACGCGGAAAGAGAGGTTACCATATCTGGCTTCGACTCTCTTTCTGGCTCCATAACTAGGATCCTGGAGGATTATCCGAACAGTGAAATTGTTGTTGCTGGTGATTTCAATGTTCATAATTCGTCCTGGCTCCACCATTCGAACCGCAAAACTCCTGAAGGCCAATACGTTGAGTTGTTCTTGCTCAACTAGTGAATGAACCAACACATATATCGTGTGTTGATGGGCACCAAAATAATACACTCGACCTTTTTCTTACTTCACACCCTGATAAGTATGAAGTTAAGGTTTTGGACCTCTCGGTAATTCGGATCATTGTACCATCTCTGCCTCTTTTCCGTTCTCTGGACTTCGTGAGGTTTCACCTATGGCTAAGAAACGCTCTGTTTTTAACTACGGGAAAGCACGTTGGGATGAACTCAACAATTTTTTCCGGCACTTTAATTGGAAACTTTGTTTCCTTGCATCAAATATTGATGCCGCAGCAGACATGGTAATGAATATAATTAAAACTGGAATAAATACTTTTATTCCTTCCAAAAAGATTTCGATTAAATCAAGAGATAAATCTTGGTTTAATCAGACTTGCAGACTAGCGGTCAGATCCAGAGAGGAAGCATTCAGCAATTGGCGTAGAAACAAGTGTGCACATACAGATTTGCTACGCAAGCAGGCGAGATCCTCGTGTGCCGCAGTACTGAGACGCGAAAAGGCTTTATACGAGCAGCGTCTTCGTACTAAAGTTCTTTCTTTCCCTCGGGGGGAAGAGCTTTTGGTCATTTGTTAAGAGTTTACGGAATAATACCAGTTCGATTCCAACTCTTATAATGAATGACAAAACATTTGCTGACCCGATTGAGAAGGCGAACCTTTTGGCTAGATTGTTTGCAGGTAACTCTCACCTACCGGCGAGCACTCAACCTCTACCCAAACTCGAAAGAGTATCAGTTACTATGCCTAGTATATTCTTTCGAGCCAGGGCAGTTAGGAAGGTTCTTGCGGATCTCAACGTGAACAAGTCTTCTGGGCCGGATGGTATACCAGCACTGGTCCTGAAACAGTGCTCTTCGACGTTGGCCCGTCCATTAGCTAAGCTTTTCTGTTTGTCGTATCGTGCCGGTATTTTTCCTTCATGTTGGAAGCTTGCTAATGTTACGCCAATCCCTAAGAAGGGTGAGGCTAATAACCCTGAAAACTACCGCCCAATAGCTGTTTGTTCTGCTCTTTCAAAGGTGATGGAGAGCATGATTAATCACCACCTTGTGAGGTATTTGGAGTCCAACGGTTTGCTAAATGATCGTCAGTACGGTTTCCGTAAAGGACGCTCTACTGGTGACCTTTTGGCTTTACTCTCTGAAAGATGGAATGGTTCCATTCACCGCTTTGGTGAGGCCAAGGTTGTTGCTCTGGATATCTCAAAGGCGTTTGATAGGGCCTGGCATGAGGCTCTGGTATCGAAGTTAATTGCTTTTGGTGTCGGTAGTCACTTCTCTCGATTTATATCGAGCTTTCTCAAAGATCGCACTATTAGAGTTGTTATGGATGGCGTCTTTTCCGACGAGTTCAGTATAAATTCAGGGGTACCGCAGGGCTCCGTTCTTTCTCCTACTCTTTTTCTTATTTTTATCAATGACCTTCTGTCTATTACTTCGAATCCTATTTACTCTTTTGCGGATGACAGCAACATTTGTCATTCATATTCATTTGATCGGAGGCCGAGCCTTTTGGAGATTGGGGCAAGGAGGTCGAACAGGAATGACACACTCACAGGTGATCTGATAGCAATCTCTGAGTGGGGCCGCGCGAACAGGGTCGATTTCAATGCGCGCAAGACCCAATGTTGTTTTTTGACGCACCGGCGTGATGTTGGCGCTGGTCTTCTGTCATCTGTATTTATGGGTAATGTAAATATTGAGGAGGCGGATGCTCTTGATGTTCTGGGCATGAGAATTAGTTGTGATGCTCGTTGGAACGATCACATTTTTCGAGTGTCGAAGGAAGCATTCAAGTGCCTTGGTTTTTTGAAACGGTGCAGGAAATACTTAACTCCATCCGATCTTCTTACTATTTACAGGACCTTTATCCGACCCCGGATGGAGTACCACTCTCATGTGTGGGCCGGTGCTCCAAAGTCTATTTTGAAGCTTCTCGACCGCGTACAGGAGAGGGCGAAGGTGCTTATTAATGACAGTAGGGTATCCAACTCTATTGATTCGTTGGAGCATCGTCGCAATGTGGCGTGTGTTTCACTGTTCTATCGGTACTATAATGGGAGGTGTTCTCGAGAGATAAGGGGCTTGGTTCCCGATAACCACATATTTTTACGTGGTACCCGAGCTTCTCACAGAGCACATCCTTTTGTGGTTGATTGTTCAGTGATTGTTCACAATGCATTACAGGGAAAATTCATTTTTTGCCCGCACTGCTCGCTTGTGGAATGATCTTCCTGCGAGAGTTTTTCCCGTCAATTACGATATTGGTAGATTTAAATCGAATGTCCATAAACACTACTCCCTCTTTCCTCCTTCCTATAACCTATTTTCCTGAACCTGCACAATGCACTGCATGAATAGGGGCCATCCCCTGAGTGTTGGTTTTATGAAAAAAAAAAAAAAAGTATGGCTTCGGTTGATGTTTTTTATAGAATAAACTTTGCGGCCTACTAGATACAAAACTTAAGGATGTAGCTAGAAAGGAAGACCTGATACCATGGAAAGCAGAAATTATATAACTACATGATAAGAATATTAGTTTAAGAAAATAATTTGATTTGCTTTCATTGCGTCTTAAACTTATTGACCGTAGAAATATAACAGCTAATATTGTTTTTATTGGCTTAAGTAGTAATAACACAAAAAACACTGTGTTTATAAATATGTATATGCAAAAACAAATTTAAATTTGATATAAACATGGAACATGCGCGTCCGTTGCCGGTAACAAACATTTTTACTTTCTTTACAATACACACGTGAGCTATTAATTTTTATCTGTACAGCAAAAGCAAAAAATTGATAATATTTATGTACATAGAGACTATATCCAAAATAAAAACAATACGCGATATAATTTAAGGCAATTAATGGGTAGAAAAATACCCAAAAAAAAAATGATGATTTTTTTTTTAATTCTATCTTGACTCAACTAAACGAAAGCCCAAACGCTTCTTTAAGAAAGAATAAAGAAGACATAGAACGGTTGAAAAAATTTAATACAGCATGATATTCACATATTTTGGATGACGGCAAAAAGGTTAAAGACAACGAATTTAATTAATTTTAATTTCAAAATTTAGAATGACCTTCTATTTGCTTAATTACAGCTTTCAGCCTTTTTTTGATTCCACTTCTTAGTGGTTTGGAGAGTTATTTTTGCGCATTCCATTTTCAGAGCTGCTTTAAGGTCATTCTTGTTCGAAATCTGGTTTTGGTGGAAGTTTTGATCACAAATTCCCCATAAATTTGAGATTTTAAAACCTTTTGGTTAATTTTTAAACATATCCTATTTTTTCTGAAAGGTGCTGGTTGAAATAAGGTGGGAGCCACTGTAATTCTTAATGGCAGAACACATGGTGATGTACAGGATGAATTTAGTTTTTGTGGTGGCAGATGTAACTTCATAATAAATTATTGCATATTCTCACATGTTCTTTTTGTTGTGTAAATAATTAATATTTTTCGAACATAACGCTCCTTCATTGCAACATAGTCATAAGTCCTATGATCTAATTGCCGCAAAAACTTTTTGCTATAACTTCGGTTCAGCTTGGGATATAAAACTGATTTTTTTTTTCAACATGTGCAGAAGGTCTAAAAGTACAGTTTTGCTTAAGTAACTACAAATTTTTAATTTATTGAGTTATGACTGTGTTGCAATTAAAGAGCGATATAACATGGTGTCAGGTGTCAAAGAAAAATAAAAAAATCTATTTAACCCAGATATGCGCATTTCATGATCATGATAATTTTAAAATTTATATTTATTTTAATAATATTCTGTAATTCAATAACTAAATAATGCGATCACATAATCGCCCACAAGCTATTGATGATTACTGAGTATATCAACAAAAAAACCGTACTTTGATAAACGTGACATATCACGTAAACAAGAATGCACTGGTGTACTATATATAGGTCATTGGGCATATCTGGGTTAAAAAAAAATATAAAATATAAAAAAAAAATTTATATTAAATATTGAATGAAATTCGATGAATTCTGAGGCAAAGGAATAAAAAGCTGATTACACCACAAGTAATATCGGTTGCAAAACAATTGCACCTCTTAACCTCAAAGGAAGCAACATGTGTGCCACATGGAAATCGTGGAAAAATCAATTCAAGATATTTTTGAGAGCATCAAATCTTGAACAGCAATCTGAACAACGAAAAGTAGCGTTATTGTTACATCATTTAGGACCAGATTGCTTACAAATTTTTAATTCATTCAATGAGGACATAGATGATGTAAAATTTGATGAATTACTTACAAAATTGGACGCATATTTCATTCCCAAAGTCAATATAGCGATGGAACGTCATACTTTCTTTTCAAGGTATAAATGAATCTATTGAGGAATATGTAACGGTGTTGAAAAATCAAGGCGTATTGTGTGAATTTGGAAATTTGCGTGAGGACTTAGTTAAAGATATTTTCGTCTGTGGTTTACTTCCCAACTATTCCCAGATCAAAGAGAGATTGTTAAGCGAAAGTAAAATTACGCTTGAAAAAGCTTCGGAAATAGCGAAAAATATAAACTCCGCAAAAGAAAATACAAGTCAGTTGCAACAAGACACAAATTTTGTTGGCACTTTAAATAAGTCTAATATTTGCAAGAAACAAATAAATCAGCCTGTTTATGTTAATCAACGTCACTCAACTTATTCGTCAAAGCAGCCTTCATCAACTAGAAGAACCATTTCATCGAATATCCAACAGCAACAATGTAGCAGATGTGGTCAAATTCACAGGAAAGAATGTCCAGCTAAAAACATCAATTGTAATATTTGCAGTAAGAAAGGTCACTTTGCAAAAAATGTGTTTCGCGAAATTATCGCAGCATCAAAGCAAAAAATTTGTCAAACAGATACAAAGCCAGGTTGATGACAATAATGAAGATGTTGAAGAATTTTTTATTGGTACTCTAATAAACTCCAATTGCAGTGTCGTAGCAAATAACGAGTGGAATGTTCAGGTATTTATAAACAACATAACAATTACTCTTCAAATTGATACCGGAGCTCAAGTAAACATACTATCGAAAGAAACGTCAAATATGTTGAATTTAAGCCATATTTTAAGACCTACTAATACAAATATTTTAACCTTTAGGGGTGAAAAGTTACCTTTAATAGGCAATATTGATTTGGAATTTTCTTTTAATAACAATACATATTTGAGTAAATTTTTTGTATTAAATTTAAAATGTAAAAATATAATTGGATTAGAATTGGCTAAACAGATGAACCTAATTAAGACTGTAAATTCATTAATATCTGATAACATTATCAATAATTATGCGCATGTATTTAATGGTTTAGGTCACATGAAAACAAAATGTAGTTTCAAACTCAAACCTAATATAGCACCTGTAGTAGATGCTCCAAAGAAGATCCCCTTTAGCCTTCATGACAAGTTAAAAATTGAGTTAGATAGAATGGTGAAACTTAAAGTAATACAGCCAGAAAGGGAACCTACAGAATGGGTCAATTCCATTGTACTAGTTACCAAGCCTAATGGTCAGTTGAGAATTTGTTTAGATCCCAGTAACTTAAATAAAGTTATACTTCGTCCGCACTATCCTCTTCCAAATATAGATGACTGCAGGGCAAAACTTAGTAGATCAAAATATTTCAGCACTTTAGATGCCAATAATGGTTTTTGGATGATTCCATTAGATGAAGCTTCATCCAAATTATGTACATTCAATACGCCGTTTGGCAGGTATCGATTTTTAAGAGATATTTCATTCTGAAATAGTTAAATATTTTGGCGACATTGAAGGGTTAGTGATATATATTGATGATTTTTTGATTTATGCAAAAACGATAGAACATAATAAAACATTACGGGGAGTTTTGCAACGTGCAGAAGAAATTGGTCTTAAATTTAACAAAGATAAATGTAAATTCCTACTAAATGAAATTAAGTTCCTTGGACACATTTTTAATGGATCTGGTATTAAGCCAGATGAAAACAAAATAAAGGCAATTTTTCTGAGCTGCAACGCTTTCTTGGAATGATTAACTATTTAGAAAATTTTGTTCCGAATTTATCATCAAAAAATAAACATTTAAGAGAATTACTAAAGAAAGATATTCAATGGCATTGGGATAAATCCTAAGAGGATGAGTTTACAAATTTGAAAGCTGAAATTACAAAGAGTACCGTCTTAACTTATTTTGACCCAAACAAACAATTGATACTGACTTTGATGCCTCCAAATTTGCCATCGGAGCTGCCATTTTGCACAATAATCAACCAATATCCTATGCTTCCGCTTCCCTCACAACTGCACAAGAGAATTATGTCCAAATAGAAAAACAGTTATTTGCTATTCTTTTTGGTTGCTCTAGATTTCACCAGTATACGTATGATCACAAACCATTGGTTTCTTTGTTTAACAAACTTTTATACAAAATTCCTGCTAGACTTCAACGGTTTATGCTTCGTCTTCAGTCATATGATCTGACTGCTACCAACAAACCCGGAAAATATTTATATATAGATGATACTCTGTCAAGATGTCCATTAAAAGCAAACACTTTAGCTGATATTCATAATGACATCACACTTCGTTGTAATTTTCTTAAGTCGCATCTTGAAGTTCCATTTTCCATTAATGATATAAATCATAGTAATAATGATACAGTCTTTGTAAAAATTAAAAAGTATATACTAAATGGCTGGCCTATACATAAAAAACTTGTTGATAAAGATGTCATGCCCTATTACAAAATAAAAGATGAAATTCATGTCATTGACGATATTCTTCTTAAAAATAACCAAGTTTTAGTGCCAAAAACTCTTCAAAGTCTGATATTGGACAGAATTCATGAAAGCCACATGGGAATACAGAGATGTCAAAATCTAGCTCCAGCGAGTAATGAGAAATATAGTGGATACACTATTCCCCACTCACGAACCGGCGACAGAACATGCCCAATACGGAATTTTTACCATTTTTCACAGAGGAGCTGAAAGCAGCAGCGGTCGGATTAAAAACCGGTAAGGCACCAGGGCCCGACGGCATCCCGCCTGAGGTAATACGGGAGATTGCCAGTCAAAGACCGGAACTCCTACTGAGAATGTACAACGCGTGCCTAAGGGAGTATATTTTCCCCGAAATATGGAAGGAACAACGGCTGGTCTTAATAATCAAGGAAAAAGGCGACCCGGAGGACCCATCAGCGTATAGGCCACTGTGCATGCTGGATACGACGGAAAAACTGCTCGATAGACTTTTGAAGCCACGGCTTACTGCGGCTATTGAGAATAGTGGCGGACTGTCTGCCAGACAATATGGATTTCGACCCGGTCGGTCTACCATTGACGCCTTGAGAGAGGTAACAGAAGCGGCGTGGGAGTAGCTCTACGAGACCAGTGCTACTGCTAGCGACTTTGGACATTAGAAACGCGTTTAACAGTCTAAGATGGAGCGATGTATTAAATGCTTTGGAATACAATTTCTCGGTACCAAACTACATTCTGGCCATGATAAGTAGTTAGACAGTAGTAGACAGCTGTTGTATAACACAAGCTCGGGACCAAGGGTGAAACATATATCATCAGGAGCGGCACAGGGATCTATCCTTGGCCCCGACCTATGGAACGTTAACTACGATGGAATTCTAAGAGAGGATATGCCAGATGGAACTTTTTTGGTTGGATACGCAGATGATATTGCAGCCGTTATCACGGCCAGGAATACGGAAGAGGCGCAGCGAAAACTGAGACGTATCATGCTAAGGACGGAAAGATGGTTGGATTCCCACGGCCTAGACCTGGCCAAGCATAAAACAGAGTTACTGCTGATCACTAGTCGCCGCGTCCCCTTACAGGAGGATATAAGTATTGGAAGCGAGGTAATTAGGACCAAGAGCTCGGTAAGATACCTGGGAATAAGGCTGGACCCCAGGCTGAAATTTTCATACCAGATTCAGTACTCGGCTGACAAAGCCGGAAGATCGTCGGGCAGCTCAGCAGATTAATGGCGAATATTGGAGGCCCGCTACTGGCGAGACGGACACTTCTGATGGATGTTGGAAGCAGCATTATGCTCTATGGGAGCGAAATTTGGGCAGAAACGCTAGAGGTTGAAAAACGGGCGAAATTACTTCTAGCGGTACAGAGAATGGCTGCACTACGTACCGCGTCGGCATATCGTACGGTGTCCGCCCCAGCCATACTTGTGATAGCAGGTACAATCCCTGTCGATCTACTGGCAGCAGAGCGGATGAAGATTTATAAGGCGAAATCGGCTGGAAACCACATAACCGGTCACTTCAGGGAAAACACCATTTCAGAATGGCAACGACGATGGAACGACGAGGATAGAGGAAGGAGGACGGCGAGACTCATTCCGAAAATAAAGCCATGGATCTGTCGGAACTTTGGAGAAGTAAATTTTTATGTTACACAGATGCTATCGGGCCACGGATATTTTAGGAAATATCTCAACAGAATGGGCAAGACCACCTCCCCTTACTGCCTTTACGAAGAAGGGGAGGTACTAGATGATGCGGAACACACTATCTTCGAATGTGCACGCTGGCAGAGCTATCGCTGACTTCGATGATCGGAACGATAACGGCCGCTAACATTGTCGGGGTTATGATTGCAAGCAGAGAGAATTGGGCCTCAGTGACGAATTATGTGGAGCGCATTCTGAGACTAAAGAAGAGAGATCTGGAGGCTGCGGAGCATGCGGGCACGCCGGCATAGATGACACTAGCTCACGTGTCAAACGAGGTCCCAGTCGGGAGCTTGGACGGAAGGAATAATGGAGACAATTAGAAGTCTCCCCAACCTTCATTACGCAGTCCGAACGCGGATGTGAGCATGAAGGCGGCCAAAGGGCCAAAAAGGACTCCACTCTGAAGTAATACCACCGTAGTTCCGGAGTGGACACAACAGTCCACGGTACGAGGGGGAGATTTAGTGGGAGAGGGCCCCACACACGGAGGACGTGACGACTTCCTCTATGGTGCGGTTAGGTACATTTGCCCCTCCTCCGCGTAAAAAAAAAGCCTAGCTCGACAATCTGTATACTGGCCAAACATGTATAATGATATATTTAATAAAGTATCAGATTGTGAAACTTGTATGAAATACAAAAACTCAAAATCTAAACAATACATTTTGACTCATGATGTTTATAATATACCATAGTTTAAAGTCGGATGTGATCTCTTTGAGTTTAATAAAAAGTACTATATACTAGTAGTTGACTATTTTTCAAAATTTATTGAAATAAAGTTGTTAAACTCTGGATATTCGAGTCGGCAGGTGATTGTAACTGAAATCCATTTTTGCTAGATATGGCATCCCGAACATTTTCATATCTGATAATGGTCCACCTTTTAATTCAAATGAATTTAAAGAATTTCTTATTGATTGGGGTATAAACCACAAAACATGGAGTCCATATATAGCAAGATCAAATGGTCTTGCAGAACGCTCTATTCAGACGGTGAAGAAACTTTTATATAAATGTCTTGAATGTGGTACTGATCCATATAACGCGTTATTAAATTACCGCACTACACCTGAAGGAAATTTGTCAAGTCCATCTGAACTACTAATGTCTAGAAAGTTGAATACAAGACTTTCACTAAACTTAAAATCAAAACTTGTTGATATCAAAAAGAAGTTAATAGTAAAACTCAAAAGTCATGAAATCATTATAACTCCAATACACAAGAATACAGATCTGGTAACACAGGTGATAAGGTAATGTTTAAAAGAAATCCTAGTTCTTTTTGGTTTCCAGGAGAAATAGTGAATAAAAATACGGAGCCCAGATCATTTGTCATTAAAGACAAGGAAAGTTCTTTGTTTAGAAGAAATGAACAACACATATTAAAAAATTCTAAAAACTTATCAAACTCTGATGATGTAAATGAAAACATAGTTAAAGATACTGAGGACTCTGATAGTGGAAATACTAGTAATACAGTGAAAACATCTGACCCGAATTCACCAGTTAAAATTGAAACTGATCTGATAGTGTTTATGGAACTCGTTATGGTAGAAAGATTTACACACATTAATTCCTAAATCATCAAAAACATGTATCTGTATCTTAACAAATAATTTTATTATTAATTTACATCTATGTATGTATAATCCTTATCTTTTAAATAATTTAAATAGTTAAATATTTATAAGCAAATTGGATTGAAATTGTTATAAATATAATTGAAAAGGAAGATGTTGTGTAAATAAATAATATTGTTCGAACATATAACACTTTTGAAATATTTTGACAAATTCTAAGTCTAAAAATTCATATCTCTAAGTCTAATAATCAGATATCTACTCCACTTTTGATCCCACAAAGTCTTCGCTGTAATCATAATAATACTGAAACATTATAACAATAACAAATTAAAAAGAAATTATTCAAGTTAATAACCTAAATAAAAATAAATGCCAGTCATCGACTAACGTCTGCATTGACCGGTTGACTTTCTTTCATCTTGTTGCGATTCAGTTCTGCGTTATTGTTTATTTCTTTTTTTTTTTTTTCTTCTAATATACAGTGATTAATATTAATTTTTCGCCAGTGATTTTAAATTATTTATTGGTTATCATGCAGTTGATATGTCCGGACCGCCCAATTTGGGAGACAACCGCTTTTCTTTATTAGTGGATTCCCCCCGAGCAAAAAAGAAACGTACACACCAAATATTTTCGAAACTTTCCCCGAATTGCCAAACACCCAAAAACCTGAGCCGAAATACGTTGTAATATCGGCAACATCTGGTAATAAAACTTTACAGCAATTTTCTTGTTCTCGGTTTATCGATCGTTAAAATTAATTTGCTCGGATATTCTGACTGTATCAGAACTAAGGGATGGCAATCTGCTGCTTCTAATAGGCAACAAAACTAATGCTGATAAATTGATTAAATACAAAATTCTACCCGGCATCTGTAATATATCCTGCAAATATCACGACAATCTGAATTCCTCAAAAGGTATTGTTTATGCGCCCTATTTAAATGACGTTCCAGAATCAGAGATTGTATCAGAACTAAGTTCCCAAGGTATTACTGATGTCTACAAATACCAAAAGAAAAACGAACAAGGTGTCATTAAACCAAGTGGTGTTCTGCTACTAACTTTTGACCGCTATTCAACACCAGAAAAACTCGATATCTCCTGGCATAGAGTCAAAGTTAGCCAATATTTTCCAAATCCTATGCGCTGCAAAACATGTCAATTACTCGGGCACACGAAAAAATGGTGCAAAAACAACATTGTATGAAAACTGCGGTCTACCCCCTCATACCCCTGATAATTGTACTCGGACTTTTTGCATAAACTGTTCCGACGAACACCCGTCTAAAAACAAAAGAAAAATGTACTTTGAAAGTCGCTAAGGAAAAATATCAGTCGCTAAAATTAAGTGAACCACAAATTGAAACATATTCTGATGTCCTAAACAACAAAATCAACAAAAAGTCTAACGAAAAAAATATTTTCCCTAGCAACAGCTCCGCAATAGTCACTATTGAAGAAAACATTTCAACTAAACAAACAATTTCCCAAAAATATAACGTTACTGAAACAACAAAAAATACAATTAATAATTCATCTACTTTTGCCAAACAACAATCAAACCTACTAAACACAACAACAAACAAATAAAAATAACAATTTAAAAACATTACCTACAATAACAACTCGGTCTATGACCAAATCTTTAGCTAGCACATCAACAGCAACTACTTTAAAAAATAAAGAAACACAAAATAAACCAAAAACATCGCTTTGCTAAGACAACAACAGCAATCAACAATTCCTTTATTGAACAAAGAGAACTAAAAGAAACAATGTCTGTAGACGACGAATAATTAGTCCTCTACTACTATAATGATTTTTAAAATTCTTCAATGGAATATTAATGGTCTAATTAATAATTATCACGAACTACAACTAATAATCAAAGACCATCATCCGGACATTATATCTATCCAAGAAACACACCACCATTCAGACAGAAACAATCCACCATTATCAATAATATAATATACCCTAAACAATACAATGGTTTTTTTCACAATTTAGCCAGTAACAATTCTGCTAAACAAGGTATTGCAATTCTAATAAAAAAATCAATACCCCACAAATTACTATACACAGATCCATATATAGCTTCCATTGCAATCGAAATAGATATTGGTTTAAAATTTAATTTTGTCAACACCTACATTCCACCAACCCATCTCTGCAAATAATTTGAAAAATACCTTAAACAAAATTAATTCCCCCTTCTTATTACTGGTGATTTGAACGCTTGGAGTACACTCTGGGGTTCAAGAGTCACCAACTCACGCGGTAAGATTTTGGAAAATTTAATTTTAAGTAAAGATCTCATAATTCTTAACAATAGCAAACCCACGCATCTATCCACTCATCACACATGTCGACATTTCTTTATGTTCACCACAGATTACCACCTTCTGTTTTTTTTTTCATTTCATTCATTTATTAAAAATTTCAGGAATGTTTACATTATTAATTACAAAGTAAATAATTGAGGCAAATAAATTATATCAGCTGCTCAACATGTTATGGATTTTCCCCGAAAGTTGAATTTTCCTCCTTATTGGTTAACTAAGCAATCTTCAAAGAGTGTCTAAGGCATATTGGCTAGATAGAGATAGTTGTTGGTTTGTTTTATTGTTGTATGGCATTTTATGTATAATTTTCCAATGTTTCCCCGCGAAGCTATTCAGCTTGTCTGCAGGATATTTGTGCAAAAATTTACATATTTTCTGTTTTTTGTTTTAATTAAGTTCTTCTTTTAGTTTCTATATTTGGCTTTAGTTACTCATTGTAAACTTATGAGATAGTTTTTTATTTGTTTCTTTTTTTCGTATTTGTTTCTATTGTTTATTATATAAATTGGTATTTTATTGAGAATTGTTGGTAATGTTACTGGAAGAGTGTTTCTTCCATATTCATTTAGAAAGCGATTAACTTTAAATCTTCCTTGTGATTTTCTTCTTGTGTTATATGTATGATCGATTTGTTTCAAAAAATTTGGGTTATCGGCAAATTCATTTATTATTGTAATATTATAAATGTTTTTTACGCTTAAAACGTTTGTAGCTTCCCTGCCGGCAACTCAACTAACTTTTAATGCATTATAAGTTAACTTTTTTTCAGCTAGTTGTGGTTGAGTCTTAGATTACTTTGAATGGGACCAACTGACTATTTTAACATGGTGGTGTCATTGGCAGTAGTCAATTGTCCGACTCTGCATAACTTTTCAACTAACTTAAAATCGGTTATATAATAGTCAGTTTAAAGTTAGCTAATTTTTAACTAACTTAAAATCAGCTATATAATAGTTAGTTTAAAGTTAGCTAATTTTTAACTAACTTAAAGTTGGTTATTCAAAGATAGCTTAAAGTTGGCCAATTTTTAAGTAACTTAAAGTCAGTTGTTAAAATAAAAAAATTTATATAAACTTCGAAAAAAACACAACTATTGAAAAAATTTTATTTTTTTAAGTGTTTTATTTATTTTATATAATAAAAAGAAACAAAATATACACTCGTATAGTTATAAAAAACAAAACAATTAATAACTTCATTTACTTATAATTAAATTCAAATATATTCTAAATTAATTTTTTCTTTTATTTTTAATACATTCTGCGTGAATGTGGAGTTTTTTGAATATTTTCCACGCATTTCTGATGCCTTTTTCTGCATCATCAGACCCAATCGATCGACAAGCATCTATTTAAAATATATGTAATTAGAAAAATACATTTCATTTTAATGTATTGCTTACCTGATAAGGCTTGAAAGAAAGCTTGGAAATCTTTTAGCCGCTTTTTTCCATGCACTCCCTCAACATTAACTTCCATGCATACAGTGGTCGAAATAATATCCGTGAGTGTCTTTTGTAAGCGCCCTTTTAATAAAGTCTTTATCACATTTACCTGATCAAAAAATTTTGTTATTTGAAAATACTAACACATATAAACGTATTATTAATATTGTTTAAACTTACGTAAAGTTCTTGATCGTCCACAGATATCATTTGATTAACTTCATTCAACTGATCAATAGTTTTTATTGGAAAAGCGCAGTGAGTTCTTGACAAAGAACCTTTTCTGCCAGCGCCTTCTGCTCTGCTAGACTTGTCATTATCACTTCATTTTGTTTAACTGTAATGTCTGAAATTAAAGTGTAAGAAAGAAATAATCATGAACAAATAAGAAACTATTAGTTACTTCGGAGGTTTTGGATGTTATCTGAAAAGTAATATGTTTAATAAAATTTAAATGTGTTTAATATGAATTTACTTACTGTTCATTTCTTTAAACTTTTCTTGAAGAAGTTCTTTAATATTTGAACATCCTTGGCAACAATCGTTTTCCTTGTTATCTATAAATACATTATTTAATAATTATAATATGTACAATTAAATTAATACTTACATTCAATTACAATTATCTGGACTATTATTTTTTAATTTATCCAATAGTTTTATTCGACCTTTTCGATTATAATTAAATAAAAAGATTTTTCGAGCTTAAGGTCAATAATTTCATATATTATTTATTTATTTCCAATATTTCGATATCCTACGGATATCATTATCAAGGAATGAGTAACAATTGTCTTTGTCCAAGACGTCTAAACATCTTCACATTAAATATTGCACGCAATATATTGAAAATAAATAAATAATATATGAAATTATTGACCTCAAGCTCGAAAAATCTTTTTATTTAATTTATTTAAAAATTTATTTTTTAAAAAGTCTTTTTAAATTTCTTCTACTCGAACCACTCATTTTAAACAATACAAATTATATAATTTTTAGAACTGCAATAGCACTTAAAAGCACGCACAGAACTGATTTTAATTTCACAATGTAAAAGAAGTCAAACTGAAAAAAGAGAATAAAAAAATAACGGTTTCATTTTGAATAAATTCTGCATAACATTTCAATTAACTAATCTCAAATAGTTCAGAAAAAGGTGCAATCGAAAAAACAATATTATCAGAAATAGCATGAACATTTTAAATTGTGGGGAAATTCTGCATAACATTGTAGTTAGCTTATAATTAGTCTAAAAACAAACTCTTAGAAAGTCTGATCTGGTAAAAGAGAGAACAGAGAGAAAACAAATCTCACAAACAAGAAGCTCTCAATAATAAATAAACGTTTCGTATTTGGGTGAGTTCTGCATTACATTATAGTCAGCTTATAGTTAGTCTAAAAAAGTTATCTAAAAGTGTGTTATTTTCGTAGTCGAATTCCAAATTCTAAGGAAGTGCTGCATTGAATTGTAGTTAGCTTATAGTCAGTCTGCAAAAGTTAACTTATAGTGGATTACTTTCGTAGTCGACTACAAAATTGCTGACAGGGAGGCTTGACGTAGTACGCTGTATGGTACACAGTTGCTCAAGTGAAATAATATATATGAGATTTTTCTAAGCTTTTTTTGTAGACTTTCAATATGTATTTTCCATTTAAAGCTACTATCAACGTAGAGTCCTAGATACTTGTATGAGTTGACCTTTTCTATTTTGGTTGAACAAGAGTCGTTTTGGTATGTGTTGTTAGATGTTTTATGAATACAATCTGTGTTGTGAAATGTTAGGTTTATGTCTGAGCTTACAAGATGAGGTGGTTTGATGTGCATTACTTTTGTTTTATTTGCATTGATGATAAGACCATTATCGTGCGACCATTTTGTTGCAATATCTAATTGTCTCTGCATAATTTCAATTGCGTTTGATATATTTTTGTTAGCAACAATTATAGCTGTGTCATCTGCATATGCGTAGGTCGTATCATTTAAATGTCTTAGCATATCATTTGCGTATATAATGTAGAGTATTGGGCCGAGCTTTGAACCTTGTGGTACACCACAATCATATGTTATTTCATTACTAATTATGTTTTTTATTTTAACACAGTACGATCTGCAATCTAGATAATTTTTAAACCATCTTAAAATATTACCTCTTATTCCGTTCCTTTCTAGAATTTCAATCATTTTAGTGTGCGATAATGTGTCAAACGCTTTGCTGAAATCGATGAAAAGCACTAGAACATGCATACTATTACTTAAGCATTGATTGATGTGTGTTGAATAATTGCCTAATAGCTTATTAATATTTTTACCTTTTTGAAATCCAAACTGGTTTTTATTTATAATTTTGAACTTTTGTAGAAAATCTGTAAGTCTTTTAACTACGACTTCTTCCAAAACCTTTTCTACTACAGATAAAATAGCTATAGGTCTATAGTTGTTAAATTCCATTTTGTCTCCGTTTTTATATATTGGCCTTACTAACGATATTTTTAGCAAATTTGGCACAATAGCCTGTTCTAAGCTTGAGTTGATCAGTTTGGTGATGATAGGTGTTAAGAAACTAGCATTATTCTTGAGGTCTTTTGGTCGTATATCATCAATTCCAGCGCCTTTTCCAATATTTAATGTTTTTAAAATGCTGTAAATTTCTTCTTCACTGGCGTAGTTAACGAAAATAGTGTTTAGTACGGTATTATGGGTATTATTTATTGTTTCTATATCACAATTGTGTATTAATTTTTTAACGCTTGAATGAAAACTTAAAGCAAAGTTATTTGAAGTAACACTAAGATTTTCATTTTTGAAAGTATTTATTATAAAATTGTCAATATCATTTGTTTTTTTACCAATTAATTCATTTAATAATTGCCATGTTGCGCGAATATCATTTCTTTTTTCAATAAATTTGTTTTTATAATAGTTATTTTTCTCAAAAGTAATTTTTTTATTAACGAAATTTCTAAAATTTTTGTATTCTTTTTCATATATTTTATTTTTAGGATTATTTCGCCATTTTTTAAAAAGTTTATCCCTAGCATCACAATATTTTACAATCTCATTACTAATCCAAGGATTTGTTGATCTTTTTTTATTTGATATTTGTTTTTTTGTTGAACTTTGGTATATTTTATTAAACATTTCGTGCATTTTATTATATAACTGATTTGGGTCTGTTATTTGTTGCATTACTATATTCCAATTGGTTTCTTGTATTTTTTTGTTAATTTTAAAATTGTTAAAATGAGGCCCCTGACTGAAAGATGTTGGTTGACTCTGTTTTTTTACATTTTCTTCATATACACAACAAAAAAGTGAGTAGTGATCAGAGATGCTTGTTGTTATTATTACAGCTTTTGCTTTTGTTGTTGCTTTGTTATTTCTTAAAAATATATGATCAATACACGTGCTTGTGTTTCTTTTAATATCTACACGTGTACTCTCATTAATCATACATTGCAGCCCGTTATTCATTATCATGTTTAGATATGTTGTTGTTGTGTTGTTTTCTCTTAATATATCTATATTTATATCTCCCACTATTATGATCTCTTGTTTTTTATTTATGTTGTTTATGATTACATCAAGTTCGTTGATGAATATAGGGACGCTTTCGTGAGGGGGACGATACACTGTGAGTAAAGAAAGTGTTCTGTTGTTGATATTTACATCAAGTTGTATTATTTCAAATGAGTTTGGTGTTAGAGAAATTTTATTAACTGTTATATCTTCTGCAATATAAATAGCAATGCCTCCACCTCTGTTTTCTCTGTTGTAAAATACAGAATTAAAACCTTTTATTTTATAAAAAATGTTTTCATTATCAGTTATATTAGTTTCAACTAAGATAATAAATTTAATTTTATTTATTACACTATTTATTGTTGCCAGAAAAGGGGTGAAATTTAGTCTTAGTGATCGAATGTTCATGCATATTAATGATGTGGGATAACTTAATAGGATATTATCAATTTCATTAAAGTTGTTTAAAGTTTGTTTTTGATTATTCATCATTTCTTATTTTTTTATTATTTTTTATTATATTATAAAAATATATATATATATATATATATATATATATATATTTGTTAACCATGTTATCTTGATCAGTTTTATTGATTATTTTTGCATCGACGCGATGTCTTTCAATTTCACTCATAAACTCGGTCTTTTTGCGCAGTGTAGAGAATTCTATGATGATTTTGTTTTGTTTTTTGATACGGTATGCATTTGTAATATCTTCCTCATTTATCTCAACATTTATTGTTGTACCAATAGTTTTAATCACTTCATACTCAGAGATTTCGTTGTTTTGTATGTTTTTTATTTCGATATTTTTGCTGATCATTTGCTGTTCTAGTTTGTTTATGCGTGATTCGTTGTTATTGATTCTAGTGTCTCTGTTTTTGTCCTTCTCACCAATCTCTTTCACTTGATTAACTAGAGTCGCAAGAGTATTTGATATTGTTGAGAGGGCGATTTGAATTTCATCTTTCATTTGTATGTTGGATGTGTTTACATTTACTGCAAGTTGTTCAACAGTTTTCTTAATCTCCTTCATATCTGCCTTCAGGTCTGCTACATTAGATTGAACAGAGCATAGCCTAGAATCGAAAGAGTTCAATCTAGAGTCAAACGAGGTTAATGACATTGTCGCTTTGAATTTTTTCGATTGGTCATTCTCTGCTATCTCTCCATCATCATCGGTTCGAGCTTGTTTCCTGTTGTTGTTGTCCTCAAAAACAACGGTTTGGTACTATGAATTTGGATTTCGTCGTGGCTTACAAATTTGACATTTCCATGTAGTTTTTTTCTCACCATACATCGATGAGTACGTGTTTTCGGATATAGGGCAGCAGGGGGAAAAATGATAATTGTTATTGCAATTGAAGCATTTAACATAGTTTGGAGTTGTTATCTCCTTACTGCATTGTTTACAGAAAACAGTCTGACTTTTTGTACTCTCTTTTGAATTTGTTTGTGTCTATTTTAAATTGTGTTTGGTTGTTTTTAGTATTCACAAGAAAAATTAGTTTTTTGTTTATTTAAAAGAAGAATAAATCACTTTATTTATGAAATTTTTTTAATTGTTTTTCACAATAATGTTGGGGTACTTGTAGGGATTGTATAAATATAAATTTTTAATTTAGATTTGCACTATTTTGACTGTTTTTAACCGTTTATATAGGAGCGCGTAAAAAGCTGTTGTGTTCACAATGAGAACTGAACTGCCTCTTGATGATACTCTTGATGATTTACACGGAAGTGATCACTTTCCTATCATTATTAAAATAGCAAAAAACTTTAACATTCCTTCTTATGCTAGAAAGCTAAAATATAAAATTGAATCTGCGAACTGGTTTTTTTTATCAAAGTTATTGTAAAGAAAACGTACCGCAAATCAATAACTTTACAAATGTTAATCATCAAGCAGTTTTAATCACTAAAGTTTTCAAAGCAGCAGCTAATGTCAGCATCCCCTAAACTAATAACGAAGGTCCAACACGTCGTGTTGGGTGGTGGAATCGGGAGTTAGCATTATTAAGAAATCTGAAACAAAATCAATTCCATATTTTTAAAAGGAACAGAAATAATAATAACCTAATACTCTATAAAAAGTATAATGCTATGTTTAAAAGGGCCGTAAAAAGCAGTAAAGCTGTCTGCATGCAAAAATTTACATCCAAAATCAAACCTTCCTCTTCGCCTAAACGTATTTGGAATGACATAAAACTTCTTACCGGTGGCTTAAGTACATAGTCTATCACATACCTTAAATCGGGATCAAATATGCTTTCTTCTCCAGCTGATATCGCCAATTGATTTGCTAAACATTGGTCTAACTCTCAGAAGACTCCAATTTTTTACCAAGTTTTCATAAGCATAAATCAGATATTTGTAATCTTATTTACAATCCAAACTTTTCCAACGCAAATGCTAACAAAATCGAACTTCCTATTAATTTGATTGAACTTGAAGAAGAATTACATCTAGCCAAAGGCAAATCTCCGGGTGATGATCGCATATCGTATCCGATGTTAAAAAACCTACCTAAATGCTCAAAAATTCAGCTTCTCACTATATACCACAACAAAATTAACCAAGATTCGATAAGACAGTTTTTAACAATCAGGATAACTCAATGTATATATTTTTGGATTTCACTTTGGAAAAGTTTGTCGACATTGTTTATAAGACGAAGAATATACTTTAAAAAATAAAAATATAACTGATGAATACCATTCCAATTATTTAGTACGTCTTCGGCTGTGTCTATAAGATCAATATTGTCCGCGAATCCAAAATAAATTTTTAGCGGCTCGAAAAGTTCAAGTAAACGGTTAACAACTGATTTCAGTGAAAGCCACCTGGTCTGAGAAGGATGAAGAAGTTTTTTCGGTTTGAATTACAATAAAGATTGAATTTGTTGAAATTGATTATTTCTTTTAGGGCTGTTTGAAATGTAATTGTATATTTTATGAGTCAAAGTTTCCACTGATGATGACAGCTTTAAACAGGCATATGATGAGCACAGTGCTAAAGAATTGCACACGCATTTTAAAATAAACAAATTAGGTATTTCTTTTTTAAAATAGTTTGCACGGAATTGTATTTTTCTGTCATATTGGGAGTCCCATCTGCGGCAAAGCCTATCATGTGTTGTTGATAGTCAATCTTGTTATCCAAAAAGTATTTTTTTATTGCTGTAAATAAAGAGACTACATCACTTCCTTCGACTTCAATCAAACCAAAGAAGAAATCATATATTGTAAAATCTAGACAAACTCTTGATACCAAACACATCAGTTTTTTGTTACTGATATCAGTAGATTCATCTATACATAATAAAAATGCATTGGTATTCATGATTCCACATATTGTTTGGAGCTGGGTTTTACAAACAGCTGTAGATTTTGTTCTTCCAATTGATATGTTTTTTGCATAATCGGAATCTTTAAAAGAGTTTTTTTTTTACCAGCTTTTACAAATGATCCATGGTAGCAAATGCAACGTTATGTTCAACTAGAAATAAAGATAGTTTTATTTCTATTCCTTTTGAAGAATCCGTTTTGAAAAATGATGAAATTGTAGGCTGGTTTTCCAAAATAAAATTTGCTGCCTCCGAATGCTTTTGAGTTTCTATATGTCGACTTATATCTGACCATCCAGATGATATGGATTTACAATCCTTCTAATAAGGTTCGAATCTTTTTTAACCGCCCATGAATTTACTTTTGGGTCTTCGAGCCACGCATCTTTTATTTTGCGCTTCTTTTTTTCTTCTTCAATTTCGACTGCTGGTCAGAGACCTGCTCCGATCAGCTTAAGTCGGCTTAAATTCAGCCGCCGATTTTTGTATTTAAGAATATATGAAAATATGTTTTTAATATTGTATACAATAAATTTTAAATATATATAAAATATGATATTTATATATATTTCGTTTTACTTGACTTAAATACATTATTGAATTTTTTTCTTAATAATAGTAAAAATATTTAATTTCTTGATATGGTAATTTTGAACATCTTTTCTTATTTTTTGGAGAATGTGGTAACACTTTTAACTTAACGTTAAATTGTTTTAAAAGACATAAAAAATTAAAATGGAGAACCAAAATATTACAAATTTCTTTCAAAATTTAAATGAGTTAAATTCATCTGATTCCGATGACGACCTTGCTGGTTTTAATGGTATTTACAATGATATAAACGAATACGAAAAATTACTAGCCACCAAAACAAAAATTAAAAAGCCCAAATACTTTTAAACAAAAAATCTTCAGCAGGGTCAATAGTTTGGCACCATTTTTGTCAAATGGTTATTGGAAATAATCCTGTGCTAAAAAGTATCATATGTGTAAAGTTTGCTTTGATGAGCCCCCCATGCTTTTGAAGGGGTACGTACATATGTATATTATTTCTATCCAGGAATTAAATTTAAAGAAAATTGAGAGGAGATTTTTCCAAAATAATAATGAAACTCCTATTTCAATTAACTTTTTGCCAAATTTTTGGGAAGTTTTATTTGGAATATTCATTTCAAACATCTAAAAATGCAGATTCCGAAAAATTTTTTAACGCGCGTCTGCTTGTGCAAATGTGCTGCAGAGAGAGAGGCCCTTTAATACAGTGGAGCAACCAAGATTTATGGGATATATGAAAGCCACTTTTCGGATCACAGCCGAAATAAACGCGCCGCCGAAACTTTACCATATTTCGGCTGACAGCCGACTTAAAGCCGCCGCCGACAAATTTGCTCGGCGCAGGTCTCTGCTGCTGGTTCTGTAAATAGACGCCTTTTGCACGTTGAAATTTGTTTCGAAACAAATGTGAGAAACTTTTTTGCATTTTCTTTTAAAATTTCTTTCGCTTTTGGACGTAAAAATTTGTTTCAGAAATTTTGTTTTCTTTTATCGCGTCGTTCTGCTGTTTTTGTCAGTTGCAACTTTGTTTGGCATTGTGATTTAGGTTCAAACATAAGACATGGACATTATATGAATATTATATTTGTTATTACATTATAATATATTATATATTTATGTGTTATTATCTTTTAATATATAAACCTTATTTAAATTATATTCTTTTTAATATTTTTTATTTTTATTTTTTCAACCTTCATTAATTAATTGTTTGGCGCTATAAACACAAAATCAACAAAGACTAATGATATTTTAAATAAGGGAGCTTTATATTAACACCGTTGACTAACTACGAGTCATCTTTTACCCACTTTTTCTCCTAAAAAACATAATTTTTGCCTTTTGATGATATCTACGATCTAAAAATAGTTTTTAGTAATATAATGTAAAAAATCAAATTGTCGTTATTGGCCAGTTTTCTGAAAGTTGCCGCGGCAGTCAAGATGTTAACTTCTCTATGCGGAACAAAAAATAAAAGAAAATGTGAAATCAAATACAACTCTGTGTATATACGAATAAGAACAAAGCAAATTTCTGAGTACATGAAATTCTGAAATCACCCCCGCTCGTTTTTCCCCTCTCTCCTACAAACTCAAGAGTGTTGAAATTTGTTTCGAAACAAATTTCAACGTGCAAAAGGCGTCATACGTATATTAATTAACAGTAAGTGAACAAAAACTTACCACTTCTAATAACAAACTTATCCATTTTTCAATTATATGTAAGTGTATTTTTTTTCTTGTAGATAAACTCGTTCCTAACTTTTCCTGTGTGTTGTTTTAACTGACAAAATTTTACAGGTTACTATGTTATGGGAGCAAAAAAACTGTATGCAGTATACTTTTCTCTTTCCTTTTCACAAAAAAAAAATGGCATACATACATGTTCTACATTGCAAAAGGGGAGTTACAAAATTTAAATTTTGGGAAAAAAAGGTTACCATATGTTTTGCTCCTAAAAAAATTGTCATTTTTGTTCCCGAGAAAAATGAAAAATCGTCAATCGTCATTTTAATAAATTTGATTCAAAAAATCGTCAATCGACAATAAATCGTCAAAGCTGGACCAAAATTGGTAGTTTTTATTTACAAATGCTACAATTGGTAGTTTGGTTGGTTTGTTCAAATTTCATTTATTTTTTGGTAGGAAAATGCAATTCTTATCTGTAAGATTTAAAGTTAGGAGTAATATTTTTTTAGGTCTAATGGGATATTGAGTCATCTTTTACCCCACTTTTCTCCTAAAAAACATAATTTTGCCTTTTGGATGAGATCTACGATCTAAAAATAGTTTTAGTAATATAATGTAAAAAATCAATTGTCGTGTATGGGCCAGTTTTTCTGAAATGTGCCAGCGGCAGTCAAGATGTTAACTTCTCTATGCGGAACAAAAAATAAAAGAAAATGTGAAATCAAATACAACTCTGTGTATATACGAATAAGACAAAGCAAATTTCTGAGTACATGAAATTCTGAAATCACCCCGCTCGTTTTTCCCCTCTCTCCTACAAACTCAAGAGTGTTGAAATTTGTTTCGAAACAAATTTCAACGTGCAAAAGGCGTCATACGTATATTAATTAACAGTAAGTGAACAAAAACTTACCACTTCTAATAACAAACTTATCCATTTTTCAATTATATGTAAGTGTATTTTTTTTCTTGTAGATAAACTCGTTCCTAACTTTTCCTGTGTGTTGTTTTAACTGACAAAATTTTACAGGTTACTATGTTATGGGAGCAAAAAAACTGTATGCAGTATACTTTTCTCTTTCCTTTTCACAAAAAAAAAATGGCATACATACATGTTCTACATTGCAAAAGGGGAGTTACAAAATTTAAATTTTGGGAAAAAAAGGTTACCATATGTTTTGCTCCTAAAAAAATTGTCATTTTTGTTCCCGAGAAAAATGAAAAATCGTCAATCGTCATTTTAATAAATTTGATTCAAAAAATCGTCAATCGACAATAAATCGTCAAAGCTGGACCAAAATTGGTAGTTTTTATTTACAAATGCTACAATTGGTAGTTTGGTTGGTTTGTTCAAATTTCATTTATTTTTTGGTAGGAAAATGCAATTCTTATCTGTAAGATTTAAAGTTAGGAGTAATATTTTTTTAGGTCTAATGGGATATTTATGTACATAATTAGATGTATTTTGATTGGTTTGCAATTACCAGAAACCAAAGTTTGCCCATATCTGGGCCAATTGTGAAGGTAATGACCAAAGAAATATATTTTCATGGGTTTTCTGCATCAAATGGTTTGTAACAATGGTGGCTAATAAATATAATAATAGCATAAATTCCTGACATTTTTATAGTGAACTATCCCGTGAATGGACACCTTCCGTTAACGGTCAAATCTGCTGTGACGATCGGTGTCCGGATACAGGAGATTTCACTGTATATGAAATGCTTTTGTTAATTTTAGCAATAAAACGTTAATTTCATACTGAATAACCTATAATTATTTAAATACAAATTTTGGTAGGATTGGAATAACTTTGGTAGGCTTCGGAAAAAATATTTGTAAGAAAAAATTTTTCTTTGTGACAACATAAAAATTCGTTGTTCAATAATACGAATTTTTCGATACTACAAAAGGGCCTGACAATATAGCGAACGTCCACTGTAAGACTTAAACAATAAAAACTCAATCAAAAATATGTGCGCGTTGGACAAAGCCGAAGTAATATGCTGAGATAAGAAAACTAAAAAATTAAATTGAACAATGTGTATACAATTTAGAAGCCAACACATACGCGTACGGAAATCATTACTTACTTAATTGGCCATTACAAGCGTTGAGTCAGGATTTTTACTCAGCTTCTTTCACCATTCCAGTTGTTTATGTTCATTTTATCCATGAACCATGAGGCATACATTTTAAAGCCTACTCCGACCGACAGATTTATTGCTAGAGGTTTGAGGTATGTAAGCCAGAGTCTCTCGTCAAATAAGCCAACAAATTACCTACTAGACTACAACAAGCTCAACGGACGGAAATAATTTCTAAATAATTTTCAATTTCAAAATAAATCGGTTTAAAATAAAGGATCTGCATTAAATCGTGTGTTATATTATTAGCTTTAATATCAAATCCTTCATATATTTAGTTAACAAGTTACGTCTAAAAAATAAATAATTGTACATAATATGTTTTGAATATAGTAACAATGCTTATTATCTTAATTTTGATATTTTGAATAGTGAGTAAAATCTTTGATGGATAAATCGTGAGCTTTCAAATTTTCATGAATCCATTCATCAAATTCGTTAATAACTTTCAAAGGAAGTTCATCTCTATGACTCCCAACGACGCCTCGCCGTACAAAATTAAACTCATCAACTTCACGACCAGCTGCAGCTCTCATGCTTTCGAATTCTTTAATATGATTACAAGAAGGATTGTTCTTCATTTTATCAAATGACAAGTGATCAACTAGTTCAGCAAGTTGTTGGTCGTTTATGGTTTTATCTAGGAATTTACAAACTCCTCGAATTACGCCGGGCAAATCGCACTTCATCCTCTCATAGCTTGTAAAGAATATTTGTGGACTATTTCGAATTTGCCAAAAATCCAACACATGTGGCCAAAATGGATTAAAATTAACATGACCGTCTAAATATGACTGAACAAACTCTTCCTTAGAACCCTTGTAACCGACCATGCCTCGCCAGTGATGAAAATATGAAACAGCAGCATCTTTAGGATTCCGAAATACGTATATTATCTACGAAATATATTTAAAGTTTAATCGTTATTATTAATCTATTAAATTGTTATAGAGAGTTAATTAACCTTAGACTTCTTTTGCCAAATTTGCTGTGGCAAAAGCATTGCGGGAAGGTGTGACTTTAAAAGACGCGGTGATTGCAAACGATTTGCCGCTTCTATAGTGTTATATGGCACATTAGCAACGACTCCATTAAACCTGATAATATTAAAAGTTTAAAAACACACACATTTACGCATAAAAGTATAACTTTTTAGTTTACTTACTCCAAAAACGGTGACCGCAATGTTAAATCTATATTTTTTGCTGTTTGAAAATCAAAATTATTCAGTATAAGCCACGTCATTTCTTGAGCCCAAGTAGTGCCACATTTTGTGCTGGTCACTATAAAAATATCATCATCGCATACTTCAAAGTTAGACACACTATCAAGAACTGGCTGAAAAGTATCTGCCAGAGAACAAAAACGCTCACGCCAATCTCCAACAATTGGAATTAGTGGCTTGGTTGATGGATAAAATTTAGAATATCCTCCAGATATCGCTAACTTATCCATTTGATGAAAGGGAATACTTTCAGCACGAAAACTACATTGCGGCATCTAATATTGAGGCAATTGCAAATTTATTTATTTTAATAAAATAACTATAAAAGTATGATATAGTAGAATCGGAAAAAATAATAGCAAAAATATCTTCCATCCGACTTCTACACTACGCACTAAAAGTTTAATCTGTTAATCTATCTTCGAATTAATAAAACAAACTTACTTGGAAAAATAGTGGAATCAAACTTCCCAAATTCTTTTAAAATCAGAAATCAAAATTTTGTAAATAATGACTAATTTTGTGCTCCATGTGATATACAATACGACATAGACTGGTAATCAGAACTTACCGATCGGATTTGAAAAGTTAGTAAGACTTTAAATTATTTACATACTAAATCAAAATTCTATTAAGAATGCAATTCACAACCGATAATGATCCGAAAAGCTAAAATGTTAAATCTCTTGAGCACATTTAAGTAGTTGTTATTCATTGGACGGCGTTTTCAAGGGACTTGAATTTAAAAAAAAATTAATATTTACATATGAAGGAATTACACCTATCCCCTAATTTACACAGTACTTTTTCTATACAATTTCGCTTTTATACGGGGGGAGATGTTAATAAATGCTTAGCTCAATATGAAGAGGTCTATAAGGATTTGAACCAAAACCAATGGCAAATGTTAATTACGGATTTCATTACGAAGTCTCGCCAATATAAAATTCGCTCCTGATCCACAGAATCAAATAAAGTATTATCGAGTGATGAAAGTGACGTCATACCAATTAGGAAGAAAATGTACATATCATATGACAGTGATAGTAGTACATAATTAAATTATTGGCAAAATTTTTTAAATTTTTAGATTTCTGGTTTCTGTATGTAAAATGAATAACATATCCATATACAGGAGTACACTTCTATATATTTGTATGTTAATGAATAAATAGCTACTTTTATTTTACGTTGAAATAAATTACTGAGTTATGCCTATTTTAGTTTGTTTTCGATCTACACGGTTTTACATAATGAAATCCACGATTTCGGTTTACATGGTTTTTTACAGACCCTATCCTCAGTGTAAATCGGGGGATAGGTGTACTTAGCTTATCATTTGGAATAAAATGCTAAAACCATATGTCTTTTCCGTTAAATATGTTGCCTACATATTTTGTAGCACTTATTGCAGGTTACACGAACACTCATAATGTGTTTCATTTTAAACAATTATAAAAGATAAAAAGGGTCATACAAGTTAAAAATGTTTTTAGCTCTTTCTATATAGCTAAAAATCAATTCAAAAATATCATTCTTGGAATTATTTGGGAAATATTTTTATAACAAAAGGTTATAACCAAATTCTATTTAAAAGTATTTATAAACAATTTTCTTATTACAAATTTAAAAAGTGTTAATTTTTAAGTTGACTCATCTCAAACCTTATTTATTGACATAATAATACATACTTATGTATGTATATGTTTCTTTGTAGGCCTCTACTAGTAAATTTCATATCATTAAAATAAAATAATTTTTTTTTGGCGATTTTAAAACTCATTCTGCTTTTACAAAAGTAAAATTATCAACACCTAAATATAGTTAGCTGTCGTTTGTTTATAAATTTGTTACTAGAACCTGGCGCAATTCAAATCAAATATTAAAAAACAAAATTTTTAACTCGCGGTAAGTAGTTTCGCTCTAATAATAATGGATACATGTCTTCCTCATCTGACGATGAAAAGGATTCCAACAAATCTTCCTTTGTTGCTTTTGTTTTAATTTGTAGTAATAAGTACGATTATACATTGACTTCTCTTAATTTTCTACAAACTACCGCTTCAAATTTACCTAAGTTTCCTTAATTTTTATCTTGGGCTTTAACTAAGTTTTGTAAACCGCTCCTCCGAGTTTTTGGGTTGACATTACTTCCAAGGGTTTTCCTCTGCATTCATGAGTGTAATGTTACGACCTTCACAACATTTTAAAGACTCTTTAGAAACGTGAATGACACAGACGTCTTATCGAAAAATGCAAATATTACCAACTAGAGGTGTGCACAAGACATTCTGCTAGCTTGCCCTTCACCGAATGCAATACTGTAGTGTACTCTTTTCTGTTGCTCTTGATTTTACGAGTGCACTGAAATGTGTATTTCTCTTATATTCAAAGCGTACAACAGCACTCGTTTGTCTGTGAAGTAACGGAAATATGCTTTGTATTGTAAAAGCATATTTCACTACTGAAGCTAAATTTTCGTATAGTCATATGAATTTCAGTAGTGTATTCGTTGAAAAATGTGCGTACATGAGAGTTTCTATACATTCTTTGCGTTCGCCATAAACTCTCTTTTTAACAACAATCTCTCTTCAAACTGCTATGTTAATATTCGTTGTTTTTGTTTATTTGTTTTTTCAAAACAAAAACATTTTTTCTTTCCCATTTACTGAAAAAAAATGTACGTTGTGACACTATGAAGAGTACAATATTTTTGTTGCACTTTTCACACAACTGTCTTTTATACTGTTGTACAATGGTTTACGAGTGCAGTTGTTTTTTTGTACTCTATCTTTACCTCACACTTATTTATATTTGCAGCTACAATCAATATTCGATCTTGAGAAAAATACAATGGTGTGCAATTTTATATGTCTTGTGCACACCTCTATTACCAACAAACATTTGTATCGCGTTTTGTCAATTTCTCCATTTGAATTACTTAAAATGATCGCTATATGTCTGATTGAGATTTTTCTTTCGCTTTTACGCTGCCACTCATGTTTTCGAAACATCATTGAAAAGTTTCGAATAGCGCATCAACACATTCATAAAGTGCCGTACACACAGTTCTGAATACGGTAGAGAAACTTTGGGCGTTAATGTCCCACAAAACCTATACATAACAAACACAAGGACGCTCGCAAAACTGAATTCGAGCACAAGTTTGAGGTTAATAAAGCTTGGGAAATTTCGACTCGGCAGTTTTTAGAAACATTTTTTTTTTAAATTATTTATTAATTTTCTCTTAAGATATTTACTTTTTAACAATTATATGGAAAACAGATTCGAATTTTTTGCACTATAAATCATCAATTGTATTCCATACCTTTAGCACAAAAGCATCAGCAACTCATAAACTATTATTTCTCAAAATTCGAAGAATTTTAAGTACATTGCCGTTACATATTTTGTATATTATTTTTACTTAAACTTTTTTAATGCTAACTTTTGTGTAACTTTCAATACCTCATCATTAAACAACAACTTTCACTACTCGTTTGATTTTTTCTTCTTTGTCTGTTTCACAATAATTTAAGTATTTTTAAATTGGAGCCCATGATTGGACGATGTCAGTTAAAAAATACTAAACCAAAATTGGGCAACCATCACAACAGCTTTTTCTGTGTTTTATTACACGAAACCTAAAATTTGTCTTCAGGTAAGCTAATAATTAATTGAATAAACATGAGATCAATATAAAATTGTTTTCTTACATTAACTTTTTTTATTTTTGTTTACACAACAACAGATGAATGAATTTTATATTCGTATGTGGCCTATCACTTTGGATTGATAATAAATTCACAATTGATAATAAAATATATCAGTTCAATATTTTGTAAAGCTCTTAACACTTTGACTGTTTATTACTGAATAAACTTAGTCGATAACTTTCGATTTCGTTTTACCAAATTTCTGAAATTAGGCTACTGTAGTATAAATTATGTAAACAGAATGCCTGAGTGAAGAGACTTTATGACAATATACAGTGACTCTAATCCGGTTAAACGCAGTTATTGATAACACTTCACAATGGGTCTATGTTTTAGTAAAATAGACTCTATATATTATGAAAAAGCAAATAATATTAAGAATTACTTATCCTTACACAAATCAAACTACAACAAAAAATTTTTGCTAAAATGATAAATATTAACACGTTGACTGCCGACTAAGTTTTATAGGCTTATCTCTCCCCTTGCCAACAAGATTTAAAATTTGGAAATCGGGTCAAAAATATTTGAGAAATTTGTGCGTAAAAAATACAGTTTTTGTAAAATAAAACAAGTTTTGGAGGGTTCGAGAAATATAAAAAAGGTATTTTTGAGTTCTAACCAACTCACTGAACAACGTGGACTATGTAGTTAGAATATAGTAGTAGTAGTATTAATGACTAGATTAGGTTAGGTTAGGTTAGAGGACGTGCACCTGTCGAAAGACAAGCACAGTTCCCGGAGGTTGAAATTGACCCATTGTACATTGTCTTTAGGGGAGGAAGGAAATAGAGGATATAGGAATGTAGGTAAGGGGAGGGAGAATGGGAAACGGAGGAATTACATAAAGAAACAGACACAAAACAAAAGAGGGTGAGAGCGCGACTACAGTTATGAAGCCCTAGCACCTCTCAACCAGCCCAAGCTGCTAATGAATCTGTGGAGAGCCTTGAAGTCAGCTCTCGACACAGAACTCAAGCTCTCAAAGAAGGCCCTGCCAAGGGTCCTCAACCTGGCCCTACCAAGGGCTGGGCAGTTGCAGAGGAAATGTTCGACAGTCTTATTAATGGCAAACTAGTTGAAATATTTTATTTTTATATTATTAATGAAAACTCGTGTACATTTATAAAAAGTGGCTAAATATAAGAAATGAGACTTTTATTATCTTTTTTGATCTAAGGCTTGCCGTTAATGTATCTTGAATTTTATTATAAATTTTCTTCTAATGCACCTTCTCAATTTTTTAGGAGACACTTTTGTATATAAAAAGTGATTTTACTCGAAAGTATTATTTTCGAGTTTGGCTGTTATCCTTAAAGTTCTAATTTAATTTAACAAACCAGAAAAAGATATCCTATAAGTTCATAAAAAATATTTAATGGTAAGATTATAACTTTCGGATGCGGCAACGACAACGAGATTTCTGACAAAAAATTTATTCATGAATGTAGCAAAAATTGGAGAAATTATAGAATTGGATTAATCACATAACAGCCATTAAAAAAGTAAGGTGTAATTTATTTGTTTTTAATTTTTATCAATTTTGTCGGTCATTTTAAGTAGTTATTTTTAAGAAACATGTTTCTTACACTAAGGGCCATTACTACAACTTGCCATTTAACGTGGGTTTAGTTAAAGGTACCTTTAGCTAAAGGGAACTGTAAATTACCATTAACTGATTTTTGTTATTACAACTTACAGATAAAATAAAATTAAAATATGGCAGTGCCGAAGCAAAGTCGATAAGACTGCTCAATTCAACAAGTTTTTTTTAACGCAGTGACAACAGCGGCCTTCATGTTTTTGTTGTACAGTCAAACTTGTTTATAACGAATTCTTGGTTATTACGTACATATTTTCAAGTCCCAACGTTTTAATAACAATTTACATACAAAAAACTTAGTTTATTACGAACTTGTTTATAACGAATTCTCGGTTAAAAGGAGCTACTTTAAATGGTCCCAGTAATTAAATTTCATACATTTTACCTTTTTTATAACGAACCCTCAGAAATAACTTTGAAATGAGGCAATAGCATGGTATAAGAAATATAGAAGGTAGTTTCATTCTCTCTTTATTTTTTGAAATTCACCATCTGACATGCTTAAGGATTATGACGTTTTCGTTAAAATAATGCTACCATATACATTTTAAATTTCCCACATTTTCTATGAAAATAATAAATTCAATAAAATTGAAAAATATTTAGAAAAAATTGTATATTAAAGTATTTCTGCTTAAATTGGAATCATACATATAAAAATGTATTCTCCGAGGGAGGTTTACATAAGCCTAATGCCGATTTTTTAAAAATTTGGAATATTTAAATTCTAAATTACACATTTGTCATAAATAATATATTGGGAATATACAACAAAATTATAAATATGGCAACGCTACATACATAGTTTGTGAGAAAATTAAACTTCAAACAACCTTATTTTAAAAAATAAAGAGAGAATGAAACTACCTTCTATATTTCCTTTACCATGGCCTATAACGAACTATTTTTTTTTTAAGTTGCCATATCGAAGATAGTATATGATATGGAAAGTTCAAACATAAAATAACCTTTAAATGTGTAAGGTAGGATGTTCTTCCCTTTAGCTTAACGATCTCTTCTGCCTTATTGGGTACGCATAATAATGAAAAACAATTTATCTGGCCGTTAAAATCCTCCCTTTAGCTAACGGCAAGTTGTAATAATGGCCCTAAGACTTTAAAAAACAATGGATATAGTTTTGTGTACACATCCGGTGCAGAGTATATGTTAAGAAGAAGAAAAAGTTGATCAAAATCAGAAGCTGCAACTTACGGTACCAAACGCAAATCATTACATAGACCTCCGGCTGCCAGTGATGAATCTGATGGTAATCATTCGGAATTTTTGTCTCCAGTGTAAATAGTACATGCACAAGACATTCTGCTAGCTTACTCTTCACCGAGTACACTAAAATGTGTATTTCAAAGTATGCAACAGCACTCGTCTGCCTGCGAAGTAACGGAAATATGATTTGTGTTGTAAGAGCATATTTCACTACTGAAGCTAAATTTTCAGTATAGTCGTATGAATTTCAATAGTGTATTCGTTGAAAAATATGCGTACATTAGAGTTTCTATACATTCTTTGCTTTCGCCATAAACTTTACAACAACTCTTCAAACTGCTTTGTTAATATTCGTTGTTTTTGTTTGTTTGTTTTTTTAAAACAAAAACATTTTTTCTTTCCCATTTACTGAAAAAAGAAATGCACGTTATGACACTATGAAGAGTACAATATTTTTTTTTGAACTCCTCACACAGCTATCTTTTATACTGTTGTACAATGGTTTACGAGTGCAGCTGTTTTTTTGTATTCCATCTTTGCTTCACACTTATTTACATTTGCTGCTACAATCAATATTCGGTCTTGAGAAAAATACAATTTTAAGTGTCTTGTGCACACCTCTAGTAAATGCTCACCATTATTATTATTTCTTTTTCTATAAATGTGTTTTACACAAATTTTTATTTTTGTTTTTTTATGATCAATAGTAAATCCTAATATCCTAATCCTAATAATATATTATAAATCTTTCTGTAAGTCTGTTTTTTTGTTTGTCATAAATCTTTTTAAAAATTTGACCAAAAGGGGGGAAAAATGGTAATAGGTAATTTTTTACGATTAAGCTTAGTTAAGTTTCCCAAATGTTTGTTGGTTTGTTCGTTAACCAATCACGCCTGAACCGATTTTCTTGAAATTGGGGATATAGATCGAGCTTTTGTCGGCGCGGGTTATAGGCTATAAATCTTTTAAAAATTTTGACCAAAAGGGGAGAAAAAATGGGAGATATGGGGAAAAAATGGTAATAAGTAATTTTTTACGATTTAGCTTGGTTAAGTTTCTCAAATAGCTATTTTAGGTATTCCGTTTCTAAAGTTGGGAAAATTGAGTGCGTAGCATATAAATCGAGCTTTTGTCGAAGCAGATTATAGGCTATAAATCTTTTCAAAATTTTGACCAAAAGGGGAGAAGAATTGGGACAAAGGGAGAAAAAATGGTAATAGGTATTTTTTACGCTTTAGCTTGGTTAAGTTTCCCAAATAGCTATTAGTGGTGTTCCGTATCTAAAGTTGAAAAAGGGGGAAAGGGGCCAAAAACGGGAAAATTAAGACCATAACCAATCACGCCTGAACGCTTGAACCGATTTTCTTGAAATTTGGGACATTGATCGAGCTTTTGTCGGCACAGGCTATGGGCTATAAATCTTTTAAAAATTTTGAACCAAAGGGAAACAAATGGGACATAGGGAGAAAAAAAGGGCAAAAATTAGTACTTTATGCATAAATGCTGTATTTTATTTGTTTTAAAGGTATTTTTTTACAATTTAGCTTGGTTAAGTTTCCCAAATAGCTATTGGAGGTGTTCCGTTTATAAAGTTGTACCAAAAGGGGACCAAAAAGGAGGAAAGGGGCGGAAAATAGGCAAATTGCATGCATTTATATTTAGGACTTAGAGGATTAAAAAAAACTGGCTTGTTTGATAAACCGGTTTCCGAATAATTTGAAAAATTGCATTTTTTAAGAAGCCGGTTTCGAAACCGAATTTTTATTTATTGTTACATTTATAACCCGCGCAACGCCGGGTACAATCTGCCAGTATTTTTCTAATTTTAATAGCTTTTGTCATTATTTAAAAAATTATTAATTTTTCAACATTGTTTCTGTTAATATTAGAAGCATTTCATCAGCCAACAAATTTAATAAATTTAAATTATTAATTGCTAGTTTTTCCAGTATTATTGCTATTCAAGAAACTTGGTTCAATTCGAAGATAATTCAAATGGGTGTAATTGTAATTGTTTTCATTGTTGTAGGGGTGATAGCTACGGTGGTAGTTCTTTTTACATACGGGAAGATTTTCAATAAACTGATGAAATTTGTGAAACAAAACATTTTTGTGATTGTAATATCTCTGCAAAATTATAGAATTTAAGGTGCTCCACTTAGGGTGATATCTTTTTATAAGTATAAGAAATGTGATATTAGTAAATTTTTAAATAGTATTGAAAATTTAATTATTTTAAACGGTCGAAGCCCTTGCGTTGTCATTGGCTTTCTTTAAATTATATCGGACGATTTTTCAAATTGACTTTTGCATTATGATTTTAAAACCTACATGCGTTTGTGACACGTCCATCTTCTGGTAAATCTATTGATAATGTTTTATCCATTTCAAATATTTTATCCATAGGCATAGGTGTGGTCTATCTGATCATAATAATAAGTTTTTATTTATTATTTCTCCTTAAAAACAAAATTTTAAATAAAATTTTTTTAAATATGGGCTGATTTGCGCTACCACTAAGGTTGACGACCTTCAAAGAGATACTGGGAAGCATAGATGCAGATTCTACAACAAAAGTGGTGCCAGAACATCCGGAATAATTATATAAATTATAAATTGTGTAGAAAACAAATATAAACAAATAAAAGAATGTATATACAGTGAGCAAAATAAATGTGTACTCATATTGTAAAAAAAAACTATTGAATATATTAATACACAGGATTGTGTTCAAGACGACTTTCTAGAAAATTCGGTCTCCGTAGTGAAAAAGTCACCACTTTTTTGCCTAAAAATGTGGGAATTTCTTAGTTTCGATAATTATTTTCTTGTTATTTAACCAATAGAGAAATGTTTATAATCAGAATATAGTTTTTCAGCTTGTTTTGGTCTTAAAGACAATAAATTTCTTTTTATAGATAATTTTTTTTTTTTAAGTTATTTCAACGTAGTAAGTAAGTTTGACATTTACGTGTACTCAAAAAAGTAGTCAACTGGGCCGATAGCACCCACCTTCAATCAATTCGCCTTGAAAATGATTGAGGAAATGCCAATTTGTTCAAAAGCAAATAAAATAGATGCAGCAATATCCCTATTTGTATTAAAAAAGGTTTTAGATTTAAAAATATGTTGTATTTTTTGAGATATTTTCAATAAAATATCTAAATTTGAAAAAGTTGTACCAGTTCGATAATTTTTCGACTTCGTTTTTTAAACGCTTGTTTATAACAAAAAAAAATTTTTAACACTGTTCTAAAACTGAATGCAATTTTTTCTACTTTACTGACCACGTAACTTTAATAACCTTAAGGTCACTCCATAAAACAATGAAAAATTAACTTCAAAATTAGATAACGATACTAGGCGACTTTTCATTTTTTTCATCTGGTAGCCCTATAAATAAACACAAGTCAAGTCTGCTTTACAGGGTATTATCAGCACTCTCGATATATACAGTGTTCTGCGATATACAGGGCATAAAATACAATGCCCTCTACCATTGGCAGTGAGAATTATTTAGTCTAAAACATACCACCCTTTATGAAGGCGAAACATTGTTAAGACACAAATACAAAATTGTTTTTTTTTTAATAAAATGCACATTTTTCGGTAGAAAAGAAAATACCATTAGTTATAATATAAACTACCTTCGTCTTAAAAATTCATCTGTTGATGATGTTAATTTCGCAGATTATTTCTGATTTCGCAATTAATAAGAGCTGTGGTATTGACAACTTATCGCCAAATATTATATTTGAATGCAATAGAGAAATATCGTCACGATTAGTTAATGAATTTAATGGTATGGCACAGACTTGGGAATACACTGATATTTTAAAAATGTCGAAAATTATTCCCATTCCGTAGGAATCTGGTGCTTATGTTGCCTATCTCTATACTGTAAATTGTTGTGTAAGTTTTCGAAAAAAATAATATATAATCAATTATAGATAACACAGTCCTGCAAATGTGAATTTTTTTAGTGCAAATAAGACGGCTCCAGATGTTTCCGAAGGTATTTTGCGCGCTGATCACGAATCTGGGTTCAAAAACTTTCCGTGAGATTTTCGAGAAAAAGGGGGCTGAAATCCCTAAAAATAGCGTTTTTGTCCATTTTGAAGAATTATAGCACTAACCACTGACGTACTAGAACCATCGCTATTATCAGAAATTGACAATTGATCTTTGCTCTTTAAAATGACCCCAAAGCCAAATTGTTTGCATGCACCCTTAAAAAACGCAAAATGCCTTCGGAAACACCTGGAGCCGCCTTATTAGCAAAACCCATGCAGAGAAAACAATTGTTGAATTGAATGGGTGCAAGATTACACTTGAAACTGTGGAGCATGATGTGCCGCAAGGTAGTGTTCTGGGTCGGCTATTGTGCACTATATACGGTGACCATATTTTTTTAGAGTAAAATACAGAACAGGAGAACATAAAATATTACCATTTTCTAAATCAGGTTAGTTTTAACCATCAAAATTTCAATTGTCAATAAAGTCTTAAACATTATTATATTGATTGTTAGAAAAATAAAAATTTATTAATTCAATTTAATAAAGTACAAAAAGAAAGCAAATAATAAATACAAAAAGACGCAGCAATAAATACATAAACACTAAGAAAGATAACAAATAAACATAACAAAATAACATAAAATACACTAAAAAATGATGGGATGATCTTCCCTTTAGCTTAACGCTCAGTTCTATCTTATTGGGTATTCGTAATAATGAAAAACAATTTATCTCTCCGTTAAAATCCTCCCATTAGTTAAAGGCAAGTTGTAATAATGGCCCTTAATATTACAAAATCAACATGAAAAAAACTAATAAAATTAAAAATATTTAATTATAATATTTTTCAGAGGAATAAATTTGCTTTATTAAGTTTTCATTTTGTTTTAAATATTTTTTTATTCTGTATAATTTTGTTCATAATTTAATTTTGTGATTAAAATTGCTTTAATAGTTTCTATTGTTATTTGAGTTTTTTCATTTGTCCAAACATTATTTAAAGCTAAAAACGTGCTTTCAGTTTGGGCATTTGACCCAGGTAAGTATAAACAAAATTCAACTTCTGTTTGAAATTTCCTATCCAACGTTCTTCGGTAAACGTTTAATCGTTAGTTTTTTTTAAACTAATATAATTTTTAATAAGTGAAAATTGATCAAATAAATTAGATTCATTAATGTTTAAGAGTGTCCTGTTTTCCATTATAAAAACACAACTTGTTTCAACTTCGTTCCAAGGAGGAACTTCATGAAGAAGAACCCATTTTAATATAGGGTGATTTTTAAGAACTATAGAAAATTTTTTCAAAAAAAAAAAAAACATAAAATTCAGAAAAATGCATGAAATCTTTATTTGGATCGATAGTACAGTCCATATAATTTAATGTTTGATAGTTATTTCATGCAAATGTTGACCGGGACTGCGCTTCAAATGATCTTTCCGCTTAGTCCAATTTTGGCATACTCTTTCCAACATTTCGGTATCTCACGAATAAATGCTTCAATGTTATCTTTCAATGCGTCAATTGAAGCGGGCTTGTCTGCATAGACATGAGCTTTAACATAACCCCACAAAAAATAGTCTAAAGGCGTTAAATCGCACTATCTAGGCGGCCAATTGACCGGTCCCGAACGTGAAATAAAATGTTCACCGAACTCGCTTCGCAATAAGTCCATTGTTACGAGTGGCATGTGGCACCATCTGGTTGAAACCACATGTCATGCAAGTCAAGCTCTTGCATTTTGGGCAAAAAAAAGTTGGATATTATTTTACGTATAGCCGCTTTAATGGGTCGATTAAACTGACCATAAAATGGAAAAAACGCGCGACGAACTTTCTTAACAGAGCACGCATTTTAATAATAAAATTCAATGATTTGCAAGCGTTGTTCGTTTGTAAGACGATTCATGGTTAAATTATAGACCAAAATAAAGGTGTTTGACAGTGAAACAAAACACGAAACGTGTGTTGCTTTAAACCAGTGTTGCTAAAAAGATAATAGCTAAAAAATCACCCTTTACAATAAAAGAAGCAACTGAAATGAACCGTAAATTCAATCAAGAATACGGTTTTGACTACTTTGGAACATTTCGCTCCGTAGCCAAATTTACATCGATAAGAATGATTTTGAGCATATCGACATCAGAAAAACTGAAGCTAAATTTGATATAAAAACAGTTTTTATATAGATACATAAATGAAAACGTTTACGTCAATCAACCAGAAGGCCTGATAATACAGGCAGAGTATGCAAACTTCTTAAAAGCTTATATGGTTTAAAGTAATCGTCAAGGTGCTGGAACCTTACGTTTTCAGATGTATTAAAAAAGTATAATCTGGAAGAAAGAAAATTTATCTGGAAGAAAGAAAATTTATCAATAATGACGTCAGTAAGCGAATAATGATCGCAACATATATAGATGACGGTTTAATTGCTGCAAAACATAAAGCAGACATTGAAGGGTTTTTATCACTTAAAAAAAAGTGTTAAAGTTTTTGATGCTAAACACTATTTGGGTTTAGAAATTTGGCGTTTAAATGATACTAGTATTCACGTGAATCAACTATATTGAGAAATTACTAGTAAGTTTTAATATGGCTGAATCTAATTCCGTGAGTACACCATGCTATGCATCCGTAAATAGTAGAATGTTTTCAGATCAAAGTTCGGAAGTCAAAAACTATCCCGACAGACAAGCAGTCGGCAGTTTAATGTATGTGATGCTGGGAACACGGCCAGATATAAGTTTTGCGATTGGTTATGTTAGTAGGTTTTTGGAAAATCTTTAAATGTTCACTCTAATACTGTAAAGAGAATTTTAAAAGGCACTAGAGGAAACCAAAATATGTTTATGCATAGACAATCAAAGTGCTTTACATTTAATTAAAAATTCTGTATGTCACAACGTACACATCGACGTCAAATATTACATTGATGTCAAATATCAATCCATAAGACAAAAATATGAAGAAAAAATGGTGGAATTTAATTATGTTTCCACTAATCACCAAAATGCTGACTTTTTTACTAAACCTTTACCTCAAGAAAGATTTTTATTTTTTTAGAAATTTAATGAATATTGTCAATTATGTCTTATTAAAAAAAAAAAAAAAATTAAAAAAACGGTTTAACAAAAGTGGAAGTATTGAAATATTTGTTAAAACTTGTATTACCCACTGTTGAATTATCAAATATACTTATTTAAATTATACTTATTGAATTCTGAAATACTTATATCAGTTTTGCCTTTGAATTATTTATGTATTTAAAATAAATTTTCTAAAAAATTTTTACTGCCCTTTGTAAAATCAATAACTGCGTTTAATTCAACACATATTACAAGAGATTAATTTGTAATTATTATAAGAATTGAATTTGTAATTTAGTTAATTAACTTTTTTTTGCTAACTTGCTTCTTTGACGCTGTATATTAGTTTAAAGACAATAAATAAATGCTCTTGAAGAAAATGGAATAAGGAGGAAATTTATACAAAAATTTCGATGTTAGACTTCTAATGAGTAAAACCGACAACATATTTTCAAATATTCTGAGTGAGTATAGTGATCTGACTATCCCCAATTCAAATAAGATGCCTATAAACACCATCACAACACACAGCATTGAGACCACCGGCACACCAGCTTTTAATCCACCGAACGACTCGTTGGTGAAAAAGGTATCTGTCTGAAAAAGTTGCATCAGTCGACTATGAGCGAAAAAGATTTACGCATAGTATTTGAGAGATTACGAAAAGGCAATTTATCAATTAATGCTGATAAATGTAAACTTCGCTAATTAAAAGTAGAGTTCTTAGACCACACTATAAGAAGCGAGTTTCTCAACCACTCGTATTTTATTCGAAACAAATTACCAACGCTCAGCAGAATTATAGCACCAACGATCGATAGTTAACAACTATATGTCAATTTATTCACATAATTTATCTCATCCTAGCATCAGAGTAACAATAAAACTTGGGAGCGCTACATTGTAAGGGGCTTGGAGTATATAAAGAAGTTGAAATATTTTCCGAGAATGTTTACTATGCCAGAGAGTAAAAATTTGTAGCTATACCATAACAGATATGTTTTTTCAACTTATAAATACTGATCTAAGCAAGCCAAAAGCAATTCCTATGCACGATATTTTAGCTCACACGGCAACAGCTTTTATTAATGGATGGCTAGCTTAATATGAAGCACAAGCAATGATAACGACAGAATACAAGACATATGTACATACTACGACATACTTACTTACTTAATTGGCCATTAGCAACCCGAGTAACAGATTTCAGCCTGCATTAACACATCTTTTCCGCAAATTCCTGCATCAAATATCTGTCTCGCCGGAGCTTTGTCCTCCATTCGAGTGACGTAGCCGATGTGCAGCGCCTGCACTGCCTCAGGAGCTGAGGTGGTCATTGTTGGATCGGTTGTGGAAATCATCGCCAACCCGCACTGAAAAAAAGACCTTACGTAAGACTTTACTCTCGAACACTTTCAAGGGTGCTACATTAGTGCTTAATACTGATGTACGAGAGAGGTGTCTGTATTCAAATGCCTATTGAGACCATGGTAGCATCTGTTTGCAAAAGTGATCCTACACTTGATCTCCAGTTTATATTGTGCTGCTTTTAGCCGTGCCTTAGTGCTGTTAAATTTTTCTTTGGAAAAACTATTTACTATGGCTATAGGCTCCCTTCTACTATTGAGTGAACTGTTTCATTATATTTAACTGTTGCTATAAAAATAAGGTCGATTTTGTCTCCAATTTCCTGTTGAACTGTGACGCATTGGGAAATTTGACCGTTGCACTTGCTATGAAGAGGTGATATAAAAAACTGCTTGCCGTCAAAATGGTTTTTTTTAGCAAATCTCGTAAGGAATTCGCCTGAAAGGCCTTTTATTTATCGGATACGACAAACTTAGTTCCCCTAAATCTACTCAAAACTCTGAAAAGTTCATTTTTCTAGTTGCGATTGGAATCACACTAGCAAATTTCGAGAACAATGCATGTCAAAAATGTATTTTGTTTGTTGAAAAAATATCGATATATAAAATCTGTCCTGGATACTCAGGAAGAGGTGTGTCCCCCATTATAGCTTTTGAAGGTTTTCTATTGTACTCATTGTCTATGTAAATTCTACAATTTTTATTAGTGGAGTTAAGTAATTTCTTGATGCCTGGGAAGGAATAATCCTCCAGCAGTTGTTTAAAATTTTCATTTGCGCACCACTGAGCACGATTATGCTCACAATGCTCTGTTTCTATTTGGTCGTTTTGATTGATTATGGAAATGTTTCCAAAATATGATTTTGTATCTTACCCAGTGTAGGCAAATCACAGCAAATCGAATTTACAACCTAGGAGCTTACACTAGTGTCCAAAAACGAATATAGATTTTCTATATTACTATATTCGATCACGTGTCGAATATATTTTTGTCCTTTTGCAATAACAGTCTGTTTTCCTAAATAGATTCACAGGGAATGTTATAGATTTTATTATATCCGATGATGACACTTCACTGTGAACGGTGTCAGAACTTGACTCGTTTTCTGACATGTCATTCAGATATTGGCGTGATAAAGTGGGTGAAAACTCCACTATAAAAGCTCTCCATCTGCAAATGTAAGCGGTTGATGGTCAGTTTTTTATATAATATATATATATTACTTCTGTATTTTTCACTCTGTTGGGGTGGTTTCCCATACCTTTTAATGCCCAAAGGATGCAGAAGGTGCAAGGATTTATTGATTTTTTTTTTTTTTTTAACACTTTCAACGCTTCCTCACCTTGTTAAATTTTTACAACTCTTGATTTATTTGCACTTATTATTATAAGTGGTTTTGTTAGTGCGCCGAAATTCCTCACAAATTTTTGTAATAACTCGGCAGACCAAGGAATGATCTGAAACCTCTAAGGGATGTCGGGGTGTTATAGTTATTAATTTTTCGGGTGACATTTTTATTCAATTTCGGGAGACCACAAATACTAAAAACTCAACTTCATGCTTGAAAAATTTAGATTTTTCAATTGAAACCCTCGTATGTGCTTTGGTTAATTCGGTCAGGATTGTGTCTATGTGCTGTAGAATGCTTTTTTCGTCGGAAGAAAATATAATGTGAATTTGCCTATGTATGGCCTTAGGACATTGTCGATAGCCCTCTGGAAAATGCTAAGAGCATTCTTAAGGCCAAATGGCTAAAGGCTGTTTTCTGACGATCGTTTTCTTTTAACTGACTTTAAGTCGAGTATCGAGAAGTATTTAGATCTTCCCAGATTGCTCAGCATGATTGCAGTGTCTGGTATTGAATATTTCTCTGAAACGGTTTTATCGTTAAGTTTCCTAAAGTCTGTAACCATTCGACTTGCCGTTTTCATCCAAACCTTTCTTATTGACTACATGTATTGGTGAATTATTAGGTGAACATGAAGGATTTCGATTTCTCTATTTATGAAAGCGGTTGCAGACATTAGATATGGATAGGATTCAGAGTACATTGAGTGGTTATTTTGATACTGGCAACCATGTTTGTATTGTAGGTAAGAAGTCTATTTGGTTCTGCGAATGCGCCTTGATTCTTCCTTACTATTTCTAAAAATGCACTCTTAATGTCAAAGGGAACAGAGGAAGAGTCGATTTCTAAATAATTTATTTCCTCCTGTAATGACATATTTTATTTTCTTACGTTCTTCTTAAATCGTAAACATAATTTCCTATATCAACCCTCTTCAAAAATTGATAACCCAATACAGCATCTGTTGTTAAATTTGGCAACACAAAAAATGTCATTTAAAGTTTTCGAAATACAAGGCAGGAGGGAATTTATTCTAAAAAATTTAACGGTTCTTCTGTTGGTTTTTCCTCGATATTAGTAATTCTCTGAATCTTAGGTACAAACTGCCTTGTTGATTCTGGAGGTCTTTTTTAACATCAGGTTGGTGCCTTTGGGCACTTCGCATTGCACTACGGAGACTTCTATCATCCGCCATAGGTTCTGGCAACATGTTTGGTCTTTCTCCTGTATTCATATTCCGATTAGTACAAGTGTGTGCTCCATTATATAGAGCAGATTGGGGAGATTCTTCCTGGTTATGTTGGTGTCTTGTTTTTTGATAATGTGAGGATTTAAATGAATTGTTATTCCGCAAATTATTCCAGTAAGTGGTAGCGGACTTAATTTGTCTCCAGCTCTTGAGCAAAACGCATGTCTCCAGGCTTGGAGGAAAATAAAATGTGGCACATTGGACGTCCAAGCCCAGAAATGAAAACTCTTCTGGCATCCTGCCTACATTTTAAATTTAAAGATGTTGAACCCGGTTCAACAAACATATACATATTTTTTTGTATTAATAACATTTTGTATTTAAATTTTTTCTTTTTGTGTACTTAATAATCTTTTAAAACTGAATTTACATGCTTTATCTTTTTTATCTCTTTATATAACCTCTTGGAGAGGCCTTTTATAAATTGTTATTGTTCCTCATGAACTAATGTAACTCGCCTTAAAATTACATCCCTTTTTTTTATGAAATAGGAAGATTGGCAAAAACAACGGAAAAAGAAAGGTAGATCTGTGTTAATTAGTTATTGTGTGCGACATTTTGTTTCCTCAAAAAATTAATATTAATGGCAGGCTAATTTGAAAAAAAAAATCTATCAAAAGAATAATTAAAACTAAATAAAAGAACAAAATGTTACAACAACAAAAATATATGTATGCAGTTAAAAATACATGAAACAATATTACAATTAAAAGTTATCATTAAATTGTATCATCTCTAATAACCACTAAAATTTATACCACTAAAGTTGTCATCACTGAAGAATTTCTACAAGAAAAGAAATATAAAGGAAAAAGAGACAAACATATGCATAAACAATTAATTTAACAATAGCATTCTCATCTACACACCACTTAATACCAGCAACTGTTTCATTCCAATTTGTTCTTTCAGAACTTCGCGGTGCATTTGTACAAGAAGATCAAACAAATTTTTGAAATAAATTTAAAATTGTGAGAAAAAAAAAGGTAAACAATAACAAAAGGAAACATAAAAGTGATGACTAAAAAAGACAATTGGAAAAATTGGTAAACTTTAAACAAACGAAAAAAAACAATAAATTAAAATTGTTAACAAAATAAATCATCAACAAAACATACCAGTTGTGGTTGAAAATATTCGACAAAATATTTCAATAAGGGAGAGAAAAAAAAACCGCTAGCCGACAGTCAAGTAAGTGTAAAGCAACAAGAACATTAAATCAACCGGTGCCTACCAGAGATCAGCAATAAGTATTCAAGACTATGAGTAGGTTCGAGTCAAACCTACATTTTCATATATTTATAAGCATTCATACTTATTTTGATATCATACTCAAAGTTGGAAGTACTCGTCGTATTTATACTTGACAATACGCATGATGTTATTGACTTCGACTCGTCTCTACAAAATAAGTATGATTCGCGTACGAACACTACTATGCTCACAAGAAGATAGTGTGTATGCTTTGCTTGTTGTCTTTGTCTTTCGTTTCTTCTTTGTTTGTATATGCGACAACAATATAGTTTACAAACTTTGATGAATGATTCGACTTATAAGTATTATAAGTATTTTTCTAAATTTATGAATCAGAATGAGTAGGCGTAAGAATCTCCACGAACTTTGTCAAAACTTGTTCAGTAGATTGTTCGTTCGCTTTTCTTGATGTTAAAAACAGGAGTTAGGAAGAAGATGGTTCAAATTAGTCGCGTCATACGAGGACTATATTTTATAAGGTGAAGAATCTGAAGGTAAAGACCATAAGGATGAAGTTTCTTTGAAGTACGAAGAAGCTAGCGATCACACCCTGAAAACAAGCATTTTGGGAAAAATGAAGGAGAATCAACATTAACGTTGCCAGCATGCGAAATACAGAATTTCGAAGGCGGTTATTCGAGGAGGCCTGCGTTCTGAGATATGTTCCACGCAATCTTCGGGAAAGATCCACTCTAGCTCCAGCCCAAAAACTAGACTAATTGAAAAGCAAAGTGAGGAGGGAGGCCTACCAAGCTATAAAGGCTTTTGACTTGGTAAATGAGAACTTTCAACTGGCTCGGGATAAATTAAAGAACAGATTCGAAAACAGAAGGCTGTTGGTTTAGGATCAAGTTAAAAAGATTCAAGCGATCACTCCAGCTTAAAATAAAAACATGAAATTTCTTCGGCAAATTCAGAATACAGTTAATTTTAAAGAATTATAAGATCGAATTGCCCGATTATGATCCATTTTTAATTAACATAGTTGTTCCAAAACTTTCGGATGGCACAAAGAGTGGGAAGTCTCCATATAGAATCACCGTGATTTGCCCACATGGTCCCGATTGAATGATTTTTTCTCGAAATGAATAGAAATTTTGGAAACTATGACCGATAGGAAAAGCCAATGCCTAAAGATAGCCAGTCTTCAAGAACTCATGCCTTTTACACTCAGAGTGAGCCAAATTCAGCTTGCAAAAAATGCAAAAATCACCCTTTAAGAGTTTGCAAATCTTTTAAGTCCCTGTCACCAAGCGATCGTGTGAAATTCGTTTTTCCAAACAAATACTGCGTTAATTGTTTATCGCCTACACACTTCAAATCTAAATGTCTGAGCACAAACACCCGTTCTATATGAAACAAAATCATCATACCATGCTCCATTTAGAAAAATCATAATTTAAGAAAAAAAATTCAATTCCTTAATTTTGTTTCCCAAATAATTAATGTCGTAACAAATCGATGAACTATGCAATATAAGCAATAAATAGAGTTGGTAAAAATAACTTAAATAATAACAATAATAGAATTTTATGTTGTTAACGTATTGTTACGCATATCGTAACGACCTAATATCGTTTAACATTAACGATAAAAAAGAGCTACAAATACAAAGGCTATGAGGCAATGCGTACACAATACACAAATACACACTAACACATACATCGAACTTATTATAAGTAAATCAGCTACAAGTATGAGAGAAGAAGGGACAGACAAGTAAGCAGACGCAACAATAAACAATTTACTCGCAATAGAATTCTCGAGATTGCGAAACCCTGAATGTTCCACTTCGACTACCACTATCAGACTGAAGAGGTTCGCATTGCGTTTAGTTGCGTATGAACTTATCAGTCGCAGCGTGAAGACAAGTTGCGTCCGTAGTAAAGCTTACCGAAGAGTTGTTAGTGTTTACGCGAGCAGAAGTGTAGTGCTTACAAAAAGGTTGTAAGCAGAGAATAACGAACAAGTGCTGTTGCCTATAAAAAGGTTATAAGCAGAAGAGAGTATCGAACGAACACATACTGTTATAGTTATTCTTGTGTACGTTGTATAAGTTTTAACCGTGGAACGAGAAATACAGGCCCCTGCGACTCCTAACGGTGTCGACATAAATTCGATACTAGACGCTATGATGGAGAAAATGCAAATAGCCAATCAGAAACTTCTAGCTGATGTACAAGAAGCTTCTAGAAACAAAAATCAGAAATTTCTGGCGGAGTCGCGAAAAAATAGTGCACAAATGATGCAAAGAATGCAAGCAGCTGTTTTGTCAAAAATTAAAAAGGAGCTCGAAGTAACATCTGGAAAGCTGCAGGAAATCCATGAGTCGGTCAGCAAAAGAATCACTAGTGTCGAGGAAAGGGTGTCACATTTAGAAAAGGCCGTTGACGCGAATGTGGACAACTTGGAAAAGGTAGTCGACGGAAAACTCGTAATGATGGAGGAAAAGATCATCAACCTCCAGAGCCAGCGACCGGATCCACTGCGAGTCGTGTCAGAAAGGACCTCCTTGCTTTGATGGTAGCTCACCCCTATCCGTGTTTAAGAATAAAATAAAGAATTAAAATTAATTTTTTATTTTTTTTTGTATTTGCTTGTATGGTTTGGTTTTTGTGGATGACGAAACTCAGTGAACATGCACTCACTTCTGCTCGTCACTGTATATGCGAATAAGTTACAGTGATCCTTAAAGCCTACATAACTCATGCCATTTATCATATTCAGTCTTTGCTATACACCAGTGTTAGGGAAAATTGATTAGTTCGAGTTGTTTTATTTTTTGTCCCCAGCTCAATTGGGATTAAGTTGGTTTGCATATGTTTACTGAAATGGCATTAAGTAATTTATTGAAGTCATTTAATTTACACATTTTTAACATTTTGCACCCCTCGTCATTCTTTAGTAAGCTATTTTTGCCAGGATGATCGCATCTCAACAAAAAAGTGCCTGTTGTTTTTGTATTGTTGTACTTATTTCAATACTAATCTCACCAGCTATGAATTCGCATTGGCTCAGGAATTATTTTCAGTTAATTGGCATATACTGGGTAATTCAAAAAAAATAACAAAGAATAAAATTGGAATTTGTCCTGGAAATCACGAGCAGTATTGAAGATATCGTCGCGTTTGGAAAATAATATGTCGTCCAGATCCATGCCGCCCAATTTGGCCACCAGAACTCCGTTATCATGTTTCTCTAAAGAATAATGTGCACAGCAGTGTTGAAAAATTTAGTACTTTTTTCGGTACTTTTCATTTTCAAAAATACCGCAGCACCATAGCGACACATACCGTACTTTTTTATTATTACATACATACATACATAATTGGCCATTACAACCCTTCAGTCAGGATTACGACCTAGCTTCTCACACTACTTATGTTGTGTGCGTTAATTTTATACATGAGTGGCGGGACCTACAGTTTACAGTCGACTCCGAACGACAGATTTTTGAGAAGCTTTTCATGGCAATTTTTACTCTCAGAGTCTTTGCCAGAAATCTGCTGAGAGGAAGTCGCCGAAGAAATATTTTTCGTTTTGATGTCTGACCTGGGATTCGAACCCGGGCCTTTTGTCTAATAAGCCAACACACTAGACCACGGCGACTTATTACACATTTTATAAAAAATGTTCAACGTATGCTAAAGGTGGAATTAGTCTTTATCCGAACTTAGCCAAACGTCCAGGGAACGTACGTTTGTTTTTAGAATATGAAAATTATTGCGAAAGCTTGCCGAACCGTAATGTTATTTCGGTAAGAATATACATTGCTCTTCATATGTTAAAAACGAACGAATGTATAAATCATTAGTTTTTCTATTCCATATTCCGTACAGCTATTATGTTGCCATTATACAATACACCGGTTTGCGCCGCTAATAGGGCCTGAAGAAACGCGACGCAAACTGAAACCATGCAGAACGAAGCACGTTTTCCATACATGTGTATTGATTTTCATTTAATTGGTTCCGAGATACATAATTTTAGCTGAAAAAATAGATTTTTCAATAAAAAATATTTAATTTACTAACGACCTACAACTTGCAACCAACAGACAACATAAATACATATGTATGTATGTATGTCTTTACATTAGACTTAAACGGGAAATCTCCTTTTTCTATTTTATCTTTGCACAAACATTTTCATATTAACGATGCAAACTGAAATAAAAACGACGCAACTTCCAAATCACAGAAATTTCAAAAAAAGACGTAACTTCGAAGCAGACGCAGAACGAGACGACGCAAACCGTTTTCCACAATAAAAATCGAAAGAATTTTGATTTGATTCAGTACCATTTCAAAATTTCAATTTTGTAACGCTGGTCGCAGCCTCTGTTCAACCTCCCAAAGTAAGACCCAATAACACCGCCTGACTAAAATCCACGACAGACAGTTGCTAGTGGGACGCATTTGTTTCTTATGAATTGCGTAAGGATTCTCTGAGCTTTAAATTCAACAATTTTGTGTATTCCCTAAACCATTCAGATGGAAATGCTCTTTATCGGAGAATATGTATTTTCTTTAAGAATTCCATAACTAATCTAGTACATACATATATACATAATTGGTCATTACAATCCTTCAGTCAGGATTACGACCTAGCTTCTCACAACACTTATATTGTGTGCGTTAATTTTATAAATGAGTAGCGGGACCTACAGTTTAAAGTCGACTCCGAACGACAGATTTTTGAGAAACTTTTCATGGAAATTTTTGTTTACTCTCAGGGTTTTTGCCAGAAATCTCTGAAGAAATATTTTCGTTTTGAGGTCTGACGTGGGATTTGAACCCGGGCCATAAGTCTAATAAGCCAACACACAACCTACTGGACTACGGCGCCTTCAAACTGATCTAGTATCTTCAAATATATTGGCTACTCCTCGAATGGTTGACGCATAAAGTGCACTTTCTCGATTAATAATTCATCGAAGCTTACGATCGGTCTCAGTATAGCATTCCAACTATTTTTAAGAAGTTTCCAACTATTATAATGGGTGATTCCTTCGTAAAACGCAGCCATGTTGCCACTTGCACAAAGCCATCAGAAGACATTTTCAGCGAGTCATATTATTATGTTGGTCTCTTATTATGATATTATTTAGTTTTAAAATGAAGTTGTAGGTTTTCTAATGGTTGTGTCTTACAATGTTAGCGGTGAACATTTAAATGTTATAATTTTAAAATAAAACGCAAAGTTTAGATAAAAAAAATATAAAATTGTAAAAAAAAATTCGCTAAAAAACAAATTTTAAAAAGATATAATACCATTAGCCAGCAAAATAATGTGCGTTCTCTATTAATAATATTTATTTTTTAAAATTAGTAGTTTTTGGTATTTTAATAGTATTTTTTTTTTTTTTGTTTAGATTTTATACAAATTTGCTTAAGGACATTTGTTACACACATACATACTAGGGATGCCAAACGGGATCGAATTTTAAAAATCCCGGGGTTCGGGATTTTGTAAATCCCGGGATTTTCGGGATAATTCGGGATCGAAAAATCATGAAAAAAATCGCGATTTTCTCTTAATAAAAAAAATATTTTGTTAAAAAAAATCGTTTATATTCCAATTATATCAGAATTATATGTCATTAAAAATAAATTATAAAAAAAGCAATACAAAAAGTAACAAAAAAGCGATAAATGGATTAATTTTAAGAAAATTATTTGGATTTCAATAAAAAGATTAAAGCATCTAACATGTGATCAGATAGGCTTGAACGAATTTTTTTGTAAACATATGGTGCCGTTGAAAGTCACTTCTCGCAATCAACATTTGTTGGGAAAATAGTTCCAAGGTAGCTGTGTACAGCTTGTAAATATTCACCCCTACCACCTCCTGATGTAAATAAATCTATTTCTTTGGACAGTTGATTATCTGAATCAGTTACTCTATTAATTCGTTTCATAGGGCTTTTTGCATTCTTCGATGGCATCAAATAACTTTTTATCAATGGAAATATGGTTTTCCTCATTTGAGAAGCTATTATCGAAGTCAAGTGATATAGAATTTTTTTTCAGGATCTTTTGTAGGGTCAAATACATATGAATTCACAATCCCAAAAATCCCGGGACAAGATTTTCAAAATCCCGGGATTCGGGATTTTATGAATCCCGAAAATCCCGGGATTTCGAGTTTCGGGATTTCCCGATTGGCATCCCTAGTACATACATACTATAAACGCACATAACTTTTTACTTAAAGAATTAGAAAAAATTAAAAAAGACAATATTCAGTGGGCAAGTAATATCTTTATTAAATCAACTAAGACTCCATTTAAAAAATTGTTAAATAAAAACTTTATTTGTGTTTTATTTTATTTTTTAACTTAATTTTAAAGTTTAACTGCCATTTTCAATGGCATTTTCCTATAAACTAACTTATGTTTATCAGTTTCTATAGCTGTTGTGGATTACCTCGTAAATGCGGTCTGGCATTGATTCCACTAATTTTTTAAGAAGATTGAAATCAATTTCTTCCCAAATTTTCTCTGTTAAAGTCATTATGCTTTTTTTTAGCATTATTTGAATAAAGTTTACGGGCAATGTATCCCCACAAGTTCTCCATTAGGTTTAAGTCCGGACTACAAGCCGACCAGTCCAACAGAGGCATCCTGTGTTCGTTAAACCATGATTTAGACTGTTTTGAAACATGTACCGCAGCATTATCTTGATGTTGGAACAAAACAAATTTTAGATTTGCCAACTACATACAATACTACCAAAACCATAACGCTACCACCGCCGAAATTACGTTTTGACATCCGAACATTGTTTGATCTCAAATCGTGCCAATAACATGAGTATGAATCAGGATTTAAGAGCCAGAAATTAAATTTGTTTTCGTTTCGTTTTTTACGTTTTTCCACTCCACTGTCCATTTCATGTATTTTCGCGCGAATTTTACACGATTTTCTTTATGCTGTTTTTTGAGCATTGACTTTTACACTCTGGCTTCTTCCATTTTATGTTTCCATCTCTTCGTAAAATGTGAGCAACGTGTTTGGAAGTCACAGAAAGATTTAGTTTGTTCTTTATTTGCGTAGAATTCAAAATGTTACGGGTTGTCAGTTTTGAAATTTCTCTATTGGAACGTCCTAGACCATGAAAACATTTAATTTGGATCTTTTCCTGATCGGACAGAAAAGTTCCCTTGGGCATCTTTAAGCGTTATGAAGTTTATCAATTAAATTAGAAAATTCTGCAGTAAAATTGAGATATTGTCATTAAAAACATACCTTTATTTATAAGAAACAGAAATTTATAATATTTTATTTTTGACAATTTTTTTAAAAGCAATTTTCACGTCTGCGTTTATAGAAATATTCCACATAAAATATCACCAAGAACATTTGATTGCATGAATAAGACAAACAACAAGACTAAGAAAAAAATCTTGTTTACTTTAAAAAAGTATCGTTAAGTTGCCTCTCATTAAAAAACTTCAACTTTACTTTTGGATGAGAACAACGAAGATAAAACAAAAATAGAGAAAAAAAATTAATGTGTTTATAGGAATATGCATCAGTGTATATGTGCGCATTGGCTATTTCTACCAAAAAGTACGTTTCTTTCTATTTTGTTATATAGACATAAACGAAATTCTATTCCATTCTATAGATTCTAACACAAAAATGTCAGGTTTTAATTGTTAAGCTCCAGTTAAATTTAATCTTCAGTTAACTGAGGTTTCGTTTTTTGAGTAGGAGTTTAACTGGAAATTAACATTGAAGAGCTGCCTTACTTATAAGCAAAAATGGCAACATTTTTTTCAAATGCCTAATTTGTTTTCACAACAATTAGCTTTTTTATACATAATTTGTCAACTACTTTTGATACTTAATCTTAAGTTTAAACCACTAACTGCTTAACCGTATGGTTAAACTCAAAAACTGAAAACGATGTTTTACTGGAGATTAACTTATTCTCGAGTTTAAACTTGCACCAAAAAAATGGTCCTTAAATTATCAAATATTATGAAATCAAATATAGTAAGTAGAGTTTCAAAGGTCTTCACGCAAACCACCAAATTCACAATAACATTAAATTAATTTCTTTAGTTAATACGCAGTTTCTAACTATAACTTTACTCTGTAAGTTAATATGAGAAACTGGTACACTTAAATTAGATATAATAAATAAAGAAAGTTGGTTTTTAAGAATAGATTAAGATTTCATTCGTTTTATTTATCCTGAAAGAAAATTGCAAAGGAAATACATGTACATATGCACACTATATTAAATTTTTAGCATTTTTAAAAACAAACAAATGCATGAACATACATACAAATTCTTAAAATTGGGAACGATACAGAGAAAACTTTAAATAAAATATGTCAACAATTACAAACAACCTACAATAGAAGAAAGTTTGGGATAGAGAATTCAATAGATTCACAAAAACACGCTTCACATTGGAGCTGTACAACAATGTTTATATATTTGCAGATTATAGTTTTTATTGTAACAATTATGCTATATACGAAGACGACAACAGCCTCCTTAAATGGTCATGTAATTAAAAGAAGCTACTCAGATCAAAGTGTACATGGTTATATGACAGAGGTAGACTTGTCACATAAAGCATAAATAATAAAGTGAACAGTAATGATGAATTTTTGTTGTCTCATTTGAACAGCGTACTTGTTGGTGGAATGAAGTCTGCAAGGAAGAATTTCAAAATCAATTTCGCTGTAGATGTCCACAATTTTCTTATTGCCGGTAAAAGTTATGTCACCAAATATAGTATAAATAAATATTAACACGCTTAAATTCGTTTGATTTCAGTTCCCCCGGGCGATATTATAACGCATATTGTTCCATGACTGATACTGGCTATATATGGACACAGCCGACATGGGACTGGGTACCTCAGTCATTTCCAAATGTATAATTTTATTTATTTTTTTTTTTCTTAACGTATAATATGAATTTTTGATATTATGAATATTAAGAGATGTGTCTTATTATGTAGTAAACAACATAGAAAAATACTCAAATAATGTATGTAGTTTGCATACAGGTATGTATATGCAATATATATATATATATGTATATATATTATACTTATATATATGTATATATATTATATATATATGTATATATATATATATATGTATATATATTATACTTATAAATTTTCTTATTACAAATATACATAAATACATATATAAAAAGTGATGGTAAATTGTTAAATCAAAATGTAAACTGCGTCTGGATTGCACTCATATGGAGTTTTTTTTTATTCTTTTTAAAATTTGTATGTTTTGTATACATTGACGTCACCAGATGGTGAAAAATCAATATCTGTTATCAATGGAACAAATACAGTAGAACTAAAGTAATATTATTTGAATTTCGATAAGATGGACGAAGCATATTAACATGCTTGTAATTATAGGTAAATAAAGGCATGAATATTTTTCAAAAAATATAAAATAATTTTTAATAAATGTGAATACCACCACTCTATACGTTTTTCAATACATTTCTAAAATATAAATATAAAAAGGAAATAATTAAATTAATTTTATTTAATTAGAAACTACTAATAGTACCAAATTTTGCTAATTATTAATTAAAAAAAAATGTGAATAGAAACACTGTTTTTAGATTTGCCAAGACATGTGGTTCGGCGCATGCTTTATTTGTTCCGAAATACATATATTCTATAATCAGTTTTACTTTCATTTGAAGGACTGTTGGCGATTTGGATAGTATATAGATTTACCTTAGTATGGTAATGTAATTTTATTTAAAATAATAACAAGAAATAACAGAAAAGTGAAACATGTAAGTTTTATATTAAAAAATCTGAAAAAAAATCCAACTAATAAAATTGGTAATTCTAATTTACGCAAAAGGTATTTTGTAAATAGTACATCTTTTAATTTTGTTTGGTTGCTTGGAGCAGTTAGCGCGATAATGATAACAGTGACAGCCAAACATTTGCCAACACATCATGCAATAGACGTTCGAGATGAAGAATTAACATTAAATGAACAATTATTTAACGATATCAGTACCCTTATAAAGAGGCAATTGATAGCAAATGTTGCGGTATATTTAAATAGAATATTTTTTAAGTTTCCAAAAATAATACGCCACTCGCTTATTTCAGTTGAAAAATTCCCATATGGTAGATGAACCCGAAATTTCAAATAATAAAGTTTCAAATTTTGATGATAAACAACAAGCAGTATCAACCACGTATATTCCAACACCTGTTTTTGTTGAAAATTGGCCTGTAGACAGTCATAATTTTGGGCAAATAACAGCCGTATCAATTGATCCTCAGGGAAATCCTGTAATATTTCATCGTGCTGACAGATATTGGGATGCAAAGTAGGTTAACAGCTGTCAGGCGCCTAATTTAACTTGTTCTTCTGTACTCATACTTTATATAATTTTCCAGCTCATTTAATGGCAGTAACATGTATTTTTTGATTGAATACGGACCAATTCGAGATAAGACTATATACGTACTAGATCCAAAAACTGGCTCAATCAAGACCGGTTGGGGTGAGAATATGTTCTATATGCCGCACGGGCTGACAATTGATGTTCATGGTAATTACTGGATCACAGACGTAGCACTGCATCAAGCATTTAAGGTAGTATTTATAAGCAAAATACGTATGCGATAAAAAGTATTAAGCTATTAATAGGTTCAGGTTTGAATAATAACACATTCATTGTCAACCACTAATATATTCATGATTGACAGAGCGACAGGGTGTTTACATTGTCATTGTTTATATACTCTTGATACTTTCAATGTAATATATTATAATATTATTATAACCACTGCTTGTGGAACTTGTACATTTTTTATGGCCTCAAAAATCAACATACAAGACAATACGTTAACTATTGTCTAAATCAGTATCTATCTCTCCATCGTTTAAAATATGTTCTTATGATTAAAAATTACTATCAGTGGAAATATTACTTACACTCAAAACAGATATGGTAGTGGAAATAACCTATACAATTTAGGTTTGCCATCGAATGTGTCTAGTACTCTGCATTTAATTTCAATTCTCCTTTATTATTTTTAATATTAAATTTTTCCTAATTCACAAGCGCATTTAAAGACACAAATGTATATACATCAGTGGCGTAGCTAGGCAACCAGGGGCCCTGGAGCTAATTAAAAAATGGGGCCCCACTGCTATGTAAACTGATTAGGTTTTACCAAATAGGAATATGAAATATACAAATACTTTAAAAATGCTAAGCTACTTAAGCTCTTCTTTATGCACTGCAAGGCAGGTAATAAAAATATTTTTCAGTAACAACATAAATTAGAATTAATATGTACTTGAAATAGAGATGATTTATATAATTTATTATATAAAGACCGGGCCTACCAACTGACTAAATAACAATTATTATTGATTAAAGTACAATGACTTCGTTTAACTCTAGGCTTGATGCGGTTTTGTTTTTAATTGCTATTAGCGATAAATGTCGGAGTCGAGTTTGGCTCATATTATTTCCTAAATTAATTTTTATTATTTTTAATTTGCTGAATTACCTTACAGCTGCTGCAAAAGTTACAGGAATTGTAAAGAATAACAACATTGCTGTAAATTCTTCCATTAGATCGCATTCTAGCACTCCATATTTGCTCATTATTTCATTACATAATTGGTGAACAGTGCATGTTTGAGTTAGTTGAGGTAAAACTAGAATAAGTGGGGTTTATTACGAAAATGGGCGATATTGCCAAAAGTTGAGTTCGATCGAGATTTCTGGTAGGAAGCGGAGGGCTCTAGGGCACCTCCCCGCCTAACCGCTAGGTAGCAACGCCACTGATGTACACATTTATATGTTATTCAATTTCAGTTTAAACCTCATGAAACACAGCCACTATTAACAATTGGAAAACGATTTCGCCCAGGATCATCGGTAAAACATTTGTGCCAGCCAACATCCGTGGCAGTGGCTACAACAGGAGAAGTAAGTATCATATGATTATTTTCATATATATATTTGTTGAATCTTTCATTACATTTAAATAACAATAAGTTGTCAAATTTTGGCTATGATAAAAGACATATTATTTTTGTCAGGTTAACAAAAGGATTAAATTCAGCTATCGTAGTGGTTTATATTTGCATAGAAGATTAGTAACTTTTATGAATATGAGAACTTCAGCGGCCTGACTTTATTAGAAAAGCTGATCTTCCAAACATCTATAATCAGGAGTTTTAATTAAACTTCTAAATAGATCTCAAACACTAGCAGTATGTTAACCTGCCTTCCTTCTAGAGAATATCCGATTTCATTTTTAAGTTAACCAATTGGATTTCAAAAACAGTGATTGTCAATTTCCTACATAAAGTTTGTCATTTCTATCGAAGTTTAATTTGGAGGCTTCAGTTAATGATGACTTTAGCGTTGTCGTGGCAACGCTGCCTGGGATATACATATCCGCGATTTCCCATTTCCTTTCTTATTTTTACTGGCGCTGCTATATAACCAACAAAAAATTCCTTAAAATATACCATGAAATTGAAACATATAATTTAATCTGTTAATTCTCGCACGTAAACACAACTACAGAAGAGAGCAAAACCCAAATTTAATTCAATAGCTTTCTAGATTTCAGCTAAGCAGGATAGTAACGGCTATTTTCAATTTTTAAGTTTCATTCTTGTACACTTGCAAAATATAAATTGTTGTGTGAATAAGCTAAATTTAAGTACATAGTTTTTATTTTCAGCTTGTTTTAAAAGTGTTAAGTTAATATGGGGGGGTAAAGAGTGGGGAAATTTATTTCTTTTAGAAAAGTTCTTAGAAGTTGAACGAAAGTTGACATAATTAATGAAATGCCTTTAGTTCGTAGAGCAATAACATTTCGAACTAAAAGTACATACATACATACATACATAATTGGTCATTACAACCCTTCAGTCAGGATTATTGACCTAGTTTTTCACACTACTTATGTTGTGTGTGTTACAGATTTTTGAAAAACTTTTCATGGCAATTTTATTTTTACTCTCAGAGTTTTTGGCAGAAATCTCCTGAGAGGAAATCGCCGAAAAAATACTTTCTTGTATTTTATTTTGATGTCTGGCCTGGGACTCGAACCCTGGCTTTACGTCTAATAAGCCAGCACACTACCCACTAGACCACGGCGACTTCTATAAAGTACAGAGTTATTTATCCAACGGGAGACCAATGGACAAATAAAAATAATTTTACATTTTTAGTATCAATTTTCTAGCGTAAAGTGTAGACATTTGTGATGACAGCTAAATTATTGTTTGTATTAAAATGGCTGGCAATAACTTTAAATTATTTGAGGTAATATTAGATGCACACCTTTAGGCGTTTGGATAATATGCATATATTTCAAAAATACATAGAGAAACGACAGAAAAATATACATAAATTTCTCAAAGTGTAAAACAATTTGTCTTGACTTCTGGGGGCTAATTCTGGCAATCGTATACGATCGAATAATTACTAGTACGTTCGATTTTTTTTAGTTTTGGAATTCTGTCAGTCGATATCGATTAATATGTGTCGACATTTCTAATGACAGCAGTCGATAGCGTGCAACTGTTCGAATGCAATCTTGCGAAATTTTAATCGTAAGCAAAATACCTATCGAGTAAAGCTTTTTGTTAACAAAATATGAAAAAAAGAGAATGTAAGTAAGAATTTTTTAAAAACTAAAGAAAATAGTTAAAATTTTAACATTTTAGGTTAAAATTAACAAAAGTAAATGGTAGCCAAAAATAGATTATGGGAGACTTTATGGCTAAATATACGAATTTGGCAAAAAATATATTGCACAAGAATAAGCAAAGGCAACCAACTTTGGGAGCTACTTATTACTAAACTTAATGCTTCTAAGCCACCAATAAAGGAAGCCAAACTATGCTGCTGGCATAGAAGTTGCTATTGAAGGTCTGAAGAACATTAAAACTTTTGTATCAGTTATGCAAATAAAGAAAAGGGGAAGATTGGGCAGAAGCAAAAGTTTGTACTGATAATATTTTGAAACTACATCACAAAGTAATACATCTTATAACGATTTGTTTATTTCTTCCTGTACACTGTTTGATAATGAAGAAGTTCATAGCGAAAACATTTGTAATAAAATTTTAAAATTAAAAAAAGGCAGAAAATATAAATTCAGTCAAAAATACAATACCTTTTTAATTAGCAAAAATTAGTTTTTCGTCTTCTGAATTGCTTCCGAGTTTACAAAAATATGTTTTTGTTTACAAAAGTGTTTAGTGTTGGAAAACATTTCACAACATTGGATAAATAATATCGATTCGTTAACTATCGACTTACAGAATTAGAAATAATAATAATAAATAATTCTATCAACTCGAAATCTATTTCGATCACGCGTGAAAGAATTAGGCCCCTGGCTAAAGTTGGGCTGCACTGAAAATTGACTGAATTGAAATTACCAGCCTGAATAAACTCTGTAAGTTGTTTTCGATCATTGAGCATTCCACTAACAAGTATAATGGACGTTATCTATAATTCGCTGTGTTATTGCCGCCACAGTTACCCCATTTATTTTGTGTTGTGTCACTTTTTGGGTAACCGCATACCTTTCATATGCATTACTATATACTACTCATATCACAGGAAGTTTACAATTAGCTTCAGTGTTTCCTACTCTTGACAGTTATGACCTTAGACAGGCCCTGATCGATTGTTAAATTCTTCGATTTTTTTGTATAAAAGATTTTTAGCCTAATATTGGCTGATTCAAGATCACTCGAAAGAGATGTTGAGGAATCCTTGCTCGACTGTTTATGTTGAACATACTTTTAACTGTGAATTCCTGACTAATGAGTTTTCACCTTCTCTGGACCTTACTAACGTCTATACCTTTAATTAAATTTTTTTAACTTTGAAACAATAATTCATTGTACTTTTTTTTCTTCACTTGAATCCAGTTCTTCTGCTAGAAGAGAAAACCTGCTTTAGCGACTAGTGTCTTCATTTCTAGATATATCTCTTTAGGAACGTTGTCACATTCACTTCACTAGAAAATAACGATGAGGACGGACTTTTTATATTTTTCCTACTACCCATAAAAAGGGATTTAGACAGATCTTGAAGCGTATTCGATTTTATATTCGATTTCGCTATTTCTTGTATTGTTTTCCTTTGTCACACTTAGTAGGGTTACTCATCAGAGAACGATTTGAATATGTTATGACGAACTTTGAATACATTCCCAAAAATGCAGTACACTGTTGTCAACTCTCACTATTTTATTTAGACAAGACATGACAACACATATGAGGAGCAAATGTATTGAAATTCACTCACTGCATTGCATTTCTCCTCTTAAAAGTATCTAGAATTCAGGAAAGCAACGAATACAGAAAGAATGGTGTGAATACTTAACATGTCTATTAAATGAAACGCAAAATTATTTTCTGAAATATCAATGTGTAATTACATAAGATTTAGGCCCTTATTTTGACTATTTTTAGCAATTAAAAATTTTAAATTAAAGGCTTCCTTAAGCTTTGAATTTGCTTTGCACTTGTTACTGTTGGTAATTTATGCTAGTAAAACTTTTAATCCCTTAAAAAGCAAAAAATTTCAACTTTTAAATAACATCGTATTTGATAATAAATTATCATATTCCGTTGGAGACAATTTTAAAAATTCGATTCTAGATTTTAGTGTTACCATCGGAAGAACAAAGGCAAGTGCCAATATATTTTTTTTTTTCGTTGGCATTGTTTTTAGCACTAAGAAAATATATTATACATAGGGGAAAGAGGGAGCAGTGTTTATGCACACTAGGTTTTAATATTTATATACCATAAGTAACAGAAAAGATCCCCGCAGGAAGGGGATTCCACAAACGAATAGACCGCCTAACAAACGAACTTCGTCTGTAATGCAGTGTGTGATACACATGGGTATAGATGATGCAATATTATTGCCGCTTAACATTGACTTGTTTTTGTGTTTAGAACCCTTCAATTTATTTATTTATTTTTTCTGACGATTTCAATGAACGTCTTTTACGATTTTGACGATTTTTTCTCAAATGTTTGACGTTTTGATGCTTCATTTATCTGGCAGCTATGCCTGTGATATCACTTACCTGTATGGATATGAAAAATCAATAAATAAAAATATGTTGACTGAATGCGTGGTAAAAACACGAATACATGAATGTTGAGCAAACTAATTCAGTTTTCATAACAAAATTCTTGAATGTGAACTAAACTGTCCGCTAAGTAAGCAAACACTAATGGCTGCCCCTTAAAGTTAAATTTTCTGAAAGGTCATATTATTATCATTGAATTTATAAAAAGAAGTTTGATGTAACTGTTTTGAAAACACAAACTGAGGCAAAATTTCTTTAATTAGTGTACTAGTCCTCAGTGTAATCTACACATTAGTAGTTTTCCTTAGAAATATTAATATTTTTTATTAAAATATTGTAACCGAAATAATGGAACGCTTTTCGATATTAGAATTCCCTTTTAGGCTTCCCTTTGAACGTATGTGGAGAAGACTTAAAATATAGTTTATCGGTGATGTGAAACGAATCAAAACGAATTAAATAATAATGTTATTATTATTTTTTTTTTTTTTGTTTCTAATGCGTAATAAGATGAAAAGATGAAATGAAAAGAAAAAGTAACAAAAATTTGGCATGGTCCCTACCTGAAATTAAAGTATTTATTTATCCCAAATAAGCTTTTATAAGAACAATCCTCCAACCTATTCACAAAAAAAAAAATAGGAAAGAAAAAACTTACATTGGAGATTTGGCTATTAAGGTGTATTGTACACAAAAAATATATTACAACTGCCAAACTAGATTTGAACATCGTTCGAACGGGTGTACCGCATTTAAACTGTTTTCGTTTTAAACTGTTTCCGTTTCTCAGACTTATTTGTCCAATTATTCTTGTTCGTCCTCAAAATATTGAAAAGTATTCTAGACAACAAGATACCATCCAACAACTTTACTGCTCTTGTCAGTAATACTCATCATGTCCACACAAGGGGGAGATCCATTCAGACTCGATTGTTGGGGAATATTGGCAGCTTTTATTGGCTGGAGGGTGCTTTAAACAATGTCCGTTCGGAAGATGTTGTAAGATTTTTTGATATATGCACTCTTAGTGTACCCGTTATGAAGTTCGTTACGAAAACTTAACCATAAGCAAAATTATTCCCTCCAATGGCTCATATGACACGGAAGACATGCTTGCATTAAATGGGTTTGTTATTTTATCTAATTGTGTCCTTGCATTTTCTGAAACTAAGAATCGTGTATCTATTTCATAATCTTTCCTATTTTTATTAGTACTATTTATTCTATAAAACAAATATCGTAAGGAGTTTCCTCAGTGGTTAAGTGTGTTATAATATGATTATAAGTGAAAACTGCTACTTGCTTTAATTACTGGTTATTACCAGTGTTAATAATTTTTAATTTCTTATTCAAAGTTTTATGTAGCCTCTCAATATCAGCTGTTCCTGTTTTTCCTGTTGCAATTTCGAGTCCAATATTTAAATTCTTGTACCATTCTTGTAAACCCATATTAACTAATAGTGTATCTTGGTCAGTTTTAATTACTTTTGGTGCACCCATGGTACTGAACACATTCAATAATGCTCTTCTTGCTTCCACTCAATTAGTGTGGTTTAGGTTTTCTACCATAGCCAATTTCGAGATGAGTTATTATCGTAATTTTTTATCGAAAAAATTATAATTTTCACGTTTGAACGATTACGAGACGTAGGCTAATATTTGCATTTTTTACAAATATTATTATTTCACTTTGCCAACTTCTGGTAATCACTCAAGAAGAAGATTTACACATTTTCCGATGAACAGTTAAACGCCATCAAAAAGTTTTAATATTTTTTTGCTTAAAGTTCATTTGTTAAGATCACATACATATATAAAAAATATGACACTCAAATAATAATAAGTACTGTAATTATTATCCGATTTTATAAAACGATGTGTCAAACTCTTACTTAAGTATTTTTTATTTTGTAATTAAAGTTTGCTACTATACTATACTGAGAAACGTCAAAAAAATATGAAATAAGCCAAGTTTACCTTATCAAACCTCATAGTATATTAAGTTGAATAATAAATGTATGTGTATCCCACCCCTTTTCAAGAAAGTTTAAATTTTGGAAATTGGTTAGGAAGTGTTAGAAATTTTAATATATTTGTGCGTAAAGTTCAAAAAAAAAAAAAAAAACGGTTTTTGTCAAATAAAATAAGCTTGGGGGTTCGAGAAATAGTAAGAAAAATATTTTTAAGTTCTACTCTACAAAACACACAACCTGCACGTCATCAGCTGGGTTCATCATTTTTGTTTATTTTGACGCATATTGTTATATTTAATACAATTTTTAAAATTAGACAGCAAATATTTAAGTTCTGTATTCTTCTGTGAAACATAAATAAATAAAGGCATTAAGATAATTTGCTTTGCTTTGATGTATACTGCTGGATAAAAAACAAATTCACGACAGTAAATAATAATAATGAATTTACTTCATTTATAGTTTTTTATAGCTGATGGATACTGCAATCAGAGAATTTTAAAATTTAATGCTGCCGGCCGTATTTTACGAGTAATTCCACAACCACCAGGTAAATTATTATCTCTTCTGACAAAACGACTCTAATTTTGATTTTGTTTTTAGAATTCCTTTCCTTGCAAGTACCACATGCTATTACATTACTGGAACATTTGGATCTTTTATGTATTGCGGATCGGGAAAATATGAGAGTTGTTTGCCCAAAGTAAGTCAATTTTCATCTTAACAAATTCTCATTGATCTTGTAACGTTTCCTATAGGGCTGGCCTCAAATCATCTGAGGGTGAGGGGCATCCGGCAGCAACAATTCAGGAACCAGACTTAGGCAGAGTGTTTGCTGTAGCAGCTTTTGGAGACATTGTTTATGCTGTTAATGGTCCAACATCAATGTTGCCTGTTCGTGGTTTCACTATTGATCCACGATCTGAAACAATTGTTGGGCATTGGGGTGAATTTAAAAATCCTCATTCTATAGCCGTCTGCGTAAACGGTTCTGCGCTATATGTTAGTGAAATTGGTACAAACCAACAAACAAACCAAATCTGGAAATATATTTTAGTTTAAATATCTTATAAATTACATCTACATATATATAGAACTGTTTTGCATACGTACACCATTTACAGTACCTTACTTAAAGTACGAACCAACTTACAGTCTAGGATAAATGTATGATGAATCTTAATTCATACTAATTATGCTGAACAGTAAAGTACATAGAGTTTTTGTGAACTGTTGTTTTGCATTTTATTTATTTTTTTTTTTACAAAATACTTTCCCACAATAGTCTTATTAGGTCTTTAAAGCAGTTAAAATTGATACAAATCTATTATAACAAAATGTCGTATTTTTAATAAATTAAAACCTTATTCAATTTTAAATTAATTCTAATATTCTAATTCATTGTCTTAAATTATTTCTCATGATAAATTAAAATTGTTAACATAAACACAAAATTCACTTGGATACAAGAAAACCGAGAGTTGAAAGAATTAAGAACAGCCACTATATCCGTTAATATATTTTATTATTTTGCACAGTCTGTTGAGCATAGACGAGTTAAAATAATTTTACACTTTTTTCACAACTAAAGATTATTTTGAATATTTTTTTTTCCCAGTTGATTTTTGAATACATCCAAAGATTTTAGTATTGAGTGAATACCAGGATGCATTACTCCCTAACACGAACACTATTTATACGATAATAATCGACGGTCCTAAAAGACCATTGTGATTACATATCCTACAGAAGACAGGACGTTAACAAATATAATCTGACAAAATTGTTTAGTGAAAGTAAATATTGAAATTACGACTAATAAAATGTATAAGAAGACGTCTTGCTATGCTTTTCCGAGGAGAACTGAATTGAGTTGATATAGTACTCAAGACATTTGTCCAAGTTTTATAATTATTCAATTAGCGAAAATAGTTAAAAATCTTAGGAAGAACTTAGGAAACAAAACATTGAAAATGTTTAAAAAATATATTATTCTGAAGATTATCGTGTTCATATCCAACAGACTGGATAAAATTGTAAAAGAAATGACAGCTGCAACATCAGTTGACAGAATATTGTTTTTACTAAGTAAACATATTTTTTTTTTTATCCAAGTGAATTTGATTTAATATGAATTGAATTTGATTTTAAATGTTAAAAAACTGAAATACGTTAATTTTTTGTATAATAATAGCAGAGTATCTATATTTTGCCACAGTTGATAATGTTTCTCGCATAGTTTGACTTTTAACCAAGGAAAAAAAGTTTTTAAAAAAATTTTATTTCAATAGTTTAAAGTTATTGTTATCCAATATATAATTCTAGTAGAATATATGAGATTTTATTGATATTGGAAAATGTAAAACTAGTACTAAAATAAACAGTGAAATTCTTATTATTTCAAATTAGGAATTACAATAACAATAACAGTTATCCGCTTTATGTTCCACTAAATTGAAAGCCAGAAATAATAGAGTATTATTTGGATGTATTCTCTGCAAATTTATAAATATCATAAACGATTTATTAATTGTATAATTCCCAACGCGGTGGATTAATCAATTTTTGTCTTTCAAATTTTATAATAATTTCAATTAATTAATTTTATTTTCAATCTAGTGTTTTGATATTCCTTTAACAAAACAGCTGATTTATGTAAATCGGTTTTCTGTCTAATTTCACACGAAAACGAAAAACACATTTCAAATGACTACAGCCCCCGTTACAGATATCAATATCATAGAATTTTATAAATCAGTCTGTATGAAAAAATTTAATAATAATTTTGAATGCTAAACTGTGCGGAGTGTAAAAGTATATGTAGCCATTAAGCTCACCATTTTTGGGTTAAAGAACTTAATGCCGAACTCAGAATTTGCTGCAAAATTTGTTTTACAAACTAATAGAAAAATCCTGATACAACCGTTCATTCCTTCAGCAAGTTATTTCTTAAAAAGAAAAAAAAAAAACAAAAATAAAATAAAATATTACCGGAAAAACGAACAATTACTTGGGTATAGAGATGAATAATCCAAAAATAAGTGTAAATGCTAAATATTATTGATGAAATATCTGCTAACCCACAATCTGTAGTGTGAGTGAGTATAATAACCGGGTATTTATCAAATAACTCGTTTGTGAATAATAAAAACTGAAAGATTAAGTATATTTGGTACGACTTAGAAAGAAAGATCTGAATTATTACATGCAAGTAAAAATAAATTGCACAATAATCTTGTTTCTTTTTATAAAGTTGAAGATATTGATTCATTTGAAACTTTTTTAATTAAAACGTATTTTATTTTCTTTTATATTTTCTATAAAATAAATTTGTTGAACTAGTTTCTAAAAATCTAATAAATATATCTTAAAGCGATTATAAATAGTTAATAAATATAATGAATGTAACTGTACGGAGTCTTATTTATTCTGCGGAGACTTATTTATACATACACGTATGGATATGTTAATTATTCCTCTGCTTTTTTATTTTTTTTGCTTCACATATTTAAAATAAAAATTTATATAAAAGGACTAAAGCATAAAAGCATAATGCTGTATAATTCGCGTATTTTTATTATCATATTTTGTATGTACATACCTATATTATTAAAAACAACTGTTCGGCGTTATTCACAATAATATTTATATATTGTACTTTATATGAATGAATAATCTGTATATATAAATGTATACATTATAATATAATTTTAAATGTTGTAAGATTTAAAGTATCATTGTTTTTAGTTTGTTCTGGAAATGTCCTGATAACAAGAAGGTTTGATATTTGGGATATAATTTAATAAGATCATTTTCTATCCCATTAAGTATGTATGTCACTGTACATACAAAATTGGTCATTACAATCCTTCAGTCAGGATTACGACCTAGCTTCTCACATCACTTATGTTGTGTGTGTTAATTTTATACATGAGTGGCGGGACCTACAGTTTAAAGCCGACTCCGAACGACAGATTTCTGAGAAGCTTTTCATGCCAATTTTTACCTCAGAGTCTTTGCCAGAAATCTGCTGAGAGGAAGTCGCCGAAGAAATATTTGTTCGTTTTGATGTCTGACCTGGGATTGGAACCCGGGCCTTTTGTCTAATAAGCCAACACACTACCCACTAGACCACGGCGACTTGTGCAGTGAAGCACAGTGAAAATGGCTCACCAAACCACGTTTTTTTATTTTTAATATTTTGTAGGAAAGCCTTTTTGACTTATTACAGGAATGGTTTCTAATAACTTTTTTGTGTAACTTTATTTTAAACAAAAATATTTATTTTATTTTTTTCCTTTTTAATAAATATTAATCAAATACTGATTAATTTCACGGTGGACCATTTTCACCGTGATTCACTGTATTTATGTATACTCACAGTTAAACGTACAAAACTAAGGATGCACTCAAATATCTAAGACAAAAGCCTTTGAAGGTCATACCTCTTGTAATTACTAGTGGTTTCTTTACCTTTTCGTCATTTTCCAATAGTATCATACACTATAGTGTAGTGTAATCAATTTTTATTCTTTCTTGTATATTATTTCGAAGTGGTAGTCAAAAAGTACCAGTCTTATCCTTGTTAATTTAGAGTTCGAGTTTTTATGAGAAATTTCTGATTTTCTACCATATAAATACTGTCTAAAGAATTGTATAGCCCAATATATGTTTAGCAATTCTTTCTCAATCACAGGTTTATTCTTTTCGTGTTATTGGACCCTGTGACAAAACTGCGACTAGTGCTAAATCTGATGTCTCTGTTGTCAAAATGAATGTTCTGTCAAAGCTTTTATTTCAAACGCATCATGACGTTCTTCCATCCATTCAAATTTTGTTCCTTTTTAATAGATTATTCAAACAATTTGCAATATTCGTAAAACCTTTGATGGATCTTCTATAATAGTTACAAAATGCTATAAATCTTTTTTCGCCATCACTATTCTTAGGAGTATTTACGTCATAGTAATTACGTCATATTTACTTGGGTCAGGTTTGTTATCAAATGTCCCAAATATATAATTTCTGATTTCAAAAAATTGCTTGTATTAAATTTCAAATTATATCTAGATAATGTATCGAAAACGTTGCACAAATTTTTGTTGTTATGTTTCAAACTACATCCAAAAACTATTATGTCATAAACATTCAAGAATGCTTCGGATTTTAGTCCAGCTAGTGCTATCATTAGCTTCCTATTTGAAGATATCTTTATTCCAAAAGGTAATCTTGTAAATTGGTAATGACCATTAGTTGTTGAAAATGCTGTAAATGTTGATCGAGCTCAATTTGATGAAAGGAATTTGTCACGTCCAATGTGGAAAAATATTCAGCTGTTCTTAGTCTATCTAGAACATCATCTAACCGTGTTAGTGAAAATATGTCATTAATTATTTTGTGTTTCCTAAAATACCTCTATTTTTTTATATCTCTTTGCCCCTTCTTAGGTACCAATAAGAGTAGAGCGTTGAAAAAGCTTGCGGATGGCTCTATAATTTTTTGTTTCAATAAACTTTTTACTTGGTTATTTATTTACGTTTGTGGTAATCGATAGTTCTTTATATTAACTGGATTTTTATCATTTAATTGAATAGTTTGATTGTAGAAATTATTTGTTGTCAGATTCTCACTTTCTAAATGAAATTTACGTTGATATTTTGTGAAATCCCTAAAAATTCTTTCTTTGCTTTCTCATCATTTTTATCTACTTTGGATTTATTTAACACTTTCTTAAATATTTCGCATTTGTTTTGTTATGACTTACATACATACATAATTGGTCACTACAACGCCAAACAAACCAAACCATAATCAAAATTTAACTTTATTTTAAAATAAACTTGTCATAATAAATTTTCTACAACATTTCATAAACGTACTTAGGATGTATTAGTTTTTGTTTTATAGTTTTACAAGTGTAATTGTAAATGACTTATGCTCGCAATAGTTTTGCAATCCTTATCGTAAAAGACATCCCGTTATTTTATGGCGTGATGTTCTTTTTCTTTTCAGTCTTCTTCTTTCGTTTGACAAACAACTGTTTGTACTTTTGAAGTGTTTTTAATAAATTATAAAATAAAAATAATATGAAATTTGTGAATAAAAAGGCAATTAAATTAAATTCTAAAAATACCGTATAAATTGAAACACTATGTTCGTAAGCAATCAAAATTCGAATGAAGTTCCAATAAGATCTAGTTAAATTATTTTAAATTTTTGTGATGTAAATATGGATACAAGTGAGAATGAGATTTATCATTCTGAAGATGATGCAGAGTTCGACATAATTCATAACCAGTTTGAGCTGTTAAACATATAAAGTAATGGATGATTTTTTAAAATTTGAAAAGCAGTTACAAAATGACAAAAAGTTTTCGGATTCATTTGTATGTTAAATTAAAAATATATTTCGCTATGGCTTTGTAATGTTTATTTCTTTTTATTCAAGGCTCCCAACTGTAGCAAAGACTCCAAATTATTAGTAGACGAAGTAGCAGAAAGGAACAGAAGAAAAAAAAGAGTATCCGTAGCCTAACCACATTAAAAGCTATAAGAAGTAAAATAGTGTATGTACAGTATTTATCCATTAGTAAATACATTCCTTTTTTAATTTTATAGACGCCGCAATTTCCATTCGATTGGGGGTGGACTAATTTACTAAAAGCCAAAAATAGACACACGTGCAAAGTTAAATATAAGAAAAAATCTAAAATTTTTAACAATTAGAATTGCAATTCTCTATAACAATATTATTTATTTTTCTTTCTATTTTTGATTTAAATATGTATATATTTAAGAATATCTTTTATTTTTCAATTATTTTAGTTTAAATGAAAAAAATAACAATAACAATTCATTCATGAATTTAAAAGCTAAAAAAATGTTATGAATGTGAGCTTATTCCATAACTACACTTCTAGGATTGTAATATACCTTAACTTGTAATATTATCGCAAGGGTTCAATTTTCTTAATAAAATAATTGTTAACATATAATATAGTTATCACAGCAGTTTTGCAAACCTAACGCTTATGGTAGTAAGTTTGTTACAAACTATTTTAAAAGTCTGTTGGTTTATTGGGACCCTTCAGTCAGGATTATTTACCTAGTTTCTCACACCACTTATGTTGTGTGTGTTAGTGTTATACATAATAAGTGGCGGGACCTATAGTTTAAAGTCGACTCCCACCGACAGATTTTTTTTTGAGAAACTTTTCATGGCAATTTTTATTTACTCTCAGAGTTTTTGACAGAAATCTGCTGAGAGGAAATCACTGAATAAATACTTTTTGTATTTTTGTTTTGATGTCTGGCCTGGGGCTCGAACCCTGGCTTTATATCTAATAAGCCAACACACTACCTACTAGGCTATGGTGACTTCCTTTGTCATGACTTGTTTTGTATATATCAAAAGTTCTTAAAGGAATAGTTTCTGTTTTAAAATTTTTTTAATTTATGGTTTTGCCTTAATTTGCTCTGCACTTTATTTAAAATTTTAGTTTTATAAATATACAAAATTGAAAAACAACATTCGATTGTCAGAAACAGCTGACTGAAGAATGATAATAGGAAGAAAAATTGTAAAATCTCCTTCGATTATCAGAAACACCTAACTGAAGAATGACAATGGGAAGAAAAATGGTAAAAAATTTTATAAGATGTTATTACTTTAAGATTTTTTTTTTTTTTGCATTTAGAATTATACTTAGAGTGGTGTTCGATACAACCACCCTTACCCAAATTTCCAAATCCAGATATAATTTAAGATCTATCTAAATCAGCATTAGCTACTGTAAAATTCCAACGAATATTTCGCCAAATACATATTAAATTTTTTGAGACATAAGAGGCTAAATGTATTTTTGAACTTAATACCGAATGCACTTGCTAGGAAGTGTAGTGTGGCTTATCATTAAAACCCCACTTTTATTTTGTTTATATATTTTTTAAAATGTAATGTTAGTTCCTTATTATAATTTTTGGTGGTTTTAAAAGAACTGGCTAAAATCTGATACGTCGTTTTATATATTGCTAGAAGGGAAAACATTACGTTAATATATATTTTATAAATTCTTTTTTATACTTACAAAAGGAGAGATATATAGTTCAATTTTGAGCATCTTCAGGCGCTTATTTAAATTACGGATACGAAAATTTATCTCAATTACTTGGCTTCTCCCGATCAGGAGCTTATGAAGGTTACGACAATGGGAAGTACTATTACCGTTAATATGGTAAAATATATGTTCTAGTTTCTATGACTTCGAAACAAATTCATTTGTCGACTTTTTTAATAAACCTTTCGACACTTGATCAACCCACGTATATGAATCTTAATGACATTCATATTCTATAAAATTTAGCTTTCGAATTATATAGCCAGCTATGTATTCTAAAGCATCCGCTTGTAGAATACCAATATCTTCTAGATCCGATTCGTCTAGGTCTACGTCAATATCCTCTTTCATTGGCTCTGGCTCTATGTTAATATCGTCGTCATTAAGTACGACTCCGCTGTCTGGCAAAGTACTTGTATCTAATATGCTTTCATTGCCAATTAAAAGCCAATCTGTGCGTTCTTCCTCTACGTTTCCCTTGCCACTAAGGTATTCGGTATTTCGTGCTGTAATTTTAAAAATATATATACATAATTTAAATTATAAAATAGCATAAACATTATCTATGGACAAACTTACCTAGGATATATTTCCCAAGTCTGTATTTAAATTCTTGAGTTGAAAGGTGATCATATAGCCCACCTTTGCCTCGTATGGCGTAGTTGAGCAGCATTTCTAAATCCCTGTTAGTCTTAGTATGCCTCTCTGAAAATGTTCCAATGATTTTTTTTGAGGAATCATAGGGTTAGACATTGTCTGTGTTATAAGAGCCAATTTATCTCTTTACCGCTTAAGTGAAATTTCGTAGGGTTCCTACACAAAATGAAATTAAATACATTCACTATTTACAAATATTGTACAAAAAATTACCTTTCCATGTTATGCGAAGGTACTTAGTTTAGAGTTGAGAACGTCAAACCAGTCATTTACTAATTGAATAAATTCTGCCGACTCTATGGGTTCATAAATATCCATTCCTAAGGAATAGCACCGTCTAATGGGATTGGCCGTATTATTCGAAAATAGCTGAGCAACTAATTTTACTTTTTGCCTTCCTAAAATTACAAAATTTTTTATGTATTTATATTATTTTTTTATCAATACAAAATCTTTAAAATTACCTGCCCCTTTAACGGAAATATGTTCTTCAATAGTCTAGACTAAGGATTTTGTTGTTGAAGATTAATCCATTCCATTATCCAAATAATGGTTACGGATTAATTTCAACAAATGTGGCGCGTCGAAAAAAGTAAAAACTTTTTTGTCCACATTTGTTGGGCTCGAACACCATGGTTTATCTTCCGAAAAATAATGTGTATATAACAAATTAATATTATTTTATTTTAATGTTTAGTAATAATAACAATGAGAAAAAGTAATAAATGAATGTGTAAAGAATGTAATGAAACTCTGATCTAAAATTATAATTGGAAATGATGAAAGTAAACGCAAACTAAGAAACCGAACTTAAAAAGGAATTCTTACTAACAAATTTCTATTTACTGATTTGAAGGAGCTAATAATACCTTTATTTGGGAAACGAAACTGATAGGGATGAATTAGGTTGTTGTCTTCTACAAACATTTTGAGTCGATGATAAATAATTTGCTTAAGGAGGTTAATAGACTAATTGGGCGATAATTGGATGGAAGTCTTTCATCTTTTCATTTCTTTGGGAGTGGAGTAACTTTAGCTAGTTTAAAAGCGCTTGGGAAGTATGAATTAGTGATACAGAAGTTTTAAATCGTCAGTAAGTAATCTAAAGCAGTATGAATAAGATCCTTTAACAAGATATTGTTAAATTGATCAATACCAGGCGCCTTTGAGCACCAAAGCAAGAAATGAAAATTTTATTTCGCCCAAAGATGTGAAAGAATGGTCGTCGGTGAACGACGAAGTGCCTCTTTGCAACAGATTGAAAATAAAGTTAGCTTTATTTTCCATTGAGCTTTTAAAATTGATCGGCAATGCAGACGGCCTTTTCTTTATTAAAACAAATCTCTTTATCATTAACTACTAGATTTTTCATAAGCTTATTCCTTCCTTTAATTTTCCTTTTAATTTGCCAGAATTTTCTGCTACCGCTAGGAATTGTACACAAAAATTTTGACTGCCGTGCACTTCTTTCGTTGTTAATATTGAATGAAATTAGTTTACTAAGCTCCCTTAGAATTGTACCTAAGGTTATTCAGAATTTGGATCAGTACAACGTTGAAATTTTCGCTATAACTTCTTTCTTGTCGATATTAAATATTTACAGATTTCATTTAATTTATAGTTATGAACTTTTCTAGATTTGATAGGAATCGAGTCGAAACAGTAAATTATTTTATAGAATCCTCAATATTAAAAGAAGATATGTTTTCATTGAGGATTACGGAGGATGTCATTTTTAAGTTTAATGAGATTTTGAATCTATTTCAATTAGTATTATGGAAGTCTAGAAAAGATTTTTCTATATGATGAATATCTTCATTAATAAACAATAATATTGGGACATGATCAGAATATAAACTATAGGGACAGGTCACTAAATAGCTAAATTGTAGTGTGGAATTAGATAGCAGAAGGTCAATCGTCGATTCCTGTCTGAAGGTGAGATTTTGAGGAATTCTAGTGGGGTTAAGTGGATGATATATGTATATAATAATTATTATTATTTTGATGATTAAATAGAATATTTCCAGCAGTATCGGATTTAGCGCAATTCCAGCTCATGTGATGTGCGTTTAGATCCCCTAGGATGAAGAAGTCGCCATCTGTAGATGTCATCAAATCCAGATCGTGGATGAAGTCAGAGGTGTAACGAGGCCAATAAGCTGATATAAATTTGACTTTAGAGTTAAGAAACTCCAAAGACACGAATAAGTTTTCAATCAGTTTCGTTGGAAATAACGTGTCGATGTTGTGTTTCGATGTTGATTTAATAACTACTGCAACTCCTCCTTCATGAGAAACTCTATCTTTTCTGTACACTTTGTACCCTGGCATCTTAAAGCTGTGATTTGATATTAGAAAAGTTTTGTTCAATAGAAGAATATCGATAGAGTTCTCTTTTATAAAATTATGAAATTCCACAGATTTAGAGAATGTAGTAATTCCTTGAAAATACCAGTGCATTACTTTAAGACTATTTTGAACTTGATTAAATTGCATATTTTAGCATAGGCATGATAACATTGAGTTGCTCTATTTTCGTTCTACAACTGCGTAGATCAGAGATGGCTCTTGTAAAAATTTTGAACAATTCATCGATACTGTATAGTTCAGCTGTTGAAGAACATTTTTGAGCAGGAGTTTCAAGTATACTGGCATAGGAGTTATTCTGGACGGTGGAATTTGTCACGTTTGGAACAAATGAAGATCTGTGTGGATGGGGAAAAACAGCAGGCAGAGGACGGTTTTTAGTATGAGCTTTGTTCATTAGATGTTCGCGAATTGCTAAATAGTCTTTGCGGCTGGGGCCACGTGGGTTGTCGGCTCTATGATTATTGTTCTTTAAATTTTTTTAATGCAATTGAAGCATTTGTAGACGGCGGGGCTGCCTTCAGGTACTTTATTAACCTGGTAGTTGGCTAAATTTTATTACCCCCGCAAGCAATGCATACACTTTTGCGAAAACAATTCTTAGCTCCATGACCGTACACGGCCCACTTTGTACATTGCGTTGGCCCTCTGTTTCTTTTCTGAGGATTTCTCCAATAGGCTATAATTTGCCACAAACGTCTAATTTTTAAAACTTGAGATTTTGAAATTATCGTAGGATCAAACTGAACCATATAAATAACATCATATACAGAGGAGCGTACTGTAATTATTTCCTTAATTGTGACAACATTGATGTTTTATGAGTTTTTTTAATTCTTTTTTAATATTATTAGGATTAAGTTGTAGAGGATCAACTTAAATATTTTATTATTTTTGCGCTCATGGGTACCGATGGACATTCTCTTAAATTCATATGATGATCCAATAAGCTTGTAAACACTTTGGAACTTATGAACACCATCCACAAGAATTGGGGGAACAACAATTTAATACTCACCTACTTCACTATATGTATTATCGTCATTAACAAGTGATTGTAGAATGCTAAACCGGTTTTCATTGTTTTTATATTTTTCTTTGACCTGCCTGACATATTTCGTTTCAGTGAATGCGTTGATCACTTAGTAGGTGTTATTGTTATCGTTTAATGTTATTGTTTCAATATCAAACAGAAATTTAACGAACTCGAAATATTGATTTTTATTAATAGTGATTACACTGATTTTGTTGGTATGGTAGTTAGCACTACGCAACGGAAGAGAAAAATAGAAAAACGTATGTTTGCAATCAATGATGGCATAAGACTCAATTTCTTAATTTTGTCACTATAATATGCAACATTATCATAAGAAATTGAAGAACTAAGCAATAGATACAAAAAAAATAAACATTAAAAACAACTTAATAACAATAAATATATATTGTAAATCTTTCTGTAAGTCTGTTTTTTTGTTTGTTTGTTTGCCAATCACGCCTGAACCCTTGGACCGATTTTCTTAAAATTTGGGATATAAATCGGACTTTTGTCCGTGGAGGTTATAGGTTTTCAAAATTTTGACCAAAAGGGGAGAAAAAATGAGAAAAGTGGGGAAAAAATGGTAATAGGTAATTTTTGTTGTTTTGTTCGTTACCCAATCACGCCTGGACCGATTTGCTTGAAATTTGGTATATAGATCGAACTTTTGTCAGTGCAAATTATAGGCTATAAATCTTTTCAAAATTTTGATCAAAAGGGGAGAAAGAATGGGAGAAATGGGGAAAACATGGTAATAGGAAATTTTTAACGATTTAGCTTGGTTAAGTTTCCCAAATTGCTATTTTAGGTATTCTGTTTCTGAAGTTGGACCAAAAGGGGTCCAAAAAGGGGAAAATAGAGTGCATAGCATATAATACGAGCTTTTGCCGGAGCAGATTGTAGGCTATAAATTTTGACCAAAAGGGGAGAAGAAATGGGACAAAGGGAGAAAAAATGGTAATAGGTATTTTTTAACGTTTTAAATTGGTTAAGTTTCCCAAATAGCTATTAAAGGTGTTCCGTATCTAAAGTTGAAAAAGGGGCCAAAAACGGGAAAATTAAGAGCATAACCAATCACGCCTGAACGCTTAAACCGATTTTCTAGAAATTTGGGATATTGATCGAGCTTTTGTCGGTATAGGCTATGGGTTATAAATCTTTTAAAAATTTTGAACCAAAGGGAAAAAAATGGGACATAGGGAGAAAAATTGGGCAAAAATTAGTACTTTATGCATAAATGTTGTATTTTATTTGTTTTAAAGGTATTTTTCTACGATTTAGCTTGGTTAAGTTTCCCAAATAGCTATTGGATGTGTTCCGTTTATAAAGTTGGACCAAAAGGGGACCAAAAAGGCGAAAGGAGTGAAAAACGGGCAAATTAAGAGCATAACCAATCAAGCCTGAACACCTGGACCGATTTTCTTGAAATTTGGGACATAGATCGGGCTTTTGTCGGTGCATGTTATAGGTTATAAATCTATTCAAAATTTTGACCAAAAGGGGAGAAAAAATGGGATAAATGGGGAAAAAATGGTAATAGGTAATTTTTTACAATTTAGATTAGTTAAGTTTCCCAAATGTTTGTTGGTTTGTTCGTTAGCCAATTACGCCTGAACCGATTTTCTTAAAATTTGGGATATAGATCGAGCTTTTGTCGGAGCAAGTTATAGGCTATAAATCTTTTTAAAATCTTTACCGAAAGGGGAGAAAAAATGGGACAAATGGGGAAAAAATGGTAATAGGTAATTTTTTACGATTTAGCTTGGTTAAGTTTGCCAAATAGCTATTAGAGGTATTCCGTTCCTAAAGTAGAACCAAAAGAGGTTCAAAAAGGGGGAAAAGGGTTGAAAACGGGCAAATTGGGTGCAGGTTATCCTAATCCTAATATATTATAAATCTTTATGTAAATCTGTTCTTTTGTTTCTTTGATAGCCAATCACACCTGAACATATAGACCGATTTTCTTGAAATTTAGGATGTAGATCGGGCTTTTGTCGATGGAGGTTATAGGCTATAAATCTTTTCAAAATTTTGACCAAAACGGGGAGAAAAAAATGGGCAAAAATTAATACTTTTATGCATAAATGCTGTAATTTCATCTGTTTTATAGGTATTTTTTACGATTTAGCTTGGTTAAGTTTCCCAAATAGCTATTGGAGGGGTTCCGTTTATAAAGTTGGACCAAAAGGGGTTCAAAAAGGGGGAAAGGGGCGAAAAACAGGCAAATTGCATGCATTTATATTTAGGACGTAGAGTATTCAAAAATCTGAGTTGTTTGATAAGCCGGTTTTCGAATAATTGTATTTTTTAAGAAGCCGGTTTCGAAATCGGGTTTTTATTTATTGTTATTTTTATAACTCGCGCAACGCCGGGTATAATCTGCTAGTTTCATGTAAACATACTCTGCAGCGGGTCCTATATCCACTGTTTATACGCTCATATGCGTCAGATAATCTGTGTTATATGTATAATTAGATATTGTTATATGTTCAAATTATTCATACATACCCTGCCAAGGCTGCATTACGCTGGTTCTGCATGACACGTTCAGCATTTGGCATTAATAAAAATCGTCCATCAGCTCTTATAACCTGCTGCCGGGAAAAGTGGTCGACACACAGGCGGGAGTGTGGAGTTAAATTCGCTTGGTAGATTATAGTCCATTTTTGCCTTCTAGTTTCGCACTTTGGTACACTTTTTTTGCACACTACACAGTTTCTCATTTTATACACTACTATCTAAAACCCGGTGTGTTTCCCTACTCCAATCGATATGAAATATAAATATTCAAAATAAATCGTTCATCTTGCTCCTCAGATATCTCAACTGCTCTTAAAACAGATTGTCGTATTCTTTGATCATCAAGACGTTCGTTTTGTTCATTCAAAGTTTCGGTAGATACTAATGTTGTGGCTCTACGTCGCTAACTCTGAATTCGAGTAATACGTTGAGCCAGTGTCTAAGCAGCTCTAGATATTGATGCTCGCATCCTTTCTATTTCTACACTTCCATCACGTTGATCTGGTGTCTCAGCAGTTCTAGATGTTGATGCTCGTAGTTTTTCTCCTTCTAGGCGTACATCGCGTTGATCCATTGTCTCGTCAGTTCCAGACCTTGTTGATTGGGATCGTTTTCGTTTACGACGTGTCTCACGTCGAGAAGGTGTCTCAGCGGCTCTAGATGTTGATGCTTGAAGTCTCTCTCTTTCTACACGAACATCTCGTTGATCTGGTGTTTCTGCAGTTACTGCCCTTTGCGATCGAATTATTTCCCTTCATAAAGGGTCATCACGTTAACCTGGATTCTCAGCAGCTCTAGATTTGGAGGATCTAGGCCTTTCAACACTCAGACGAACATCACGTTCTTCGGGAGATTTGTCAGCCCTTTGTGATTGGAAATTAACTGCATTTTTAGTGTGTTTAAAAAGGGAAGATTTTTTAGGTAGCATTTCTTTTTTTAATTTATCACAATATAATCACTCAAAATATATTAGGCAAATAACAGTAATACCATAACAGGCAAATTTCTTTTACTTTCAAGATAAAAAGTTTTGGGCAGTAGAAACAGTGGCGTAGCTAGGTATCAAGAGCCCTGGGGCAAATTAAAAAATAGGGTCCCACTGCTATGTAAACTGGTTAGGTTTTATTAAATAGGAATATGAAATATACAAATACTTTAACAATCCTTAGCTGCTTAAGTTCTTTTTTGTGCACTGCAGGCCAGGTAATAAAAATATTAAACAATTACAACACAAATTACAATTAATACTTGGTGTAAATTTGGTTAATAAAACGAAATATAGAATTTTGCTAATGAAACGAATAGAGATTTATTATATAAAGTTCGAGTTAACAACTAACTAAATAACAATTACATTTACAATTTTTTCCAAGCTCTATTTTTCGCAAAAGTATCAATGACTTCATTTGAATCCAGGCTTGATGCCGTTTTGTTTTAAATTGCTATTAGCGATAAATGTCGGAGTTTGGCCCATATTATTTCTTGAATCATTTTTTATTGTTTTTAATTTGCTAACTGACCTTTTATCTGCTGCAGAAGTGATAGGAATTGTAAAGAATAATAACATTGCTGTAAATACCTCCGTTAGGTCGCATTCTAGCACACCATATTTACTCATTATTTCTTTACATAATTGGTGAACAGTCCATGCTTGAGTTAGTGGAGGTAAAACTAGATGGTAAGTACTAATAAATTGAAGTGAAAAACTATGGCCTATTATATCTGAATATTTTCTTTGGAATTCGTCACACATTTGTAATAAAGTTGCTTCATCAACGTGTAATAAAAATGTTGGTCTTAAAAAATCGAATATATGACAGACTGCACTCATACCAATAAAACGTGTATCTAATTGAGATATTACTGTGTCTAGTACATTATTGAAAATGTCAATTTTAAATATTTTTTTTCGGTTTGGAAATCGGTTATCAGCAGCTACTTCATCAAAAGTTTTTTAACTTTTCTTTGCTTTTTTTTCTTGAAAATGGGTATCAGTACCATATTTTCTTGCAGTTTCACTGGCTTTGCACTTGAATAATTCGTAATCATTCCTATATTTATTTATTAATTACAATACAATTACAAATTATATTTTAATTCTATACGAGCTGAGTAACTTCGACCATATGCTCAGTGTAGTGTCACAGACCAGAGCCTCTGGTGGGAATCGAACCCACGACCCTCACGCTAATAGTCTAGCACACTACCCACTAGACTACCAGGGCGCTCTCATTCCTATAAATTTACAACTTTGCTTTGGTCTCTGCTAAAACTTTACTCGCCTCGCCCAAATTGATCTCGCATTTTTGTAAAGTTTTGAATGCATAATTGATGTCGTTGAATACATTGTGCATGAATTCGCAAAGCAACACGAACTCGAAATTTAGCATTTTTGTTTTAATACTCTCTGCTTCACTACGCTCATCTTTATTGGGACTCTTTAGAACGCTTTCATAATATCAAAATAACGAAGTTTTATAACAGATATCGTATTGACCCTACTGGACCATCAAGTAGAATTTAGTTTTTATTAGAGTGGTCTCCAATTCGCCAATGGTATTTGACAGTAGATGCTGTTTCCGAAAAAGTTATACAAATCTTGCAGCGTTGCGAAGAACGTCTGTATTTCAACACAACTGCTAACGGCATCATTTATCACCAAATTTAAATTATGAGTGCCACAATCTACGTACTCTCTCCGTTAGGCTAGATATCCTTATTATATTTTTGTACACCATTATACACACCTTTCATTACACTGGCTCCATCATAGCATTACTCCACACTTTTTTTAAATCAATATTTTTGTCGATAAATAATGCTGTCACTTGGTTGACTAACCCTACTGCGACATGTTTGATGGCTGCTTAAAAGTCCAGAAACCCTTCTTTTACATCTATATCAATTGGCTGTCCATTTTCCGATCTGGTTATTACTGCATACCTCATAACAATGCTTAACTGATCTACATTCGATATATCCTGTGTCGTATCCATTATGATGGCAAAAGCGGTGACGCTCTAATTTTTTCTAGTAGATGGTTTCGAGTTATGTCCCCAAGCTCTCAATAATTTCATTTTGAATTGTTGGACTCTGATATCTTGTAGATCCTAAAAACATAAAAAAATAAAATTTCAAAAAAGTCCTGATATTAAGCAGTTTATAATTATGAACAAAATAAAGTGATAAAAAAAAAACTTTGACATAATTATTATTACCTTTGGGCATATCCAAAACTTGCTGCAAAATGTGATCATATCATAAGTCTTCTTGATGTTCTCTCAAAGCCAAAGAACTCATTGCTAGGTTAAGTATGATATCGAATAACCTTTGAAGCACCATTTTCCAAAATGACGCTTCTTTCCGAATTTCACAGCACATGCTTCCGAATGGGCAATCGAACAATTAATTTAATTCTTTCTGATAAATGCTTCCAACCCGTATTCCCGTACACAAAACATTATTCCTTTGTGAAGCAAATAACCAGCAGGGTTGACAATAGGCAGCGTTTAATATTTTGGAATAACACAGCCAAAAACGATTACAACACGAAACGTAGTACGATTTTGAAAAACACCTATCTTTCTGGTTGATGTCTATTAGAAAAGATTCTGAAGGCTGCAAAGGCCCCATATCAAGAATTTGAAGTTTTTCGTTATCACTCAATATTTTGTTCATGAAGTTTCCCACGTCATAAGAAGATTTGTCGTACACATTTTCGAAAAATATAGAGGTTTGTGGTTCCTCCAAACCCTACACTCTATGTGTCATGCAAACATCATCCACGAATCAAACATCTCCAACTGCAATAATTGTCGAATTTTGTTCAGTAGACTTCTCAACCAACACTTCAGTCACCTCATTATTTGAGTCACTATCAATAGAAATATATTTCGCGTTAAAAAGTAGCTGTATCCGAAATATAGATTTGACACGGTTTATTGACTTTACGGAGATCAATATGAGCGGTAAAATCACATAAAATTGAACAACTATATTGACCAAAAAAGTTTATTAACATTAACTTACTTCTGTTACAGCATTAATTTTTTAACCGTTTCCGAAAAAAAATCTTAACTCGAATTCACAATAAAACGCACATCGTCAAATTGACAACATTGCCAACCTACAGAGAGAATTTAAGAGAATTCCCTAGGCATAACTGTTGAATTTCTCTTAATTCAATTGCCATGATTAAAGTAGGGTTGCAACCTGTCATATTTATTTTTAAAATGGAAGAAATTTCCAAAAGTTTAGTTCGATCGAGATTTCTGGTAAGGATTCGAGGATTTCTTATTATGTCAGAAGTTTGTATATTTTTCTTCTTTTTCTTTTAAAACCATTTTCGTGTTTTCTAATTGCCATGTAAGTTTAGTACTTATTTTTTATTTTTTCTTCCCATCGTCATCCTTTAGTCAGCTGTTTTTGACAAGATAATGAAATCGCAACAACAAAAAATGAATGTTGTTTTTGTATTGTTGTACTTATTGTAATACTTATCTCACCTTATATAAATACGCCTTAGTTCGGACAAAATTTAAAATTAAATTAATTCGCACAAAATAATTTCTCTCGCTATCTTAGATAAAAGTCTAACTATATACAAAAAAAAAATTTTGTGCGTTTTTGCATTCCCATTCTTATTTGAAATTTGCCGGCCTTTCTTGCAATTTAATTGGAGGTTGGATTTGCTTGAGAACGGAGTGAAAAACTGCGGTAAGATTTGTCTTTTATAAGTATACGCTTTTACTGTTTGTTATTTGTTTAATTATTTCTTTTTTCTTCATAGAAATAAACATACATTTATACATACCATATGTGAATTTCTTTAAATTTATGTTAAAAGCGCAAACCCGTTCTCAATTACTCCATGACATTTTTTATTTCGCAGTTTTTTTTTGTACCGCTGCTCTTTGCACAAAATAACTGGCTGCCGTGGTTGAGTTTTTTTATCTAACCTTGAAAGTTATTGAAAGATGTTGCAGCATTCTCCAAAACGTCGGAGTCCTCGTTTACAAAACGATGGTGTTACATCCAAACAGCGAGTGCCATCCGCAGCCAGCGTTACGAGTAAAACCCCAAAAGCCAGGACTATTTGTGAACAAAATATGTCATCTACGCCACCAATCCAGCAGCAGTCAGCGCCAGCCGATATTAATCTACCGACAGCTCCTGCGCCAAAGACAGAGGACGTGCAATTGTCGGTTAAGACAAGTACAGTACCCGGAGGTCGAAATTGACCCATTGTACAAAAATTGTACAATCAGTAAATGGTCAACATCATATTGTCAACCCAACTTATTAGTGGAACTGGTATCAAAGCTTCCTATGAGTAAAAAATTTGATTGGACTAGAATTGCCGTTGGTATTCAACCTTACCCTACTATTATTGAATTTGGTAACTGGCTGAATGACGTGGCTAATATAATGTGTTCAAGAAGTTGAGGAAAGGGACCAGGGAAAACATGCTACTGAGCAACGCAAGCAGTGTCGCATGCGTCAGGGTTCACATAAAATTTATAATTGCAAACAGTTTTTAAATTTGAGCGTGCAGGAATGATGGAAGCAGGTTAAAAGCATGTGTTTATGCTTTTTTTGTTTAAATGAGGGACATTCTACCAGGGATTGCCGATGTTGGAAGTTGTGTTCAAAGAATAATTGTCAACGAAAGCATAATAACATGCTTCATGAGGACCCAACTTTGAATGCGCCTTCAGTACTACAAGTTTCTGCTAATATGTCACAAAATAAAGTCCTCAATTTTCTGCAGAAACTAATGAAAGATTACTATTCAGACTTTTGCCGGTTACGTTGTACGGAGAAAATTGCCATGTAAGCATTTATGCCGTTTTTGATGAGGGTTCATCTGTTACAATGCTAGATAGGGATATATCCCATAAAATTGGTGGTAAGGGAAAAAATTGTTTTTTGAATATTCAGTGGTTTGGAGGACGGTCAGCTAGTGACCCAGACCTATCTTTCAACGTAAAGGTAAGCGGTCTGAATAAAAAAAATCGTTTCTTACCTAAGAATGTGTATGCAGTATCTAACTTGAATTTACCTATGCAAAGTCTTACTAAAAGCGATATTGCAAAGGTATTTAAGGATTCTTTTAATGCGCCTATTAAACCTTATTCAAGCATAATCCCAAAATTATTAGTCGGTATGGATCATGCACATCTGGGATTACCATCTTACACTAATAGCACTAAAAACACAATGGGCCCATTTGCTTGCAATACTGAATTGGGACGGGTAGTTTTTGGGCCTTGTCATGTTTTATGGTCAAAACAACATTCGCGCCTTTTAGTTAATGCCAGAGGAAATGATGAGCTCTACCAAATGGTAATCGATTATTACGACGTCGGAAACATGGGCGTAAGAACAGCTCCTTTAGTAGAAAGTAAGGATGATATTAGAGCTTAGCAGATTTTAAATGAAACTACAAAGAGAGTTGGTGATCGGTTTTTAACAGGTCTTTTAAGGAATTATTCTATGGCGCTAAAAAGGCTAGAAGGTATTGAGAAGAAAATGAAACGAGATTTGGTATTCTCTGAAGCTTACAAAGGAAACATTCAAAGTTATATTGGTAAATGCTATGTACTCAAGGTGCCTCTTGAAGACGTGAAAACCAACAACTTGAGGAAGTGGTATTTGCCACATTTTGGAGTAATCATCCCTTATAAACCAGAGAAGCTGAGAAAGGTTTTCGATGCCGCAACCAGCATGAAAGGTGTTTCCATTAATTCCCAATTGTTGAAGGGTCCTCAGGATATAGTATCTCTGTTGTCTACGCTTTATAACTTCCGAAGGGGTCAGGTAGTAGTAAATGCCGATATACGAGAAATGTTTCACCAGATTATGGTGCAGCCATGTGGTAGGATTTCCCCAAGATTTTTGTAGTGGAATGGAAAAACAGGAATCGCCGAAAGAATACGTGATGATGGACATGACATTTAGGGCAGCCTGTTCGCCATGTTCGGCGCTGTATGTAAAGAAAATCAATGTCCGAGAACATCACGCGTTTCATCCTCGAGCCATTGAGTCCATATGCGAACAGGACTATATGGAGGATTTTGTGGACAGCTTCGACGGAGTAGAGGAGGCGATTCAAATTTCACAATAAGTGAGGGAAATCCATAAAAACGATGGTTTCGAATTAAGAGGATTTATTTTTAACTCGGGGGATGTGGCAACGGCTCTGGATGGTAGTTCAATTTCAAAACAAATTCATGCCAGTGATAGTACAGAAAAGGTGTTAGATCTGATTCGGGAGCCGTCAAGCGGCAATTTTATGTTTAATTTGAAATTCCATGGTATTGATCAATCTGTCATAGGTGGACACCGTGTCCCAACCAAGAGGGAGGTTTTGAGTATTATAATATCAATTTTTAATCCTCTGGGTTACCTTGGAAATTTTTCCGTAGGTGGCAAGTTCCCAAAAACAAGCGGTATCTACATAGATGATGAGGGCCTATTAAGAGTATATGGAAGAATTGATGCGGCCGGCTATTTGCCCTATAGTACGAGGCGCCCGGTAATATTGTCAAGGAACCACCATTCCTTTAGACCAGCGAAGGGCACATTTACACTATAAGCTTACTCATGTGGTATCGTATAATGATCGTGTGTTTGTTGCTTTGTTTGTTGTTTTGTGTTGATGCCAGAGAACAAAATCAATTCAGTTGACGTTTAGCACTTGATGAAGCAAGATCTCGCTACGCAACTTTTTTGAATGATTTATTGTTGTTGGCAAATACACGCAGCAAAATGTTTAATGAAAATTGGGAAACTGATTTTTTTATAGAGAATATGGATGGTAATGCACAATGCCTTGTGTTACGAGACGAGCCACCGATTTTTGACAACATTAAAGGGAATGATAGGACTTTAAAATTATTGCAATTAAAAGCAGAATTTTTTTTTTAAATTCATTGTTGACGAAACGGACTGCACTGGACTGGAAATTTTTTAAGAAAATCTTTGCAGCAGAGCGGAGGAAATTGGCTTGGGGGAGTTTATTTTTCAATAAGACAACGATCCCAAGCGCACGAGTAAGGTCGCAAAAAATATTTTAATGAAAATAATGTTGAAATATTAGAATGGCCTGCTCAAAGATGCCCAGATTTAAACCCCATTGAGCATCTTTGGACTATGTTAAATAACAAAATTCTGACGGAGTCCAGAACAAATTGTCAACACTGAAATAATCATACATTCAAAATGCAACCCTGAAATAGGACATGGTTGCTCATGTTGTATGATCAGGGGAATTTGATTCGAACGTAACCGCCAGCGAGAAAAGACAGATTTTTAAAAGAAGGAAGAATACGCAGAAATAAAAAGAGGAAAACGCCCAAGAAAACCTAATTCAACGGAAACCCACAATTAAAATATTGTTTTTAAAATAAATTACTGGAAAAGAGTGAATGAAATAATATAATTATAAAAGTAATAACAGTTTTCTTATTTGTAGTTCGTTTTCGGTTGTTAAAAAAATGTCTTGTTGACATTTTCTCAGAAGTGGGATTCGAATTCGCAGAAAACGAGAGACGCCATGGAAAATTTTAGAACTTTGACAGTGAAACAGTTACAATCGAAATGCCGAGAAGCTGGATTACCCTCTACTGGTAACAAAGCGATTTTGGTAGAACGTCTGATGGAAAAAGCCGAAAATTTTAATAATCCTGGCATGAGGGAACGTATTGTCCAGCTAGAGAAGGCTATCGCAGATTTGTGCGCGATGTCTGCTCGTTTCCAGCCTTCTCATTATTCTTTAACTGTTTCACACGAAAACTCTCCGATACGTATAAGCCCCAATCATGTTTCAAACGGCCTACATGTTCGCAGCCATATATAGCGCAAGGTTTACCAGCAGTATCACGTCCTGAATTTTTTACACCCGTCACGACCGTCCAACCAACTACACAACATATTTCGATAAATGATCACGTTCGTCAATATCATCATAGTTATAGTCAACCGTTTTTCCCGTCTGGGATAAGTTCAAATAATGCTACGGCAGCCTTCTGCTGTGTCACACAAACTCATCCACGTGTAATATCTTCCAACTGCCCTACAACGCAACCGACTGGTTTACCACCGCTTAACCAGAACCTATATTCATCGAACCCGTATAATAACATAAGGGAAATTATCGCCATTCTACCAGATTTCGACCCAACACTGAATGAGTCAGTTAATTCGACCCAATTTGTCAGACGCGTGGAGACACTTAAAACAGCTTACGGCTGGGACGATCAGTCTTTAATATTCGCTGTCCAACAGAAGATGAAAGGTCCCGCGAAATACTGGGTGGATTCATTGCAAGTTGTTTTCTCTTCATGGCAGCAATTTGTTCAGAAGTTTTTGTATGATTTTCCACACGAGGACAATACTGCAGACATTCATATAAGGATGTCACAAATGAGACGCCGTTTAAACGAGACTCCGCAGGAATTCTACTTCAGGATGTACGCTTTGGGCGCTAGGGGTAACCTACCTGAATCCGCAATAGCTAGGCACATAGTAAACGGTATTAATGAGCCGAATTTGAAGCGCAAAATATCCAACGAATATACAACCTGTAACCAATTGTTTCGTGACATTGATAGCTATTGTAAATATAATGACGTCACCACCCCAGGTGTGAATGTGCAAAATAAGACGAGACCGATTCCATCGAGTGGAAAACCTATTTTGAACAACACCGCAGTAAAAGAAAACCACCCCGATACTATATTGAGTAAAGTAAAGTGCTACAATTGTTCTGCCTACGGCCATTATTCCATCAAATGCCCCCAACCACAAAGAAAGGAACGTTGTTTAAAATGTCACCGTACTACGCATCGAACAGCTGATTGCAGTGAGAAACAAAAACCCAACGTAAACAAAATAAACAACAGGACTCCGGAGCCGACGGTTGATCTCGTTAAGAACGTGAAAGTGAACAGCGCCGAAACGTCGGCTTACATCGATTCAGGTAGCAACTATAGTTTGATTAGAAAATCGTTTGCTAAAAGTATTGGCGGGTGCTCGGAATGTAAATTCGTTTTGAAGGGTTTCGCTGGTGGAGAATATAGTAGTACGAAGAAAATTAAAATATCATTGGAAATTGATGGTAACATGTTTGAAACGGAAATGTTTTTGGTTGAAGATGACCTTCTTTCCGAGAACCTACTCCTGGGTCGTGACATAATATGTCGAAAGGGTAGCCGTACAATAATTGAAGGTAACGACTGCTGGGTGCAGAATGTGAATACTGTGCGAGCCGGCCAAGACGTATGCAAAACTGAAGAAAATAAGCTACAAATAATACTTCGGAACCATTCAGACAGCTTCGCCGAAAGTACCTCAGAGCTGGGTAAATGTAATTTGGCTAAAATGGAAATTCAGTTAACGACTGACAAACCCGTCTTCACCCGACCGTATCGCCTCGCCTTTTCCAAACGTAATATTGTTGCCAATATAGTTAACGATCTGCTCGAAAATAACATAATTCGACACTCGACTTCTCCGTATGCCTCCGGTATCGTGCTTGTCGAAAAACGAAATGGAGAACATCGTCTATGTGTAGACTACCGTCAACTAAATCGCATTACGAAGAAGATACCATACCCGATGCCCATAATGGAGGAACACTTTGCCCAGCTTGCGGGGAATAATTACTTCACCACTTTGGACTTGCGTATGGGCTACAATCAAATAGAGATTGACGAAAATTCGAAACATTACACCGCCTTTATAACCAACGAGGGCCACTACGAATTTAACCGGATGCCTTTTGGGCTTGTTAATGCCCCAGCTGTATTTCAGGCAGTCATGAACCAGATCGCAAAACGTATGGGCCCTGGGGAGGTACTAGTTTACCTCGATGATGTAATCATTCCCAGTAAAACGATGGAAGAGGGTCTCGATCGATTGGACCGATTCTTGAACTTGTTGCGGCAAAGTGGTTTAACGTTACGAAGAGATAAGTGTAACTTTCTGGCCACGGAGATTTTATACCTAGGTCACAGGGTGAGTAGAAACGTCATCACTCCTGATGATAGCAAGGTGAGTGCTATAAGGAATTTTAAAACCCCGACCAACGTCACCGAGGTTCGCCGATTCTTGGGGCTCACAGGTTTCTTCAGGAAATTTGTCGAGAATTATTCAATCATTTCAAAACCTTTAACTACTCTGTTGCGCAAGACCGAGGAGAAGAATTTTAATTGGGGTAAACTACAACAGAACGCATTCGAGGAACTAATAAATATCTTATGTAGTAAACCAGTTTTGGCGATTTACGACTTCAACGCAAGACGTGAAGTACACACCGATGCGAGTAGTGTGGGTTTAGCAGGAGTTCTATTACAAGCGGACGCCGAGGGGAAATTGCATCCTGTATTTTATTTCAGTCGTCATTGTACTGAGGCTGAAAGCAAGTACCACAGCTATGAGTTGGAAGTGTTGGCAGTGGTAGAAACATTGGAGCGATTTAGAATTTATCTGCTAGGTAAGCCATTTCGTATTTTTACAGATTGTGCCGCCATAACCGGGGCGAAGACCAGTAAGGAGCTCGTACCAAGAATCGCCCGTTGGTTCATGAAGATTTTAGAGTTCGACTGTGAATTTATACACAGGGAGGGATCACGCATGGCTCATGTGGATGCCCTTAGCCGGTCTCCCGATCAACCATCACGAGAGATAGAACCTGCGTGGTTCATCTTGAAAATTGAAGCCCCCAGTGAAGATTGGCTTTTGACTATGCAGCTACAGGACGAAAAATTACGTACCATTATAGGGGTTCTAAAAGGTGCCATTAAGGACGACCAGGTAAAGCAGATGAAAAATGATTTCGTTTTACAAAACCATAGACTCTACAGGAAATCAGAAGATGGCTTAAGGTTTGTGGTCCCTAATACAATTCGGTGGAGAATAGCAAAACTTTGCCGCGATGATGTCGGGCATTATGGACCCGAGAAAACACTAGAAAGAATTAGAAGAACTTTCTGGTTTAGTCGAATGCGAAAATACGTAAGGGAATATATTGCTGCTTGCACAGAGTGTTGCTACAATAAGGCAAAGGGTGGTAAAACCGAAGGCACGCTTCATTATGGTGATCTAGAACCCCTCCCTTTTCGACAAATTCACATCGATCATCTAGGACCGTTTATACGGAGCAAAAGGGGAAACACCCATATACTGGTCATATCGGACGCTTTCACAAAGTTCGTGGTGGTTAAGGCAGTGAAAAGTACCAAGACAATTCCTGTACTTAGTATTTTGAATGAGCTGACCAGTTACTTTGGACTGCCGAAACGGATTATAACTGACCGTGGGACTGCGTTCACGGCGAAACTGTTCGTGGAATATTGTGACAGAAATAATTTACAGCACATTAAGACAGCCGTGAGAACCCCCAGGGCAAATGGCCAAGTGGAAAGGGCGAACCAAATAATTCTATCTCATTTGCGTACAACCACAAAAGACACGAAAGACTGGGATCTCATCACCCACAAAATACAATGGTCAGTGAACTCCCAAAAGAATTCAACTTCTGGGTTCAGCCCCAATGAACTAATTTTCGATTACCAGCCAATTGATATAATTCAAAACCGAAGCCTCGCTGCTATTCAGGATGACTCCGAAAACAACAACAAGAGCGTGAGAAATGGAAGGAAAGGTTTGACAGTAAGCACCTGAAACCGACTGAGTATCATGAGAAGGAACTGGTAGTCTTAGAGAATGAGCCACAAGCTACAGGAGAGTCCCGAAAGTTGAAGCCACGATACCGCGGTCCATACATGATTACTCGTGTCCTTGGCAACGATCGTTATCTCGTGGAGGATATCCCTGGAATACAGGTGACATCTCGAAGGTTCTGTTCCGTGTACAGCGCTGACAGGATGAAACGTTGGTGTGATGGGTCGCCGGAATTAGGTTTTCAGGACAACGAAGAAGCCGAGGACGACTTCCAGTCAGGTCTGGCCGAGCTGTCAACACTGAAATAATCATACATTCAAAATGCAACCCTGAAATAGGACATGGTTGCTCATGTTGTATGATCAGGGGAATTTGATTCGAACGTAACCGCCAGCGAGAAAAGACAGATTTTTAAAAGAAGGAAGAATACGCAGAAATAAAAAGAGGAAAACGCCCAAGAAAACCCAATTCAACGGAAACCCACAATTAAAATATTGTTTTTAAAATAAATTACTGAAAAAGAGTGAATGAAATAAAATAATTATAAAAGTAATAACAGTTTTCTTATTTGTAGTTCGTTTTCGGTTGTTAAAAAAATGTCTTGTTGACAAAATATTGAATTATATTGGGAAAAAATTCAAATTGAATGAAGGGCAATTCCTACAAGTACTTTGAAGAACCTTGCGCTAAATATGTCCAAAAGATTAAGATTAATTCATTAATAATAAAGGAGGAGCAACTACGTACAAAATTTTGAAGTTATTTAATTATTAATAATATTTTCTAGTGAATTGTTATACTTCATTTTGTCACTTGAAATTACTTATGTGCCATATAGTTTCTATTATAAATAGAAAATATAAAGAAAGAATTCAATGTTAAGGTCCCTATTAAATAAAATATTAACCGAATTAAAAATTAGACTAATATTTATAATCATTTGAAAACAATATGCTTTAATCAAAAAACAAAAAATATTTAAAACCGCGCTTAACAGACGCACAACACAATAAATCATTTTTTTCCTTTTTTTTATTTTCCCAGTGTACGACTCTCAAAAATTACGTTGAATTTTTTTCTCCGCTGCTTTACCAACACAACCAAAACTATGATAGTATGTGTGTTGCCTTTCACTCCCTGTACCCTGTAGGAAATCAAACTAATTTTAAAGTAACTAGGAACTGGTTTTTTAATAAGCACAACTAGTTGATTAAGTGACTTTTTTCCTTGTCGCCGACTCATTATTTTAACATGGGCATGTCCTAGGCGGTAGTCAATTGGTCATCTCTGCATGACTTTTAAATTGACTACAAATTACTTATTTTTCAACCAATTTGTAGTTAAATGGAATATAGTTAATTAAATATTAGTTTACACTAAATTATTTAAAAACCACTTTTTTTTTAAATTCAATTTTAAACAGTTTTATTTACATTATATTATATACATATATTTATAAATAGAAATAATTATTATAATACAAAAAAAAAATTAATTAAATTAAAAGAAAATTCATGTACATTTCAGGACTTAAAATAAAAGTTGTAATAAAAAGAAGTTAAATGAAAATAATAAAAAAAAAATTCAAAAGTAAAATATTATTAAGTAATATTATTAAGTTTTTTTCCAACACAAACGTGATGAATCTGCCGTTTTTTAATAACGGCTAAGGCGTTGCGTAATTCTTTGTCTGGGTCATCACAGAGAGGCCGAAGTGCATCCATCAATGCATCAAAAACTTTTTTGTAATCCTTCAAGCTCTTTTTGCCTTGAGAGCCATCAATATTTATAGCAAGATTCAATTGCAGAGATAAAATTGTCGTTAAAGTTTTTGGTATTTCCCTTTCTGTGATAATTTCATGGCATTGATCTGCAAAAATGCTCAAAAATTTGGAAAATGATAAAAGTAGAGACGAATAAAAACTCACGTAAATTTGCTGATTTTCATCGATTATGTTATCATTGAGCGCTTTCAGGTGTTTATTCCAAAAGTAGTCTTAATTGCCACATTGCGTTTTTCCTGTCGAACAAGGCTTACGATCACTATTTTTTGGGTAGACAATGCTGCCATTATAATCTCATTTTGAGCTCCTAAATTTCACCTTGAAATATAAATATTTATCAGAAAATCGGGAAATTTTGGTAGACAAAACATATTTTCATTTTACCTGTTATTTCTGATAATTTGGCATTCATTTCAGAAAATTTGACATCAAATTGGGGGACATTGGCATCATCATTTTTTGTACCTTTATCTGTTAAAATACAACATAAATAATAAGGCATATTTTTACGATTGTAGAAGATACTTACCAGCAGTGCTCAGATAATTGCGCTTCATAATTGATAGTAAAAGTATAGATTTGGTATATACACATTGTTTTATTTATATTTTTAATGAACTATTTTATTTCACTATCACTTCAATATCTCTTTTATAGATTTTATTATAAATTTGCAATATTTACTTGGGTTTTCCCCATTTTTTTAATAAAATTGAGCATCACCTAAAAACCGAATTTGCTGTGATTGACATTTGATTTATCGACATGCTTCTTTTGTTTTATTATTGTTTTCTTACATTTCCTTATTTTACTTTACAGGGTTACTACCCTGTAGTAAATAAAGTAGTCAGTTGATAAAAACGCAAATTATAAATTAACTATTTTGCAATTGACTACAAATTGGTTTAAATCTCATGCAGATATCAACCAAACATATTGAATAGAAACAAAAGTAAGAATGAAAAAAGTAAAATAAGGAAATGTAAGAAAACAATAATAAAACAAAAGAAGCATGTCGATAAATCAAATGTCAATCACAGCAAATTCGGTTTTTAGGTGATGCTCAATTTTATTAAAAAAATGGGGAAAACCCAAGTAAATATTGCAAATTTATAATAAAATCTATAAAAGAGATATTGAAGTGATAGTGAAATAAAATAGTTCATTAAAAATATAAATAAAACAATGTGTATATACCAAATCTATACTTTTACTATCAATTATGAAGCGCAATTATCTGAGCACTGCTGGTAAGTATCTTCTACAATCGTAAAAATATGCCTTATTATTTATGTTGTATTTTAACAGATAAAGGTACAAAAAATGATGATGCCAATGTCCCCCAATTTGATGTCAAATTTTCTGAAATGAATGCCAAATTATCAGAAATAACAGGTAAAATGAAAATATGTTTTGTCTACCAAAATTTCCCGATTTTCTGATAAATATTTATATTTCAAGGTGAAATTTAGGAGCTCAAAATGAGATTATAATGGCAGCATTGTCTACCCAAAAAATAGTGATCGTAAGCCTTGTTCGACAGGAAAAACGCAATGTGGCAATTAAGACTACTTTTGGAATAAACACCTGAAAGCGCTCAATGATAACATAATCGATGAAAATCAGCAAATTTACGTGAGTTTTTATTCGTCTCTACTTTTATCATTTTCCAAATTTTTGAGCATTTTTGCAGATCAATGCCATGAAATTATCACAGAAAGGGAAATACCAAAAACTTTAACGACAATTTTATCTCTGCAATTGAATCTTGCTATAAATATTGATGGCTCTCAAGGCAAAAAGAGCTTGAAGGATTACAAAAAAGTTTTTGATGCATTGATGGATGCACTTCGGCCTCTCTGTGATGACCCAGACAAAGAATTACGCAACGCCTTAGCCGTTATTAAAAAACGGCAGATTCATCACGTTTGTGTTGGAAAAAAACTTAATAATATTACTTAATAATATTTTACTTTTGAATTTTTTTTTTATTATTTTCATTTAACTTCTTTTTATTACAACTTTTATTTTAAGTCCTGAAATGTACATGAATTTTCTTTTAATTTAATTAATTTTTTTTTTGTATTATAATAATTATTTCTATTTATAAATATATGTATATAATATAATGTAAATAAAACTGTTTAAAATTGAATTTAAAAAAAAAGTGGTTTTTAAATAATTTAGTGTAAACTAATATTTAATTAACTATATTCCATTTAACTACAAATTGGTTGAAAAATAAGTAATTTGTAGTCAATTTAAAAGTCATGCAGAGATGACCAATTGACTACCGCCTAGGACATGCCCATGTTAAAATAATGAGTCGGCGACAAGGAAAAAAGTCACTTAATCAACTAGTTGTGCTTATTAAAAAACCAGTTCCTAGTTACTTTAAAATTAGTTTGATTTCCTACAGGGAAATAAAGTAGTCGGTTGATAAAAACGCAAATTATAAATTAACTATTCTGCAATTGACTACAAATTGGTTGAAATGTCATGCAGATATCAACCAAACATATTGAATAGAAACAAAAGTAAGAATGAAAAAAGCAAAATAAGAAAATGTAAGAAAAGAATGATAAAACAAAGGAAGCAAGTCGGTAAAACAAATATCAATCACAGCAAATACGGTTTTTAGGTGGTGCTCAATTTTATTTAAAAAATGGGAAAAACCCAAGTAAATATTGCAAATTTATAATAAAATCTATAAAAGTGATAGTGAAATAAAATAGTCCATTAAAAATCTAAATAAAACAATGTGTATATACCAAATCTATAGTTGTACTAGCAATTATAAAGCGCATTTATCTGAGCACTGCTGGTAAGTATCTTGTACAATCGAAAAAATATGGCTTATTATTTATGTCGTATTTTAACAGATAAAGGTGCAGAAAATGATGATGCCAATGTTCCCCAATTTGATGTCAAATTTTCTGAAATGAATGCCAAATTATCAGAAATAACAGGTAAAATGAAAATATGTTTTGTCCACCAAAATATCACGATTTTTTGATAAATATTTATATTTCAAGGCGAAATTAAGGAGCTCAAAATGAGATTATAATGGCAGCATTGTCTACCCGAAAAGTAGTGACCGAAAGAAAGCATTGTTCGACAGGAAAAACGCTATGTGGCAATTAAGACTACTTTTGCAATAAACACCCTCGAGGAGCTGAAACCGCTCAGTGATGACATAATCGATGAAAATCAGCAAAATTATGTGAGTTTTTATTCTTCTCTACTTTTATCATTTTCCAAATTTTTGTGCATTTTTGCAGACCAATGCCATGAAATTATCACTGAAAGGGAAACGCCAAAAACTTTAACGACAATTTTATCTCTGCGATTGCTGTATAAATATCGATGGCACTCATGGCAAAAAGAGCTTGAAGGATTACAAAAAAGTTTTTGATGCATAAATGGATGCACTTCGGCCTCTCTCTGATGACCCAGACAAAGAATTATGCACCGCCTTAGCCGTTATTAAAAAACGGCGTTTTCATCACGTTTGTGTTGGAAAAAAACTTAATAATATTACTTAATAATATTTTACTTTTGAATTTTCCTTCAGTACAAACTTTTGAATGTATATAAGTATTCTTTTCATTTAACTTCTTTTTATTACAACTTTTATTTTAAGTCCTGAAATGTACATGAATTTTCTTTTAATTTAATTAATTTTTTTTTGTATTATAAGAATTATTTCTATATATAAATATATGTTCATATATAATATAATATAAATAAAACTGTTTAAAAATGAATTTAAAAAAAGTGGTTTTTAAATAATTTAGTGTAAACTAATATTTAATTAACTATATTTCATTTAACTACAAATTGGTTGAAAAATAAGTAATTTGTAGTCAGTTTAAAAGTCATGCAGAGATGACCAATTGACTACCGCCTAGGACATGCCTATGTTAAAATAATGAGTCGGCAACAAGGAAAAAAGTCACTTTATCAACTAGTTGTGCTTATTAAAAAACCAGTTTCAAGTTACTTTAAAATTAGTTTGATTTCCTACAGGGCTGCTTTAGACTAAAGAAACAGTGGCGAGTTGTTTGCGTGATCGCTTTTGGAAAAGGTGGGTCAATGAGTATTTGCCGACGCTGACTAGAAGAGTGAAATGGTGTGAGCAGATTGCTCTAATAAAGGTGGGAGTCTTGGTTTTAATCCGTGATCCGAGTATTCCAAGAGGTCAATGGCAGAGAGGTTTGGTCTTGTGTTTTTCCTGGTGCTAACGGAGTGGTGCGGAGAGCAGAGGTGAAGCCTTCTTCAGGAAAACTGCAGCGTGCAGTGTCGAAGCTAGCTGTTCTCGATGTAGAAGGTTGTGAAGCTGATTGCTCCACGGGGGCGGGGGTTTTACGACAAGAATAGTTACAGCGGTTTGTTTTGAATTGTATTGTTCATTTTGTGTAGTTTAAGTTAGATATTTTCTTTTGTAAGTCTTACTGCGTTTTTGCATTCCCAGTCTTATTTGAAATTTGCCAGCCTTTCTTGCAATTTAATTGGAGGTTGAATTTGCTTGAGAACGGAGTGCAAAACTGCGGTAAAATATACAATTGCAAATATCAGATTTATAATGATTTTAAAGACGGCCTAATTCATGACAATGAATTTTTGAAAGAAAAATCCTAACTCATTTTTTATTTCGTTCTAAAGTTATAACCGCAGCTTTGTGCGTTTATATTTCCCAAATAACAAATTCGCTTTATCGGAAAAAGTTGCTTAACAAATTTCGGCGGCTTGTAGAGTTCTTAAAAATCACGGCTATAAATCGATCTACATGTTTCTCTGTTTTTGAGAAGCAGGAAAAATATTATACTAACAAGATGCTACTTCCCAATTAATTCAGATCAGTTCACTTTGATTTTTGTGAAAAATATTGTTTAAGCGGAAAAAGTTGTAACGTTAAAAACGCTATAAAAATTATGAAAGTGAACAAAAACTCTGACTCTGAATCGCAGAATGCTAATGGTATCCGAGCAAGAAAAAATATAGCAAGAAAGTCTGAACGGACATAACACGTAAATAGAAAAACAAGAATGAAAGGCTTTCAATATTTTGGCATATCAAATAAAAACCGGTCACTTAAGCCTCTTAGAAAAGTTTGATCTACTGTTAATATGTTATGAGCTCTGGCATATGACCCATCAGAATCAATATATTTCAAAACGGACATAACTGGGGATTACGAACTGATCAAAGTCTATTATAGATATATCCTCTGCTTCACTTTGTAAGGAGAAAATATCAATCACGAAAAAGAAATGGGACCACCAACAGGACTTAAAAAGTTTTTACCTGCAGATCATCATCTTTTTTAAGATAATTTGTCTTATAAGAATTGATTTTCTACAATTTACTTTTGACTTAATCCTCTTAATTTCATGAATTAATACTGTTTCGAGCTTTAGGTCGAAAAATCTCTTTATTTAATTATAATCGAAAAGGTCGAATAAAACTATTGGATAAATTTTTCTTAAAATTTCAATTGAACGTAGTGACTCTTTGCTAACGACTGAAAATGTTTAAATAATATTAAAGAAGTGATTATTGTTTTGCCGATAATAAAAAAATAACCAAAATGAAGGAAAAATACACATTTACACATTAGAAAAAAAAATAACCAAATTTGGTTAAAAATAACCATTGCCATTTTGGCTCAGACCAACAAACACATCGCATCATACAACACCAAAAGCCTTCGTCAGTCCTTCTTTGAATTCATCATCTCACGTTTTTGTAAGAAATGATACGATACGGCCATCACTCACTCACCCATATGATGGCCCATTTAGAATTATTCGAAAGAGTACGAAATATTTTACGATACAAAATGGCAACCGATACGTAAAAATAAACATCGACAGACTCAAGCCAGCCTTTATCGAGTACCCAGACGAAAACATCTTCCTACAAGAAAATCAACGCCAGGAAAAATCACAAGTTATACAACCTGATCATAACGCTGTCGACACCGATGACCAAGTACCTCAACCCTTTCCATGACCCAATAACAACTCAAGCTTTTCCTTTGCAAAAAGATGAGCATACTACAACGCGGCATAATTCTTCAAGGGTATCGTGTTAATCTTCCAGTAAGATTCCGGTAGCTTTCATTTTGCCGGGGTGTAATGTGGAACCCTGTCATTCTTTTTATTCCTTTTACCTTTTGAATTCTCTTTGTCATTGCTATACTATAATATTTATTTTTTTTAACAGTTAGGATTGCATTCTTTCTTTTCTTTCTTTTTTTTTTATTACGGCGTTCAAACGTGTATACAATCATTATCAGCGTTTTTTAATATAATAAAACATAATTTTTTGTAATTAATTTTAAATTTTAGTATTCATAAATAAAGAATATTTTGAACGTCAAGATTATTTTCTTTTGGTAACAAACAAAATTTACCTAAATGTATATGCTTTCATTGTTTGTTATTTTATTAATTACATTTTTTCTTCATAGAAATAAACATACATTTATACATGCCATATGTGAATTTCTTTAAATTTATCTTAAAAGCGCAAACCCGTTTTCAACTATTCCATAACAATTACCGTCCTATTATTTACAGAGTATAGCAACTTCATTATATTTTTTACATATTTTGTAGATACAAAAACGGACCCGTTACAAAATTTAGGCATTTTGAAAACGAATTTAAAAAGAATTGCAACAAAATTCGGCCTCATGGACGAAAATAAACCAAAATTATTACTACACTTTGAAAAGAATTTTTTGACAATGAAATATTTGAGTATTAATGGTATTTACTAAATTATATCTTAATTTTTGATCAAAATAAGAAAAACTTTTTGTAATGAAATAACACAAAAATTATAAATTTCTTTAATGTGAAAATTCATTCTTGACATACTGTATATAATTGGTCATTCCAACCCTTCAGTCAGGATTACTGATTTAGTTTCTCACACCACTTCCGTTGTGTGTGTTAATTTTATACATAAGTGGCGGGACCTACAGTTTAAAGTGAAATCCGAACTACAGCTTTTTTTGAGAAACTTTTAATGGCAGGTTTACTTACTCTCAGAGTTCTTGCCAGAAATCTGCTGAAGAAATTTGGTTTTTGTTTTGATGTCTGGCCTGGGGCTTTAAGTTTAATAAGCCAACACACTACCTACTAGGCAACGGCGACTTCCGTTGTACTTTTTAAATAATAACCACTGTACTCATAACATATAATTTTGAACAAAATGTCTATGTACACCGTTTTAAAGCCTAATCTCTCCCGTTCCTAAAACCTTTAATTTTTTGAAATAGGTTCAAACAAATTTGGAGGGTTCGAGAAAAATAAAAAAGGTATTTTGAATTCTACTCAACAAACTGAAGAATTTAGACTAGGTAGTTACTAGGTGTATTTAATTTTTTGTATTTTGTCGCATAATTGTAATTACAGGACATGAAGCTTTCGAAATAATAAACACGTATTTTAAATACATCGCCATATGAAATCCAAAAAAAACCCAAAATAAAAATTCTAAATCAACTTCTTGATTAATTATGGCGCAGTATTAAAATATATGTTCCTCTAAAATGTTACACTTCTGCTATTAAAAACAACGTTCTTATTAACAAATTTCTAAAAGCAAAATTCGAGACACATGTGATGCTTCTACGTTATTTCCCTTGTGGTAATAATTTAAAACATTTTAATTTATATGCAGAGGCGGAGTATTTTATATTTATTTATTTATTTTATTATTATTTAAGTAGTTATTTATTAAAATAATATTAAAAATTATATTTAATATACGAGCTAAGTAATTTTGCCCATATGCGCGGTGTAGTGTAACAGACCAGAGCCTCTCTTGGATATCGAACCCACGAATCATAACAACATAATAGAATTGTAACAATACATATTTATTTAATAAAAAAAATTTTTATTATTTTAATTAAAAATTAAAACAAAATCATTATGCACTAATAAAAATTCGAAAGTTCTATGTAAATAAGCATAAAAGTACCAAAAAGCAATAGTCCCATCCACTCATGTTCAAAAGTCTCGTATAAACGTAAAAAAATCTCTGTTTTATTCAGACCATCCCGTTCCGCCAATGGCTGACTTCTTAAACGCAATTTACAATGTAACTTTACAATACATGGTGTTTATAAAAGCAATAAAATTTGTTTTGGCAATGCCTCATGTTCATTTATTGCCTTACAATGCATTTGTCATTTGCATTATTTGTCAATTTCGTGCATGGTTTTTGTTTGTGATTCTTTGTAAACATTTACACTTACACTACAGTTTTCTAAGATAGATGATTTTAGGTAGGTATACCAGAGTACGGCACTTCAACAAATTCTCAAAAGATGTATTATAGATTTGATATGAGAACTCAGAAATCCTACTGTAGCTTGAACGACTATAAATATATCTAGCAATTCTGTTATAATTGGCCTGTTCCTACTTATTGGTCAGTTCCCAATTTGTTATTTGTAATGGTTTTTGTAGCGTTATTCCTATATACCTGCAACTACTTAAAATTTAAAATATTAATTAGTTTTATCAAATTACACCATAATAAATACCTGAAATGTGCTTTTCGTCATTCAAAAATGGGAATGTATGCTTGCAATAATTTTACAAAATTTAAAGTGTTAGGAATTTTTTATTTGAATCTTGGCTAGGCGCCTTTTGCACGTTGAAATTTGTTTCGGAACAAATTTCAACACTCTTGAGTTTGTAGGAGAGAGGTGAAAAACGAGTGGGAGTGATTTCAGAATTTCATGTACTCGGAAACTTGCTTTGTTCTTTATTCGTATATACACAGAGTCGTATTTGCTTTCACATTTTCTTTTATTTTTTGTTTCGCATAGAGAAGTTAACACCTTGACTGCCGCGGCAACTTTTAGAAAACTGGCCAAAAACACATTATATTACTAAAAACTATTTTTAGATCGTAGATATCATTAAAAGGCAAAAATGATGTTTTTTAGGAGAAAAAGTGGGTAAGATACGACTCGTAGTTAGTCAACGGTGTTAATATAAAGCTTCCTTATTTAAAATATCATTAGTCTTTGTTTATTTTGTTTTTGAAATCAAAACATTAGCAAAAGAAAAATTTTAGCGCCAAACAATTAATTAAAAAAAGGTGAAAAAATAAAATAAATAAAAATAATATAATTTAAATAAAGTAAATATATTAAAAAATAATAATACATAAATATATAATATATTATAATATAATAACAAATACAATATTCATATAATATTCATGTCTTGTGTTTGAACCTAAATCACAATGCCAAACAAAGTTACAACTGTCAAAAACAGCAGAACGACGCAATAGGAGAAAACAAAATTTCTGAAATTAATTTATTACGTCCAAAAGCGAAAGAAAGTTTAAAAGAAAATGTAAAAAAGTTTTTCATATTTGTTTCGAAACTAATTTCAACATCCAAAAGGCGTCCTAGTTAATAATGCTATACAACGGCGGTTTCTTTTGTTTCAAATATTTTTAATCAAAGTACTGATTGAATTTATATTATCAACCAAATCGAAAACGGTTTTCAAAAGAAGACAGCATTTTTTCTGAATATTTATTTTAAAAAATTAAATTATACAAAAATTTTAAGCAATAAAAGATCAAAATGCTTCGCGTTCATAAATGTATTAAAATGTCATCTCATTATTTCACAAAATGGGGGTTTTTTAAATATCTTGGTAGACAAAACCCACATACACATGCTCTAAAAAATTCAGCTTTCTATGTTGACGAATAGTTGACTTACAGTAATAAAAAAACCCCTAACTCATATGAAATTGAATAAATTGTACCGAGTGAAGACTTCAACTATAGTACATACTGCCGTTATTTTATGATTCAATTCCTGATTTTTTTTTAATAAAAACTGCATTTAAACTTTTTGTTTTAGATTTTTTTAAGTTTTTCCTTCTCCTGTAAAGTACTGAAAAATTAAGATAGGACCTTCCCATATTCAGCCATCGATATGCTAAAAACGAATGTACGTTACCGCGTACGCTTCTTTAATCGGTCCTTTATTTTTCAAAATTTAACTGTAAAAATTATTTACAAATACAAAATTTTGACTTTCCTTTTTCCTTAATTTCCTAACTACGGTACCATTCTGTTTTAAGTGGGAGGGAATACCTATGGTGAACAAAATGATTTATGTTTTAATTTGACAGATTTTTTATTTGGAAAAATTTTATCATAGTATGTCTAAAATTTAATAATATAAAGTTAGAACACTTTTTAACAGGGAAATTATATTACAAAAAACCTTACGAAATAAAACTTTACTAATTCTAAGGAAATTATTAATGAATAATATACTATGTATAATTTAAAGGTTGAAACCCTAAAATGAACAATTTATAGAATATATGGTAAACGGACGCATATCTATGTATCACAGTATAATATTAATAAATATAAGTTGTCAACATAACCATGTTGTAATAAAATCTAAAGTATTGTTTATGTTCTGTAACCAATCATCCAACTCTTCTTGAGACTCAGCTGCAAAGTAAACAGAGGATCTATATGAATTTTCAGTTTCCTTACGAATATAATACTCCAAACCAAATGTGCGCGGTCGTGCGCATAGCTCTCTAGGTGTGTTAGTTAAGGGACAATCAGAATATTGCTTAGTGTCTCTTAAATCAAAGGAAATGAGAGGATTCGAATTCAGAGTATTTTCATCGCGCCATACGTACAAGTAAATTCCATCTAAGACGCACCAACGACGATTCCAATTATGCCTTAAACAGGGGTCTTCGACGTTAAGATATCCTTCAAAAACATGCTTAGAAAATCGTACTTCGGCACGTCCTTTTAAACACATTTTCTGTGGCAAATTTATTGATTTTGCTTCTGAAATTATGGATATATTACAAGATTTTGATGCTCTTAGACATATTTGATCAGAATTGTGTAAAGCTTGTGGGACGTATTCGTAGGGAATAAAATCGCACGCACTTATAGCAAACGATTCTTGTAAACGAAATCTCGAAACCACTTCATTTTCAGACAATGAAGATCTTGTTGATGATATTGTCGATGGTGGAAATCTTTCCATTAAAAGTTTATTTGTCTGCAAAAAAGGAGTTTCAAAATAATAAAACTAGATTGTTTTAAATTGATTGGTCGATTGTTTAAATTTAAACATTTAACGTAACTTACTCGTTTATTATCCTCAACTGGAGGTGTTGATATTTTACGCAATCGTAACATAAACACTTTACATCGTATCATATTCTGATGACAAGTTCCATTTTTAATTTTTGTTTCCAAATGTGAACTTAGCTCAAATTCAAGACCACAGTCACGAAATATTGCAGATCCATTCTCACATTCAACCGACTGAGTTGACTTTATTACACCTCCACAATCAAACGTAACAATATAGAAATGATTGAAATATATATCTTTATTTACGTCTGTGTTTATAGGTAATATCATGTCATCCACAAAAACGCGAATTTTCAGCATATCGTGAATAGTTTCATTTTTTAATGGTACAATTGTTGCTGGTTGATTTTGCAGACGTAAAGTTGAAAACAATAACAATCGTTCAGCTTCAACCATTTCCGATGATGTTTCTAATTCGGGCAATTGTCGACAAACGCTTACTGTGTGAGAAATCTGTTCGCGCAAAGGAACAGACTCATCCAGTAATAATAACTCCTCCAAATTCAGATTAGAATTAAAATCCGAGTTTGTACTTCCATATATTATCGGATTTACTAATACATTAGTTGAAGAAAGGTTTAATGACGTTGGCAGACGTTTTTTTTCATTTTTAATAATTTCTTTACTCTTTTTAAACGATTTTCGCAACACATTCTTAAAACTTTTATATCTTGACGATAGAATACTTGAAGTGTAAAAATTCTTCAGGTTTTCGTGTTCAGTTGCTTCATTAAAGCTACATTTATCATACAGGTCACATACCATATTAGGACAACTGTTGTAAGTCTGCCCACTGCTATTAGTCGATATAACGTCTAATTCATCTATTTTTGAATCATCCTAAATTATATAATAAAAATATTTCATTACCCAATTAGATATTTTAGATTTGAAATATTTCCGATTTCAAAAATTAACTGTAGATTTAGCGAATTAATTTAATTATGTTAAAAAGTTAGTAAATGCGAAATAATTGTGTTTAATTAAAGAAATTTGTTTTTGTACAGATTCGAATTATGATTTTTGAGTTTATTTTTTAATAGTAAATATGAAAATTAATGAAATATCAATAAGATTCAACAAAAAATTCTACCTTTGTCGTAAAAGATTTCTTTTTAGGCGTACTTTGGTTGTTACATGAAGGCGGATCAATAGTATTAAAACCTAAATTATCAGAGAGAGTAGTGGGGCTAATACCAATGTTATCAACAAAATTATCGCCATCAGAATTTTTTATTTCATATGACACATTACTTTCTGGTAGCAGCGTCTTTTTTCTCTCAAATAACTCGTTAGGATCGCCGTTAGGTTCAGACGGCAACGTAGATTTATAGGAACTAGATTTCTTATTCTGTAAAATATATTAAATTGATACATATTCTCTTAAAAAAGAAAAAATAAACAAATATTATATACTCACATTTTGTACTTTCGCCAAATTATCTTGTGAAAATTCAGTACCTACAGTTAATTCACTTTTACATAAGTTCTCTAAAAATATTTCGCTTCGATGAAGAGATAAGTCAGATTTGCTAAAATAATTAGGTTTGTGTTCCACGACTCTGACATTATTTAAAGACTGACAATGTGATAGGTGTCCTGTGCAATCAGATTCGTTCTCCGGTGGTTCCGGAAGTGGAGGTAGGGGCATTATGTTTGTTAATATTTTTTTGGTTTTCATTGAATCCTGAATTATTTTGGCTAACGGCTGCACCTGTTGCTGATTAGGTGGTTGGGATTCGGTAGTCACAATTGGTTTAGGGCGCTTATTTACTTTAGCGTACAATAAATCCGGATAATTACTGTTTCTTACATTTTCAATTTCAGTATAATTATCAAAGAAAGGGTTTTCTGTTATATGAAAGCTATTTTCTTCGATTTCTGAATATATTGGATCATGTAACGAATTTTCTCTAGTCAATAATTGCATTCTCCTTGAGGAAAGTATTTTTAAGTTTAATTCGTCTTTCATGGAATGGTGACTATCTGGACAATCAAATCCATTTGCAGCATGTTCAGCAATAAATTCTGTTTCCTTAATAAAATAAATACAGAATGTTATTATCACAAATAAAAAATTTTTACATATAAACAATATACCAATGTTTATGTAATCATTAATGATACATACATAAATACATAAATGGCCATTACAACCTTTCAGCCGTGATTACGACCTAGCTCCTCACAGAACTTATGTTGTGTGCGTTAATTTTATACATGAATGGCGGGACCTACAGTTTAAAGTCGACTCCGATCAACAGATTTTTGAGAAGCTTTTTCATGACAATTTTATTTATTCTCAGAGTTTTTGCCAGAAATCTGCTGAGAGGAAGAAATATTTTCATATTTTCGTTTGGGATTTGAACCCGGACCTTCCGTCTAATGAGCCAACACGCTATCTACTAGACTACGGCGATTAATTATACTGTTCTAATAATGCATTCATATACTATTTTAATTAGAATTAAAGATTATCTTTCAGAAAATCTGTAGAAAGGTCGTTCAGTTTGAGTACAGCAAGTAGATTTAAATTTGTACATTTTTTTTCTTTGAATTTTCATTTATTCAAACCTAAATAACAAAACAGAATTTTTCTATTTGTAAATATTGCTATGTTCTCGTAAAAGAATTCAATTTTATCCATATTGTAAATATTTTCTTAGCTCAAAATTAATTAAGAATATTGTTGTTTTCAGCTTTTTTTTGCACACAAGAAAAAGTTTTCTTTCAAAAGATGTCACCTCCCTGACTGGTGATGGCAAGAAAGGCTGTGATCATCGGATCGTTATTGATCAGAATTCTCTTTAGTGGCTAGGGACAAGGGGGATGGGATGCATGCAAACAAGGTAAAGTTTCTGGTTGTGGTCAACGTGGCGATCACCAGGGCAATCCTTGTCTTGCTGTATTCAAGTTGACACGCAGCCTCCTTGTGGCCTATCCTGGATGATCGATTTCGTCGCGGCGGGTAACATGGTGGTATTTAGTACCAGATTTCAGCATCTAGACATTCATAAGACCAGTTGGGTGTCCCTCAATCGATCAACATCCAACCAGATCGATCATGTTGTGTTTGACGGAAGGCACGTATACAGTGTAGTCGGTGTGCTCACATTTAGAGGTCCAAACATCGACTCGGACCACTACCTTGTCGCAGCCAGGTTTCGATTGCTCATTAGCTCTTCGAAGTCTGCGCACTCTAGTGCATTGCGATAGTTGGACGTTAAGAAGCTGCGATCACAAAGGGCAGTCATGGCGTTCGCCGCTCAACTCTCAGACAAGCTCTGTCGCTCATCATATAATCTCAGCAACATTGGTAGACTGTAGACCAACATCTCCCACTCCTTGCGCTCTACTGCAGAAACAGTCCTTTATTTCGAGCGCCCAGCCTAACGAAATTAATTGTACTATGAGCAGTATTGCGAGGCAGTTGCTGCGAAAAACGCCGTATACAAGAAAACGTTGCAGTCTGCCGCTACGTGAGCCATTGTCGAAAGAGATAGAAAAGAAGGGAAGAGAGATGCTTTTTTAGACGCAATAAAGGGAGCAGGAAAGGCGTGAGAGTGAGGAAGTCGATATGCATAGATGTTGGAATGACGCTAGAAAATTTTATCAAAAGTATAAGCGTCCGACAGAGGGTTATAGGCCCGGATATCTTCCTGCAAAGACGAGAATGGAAACTGGGTTACAGATCCGCAGGAGGTGCTGAGGTTGCGGAGGAAACACTTTTCTACTCTGCTACAAGGCGATGACGATATCAATACTGCCTCTAAAGATGATGTTCCGAACTCGGTCAAAGTCGCGATTAAGAGTCTTAAAAACAATAACGCGGCCTCATGTACATTGTACAACATTTCAAAGAGAATGGTGTAATCACACAGTTAATTTTAAACATAAAAAATATGTTAAGCAGTGATTGCAAGATAAAACAGCACAGCAAAAGTACAAGAGAAACCACAAATGCTGAAATGCAAAGTTAATTGCAATGCTTGACTCCGTTAGCAGAAAACTTTTCACTGTACCACTAAAGCTAAACAGAATTTTTTTATTTTTTCACTTTGCTGTTAGCTATTGCTTGTTTATTTTGTTTTAGTTATAGTTAAGTCGCCGTGGTCTAGTGTGTTGGCTTATTAGATGAAAGACCCGGGTTCGAATCCCAGGTCAGACATAAAAGCGAAAAATATTTCTTCGGCGACTTCCTCTCAGCAGATTTCTGGCATAACTCACACAACATAAGTGGTGTGAGAAGCTAGGTCGTAATCCTGACTGAAGGGTTGTAATGGCCAATTATGTATGTATGTATGTGAAACAAAGTGAAGCAAAAACAAACACTGGTTATAATCCTTATTATTATTTTCGCTTTTTAATTCGTCAACAGTGCAGAATTGATTGTTATTGACACAAACCCTTTAGATATTAATTCTTCAAGTACACTTAATTCTGTTTTTACACGGTAGATACATTCCAGAAAAAACCGTGTAAAAAAAGACATTAAGTACACAGAAATGAAGGGTATTGGATCCGTATCCTTCAACTTCATAAAAAAACAAGTGAAAACAAAATAATTCATAGAAAAAAACTGATACGAGAGTCTTTATAAAAAAACTAAATAAAATTGTGTATAGGCATTAATGCATATTTTATTTCATAAAATGAAAAGCAAGTCAAATCTTAAAACGGAAGTAAGATAAATTTAAAATTATTGTAGTTCAGGAAGTCAGAAAAATAATATAAGTTGATAAACAAAATGTATATTCACCAATTCTTAAAGGTTATTTAAACAAACTAAAAATGATCAAAAGTTCATAAGTAAAAAATTAAAAACAGTCAATGTGATGATGAAAATAACAGAATCATCGGATGTCATACGTAACCGCTTACATAAGGCTGGTTCAGGATAACTGTTGTTATATGGTAATCTTCTATTTAAAAAAAACATTAGCAACACTTTTTCAATTAAATTATGTTGTCATATGGTAATCCTTTTTCTTGAAAACAATGGCAGCATTTTTTCTTTTAATAAATATCTCTCTTGAATTCGATCTCATAGAGTCGGCACGTTTTATTTTTTTGAGGCGCTTTTTGGAATTGTAAAGTATAATTAACAGGTTATGGGCCAGGTCATCTAAAGCACTAAGATGGAGGAATTGAATGTTAAAGTTATTAGCATTGAAAAATATGGTTTTGAAGTTTGGTGTTTTCAAGTGAAGGCTCTTTTGGAAAGCATAAACGCTTGGAGTATTGTTGATGGTAGTGAAGGTAGACCGGCAGAAGATAATAGAGGCGTGCAGAAGGATTTTGATCTAAGATGCGGTAAAGCGAAGAGAATTTTGATTTCATCATTGGAGCCGTCTGAATTAAGAAATATTTTGAATTGTGGGACTCCCAAGGAAATTTTTGATAAGTTATGTTCATTATATCAGCAAAAAGACGAAACACAGCTACAGTTAGAGGACGTGCACCTGTCGGTCAAGACAAGCACAGTACCCGGAGGTCCAAATTGACCCATTGTACAGCTACAGTTTCTAATGCAAAAATTTTTTAGGTTAGAGTTCACATGTCACGTGAAAGATTTTTTAGCAGATATTGAATCACTTTTGGCGCAGATTAAGGCACAAGGTGAAGACATCAGCGAAACAATGGTGATTAATAAAATTATTTCGAGTCTCCCTGCGGCATATTCTAATTTTAGTACAGCGTGGGCAAGCACAACAGCAGCTGAAAGAAATTTGAATAATCTGACCAACCGACTTCTTAAGGAAGAAAGCAAATTGAATGAGAAAACCTCGTCAGTTGCCTGTAGTAATGGTGCTTTCCGGTCCAGTTTACTGTGCTACAAGTGCAAGGGTGATCATAAGATGAGAGACTGTCCGGCGATGAAAAATATTAAATGTCTTAGCTGTAATAACTTTGGTCATATAAGCAGATATTGTAAAAACAAATTCAAGGGAGGTAATAGGCAATAACAAAACGGTAGTGGTGGTCGTAGAAATACGAAAAGCGGTAATGCAAATTGTGCTGACTCTAGTCCGATTATTTCAATTGTGAAATCGCAGGAAGTGACCATAATATAACTAGTAATGAGTTGTCGGATAAATTAATTTTAGATTCTGGTGCCTCGAATCATATGGTGAATGAAGGGTGGTTTAAATATATGAACAATATATTTGACCGATGTTTTAATGGTTCCAGGATTGGAAAAAATTTAATTTCTGTTAGAGAAATAACAAAGAAAAAGTACAATGTAAATTTCTATAGCAATTCAATAGAGATTAAGAATTATGAAAGCGGACAGACTTCAGAATAAAAAGCACCAATACTTTTGAAATTGAAGCAACTCCAGCTAAAAATAAATCGCATAGAAAATTCGGTCATAGTTGTTATTATGGCAGTGAAGCCAATTGTGAAATATGTTTGAAAGGAAAAATGACGAAATTGCCTTTTAAAGATACTAGGAAAAGAAGTCTGCGATGTGGGCAGAAAGTACACAGTGATCTGGTTGGACCCATAAATTACATGAGTATAGATGGTTAAAAGTACTTCGTTACATTTATCGACGACTATTCACATTTCGCGGTCATATATACATTACGTAGTAAATCTGAATTGTTTGAGGCCTTTAGAGATTATGCTGAAAAAGTATTTAACAAATTTAACAGAAAAATTGAAATCCTGAGGATAGATGGCGGGACTGAATATAAAGGCAATGATTTTGCTAATTACTGTTCGAAAACTTAACGGCGTCGCCGAAAGATTCAATAGAACTGTTGTGAATAATGCCAGATGTGCATTGTTAGATTCTGGTCTACCAAAATATTTATGGAGTGAAGCAATTCAGCATGCTACTTACGTGATTAATCGATGTCCAACGACGGCAATAGAAACTAATGAGACACCGGCCGAATTGTGGTATGGGGAGAAACCGGATTTAAATAAACTGCATCCTTTTGGGTGTGAAGCTTATGTAATCATCCAGAACAACTTCGCAGAGGTAAATTTGAGGGAAGGGCACAAAAGATGTCATTAGTAGGGTATACAGTTAATGGATTCAGATTTTGTGATAACAGAAATAGTCGAGATGTGAAATTCATGAAATATGATACATTCAAAATAAGCTTTAATGAAATGCAGAAGTATAATGAAGAAGAGGTAGATTATGAAGAAATGAATATCGAAGATGTCGAAATAAATAAACGTGAAGAAGTTATAGATGATACTAAAAATCAAAATAAAGTGGAGGAAGGTAATGAAGTACAACGAAGTAGAAGGTTAAAAACTACACCAAAGTATTTAAATGTTTATGAGACTTATAATGCTACAATGTGTGCCTTTGCAACAATGCTGTCTAACGTGCCAAGCTCATTCGAGGAAGCTTACCAAGATGCCGAATGGAAAAAAGCAATTGAAGAAGAAGTAGCAGTTATTAACAAAAAACAAACTTGGACTGTTGTAAAAGATGAAGGTCAGGATAGAATCGATGCTATATGGGTTTTTAACACTAAGAAAAATGTGAAAGGTGACATACGCAAAAAGGCAAGATTGGTTGCTCGAGGTTGTAAGCAATGGCTGGATTCTTTCACTGATGTTTATGCACCAGTAGTTAACAGCATCACGGCTGCAAAATGGCCTTGCAAAATGACTACAAAATACATCAGTTGGATGTTAAATGTGCTTTTTTGAACGGTGAGCTAAGAGAAGACATCTTTATGACAGTACCACCACTCTTTGAAGGTAAACTATGCAAACTAAATAAACCAATTTATGGTTTGAAGCAAAGTGCTTTATGCTGGAATAATGAATTTAATATGAAAATTATACAATATGGTTTTAAGAGATCAGAGAATGATTACTGTTTATATAAGAAGAAAACGATTTTTTTACTATTATACGTTGACGATAATCTGTTATGTGGTGATGATGAAAATGAGATTGATGATGTTAAACTATTTTTAAATCAACAATTTGAAATTAAAGATTTGGGAGAGCTTAGAGAATTTCTTGGAATGCAGATAGTGAAATTGAAAAATGGAAATCTGAAATTAAAGCAATCAACTAACATTGAAAACTTGTTAAAACGATTTGGATTTGATGACTCAAAATTTAAAGCCACACCTTTTGAAAAGAATTGGAACAGTAAAGAGGAAAATCGTGGTGATTCCAATTGGGATCAGCAAAAGTATCGCCAGGCCATAGGTGGTTTGCTGTATTTGAGCGTTTGGGCGAGACCTGATATTACCTATGCGGTTAACACATTAAGTAGATATCAGGAAAATTTCAAAAGTATACATGTTAATGCAGTCAAAAGAATTTTTCGTTATCTTAATGCAACTAGGAATGATGGGTTGACATACACAAAATCAAGACAAGGTATGCCTTTACATGGTTATTCCGATGCTAGTTGGGGTGAATTAGAGGATCGAAAGAGTACAACTGGCTATTGTTTTAAATCTTATATGAACTTATTATCTTGGAAAACTGCAAAGCAGAAGACAGTAAGCTTATCATCCACAGAGGCGGAGTATATTGCCTTTAGTACTGCATCACAGGAAGTAATTTGTCTGAAAAGACTTTTAGATGAATTTGGGATTACAAATGGGGATGGATCATTTGTTATAAATATTGATAACCAAGGAGCAAAGTATATTGCCGAACAATTGGAGACTAGAAGATCAAAACACATCGAATTGAAATACCATTTTATTAGACAGCAAATTCAGGATGGAAGAATAAATTTGAAGTACATAGAGTCTGGGGATCAAGTAGCAGATTTTTTTACTAAACCACTAGATAAAATTAAATTTGCTTTATTTAAGAATTTACAAAATATTGAAATGTAAAAATTATAAGATTATGGAGGGCTGTTGTTATATGGTAATCTTCTATTTAAAAAAAAATTAGGAACACTTTTTCAATTAAATTATGTTGTCATATGGTAATCCTTTTTCTTCAAAACATTGGCAGCATTTTTTCTTTTAATAAATATCTCTTCTTGAATTCAATCTTATAGAGTCGGCACGTATTATTTTTTGGAGGCGCTTTTTGGAATTGTAAAGTATAATTAAAAATAACTATTAACTCCAACAAGGTTCGCAGTTTCAGTTTCCGATTGAACAACACTGCGTTTATTAACAAAATCAGTTATAAGCCTTTGTGATTTAGTTTTGTACAGTTCTTTGTAAACTCATAGTACCGAGCCATACAAGATTTCAGATCACGTTAAAATTTTCATCTACTTTTCTCAACCGTGCTATATCAAATATCACCCTGTATAAACAGATTCAATTCTTTTTCTTGGCCGTAGTATTACAAAACCGTATAAAAAAGACCGTGTAAGAACAGAATTGGGTGCATTTACAATAACATTCATGACGGGGGAACAAGGTAGCCATGACAAAACAATAATTGATTGGTCCTTAAACAACTCCATACTCTACCTACTAATATGAGAGGGCATTGTCCTGTTGGAACATAATTAATATTATTTTAAATTACTCTAAAACAAAATATAAAAATTAAATACACCTGGCAAATAAAATAGTGTAGGTTGTGAGTTTTGTTGAGTAGACCTCAAAAATATTATTACGTTTTTACCTTTTTAAAAATGTTTAAATATGAGTTCATTGATTGCAAACCAAGAAAAACAAATATGTGTTTATTTTAACGCGTTCCCTGCCACGTTTACCGTTTTCAGTGCACGCTAAACCTCATCCTACGCCAAGCTGAACTTTTTAATTTAAAATGTTTATATCCAAAATTTAATTATTAGTTGGACTTTTTTATGTAACGTAATGATGTTTAGAGCAATTTTAGGGCGATGTACCGATAACGGTACACGTGGTGTGGTAATTAGTTATCGATTTTATATAATACAAGAAACAATAGTTTAATTTCATCTTTTAAAATATAGAAAGTTACTGATTTCATATTTATGTAAGACAAATAATGATGTATTTTCTGAAGAAGATGACTATGTCCTACCTTCTACAATTACAAAATGAGTTACAAAACTGTAATGGTAGACCAGTAAGAAGCCATTCCATAGTATGCAGAAAGTATGAAAAATTATAATAGTGTAATCAAACTTGAGTAAAATATGTATTCTTTTTTGTACATTACCCTTATATCCCTTATTCAATATGAAATTAATTTAATTTTATGTCGTTATTTTGTGCATTTTGCCCTTTGAATAGTAATAATTTTGAAAATAACATACATTTTTTCAAAAATAAAAAAGAACATCTATTTTTATAGATTTATGATAGTAGTTATCGTATACCGAAAATGGTACACGTGGCCTAGAAATGACACCTTCTCATAAACAGCTTGGCAGGGAACGTGTTAATGAAACTTTTTATTATTCACACAACTTTTATGTCAAAGTGTTCAAACTTATACAAAGTACATAACAATAAATATAACAGTATGTGCTCGTTCGATACTCTTCTCTCTTATAACCTTTTTATAAGCAACAGCACTTGTTCGTTCGTCTCTGCTCACAACCTTTTTGTAAGCACAACACTTCTGCTAGCGTAAACACTAACAACTCTTCGGTAAACTTTACTACGGAAGCAACTTGCCTTCACGCCGCGACTGATAAGCTCATACGCAACTAAATGCAAGGCTGATTGAATTCACACTCAACTGGTTGCCTGTCTTGTCTTGCCCTTTTATATGCGAACGTCTTCAGCAGTGTTGCCAACGATTCAATATCAAAACGCGCCCAAAAAATTAGAAAACGGGTAAAAACGCGTATTTTTTGAGTTTAAAAAGGGTAAAAATGCACTACAGTTTTTTAGTAAGAAAAATCGTTCATAAAAGTTCTATTTTATAATATTCCTTATTTGATAAGACAGTTGATAAAACAGTTCATATAAATATGTCAGTATAGTTTATAAAATTAACATTTATATTTAAAAAATTTTAAGTATGTGGGCATATAACCCTTATACAAAATTCCTTATTAAAAAGTTACTTAAATATTCGGCAAATATTCCACTGATATCATCTGCATTTTCGTCCTCCCCAACCACGTTTGGCCACAATAGTTTTATTTGAATAAATATTTTTGCAGACCTCGGAAGGTATTGCATAATTATTACAGCAGAAATTGAGTCTACATAGTCCATATTTTATGTGTAAAATCGAATTAACAAAGTTTAATGAAAGTCGGTTTCGAATTTTATTCTTTGATAAATTCATGGAGCCGTATCTCTCAACCTCTGCGTTAGAGCAAGGAAAATTTAATATTAGAAGAACAAACTGTGCTAATACTAAAAATGTTTTTTCTCCTAACGAGTTTTTAAATTAACTAACCTCCAAAAAAGATCTCTTCTAGTTTTGTTTTCCCAATTAAATTAAATTTTCTAAACAAGTTTCTATTGTTGATAATGTATTTACATCATTAATAAAGTTGCTTATAAATTCTATTAACTGATCGTTATTTATATTACTTAATATATTTTCAACACTGAATAAGAAAGCTTTTTGTAAAATTTTTAAATTGCTAGAAAGTCTCGCTCTAATTGAACCTCAGAACCTCTCCCAAAATGGAACTTAAATACGTGAGATATACAAAATTGTTATTATTATTGTACATATCAGAGAACAGACAGAGACCATTCACATTTGCTAACCATTCGGAAATTCATTGCTTTGCATTGCTTTTACTCGACAGTAATAAAAATATGCATTGTCATTTGTTTAATCACTCCTTATTACTGTTTGCTATTTTACATTCCCTTTTTGTTATGACGTTATTCATCAAGCAACGAAATAATTCAATGTCACATGAAATAACTAAAAACATTCACACCATTCGTTCAGTATTCGTTGCTTTGAGAGAATGAATCGATGTCCATAGTTTCATTTCTACAACAATAAAACATATGTTCTTAACCCTCAATAAAGCAAACGGTAATAATTTTTTCCACAGGATATTTTGTGAAAACTAAACATCTTTCAATTTGTTTATTATTTTATATGGCAATGTATGTACACACACATGCACACACGTATACACGCTAGTATGTATATGCGATCAGCATTGAAACCATTCATACCAATCGTTTTAATTACCTTTATATTATATTTAAAAATCTTCTATGTTCCTCCACAAGTTTCCATAACAATGCGTTCATTGAGAAGATTTTTGTGCGTAAAATCATTTCTTTTGTTCAATTTCTCTTTCATTCAAAGTATCCTTTTTTTGTTTTTTTTTTATTGCCTGCGCCATGGCAATGGCTATGAAATAATCATTTGCCATATTAAAAAAAAACTCAACACTAAAAAAAAAACAAAAACAAAGGAATCTTGTTAACTTGTTTTTCACCATATTTACGGGAGCATCTTTAAGTGTACAAGGATGATTTATTTATTTCTATTCTACTTTCTTGTGTTATAGCGATGAGTATATTCGACGTATTAGTCGTTTTCTTTGCTATATGTATGTCAATTGTAATCAATGCCATATGCAAGCGCTATTATTATTGTTAGTATTATTATTATTACTAATTATAAAATAAATTATATTTTTTATAATAAAAATATATTAAAACAAAATAAAATTTCTTTAATAAGGGGGTATATTATGTGACCTATTTTTCAACACTTTTGATGAGTCAACTTTGACTTGTATATACATTAAGTTTGACTAGTCAACTAGTTATTTGTAACATAAACACAGCGAAAGAGTGAGCAGGTTAGGTATATGTTTTACAGTCGAAAGAATTCATGTTATAAAGAGAAGCAAAATCACATGTACATGTTTACGTCAAGTTTTTCTCATTGCCCTTAATAACTTAATGGGAAGTTGTGATTAGTTTGTACGTCACACTTGCCGGTCAAGTGAACTGTGAAAACGGGGAACCTGTAAAGTTCCTTGTGGAATCAGTGAAGCGCCTAGGTGAACTTTGGCCTGGTACTCGCTTGGAGGTGGTCTCTCAATCCGACCTCCCTCTACGTCCAATAGCGACAGTATGGGTCCCGCCTACCTTTAGGCGGATGAATATCATACTAAATCTAATTGGAAAGCGGAATGATGGATTGAACACCAGCTCGTGGGTAGTTGTCAACTCCCTGACTGGTAATGGTAGCAAAGGCTGCAATCAGGATTCCCTTCAGTGGCTAAGGGCAAGGGGTGGTGTAGTGTTATGTGGGTTGGCACATTAAAATTCCGTCAACCTGACATATTCGTTGTCAGGTAACCCAGAGGAGGCTAAAAGTGGTGCAGATTAATTTGCATCACTGCGAAGCCGCCTCACACAACCTGTTAACCACTCTGCACCGCCTTGAAGCTGACATCGCTCTTATCCAGGAAGCCCGGATCCTTAGGGATAGGATTCTGGGTTTGAGCGATCCTGACTAGAGGTCACTTGTTCCTGAAACAAGTGATAAGGTAAGGACCTGTATTTTAGCTAGAAGTGGTTTAGACTTGTTAATCACTCCTTCCTTTTGTACAGGTGACGTAACAACTGTGGCCTACAGAGATGACCAGGGGATCGATTTGATGCTGTCATCTTTGTACATGCCGTATGAGGCTGCATCTCCTCCTGATGATTTAATTGAACTACTGGTGGAGCATGCGAAGAGGAAAAGATGTCGCCTTGTCTTGGGTTGTGATACCAATGCTCATCACACCCAATGGGGAAGTGCTGATATAAATACTAGGGGTTAGTCTATTTTGAATTTTATTATTCTTAATAGGCTCAACATTTGTAAAGTTGGTAACACGCCAACGTTTAGAAATCGTGTTAGGGAGACGAAAATTAGCATTACGCTCACTAACATGGATAGGTCTATGATTAGGGACTGAGATTCAGATGAGTGTTCTTTTTCTGATCACCAACTGATATCCTTCAGTATTAATCTATCTAGGGGCATTAACAGGCCTTTTAGAAATCCAAGAAGAACCGACTGGATAGGTATGAAAGGGCTGTGGAGGGATAGCTTCGGGGACGCTCCACTCCTGGCATCAATCTTTGACGGATATTTTGTTGTCTTGTAACAGAGATGCTTGGCCGCTCACTTACCCGGGTAAAAGGAGCCATCCTGCCTGGTGGAATGCGTAACTCCAGAGGCTCCGCTGTTGTACTAGGAGACTCTTTAATAAGGCTAAGAGGTCGGTCGCTTTATTGCCCTCTTAAGTTAAGTTAGGTTAGGTTAGAGAACGTGTACTTGTCAATTCTGACAAGTACAGTACTCGGTGGTCGAATTGACCCATTGTACTACGTCCTAGCTTCTCACACCACTTATGTTGTGTGCGTTAATTTCATACCTGAGTGGCGGGACCTACAGTTTAAAGTCGACTCCGAACGACACATTTTTTTTTTTTTTTTGAGAAGCATTCCATGGCGATTTTTTACTCTCAGAGTTTTTGCCAGAAATCTGCTGAGAGGAAGTCATCTAAAAACTATTTTCAAATTTTCGTTTTGATGTCTGACCTGGAATTCGAACTCGGGTCTTTCGTCTAATAAGCCAACACACTACCTACTAGACCTACTTGAAAGCTTTGGAGTGGGTCGCAAAATGCTTACATTAAGGGTAAGTCTGTTGAGAGAGCTCTTCATGAAGTGACTGGTTTTGTTGAGGCGAATTTGGCTAGGGGTGAGTACACACTGTCGGCTTTCCTTGATATAGAGGGGGCCTTCAATAACATTACCACTTCTTCTATTGAGAATTCACTAAGGGATATACATGCCCCGGATTTTATGGTGCGGTTTATCACCCACATGTTGGGTAACAGCCTAATCCGATCAAGTCTGGGTGGATGTTCTGTCGTCAAGCGTGCGTGGGGTACACCACAGGGGGGAGTCCTATCCCCTCTTTTGTGGCTCTTGGTTGCTAATATTGATCTGAGGCTCCTGGAAAGTAGGGGCTTTAGGGTTGTGGCATATGCCGACGATATGGATATTCTTGTGGGTGGTAAATTTTTGCCAACGCTGGGGGAACTGATGGAGTCTGTGTCTTGGAATTTTATCCTCTTGGGCGACAAAATGTGGTCTGGGGATAAAACCAAATAAAACGGACCTCGTTTTGTTCTCGCGTAGGTTGCCAGGATTAGCTGGTAGGGAGCTGCCGTTGTCTTCTGAGGTCAAGTACTTGGGTGTTGTCCTGGACAGCAAGCTGAACTGGAAACGAAATATCGAGAAAAGAATGAAGAAGGGACTAAATGCTTTCTACCAGTGTAGGAACTTCATAGATAAGAACTGGGGTCTTCCGCCTAGAGCTATTCGCTGGATATATTTGGCGATTTTAGACCGGTTATTACTTATGGCTGTGTTGTCTGGTGGTGTGCCTTTGATAAGACTTTTCAACGGAAAATCTTGGATAAGGTTCAGCGGATTGCCTCTTTGAGTATCACTGGAGTCAGGAAGAGTTGCCCTCAGGCTGCTCTTGATACTATGCTCTGCCTGACTCCGCTTGACTTATATGTCAAGCGGTGTGCAGCGCGTAGTGCCATACGCCTGAGGGAATAGGGTTGTTGGAAACAGCGCTCCAGAGTTCTGAATAACGTCTTTCCTGACGGAAGGTACGGACTTTCGGAAAAAGCCACTGATTATATTGTGCCTGAGGCTATGTTCCTACCTGGTTTGAGAATACTCATACCGGATAGGGCCCAATGGAATGGTGGGCTACTCCAGGGGCAGAGTGGTATACCCATCTTCACAGACGGGTCTAAGTTAGGTGAATGTACAGGTACTGGGGTTTTCTTTAGGGAACTCGGTCTTAAACTCCACTTCAGGTTAAATAATTACTGCAGCGTTTTTCAGACGGAGATTTTCGCAATACTGAAGGCTATTGAGGTCATAGCTGGTGGCCCATCTTCGGATTCGGAATCTTACATGATCTTCGTTGACAGTCGGAGTTTTGGAGTCGTCGAGGAGTTTTGGACCGGACTGTATCCGTCTATGCTGTGTTCCGGGTCACAGCGGAATACTTGGCAATGAGACGGCGGATGCCCTCGCTAGGTTAGGTTCACTTTCGGGTGGCGATTTCACAGTTGGTCCTAACCCCCCAGTCTGCCACCTCTATGGCCTCATCGATGGATGGGTCAGGAGGGAACAGCAGAGGCGTTGGGCGAACGGATCGGGTTGTTCTGTTTCTAGACGTCTATGGCCTGCTGTGGACAGTAAGAGGACAGATTGGCTGCTGTGCTTGGTTAAGGCTTAAGGTTGGTTGTCGGTCTTATCACGGGGCACTGCGAGATTAGGTCACTGACGAACTATTGCAGGGTATGTTGCGATGAGGAGTTAGAGACTGTCGAACATCTCCTCTGCAACTGCCCAGCCCTTGGTAGGTTGAGTACCCTTGGCAGGGCCTTCTTTGAGAGCTTGAGTTCTGTGTCGAGAGCCGACATCAAGGCTCTCCACAGATTCATAAGCAGCTTGGGCTGGTTGAGAAGTGCTAGGGCTTCATAAGTGTAGTCGCGCTCTCACCCTCTTGTTTTGTGTCTGTTTCTTTCTGTATAATACTATATCCTATATCTTCTATTTTCTTCCTCCCCTAAGGACAATGTACAATGGCTCAATTTCGACCTACGGGTACTGTGCTTGTCTTGACCGACAGGTGCACGTCCTCTAACCTAACCTAACCTAACCTAACTAGTCATTTGACTAGGCATGCTCTGGAAGGGATGTCAAATTGAAAAACTAATGCAACCGCAATTCATAGATGCGTGATAAAGTTATTTTTATAACACGTTTTTAAGAATGTGGACAATAAAAAATAAATAGGTGGCTAAAATATTACTAAAATAATTTTAATTCTACCTGTGGAAATGAACCGTGTTCAGAATATCTTTAGCTACATACATTTTTATAAATGAATTAACAAATCTAAATCAAACTGCGAAAAACATGCGTTATCAACGTCATAATTCAAAAGTTCTTATACATGGTTCATTTATAAAAAAAAATAATATCCAACAAAATTATTGCAACAATAATTGGCCATCCTGTTTATTTTTTATTGCCCAGATTCCCAAAAACGCGTTCTCAAAAATCGCTTTCTGGAGCATTAACAATTGCGGTCGGTTTTACTTTTTCTATTTGACATCATGCTTGTCTAAGATATTTGATAATAAAACAAAATGAACAAAATCACATCGTAGAAATGGTAATCACTAATAACTTTTTAAAAAAAGTAGGCACTTTTAAAACTTTTACAAATTGTAAATCAGTGAATAGATTCCTTCATATAATCACATCAACAGAGGGCCGGAAAGAACCAAAGAAAGTAAAAATTAGTAAAATGCAACGTAAATGGAGACCTGATTTATACGAGTGGCAAAAAATGAATTTATCAAAAGAAATTCGGAGTTATAAACTGCTGTCATATAACATACTAGCTCAAGATTTATTAGTTGAACATCTTCATCTTTATTATGATATTGACAGTAAATTACTGCGATGGGAATCTCGCCTTAACAAAATCAAAAACGAAATAGCTAACATTCAGCCAGACATATTGTGTTTGCAAGAGATGCAATACAATCATCTTAAGGAACTTGTACATAACTTGAGCTCCGTTGGAAAAAATCAAAAGTTCGAATATATTTTTAAAAAGAAGACTGGAACGAGGAGTGATGGGTGCGTTATTATTTACGATAGACACAAATTCAAAATAATGTCGGAACAATGTGTGGAATATTACACGGACGGTGTTTCCACACTCAACAGAGAAAATATTGGCCTTATGGTTAAGTTTCAACCGTTAGAGGATACTTCAATGGCGTTCGTGGTAGCTACGACACATTTATTGTATAACCCAAAGCGAGAAGATGTCCGAATATCTCAGGTTAATAAACTGATTCGAGCAATAATTGATTTCTCCAGCAATCCTCTTATAACTGGACGCTTGCCTGTTATACTAACAGGTGATTTTAATTTCACTCCGAACTCCCGTGCATTTAAAATTTTAACTGCTAAGCGTAAACTTAAGACCAATTCAGATGAGCATCAAGTTAATCACTTACGTGATGATTTTTTCCAACTGAATGCTATCGATTTTGAAAATACATGTGGAGCTTCAACATATCAAGATGAGTGGATAACAGTTGATTATATACTGTTGTCAAGTACAGAAAAAAACACAAACTCTATTCGCCTTAATAGCACATATAAATTACCATCTGTGGAACAATGTTGGAGAAATGGGAAAATACCAAACACAATCATTGGCTCCGACCATTTTTCACTCGCGATTCAGTTTTCAATGTATTAAAATAAATTCGTTTTTAGATCTGGGGAAAAAAGTAAAATAAATATAACTGTAATAGCTAAATGCTATAAAGAAAGAAACAAGCGTTGACGATTTTTTACACATTTTTTAATGGTGAAAATTCTTATTCAACGTAAAGTGCTTACAAAAGAAACGTCCTTTTTCGACTTTTACTAACAATAAAAGATACATATATAAAAACTCCAATCATTGTTTGCTGTAAAAATGTACCACGCCTAATTATCAGTTTATAGTTGAATTGCCGCTAAAAACCTAGTGCAGCTTGCAGCTTAATCCACATAGTTTAAAAACACATCTTAATTCATAAAAATGATAACAAATATGCAAAATTTTTATTAAAATATGTCTTAAGTATTAGTTTAATTTTTATGTAAAAAATAAAAAAAAAAACTAACTTTAAAAGTGTCTAAGTGGATTTTACAGTCCATGTAATTTATATCGTCTTTTCCAAAGTATGTATCGTAATTTCCCAGAATAATATTGACTTTGTCACGAAGTCATGGTCAAATATAACTTAGCATTTTTTGTTCTTTTTAATGAACCGACTTTTGTAAGCTACTCAGACTTTGAATTGATATTTCCCTAAAAATTAAGTGTGATTTATTTTCCTTTGTATCTTAATTAGACCAGTTGTTTCGTCCTGCACTATTGTACAACAATACCTAGTTGATGTCAGACGTTATATTCAGAAAATCATAAAGCGTAGTGGAGGAAGCATTTTCATGACAAAGTGTGGGTCCAATTATTAAAATAATGGAAAAATGGAACGTTATCCGTATTTTGACAATCTAAAGAAAAAACGGAACTATATTCTTTTGAACACATATTCATGTAGGATAATGACCCCAAACAAGTGTCTAAGATGATGAAAGAAACTTTTTAAAGAACGCATTCCCGTTTTACATTGGTTCCTGACTGGAACCCGATTAAGAACCTCTGAGATTGCTCAGTAAGAAAAATAAAAACTTGAACTATTTGTGGTCTGAAGTACTAAAAGCCAGATAATCGATCCCCGAAGAACATTGCCAGAATTTGACTCAATGCACGCCGTGTTTGAAAATAAAAGTTATTCCACTAAAAACATTAATATTTTTACTAGTTACTAAAATATGTTGTTTTTATTCCAGAAATTTTAATTTTTGTTTTCTAGATAAAAAACGGTCAATAGGTTTCATATGCTGTAGGTTTTAATGAGCAGACAATTGGCAATTTCGTCATAGTTACTGTTCTTATTTAAAGTTTTCATCTCCACACTTTTTTTTTTTTTTTGCAAAAATTAAAATTATTTTATCACAGTTTTGTTTTAATTTAAATCCACGATTTCTACGGTCGACTAATCTGCCATTCCCACGCGATTTATACGACGTCCCTCTTTCTTAATTCTCTTTTGATGTAACTTTCAACAACCTTTAACGTTGACACAATGGCTTTCTTTTTTGCCGCCAGTCCTATTGCCTTTTTAAATTTGTATTCATAATTGATTTTTAAGCCGCACATGCACATATCAATTTAACTTATCACATTATTGTATTTGTAGGGAACATTCTAGATGTTTTTATTTTATCAGATGATCATAACAGCCAAACTGTAAGAGTTTTCAACTTATATCTTTTCAACTTCGTACTTATTTTTAGGTCCTAACCCTAGTATGCTCACTGTATCCTTAACGACACACACTCTATTTTAAAACTAATTAAATTAAAATTTTTGCCGTGTAATTAAGAACATTAAATATATGTTACAATTTTAGAAAAATGAAATAAATCTTAGAAGAGATTTATGAATTACCCAACTAAAAAACTGGAATGTAAGGATTCATTAAGGATCCATTACAAAAGATAAGGCCAAAAAATGTTGGCGTCTTTCCGACTAGGGGCCTCTAAAAGATATATATGAAATTACTCAACAATCAGCAATAAAAGAATACAACTTCCGTAGCCAGTAATACACAAATAATTTATAATTATAAGGTTAGTTAAATAAAGCGATAATGTAAACTTTCACTTACCGAAAACGTACGGATAGCTTTTTCATCACTTTCTTCTAATTTCGTTCGAATATCACTAAGAATATAACTTAACTTGGATATAGATACATCTTGATTTAAATCTCTATTAAAAGAACGATATGTTTTCTTTCCTTTTGCTAGTTCTAGAATACTATCGAGACCATCTTTTTCAGTTTCATTTTCTTTCCGAGCGAAGTCTAATTTCCGATGACTAGAACGAAGTGTTTTTTTAGGAGGCGAGTTTACAACCCGCGAAAAATCAAAATGTTGTGAAATGGATTCTGTTCCTTTTGGGGTTGTATTTTGTGATTGAGTCGATGACGGGAAATTTATATGCGAAGATTGTATTGGTGAATGATAACTTCCAGGAGGAGACTGAGGCGAAGAGCAATTTTTGTATTCCTTACTACTCGTATGGACATCAACATTAGATGTTTGGACAGCCACATTACGTAATGGCGTCTTTCGAATTTCTAAATTAATACGATCCTTATTCTCCTTTTTAGGTGAAACCAAACTTAAAATTTTCTTTTTTGATGTTTTAATGAAGTCTTTGGAAGTAGATCGCAAATTCAATGGACTTTCAGTGCTTTCATTCACTTTATTCTTATTTGACCAAGGAGTTAATTGTCGTAGTTGTTCAGACCAAAGAAATTTTTGTGTAGTCGAGGATTTTAGTTTAGGTGTTAACTTTGTTTTGACAGGAGTATTTTTATCTATAAGATTCGATGCCAAGTTGTGACGTTCACCACCATCAACTGTATCTAAACTCAATTTCGGAGGTATTTGCCAACCAATTGGGTTTTGAAATGATTTGTCTTTGCGCTTTGTAGGCAGTTGTGGTTGAGCTTTTTCTTCAGCGGATCGAAACTCCTTAGACTTTGTAGTAGTTTCATAATTTAGCATATGTTGTATTTTAGAATCATTCCAGCCACCACTTAGCAGATTTGCTTCAGATTCAACTGATGGCAAATTATTTTTGCTAAAATCTGCGTCTTTTTTAGACTCTACAAATCTTCCAATATCATTAAGAGAAGGGTGCGTTTTTAAAAAATTTTCCGATGAATTTTTTATTTCTTTAGGTGCTGAAAAAATTATAGTTTATAGATATTTTTAACATATATTAATATTTTGCTTCAAAAATAAAATAAAAAAAAAACTTTTATGTTAAACTTACAGAATGGATAAGTTTTCCTGTTATATTTTTCACGTTTACTATAAGACCTAATATTTCCACTTAATTTTGAAGAAACACCAGTAGCTTGAAACCCATTTTTAGCTAAAAATTCGTCTAGAATTTTTTCAGCTTTTTTTACTGAAGAAGAAGTAGACCCCGAAGAACTCGAATATTTTCCTTCGCTGCAAACAGAATTTCTTGGTGGCTTGGGAGGTGGATTTATTGGGTTTCTAGGTTTATAATTAAAATCTGAATGGGTCATTCTTTTTTTCAGAAGGAGACCTCCAAGATTATGTCGACTAGACTTGCACCCAATGTACTGCATTGATTTATCTAATACCGAAGTAGCGTTTTTATTTTCTTCAGGTTTTTCCTGGTTTTTACCTTCTAATATTTGTTCTAAGCTCGGTGCACTAGGTTCAGGAATTCCTTGAGTCGAAGAGAATTGCTTACAATTATCTACACTTTTCCCATTTCTGCATAAAAGAGAAGAGTTTATTTTATCTCTATTCACTTTAACTTCTGAAATAACGCAGTTATTTCGAAGTTCCTGTGTTATGTGTACTAAAGGTGCATCTCTTGTACTGGTTTCTAATCTGCTTATGGCCTTCATTTGATTTATTTGCTCATATTTAATTTTGTTTCCGTCCATCTTATCTGAAGTTTTCCGTGTTCGGAAATACTCTTTATTGTACCTTTTAGCTTTAGAGTTGGTTACTTTTTTTTTAAATTGATTTGCTATCTAAAGGAAATATGTACATTTAGTGCTATTTGCGAAATTATTTTTAATAATCATTTACCTGTTCGCGTTCTACGCGTTTGGAGTGTCTTTGATTTCTAGCAGTTACTAAACGCGATGGGACACAACCGCCGAAATTACCTCCTCCATCACCACTATCGCTTGTAAAGCAATAACAAAAACCGTTTCGACATGGTTTACATTTTCTTTCTTGCATTTTGTTGCATAGATTTTGATTAATTAAATCTTGTTCTGTTGCATCTACCAAATATTTTTTGTTTTTGCAATCTTCAACTTCTTGCCAATTCTGAGATGTTGATTTTCTTCTACGACGTGCACGAAACTCATCCATACATTCCTGGAGACTGAACGAAGTTGTTGTGTCCTCACTATTTGGCACTTGGTCGTCTGCATCAGATGAATTTTCCAAAGGCGCATCTTCCTTAGAATTATAATCAAAACCTCTGCTTACTACATTTTCTGACCATGCCCGTTCCCCGACTTCATCGGTGCAACCACTATCAGCATTATTATTAATTCTTGTAGTTTTATCTTTTAATGATTTTCCAGTTTTCGTGTTTGTCATTCTTTTCAGGGTGAATAACTATCCTTGTGTTTAATTTTCTTTAAAAAGTAGCAAAAATATTTTAAATTGATTCGGTCTTCCCTCTTAATAAATCACTGTTTTTTCTTAAAACTTTACTTGTTTAGACTTTGCGTATCAAGTTTGCATCATTGTATTTTCATTGTAGCCAATGTCATTGTAATAAAATCAGTCAATTTCAGTTTAGCGTTTTAATTCTGAACTCAGTGAAGATTGATTTTTAAACTTACGCCTTAAGGTTCAATTAGTCCTGACTTAACCATAACCATATAAATCAGCTTTTTTAACCAACTTTATGGACATCACTGTTTTCGATTATATGTGACTTAGACGCCTTTTGCACGTTGAAATTTGTTTCCAAACAAATTTCAACACTCTTGAGTTTGTAGGAGAGAGGGAAAAACGAGCGGGGGTGATTTTAGAATTTCATGTACTCAGAAATTTGCTTTGTTCTTTATTCGTATATGCACAGAGTTGTATTTGATTTCACATTTTCTTTATTTTTGTTTCGCATAGAAAGTTGTTCTTGACTGCCGCGGCAATATTATATGAATACTATATTTGTTATTACATTATAATATATTATATATTTATGTGTTATTATTTTTTAATATATTTACCTTATTTAAATTATATTCTTTTTAATATTTTTTATTTTTATTTTTTCAACCTTTTTTAATTAATTGTTTGGCGCTAAAATTTTTCTTTTGCTAATGTTTTGATTTCAAACACAAAATCAACAAAGACTAAAGATATTTTAAATAAGGGAGCTTTATATTAACACCTTTGATTAACTATGAGTCATCTCTTACCTACTTTTTCTCCTATAAAAACATAATTTTTGCCTTTTGATGATATCTACGATCTAAAAATAGTTTTTAGTAATATAATGTGAAAAATCAAATTGTCGTTATTGGCCAGTTTTCTGAAAGTTGCCGCGGCAGTCAAGATGTTAACTTCTCTATGCGGAGCAAAAAATAAAAGAAAATGTGAAATCAAATACAACTCTGTGTATATACGAATAAAGAACAAAGCAAATTTCTGAGTACATGAAATTCTAAAATCACCCCCGCTCGTTTTTCCCCTCTCTCCAACAAACTCAAGAGTGTTGAAATTTGTTTCGAAACAAATTTCAACGTGCAAAAGGCGTCTTACATTTTTATATGGCATCTATTTAGCAATGTTAACAACAGGTCAATACTAAAAATTTTATTTATTTCATTATTGGGTTAGGTTAGGTCAGAGGACGTGCACCTGACGGTCAAGACAAGCACAGTACTCGGAGGTCGAAATTGATACATTGTACATTGTCCTTAGGAGAGGAAGAAAATAAAGGATATAGGAATGTAGCTCACGTATCGGAATTACAATAAAATGTACAAGATTTTTTCTAGTACGTAATAGAATTGAGACACATGTTTTTTAATAAACATTAAAAAGCAATCATCGAATAAGAAGAAAATAAATATTTATGCATAGTTGTTAAAAAAATGTCATTTAATATATTTTTTTTTATTGTCGTCCGGCTCAGAGGAAGATTCTAATACTACGTGTATAAGAAACCAAATTCTAAGTGGCTCACTATCATTGCCGTATCCTGCGTGAGTGAATTTCATTTTTAAATTTTTTTTAATTAAACTTTTATTTTTTACAGATTTATAGCGAATTACATTTTGAAGGGTATACGCCTTCCGCAATACCACCAAAATTGTAGTTGGCCGTAACTCTTTCGCTTCTAGCCAGTGGGGGATATCAACATACAATAGAGAATAGTGCTGTTTGTAAAACGACTAACAGAGTACTAAAGGAAATGGAAAATAAATTATGTCCTAAGGTGATAGAGTTTACACCTGGAAATTCTACTTCTAGCATGTAAAAATATAAGCTTCCGGCAGGTGAGTGCAGTCATACAATAAGGTTAACACATTTTTGTTTATAGACTTCTTAATTTGTTAGTGATTGGATTTCGGACTGCAGAGGCCAATACAAAACGAACAAATGTTTTTTAGGAAAGGATATCACAGCCTCAACTCAATGATAGTAAGTAGAATTTATAATAATGATATCATGTATTAATGCGTATCTTTTATAGATTTGTAATCACGAATATAGAATTTTATATATTAATTTCAAATGTAGAGGAACATTACTCGACTCGACTGGAGGATCTATACAATACCAATAAGTTAAAAAATATTTGGCTGCTTGGTGAGAAATATATGAGAATTTTAAGTTAACAAAAATTTTTATTAAACTAAATATATATATATACACGTATACATACATTTATATGTATTCATACAATTTCATTCCAGGAGATTCTGGATATCCCCTTGAAACCTGGTTGATAACGCCTTACAGATATCTGGGAGAAGGTTTTTCAGAATCATATTTTAATGAAATACATTCTAAAGGCCGGTGTATAATTCAACGTACAATAGGAATTCTAAAAGCTAGATGGAAAATTTTGAGCAAAAGAAGCCGTTACCACCCGGAAAAAAATGGAAACGTTCATTTACAGTTTGTCAAAAAAATCTTTGCACATAGAAAAAAATTAAGAAAACTTAGAAAAATTCATTGATTTCTAATATAAATAATAAAATTTTTAAATTTTTTCAAACAGGATTTTATAAACATATGTTTTGTTAATATAATAATTAAAAAAAAATTTTATAACAATGACAATATTCTAATGTAAAATATTAAAAAACAAAAACAATCCAATTTTATTGCTGTCAAAAAATGTTTGCACACTTGTTAAAATATTAAGATTTATGCTATTTTTTTAAATTTATAGTGCTAATATTTTGTGGGTTCATCTTGAGCTTCAATTAAAGCTTGCCGACGCCTTCTCATGGATCGAATAATCTTCGGAATGTCATATTCTAATGGTATTTTTTCCCCACTCTTCTTTGATGAACTTTACTAAATCGTGTTTTTTGTGGGCGATCTTTTCCCAACCTTTTTCTTTAGATGAACCCACAAATTTTCGATAGGGTGAATATCAGGACTTTGGGCAAGAGTATCAATAACTTTGGTGCAGTTGTAAAGTAGCCTGGAGTTACATAAATAAGATTTATTTTAAGGATCATTATCTTGATAGTACTTGTGATTAAATTTATTCGGATTAACCGGGCCAATAAAACCAAATTTCTTAACGCTGGCGGTCAGTTCATTTTTTAAAATATCAAGATATTCTTCCTTAGTCATTATTTCATCCAAAATCCTGATTACACCAACTCCGTTGCTGGATATATAAGCGGATACCATTACAGACAGTTTTCCAAACTTTACTGCAGGAATAAGATTTTTATTTTCTAGTGCTTTCAGAGGCTTACGTCAAACTCTTTGCGGTCCGTCATGATAATAAAGCACTGTTTTCGTCTCATTTGAGAAAATAACATCGTCCCAGTACTCCGGAGGAAGTTAAATGTATTCGGTGGGAAATCTTAATTTCTTTTCGACATTTTGTGCTGACAGCAAGAGTTTTTTCCTAGCCATTCTTGAAGAGTATTTTGTGATTTCCAGTGATTTCTTGGAAAACACGTAACCCAAAGTCTTTTTAAACTTGAAGAGCTAATCATCTCGCACTGGATTGCGGTCTATCATACACGGTTATAATAATTTTTCTCTCAACTCGCTGCGTCATCTTTTTTGGCCTGTCTGTAGGTCCCTTTAAGTCTAGTCCTCCTCCTTTTTCAGCACGGGATATAATATTATATACAGTCCTGATGTTTAGGGAGAACATATCGGCGATTTCCTTGGCAGATTTGCCTTTGTAGTAGTTGAAATAGCCCAATTGTATAATATTTATTGAAACTGGTTTTCCTGGCATTGTTTGTATAAATATAAGGACACTTGTTACATAAAAAACGATCCCTTCATTACTAAAACGTTATTTACCCCTCTCACATTCCATCTTATTTGTAAAAAAACCCAAAATGCGCAACATTTTTGGGAAATAACGGCATATTTTTGTAATTTTTTTAATTATCATCATTCAATATGCAAAGATTTTTTTGACACTTCTTAAATTGAGTAAACTTCTTTTGTTGTTTTTATTATTGTAATGTGTGTTACTATTAGGAAACTATTAGTGCCTTATGGTCACAGAATATACACAGAAGGGAAAACTTTGACGTTTGACAGCCTCACTTAGCATAATTTTACATAATTTTTTAGAGGGAGACAAAAAACGTATTATACGTTTTGCAAAGCAAATGTGTTAGAAGCAATAGATATACAGAGTGAAAACTGTGTGGATAAAGTTGAAAAATTAAATATAAACAAACATTGATTTTGTGTTAAAAAAGGGAAAATTTTGAATATTTTTTAATTTCTTCAATGAAAAGTTTAAAGATTCTTAAATATTTAATTATTAATCGAAATGTATGTAGTTTTTGGTCGTAATGAATATAGTTTCTTGTGCAAAAGGTAAGTAAGAAACTAAATATATCAAGATCAAATAAGTCCTATTACTCATAAAATTTTTTTCTTGCAGAACTTTGTGTATATTACTAGTATTTATTAATTTCTTGAATGAAAAAGTTAAAATTCGGTAATTTTTTTATTATTAATCGAACTCTTAGCATCTTCTCTTAACAATGAAACAAGTTCCGTGTGTAAAAGATAAGTAGAAATAAAAATATATGATAATAACTTTTTGATTCAGGAGTTTGTGAATATACCTCTCAATTGGTTAAATACTAAGTTAGTGACAATCGCTGAAATGTGTTACCAAATACATTAGTTCCGTATTGCGTTTCCCCAATACAACAGTTCATTTCCTTTCAAAACTATTCTATTATTTTACAAAAATATCATCAATTTCTACCAAATTAGAAAATAAAAACCCACCCTAAAAATTAACTAACATAAATAAACAAAACATAAATAATCAGACAGGGACAGAAATACTTTTTGGTAATATTGCTGTCCCTTTCACCAAAATTATGTAAACGTCAAAATTCCGTTTCCATTCTGTACGTGTTCTGTGCTTATGGTCGTAAACAGGTACAGTTATATAATGTGTGCAAAAATAAAAAAATATATACAGATTTTGTTGTTGGAATTCTTGAATGAAGATCACATTTTACATTTTTTTAGTTTGTGCAAAGATTTTTTTGACAAACTGTATATATGTACACAAAAATTTAATCAGTCTTGCACTTCAATTATAAGCCCTATCATTAGAAATGAAACCCAATTAATACGAATTGGTCAAGAAATTAGGGATCAAATAAAATCGTCATTGGAAAGATAAAAGTTTAAACAAATTTTTTAAGAAATTATTTCAAATTCAAATTTATTTTAATGCTTTTTTTAAATACTACAAATACAAATTTATAACAAAAAAATGTAAATATCACATTTGAAGTCATTTTTGTACTTTTACTTAAACCAATAATATTCTGTAAATGAATTATTTTGAAATTTCAAGTGTTTTAATTTTTATATAAACGTTAATTGGCATACCAGCTCTATGCTCTTTCTCTTTAATTTCTAAAGATCTTTCTTTGATTCGAAACAGGCAGTCCATATTTAAGTTATGCTCTTTTGCACATTTTTCCATTTTCTCACTATGTAAAGTTAGTATTGTCACTAAACACTCCATCTTTAGTAATAATTCACGTTGATATTTTCGGTTTTCTCTACATGTGGTGTAACAAGAGATAATTTTGTTACCATAATTCCTCCCTTTTCTTTTTTCAAAATATATAGTTTGCATGCTTTCATCAAAAAGATCATCTAACTTCCCCAAGTTTGTTAATTTTGGATTGCCGAAGCTTTTTACGGACAAAAGTAATTCTGCATCTGGGTCTATTCCAGTGGCTTGTATAATTTGTTCTTCTGCGGGGAACAAAATCAATTCTTGATAAGGACCCCTTCCACTCTTTTGTTTAGACGCTTTATTGGAAGAAATTGTTTTCTTTGCGTTGAATTCGGCCCCTGGAATTAATATTAAATTTGTTTAAAAAACAAATAAAATAAAAACTAAAACCATGTCTTTCGTATCAATATCTAAATTTTTATCTTTTGGTTTTTGTAATTTTGTTTATTTCTTTTATTGTTTTGTTTTGTTTTCCTAAAAACATATGGCACGTTTTTGCATTCTCTATAATTGCTCTTAAATTTTTACGTTCAGTAGACGTTTCTTACTGTTGCGGTTACATTTCGTTATGGTAGAGTAACTGAATCTTTACAGATTTTTACGTTCCGGTTACGTTACATTATATTTCTACAACCATTCGTATTGCTTTATACAAGCGTATACTTTGCTCTCCATATGCTAAAATGAGAACGTTCGGTACTTTACGTTTCGTTACATTCGACTAACTTGAGTTTCGTACTATGATCTTCTGCTTTTATATTGTTTATTTAACAATAAAAACTATAAACAAAAGCTATGAGCTACACACAACACAAATACGCACTAACGAATAAAATAAACATGATGATTAATAATAGCTACATCAACAACTACAACGAACATTTTACAACCAAAGCATCAACAAGTGTGAGAGAAAAAGGGATACACATGTAAGCAAACGCAACAACAAAAGATCTAGTCGCGAAAGTATTCTCGCTAATGCGGAACCCTGTAGAGGTTCGCATATAAAAAGGCAAAACAAAGCAAGCAACCAGTTCAGTTATAATTCAGTCAGACTTCCGTGAAGTTGCGGGTGAACTAATCAGCGGCGGTGTGAAGACAAGTTGCGTGCGTAGTAAAGTCTATCGCAGAGTTTACGTGAACAAAAGTGTTGTTGCTTATAAAAAGGTTGTAAGTAGAGAAATAAATACATACATATAACGACCAATCACATATTGTTATAGTTATTGTTTATACGTGGTATAAATTGGAAACAGTGGGACAAAGGTAGTGTGAACAATAAAGAGAGTTTAATTTGAAATAAACACATATTTGTTTTTACTTGGTTTGCAATTAACGAACTCATATAAAAACGTTTTTCAAAAGGTAAAAAAACGTTACAAATGGTGACAGAAGTGGGATTGCAAAATCCAAAAAGTAAAAATAAATAAAAAAGAATATTAAATAAAATGAAACTCCGTACTAAGAGTGGATCGGCTTAAATGAGAGTTGGGTAAATTCGAGCTGCCAACAACGGTCATTAAAAATGAATTGAATTAAGACAACAACTTCAGGGCATCAACATCGAATTCTACGAGTTCGAGGATAAAGAGAAGCGAGAGCTACAGGCAACGCATAGTGGTGTCGACATAAATTTGTTGCTAGCCGCCATGAAAGGAAGAATGCAAGTATTAACGGATGTACAATTAGCTTCTAGAGCTGAGAACCAAAAGATATTTGAAACTTCTAGAGTCGAAAACTAAAAACTGCAAGCGGCAATTTTGTCAAAAATTGAAAAGGAGCTCGAAGCAGAAGATCAACAACCTTCAACACCAGCGGCCGGCACAAGTGCGATTCATATTGGAAAGTAGCGGAGGGATAAAACTATCTTGCTTTGATGGCAGCTCACCCCTACATACATACATAATTGGTCATTATAACCCTTCAGTCAGGATTATTGACCTAGTTTCTCACACTACTTATGGTGTATGTATTAATTTTATACATAAGTGGCAGGGCCTACAGTTTAAAGTCGACTCCGAACGACAGATTTTTAAGAAACTTTTCATGGCAATTTTTTTGCTCTCAGAGTTTTTGCCAGAAATCTGCTAAGAAAAAATCGCCGAAAAAAAACTTTTTGTATTTTATTTTGATGTCTGGCCTGGGACTCGAACCCTAGCTTTACGTCTAATAAGCCAGCACACTACCTACTAGACCACAGCGATTTCCAAAACCTTATCTGTCTTCAAATTCCAATTTGAGGCAGTAGCCAGCAGAAATGGATTGGACGATGGAGAGAAGGTTTTGGAACTAATTTTGACGTTAAAATATGTCGCAGCTCAGAAACCATGCCAGCCAGCTGCCGAAACAACTATAAGACTTAATCGCAGCGTTACAGCGTAATTTCGTCGACGAGCACAAACGAAATGCCGGGCACAAAAGACGAAAGAGTTATTACAAGCCTTTGCTATGGAGGTTGAGAGGTTGGTGCAGCTTACATACCCAGGAGAAAACCACCCGTTGATACACAATATTAAGACAGTTCGTCAATGGTATACACGACCCAGAGATCAAATTTACTGTATGTTTCCAACAGAAGTCAACCTTTGCAGAGACCGTGGCCTTCGCACAAGCCCAGGAGTCGAGGAGGAGGAAGAATGCCTGTTAAATAAACTTAAAGAGATGTTGAAACAAATGTTTCAACTGCGGAAAGGCCGGGCATTTCCAAAGAAATTGTAAAGCGTCCGAAAAAAGATTAACATCCGCTTCACAACCAAGGTATAAGAAAAGGGCGTACTACCCACCATCTTCGCAACAGTCTCCGTTAAACTAGAACGAGCTAGCACTGAAGGACAAGTGCTGTCTCCAACAAGCGAATGCTCCGCAATTTCAATATCAGTGATTCAACACAACAACAACAATCTAATAGCGTTTACATAAATGGCAGAAAACAGACGTTCACTATAGATACCGGTGCGACGCAGTCTATCAACAGACCAGATGTAGTAAAGGGGAAGTGTGAGACAGTTAGAAATGTAAAACTTCGGACAGCTACTGGAGAGTCTGCCACCGTCCACGAAAAATAGAGGCGAAGGTGACGATAGCCAATATTAGTGTAAGCCACGTCTTTATTGTTGCTGATATTGTGGACGAGGTTATCATTGGTCGTGACTTTATAATAGCTCATGGTACCAATTTATCTGTGGGACAACAGATAATGAGTTGGCGAAATCTGGACGGACCTCTTGACGTCGGATACATGCATCAGGTGAACACCAGAAGGATAGTTCCTGTCGAACAACAAAAACTACCATCTTAAAGTGAATCATTGTTATGTATGGAGGGAGATAGTGAGAAAAACCGCTTATGAGTTGTGTAACCTACAGAAGTACACGCGGATTTAATATCAGCAAAGCTCTCCTCAAATCCACAGAACAGAAAATAGTCCCGGCGAAAGTGCTAAATGTATCAGGCCATGAAAAGGTTAGGTTAGGTTAGAGGACGTCCACCTGTCGGTCAAGACAAGCACAGTACCCGGAGTTCGAAATTGACCCATTGTACATTATCCTTAGGGGAGGAAGGAAATAGTGGATATAGGAATGTAGGGAAGGGGAGGGAGAATGGGAAACGGAAGAATTACATGTAAAGAAACAAACACAAAACAAATGAGGTTGAGAGTGCGACTACACTTATGAAGCCCTAGCACCTCTCAACCAGCCCAAGCTGCTAATGAATCTGTGGAGAGCCTTTATGTCGGCTCTCGACACAGAACTCAAGTTCTCAAAGAAGGTCCTGCCAAGGGTCTTCAACCTCAACCAACCAAGGGCTGGGCAGTTGCAGATGAGATGTTCGACAGTCTCCAACTCCTCCTCATCGCAACATACCCTGCAATAGTCCGGCTGGGATCTGTTCCAGATCCCCGTCAGCGACCTAATCTCGCAGTGCCCCGTGATAAAACCGACAACCAACCTTAAGCTGGCCTTAACCAAGCCCAGCAGCCACTCTGCCCTCTTGCTGTCCACTGCCGGCCATAGAAACAGAACAACCCGATCCGTTCCCCCAACGTCTCTGCTGTTCCCTCCTGACCCATACATCGATGAGGCCGTAGAGGTGGCAGACTGGGGGGTTGGGACCAACTGTCAAATCGCCACGCGAAAGCGAACCTAACCTAGCAAGGGCATCCGCTGTGTCATTGCACAGTATTCCGCTGTGACCCGGAACCCTTCAGAGACGGATACGGTTCGGTCCAAAAGTCACCAACGATTCTTTGCACTCACGAACGTGCCGTGATTTTCACCTGACTGACGTAATGGCCCTAAGGGCACCCTGACTGTCAACGAAAATCATGTAAGATTCCGAATCCGAAGATGGGCCACCAGCTATGGCCTCAATAGCCTTCAGTATTGCGAAAATCTCCGCCTGAAAAACGCTGCAGTAATTATTCAACCTGAAGTGGAGTTCAAGACCGAGTTACCTACAGAAAACCCCAGCACCTGTACATTCACCTAACTTAGACCCATCTGTGAAGATGGGTATGCCACTCTGCCCCTGGAGTACCCCACCATTCCATTGGGCCCTATCCGGTATGAGTATTCTCAAAACAGGTAGGAACATAGCCTCAGGCACAATATAATCAGTGGGTTTTTCTGAAAGCGCATATCTTCCGTCAGGAAAGACGGTATTCAGAACTCTGGAGTGACCTATCGAGGGCTGTTTCCAACAACCCTATTCCCTCAGGCGGATGGCACTACGCGCTGCACACCGCTTGACATATAAGTCAAGCGAAGTCAGGCAGAGCATAGTATCAAGAGCAGCCTGAGGGCAACTCTTCCTCACTTCAGTGATACTCAAAGAGGCAGGCCATGAAAAAGTCAAATTTACATAGTCAAAAGTCGGTCGATGTGCTCCAGTAGAGGCGGTAATAAACCGCGAACAACTGCCAGAATCGGTCGAAATATTTGCCAAGGACCAACAGGAATTTAGTGTAAGTGTGGAAAACTAGGTAGCAAATTAAACAGCTTCAGAAAGAAATAAAGCCAAAAAGCTGCTAAAGAGGTAGGCATGCGCTTTCGCCACAAGTAATAAAAGACAAGGTCAAACACGGCGAAGCGAGATTGATAAATCAGCAGTGATGGGGTGGTAAAATAACTATTTGGGGAAGAGAAAAATGGTCACTTTTTAAGCTGATGAATTCAGCGTATCAAACAAAATGGTTGTATCAACTCAATCGAACAAAATCCAATTTAGACTCGAAAGCAGAAAAAATAGAAAAAGAAAACAAAAGAGAGTTAGGATTTTGGACTAAAAGTTGTTTTATTGGAAGAAAATCGCAACGTTACCTTTTTGAACAAGAGATTAATCCAGAAGCACGTCTTTTTAGAAATCAAAAACGGAAGCAATATTTGACCGTTTTAGAACTAGTTGACGGTTGCATTCAGCAAAAAATTACATAAGCTTTTCACAATTTGCAGCTTTTATTTATGAAAGAAACATGTTATACTGAATAGTTTTAAATGCACTGGTATTTAATGCCAAGCGTTAAGTTTGGCATTAACATTGCCGCCCCCCCCCCTTGCAGGGTATGCAAGACAAAAGGAGACAACAAAGCGTCAACGAGTCCTTGTCCGTATAGTGCTTTTACAATGTAAGAAATAAAATATTAAGGAATTCATTCGATAGAATAGATTCTAATATTTATAATTGATATTGTTACGAAAGTGGAAATGGTGTTGTTAAAATAATAAACAAAAGCTCCAAAAACAACACAATGATCATGCATAAAATGATAAACAAAAGCCCCAAAAACAAAACAGCGCACTGTTCACGTGATCAATGAATGAGTAGAAAAATATACCAACAAGAATAAAGGATAAAAAGACGTAAATAACCAACAACAAAATAAAGGGAACTAAAAAGTAAACAAGAAACAACAATGTGCAGTATAAAATAGGATAGACAAATAAACCAACAACAACTAATCTACCTGCTCGAATGTAAACAAGCAACAACAAAAATAAGAATAGGTTGTTTACATTTTTAGAATATTCCCGAAGGACGTCATCGTCCTTCAAGGGCATTCATCACACTAAAGATCCAGTGATATAAAAGGCAAGCCAAAGCGAGCAAAGAGGATTCAGAGTAGAGTTTGAATTTGATCGTGTAAGACGACGTCACGTTGGTTGAGAATTAAATTCTATCGAGCTTTAATTCGGTCAGACTTATGTGTAGACAAGTGCGTTTGAGAAAACAGTTGTTAGTGTTGTACTTACAAAAAGGTTGTGAGAAAGAAGAATAACTAACAAGTGTTGTTGCTTACAAAAGGGTTGTAAGCAGAGTAGTATAAAGAACAAACACATATTGTGAAGTATCATTGTATACGTGAAACAAGTTCGAACAGTGGCACAAAAATTGTGCAGATAATAAAGAATTTATTAAAATCAAACACATATTTATTTTTACTTTATTTGCAATCTACGAACTCATATTTTTAACGTTTTTAAAAAGGTAAAAACGTAACAATATTTTAATTCAAGTAATCAATTTCTTATAATTCAATTCAAAACTACATATACAATACATAAGCATATGCATATTAATAATATATATTTATAATTATAAATAAAATAGTTTGTACGATTGTAACTGCTTGGGACTAAAAACTTAAAAGTGCAATTTAGGAGAAAAAAAAGGATAGAAAAATTGTGAAAGAGAAAAAGTAATAATTAAATTGAACAGGGACCATAAATAGTCCACCCGAAAATGGTACTTTGAGCCGTAGGAAAACCAACCCTAGCAAAATCTTCTTGACGGATAATGTGCCCTTTGACAGATAGAAATGAATTTAGAACGGTTTTGATTCAGTAGTAGAAAGAAAAACTGAATGATTTGCAACGTTGTCTCTGTGAATACGATGAGTTCCATGAATAAATCTGTAGACGTAGGACATGACTCGAATTGCTCGGTGGAAAGAGGAAAATCTCTCTAAAATATCTTTATAGTCGGAGAAATAGAATAAGAGTACTCGCACTGGTTTCGCTTCGATATCAGCCGTGGGTATTTTGGACAAATCATACCTAGGCCACTCTGAGCTGCTACTTCCAAGCCATTGTGGCTCATACCACCAAAGTTCATTATCAACGAGGTCCTGTGGATGTCGACCTCTACTCGCTAAGTCAGCAGGGTTCGCTTCGGAGTTAACATGGTGCCATTGTGAATAAACAACCACCTGAGTAATTTTTGATACCCTGTTTGCAACAAACGTTAACCACGGGCAGGGGGGTTTTGCTAACCATGAAAGTACAATAGTCGAGTCGGTCCAGGAAAAAATAGAATAATTTTCAATATCGAGCTGAGGAATCAAGCTCTCTATCATTTCGGACAAAAGAACAGCACCACAGAGCTCTAATCTAGGAATTGAAATTGTTTTTACGGGAGCTACTTTTGTTTTGGATGAAATCAAATGGGTGTGCACGGAACTATTATCTGCTATTCGAACATATAAAGCCGCTGCATAAGCTTTTTCAGAAGCATCGCAGAATCCATGAAACTGGATTTCTGCATTTTTAGTATAATTTATCCATCGTGGAATCCGAATGGTATTAATTACAGAATAATTGGCTTGAAAAAGTTTCCATTGATTTAAGGCATCTGGAGAAATAACTTCATCCCAACCAGTACCATCTTTCCATATACTTTGCATTAGAATTTTCGCTTGGACGATGCATGGAGCCAACCAGCCAGCAGGATCGAACAATTTCGCTATCTGTGACAGTACTTCACGTTTGGTGCAGCTAGCCGCTTCGGAAAATTGAACAGCTGCGAAGTAGAATTCATCCGAACGCGCGTTCCATCGAATGCCTAAAGTTTTATACGTCATCCACGTACATAAATTTTCTAAGGACTGTACTGGCGAATGCATAAATGGGCTCAACGTCATCTGTCAATTGAAGTAAAGTTCGAATAGCTAGATATGGTGCACAATTCACCCCAAAGGTGACAGTTTTCAACTCGAAGTCAAGAATTGGAGAACTTGGATTGTCTCGAAATAGAATCCGTTGATACGGAGTGTGTTTCCGATCAACCAAAATTTGCCTATACATTTTCTGTATATCGGCGTTGGAGACAAATTTGAAAAATCTCCATTTTAGAATCAGGAGGGTAAGATCGTTCTGAAGTGTTGGTCCTACGAGCAACAAAGAATTTAAACTATGACCATTGGATGATGGAGCAGAGGCATTGAAAACTACTCGGACCTTAGTAGTCACACTGTCAGGTTTTATGACGGCATGGTGTGGTAAATAATACGCCATTGAATTGTCCTGGCACAGAGACAAATTGACCTTTTCCATATGACCCAGATGCTTATACTCCTGGACTACTCTATCATATTCAGTTTTTAATTCTGGATGTCGAATAAGCTTCGCTTCATTTCTGAAAAACTGCGCCATAGCAGTTGACCTGGAATGACCAACATTCAGTGACTCTGGAAATTCTTCCCTGAACGGAAGCGAAACAATATATATGCCATCTGAGTTTCTGCTAGTAGTACGAACAAATAATTCCTCACAATCACGATCGGATTGAGACAGAAAGTTCTTCTGTGGAAGATTCTCCACTTCCCAAAAACGTGAAATTGCTTTGTATAAAGAAATTTCACAGAAATATGAAATAACAGTAGAATTGAGGCGAGACTTACAGAAGATAGGACCAGTCAGAATCCATCCAAAGATGGTTTCCTGAGCAATTAGGGAATCACAAACATTGTCCTGTATCCCTGAACAAACGATCGAAGGAAAAATATCAGCACCGATCAATAAATCTATTTTTGAACTAACATAAAATTTAGGATCGACGATTTTAATATGAGGAAGATTAGAGAAAATGGAATTCGGAATTGTCTGAGTAGGAAGGTTATTAGTAAGATTAGGAACCACAAGCGCAGTCACTGCAATTTCGAGTTTAATATGAGGAAGATTAGAGAAAATCGAATTCGGAATTGTCTGAGTAGGAAGGTTATTAGTAAGATTAGGAACCACAAGCGCAGTCACTGTAATTTCGACCGCATTGTCAAACTGAGTTCCAAACACAATGGAACATTCACGCTGAACTTTAACTGAAACAGTATTGTTCAAACCTGAAATTAGTGCGTTGGAACGATGTGAAGATAATTTAAGATGATTGCACAAGCGCTCAGAAATAAAGGTTCCCTCAGAACCTGAATCGATCAAAGCGCGAATTTGGTACCTCACGCCCCTATGGCAAATATCCAGGAGGACATTTTTTGAATAAGAAGCAAAACACGACTGAACTCTATCGTAATTTGAACTATTAGCGGTCTGTAAGTTATTATCGGAATATCGTGCAAAAGAAAGAGAGTTCGGATTCAGTGTGGAATTGGCCCCGAGGCTTGGACTACTTTGGGTTTGCGTATTGGCGTCCTTATGCAGAAGCGTATTATGCCTTTTTTGGCATTTGAAACAGCTATTTTTGCTTGTACAATTTCTAACGCCATGAGTCCTAGAGAAGCAATTCAAGCACAGGCCTTCCTTTTTGATTTCGTCCAATCGCCGTTGATGGTTTAGTTTCAGAAACTTAGGACATTTACGAATAGCATGATACTCCTTAGGACACAGTTGACAAAACGGACCAGAAACGTTAGCCTGAAAGTTATTGACTGCCTTATTCGAACTAGAGCTAGAACAAGGTCCACTTTTGGATTTCAATTTAGGGCCGCTGGAAGTATTTGACCCACGAATCTCTGAAACAGACTCCAAGGTTCTGTACCGGTTGGTCAGAAAATTATCCAAATCAGACCACTTCGGAATGGTGGTCTTATCTTTGAGCTGCTGTTCCCATACTGTCAAGTATTCTCTGGAAGTTTACCTGTACATATGAATACAAAAATTGGGTCTCAACTTGTGACATCTATTGAATAAAGTCGTAGAATTGAAATACAAGAATTGATGTCACGTTGGAGGCGTTTTAACGCACCACTGGACTCCGAAAAAAAGCTTTGAAGACCAAATAAAATCTTCAATTGACCGTTCACCAAAACCCGGCGGTTTTCATATCTGGAGCATAGATTTTCCCATGCTATATTGAACACTTCATTAGTCAAGGGGAATTTTTGAACAATCTCCCTCGCTTCACCGTTTGTTTTCTTGGTCAAGTAAAATAGCTTTTCGACATTACTTGCCCTGGAGTTCGAAATAACAGCTGTAAAAATGTCTCGAAATGTTGGCCAAGAGAGGTAATCCCCGTGGAATGGTTCTATGTCAACCGGTGGGAGATTAAGTATACTGGATTCAGACAGGAAAGTGTTTTTCAGATCCAAATCCTTTGAAGAGCCAGGAGAAAGATTATCTTGATGGTGCTTCAACTTTTCCGAAGTAGAAGATTGAAGAGCATCAGACAATTCGCCTAATTTAGCTAAACAGCTGCAATATGAGGTATAGGTGCTTCTATATTTCACCTTAATGGACTCTGCCTCTATCAAAAACTCTTCGTAGGCTGCCTTAATTCTCGTCCAGCTCGACTTCAGTTCACCTCGATGAAGCTCAATTGCATAAATCGACGTTACGGAAAATTGATGGTCATTTAGATCAGCTTCGAATTCAACGACGCTATCAGCCAAGCGTATAAATTTATCCAGAGACATTTTGATACCGAATAAAATTCAAAGAAAAAAAAAACGATCGAAAAATCAACTTTCCAGGAAAGTCGTAAACCAAAACTTCAAAAACAAGAAAAACTCAAGAATAGAAAAATACTACCAAAGGATGTAGTACAAAATTTTATTTTGGAGTCGATATTGTTATATTATGAAAAAATATAGCAAAAGTATTAATAATAATAAACAGCAAGAGCAATTGAAGAAAAAAATTCAAAAAGGAATTAATTCATTTAAATCTCTTACGAATTTAATGATCGCATTCATTCAAATACCCGTAATACAGATCAGCTGTGAAATATGAAAAGCAAACAGCGTTCACTGACCCCGAATACAATGGAAATTTAAGTTACTTTCCAATAAGAAAGTAAGAATTTTAGGTCTGTTCGTTTACAATTGAAAACAAAAAAAAAGAAATTCTATTGAAGGTCCAAAAGAAGAAAAAAAAAAGCAATTTACGAAAGAAGATCAAAAAAAAAAAAAAATATGAAAGTATATAAAAAATATTTCTAGGAAGACTATTTGAAAAAGAAATATTATTAATTTATCCTAATTTTATTAACTGAAGTTTATCTAAAATTAGTTTTACTGATCCCTTATAAAACTAAAAAAGTAATTTTTAAATGTGATGGAAAAGATTAAATTTTAATATTTAATTAATTAAATCACAAAACAAATTGAATATGTTATTTGAAATAAATAAAATAAAAATATAAATTTCAAAAAAAATCACCGATCAAACCTATTACAGGGTTAAAATGTAAACAAACAATTACGGTTTATGCGATCGAATTATAATGTAACTAACATACGTACATACATATGGTAGGCAAGAAAAAAAAACAAAGAGAATATTGCAAAATAATAAAAAAACAAGTAATATCTTTGTTGATGGTAATAGGTACCAAGTAAAACAATATTGGAATATATATGTATGTAATGTATGTAATTACAAAATAATAAAGTATCAAATTAAACAAAATAAAAGGAGCTGAAAAAGAACTTCACTGAAACATATATATGTATATGTATACATGGGTATTATAATGCATAAAACCTGGAAAAGAAATTAAATAAAATCCCGAAGAAAAAACTCGCACCCTACACACATATTATGCCGCACAGAAATATCGCGAAATAAGTTTATGTTTGAAAAAGGATATATGGGATTTTCGAATAAAACAGAACCCGAAAAGACAAGGTTCCTTGGCAGTAAAAGATGGAAACCTCGAGTTTTTCCAAAACGAACGTTTCAATTTATATATATATGTATACGAATGTATAAATATGTGTGTATGATTACCGAAGGTCGTTGCGAACACTTATATTGGCACTTTTTGTCTGCACTTTTAAGCTAATTTAACTAATATAGCAATTACAAACGTACATACCTTTTTTATTATTTGCGATGGAAAGAAAAAAATAAAGTTATGACTTGTTGAATTGATGATGATATTTGATGGCGATGATGATGAATAGGATGAATTCCAATAAATCGCAATCTTAAAGAGTATAAACCAAATCCGGTTCGACGGACCAAATGATGGGTGGTAAAATAACTATTTGGGGAAGAGAAAAATGGTCACTCTTTAAGCTGATTAATTGAGCGTATCAAACAAAATGGTTGTATCAACTCAATTGAACAAAATCCAATTTAGACTCGAAAGCAGAAAAAATAGAAAAAGAAAACAAAAGAGAGTTAGGATTTTGGATTAAAAATTTTTTTATTGGAAGAAAATCGCAACGCTACCTTTTGAAAAAGCACGTCTTTTTAGAAAACCAAAAACGGAAGCAATATTTGGACGTTTTAGAACTAGTTGACGGTTGCATTCAGCAAAAATTACATTAGCTTTTCACAATATTCAGCTTTTATTTATGAAAGCAACATGTTATACTGAATAGTTTGAAATGCACTGGTATTTAATGCCAAGGGTTAGGTTTGGCATTAACTAGCAGTATACCGCTGGCGAGGCGTAATGAGGTTATAGAGCTAGTCGACGAAATGAAGAGGAGCACTGTAATTGAACCATTATCGGATCGTGGAGCTCACCTATAGTTCTAGTCAAGAAGAAAGTTCAAGATTTTGCGTAGACTACAGGAAGCGGAAAGATGTCACTAAAAAAGACAGTTAACCGCTGCCGAGAATTGACGACACATTCGACATGCTAACAGGAACGAAGTTGTTCTCCACACTTGATTTACAGAGCGGAGATTGGCAGGTGGAGATTGCAGACAATGAAAAGGAGAAAACCGCATTCAGTGCGAACGCCATTTGGACTTTGTAATGCTCCGGCCACATTCGAGCGGCTTATGAAACGTGTGCTCAAGGGACTGCATTAGAAGACTTGTCTGGTATACCTCGACGACATTACAGTGATGGGCAGAACTTTCGACGAATACCTCAAAAACCTGGGAGAAGTTCTGCAACGAATTACAACGGCTAGACTAAAATTATGCGTAAAGAAATGTGCTTTGTTCCAAAGACAGGTAAAATATTTGGAGCATCTTGTTACAGCAGATGGAATATCTACGGATGAAGATAAAATACGAGCAGTAAACTACTGGTCTCGCCCCCTGAATTTTCATGGACTATGCATCTTTTTGGGACTATGCACATACTACAGACGCTTTGCATCTAACTTTGCTAGCGTGGCTGCAAGTTTGCATGAGCTCACTAAGAAGCCAAAAGTATTTCAATGGAGTGAGCCACAGAAGAAGGCGTTCCAGACGCTATAATTTCTACAGTTCGCTGCACCACTTTTGGCGTATCCAATCCCAGGAGAAAAATTCATCAGGTGCTAGCGGATATGGTATTGATGGTGTACTTTCCCCAGTGGTCGATGCGACAGTGTTAGTCGTAGGCTACTATAGTCGCGCACTGTCAAATCCTTAAAGGAACTATTGTGTGTCTCGACGTGAGCTACTTGCAGTGCTGGAATGCAAAAAACACTACTATAAGTACTTGTATGGCCAACATGTTCTACTAAGGACCGATCAATCTACTAGAATTTAAGAACCCTGAAAGATAGTTAGCACGTTGGATTGAGCATCTCCAGACTTATGATTCGAAGAAGTACGAAACATGGAAATGCTGATGCTCTCTCACGCGGACCATGCAATTTAGAGTGCAAACATTGCGTGAAGGCTGAGAAGGAAGCCATCATCGACATTCGTCTAACGCAAATCGATGCCGACGAGGACGGGTATGAAGCCCAAACGAGTGACCTAGCATTGGCATCGACATGCTTATATCGACTTTGTGAAAGCGCTGATGGTAAGACCTCATCCAACCTAATAGTGGTGCCTTCCTCCAAATTGAAAAAGGTCTTAAATCAATTTCATAATGGACCCAGTGGAGGGCACCTTGGCGTAACAAAAACACCGGAAAAACTAAACACCGTTTCTATTGGGTTGGATATCAGCAAACTGTGGCTGATTGGATTGCAAACTGTACCCAGTGTATGACAGCTAAAGGTCCCTTAAGGAAAAGTAGAGGCCCACTGCAACACTATAATTTGGGCGCATCTTTCGAGCGGATAGGGATGGGCGTAGCAGGCCCTTTTCCTGTCATCAATGCCGGAAACCGATATGTTCTCGTGGTGATGGACTACTTCAGCAAATGGCCGAAAGTTTATGACGTACCCAATCAAGAGGCGAACACTGCAGCAAATATTTTTGTAAACAATTGGTTGTGTCGCTACGGGATTCCAATAGAGCTACATTCCGATCAAGGCGGAAATTTCGTGTCGGCAGTATTCAAAGAAAACTGTGAAATGTACGGAATTAAGAAGACTCGAACAACACCTGTTCAGCCACAGTCAGACGGAATGGTAGAGCGATTTAATCGAACCCTGGAAGAGTACTTGCGGAAAGTAGTGAGCGAGCAACAGAGGGATTGGGTGAACACATCCCGAGGTTTCTACTGGCGTACCGATCTGCGGTCCATGATTCCATATCAAGATCACCCGCCAAGGTACTTTTTGGGACTGAGATAAAACTGCCCGGTGACTTAGAGTTCGGAGTTAAGCCCGCCACAGAGAGGGATTCCACTGGAAAAGAAAGCCTAAATGAACTTCATCAATTTGTGCGCACCCGAATAAAAATGGTCAGCAACAGGATGAAAGACAGGTATGATCGTGCAGGTATCTATCGTCAAGCGTGCGACCAGGTGTACAGCGGGGTGTCCTATTCCCTCTGTTGTGGCTCTTGGTAGCTAATGTTGGTCTGACGCTTCTGGAAAGTAGGGGCTTTAGAGTTGTGGCATATGTCGATGATGTGGCTATTCTGGTGGGTAGAAAAGTTTTTCCGACGATAGGGGAACTGATGGAGTCTGCTCTCGGAATTTTTTGGTAAGAACTGGGCTCTTCCGCTTAGGACCATTCGCTGGATATATCTGGCGATTGTTAGACTGGTTATTACTTATAGCTGCTTTGTTTGGTGGAGTGCTTTGGATAAGAGTTTTCAAAGGAAAACCTTAGATAGTGTTCAGTGGATTGCCTCCTTGACTATTACTGGAGTGAGGAAGAGTTGCTGCTCTGCACATTGTGCTCTGCCTAACACCGCTTGACATATAAGCCAAGCGGTGTGCAGCGCGTAATGCTATACGCCTGAGGGAATTGAGATGCAGGAAACAGCGTTCGGTAGGTCACTCCAGAGTACTGAATGTCGTCTTCCCTTACGGAAGATATGCGCTTTCAGAAAAACCCACTGATTATATTGTGCCTGAGGTGATGTTCCTGCCTGGTTTAAGGATACTTATACCGAATAGAGCATAATAGAATGGTGGGGCACTCCAGGGGCATTGTGGTATATCCATCTATGAAGATGGGTAAGGTTTAAATTAGGTGGACGCAGAGTTCTGAATACCGTCTTTCCTGACGGAAGGTACGGATTTTCGGAAAAAGCCACTGATTATATTGTGCCTGAGGCTATGTTCCTACCTGGTTTGAGAATACTCATACCGGATAGGGCACAATGGAATGGTGGGGTACTGCAGGGGCAAAGTAGTATACCCATCTTCACAGATGGGTCTAAGTTAGGTGGATGTACAGGTGCTGGGAGTTTCTGTAGTTAACTTGATCTTGAACTCCACTTCAGGTTGAATGATAACTGCGGCGGTTTTCAAGCGGAGATTTTCGTAATCTTGATGGCTCTTGAGGCCATAGGTAGTGGTCCAGCTTCGGATTCCGAATCTTACATGATCTTCGTTGACAGTCAGGCTGCCTTTAGGACTATTGCGTCGGCCTGGTGCAAATCACAGCTTGTTCGCGAGTACAAGGAGTCGTTGAGGACTTTTGGACCAGACCGTATCCGTCTATGCCGGGTCACGGATCATGGTGGAATACTGGGCAATGAGACGGCGGATGCCCTCGCTAGGCTACGACGATTTCATAGTCCCCCAGTCTGCCAAATCTATGGCCTCATCAATGGATGGGTCATGGGGAAAGAGCAGAGGCGTTGGAAGAACGGATCGGATTGTTTTGTTTCTATGTGTCTATGGCCTGCTGCAAACAGAAAGAGAACAGGTTGTCTGCTGAGCTTGGATAAGGCCAGGTTAAGGTTGTTTGACAGTTTTATCGCGGGGCACGGCGATATTAGGTCGCTAGCGGGGATCTGTTCCAGCCGGATTATCGTAGGGCATATTGCAATGAGGACCGTTGGCAGGACCTTCTTTAGGATCTTGAATTCAGTGTCCAGAGCTGTCATCAAGACTCTCCACAGATTCATTAGTAGTTTAAGCTGGTTGTGAGGAGCTAGGATTTCATCTGTGAAGTCGCGGTCTCCCACACCTTTTTTGTTGTGTCTGGTCTATATGATTCCCCCGCTTCCTACTCCCTCCTTTTCCTACTTACCCTCCTTTCATCCTACCCTCTCTATTATCCTTCCCTCCTTTGGGACGTTGTACAATGGGTCAATTCCGGGTACTGTAGTTGCCTTGATTTACAGGTACATTGTATCTAATCTAACCTAGCCTAACAAAAACGATCAGTAGTTTCTTACTGTTGCGGTTACATTCCGTTACTTTCTACTTTTCTATGCGACTCATGAATTATATTCTATTGTGAATGGAATTAATTGAAACACATGGTATGGACTTTTCGGCTTTCCTCTTTTCTATACTACTCATGCATTACATTCTATTGTGAATGGCATTATATTCGCTTGTGAATGGAATTAGTTGAAAACGGCATAAAATATGATATATATATAAATTCATAAACATAAATTCATGTGTGTATGTGTGTTTTGTGTATGTTTCATTAGTTTTCGGGCTGGTTTTTATTATTCTATTTTGGTAGAAATTGGTGTTATTTTTGTAAAATAATTTTGAAAGGAGGTGAATCTTTTTATTGAGGAAACGTAATTCGGAACTAATGTCTTTTTTATGACACCTTTAATAGATCGAAAATAACTTAGTATTTAACCAATTTAGAGGTATATTCACAAATTTCTGAAACAAAAAGTTATGAGTATATATTTTGTTATATTTTTATTTTTAATTACCTCTTGCACACGAAACTTTTTCAGTTGAAGAGAAATTGTTAGGAATTCGATTAATGATGAAAAAGTGTAGTTTTAAATTTTTCATTCAAGAAATTAATATACAAAAATTTCTGCAAGAAAAATTTTTTTGAGCAAAATGACTTATTTGATCTTGATATATTTAGCTTCTTACTAACATTTTGGACAAGAAGCTATATTCATTGTGACCAAAAACCACACACATTTCGATTAATAATTAAAAATTTACGAATTTTTTAAATTTTCATTGAAGAAATTAAAAAATATTCCAAATTTTCGCTTTTCTCACACAAAATAAATGTTTGTTTACATTTAAGTTTTCTACTTTATCCGCCAGTTTTCATTTTGTGTATCTATTGCTTCTAACACATTTGTTCTAATTACGCCGGCAATGCTACTGCTTTGAGCGGTTTTCAAATGTCATAATTATCGTCTCTCGTTACTCGATGTTGACAACATTGTTTTTTTAAGGTTATAAGTTACGAAAAATAGTTTGTTAAAATAAAGGCATATTTAATATTAATGCAAGTAATACAGTCAATATAAATATTGTAATATGTCAAATAGTCATTTGTTTTTAAAATCGGGTTTTCCTAGAGCACCGTTGCAAAATGGTCTAGGCCGTTATGTTTGTCAACTTCAAAGAGTTACTCTTAAATTTTGTAAAAATAATGGATCCAGCAAAGGCATGAGGTATTTTATATGAATAAACATGATAACATATAATAATTAAATAATTTTAGAGAATTCATTGAAAGCAGTCTCGTTGACTTTGCTAAGGAAAATCCTGGCATAGTTGTATATGTAAAACCTAGGAGACACCGGACACCTGTCTTGATAGGTGAATATTGTAAGTACTGAAACTTTTATGCTTGTTTTGTTTTTGGTTTCATATCCCTCTTCTTATTTTTGCAGTAAATGGACAGCGGGAATGGCTGAACTGTCGCAATTCTTCAAAAGAAGAAGTTTTGAAATGGATAGAATTATTAAAAACTCAGAATGGGCCTTCAAGTGCAATGCGGTTGCGAAAAATGTGGCATACAGATGTTCCATCAATTCAAGGCTTATGGACTCCGTTTCTGTTACGAAACCCTAATCATAGTCAATTGTCTTTCCCTAATTCAGAATTGTCCCGCCCTACTGATATTGAACAATCAGCTACAGGCAAATTGATCGAATTATTTAAGGAGCAACAAAAGCCTTCAGAAATAAGAAAAGAAAATCTGAACTTAAAGACGGCTTAATAAACAACTAATATATTTCTTCTCATTCTATTCCCTTGTGACTGCATTTTGCAAATTGTTTTGTTCTAAATGCATACAGTTTAACACTATAATACATTATAAAATGTCTGAATAAAATTGACTGTTCACATTTTATTATTTTAACTTGTAATACTTTGGTTAAAATAACATAGACATATTTCGCTTAAGAATACAAATAAAAACTGACCATTTTTCTCTCTCTCGCTCTCTTACTGCATGAGAACATAAACTCGCGTACACAAAAAATATTAGTGTACTCAAAAAAGTTCATTAAACCCCATTTTTCTTTCGTTGTGTACTGATCTTTTTAGTGTACTTTATACACAAACACTAAAGAATAGTGGCTTGTAACTTGGTGCAGAGTTAATTTAATGGATCTTAACTTGAGAAAGTGTAAATGCATGGATTTCTCTCGCGGGGGCGTAATTTCGTCCGCTTATGTGTTTGATTTCTGCCATTTGGAAACTGTGACTACATTTCTTGGTTTGGGAGTGTTATTGGATATGATATTATTTTATTGATCATACTAGCTGTAACCTGCACGTGTTGCTGCGTCCCCAACTAAAATAAATTTGAAGGAAACACATTACACAAATGTCCAATTTTCAGTAATTTTATTGATTTTGTCTCCCTGGTCTGAGTAGTACGCATTCGATCACTACCTAATCCCACTTCTCGTTGTTCAAGTGATTCAAGCGAACGGGTCTCAGCGGCATATACTTGAAGATTTTCCAGTCTCAATGCTCGTCTGATTCTGAGGCTCGTTATGCTCTTTTCTTCCGTGCTTGGCGTGTAGGTCACCCAATTGTTTGTCATTCATTTTGAATAACTAATAGAGGCTATAGGATAAATGCCGTAAGGTACAGAAAACAGGTGTCTGAAAGGCACTTTTATATAAATGCTACTCGGTTATGGAATCAACTTCCGCCAGAAATTCAATTAAAAAGCAATGTAATGCAATTTAAAAAATCAATTTCAACACACTTTTCTTTTCTTTAAAATTCAACATTTGGTTCAATCAAATCTAAGACTAACTTAAATTTAACTCAAATTGATGTAACTTTTGCCTTCTGATATATATGTAACTATTAACTTAATCATAACATTGTATAAACAGTACTATTAAATAAGATTAAATGCTTGTTGTACTGGAGTTAATCAATATATAAATAAATAAAAAATATATATAATTTTGAGTGTCGCCATTTATCGGAAATTAATCGCACCAACCTCCGTCGACTCATGCGCAACAATTTTGTTAAAGAATGCACAGTTTACGATTTAAATAATTTGGAGTCATTTTTAGTGGCTCCACCTGACGGGAATTGGTCATACCAACTTAAAAATCTTCGTCGGCTGATTTGTACAATTTGCGATTTAATACATTTTGAGTCATTTTCAGTGGCGCCACCTTTCGGAGATTGTTCATACTAATTAAGAAACCATCATTGGCTCATGTTCAACAGCTTTGCTAAAGATCTTAGCATGATTAAATGCACAGTTTATAATTTAATTGATTTTAAGTCATTTTCAGTGGCGCCACCTGTCGGAAATTAGTCATACCAACTTAGAAACCTTCCCCGGCTCATGCGCAACAACTTGGGTAAAGATCATAACATGATCGTATGCATAGTTTACGATTCTATAAGGTACATACAAACAAACATTCATTTATATATATATATATATATATATATATATATACTTAAATGAATGTTATGTATATATATATATATATATATATACTATGGAAGGTGACACACCCACTATATATAATGGGCATCAGCCCATTTTGTCCATATATACGTCAAAGTCGTCCATACAAAATTTGAGGACTCTAGCTGTTGCAGTTTATGAGATATGCGACATTAAATACTTATTGGATATGTGCGCGTGGTACCTCGCCTACTTGAAATTGTAAAATAAAAAGTAGCCTATAGTTCATTCCAGACATACAGGAAGGTACTGTTAAAAATTCAAGAAAATCGGTACAGTCGTTAAGCCGTCTGTAGACTTAAAACAAACCAACAAACCCACAAACGAATAAACGCACATTCATTTTTATATTGTTACGAAAGTGGAAATGGTGTTGTTAAAATAATAAACAAAAGCTCCAAAAACAACACAATAATCATGCATAAAATGATAAACAAAGCCCCAAAAACAAAACAGCGCACTGTTCACGTGATCAATGAATGAGTAGAAAAATATACCAACAAGAATAAAGGATAAAAATACGTAAATAACCAACAACAAAATAAAGGGAACTAAGAAGTAAACAAGAAACAACAATGTGCAGTATAAAATAGGATAGACAAATAAACCAACAACAACCAATCTACCTGCTCGAATGTAAACAAGAAACAACAAAAATAAGAATAAGTTGTTTACATTTTTAGAATATTCCCGACGGACGTCATCGTCCTTCAAGGGCATTCATCACACTGATGATCCAGTAGTATAAAAGGCAGGTTAAAGCGAGCAGGGCTGAGTTTGAATTTGATCGTGTAAGACGACGTCACGTTGGTTGAGAATTAAAATCTATAGAGCTTTAATTCGGTCAGACTTGTGTGCAGACAAGTTGCGTTTGAGAAAACAGTTGTTAGTGTTGTACTTACAAAAAGGTTGTGAGAAAGAAGAATAACTAACAAGTGTTGTTGCTTACAAAAGGGTTGTAAGCAGAGTAGTATAAAGAACAAACACATATTGTGAAGTATCATTGTATACGTGAAACAAGTTCGAACAGTGGCACAAAAATTGTGCAGATAATAAAGAATTTATTAAAACCAAACACATATTTATTTTTACTTTATTTGCAATCTACGAACTCATATTTTTAACGTTTTTAAAAGGTAAAAACGTAACAATATATATATAGATTAGTATGATGACTGGCAAGGCTCGGACTGTTCTTGGGCTAGGGAATTCATTGATCCTTATATAACAAGACTGCTATACATTTCACTTGTTAGACCTATTTTAGAGTATGCGTCTATTATTTAGAATCCATACTATCGTTGTCATAGTGATTCAATAGAGTCTATGCAGAATCAGTTTTTATTATTCTTTTACTTGCCTTAGGATGGGATTGTGCTAATGGGTTTCCGTCATATGAAGCTAGATTAGTTTTGATAAAACTTCCAACTTTAGAACGTAGAAGGGCTGTAATATCGATTCTGAGTTTTTGTTTTGTAACCCGAATTTCATTATTCCAGCAAAATTTTCACGGTACTATCGTCCTCTTTCTTTAAATTTTTATAGAACAAACTATGGATGTAATTTTTCTTTTCGTAGATTATGTAATGATTTTAACTTATGATTTTATTGATTTAAATTGTAGCTTATATGCGGGGATTAATTTGTAAATTATTATATAAAATATATAAATTATTATATATTATATATATAGTTCCGGTTTATTGTTACTTTATTCAGCTCGTGATTAAATTCTGTAGCTGATTTATGTTCTCGTTGTCATTACTTTTCCCGATAAAATCCAAAGGATTAACTCTATAACGCAAAAACCTGAAGAGAACATCTTGCAAGAAACAGAAGCTAGTAAATGCAACACGCAACAAAAATAGTCATGGGACAATTACTACCAGGAATATACGAGACAAGCACAGGACGAAGGAGAATATGACAATGAGGAATTCTGCGATATTCATTTTTTAGACTAATGTACCACGTTACCTTATTCTCAATGTAAAACTGGTAACGGAGAAGTGCTCAAATTCTTGATAGATACCAAATCTAACAAAAACAAATAATTAGGCAAGAACCCTGTACCAAACAATTCCATATTTAACGCCAGTTTGGTCGGCGACAATCACCTCTTTCAAATCTTTTTGAAGTTAACGAGAAGGTTAATGGTGAAAGAGTCCCTATTAAACAGCAAATATCTAAATCTGTTAATTACGAAAAACGAAGATATATCAAAAGGCCAAAAGGAACAAGTTCAGACATTGTGCAAACAATATCCAACACTTTTTGCAGAACCTACGTATACTACAACAGTAAAAGCAGAAATTAGGACGATTAATAATATCCCAATATACTCTAGATCCTACCCATATCCTATGTTTTTGAAATCAGAAGTCAAAAAAATCAACAAATTCCTAGGAGATGGAACAATCAGACCAACTCCTTTACCCTATATTCACCTGTTTGGATAGTGGACAAAAAACCGAACACTTTAGGAATCAAACAATGCTGGTTGGTGATAGATTAAAAATTGAACTTAGTAACGGCAGCGGATCGATACCCGAAATAAACGAAGTTCCTCAGATAAATGAAAAATTCAAAAAAAAGCTTACTAAACAATGTAAAATTCAATCTTGAAAGCAACTCCTATCCCAACTTACCCAGGCCATATTGTTCACATCCATATTTACCACACAAGTAATAAAATATGCCTCACTGCCATACATAAATTTTCGATGAATGCTTAGGTCAAATTATTAAAATGTAGACCTACTGAGGATATAAAACAACCACTACAGTAACTTTTACAGCGTTTGGTATCAGCCTCCATCATATTTATTTTAGAGAATCAATATGGAATAGAAATATTTAAGACGCCTCCCCATTCTAGTACAATTAATGGCCAAGTGGAACGTTTTCACTCTTACCACTCTTACCGAACTCACAATAGTTTTGACGTATTATTAAACAGGAAAATATGCAAACACAACTATTCAATCCACTCAACCACAAAAAGAAAACCCATTGAAGCATTTTTTGGCATGAAGGTTTATACCGATCCCTCACTTATCGAAAAAGACAGACTCTATAATATTAAAAAATTAACCGAAAAAACAGGAAGAAGACCTAGCGTTCCATAATAAAAACAGAACAGAGATAAAACCATATCTGACCAATGACGTTATTTACGCAAAAATAATAAACGACTAGGAAACAAACATACATCTCGCTTTAAAAAGGAAATTATCTTTCAGGATAACGGAAATACTGTTATCACTCAATCCGGACGCCATATTAGGCCATAACAAGAAGAGAAGAACTAAGTCGAAAAATAGTAAGAGCTAATAAACCGAAAATTAATAAATTTAAGGATCGGGAACATAATGTCCCGAAAGAATAAAAAAATTCGTGTTAGAATATAGAAAATGTAATTAATTTCAGGAAAAAATATCGATTAATATGCCATAAGCGTACGATTATTAAAAGTATAAATAATAAATTAATGATTGACTAAATACAAGAATAATTAATTTAATAAAAGAGGCGATCAGTATGCCATATGCGTACGACTATTAAAGGTATGAATAATAAATTAATGGTAATTAATTAAAGCAATAATAATTAAAACTAACTAAATGTAAAGCAATTTTTATTAAATAAAAAGAGAAAAAAAGTTTTAGATTTACGTAGTTACGAAAATTACTTACTTATTAGAATACAACCACTTGCATTTTTATCAATACATTTTCAGTCTCTTAACCTACATGGCTGAAGCAGAAATTCAAATGCATGATTACTCCTCGTTCCGCTTAATAACCATCGACAATTACTAAAAGACGGTAGCCTTAACTTTATCCATATCATAGACACTAGCGTACAGAAACCTTTTGGAAAACATAACAGACGTTACATACATAACATAACAGTACATTGCCACTCAGAAATGCTATGTATCTTAACCTATAGCACGAAGCCTAACAAACTATTGAATTGTTGGAAATCGTCGAACCCGTCTGACATCCTAAATTCAAATGATCCTTAGATATCCTGGGGACTGCCCTGAAATATCCTGACCATGGCGACCTTAACTTTATTAACACTAATCTTTACCAACTAACAACCAACAATAATAAAAAATTCTTGTAAATAATGCTTCAAATAACCGAATAAATTAACCAAAATTACTAACATATTAAATATTTAGTGTTTTCAATAAAAGTTCCTTTAAATTTCATTAATTTTTAATTTATTTGTCGATTAAATTATCAGAATAGCAATCAATGTACACTAATGGTTTTCTGTAAGTAAAGCATGTGTCAGTGATCAGTGAGATGTCAAATGTTAGAGTTGCCGTGTCATATACGAGTGGGTGTGCACACTACACCACCCCCTTCCAGTTTGGTGGTAGCGGCATATATGGAAGCTGGTCCAAATATCTGACCTTACGCGGTTTGTACTCTAACTCGGATAATTCCATAGGGATGTAAGCTGGTTTCAACCTGTCTACCGAAACGGTGCCTTTAGCGGACCTCGTACGGTATCGTCCCTCAGAAAAACATGGGTGCAAAATCTCAAGTCCTTTGGAATATATACTGATTTTCTTCTGTGTTGTGTTGTCGATGTGGGTCGTAGATTTTCAAAATGTTGTTAAAGCCTTGTAAGAAATTCGCTCTCCTTGATATGCGCGCTAGATTCATTTGATAGGAAGTCACCGGGTAATTTGATCGCCTGTCCATACACCATCTCAGCTACCGATACCCCTAAGTCTTCTTTAACAGCTGTTCTTAGACCCAGCAAAATAATAGGAAGCACCTCAGTCCAATTGGTATTGGTATTGTGACATTTCAACGCTGCTTTAAAAACCCGATGCCAACGCTCTATCAGGCCATTCGCTTGGGGATGGTTTGGAGTTGTTCTAATATGCTTTATGCCCAACATTTTCGAAAGGTGGTGAAAAAGGTTGTTTTCGAATTCCGAAACGACGAAACTACCCATTTAATAGTGCCTTTGCACAGTTTCTGCCGTGATGTCCGTAACTGAAATAGCCTCGATCCATCGGGAATACCTGTTAACACACGTTAAACAGTAGTTACAGTTGTTCGACATAGGTAGCGGGCCGACCAAATCGATGTGTATATGTTCAAACCTTTTGTCTGGTACAGCGAATGATTCCAAATCGTTTTTCGTGTGTCGTGTTACCTTGCATCGTCGCCATTGTTGACAATTTTTTACAAATGTTTTTAGCTCGGCCTTTATCTTGTTCCAAACAAAATTCTTAGCGATTAATTTTGTTGATGCTCTTATCCCTGGATGCGATAGTCCATGTAACGATTCAAAGACGAGCGGTCGTAATGAACTCGGAATATATGGACGTGTTTGACCAGTGGATGTGTCGCATATTATCTCGCCGTCGCAACCTGGTACCTTTATCTTCTGCAGGGTAAGTGAAGTAGGATTCGATTGTATGAGGTTTCGTAGCTCGGGGCATTTCGCCTGTTCCTCCAACAGCAATTGGTAGTCGATAGTCACTGGTATTCGTAATGTCTCTAAACGCGAGAGGGCGTCTGCCACAATGTTCTGTGAGCCGCTTATATGCTGTATATTTAAGCAAAACTGGCTTATAAAACTCAATTGTCTCGTTTGACGTGGGGATAAACGTTCCCATCTCTCTTCAAAACAATGCAGTAATGGCTTATAGTCTGTGAACTCTGTAAATTGTGCGTCCTCCAAATAAAATCGAAAGTATTTAATGGCTTAGTATATAGCCAAAAACTCGCGATCGTACGTACTATAGCGTTGTTCCGTCGTAGCAAATTTTTTGAAGAAGAATCCTAAGGGCTGCTGGGCTGCACGCATGGCCTTGTCGGATGCGTCTGTTATTAATGCAATATCGGCCCCCCTACGGGGAAATGTTAATAAGGTTCTGTTTGCCAGTTCGGCTTTAATTTTCTCGAAAGCTTCTTCGGTTTTGGCAGACCACTCGAGTTTTGTCCGGTCGCGCTTTTTGCATGGACCCATCATCTTTTGTAGGGGTAGTTCTATTTCGGCCGCATGTGGTAGGAATCTTCTATAGAAATTTATGGCACTCAGTAGGCTTCGTAAATCCTGCACATCCACTGGCCTTTTCCGATTAATGATGGCTTCGACTTTGCGAGATATTGGTTTAATGCCGTTTGCGGTTATCATATATCCTAAAAATTCGACTTCGGATTGGCCCAACTGACATTTCTCAATATTAATAACCAGGCCTTTTTCTCTATATATTTCAAAAAGTTGTTGTAAGTGGGATAAATGTTCCTCCACCGATGATGATACCACGAGCACGTCATCTAAATGTGGGAAAACGAAGTCGAGGCCCTTAACAGTGTCGTCCATAAAGCGTTGAAATGTCTGTGCGGCGTTCCGTAACCCAAATACCATATATTTAAATTCGAATAAGCCGAAGGGCGTTATAACTGCCGTCTTCGCTACGTCACCAGGGTTAACGGGTATATAATGGTATGCGTTTTTGCAATCTATTACCGAAAATACTGTCTTGCCATCGAGTTCACTCGTAAAATCTTGTATATGTCGTACCGGGTAATTGTCGTGTATTATTCTGGCATTCAAAAGTCTGAAATCGCCACAGGGCCGCCACGATTCATTAGGTTTTTTGGCCAAATGTAAGGGACTAGCCCATTGGCTCTTCGATCGCACACAGATGCCGCGGTCCAGCATGTAGTCGAACTCTTTTTTCGAAATCTCCAGTTTCTCGGGTGATATTCGCCTGACCTTTTGAGCTACCGGGGATCCCTTTGTCTCAATATAATGTTTGACCTCCGATGGTTTCTTGGACAAAGCATGAGAATCATCTGTGAGGTCGATATATTGTGTCAGTAGTTCATGGGAAATGCCATTTGTCTTACGTACTGTTATTACTGATGAATCGTTGTCGGTTATCCCGCATACTTGACGTAGTCGTGTCGTTGCGTCTACTAGGGACTTACCTTTCATGTCCACCAATATGTTAAAATTCTGCAAAATTCTGCCGATTATAGGGTGCAACACGTCAGCCACCGTAAAAAACCATTTAAACTGACGTCGCAATCCGATGTCCAATGAAAGGAGTCTTTTACCATATGAGTTGATTTCCGTATTGTTCGCCGCCAGTAATTTTATTAAAGATGGTTGTAGATGAACGTTCGTCGGTTTGGGCATGACAGATAATTCCGCCCATGTGTCGGTTAAAAACTGCAATTTTGAATTTTTATCCTTGATATACAGACGGCTTGTGTTGTTGTTGTGACCCTCTTCGTTTGCCGTCGAAAACGAAGGGCTTACAAGTTTTCGGAATGTCGTGGTCGAAAGCTGCATGGTGATCGGCACTTTGTTGCCCTTTCTCCAAATATTCGATGATACCAACACATTTCATATGATGATGAACGGGACGTGCGTGAGTGTGAAAGGTTACTGCGTCGTGGTGGGTTGTATGGTAGTTACAGCTGTTCTTCTCTAGGCAATTGCATTTCTCCGTCAATTCAGCTATGGCATTGTACAAATTTTCGCTTTCATTGATGTTTTTGACTTTCGGTTGGTCTGGTACCTCCATCATACAACCGGCCTTTTGCGCCAGCACTCTGACGTCACCCTCAACCATTGCTAAAATCTCTTGAATTTGTATTGTATTCCGAGTCCAACTTATTGCCAGCCAGCTCTCTTATCTCACGTAGCAATATTGAAGGTTTTTTCCCTTCCACAGCCAAATTGTCGAATAAAAGTTTAAATCGGCTGTCGTCGGATTCACAAAACTCGTCGATAAGTCTCCTTTTGAGTGTTTCGTATTTCCCCATGGCTGCAGGCGTTGTTATTATTTCAGCTGCGCATTTCAATATAGATGAATCAATTTCTGACACCAGTGTATATTACTTCGTGTCGTCCGTAGTAATACTAGCCCGTATGAACTGTGCTTCCACCTGCAGAAACCATAGTTTGGGGTCAGGTTTCCAAAAAGGTGGTGATTTTACAGCTACTCGGGATACTTGTGAGGCCGCTGCGTTATCCTCTGTATTTATTGTGGCGTTTGCGCTAGTGCTCTGCATCGCAGCAGTCGGTGGTCACCACTTTAGTGTTTTCAATAAATGTTCCTTTAAATTTCAATAACTTAGTTTATTTCTCGATTAAATTATCAGAATAGCAAACAATGTACACTAATGGTTTTCTGTAAGTAAAAGTACGTGGTACACAGAACAACTAATGACGCCGTCAATCATCAGTGAGATGTCAAATGTTAGAGTTGCCGTGTCATATACGAGTGGGTGTGCACACTACAAATATAATAATATATATAATAATAATACAAAGTAAAATAAGAATCATAAAGAAGAAATAATAAATATTAAGTTTATGTCAATGGGCTAGCTTAAGTATTATAAATTCAGTTATACTAGACAAAAGGGAATAGAAGTAACAGTAAAACAGTTAAAAAATGAATATATACCATTTGAAACAGTCGAAGAGCCACTAGAATTAGCAGATGTTAGTGCGTTAAGCAACTTTTCAACAATAATTTATTTATTTGTTTATTCTATATTTCATAAACTAAATTTATAAAACATACTTAAAAGGCGCCGGGTATCTAGACCATATGCGCTCGATATTAACAAAAGTAGTAGTATAAATAAAAGTAAAGTGAAATATTAAGTTAACATTTGATAACTAAATCCAAAAATTATATATGTATATGAGGGTTGATACAATGTACATATTAACAAAACTTGAAATTTGGTTTTATATATTCTGAATATTATGTTTACGCAGGGAATTCCAAATAGCCTGTAGGTTTCCGTCTGTTACACAGTCAAGGATATCTTCAAGCGGTAGATTAATTTCGATTGCGGACAGATTGTTAAAACATGGGCGACGGATAGTACTTGATCGCAAAAGCTGCAAAGTGCAGGATTAGATCTGTCATAATAGTGTTGTGTTGTGAAAATCGTTTTCCCAACCCTTAGTCGATCCAAAAGTATGCATTGTGAACTATTAAGATTGACATTATATATAGGTCTATTGGTACTGGTTGCCTGATGGTGCTGCATGTTTTTAAATGTATTGAAAATAGTCTGAGGTAAACATGGGGTGTTGGTGATTCCAGCTAGTTCTAGCGCTTTTTTAGCTGCGCTATCAGCGGCTTCGCTTCCTAGAATTCCTATATAAGAGGGTATCCATAGCAGTAGTATACGGTTGCCAAATTCAGGATGATTTACAAGATTATCGTAGATACCCTTGTCATTCCGTTTGATTTCTTGAATTAGTACTTCGCTGCAAGTAATTCGAAAGTGTTAGATAGTACAATTTCATGTTCGTATCGAATATCCCATTCGAAAGATTTCGATTTTCGAATCGAATTACACAGGAACCCCCCAGGCGTAATAGCTGCTGGTCCACTTCAAAATACACTATGCTTCTCTTTTTCTTTCAAAAAAATTTATTTTTTTACAAAAACAATACTTACATTTTCTATTTTTTTTTTATATTTCCACTACCAAACTGTCTTTCGAATGAAATACGAAAAAATATAACGTATTTGTCATTCGTTTTCGTATTACACGGTTGCACTTTCGACAGGGATATTCACGAATACGAAAAGGGAAAAAAGTACGTACGTTCGAAAATAAATTTGCGATAATTGTATTACACAGTTCCATTTTTCCGAATTCGTATAATTTTTCATTCGAATCGAATTACAAGTAACCCCCTAGATCTACTTTTCGCGTAGAATGCGAAAACGCGTGGTGTGGGCCTCCAACTTAAGGTTGAGTGGTTGTGGTGCCGTAAGTTGAGTTTTTGTTCCTTATTTTGTTTTGCTAATTTCGGTTTTTGAGTGTTTTGGATGGTCGATGTGTGTGTTAGAACTTTGTAATGGATTTGTTGCAATGGTTGCTTTGGTTTTTTTTAGCGTCATGGAATATTACAGAATGATTATTTCTATTAGATGAGTGTTTGGGATTTTTCCCCAAACCTATTACTATGAAAAAACATTGACCGCAAACCCTACAAAAATTTTAAGTTTCCAAGATTATTTTTATTTATTCCTCTTTATATTGTCATTTGTTTACTAAAAATGTTTAAAATACCTAACGGTTAATTCCTTTTATTACAAGAAGTAAAATCAAGGGCATTGGAAATATTATTTGTATAAATCGATCGCAAACAACTTTTGTGATACATAGAAAATGTAAATTAGGTCTGTTCAATTTTATCTTCCGCAAGAAGCGGACTTATTTTAAAGAATAAAAAAAATGAAATTATAAACTTTAAATAAATATTGTTAAATAAAAGAAGTGAAAGTATTTTTTACTTGATCATGAAGATCTCTCAATTTTAATTAATTCTCTTACATTAAAAATGGTGCCGAAACCCGGGAACTATCCGTGCTGATAAAAAACAAACAAAAAAAAAATAATTTAATAAACAATTTGAATACTGTCGTCGTGTCTACGGTATGATATGTGCTAAAATTTCCTCACGAATTTCGAGCTAAGTTCTGGGAAATAATCTGTGTCATAAAATATATACTGCCGTCTTGCCTACGGTATTATTTGAGTTTAATTATACTGAAGAATTCGAGCTAAATTCGAAAAAAAAAATAATAATGATGTCATCTACTTTACAAACGGTTGAAGAGCAAAAGAAAATATTCGCTAACATCGAATATTTATCTGCAACCTTTCGGGCTAAACCCAAAGAAGCACTATCAAGAGGATACGTGCAAACTATACTTGAAGATTTGGAAGCAAACTTCAAAGCTTTCAAGGATGGACACGAACAACTCAATGAGATTGTTCGAGAAAATTCTATTGCGGAAATAGATGTGCCATATTTAAGTACCAACACTTATTATAAATGCTTTGATGTCTACATAGCTTTAAAAACTAATCTTCTAGATTTAATTTTCGAACTTGATTCTCCACAGACTCCTACTGTGCACGCAAGTACCTTCTCAGCCACTAGTCGCAATGAATCATTTTCTGCTGGATCAAGACTTCCGAAGATTGATTTACCAACTTTTTCGGGGGATTATCTAGAATGGATTTCCTACCGCGATATGTTTAAAACACTAGTGCATCAAAATCATTCCCTCACAAAGGTGCAAAAATATTTTTATTTAAAGTCATCGTGTACTGGAACACCACTCAGTTTGGTCAACGAATATCCGGCAGCAGACTCCAGCTATGACTTGGCATGGAATGCTCTCGAAAAGAGATATCATAATGAAAGAAAGCTTGTAGAACAATTACTGAAACGTCTATTTTCATTACAGCCCTCCGACGGGTCATTTAAAAATATAACAGAGCTACTGGATACTACACGAACTTGTCTTTCACAATTAAAATCACTTGGTATAGATATTTCAACTTGGGACTCAATTCTGGTGTTTTTAATTACCCAAAAACTAGATATGCAGACTAGAAAAGAATGGGAGCAGTCACTTAAGGCAAGCACTTCGATTCCGCCCATGTCTGATATGCTAAATTTTCTGGAAACTACCTTTCGTACTATGGAGTCCATAGAGGAAGAAGCAGTTTCAACTACACGTCACCACAGCAAGGAAATTCGCAGGAGACCTACAAAATTTATACGAGATTGATATTCTCCTTGGAAATGATGTCTATAGCGACTTAATTCTACCTAGAATGAAAAAATTCGAAAATGGTTTTCTTTTGCAAAAACGCATTTGGGTTGGATGATATCCGGATCACCAAGATCATATCTAACAGAAAATAAAATCTCCGCAAACGTCTGTTCTATAGATGAGCAACTTCGTATGTTTTGGGAGCAAGAGGAAGTGCTAGACGCAAAACCACTGTCTACTGAAGAAGAGCTTTGTGAAAAGTTGTTTAAGGAAACTCATACCCGTGATGAAGAGGGTCGTTACATAGTCCAATTACCATTTAAAAGGTTACTACAAGGTAAAGAGCTGCCAACGTTTTCTCACACCGACTACAACGCGATGAAACGGTTAAAACAATTGGAATTGTCTTTTAAACAAAAGTCGCCGTTTGCTGAAGAATACAAAAAGTTTATGCTAGAATATGAAGTCCTGAATCATATGACTAATCTTGGTGAGTACCCAAAGGCTATACCTGATAACGCATATTTCTTTCCTCATCATGGAGTGCTCAGAGAGAGCAGTTCAACAACAAAATTGCGTGTTGTGTTTGATGGAGGAAATCGTAGACCACCTCAAACTTCTATTAACGAAGAATTATCAGCAGGCCCTGCGTTACAAAACGATCTGCCTACAATCATCACTCGCTGGAGAAAACATTCTGTTGCATTTACAGCAGACTTGGAGAAAATGTTCAGGCAAATAAATGTGTCTCCTGAACACCAGCAATTTCAATGCATTCTTTGGAGAAATGCTACATATAAAATATGCGCTTCGAACAGTGACGTACGGCACAACTTCTGCGCCTTATCTAGCAATTAGAGTTCTGCAGCAACTAGCAGAGGATGAAGAAGCCAACTTTCCAGAAGCTAGTCGAATACTTCGAACAGACACCTACGTCGATTACGTGATATCAGGAGCGGATACTCCACAAGAGGCTATTAAGCTACAAAAAGAACTTTCTACACTTCTAAAATCAGGAGGATTTCATTTAAGGAAGTGGAACTCAAATTCGTTGGAGCTCATAAAGAAAGTTCCTGAAGAAGATAGGGAAATTAAAAATTCATTTTCTATTTACCAACCCAATATGTCAAAGGCACTCGGTATAAATTGGAACACTTATAACGATTACTTCTGTTTTTCTATTAACTTTACATTTTCCGAACAAATAACTAAGAGTAGTTTGCTTTCAGAAGCGTCTAAATTGTTCGATCCCTTAGGTTGGCTGTCCGCTACGACTGTAATAGCGAAAATAATCTTTCAAAAATTGTGGAAGCTAAAGCTTGATTGGAAAGACATTTTACCAGAAGAAACACAACAGGAATGGGTTCACTTTCGAACTAAATTACAGGTCCTTAAGGAGATAAGAATCCCACGATGGATTGGTTACCAGTCTAGCAACTGCACTGTTGAACTCCATGCCTTCAGCGATGCATCTAAAGTAGCTTTTGCGGCCGTTGTTTATGCTCGTGTGACAAATGAATTAGGTGAGGTATCTGTAAACTTATTACAGGCAAAAACAAAGGTGGTGCCATTAAAAGGTGAAACAATACCTCGGTTAGAATTAAATGCTGCAACCCTCATGTCAAAATTGGTTGCAAAGATAAAAGCCAGCGTGGATTTTAATATCGATAGAATTGTGTACTGGACGGATAGTACTATCGTTCTTGCGTGGCTGAAAAATAAATCAACACGGTTGGAAGTCTATGTGGCAAATCGAGTCGCAGTGATTAAAACTTTATCTAATGTTAATAATTGGAAGTACGTACCGACCAAAGATAATCCAGCAGACTGTGCGTCTAGAGGTTTAATGCCTGAGCAGCTAGTAAATCATGAATTGTGGTGGAAGGGACCACAATGGCTACAAAGTACATCTGATTCTTGGCCTACTTGCCCGAACCAAAAATTTCGAGAAGAAATAATCAGCATTAACGCTTCTGCTCACATTATAAAAACACAAGAAATTACTGAATATCCAGAAATACTTAAAAGATTTTCAAGGCTATCTGTGTTGATACGTGTGACGTCATATGTCTTCCGTTTCTACAATAACATCAAATTAAAACAAGAAAAAAGAGAAATTGGTTATCTTAAAACATATGAGCTTAAGGAAACATTACATTTACTAATCAAACTAACACAGGAGGTGTCTTTTCGAGATGAAATCAAAATGCTTAAATTGGGAAATAGGATTTCCAATCAAAGCAATCTAGTTAAACTTTCTCCGTTTTTGGATAAAACGGGAATTCTACGAGTTGGTGGTAGAATATTGAATGCTCCTATTGCCTACAGCACTAAACACCCGATTTTGTTGTCAAAACAAAATCCCCTATCTTTTCTTATATTTTTAGATGCTCATTTGAAAACTTATCATGGAAGCCTCCAGCTTATGCAGTCATACGTTTCTCGTAACTACTGGATAATGTCAGCTCAAAACTTAGCTAAACGTGTACAGCGTGCATGTACAGTATGCCTTAAATATAAAGCCCAATCCTGCCAGCAGCTTATGGGTAACCTTCCAAAGGTTCGCCTCCAGCCCACTCGAGCGTTTAAACACAGGGGATTGGACTCTGCTGGGCCTATCAATATAAAAACTTCATCTTTACGAACAGCATCTACATCCAAAGGCTATATATCTCTATTCATCTGTATGACTACGAAAGCGATACATTTAGAAGCAGTCACAAGCCTTAGTGTAGACTCCTTTCTGGCTGCATTTCAACGATTTACAGCACGTAGAGGTTTATGCACAGATTTGTACTCCGACTGTGGTACCAATTTCGTGGGTGCAAACAAAGAACTTCAAGTCCTTTATCATCACTTCCCGAACACCTGGCTGAAACTCTTGCAAATCAGGGTACAACATGGCATTTTATTCCTCCAGCCACACCACATTTTGGAGGACTCTGGGAGGCCGGCGTAAAATCCACGAAGTATCACTTGTGTCGCATAATGAAAGATCGCATACTTACGTATGAAGAGTTAAGTACCCTCTTGGCTCAAATTGAGAGCTGCCTGAACTCCAGACCTTTATGTCAACTATCTACCGATCCTGCAGATGTTGATGTACTAACACCAGCACATTTTCTCATTGGGGAACCAACAAATTGCATCCCCGATGATGAGTTACTTGATACTAATGTTGATCGTTTAAGCCGTTGGAAATTGGTTGAACATCTCAAGCAACACTTTTGGAATCGCTGGAACAAAGAGTACTTATGTCGCCTTCAAGCGCGTCCAAAGTGGAATAGAGTCAAAAGAAATATAAAAATAGGTGACATAGTTCTTCTTCTTCATGAGAAAAGTGTTCCAGGTCAGTGGCCACTTGCCAAGGTTGAAGCTATACATCCTGGTTCAGACGGAATGGTACGAGTAGTAACACTTTATTGCAATGGTAAATACATAAAGCGCCCTATATCGAAAATTTGTCTTTTACCATCTAATGATATCAACAATGATGACAAGGATCTTGCTGATTAAGAACAATAGTTCTTCGTGGGGGAGAATGTTTGGGATTTTTCCCCAAACCTATTACTATGAAAAAAACATTGACCGCAAACCCTACAAAAATTTTAAGTCTCCAAGATTATTTTTATTTATTCCTCTTTATATTGTCATTTGTTTACTAAAAATGTTTAAAATACCTAACGGTTAATTCCTTTTATTACAAGAAGTAAAATCAAGGGCATTGGAAATATTATTTGTATAAATCGATCGCAAACAACTTGTGTGATACATAGAAAATGTAAATTAGGTCTGTTCAATTTTATCTTCCGCAAGAAGCGGACTTATTTTAAAGAATAAAAAAAATGAAATTATAAACTTTAAATAAATATTGTTAAATAAAAGAAGTGAAAGTATTTTTTACTTGATCATGAAGATCTCTCAATTTTAATTAATTCTCTTACAATGAGATTTTTTCCTTAGAAAAGGGATCTAAAACTACTTGGGCAAATGTATTCTTCTTTTTCTGAATAGACTGCAGAGTGTTCACTGTGGGGTTCTCATTAAAAATTACCCAGGCTTCCTTTATTGTGCACCTGCGTGTGATTTTCAGATAGTTAACCGATTTGTGTTTCCAATAAGTAGGACATGATAAATCGTACGATGTATGGTTTTCGGTGCGGCAGTTAACATAATATTGGCGAGAACATTGCTCAGGAAGAGGCGTAAGTCCACAATCTCTGTACAGTTCGGCATTCTTACAAAGTTTTCTCGTATGACCAAGTAGTTGGCAATTCAGACACCTCATGGGGTTTGGAATGTGCTCGTTTACTCTAACAATTTGCCAACCGATTTTTAAAATCTCTGGGCGGCGAATAAAATTAAAAGTAACAATAGCTGGACCAGTTGCAACCATTTTCTCAGCTTCTTTTCTAAGTATTTTATGAGTTTCAATCACTTTTTGTTCCTTGAGAGCCAATAGTAACTAACTCTTCCTCAGTGCTATCAATAATTTTTATGGAGCAAATTCGAACCTGAGTGGTATTAAGTGACTTATGCAGTGAAATTTTGACTTGAATATTATCGATGTAGGAAGCCTTTAGGAATTTGTCGGCTGATTTGCTATTAGGCACTTTGAGTAACAGGTCACCACTCCTCATTTCGTTTACCTCGCGGTAATATATTTCAGGCCCTTTTCAACCTGAAATACGTTATAGGATGCCAGTGGACGATTTGTTTCCTCTTTACTAGCAATTGTGGAAGCAATTAAATAGCGTGGTATGTTACGTTCATCTTGTGTTTTAGCGGGTAGAGGGATGAATTCGTCTGGGCGTTTGTTCCTGTTAGACCTGCTCTTCCCGAAAAATCCGCGAAAAAAGGAAAGAAAACAATACAAAACCGAAAAAGCTAAAAGTAATTTAAAAGTTAAGAAAATCGCTCTTTGCTCAAAACAAACGGAGAGAAAAACGCTCAAAAAATAGCCAACAAGAGCAGCGTTGCCGTTTTGGTTAAATTTAACCAAATTTGGTTGTTTTTTTTTTCTAATGTGTAAATGTGTATTTTTTCCTCAGTTTGGTTATTTTTTTATTATCGTGAATACAGCAATCACTTCTTTAATTTTATTTCAAAATTTGAATTAGAAGCTTTGTTCTTTATGGGTTTTTATTACGTTCAATTAAAATTTGAAAAAATAAAAACAAATAAATAAAAACCTAAGTTTATTATTTGTAGTTTACCTAGCCAGCATTTTTGGAAACTTTTAATCAAAATCGAGTCTTTTTTGATTTTTCTGCGCGATTAAATAGCTTGAATATGCACTCATTTTCTGATCATAAAAGGGTCTTTTGTCGGGAGAAAAATGTATCTATTCGCGACTCTTCTTAAAAGGTTATTTATGTGTAATTTTTTATATTATTTTAGAGTAATTTTCGACCCTATTTCTAGTAGTTTTATAATCATTTTCGAATCGCTTTCTGATAATTTATTAGTCTTATTTACCTTCGTTTATGATTCTTTTTCGAGGCGCCTTTCACTCATCGTTTACTCGCATACGAGTCTTTTATGAGTCCTTTTATTGTTATTTATCAGTCATGTTGGTATTAATTTGGACCTGATTTCAGATCATTTATGATAAAAATTTGAGTCATTTATTAGTCGTATTTTACTCTCTGTAAGTGTTTTAATGAGGTTTTCTGAGTACTACGTTTACACTGCCGCGAATCACGTTTCGCGATGTATGTACATCAGACATCAAAATTTATTTAATTTTTTCTTTCTTAAAATTAGAAGTTCAATAAGGTAATATATTTACAATAATAATAGTATCTAATGAGCTTAATTATTGTTATTCGAAAGCACTTTTTGGCACTAGGCTTAGAATATCCACTTCCAGCAGAACAATGTGGCTAATTCATCCGAATAAACTTTTCCGAATAATAGGTGATGAAATCCTTTTAAATAATTTAAAAAACAAAACCAAGAAAAATTTTCTATTAAATATAAATTGTACTTTATTTCATAGCCGCCTTTCACACAAATGAAATTTTATCCAAAAAAAGAGAAGCAGTTTTCAATCATCTCTCGGCGCAAAATATAATAATAAAATAAGTACCTGCATAATATGTTTTTGATTAAGCGTTTTTCAATCTTCTGTATAAGTAGAATATAATAATAAATAACGGAAATAATAGTCACATTTCAAACGTCTGGATGATTAATTTCCGATTGCTATACAATTTTTTATTGTATTTTAAATCGAACTCATTTTTGAGTCCTTTTTTAATCGTGAAACTGACTAATAAGTTTTTGATCTGCAAAAGTTCTCTAAAAAGACTCAGCGAGGTAATTTTTATGAAAACAGTCTTCCAAATGCTAACTGGGTTAACTACACAGAAAAAAAAATAAAATTTTTGAATCAAACCTTAAATTTGTTAAAAATACATATATTTATAAAAAAAAATGTTGGTTAATTTTTTCCTTCTTTGGTTATTTTTTATTTTAATTTTGGTTATACAATTTTTTTGGTCGTGGCAACACTGAACAAGGGCACATACAGTAGCGCGCACAAAAAATGCAACGTCGGGTAAAATTATCTTTAAGTGCGATAATTTTAAAAAAATTGTGACCTGTTCAAAATATTTCTTTGGGTTATTAATCCCTACAGTTATTGATACCTATTATCAATAACATTATGTAAATATTTTTAATTAATGATATATTATTTTGCCATTTATTAAAAAGAGTGTGAATTTCATGGGAGCAATAAGAATGCAACAGCATAAATTTTAATGTGTTTATTTAAATTAAATAGTAATTCTTACAAAAAAAATCTTAAAATTAATGTTTAGTGGCGTAGCCCTTATTTTTTATGACTTCTTGCAACCTAGAAGGCATAGAGTCGACTAAAGCTATTAATGTGTTAATGGATATTTTCTTCCATTCACTTTTCAAAATTTCTTCTAATTGCCTCTTATTTGACGGATGTTTCCTCTTAACTTTCCGATCTAATAACTCCCATAGATTTTCTATGGTGTTTAGATCTGGAGACTGTGATGGCCAATCCAAAACATTGACATCATTGTCGCTTAAAAAGTTTCGAGCTTAGCGACTTGAGTGCTTTGGATCGTTATCCTGTTGGAATATACTACCAAGAGGCATTTTTTCCCGCAGATGAGGAAGCATGTGTTCTCCAAGGATTTCACAGTACTTCTTGGCGTCCATTTTTCCTTCGATTTGAGTTAAGGGACCTACCCCATCACAGGAAAACGCACCTGTAAATACGTGACGTAAAATCGATCATTTTTTTTAAACATATCGTTCCTTACCCCACACCATTATTGATCCACCGCCATGTTTTACGGTTGGAAGTTGATATCTTGGAGAATATCTCTGTCCAGGCGGTCTTCGAACAAAATTTATCCCATCGGAGCCAAACAAATTAAATTTGCTTTTATCGCTCCACAAGACTTTAGCCCATTGTTCATTTGACCAATCCTTGTAACGTTTTGCAAATTCCAGGCGCTTCTTTTTATTGATTGCACTGATGAGAGGTTTCTTTGCGGGTCGTCTCGCATGCAAATTAACCTCTTTCAAACTACGGCGAACAGTGTGAACGCCTATAGAGACTCCCATTTGCTCATTTGCGAAATTAGCAACGTCCTCTGCGGTCTTTCGTGGATCTTTTTTAACCAGTGCAATCATCTGGCGGTCTTGGCGAGAGATAGTTTTTCGAGGATTACCACTACCTGGTTTCCTTTCCACACTATTTCTCAAGGAAAATCGAGATTTAATCCGACATACGGTTGATTGATTTACACCAAAGAGGTGTCCAACTTCACGCATGGATTTTCCTTCTTCTAAGGCTTTAATGATTGCAGTTTTGCTGTCAGCTGAGAGCTGCTTCTATTACAAAACACATGTTGTATAACTTATTTAAGAAATTTTCAATTATAATTAAATAAATAACTTACTTTAACTATTTTTTTTATTATGTTGCATTTTTTTGCTCGCTAAAAATTTGCACTTTTTTCCCTAATTCAAAAATATTTAACTTTTTTAAGCAGAATTTGGAATAAACTGTGGTTACTTTGAAAACTTATAATTGAAAGAATTAACAGCAAAAGAAAATAGATAAATTAGTTACCGTTATTTTGAAACAGATCTTATTAAAGATCATATGGCACAGTGTTGCATTTTTTGTGCTCGCTACTGTATGTAAATGATATTAGCATACAAAACAAAGTGTGCGTACATGGGCTGCCCGATGATAATTTATATTGTAAAAATACCTTCGACTACCAAGGAAACTTATAATAACTATATTAATAAAGCAGTAATGTAAAAATTAATTTAGAATATAATAATATAATGAAAAATAAAGAAATTACATATGGAATAAAAACTGGTTGTAAACAATATAGTATGCTAAGTATTTGTAAGCAGGATGAATTATTAGGTTTAAGAAATGATTTTTGTATACCTAATTTAGATAATAAAAATAAAAAATTGCTTCCATAAGAACCCAAAACATTCAACAGAACAACATACAGAAGATACTGTGGAAGCCCAGGAAACCCCAATTGAACCCCCGGCACCAACAAGTTTTTCAGACGCTTGGAGAGCAAGCGTTTTTAAGAGGAGAGGAGTTAATGTTGTTAATATTTAAAACTCCAAAAGCAAATATGTTACACGCAGCGCTTTCTTGGGAGCAGCGCTTCAATGCAATCCTTTTATAGAATGTACTTCTTTTTCTAACTTCACAACAAAAGTTTGAAATTGTTTTGCATTTTGGATATTTATTCCTTTTTTCCGTTTTTTATTTTTCCTTGAATTTTTTATAAAAAATTCTTAAAGGTATGTATTTGGGCAAAGTTTTGATATTTGTAATCAATAATAAATTCAAAATTGAAACATTTTTAGTTCTAAATTACAACTCTTATTCTCTGGCCTTTCTAAGCAGACTCGCAGCTGAAAGCGATAATGGATTGTCTCCTTCGACCTCTGTAAATCAATATGAATTTCGTCAGTTTCGTGTTACATGTTATAGCTTCTGCATGAAATACGCAATGCATAAGGGCATCCATCAAGTTACTCCTATTGCCAGCTGAAATTAATGCAGTATTAAATTTATATTATCTTACATTGCACGTGTTCAGTTCCAGATCAGAAATATTCTAATAGTTTCGTTGAGTGATCGAATTTCGAATTTCGTCGTATTACCGTATCACTGTCGCATACCTTTAAAATCCTAATATATATTATAAATCTTTCTGTAAGTCTGTTTTTTTTTTGTTTGTTTGCCAATCACGCCTGAACGTCTGGATCGATTTTCTTGAAATTTGGGATATAGATCGGACTTTTGTCGGTGCAGATTATAGGCTATAAATCTATTAAAAATTTTGACCAAAACGGGAGAAAAAATAGGACAAATTGGGAAAAAATGCTAATAGGTAAATTTTTACGATTATGCTTAGTTAAGTTTCCCAAATGTTTGTTCGTTAGCCAATCACGCCTGGACCGAATTTCTTGAAATTTAGGATTGAGATTAGTACTTTTGCATAAATGCAGTATTTTACGGGTATTTTTTACGATTTAGCTTGGTTAAGTTTCCCAAATAGCTATTGGAGGTGTTCTGTTTATAAAGTTGGACCAAAAGGGGTCCAAAAAGGGAGAAAGGGGCGCAAAACGGTCAAATTGCATGCATTTATATTTAGGACTTAGAGTATTCAAAAAACTGAGTTGTTTGATAAACCGGTTTCCGAATAATTTGAAAAATTGCATTTTATAAGAAGACGGTTTCGAAACCGATTTTTTATTTATTGTTATTTTTATAACCCGCGCAACGCCGGGTACAATCTGCTAGTTTGATTTATAAAAAATGATTTATAGCTATATAAAGTATTTAGTTTAAAATATCTATTTATGTAAATAAGTGTTCGACCTCAGCCACTTAATTTAAATTTTTTACATAATTTAAAATATTATATTTTTTAAAGGGAGACCCATTCAAATCAGAATTCAGAATCAATTACCACAAAAAAATATAAGTCAAATAACCGTTTTAGCTGCGGTCGCTGCAGCCTCTACCCAGTTCAGTCTAGGATATAGAAAGCTGGCTTCAGTAGCTGTAGGCAGCAGCGAAGCTGAATACTTGGCACTAACACCAATAGGGAAGGCTGGGTCAGCTTCGGCATTGGGGTCAATAACGTTATCGATGAGAAGCTCTTATAGGCTTTTTACACTGAGCTTCATCTTTCATTTCTCATCATCTTCCCATAAGAAATATACAGAGCAAAAAAGCGTCATCTTTCATCATCTTCACAAGATGTTCCTATCCCATTTTGTTCCAATCATCATCTTTCGATAATTTTACTGTCATCACTAAAAAAATGACATTTGTTTGTATGTATAAAAAAATTAAACGTCACAAAATGAGCCGGACTGAACAATGTATAGTGCGATACTCAGATGAAGATCCCAGCGTATATAGAGCTATGGCCACACGTTTTTCTAATGGAATAGATTTCCGACAGTTTGTGTCCTTTTTTCTTAAACACTCCAACCGATTGACCAGTAATAAAAAGGTAGTCTTATCAACCCGAAAGCTTTCTTTAAAAAATTCTGGACTACTATTTGGAACGTCTTTCTCCCAGAAAGTTCCATACCGAATCTAAAGTTATAAAAATATATGTGTATTTAAAAAAAATTTAACAATTGCAGATATAAAAAAAATTATTACAAATGACCAAAAACTTCGTCGATTTGAGGCACGTGCAATTGGTAAGATTTCTTCATCTTCCATAATGAAGTCATTGTCCATAATAACATCAAGCAGATCTATATATTGTTTTAATAATTGATTTTGCTCTTCAAGTGCAATTATTAATCCAATAATTGAAGAATTTTCCATTTTATTTTTTTCCATTAATTATACGCAGATTTTATGTATTTAAAATGAAAGATGAGAGATGATGCAAGTGTAAACAACTTTTTTCATTTTCATCATCTTCCACTCATTCCTCTAAGATGACGCTCAGTGTAAAAAGGCTATTATTGTACATCACTAGCTTTGATGCACAGGTATCGAATACCAAAATAAATAACTGCCGCAAAGTTTGCCATCTCTAGCTAATTAGCTTATTTAGCTGCACGTGTTTTACAGTTCCCTTTAGCTAAAGGTTCCTTTAACTAAACCCAAGTTTAACGGCAAGTTGTAATAATGGCCCTTAGAGTATCTAAATTCTAACCAGACTGCTAGCAATGATTATTATCAGTCAAAGTTTGCTTCAAAGTAAGTATTTATCAAAAAAAAGGACTTGAATTGGTTGAATACATAAAGAAATCTTACCAATTTAGTCTGACGTATGAGACTTTACGAAAATTAGCTTAAAAATATGCCAATCTTAACGAAAAGGCTTTTCCTGAGAAATGGAACATTATGAAAGAAGCAGGCGAAGATTGGGTTTATGAAGCGAAACCCAAGATTAACGCTTCGAAATAGGGTTTTACTAAAAAGGATGTGGATGAGTTCTATGACAATTTAAAGTTGCACTATGGGACACATTTTTTTCAAGCTAAGGATATATACAACCTTCAACTTCTAGCACTAGGGCTAAATATTTATTTGAAACAGATTTTAACCCTTATTATATTATATAATATACACCTTCGGCGAATCTGACTTTTGTGACAGACTCTAAAAATATGTAACTAATTTATCACAAGTTTTTGGTACGAGTTTTTATCATTCATTATCTTAGAACAATAACCAGCGACAAAATTGTTATATCTGTGGAATAAATACTTAGATATAGAGCTCTAAACAAAAAGTGCCGAACCTGTCCCAGTCTTCCCTACCACACTTTGCGATATTTCACGACGGTGCGATTAGACATACATCGTTATCATAATATTTACACGACACCCGTCGCTAAATGGCTAAGAATCCAGTTTCCCAACATAGTAGGACAAAACACAGATATACATAAATTATTATTATTATGTATAAGTTTTTGAGGAGGGTTGCTACATTGAATTATTCTGCGTTTACGCAACACAAAAAGTTGGGAGAATTTTTATGCCCTAATTAGCGAAACGCCTATGTAACGTTCGTACGTTTTTAGAATATGAAGAACAATCTAGGTTAGGTTAGGTTAGAGGACGTGCGCCTGTCGGTCAAGACAAGCACAGTACCCGGAGGTCAAAATTGACACATTGTACATTGTCCTTAGGAGAGGAAGGAAATGGAGGATATAGGAATGTATGGAAGGGGAGGGCGAATGGGAAACGGAGGAATTACATGTAAAGAAACAGGCACAAAACAAGAACAACACAACAAGAAACAATCGTAAAGCATTTACGAAATGTACCGTCTCATTAACAAAACGGAACGATCTGTATTAAACAAAATTCCTTAAGGCTCAGTTAGCCGACTGTAACAGTAAAGCCTCAGTTATGCTACCGTAACGGAATGTAACAGTAACGTAATGCAACGTGTGCGGAACGTAAAAATGTAAGCGCAATTATAGATCGTAAAAACGTGACATATGTTTTTATGTAAGCAAAAGAAAAAAAGAAATAAGCAAAAAAAACAAAGAAATAAAAATTGCAAAAGCTAAAAGACATAAATTCAGATATGGATATAGAAGATATGTTTTTGGGTTTGAGTTTTTATTTTATTATTTTTATTATTGCTTTTTAAACAAATTTAATATTAATCCCAAATTTTAAAATCTTTTTCATTCTTTTTATTATTTTCAATATAGCGTCTTTTGTTTTTCTTCAATTCAGCTGTTAACCAGTGTTATCACTACAGCGTTTTTGGATTCATTTTAATGATTTTATATTTATTTAAAGTTATTTATTAAAAGTTTCACGTATTGTCTCTGTAACCCAAACAATTTGCTTTCACAAAACAAAAATAAAACCCTCAATTTAGTTTGTGTTCTATATAAATAGATATAAGTGAAATCGTTTATCCTACAGAAACAGGTCATATATTTCGGAAACCGAATTTGTACGAATGTTATAACGTTTTTATCTTTAGTAAAAGTAGAATACAAACTGAAATGCATTTCGAACGCTTTAATTAGTTAAAAATGGATAACTAAATGTAATAGCAAATTACATACATATCATACATAATTGATCATTACAACCCTTCAGTCTGGATTGTTGACCTAGTTTCTAACACCACTTATGTTGTGTGTGTTAATTTTATACATAAGTGTTGGGACCTACCGTTTAAAGTCAACTCCGAACGACAGATATTTTTTTAGAAATTTTTCATGGCAGGTTGTTTTTTTTTTTACTCTCAGTATTTTTGCCAGAAATCTGCTGAGAGAAAATCGCTGAAGAAATACTTTTTGTATTTTGTTTTGATGTTTGGCCTAGGACTTGAACCCTGACTTTATATCTAATAAGCCAACACACTCCCTACTAGACTACGGCGACTTCAATAGCAAATTAGTGTTTCTTTTTATTTTAAATTATAAAATTTTATAATTAAATAAATCATAATGTGGGTTTTTTAAATATGTGAAGTTTAATTTCTCAGCAGATTTCTGGCAAAAACTCTGAGAGTAAAAAAAAACCAGCCATAAAAAGTTTCTCAAAAAAATCTACTTCGGAGTCGATTTTAAACTGTAGGTCCCGCCACTTAGGTATAAAATTAACATGCACAACATACGTGGTGTGGGAAACTAGGTCAATCATCCAGACCGAAGGGTGGTAATGACTAATTATGTATGTATGTAAGTTTTATTTAAAGAAAATTCCACATGCAGACAAACATAACATACGTACAAAATGTAAATTCCATTTATAATTTAAATTTTTAGTTTTGGTGGTTTAAATATTGACATGTTGTTATAACTGCTAAACAGATGTCACATAGAAATGTAAGAAAATTCTATTTTTTACAAATTCTTACGTTCCGGTTTCGTTCATCTGTTTCTTACTGTTGCTGTTACATTCCGTTACAGTACCATAACTGGGCCTTAACGTCTACTTTACGTAAAATGTAGGCGCGATTATACAACGTAAAAACGTGTAATATGTTAAGTGTACTCGGTGATGTTAGGTAAACAAACCAAAAAACTAATAAAAATAAAAATTGCAAAAACCAAAAATAAAGAAATGGATTTAGAAGACATATTTATGGGTTGGAGTTTCTTAAATTTTTAAAGGCTTTTTATTTTAATATTTTAAACAGATATTATTTTAATTTTAAAAACTTTGTTTTCATAATTTTTGTCGGTTTTAATACGACGCCTTTTCATTTCCTTTAATTCAGTGTTATCACTATTCAGCGTTTTTAGATACATTTCAACGATTTTATATTTATTTAAAGGCATTTGTTGAATCCGTGGACTGTGTATTGGGGGTGAGCACATAAAAAAGGCTGACACTGAACACTAAAAAAATAAAACCAAATTTGAAAAGTTCCAACAGAACCACACTAACACTTTCCTTTTTCTTGTCGCCTATTTGGCAATTTGATCCCCTCGAATTTAACTTTACATTGATCTTTATTATTACTTTATTTTAACCCAAAATTAAATTCACTTTGTTTTCTTTAAATTTTCAATTTCTATTGCTTTTCAGTTTTCTTAAAATTTTATTATTTTTCTATATGAGTCTCAAGTGTTGCACAGAATTTTTAAGGAAAGTCGAACAAATTAGCAGACAAATTATTTGCATCCTTGTGGATGGTACAAGAAAGAGTGAAAAAATATTAAACAAAACAAAAATTTAATGTCGAAAATACAACAAAAATATTAAACATAAAAAAGCTTTATTTTATACTGCAGCGCTAAAACAATCCTGTTTATGTCACCAAAGATGGGAAGTTTGGACTGTCAGACATAAACAGCATTTATTGAAAGTTTTATGTGCTGTTTCTGTAAGACAAAGAATTTCACATTCACATAAATAACAATATTCAATTTTTTAGGTTTGTTTGTTGTGGAAAATACAAAATTGAGTGTTTTTATTAGTATTATCCATATAAACACACGTGCAAGTGAAATCGTTTGTCTTACAGAAATATATCAGTTATTTCAGAAACCGAATTCGAATGTTAAAACGTTTTCTATATTCTCTAGCAAACGTAAAACGCTAACGGAAAGGCTTTCAAACGGTTGAGAATATTTAATTAGTTAATAGTGAAAACTATACATTTATAATTTAAAATAAACCCTGCCTACATAATGTAATAGTAAAATTTTGTTTATTTTAATAATAAAAGTTAATAATGAAATAAATTATAATTTGGTTTTTTATAATATGTAAAGTTTTATTATAAGTATAATATACTAGGTTAGGTTAGGTTAGAGGTACTTGTCAATTATGACAAGTACAGTACTCGGTGGTCGAATTGACCCATTGTACAATGTCCTATCTTCTCACACCACTTAGATTGTGTGCGTTAATTTTATACATGAGTGGCGGGACCTACAGTTTAAAGTCTACTCCGAACGACACATTTTTTTGAGAAGCATTTCTCTCAGAGTTTTTGACAGAAATCTCGTGAGAGGAAATCGCCGAAAAAGTGTTTTCATATTTTCGTTTTGATGTCTGAACTGGGATTCGAACTCGAGTCTTTCGTCTAATAAGTCAACACACTATCTACTAGACCACGGCGACTTCACAAACTTTAGTTCGACGTGTGCTTAAAGACAATTTTTATTGAGTTTGCGCTTTCAAACATTATATCGTAATTAAGGGGCTGCGATAACCACTTCATCAGGAGATATCTAGACCGACAAAAACATACTACATACGCACAAAATTTAAATTCCGTTTATAATTTAAATTTTCACTTTTAGTGGCTTTTAATATTGACATGTTGTTAACGCTGCTAAAAAATGTAAAGTAAAAACGTCAGGAAATTTTATTTTTAACTGATGTATGCGTTCCAGTTACATTACGTTTATGTAATCATTTGTATTACTTTATACATAACAACAGGGATCAGCTGTTTCTTACCATCGCAGTTACATTTAGTTGCGGTTGGTTGAGCCTGTAACGTGTTTATGTGATATTTGAGCATGCGTGATGGGATAATTATATCTGTGGCATTAAATAATAACAGTTTAAGTCGAAATTTCGTGTTTAGATATGTTAAGGGTTTTGTCTGAAATAAATAGTATTTGTTAATGGTGTTAGTAAATATAAATGCGTATAGTTTTATTAACCGTTTGACTGCTACGCGGCGCAAAAGCGCTGCCTTAATTTGTTACGAAAATGGCATTTGCGCGGCGAATTTCAGTGTAAAAATTTAGTCAAAAACCTAAAATAAAATTAAAACACGAGATTTATAGGGACTATCTTTATACATAGATTATTAGAAATTTGTAGATTTTTTTATTGTAATAATTAATTATAGTTTTCAAACCTTCTCACCAGAATCGCTTAGCAGTCAAACGGTTAATAATGACATTTTATATATGAAATTTCGCTGAGTGATAGATCTTGAAGAATATTAAGAATATATAAAATGAAATTTCACTGAGTGATAGATCTTGAAGAATATTAAGAATATATAAAATGAAAAAACATTTATGTCAACTTAAGCAATTATTAGTTATTGCCACAGATATGTAGAGTTGCATTGCGGCACTAATGCCTTCTTTGGTATCTCCATGTTTCTTGTAAAAATTTTGAATTTTAAATGTATATAATGAATTTTCTTTAATTTTTTATTAAAATAATAATAAAAAAATAGTTTTGAAAAAATAAATATTTATTGTTATGTTTCTATTGTACACACAACAAAATTGAAACAGAATAATATATGTGTGTTTTGAGTTGCGAAGTGGTGCGCAATCCTTTTCGTTACTTTCATATATATTAACCTTTTTAATTTGTACAAAAAAAATTATTTTTCATTTATCATTCTTGTAATTTTAATGTATATAAACAACTTTAAAACTAAATTAATAAATAATATGTGTTTTTAGTAGTCATGTAACAAAAATGCCATTTTTGATACTTTCCTATTTATACGTAAATAGTTTTAATCTTAATATTTATTGAATACATATTTTTATGATTCTACAGTACATAAAGGAATATAAGAGTATTTTTTTTTTGTTATTATTTTTCCAGCTAGAGATATTGTATTTAAATTTCATAAAAAAAATACTTTTAATATAACAATATAGGACAGTGCATTTATATGTAAATTCCATAAATATTGACTCAGATTAAACCTAAAATGTAAGATTATATAATACTACAAGAGTAAATATTTAGATTAGCATAAAATGTTAGAAGCAAATATAACCATTTCCAATTAAGGCTGGTACTTTTTTAATTTTGCATCACTTTAACAATACTCATCACTGCTTTAAACAGGTGGAGCGCCCTGGTAGTCTAGTGGGTAGTATGCTAGACTATTAGCGTGAGGGTCGTGGGTTCGATTCCCACCAGGGGCTCTGGTCTGTGACACTACACCGAGCATATGGTCGAAGTTACTCAGCTCGTACTGATTATAATATAATTTGTAATTGTATTGTTAGGTTAGGTTAGGTTAGAGGACGTGCACCTGTCGGTCAAGACAAGCACAGTACCCGGAGGTCCAAATTGACCCATTGTACATTGTCCTTAGGGGAGGAAGGAAAAGGAGGATATAGGAAAATAGGGAAGGGGAGGGAGAATAGGAAACAGAGGAACGAAAAACAACAGACACAAAACAACAGAGGTTGAGAGTGCGACTACACTTATGAAGCCCTAGCACCTCTCAACCAGCTCAAGCTGCTAATGAATCTGTGGAGAGCCTTGATGTCGGCTCTCGACACAGAACTCAAGTTCTCAAAGAAGGCCCTGCCAAGGGTCCTCAGCCTCAATCTGCCCCTGGAGTACCCCACCACTCCATTGTGCCCTATCCAGTATGAGTATACTCAAACCAGGTAGGAACATAGCCTCAGGCACAATATAATCAGTGGCTTTTTCCGAAAGTCCGTACCTTCCGTCAGGAAAGACGGTATTCAGAACTCTGGAGTGACCTATCGAGCGCTGTTTCCAACAGCCCGATTCCCTCAGGCGTATGGCACTACGCGCTGCACACCGCTTGACATATAAGTCAAGTGGGGTCAGACAGAGCATAGTATCAAGAGCAGCCTGAGGGCAACTTTTCCTCACTCCAGTGATACTCAAAGAGGCAATCCGCTGAACCTTATCCAAGATTTTCCGTTGAAAACTCTTATCTAAGGCACACCACCAGACAACACAGCCATAAGTAATAACCGGTCTAACAATCGCCAGATATATCCAGCGAATGGCTCTCGGCGGAAGACCCCAGTTCTTACCTATGGAGTTCCTACACTGGTAGAAAGCTTTTAGTCCCTTCTTCATTCTTTCCTCGGTGTTTCGTTTCCAGTTCAGCTTACTGTCCAGGATAACACCCAAGTACTTGACCTCAGAAGACAACGGAAGCTCCCTACCAGCTAATCTTGGCAACCTGAAGGTTTCAATCTTGTACCTACGCGAGAACAAAACGAGGTCCGTCTTATTTGGATTTATCCCCAGACCACACTTTGTCGCCCAAGAGGATAAAATTCCAAGAGCAGACTCCATCAGTTCCCCCACCTACAAGAATAGCCACATCGTCGGCATATGCCACAACCTTAAAGCCCCTACTTTCGAGGAGCCTCAGACCAACATTTGCAACCAAGAGCCACAAGAGAGGGGATAGGACACCCCCTGTGGTGTACCCCTGGTCGCACGCTTGACGACAGAACATCCACCCAGATTTGATCGGATTAGTCTATTACCCAACATGTAGGTGATAAACCGCACCAGAAAATCTGGGGCATGTATATCCCTTAGTGAATTCTCAATAGAAGAAGTGTAACGTTATTGAAGGCCCCCTCTATATCAAGGAAGGCCGACAGAGTGTACTCACCCCTAGTCATATTCGCCTCAACAAAACCAGTCACTTCATGAAGAGCTCTCTCAACAGACTTACCCTTAATGTAAGCATGTTGCGACCCACTCAACAGAGACCAGTCAATGTTTGACCTTAAATATAGATCGATAAGTCTCTCCAAAGCCTTCAAGAGAAAGGATGAGAGTGATATCGGTCTATAATCCTTAGGGCCGATATGACTGGGTTTACCAGCTTTCGGTATAAACACCACGAGCACATCATTCCAAACCTCAGGTATATCACACCACCGGAGACAGTCTCTATACACGTCCACCAGATATTCGTGTAATATATCACCAGCATGCTGAAGCAGAGCCGGAAAGACACCATCCGGACCAGGCGACTTGAACGGCTCAAAGCTACTAATAGCCCATTTAACCTTATCTCTGGTAATTATGTCTTCCAAAACCGGCGTAGTTCCAGCATCACAGAAGGGATCAGCTACACCCAACGGATAGCTTCCTGGATCCTCACAATCGGGAAAATGTGTACTCAATAGAACCTCTAGGGTTTCTTTTCTCGAGGATGTCCACATGCCATCGTTCTTTTGGACGAAGCCTAGGACTTTGGGGTCCTTCGACAACATCCTACGGAAACGAGCCACATCAGAAACATCCTCGATACTACTGCAGAAACTCATCCAGGTGGTTCTCTTTGAGCGCTTTATTGCTCCCTTATATTCATTAAAACTGGATCTATATGCAGACCAGTCCACATCCCTGCCCGACCTCTTAGCCTTATTAAAGAGTCTCCTAGTACAACAGCGGAGCCTCTGGAGTTCCGCATTCCACCAGGCAGGCTGGCTCCTCTTACCCGGGTAAGTGAGAGGACAAGCATCTCTATAACAAGACAACAAAATATCCGTCAAAGATCCAACTCGATCATTGATGCCAGGAGTGGAGCGTCCCCTAAGGGCTCTAAGCTCCCCCTCCACAGCCCTTTCAGAAGGGCTTGTATTGTAATTCTTAAATAAATGAATAAAAATAAATAAACAGGTGACATCGTGCAAATGTCTGTAAATTAATTCCTTTGTATTGTGTTGTGTGTTTTGTTTCGTGTTCTGCTTTTTTTTCTAATTACCTTCTTCATTTACAGATGTCCAGTTTTTAACGCTTCTATAACTACACTAACGTTCTTACACTAACGTATATTACGTTTTTACACGTGGCTATCTGGGGCATAAGCTTTTGCATACATAAGATAATTTAACAATATCAGTTGTTTTTTGTTTGTTTTTGTTCATTTTGTTTGAGATTTAGAGGGAAAATGAACAAAAAGTTTTTAAGTGCACTAAGAAAGTTTTCTGCAATATGATTCACCCATTTCAGAAACTTTGTTCGTAAAAGCAGTGCTGCTATATTTAATCGAAAATGACGTAAATAATTGTGCATAAATTTTTATCTGAAGGACAAAGAAATTATACAGTAAATTGCTTTAATATTACAACTTACCTAATGTAATATTTTTCCATTTTAACTTTTTCTCTAATTTTTTTTTATTTTTGCCGCCAATGGGGGTTCACCCACAGGTTTCCGAAACATTTTTGGTTCGCACAAAATTTTTATTATATGTAGTTTGACGTTTCTCTAAGAGTGCGCCAGAAATTATTTTGTGCGAACCACTCGCAGTGCGAATTAATTTAATTTTAAATTTGGTCCGAACCATTTTTGAAAAGGTTGCCACACCATATGAAATTTATACAGGAGAGATTCCATATTGTTTGGCATTTCTATTACAAATTCAGTATGGTAAAAGCAAATAGGAAAAAACATATAAGAAAAAAAGAAGTATTGGCGGTAAAAAATAACAAAATTAGCGAATAGGTTAAAATTGAAAAATATTAAAGCAATTTACTGTAAAATTTCTAAATTATTTTTGTCCTTCAGATAAAAATTTAGATGGAGTTGTCAGAAGCTGTTGTACTTTGGTCACTTCAATGGCGAACAAGAGTAGCAAATGATTTATATCCATTTTATCCATCGCATATTATTTCTTTATTATGACACAAATATAATTAACTTTCTTAAGTTTAGGCACATATATATTTATGTCATTTTCAATTAAATGAAATGGGTGAATCATATTGGGGAAACCTCTCAGTAAACAAGAAATTTCTCCGAACCAAAAATGTTTCGGAAACCTGTGGGTGACGGGTTTAAGGATACTATTAAATTTAAATGCAACTGTCAATCCAAAATACAGGTAGTAGCATCATTACTCAAAACTCTAATCTTAATTTATTTTGTGTCAAACGTTATATTTGAATTTTCTAAACTTTTATTTTAATTTATTCTTAAGATATATATTGAATGAAAGGCATCGTGCTTTTTTAATTATGCTAAACTAAATAAAACAAAATACTAATAGTATCTAAGTCACTGGAGTTGTCCAACAAATAGTATATGACTGGAAGCCAGCAATAAATTATATACTGTACTGTAACTGTTTCTAGCCAAAATAATATGAATAAATTATATAAAGAGAAAAAATCATTCCGTGTGTTACGGGATTACAACTTTATTTTAGATGAGGAGTATTTGACAAAGAAAGTATTGACTATGAAAGTGATTGTTGCTTATTTTGTGCGAAGAAACTAAAACTTTAAATTTCAAAACGTTGAGGTAACGAGCGAAGAATATTTACGTGATACCTCAACGAGATAAAAACATTTTAAAATATATGAATCATCTAAGAATATTAAATAGCTAAATAATATTAGCAGTTTAGAATGTTTACTAACTTAAAACTAATTGCATTTATTGTTTGTATATTTATATATATGCATATATTTTATACATATAAACATATGTATGTATATAGTAAGGAAATACTTTGCTAAAATATCAATTATTATGTGTATCGAACATATTTATACTTATTTAATACTTTTATATGATCTATGTATTGTTAAGTACTACAGTTTTTGTGTAATCAGTAAATACATTTTAGTATTAGTTTAATATGCGTGTAGTCGCTTTCCACACATTTTATTACCAAAATTTCCTACTATTAGTAAGTCTACACTTTTAGGAAATTGTTTATTGATCATTTCAATAAAAAAAATCTATTTCTTTTAAATCGTAAAGCAACATTTACATAGTTTCATTATAACTAAGATGTAATAAAAGCCATCATATATTAATTTACAAATGCAATAAATTGAAACTTATGTTAATTTGTTTTTAATTTTAATGTAATGTAATTAAATTTAATTTCAACGTATTGTAAAGATAATGTATACCTATATAATACCTTGAAGACATGAAAGAAATGCTTAAAGAAAAATAACACTACGATCAATTAGTCTTAACCTTAGAATGTTGAACTAATTATAAGTTAAAAATTTAACGTGTAACAAAGTGATACAAATATATTTGTTAAGCACCAACATATTGAGAAAAGCCGCTAATATTAAAATATTTAGAAACAATTTCAATTCAAATAAATTGAAATTTGCTAAATAATTTATAAATTTTGTTTAGAACCAGCTATCAAGTTGTTCACACATAATTTAAGTTAAAATTCTGTAATTAAGGTACGTGATGAGGATAATAATTTTAATATAAAATATTTAAAAACTAAAAATATTTTAGGGTATTCATTAGTTGTAATTTTTTAAGTCTGTTCTAATATGTACTTTGTTAAAACTCGAAAATAATATTTTTTACATAAAGAATTTAGATAATTTAAACTATTCTGCAATAATTTTTGATACATTCTTCCTTCAACATTTTTTACATATTTTTCATTTTTTTTAGTTTATTAGAAATTTTTGCCTTAATATCTTTTGACATCTATTATTGTTTAGTCGGTCCACATTCATAAATTTTTACTTCAAATGAGACTAGCAAATAAAAAAATTAAAAAGGAAACTTAATTTAAGATTGATTGTAGCAAAAATTTGCTGAGAGCAAGTCGCCGAAGAAATATATTTTCGTTTTGATGTCTGACCTGGGATTTAAACCGTAGCATTACGTCTAATAAGTCGACATATTACATACTGGACAACGGCGACTTCAATTTTATTTAATTAACCCCAGTGCTATTTCAAGCATTAATATATTTCACGTTTATAAAGAATGTAAAATTTAGATTCGGAAATTATTCATTTGCTTCCATTACATACTCATTAGATCTAAGTTTTTTTAAGTTATGTGTGAAATCAAATGTAGGATAGTCTTCAATAAACTAGGCCTGAAAACCTTTTAAAAATATATATGTAAATTATATATGTATAATTATTGAAATATAAATACATAAAAATTTAAATTTAGTAGAAAAAATAATACATAAAAAATTAATACACAAAGGCTTATGTTGTAAAAGATCTGTTAGTGTTATTTTTTTAGAGATATTTATAAGTATTAAAATTTAAAAATAATTGCTAGATGATTTCCTAGTTAATTCTTGCTTTACTGCTCAGTTATAAAAAATAAATATAAACCTAATCTATTTTATTAGATTTGGTGATATGTTAATTAGCTAATTTTATATTATTAAAATATATCTTTGGGTTCAGCATTTGCAATATTCAAATATCACCTGTATCCATAGCGGTGTTAATATCAGCAACAATTTTCCCCATTATTTCTCGATAAGGTGAATTTGGTTTAAATGCAGTTTCCAAAAGCAATTCATCCCCAAAGAATTCAAACACTTCATCAATACGACTCAAAGACTTTTCTGTTAAGTGATTGTGTACAACAGCTTTAAGAGCGCTGTGAGACTCCACTATCGATTTTTGCAAATATGGCAGATCAAAGCTATAGTCAACTTCGTAAAATGATATAACAGATAATTGAGTATTCTGAAAGCAAAGGATTATACACTTTCAACAATTATTACACTATACTATTTCAACATACGTGAAATTTCCGTTTAAATATATCCGCCTGCTCCTGTTCCTCTGGACTAAACTGATTATTGCGATGTAAAACTCCAATTTTTATAACAATTTTTATTATATTTTTTATAATTCTTTCAGCTTTTACTTTATTGCCGCTCTGTAAAATCAGAAGTTTAATTAATTTGGAGACAAGACGGCATAAGTAAATTTTATAGACATATTTATGTTAATAAATACGAACATAGCTCTACTTTGTTTTTAGAAATTGACTACTTTTTTCATGTCACTAACGATGACATTAATGACTGGGAATAAAAACAATCGTTCAACGATACTTTAATTTTGAACAAAATAAGATAGTTTTATTAATTAATTTTCCGTACGAATACGTGTAAAGAAAATATTAAAAAGAATAAGAAAATAAAAATGTAGGATGCTTCTCGACTGTTCATAACGCGCGCGTCTTTACTGCAACATACACTCGTCAAGAGTTTCTGGGCGTTGTGTGTCTGGAGTTAAAACGTTTTTGCCATTTCTCTCGTTTCTTTTGAACATTCTCTACTGCAAGGTTACGCTTGTCGGCCATTGGGAGTTCGTTCTCAACAATATAAGCATGGATGGCTGCTACTAAATGGTTAGTTATCACATCACGTAGTTTAAAATCAAATATAAGTTCGTTGGGCGTAATGCCAGTTGCAGAGAATAGTCTGATTTGCACGTTCGACCTGACCTTTCGCTCTTAAAGTGCGGACCAGAGTTTTAATATGCCTTATTGTATTGTGGTTGCATTAGTCTTCAAACGCTTTCGAAGTATAAGCGATAACAATACATTTAGGAAGACCAAAGTAGTTTGTCATTTCATTAAATGCGTTGATGACCGGAGCTGCTTTTGTATTACGTACTGGTTTCACAATTAAATATTTGCTAAATGAATCGAAAATAGTCAAAATGTAGCACTGTCCCCTCTTGCTTCTCGTAAAAGGGCCGAGGTGATCGATATGAGCCTTCTGAAATGGAAATGGCTGGACGTCACTATAATGTAATTGTGCCTCGGATTTACCACAATGGTTCTTATTGTGGCAACAGGCGATACAGCTGGCGATGTAGTCCTTTGAATATTTACGGATTTTCGGAAACCAGAATTTTTGTTCGTTTGAGGATTTTGAACTGTCTGTTAAATCCTCCAAGACCGATACAAATCTTTACCGGGAGATTCCGACCTTAACCCTTCCTAGCATTAACGGGATCGGACTCACATTGAGTCCCGAGGATAAATATCTGGCACTGATCCTCGACCCCAATTTCAACTGAAAAATAAATGTGGCTGCTAGGGCACGCAAACCGGCCTGATCAGCTTACTGCTGCAGTAGAGCATTTACATCCAGATGGAGCATCCGCCCAAAGGTCATGCGCTGCATCTATTCTGCAGTCATCGAATCCAACTTCATATATGGTGTTACTTTCTGGTGGACTTCTTTGAACAAAATACACAATATCAGATTTTTTGACAAGGTCAGAAGCTGAAGATATTCATATCACTGGTGCCACAAAGATCTTGTTGGCAATGCTCAACTGGCTTCCTAACGGCTTCTCGCTACGCAGATAGCCAAGTTTGCTGCGACAAGACTCAATGCTCAGTCTCGTTGGCGTATCAGCCCTTCTAGCCACTCCTCTATTTTGGAGGTTGATCTTGTGGGATATTATTTTGTTAGCATACCATGTTCCGATTCCAAGTAGGAAAGACTAACACACTGACATAATCATCCTGACATTTCCTTCCGACTGCCGGATTATTGTAGCGTGTTTCAGGCGGAAGTAATGGGCATCTACCGGGCTACTCAATGGATCCTCATCAACGGTACTCCTTTCACCCACATCTCAATATTATCTGATAGTCAAGCTGCTATAAGACCTCTGTCGAGCGTTAAGAATAGCTCCAAGATCGTTAGGGAGTGTCGCCGCTGTCCTGACTTTATCTCTGAGCTCTTCAGTGGTATGCATACAGGCCACTGTGTCTTATGGGAAACCACAAGGAAAAAATGCAGCTCCCATTTTGACTTCTGTTGTGGGTGCAGATCCGCTGAGGAAGAAGAGACTGTTAGCTCTCCAATCCTTGTCAGCTAAATGGAACTATCATCCTCTACTGTTAAGGATATAGTATCGTTCATCAAACTTTCGGGCTGGTCTTCTAGCATAGGGTAGTCGTGTTTTTAATGTGGAGCAGATATATGTAGGTTATTTAGCTTTCCAATTCTTATCAGCAATTGGAACTATCATCCTTTAATATTAAGGATATAGTATCGTTCATCAAACTTTCGGGCTGGTCTTCCAGCGTAGGGTAGTCGTGTTTTTAATGTGCTGCCCTTGCGCTGACCAATTTCCTCCTAGTTTGGTGGAACTCGGTCAATCCAGACTGCGTTTACCTGTGGCATCACAACGAGCCGCTATGCGAGCTCAAGTGAGTTAAGGTACCACTCCAACCTACCTACCTCTATGTACAATATACAGAATGGCTAAATACTAATTCTTAAGGAGAATGCTAACTTCTTTGCTATTTTACTGTTTCAACGTTATAAAATCATTAATCATAATTTCTATAATATTTAAACGATCCTTTCACAATCACAAGCGATCCTTTATAGATACGTTATCACTTATCATTAATATAAAATTCGTATAAAAAATACTTACATGGAATTTGCATAGGCGATACAAATTATCCAATAGAGATGCTGTTGAACCATCAATGAAGGCCTTTGCAATATTTTTTGTAGCCATACGGGAAAGAATTTTCTTTTGGACTCGCAAACCAATGTCCCGCGATTTAAAAACACTGTCTGCCATGACTAAATAACAGGGAATATATTTATTTCTATTTCATTCATTTGATATTACAATATAAAGAATTGTAAAAAAACAAAATAAATATAATACTGAAATAAACTAAAAAAAATTAAAATTATTGCTGAAGAAATTTAATTTTTCTTCTGCTATTACCTTCCAAATTCCAATAATCTATACTCCATAGCAGTAAGTACTGTCTTATTCCATCAGCGGCCATAATTACTTTTTAATGATCGCATTTAAATTAATTAAAATAGATAGGACAATAAACGTATTTACGATAAGTTCCTTTGTATGGTATGATAATATAATAGTTTTATCTTTTCTAAGTGAAGCTCTTTTTAATACTTATTTTTATTATACACATATGCACAAAATTTTTAGACTGATCCATGGAACGTTAAACTAAATAATAATTCTTTAAAGTAGAAAAGTAATAATTTTAAAGCAATAATTTTAATGCTAAATTTCTTGTATTGAATAGAAGACAAATTTAGTATGTATATTCACTCTCACTCTTTTTTAGACTTCAAAGCTTAGTGATGACATCAGTCTAACCCTAATCTTGCTGACAAGACCTGTGAGGATCATTTTGATATTCAAATCAATGCAACAAAAAAATATATAACACACTAGCAGATTGTAGCCGGCGTTGCGCGTGTTATAAAAATAACAATAAATAAAAATCCGATTTCGAAACCGGTTTCTTACAAAATGCAATTTTCAAATTATTCGAAAACCGGTTTATCAAACAACCCAGATTTTTTTAAATACTCTAAGTCCTAAATATAAATACATGGAATATGCCCGTTTTCCGCCCCTTTCCATATTTTTGGGCCTCTTTTGGTCTAACTTTAGAAACGAAAAACCTCCAATAGCTATTTGGGAAATATAACCAAGCTAAAACGTAAAAAAATACTTTTACAACAAATAAAATACATCATTTATGCATAAAGTACTAATTTTTTCCCTTTTTTTCTGCTTTTGTCCCATTTATTTCCCTTTGGTTCAAAATTTTTAAAAGATTTATAGCCTATAGCCTGCACCGACAAAAGCTCGATCAATATCCCAAATTTCAAGAAAATCAGTTCAAGCGTTCAGGCGTGATTGGTTAGACTCTTAATTTGCCCGTTTTTCACCCCTTTCCCCTTTTTGAACCCCTTTTGGTCCAACTTTATAAACGGAACACCTCCAATAGCTATTTGAGAAACTTAACCAAGCTAAATCGTAAAAAAATACCTTTAAAATAAATAAAATACAGCATTTATGCATAAAGTACTAATTTTTGCCCTTTTTCATCCCTATGTCCCATTTTTTCCCTTTGGTTTAAAATTTTTAAAAGATTTATAGCCCATAACCTGTACCGACAATATCCCAAACTTCAAGAAAATCGGTTCAAGTATTCAGGCGTTATGCTCTTAATTTTCCCGTTTTTGGCCACTTTCCCCCTTTTTTCAACTTTAAAAACGGAACACCTCTAATAGCTACAGTAGCGAGCACAAAAAATGCAACGTTGGGTAAAATTATCTTTAAGTGCGATAATTTTAAAAAAATGGTGACCAGATCAAAATATTTCTTTGGGTTATTAATCCCTACAGTTATTGATATCTACTATCAATAACATTATGTAAATATTTTTAATTAATGATATATTATTTTGTCATTTATTAAAAAGAGTGTGAATTTCATGGAAGCAATAAAAATGCAACAGCATAAATTTTAATGTGTTTATTTAAATTAAATAGTAATTCTTACAAAAAAAATCTTAAAATTAATATTTAGTGCCGTAGCCCTTATTTTTTATGACTTCTTGCAACCTAGAAGGCATAGAGTCCACTAAAGCTATTAATGTGTTAATGGATATTTTCTTCCATTCACTTTTCAAAATTTCTTCTAATTGCCTCTTATTTGACAGATGTTTCCTCTTAACTTCCCGATCTAATAGCTCCCATAGATTTTCTATGGGGTTTAGATCGGGAGACTGTGATGGCCAATCCAAAACATTGACATCATTGTCGCTTAAAAAGTTTCGAGCTTAGCGACTTGAGTGCTTTGGATCGTTATCCTGTTGGAATATGCTACCAGGAGGCATTTTTTCTCGCAGATGAGGAAGCATGTGTTCTCCAAGGATTTCATAGTACTTCTTGGCGTCCATTTTTCCTTCGATTTGAGTTAAGGGACCAACCCCATCACGGGAAAACGCACCTATAAATGCGTGACGTAAAATCAATAATCTTTTTAAACATATCGTTCCTTATCCCACACCATTATTGATCCACAGCCATGTTTTACGGTTGGAAGTTGATATCTTGGAGAATATCTCTGTCCAGGCGGTCTTCGAACAAAATTTATCCCATCGGAGCCAAACAAATTAAATTTGCTTTTATCGCTCCACAAGACTTTAGCCCATTGTTCATTTGACCAATCCTTGTAACGTTTTGCAAATTCCAGGCGCTTCTTTTTATTGATTGCACTGATGAGAGGTTTCTTTGCGGGTCGTCTCGCATGCAAATTAGCCTCTTTCAACCTACGGCCTATAGAGACTCCTATTTGCTCATTTGCGAAATTAGCAACGTCCACTGCGGTCTTTCGTGGATCTTTTTTAACCAGTGCAATCATCTGGCGGTCTTGGCGAGAGATAGTTTTTCGAGGATTACCACTACCTGGTTTCCTTTCCACACTATTTCTCAAGGAAAATCGAGATTTAATCCGACATACGGTTGATTGATTTACACCAAAGAGGTGTCAAACTTCACGCATGGATTTTCCTTCTTCTAAGGCTTTAATGATTGCAGTTTTGCTGTCAGCTGAGAGCTATTACAAAACACATGTTGTATAACTTATTTAAGAAATTTTTAATTATAATTAAATAAATAACTTACTTTAACTATTTTTTTATTATGTTGCATTTTTTTTGCTCGCTAAAAATTTGCATTTTTTCCCTAATTCAAAAATATTTAACTTTTTAAAGCAGAATTTGGAATAAACTGTGGTTACTTTGAAAACTTATAATTGAAAGAATTAACAGCAAAAGAAAATAGATAAATTAGTTACCGTTATTTTGAAACAGATCTTATTAAAGATCATATGGCACAGTGTTGCATTTTTTGTGCTCGCTACTGTATTTGGGAAACTTAACCAAGCTAAAGCGTAAAAAAATACCTATTACCATTTTTTCAACCTTTGTCCCATTTCTTCTCCCCTTTTGGTCAAAATTTTGATAAGATTTATAGCCTATAATCTGCTCCGACAAAAGCTCGATTTATATGCTATGCACACAATTTTCCCGTTTTTGGCCCATTTCCCCCTTTTTGAACCCCTTTTGGTCCAACTTTAGAAACGGAATACCTAAAAAGCTGTTTGGGAAACTTAACCAAGCTAAATCGTAAAAAATTACCTACTACTATTTTTCCCCATTTCTCCCCTTTTGATCAAAATTTTGAAAAGATTTATAGCCTATAACCTCCACCGACAAACTATATTCAAACTATATCTCAAATTTCAAAAAAATCGGTGCAGGCGTGATTGGGTAACGAACAAAACAGTAAAAATTTGGGAAACTTAACTAAGCTAAATCGTAAAAAATTACCTATTACCATTTTTCCCGGTCCAAGCGTTCAGGCGTGATTGGCTAACAAACAAACAAACAAAAAAAAAAACAGACTTACAGCAAGATTTATAATATATATTAGGATTATCCACAAAGTTAAATGAATTTTATTTTAAATATAATTTGAAAAATTCAGTAAAAAAAAATTGAGGGTTATTAAATATTTCCATCTGTTAGAGATCGAAAATAAAAATAAAAAAAAGCTTAAAGTAAACTTTGTTACATTTTTATGTCAGAAAGGTTAGAGCCAAAAAAATGGCTGAAATTTTGTGGATTCAACTTCATGTCTCTGCTTCTGTGGGCATTCAAGTCTTATATTATAAATTTTACACGTAAATTTTACAAGTAATAGCTCATCAATTTTATATTTCATTACCACATATCATAGTGTTCCTTAGAATAATTCCTTAAGAAATAATTTTCAAATTGTAGCGTAGCACATTTTATATACATATATATTTGAAATCTTATTTTGTTTATTTGTACGCCACTAGCATGCGTGACTTTCTTAAGATACAACCCTGTAACACTGCAACAGAGAAATACTATTTCGTTGAATTTTAAACTTCGCTTGCTGTGATTAATGTGAGGAAAAACCAATATTGAAAAGGGTATAAAAGCAATGCACTAAACGGAAGCAGTCTAGTGAGGGAGGTCGCGCAACTAATTGCACCGTGACAGCGGTGGTTGTCGTTGCTTATTTTATAAATGGAATTGGTTGACAAATCCTAGGTAAATGTTGGTCACGATGGTGCCCGCAAATACATACGTAGAATTATTGTGACTCTTCTTTTCTGCTGTTGCAGATATTTTTATATTTTGTAAGTATTGTAAATAAATTTTTACTAGATGACCCGTGCGAATATTTCGCACAGTTAGTTGTCATTTTTGTAACATAAAATGAAAATAATTAATAGAAATTTTATTAAAAGTATTAAAATATTAGAACTCACAATATCATCATATATATTTACATACATATGTTTAAATGCTTTTATAATACTTTTTTGAATACAATGTTCGAGGCAATGACATGATCATCGTATTACCACACTTGAACAAAAACATATAATCATAATGACAACAGTATTATCATGCAGGTCTGTATAAAATATAATTTTTATTAATGAAAATATTAATTTTTCAATATCTAATTATTTTTCGCTATTAGTGTTAGATATAAGCTTTAAAATGAAATATCGTTCATTAAATTTGATGCGGTGGTATGAGAGATATTTGCAACCGACAAAAAAAGTGCTTTAGAAATAATATATATGATATTTATATAATTGAAGCAGTCCATAATTTTCTATTTATTTTTGCAAACATCTTTATTATTATTATTTGAATACTTTTAAATTTAACGGGTATTGGAAAATACAAACAATTTCGAAATATCCTACCAATTTCAAAATATCCATAAATTACAACTCTATGTTATTGTATTATTTTTCAATTTAACGTTTATTCCCTAATGCATTGAAGTACCACTGTATGTATATTTAAATTTGACGTTTATTTCATTGTGATCTATCATACTTTTCAAGTACAAATCTGTTTAAATTTAGTATATATGTAAGCAGCTACAGTGATGAGGCTCGAATCTGTTATTAATAAGCGAGAGTTGTATTAAAGTGCACATTGATAATTCATTGCTGTTATTTAAATAAATAAATGATTTACTGAAATTATTATAATTATATAAGAAACGAATAGCGATCAGAAATAATTTCTTTTATTTTAGAATAAACGCTTAACAAAATTTAAGACCATACATCTGCTAGTTTTCTGCTAACAATAATTAATTTTTGTATTGGTATCACTGTATTTTTGGACCTCAAAATTCAACATGAAATTCATGAAATGATAGTAAAAACGACTGAAGCTGAGGGAATAAGTATATACGTACTCTAAACTACCGCCACCAATTTATACTTGAGTACTTCTTTGATGCTTTTCAGAACTATGGTAAAACTTGCGCATCAAGGGAAATATAATATAAAAAATATATGATTTTAATTGTCAGCAAACATAAGTAATGACATACAACTTATTGAACTATTCGTTAAAATTAAACATAAAAATGCTTAAAAATAAATGCCGATTATTCATTTTACAAGGTTTTATAAAGATTTAAATTTCTGAAAAACGAATTAGAATCTTAAAAACATCCACATTTTAAGCACTACGTTTACAATTGATCTGCTAGGTTTTTACATGAGAGCTTATTGACAGAAATTTTCAAATACCTAATTAAAAATGTAACGTAAAAAACGTCTAAAGGAACATTTTTTATCATATATTTTAACTTTTTGTTACAAATGTTTTAACCGTTTGAATCTATCTCTGTTTCAGATTAAGTCAGTGTATTTATAACAATTGCTTTGCGGTTTTAAAAATGATTAAAAAACATGACTCAGTTATATCTGTATATGTATGTATATAAATACTTGGAATAAATTTCTTTAAACGTCGTATGTATATCTGTATGCTTATGTAGTTATGGGTATGTAAATGGCACATTTTATCATTAAATCTTTCTTATGCTACGATAAAGTAAATACTCTTAATATATATTAACATCTATTAAAAAAATGAGTTTTTGCAAAGTTTTGTTTGAAATTATTAACCGATTATTAATAATTAATAGGTTGAAATTATTAACAGGAAAATAAATGAAATATTTATTGATTATAAACGGTATTGAATTTGATAAAAGATAAAAAAATTCTTATAATATTCAATTCCTTATTTATTGGCATGTTTCAATATTTTGCCTGATGGCATTTGTTTCTAATGGCAGTATAGCAACTGTGTCCCAAACTTTCCACAAATTTTTGATATTTTATTTGAATATGGCATAGCAAGTTTCCTGTGTGGCCAGAATCCATTTTTAACATTTCTTTTGCCTATTTTCAGTCTTTCGTTCACAGGTTCTTCATAGGGTTTAGGTTAGAATTTTAGGCTGATCAATATAAAACGTAATTTTTATGGAACCACTATTTTTTTTTACTAATTTGGGGTAGTAGAATACTAAGCCTGTATTCATCGGTGTTGTTTGTGGCTTTCAGAAAAATATTTTGAAATATTCCTTTCTGACAAATTTTTAATCATTTAAGAGATAAATTTGACAAATAGTGAAATCGGTATTAGATCATATAAGCGTCATAAATATTTTATAACACAAGGTTACAATAAATTTTATATTTTTTTATTATTTTCATCCAAGAAAAAGATGAAGCAAGTGTTTTGAAAAATACAAATTTTCATAAATGAATCTTGTATGAAACTCTGTACAAAATATAAATTAATTTCAAAAGTGAAACTTTTATTAGTAATTTTAGAATTTTTCCCACCATCCGTTGTAAGCGATAGTTTCATCAATGATTGGCGAAATGTATAGTTTATCACCGAATCCGAATGACAAATTTAAGAAGTTTTTTTCATTGTAACGAATTTACTCTCAGAGCTATTGTCTGCTGTGATTTGGCCACCAACAGAAGTATTTTGCTCATATTTCTTTTTTCAAACATGTTACACCGACGTTTTCAATTATTGATTCCTTTTCTACTAAGCCAACACACTAATCGCTAGACTATGTACTGTGTACCAGAGAACAGTTTGAAAGCCTTATTAACTTTGGGTACAATCACAAAAATAGACAATTTATTGCCTGACATGACAGTAAAAGACGTGAAAACGCATGTGAAGAGCGAATCTAACGAAATTCATGCAGAATATTGCATGTCTTTCTTTAAAGTCAACTACCATCAAAAGAACATACATATATAGAACTAATGACATTAATGATTGACATTGAAACGCAACATTGTTTTTCGAAGTATTCATGTATATTTACATTTGAAACACCGAGGAATGTATAGATTGTTTTTTATGTAAAAAAAAATTCGAATAAAGCAATATCAAATTGATGTTGAATGAACGCGTGACGTATACATACATATTTTTTTGAGAGCAGCACTCAGGAATTTAGCCATTTATGCAGTGCATTGTATTGTAATATCGGAAGTTAAGTTGTAAGTAATGGGAAAGTTGGAGTAGCTTTTTATTTACCATTGTTAAGACGTCATAATTTTTTCTTTTGTTTATAATCTACTAATTCCAAGAAATTGAAACAACCCGAACTGATAGGAACAAACCCGACACACGCAGATGAGTAAACTACTCATTAAACAATTAATGTATAAACTATGCAAAACGTTTGCGATATACCGTCCCAAGAGTCAACCATCTGACCATCTTAACGTACGTAGTCTGCATATAAATTGTTCCGCTAAGTGTTTAGGATAGTATTAACAGGAGTTAACTCCCACGCACAGAAAATTTTTTGTGCAGAGCAGTATTAAGGCAAGAATTTTAAGACTCCATACTCTAGTGTAGCAAAAGCACTATTTTTGCTAATTTATTATGATATAATTTTTGTACTTTATACTATTATTGTAATCAATAATTCATTATAATATGTTAAACGTATTTCTATGGTATTTCCAGCTCGACTGCTCAAATGCAAATTACCTCAAACTTGAGATACAAATAACTTTTGAGTACATGTGCAAATTCAAATATAACAACGTTTTTTCAACAGCTACATTTTAAATTGTACAGAACTATTCAATTTAATTTTTTCGAATAATATGGGCTCCGTTACAAAAAATGTGAAACCTAAAATATATACAAAGATCTTCAAGTTTCGTAATTAATTTTAATCGCATAATCACGGTCCTCGAATTGAATTGAAATCGTTAATAAATTGTACGCTTTATAGGTACATAAACCTCCAAAACAAAAACCTGCCAAGAAACCGCTCTCGATCTTGGAAGAACTGTGAATGGAAATTCGTAACTTTAATTTATCCAGGAAAATGTAATGAAATTTTTATGTTGACTGCACATATATTGGTGCACGTAATTATAATAAAAATGATAATATAGCGGACTTATTAAAACAACCTCCGAGCTCATATCGCTCCTTTATTGCAACATAGTCATATCTCAAAAAATCTTGAACTTCGCAAAATGCGATTTAAGTTTTCAAGACATAAGTCCTATGATCTAATTGCCGCAAACACTTTTTGCTATAACCACGGTTCAGCTTGGGATATAAAACTGATTTTTTTTCAACATGAACAGAAGGTCTAAAAGAGCAGTTTTGCTTAAGTAACTACAAATTTGTAATTTTTTGAGATATGACTATGTTGCAATAAAGGAGCGATATGTATTTTATTTTATTTTAGATTCTTACATATCCGTTTCTGAATAGAAAAAAGTAACAAAAGCCGTCCATACACAATTTACAGGAGCACAGGATATTTAAATCCGGAGAGATAAGTAAATTACACTGTAGTTGTTCTCCTGCGTGGGGGTATTATTATAACAGGTTGTCTCATTTTCAAGTTGTAAATAGTTAGTCATCAGGTCATTCTACAAAATTGTAACACATTTTCGCTTTCTTCCAGAGCCCTCAGATCAGATAAAACCAACTAGATTTCAAAATAATGCACTTCAAATACAGTCAACGAAACCTAATTTTTGATTTGCATATTAATTTTTACTTTAACTTTCCATATACATACGTACATTAGATTTCATAAGTTATTTTTTATATTCTATTTAGGTTTTAACTCACCTGTTTCCCTTGTTGTTCCCGTTGAAACTTCGTGTAGTGATTATTATAAAATAGTGTAAAAGTAAATGCAGTTGGTTTGTTATTAATTTCACATATACACAAACACAAATGGTCCTCTCATGTAAAGGAACACATTTCTAATATGTATATTTATATAGTAAATCTATTTAAAATAGGTGTATAATTTCTTTAAGTTTTATTCTTTTTAAATTTTTGTTATTTTGTTTGTTTTTCGTAAAAATTAAATTACTATGGCATCGTCGTACACATTGATATGAATACACAAACTGTAAATACGTTGTTTAGTTATTGTAGTATCTAAATAATCAGCTGGCCAAGTGAACACATTTGTTTGCTTTCGTATCCAGAAGATAAATAAAAGTTCTGCCAGAAAATCCTCTTTTCATGTATAGTCAGTGATGACAATTTATAAAAGGTAAAATCGCGTTCGCTAAAAAGAACTAAATTCGGTAAACTTAATCTTCCAATCAGTGTAAGTTAGTAGAGCTCAAAATGTCGATTCAACTACAAAAAAAAAAAAAAAGAATAGAGTTGGATTGGTTTACATATCAAGTACATAAATTTTAATTAAAGTTATTGAAAAATTAACAATGTTGGGGACAATAATAGAAAAAATTTTCTTTATATTATATTTATTTGCGACCAATTTTTGTTGTGATTGCTTGCAATTTAGAATGAGTAAATGGCATCACCCTATTTTCGTGACAGCATTTGACAATGATAGACTATCAGTAGTGACTACTTTTACTCATATAATCACTTAATTAAATGTAAAAATAAAATCGCTAAAAAATTATTTTTGCACCTAACTTAATAAAAGCAATATATTATTGAACAGAAAATAAAGTAGAATGTAATTGAAATAATGTTATTTATCTTCAAATACAAAGGTGACTTTTTCAAAGATATATCAGCGTCTTCATTTTTTTATATTTTTTTTTTATTTATGAAAGTATTCTCAAATATCATTATAAAATATTATTCTAACATACATACATACCTAATTGGTCATTACATCCCTTCAGTCAGGATTATTGACCTAGTTTCTCACACCACTTTAGTTGTGTGTGTTAATTTGATATACAAGTGGCGGGACCTACAGTTTAAAGTCTCCGAAAGACTCCGAAACTAGAAACTTTTCATGGCAATTTTATTTACTCTCAGAGTTTTTGCCAGAAATCTGCTGAGAGGAAATCGTCGAAGAAATACTTTGTGTACTTCGTTTTCGAACACTGGCTTTACGTCCAATAAGCCAACACACTACCTATTACACTACGGTGACTTCAAAACAGTCATACTTTTTCACACATTTATTCTTCTGAGGTAGGTCAGCATTGGTCAATTTTAAAACCAAACCATACATGAGAAAAATTATAAAGGCCATTTACGCCGTTTTCGAATAGGGAGAGAAATAAAATATGTCATATTTTCGATTTAAAGATTAAGATAAATATTGTTTTGTATAGTTCAAATCAGGATGTCAATCCATTCAAATTTTATTTAATATTTTTGTTTACTACAAGTTTTCATTATTTGTTGCAGGAATTATATAGTACATAGAAATTGCAGGTTAACATAACCTACACATTGCCATTAACGACACATTTATTCAAAAATATAAGTACACATTTCATATATAAAATGTAATTTCGGTTTAAATTATTATTTATTTACGTTTTTAAATGACATGAATCACAGAAATCAATTTTAAGAGTTTGTGTATATATTTATCTTCAAAAGGGAAACTATTTAGGTTTGTTTTACTTACAAATTACATTACTAATATAATTTCTTTCATTTCGACAAAAACTATCCGGTCTTAATTCTTATTTATTGCTAATTACATGTGTATGGGGTAATTAAATTTTCCGAAAACTTTCTAATATTATCAGCTCCACGAACTTCTTTTTCAAGTAGTGGCAATTTTGTAACATGAAAATCTTCATAGAGGTCTGCGATTTGATCCAAATACTTTTCTTGAATCTAAAAGAATAACTATTGTTCAGTACCAAATATATTGCCCACAATTATTTAAACACATTACCTTGTATCGAGAAGCACACATGCTACAAGGCTGTTGATCCTTCTTCATGAACAACAATTGATTCACAATAATATTATGGGTGTCTATCCCACACTTTGTTAGCTCTTGTACCAAACGTTCGGTTTCATACAATGATAAAAATTCTGCTATACATACGCAAACAAATGTTGTTTGATCCTACAATACAGTAAAATTTATTTCTTATATTTATAAAAAAAAAAAAATAATAATTCTTACGGGATCCCGAAATTGCTCGTTTACTTGACGAATAATTTTTAACATTTCATCAAGTTTTTGAGCCAGAGAATCTGCATTCACTGGCATGCCAAGTAGACTCCCAAACTGTGAAATAAATGGAGTAATCTTTAATTTTAAACGTAAAAGCTTTCCTAAACCCTTCTCTACAACTTGAGGAAATGACAGCAGACGAAGAGTGTGACCAGTAGGTGCCGTATCAAAAATGACAACGGAAAAATTCATTGCTTTGACAAGCCTAAAACCAACGCAAATATTCATATTTATATATCATCTGTTCTTAAAAAATAGAAGTGTGAACTAACTTCATAACTTCAGCATAACTCATAGCCTCATCTATGCCCGGTAAGGCTCCAACAACTTCGTGAAGAACTCCTTTGCTCAATCTTAATGCTTCATTATCACCTTCGAAATATTCGTCAGGCAGCTCGTTAACTCCAGCGTTTGGATCAATTTCCATTGCAAACAAATTTGTGAAACCGTCCACCTAGGTAAAAATTTAATTGATAATATCGCACATATAGTTCAAAAGCGACTTAACTCAAAATTTTCATTTTTGGAATTTATATGGTTAAACTACACAGAATACATAGGTGTATCTATAAAAAAAATCCAGTGTTTTATTGTTATTAACTGTTGTTTTTAACTATTTTGATCATAAGCACTTTTGTAACATTCCTATAAAAATGCAAATTTTGAGTTGAGTCATTTTTTAACTATAAGTGTGCGAAATTATTCCGGTATAGAACGGATGCAATATTCACTATGTGGCTACATATGCACCTTAGTTGGAACTTTTGTAAACTTTTGGTTAAATGCGTCTGATATGTTATGCGCCGGATCTGTAGATATAATTAAAACAGATTCCCTAACTTTAGCCATCTGCACAGCTAAGCTGCAGCTGTAGTAGAAATTTATTCTTATTAAATGTCAGTTTTCTGTAGAAAAGTCTATACTAATACCTGCATGTCGTTTTGCCAACACCACCTTTGCCACCTACAAATATCCACTTCAATGATGCTTGATCAATAACATTTTTCAAGCTGGGTTCCATTGGTTCGAATTCATCACTCATTTTGTTCAACTAAGTAGAATTGCTTTAATGAGAAATTACTTTCTTGAATACGAAATATGACAGAAAATTTTAATTCTCAATTGACAACTTTATTCTATATGATGAAATAGTCACAGTAACTACTCATCTTAGAACATTCACAATACCGTTAAACCGGATTTGCCAACTATTTTCTAGTGAAAACATGTCTAAAACCCATCCCTAAACAATAGCTGCACGCGAAACGTTTTCTAGCGATTAGCTTTTACGCTGTGGCCATACATAAATTAAAGCGTCAAATATTCATCAAAACGCTGTGTTTTTCCAATTGTAAAGTGTTGCCACGGCGGTACCATCACGTTATTTCGGTATGCTCTATACAAGGGCGAACTCAATAAAGTGATAGCAAAATTACAACAACTCAATATGCAGTGTATTTTAACAACAACAGCACGTATTTGTTTTGTTTTTGGGTAAACGGGAATGTCAAATGAAATTTACTGTAAGTCAGAAATGCCAAATGTGAATTCATACAATGACATAAAGTTGTCATTATACTCCTAAAGCATTGGTAGATACATTAAAATCTACAATTCCGGATTTTTCATTTAAGGTGAAAAATGTTAATAAAAGTTAAAGCAAGCTCTATTTTTCAGACCACAAAGTTCATTCATCTATGATGGCTATACTTAGAGTAAAGAACATTCATTCCTACTCCTTCACCTCAAAGGAACGCAAACAACAGTCGATACTTTTACGAGGACTGGTTGGTGACACAGAAAGTGAAGCAACTAAGATGGAACTTGAATCTATTGTCCCGGACACAGTTGCTACTGTAACCAAATTTAAAACGTCAAGGTCCATTAGACAAAATGGTGACACGGGGCTCTTTCTGGTTTCCCTACTCCCAGAGAAATCATTGAGCAGTATTTCAAAAATTCGTGGCCTACAAAACCAAGTTATATCTTGGGAACAGCCAAAAAAGAAGGATGGCAATATACAGTGATGTCAACGCTGGGGCTACATCGCACGTAACTGCAACTCGGCTTATACCTGCGTGAAATGTGATCAAGACCACGCTCCGGGTGACTGCCAACGTTCAAGAGAAGATTCCTCAGAACCCTATTGTTCCAATTGTTCCTGCCAATTGGAGAGGTTGTTCGACCTTTAAAAAATATTTTACGGTAAAGAAGACAATATGGCGAAGGTAATAAAGGAAAAGGCCGTTGCAGCGGGAAATCCCAACAAGGCAGTGAACATTGCTATGCGTTCGCCGGGTAAAACATACGCCAGCTTCTTTCAAAATCCAATGTCTCAACAAAATCCCCGACAAACAAAATCGTCAGTGATTAACGATTTTTTAACCTAGCCACTTATTTTTAGAGCCAGAAGAGTTAACCCTGGAGTAGGAAATTAACATATTCCTGAATGAATTCAAAAACATGCCAAAGTCTGAACCCAAATCCGAATTTTTGCGCCTTCTAAACAAAGTTAGATCTCAATATGGACCGTAGATCTTTGAATATATTATCATTCAATGTGCGATCCCTGATTGATAGAAGCCGTCAAATTGATTTATGCAATACGCTCTACCATAACAAAATAGATATCGCAGTCATTCAAGAGTGCCACCTGAGAAGAAGCAAAACAATAAAAATTGAAGGTTATAACTTTATTGTCTGATTTCCGCCCTATATCCCTGCTTTCTAATCTTGGAAAGTTATTTCAGCACGTCCTGAAGGAAAAAATTGAAAATGAATTCATAATAAACCCTATATCGGATCTTCAATTTGGTTTTAAGCAATTCCACTCTACACAGCACGCACTTTTAAAGTTTCACCGTGATATATCCTCAAACTTGAGAAATCAATTCTGCACTGTGGCGATATCTTTGGATATAGAAAAGACGTTTGATTCGGTGTGTCATAGTGGGATTATCTATAAACTGATAGATCTGGGAATTGATACTTATCTGGTTAAATTGATCCAAAGTGTCCTATCCGACCGTAAATTTACTGTCCAAATACAGGGTTCATCTTCATCATTGGGGTATGTAAATAGTGGAGTCCCTCAAGGAAGCGTACTTGCCCCATTTTTGTTTAATATTTTTCTTCATGACTTTCCGCATACCACACAGAACTCTAAAGCAATTTTATACGCAGATGATTGCCTAATTTATGCCCACAGCTCCTCACCAGCCCAGGCTCTTCACAATGTTTCAACTCATCTTATGCTGATACATGAATTTTATAAAACATGGGGAATTAGGATAAATGCTACCAAATCAGAGGCCATCTGTATCAGGAATGCTTCCGGAAAGTGTCATCGGTCAGTAGTACCCCAAAGCAAAATGTTACGCGCTGCGCTTGATGGGATTGAGATTCCATTTAAATCTACATTAAAATATTTAGGCATCACTTCTAATAAACTATTTAAATTTAACGAACATGCGCGATCTACATTACAAAGGACCAAACGAATAGCTGGGATGTTTTCATACTTATTTAATAACAAATATCTACCTCGTGAAACCAAGCTGCTCCTATATAAGGTGACCATCAGATCCGTATTGTTATATGGATTTCCAATCTGGTTTGCTATTTCGCCAATAGTGGCCAAAGAATTGGAAATATTAGATTTATTACCCGACTTGTGCAAAGAAATTATGAACGAACTCTTCCAAATAGATGGAAAATGACCAACCCTCAGAAGCCTATTGAATATAAAGGTCAAAGGACCACTCAAGACAACAGCACAGCAGCCCTGACGGGGTCCCGGCAAGTATGTAAGTTTCAGTCCAGACAAAGCATCAAGAACAGACTCCTCATCAAATGAGTATATGTTAGGAATAGAGACACTTCCCACAGAATAAGGGTACCCGCCACTCAGATCAGGGCCCGGGTCCAACTGCTTATAAGTAGACTGAAAGAAGTCAGCAAACATATTCGAAATATCAAGGTGACTAGAGGATGATAGATCCCCGTAAAACATCTCAGTAGGAAACAAAGATGATTTACGTTTAGCTCGAACGAAGTCGTAAAACGACTTAGGATCATTAGCGAAATTCGACTTGACTCGAATCATATATTCCTCATAACAGTAATGATTCATTCTACGATAATCCGCACGCGCCCTAGAGTAAAGAGCATAATCAATATTAGAACCTAATCTAACAAACTTTTTAAATAATTTCGATTTCCTATTCCTCAACCTTGACAGTCTAGCCGAATTCCATGGAGGACCAGAACGCTCCAAACGACTTTTTACCAATGGAACACACTTCCCAAAACATTTAAATAATACATCATAAAAGCCACCCAAGATCCTGTCAAGTGAAAGAGAGTCGTACGGTGGCGAGATAAGTACAGACGACCAATCAACAGAGGACAGAAGTGTATTCAAGCGACCAAAGTCCGTACGATGGAAATTAAAACGTTTCTCATTATCAAATGAGCGATCAATTACAGGAGGTGAACAAATACTTGGATCCTCCAAAACTTGGAAAAGACCTAGATCACACATAGCGGACAGAATTTCATCATAGAATGGAATTGAAGAACATGGTACCAATGACCCAGACTCAGGTGAAAAATTCCAAGATATATGAGGAAGATTAAAATCACCAAGAACTACAATAATCCCCTCTTGCCCCATTGAATCCATTACCTTAGAAATCAAATCAAAGTGAGCCCTATAAATATGAATGTCAGTACAGGGAGGAATATATGAACAAGTAATGTAAATAGACTTCCCACGATTATAGACCCTAACGCAAATAAACTCCATATCCTCCGAGGAACTAAAGTCAATTAATTCAGATGAGTATTTAGAACAAATTGAAATAAGAACACCACCACCATTTCTTAACTTCCAATCCCGTCTGTAAATATTAAAATTACTAGACAAAATCTCAGAATCAAAAATATCACAATTCAGGCAAGTCTCAGTAAAAGCAATTACATCAAATTCAAAATCAAAACTACTATTATAAACCGAAGAAAGTTTAGACCTAAGTCCACGAACATTTTGATAAGCAATTCCAAAATTAAAAGACAATTTAGAAGCTAGTTTTTTCGAGAAATAGAACCAGGCAAATCAACACCATTCCTACGATGACCCAGCCTGAATACAAATTCACGTACCAATACACCCTGTGGCCAGAATGCAGGATCAACAATTTCACCAAACTTTTCATCAGCAACATATAATTTAAATGAAGAAATGCTACTATCCAAGGATGACCTTAACTTATAGCAACCAAACTCAAAAGGCTCGCTAATCTTCGATTCAACAAAACCTTTAATATCATCAACCGAAGTATCGCGAGAAAGACGTGACACAAAAATTGTTCTTTTAGGTTTAACTACCACCAGTTCCTTTGGAGCACAAGTAACTAAACTAGCGGTCACTACAGATGAATACGAACCAGATGACGGTTTAGAAGATGACTGAGAAGTGACATCAACCAGAGGTAAAGGTAAAGGAGTATACCTGGATTCATTATTTACGGACACAGGAGGATTAATTGAAATTGGAGTTTTTAAAGATTGTGGAGGATGGGGTTCACGATACACATTATTACTATTTATTTCAGCAATATTGGAAGATTGAACATTACAATCGGATGCAGAGTTGCATGAAGGCTCAGGAACAATTGCTGGGTCGTCACGTTTATCTTTATTTATATTTCTTGCCGACTTATGACGTTTTGGGGAAGACTGTGGAGGAGATTTTAAATTATCCAAAGATTTAAAATCATCAAGCAATTTTCCATAAGCCGCAATACGATCATTTAATTTAATTGCCTCTTTTTGAAGTTCGGTGAATTTATTTTTAGTCTCTTGGAAAAAACGATAATAGTTCACTCCGATTTTTCTACAGTGTTCGCAACACCAATGAAGACCTTTATTTCTAGACACGGCTTCAGCAACGAGACCTGACAGACCACTACATTTAAAGTGACAACATTCATGACACAGCCAACAAACGATCATTCTTTCATCTTCACTTTTTATATTACAATTTTTCAATAAACAAGCCATTTTTAACAATAAAAATATAATACTTAGCTCAGAGTAGAAAAAATACGAAACAGATGGTAACTTAATTATTCAAGTGGAAATAAAGGTTCGTTGGGTAGAATTTATTCAGCAAAAAGCTTTCGATATATGGCGACACTAATAAGCTTTATCAACTTCACAAACCAGTTCAATATGAAGCTTAAATACAACAATCAGGACGATCAACAAAACTTTCACAGATGTAAAATTTAAGTATATTCACACTTTTATTTATGTAAATATTGTTTTTGTAAACACAAGCAAAAAGCGGGAGAAAGAACACTTGTTATATATATTTGTATTAATAAAAAATATGTTATATTGTTTTTGTTTGTTTACAGTTTTTTATATCCTTTTTATGTTACATGTTACCATTTAGTTAAGTAAATACATGTTATCGAAAAAGAATAAGTCTCAATAAAATTTACTTACTTACTTACTCCTATTGTTTCTGTTTGTTTATAAAAAAATTTTAAAAACTAAATTTTATGAAAAAAAATTTTTTTAAACACGGGCTGATTTGCGCTACTACTACTAAGATACTGGGAAGCATAAGAGCGGATTCTAAAATAAAAGTTGTGCCAGAACATGAGGAATATTTTAATAAATTATAAATTGTGAAGAATAGAAATGTAAAAGGAAATAAAAAAATAAACAAAATAAAATGTAAAAAATGTGTACAATTATTATAAAAAACTAACAATAAAACTGGGCGGAAACGTTCCGCTATGTATACAGAAAGGAGTTCATATTGCAGAGCTTGTACGGTCTTGAGGAGATTTGCAAGCTGTCATGTGGAAGTGGTGCAGATTAATTTGCATCACTACAAAGCCGCCTCACACAACCTGCTAACCACCCTACACCGCCTTGAAGTTGATATTGCCTTCATCCAGGAACTTTGGATCCTTAGCGATAGGATTTTTGATCTAAGCGAGCCTGATTATAGGTCACTTGTTCCTAGAACAAGTGATTAATCACTTCTTCCTTTTGTACATTTGACGTAACAACAGTGGTGTACAGAGATGACCTTGTGATCGATTTGATGCTGTCATCTGTGTACATGCCGTATGAGGCTACATCCCTTCCAGGTTACTGGTTACTGGAGAGTTTTAGATGAGTGTTCTTTCTCTGGTCACCAACTGATATCCTGAAATATTAATCTATCTGGTGGCTTTAATGACCCCTTTAGGAATCCAAGAAGATTTGACTGGATCAGATATGAGAAGGCTGTGGAGGGGAACTTAGGACCCTTAGGGGTCGTTCTCCTCCTGCAATCAATGATCGAGTTTGATCTCTGACGAATATTTTGTTATCTTGTTATAGAGATGCTCGTCCACTTACCCCGGGTAAGAGGAGTCAGCCAGCCTGGCGGAATGCGGAACTCCAGAGACCGCTGCTGTACTAGGCGACTCTTTGTAAGGCTAAGAGGTCGGATAAGGATGTTGACTGGTCTATATATAGATCCAGTTTTAATGATTATAAAAGGGATATAAAGCGCTCAAAAAAAAAAAACCGTCTGGATGAGTTTTTGCAAGTGTATCGAGGATGTTGTTGTGTATCCTGTATAACCTGCGAAGCACTCGCATTCTAAAGATTGAATATGCCAGCTCATACCACATATCATGCAATCAAATTCACAAAATTTGTATTCCTTTGAATAATTTTGCAGAAAAGGTCGTAATTTCTCGTGGTACAGCTTGCGACGCAATAAAAAAAAAACAAATTAAGAAAGAATTACAAAAAGAGAACTCGTTTAGAGAGGGATGGAATGCATGCAAACAAGGCAAAGTTTCTGACTGTGGCCAACAAGGCGACCACCAGGGCGATCCTTGTCTTGCTGTATTCAAGTTGACACGCAGCCTCCTCGTGGTCACTCCTGGATGGCAATCTAGCACCCGCTAGATGTTAACAAATGCGTGCAGCGAGGTCCAATCCCCTTGACGTTAAATTCGGGTTGTGCGTAGTGCTTGGAACCTACCACGTAAAAATTCTATCCAATTAAAACCAAAACAATAGCCTCTATAAAGATCCCCTCTAAAGTTGACGACCACGGCAAACGTTTCAAGGACAACGATTTAAGAATAGGCACATGGAACGTCTGCACCTTTTATAGGGCAGGCGCTTCATGAAATGTAGGACGGATATCACTACCATACAGGAAATGCGATGGATACGACAAGGATGCAAAAGGCTAGCATCTTGCGATGTTTATTACAGCTGCTATGTTGATAAGCACGAATTTGGATGCGGATTTGTAGTTAATAAGAGACTTCGTCACCTTGTCTCTGGGTTCACGCCAGTGAACGAAAGAATAGCCACAATCCACATCAGGGCAAAATTTGACAACATCAGCCTAATTTATGCTCACGCTCCGACGGAAGAAACGGACGATGTGGTTAAGGATGTCTTCTATGCTAAACTCGAGGACGTATACGATAAGTGCCCGGCCCATGACGCCAAAATCGTCCTCAGGGATTTTAATGCGAAGGTCGGGCGGGAAGGTATCTTTGTCTCCACTGTCGGACAGTTCAGCCTCCCCGCAAACACTACCTCCAATGGTATGAGGCTGATCGATTTCGCCGCGGCGCGTAACATCGTAGTATGTAGCACCAGGTGTTAGCATCTCGGCAGCCACAAGGTCACTTGGATGTCCCCCGATCGATCAACATCCAACCAGATCGATCATATTGTGATTGACGGAAGGCATGTATCCAGTGTACTAGATGTGCACACATTTAGCGGTCCAAACATCGACTCGGACCACTACTTTGTCGCAGCCAAGTTCCGAGTGCGCATTTGCGCCTCGAGGCCTGCGCGCTATAGTGCACTGTGAAAGCTGGACGTTAAGAAGCTGCGATCACAAAGGACAGCTGAAGTGTTCTCCGCTCAACTCTCTGATAAGCTCCGTCGTTTCCCATCCATTCTCAGCGACATTGGCGGATTGTGGGCCAACATCTCCCACTCCTTGCGCAATACTGGGGAAACAGTCCTTGGTTTCGAGCGCCCACCCCAACGAAATCAATGGTACGATGAGAAGTGTCGCGAGGCAGCTGCAGCGAAATACGCCGCATACAGAAATATGTTGCAGTCGGCCGCTACTCGAGCCATTGTCGAAAATTACAGAGAGAGGAGAAGGGATGAGACACGTCTTTTTAGACGCAAGAAGAGGGAGCAGGAAAGGCGTGAGAGTGAAGAAGTCGAGATGTACAGATGTAGGAATGGCGCTCGAAAATTCTATCAAAAGGTTAAGCATCTGACAGAGGGGTATAAGCCCGGAGCGTCTTCCTGCAAGGATGAGAATGGAAACCTGGTTACAGATCCGCAAGGGGTGCTGAGGTTGTGGAGGAAACACTTATCTACTCTGCCGCAAGGCTATGACGACATCAATACCGAACCCGATCGATGATAACGGCGTGGAGATCCCGCCGCCTAGTCATGAAGAGGTTAAAGTCACCATTATGCGACTTAAAAACAACAAAGCAGCAGGTCCTGATGGCCTCCCCGCTGTATTGTTTAAGACCGGATGTAATGAGTTGGTAGGGTGCATGCACCAGCTCATCTACAAAATATGGCTAGAGGAAAGTATGCCCAACGATTGGAACCTCAGTGTCCTCTGTCCTGTCCTGAAAAAGGGAGACCCTACGCTATGCACCAACTACAGGGGTATAAGCCTTCTCCCTATCGCATATAAGGTTCTTACAGGTGTATTGTGTGAACGACTGAAGCCACTTCAGACCTGGCAAGTTCACCATCGACCAGATCTTCTCACTACTTCGAATCCTGGAAAAGACCCACGAAAATCAAGTGGACACACACCATCTTTTTGTCGACTATAAGGCTGCTTTTGATAGCCCCATAAGGGATCGTGTTTTTGCCGCAATGTATGAGTTCGGTATACCTGCGAAGCTGATAAGGCTATGCAGAATGACGTTGAGCAATTCCTGCAGCTCCATCAAGATAGGAATGGACCTCTCCGAACCTTTTGATACCGTGCGAGGTTTCAGGCAAGGCGATCCCTTATCATGCGACCTCTTCAACTTCGTCATGGAGAGTGTTCTGCGAGAGGCGGGAGTGCATCGCAATGGCACTATTTTTCAAAAAAGTGTCCAATTGCTTGCGTACGCTGAAGCCATCGACAACGAAGTATATGTTATCGACAAGTAGAGCCGTGCGGCGTATTGATTCCCAAATTACGGCCGATAACTATACTTTTGATACAGTCAAGGAATTCAGTAATGGACCTCTCCGAACCATTTGATACCGTGCGAAGTTTCAGACGTTACCACTAAAAATGATGTTAGTCTGGAGATCAAGCGCAGGATTACTCTTGCCAACCGGTGCTATTATGGTCTCAATAGGCAATTGAGTAGCAGAGACCTCTCTCGTAAGACGAAACTAATACTCAAAAAGACGCTCATCCCACCCGTGCTTCTTTATGGCTCAGAAGCATGGACCCTATTAAGAACTGATGCAGCTGCCTTGAGAGTATTCGAGAGAAAAGTCCTACGTAAGATCTTCGGTCCAGTGCGAGTTGGCGATAAATTTCGTATCCGATTCAACAGTGTGCTGTATAAGCTCCTCAACGACCTGGACGTTGTACAGCGTATTAATATCCAGCGGTTGCGTTGGCTCGGTTATGTCGTTTGAACGGAGGAGGATGCTCCGGCGAGACGAGTATTTGATGCGGGGATCTGCGGAAGTCGGCGTAGAGGACGACCTTGTATCCGTTGGAAGGACCAAATCGAGGAAGCCTTGTCATCGATTGGTGTGACCAACTGGCGTAGGTGCGCAAGAAGCAGAGGCGCCTGGAAGGATGTGTTGCGGCAGGCCGAAATCCGTTAATCGGGTTGTTATGGCCAATTAAGTAAGTAAGAGCTTGTTTAGATAACGCATTGGCTAAAAAATAAAAATAAATAATTTTAAAATTTTTAATGAACTGCGTTATTTTCGTCATACATTACAACGGCAAGATTACACCATTTTTTTTTTACAATGAACTTTCGCTTTCGATGTCCTCATTTAATATTTCCATATATACTATCAAAATTCGTGTCACTTAGACTGCGGGCAATTTGTCATTCAATTTCGAAGAGACCTAATATTTTCTTGGCTTATATTACTAATTATTTTTATTATATAGTAATAATTTGATAACGGGGGTAATTATATTTTCCACGGTATTGTCTGTTATTTCTTCTATTGCTATATTTGCCCGAAGTACATCACTGCGTTGTGCTGTCCAATTGCCCGGAAGGCCCCAGGTCTTACCTATGGAGTTCTTACACTGGTAGAAAGCATTTAGTCCCTTCTTCATTCTTTGCTCGCTGTTTCGTTTTCAGTTCAGCTTGCTGTCCAGGACAACACCTCAGAAGACAACGGCAGCTCCCTACCAGCTAGTCTTGGCAACTTGAAGGTTTCAATTTTGTATCTACGCGAGAACAAAACGAGGTCCATCTTATTTGGATTCATCGCCAGACCACATTTTGTCGCCCAAGAGGTTAAAATTCCAAGAGCAGACGTTGGCAAAAATTTACCACCCACAAGAATAGCCACATCGTCGGCATATGCCACAACCCTAAAGCCCCTACTTTCCAGGAGCCTCAGACTAACATTAGCAACCAAGAGCCACAAAAGAGGGGATAGGACACCCCCCCCCGTAGTGTAACCCTGGGCGTACGCTTGACGACAGAACATCCACCCAGATTTGATCGGATTAGTCTGTTACCCAACATGTGGGTGATAAACCGCACCAGAAAATCTGGGGCATGTATGTGAATTCTCAATAGAAGAAGTGGTAACGTTATTGAAGGCCCTCTCTATATCAAGGAAAGCCGACAAAGTGTACTTAACCCTAGCCAAATTCGTCTCAACAAAACCAGTCGCTTCATGAAGAGCGCTCTAAACAGACTTACCCTTAATGTAAGCATGTTTTGACCCACTCAACAAAGACCGGTTAATGTTTGACCTTAAATATAGATCGATAAGTCTCTCCAAAGCTTTCAAGAGAAAGGATGAGAGTGATATTGGTCTATAATCTTTAGGGCCGATGTGACTGGGTTTACCAGCTTTTGGTATAAACACCACGAGCACGTCTTCCCAACCCTCAGGTATATCATACCACCGGAGACAGTCTCTATACACGTCCACCAGATGTTCGTGTAATATATCACCAGCATGCTGAAGCAGAGCCGGAAAGATACCATCCGGACCAGGCGAATTGAACGGGTCAAAGATACTAATAGCCCTATTTGACCTTATCCCTGGTAATGATATCCTCTGTGCAACTGTTCACAAATTTTCCAATGACTTCATTCATGTTATTGAATTGGCGTGCTTCCATGATAAGTTTTAGCCTTCACAGCAACTTGTGCAGAATACTTAGTTGCTAGTTCGCATGATAAACCATCATATATGTAAGTTAATTTTAATTCGGTGCAAATTTCAATTGGTTGAATGTTTAATTAATTTTTAATATTTATTTAATTTCAAATTTAGTTATTATTACAATTTCATTTTATTTATTGTTTTATTGTTTTCAGTGTTTTAGTTATAATTTTAATTTTAAAATAAATTTTAATTCATATGCTATTCTATTTATTTCTTTTATTTTATTTTAATTTTTATTTTTAATTGTTTTCATATAGTTCTGATTTCAGTTTATCCAATGCTAATTTATTTTTGTCTTGATTTTAATTCTTATACTAATTTCTATTTGGACTTATCCACTATGTGGTTATTTTAATGACATAATTTATTTAATTTTCATTTATTCTTAAATGTTTAATTCTTATTTTAATTTTATTTTTGCTTTTCCACTATGCGAACCTTTTTCATACTTAAACACTAAGTCAATTTCATTTTATTTATTTTGTTTTCAGCGTTTTAGTTATTTTAAAATCAATTATAATTCGTATGTAATTTTATTTTAGTCTTTTCCACTACGTGAAACCTTTATTTCTTTTTATTTTAACTTTTATTTTATTTTAATTATCAGTTCAAATCAAATTCTCTTTATGAACGGTTGTGTCCATTAAAGCGCCTAGAAATTTCAAAAAAAAAAAAAAAAAAAACAAGAATTAACAGTTACAAAAGTGTTATTATATTTTGTTTTGATTATTCCCTACTCTCGTTCTCGTTTGAGCTCGCACACGTGTAGTCAATTACAAAACGAATAAATGGGAATACAATTAGTGATGGCCCGCGGGGCCAAATCCTCATCTAAGAAGAAAAAATCACTTCCTAAGAAAATCATGACTAACACTCATAGACCTGTGGCCTATAACCCAAATATCGCATCATGTTCAAGAAACAGATTTAGTCTACTAGCCGGTATGAACGATATGGAAGTTCTTCCAGAATCAATTATAAATGGAGCCAAAAAAACTAAGCCGTTACTAAAACCTTTACAGAGATCCGAAATCTTTTGGGCAAAGATTGTATTTACAAACGTACTTCCATTGGTACTAAGATTTTCCCTCCTAGTATTGAAATATACGAATGTTATAAACAAATATTAAGGGAATATCAAATAGAATTTCACTCTTACAATTCGAAGGAAAATAGGCTCTACACAACGTTTCTTTACGGTTTACCCCAAATAAAAACAGATGACATCATGGCAGAACTAAAAAGTTATAATCTTATACCCTCGTCAGTGACAGAGGTTAAGACAAAGTTCAGTTTATCAAACAACGCTGTTTACAAGGTACAGTTCACTAGGAAAACTTTCAATCCTGAACCTTTAAAAAAGATTAGAACAATATCTAACGTAATAATTACTTGGAAAAAGTACAAACCAAAAAAGGATAAACCAACCCAATGTTGGAACTGCCTCATGTATGGACATGGTGGTGAACATTGTTTTAGACGTCCAGGCTGCATGATTTGTGCCAACGATCATCATACAAAAGATTGTCCTTACAATTCTAATGTCAAAAGTCCTGCTGCCTTTACATGTTTCAACTGTAAAAAATATGAAAAGAACGAATTGATCACTCTGCGAATGACATCAATTGTCCCCTACAATCATTATATCTTGAGACAAGGGCTAGAGCAACCTCTAAAAACTCTCAACGAAACAACAGGAGAAATCAACGTGACATATTTCATCACAACAAATTCCCAAATATAGTCTCAAATACAGTTAACAATAATAGAAATAACAACGTTTTTCATAATAAACCAACCTATGCTAACCAGCTGAAATCAAATAATGACATTTTTAGTATTGATGAATTATTCGATATATTCTCTACAACAATGGAAGACTTAAGTAGATGTACTTCCAAACCGCAACAAATTCAGGTCGTAATGTCAATGGTTAAATTTGCCTATGGATTACGTTAATATAAATGAATTCAAAATACTTCACTGGAATGCCAATGGCATCTCAAATTATTCCAAACTAACTCAATTTGAGTTTCTACTAGAAAAAGAAAAAATTAAAGTTGCTTCGGTTAACGAAACCTTTTTTAATGAAACGAGTAAGCCATATTTCAAAAATTATTTTATTTATCGAAATGACAGAACCAACGGATCAAGGGGTGGAGGAGTGGCTCTCATTATCCATAAACATATTAACCACAAAAACATTTCCGTGGATAAAACTAAATCAATAGAAAATATTTCAGTTGAAATACTGATGAATAACAGACCATGAAAATAATAGCAGCATATTCAGCCCATTATAACCATAATTTTAAACATTACATCCTTAAATTAACTTCACCAAGCAAAGATTACATATTACTTGGAGATTTAAACGCCAAGCAGACCTCGTGGAACTGTATCAGGAATAACACCGCCGGTAACGTGCTCAGTCAATTACATCACACCTGCAACTTCTTCGTTTATTATCCAAATAATCCAACCTACTACCCTCATCAACACGGACGTGCTCCCTCTACAATAGATTTAGTCTTAAGCAACACCACATTAAATTTGAACCTGGAAGTACTAGAATATGAGGTTCCATCAGAACGTCTCCCGATTGTCTGCTCTATTAGTTCAACAACTGTAAATACGGTAGATTTAAGCTATTATAACTATAAATTAACAAATTGGAATTCCTTTCAAAACTATATAGATAACAAAATAGTGTCTAACACTAATACATATAATACTAAAACAATTATAGATAATGAATTAAGTACTTTAAGCAAGATTATTCTGGAAGCTAGAGACATATTTACTCCTAAATTATATCCTTCAAATAAAGTTACATTACCTGATAAAGTGATTAAATATATAATAGTAAGAAGAACATTGAATAGGAAATATCATAGATCGACTAACTTATTTGAAGCTAATTTCTACAAACAATATTCAAGGTTTCTTAGCAAGTTAATTGATGAGAATATTAATGTTGAAAAAAATAGGAAATGGTCAGCACTTTTATCCAAATTGAAGCCAGGTGACAAATCATTTTGGAAAATAAGTAGAAACCTACTAACTAAAGGTCAAACAAAAATTCCCCATTTGTATGTAGGAATTACTAAAATTATTTCTGACAGTGGGAAGGCTGAAGTTCTCGCCAATAGATTTGTTCAGGCTAATAACCTCACAGCACATTTCACTCATTCCTTTGACAAGAAGGTTGACTCTTTAGTAGACAGCTTTCGAATCCAATACACAGTTTTTGACAACTGCAGATATACATCTCTTGTGAAATGATTAACTTAATTTCATCACTCAAATCATCTAAATCCCCCGGGTTTGACTACCTATCGAATCTTCTATTAAAAAAACTTACCTTAAATGCTTTAAAACTACTGGTTACAATGTTTAATGGTGGTATTAAACTTAATTATTTTCCCAATACATTTAATACAGCAAAAATAATTCTCATTCATAAACCCAACAAACCGAAAAATGATCCTGGCAGCTATAGACCAATTAGTTTGCTGAGCAATTTAGGTAAGCTTTTCGAGAAAATTATACATTAGCGACTTAATCAATTCGTTGAGGAAAATTCTATTCTTTCCAAATCACAATTCGGTTTTAAGAAAGACACACCAAATAAATAGAATTAAAAATAAAATTATTAACAACATTAACTCCAAACGATCCACTGGTATGATACTACTAGATATTGAAAAGGCCTTTGACACAGTCTGGCATAAAGGACTTTTATATAAACTACTAGAAGTTAACGTACCAAAATATTTGTGTGGATTAATCGACAGTTTTTTAGATAGCAGAAACTTTTGTGTTACACTAAATGGAGTAAATTCAGCACCTAAAGGAATAACTAATGGTTTACCACAGGGTTCCGTATTATCCCCAATACTCTACTCAACTCTATACTTCGGATTTTACAGCACCAAAAGACTTAGAAACAGCTTACTACGCAGATGATACTGCTTTGATCTCATCGAGCAAACTTACCAGCGCATTGCTTAAGAAAATGGAAAAGGGACTCTCAGCATGCACTAAATATTTCCATAAATGGAGGGTTAAAATAAACCCCAATAAAACTCAGGCTATAATTTTCTCATATAATAAATCTCCTAAAATAATTCCAAGAAGACAAATATCCATAGGAATGAGCACATCCCTATAGATAATTGCGTTAAATATCTAGGTGTGATCTTAGACAAAAAGTTAATTTTTAGAGAACACATTAACAGGCGTGTCAAAAAGCTATCAAAGCTATAAGATCGTTATGGTCCCTTCTGAATAAGCACTCTTATTTGAATGCCAAAAATAAAAATCTACTTTATAAAAGTATTATAAGACCTATTTTAACTTATGCTAGCCCTGTTTGGTATAGGGCTGCAAATTATCATCTAAAACGATTGCAAGTTATTCAAAATAAATGTTTAAAAATAATAAATAACAAAAATGGGAAATATCCAACTAACATTCTACATTAGGAAACTAAATATGAAAAAATATTTGATTTTATAACAAGACTAAATAATAAATATTTCGAAAAAGTTGAAAATTCCTCGTATCCACTGATTCGAGAATGTAGACCACTTACCTGAATTAATATTGAATCATCAAACTGAGAATCGTAAGTTTATGAAAGACTATTTTTAAAAATATCCTCTTCATAAAACTACATATTTTCTGTACATGTTTGACTTTCTTTTCCATTCAAATAAAGGTTTTCTCCCTGTTTTGCCTTTATATATATCAAATATCCAAAAATTATTTATTTATTATAATTCCATTATGTTATTTGCTGTAATATCTAATTGATAAAATCTCAAAATTTTGTATATATTGTAAATAAACCAGTTAATAAAGGATGAATAAAAATCAATCAATCAAAATCATTTATTTTAATTATTTTTGTCTTGATTTTAATTCTTATCCACTATGTGGATCTTTGAATGATACAATTTATTTAACTTTTATTTATTCTTAAATGTTTAATTCTGTTTTAATTTTGCTTCTTCACTATGCTTTTCAATGAAATAAAATAGCAAATAGTAAAGGATAATAAAATGCAGAAGAAGATCAATGAAACTCTTCAGCATAGCAACAGTTAAGAATATTGATGGAAAGCATCATAATAATTTTTACTTTACTAAGCAGCAAAGAAGCAATAACAAAAATATCAATGAAAGAAGAATAATAACTATACCGTTAATTTTCATAGTAACAATTAAGAATAATGAATATCATTTTTACTGTACTTAGTAACTAAAGCAATAACAAAAATATGAATGAAAAGAAAAGTACTAAAAAGACAATAAGAAAAAATATGAATGAAGAGGAGAATAGTAACATTTTAATTAACCCATTGTTAACTTGTTTACAGTCTCAAGTGATTTTGCGAGATTTTCAATCTCGGTACAATATGAAGTTGGAGTTGTACTGCTTTGTTTTATGGTCGTAAGTATTGTTGACAAAACCTCAACTGATTCACCTTTAACAGCTATTTTCAGTTTACCGATAATGTCGGTAATAGCATATTCTTTGGCTATGAGATTTATTGCGTTTCCCTTAAGTTTTGTTTTTTTTAAGGATACGTCAACTAATTGTAGGGAGTAAATAAAAGAACGCAAGTTTTCAGATTTACCGTCAAATACGGTAATCAGATTTGAAGATGCGCTTAAAAATTCCACTAATGTTTGTGACATTTTGCTAGTTATCTCGTTATCTGCTGTCAAATTAAGGTTTACTTTTTCATGCAGTGCATTTGGTAATTCAATTTCTATACCATTTTATTTTCAATAGTTTGGTTTCGTCCTTTGTCGGTCTGTCAATGTATGTATGAACAGTCGAAATGTTCTTTAATTAACCTAACCTTGTATAGTATGTTTTTCATTCCATTAATTTTTCTAAGCTTTGTCTAGGTCATTGGCTCTACTTAAATATCTTTTTTTTTAATATTCTGTTATGCAGTGCGTAAATGTATAAGGCAAAATGGAGACATAATATAAGCAAAATTATTATTAAATAATTTTCTATTTTAGAAAGGCTAATTGATTCATTGCCTACTTCTATTTCATTCACTATATTGGCATTAGCCCAACGCCAAACGTGGCGATTTTTCATTGCCTTTGGCGACCAAAATGTTCAGTTGGCGGCATGGCGATTTACAGACTAGTTGGCAATTTATTTGGCTATTTTTAACAAATTGTTTTTATTTTTTGATGAAATACTTTAACTTAATAACAATGTCCTTACATTATACATCTCTGGTATCCCTAATATACTATATTATGTTATTATGTCAACAAGTAAAACAGTTCATATTTATGGGTTATACCAATGGCTTTGTCATTTCGTACACTTGTAAAACAATACAAAAACAAAGAACTGATTGTTGTTGTTAAGAGTACTTTTCTATCAAAATTAATATTGAAAAATGTGAAGTGTGACACCTCTTTAAATGTGCAGTATTGATGCCAAACGAGTGTCAAATTAGTTGAAGGTAAATAGAAATATTAAGAAGTTTTATGATTTATGTAATTAATTTTTGTAAAAAATATTTTGACAACTAATAACTAATGCATTAAAAGCACAAATGTAATGTAAAATAATAATATTTTTTTATTACAGACTTTTATTAGTTTTATATTGACCTTACAATACATAAAACATGTAAATAAAAACGATTTTTTAAACTTTTGACGATTTTTATTTTGGAAAAAATTAATAATTTGGCGATTTTGCGTATAGCTTTTGGCGATGGAGGTAAAAAAAATCTGACAACACTGGAAACCTTTGGGTGAACTAGCCTTAAGAGAGGAGATAGAACGCACGTCTTTTGTAAGCCAATGACAAAAAGCCGTTAAAATAAAATTTTACTACTTATACTTAGATGTTACTCGATGTGACTGATATTGTCAATCTTCTATCCAAGGTGGTGGTGGGTTAGAGTTTCACATCCGCAGAAATATGGCCTTCTCCGTCTTTAGTTTTTGGCTTACTGATCCTTTTGGTTTGTTTTAGCTTTTGAGTACGATTTAGTGGTGTGGACCCTGTCCTGATGTAAATTTTTTGTGCTTTTAAGCTACGCAACAATCCTTCAAGCAACTGATGGATTTTCGGCTGTCCGTCAGGCTATAAAATTTATTTTGGGTGCTTTTAAGCACACCAGTTGTTGTTATATATTTTTTCTGTTCCTCGGGTGCTTTAAATTTAGCACACCAAGGTCTTGGCAGGATTGATCTGTTTTTTTGGTGCTTAATAAACTAGCACTCCAGGACTGGCAAGACCACTGTTATATTCGGGTTGCTAACAATTTCAGAACTCCAGAATAGTGACAGGATGATCATTTAAAATAAGAAATCAAGTTAATTTATTCTTATTACCAAGTGCGCCAGAAGCGCACAGTTTGGCCTTAGTTTACTATAATTACTTAGGATTTATACATAAATAATGCTGATCAAGCATTATGTTTACACTGGAAGGTATAGTGGTTTAGTAGCGTGAATTTCAATCAATTATTAAGAGTATGAAAATATGTCCAACACTAACAGTTTTGATAGCATTGACTATTAAATTGCAAACGCAAGCAACAATGAGTGTGTATGTATGTACGTTATTGATAGTGTGTCTTTTTATAATAAAAGAATTGTTTTAAACATGCGACGGCAATGCTGACATCATTTTGAACTTTTTTGTGTAACATTGTTTTATTATTATTTTAAAATATTTATTTTATTTTCTTTCTTTTTTAATAAATATTAACCAAACACTAATTAATCTCATGGTGCGCCATTTTCACTGCATTACATTCTGGGCCATTATTACAACTTCTCGTTAAAGTTGGGGTTAGTTAAAGGTATCTTTAGCTAAAGTGAACGGCTAAGTTACCATTAACTTATTTTCGTTGTTACAACTTCCAGATAAAACAAAATTAACTTTTTCAAAAATATGGCAATGCCGGTGCAATATCGATAACTTTTGCCACTTTAAAAAAGTTCTTTAAAAATGTAGTGGAACGACGTGCTTTCTTATTTGTTATGTTAATTATTGTTATATTGTTTACAAAGTTTGTGTGTCGTAAATTTAGTTTAATTTTGTTATACATTGTGATTTTTGTGCTTTTTGTTAAAAAATGAGTACGTCAATACCCTGCCGCAAAACATCGAAAAATTATTCAGCGGAGGAAAAGGTTTTATTGGTAGACTTGGTGGAGGCAAACCAATGTATTATTGAAAACAAAAAATTTTAGTTGCCATATCGCAAATAGTACATGATATGCAAGTTCAAACATAAAGGGACCTTTAAATGTTAAAGGAAGAATGATCTTCCATTTAGCTTAGCGATCACTTCTATCTTATTGGATACTCATAATAATGATAAACAATTTATCTGCCCGTTAAAATCTTCCCTGTAGTTAACGGCAAGTTGTACTAATGGCCTTTGTCGAAGAACTCACTTAATTTTAGCATTATATTTATTCACCATTATGTAACATAACTTAATTTCAGGAAAAAGCATTTCTTTCATATATATATTTACATCATGTTCATACGGATAACAAAATTCAAGATGAAACAACAAGATTCTTTGTACAAAACCCTTTTGGTTCACTTTAAATCTATTTATGCACCCAGAAAAATTTGCTCTCTTTTCCAATTTCAATAACAAATTATCTCCGGTTTGTCCAATACATACAGTGGCTTCCAGCTCATTTCAAACAGCACCTTTAAAGAATATGTTTACAAATTAAACGAAAGAGTTTTATTTAGTCTCAAATTTATGGGCAATTTGTTATCAAAACGTCCACCAACATCAGATTTCGAAAAAGAATGATCTTATAGCAGCTCTGAAAAGGGAATGCGCAAAAGTAACTTTATAAACCACTAGGAAGTGGAATCAATACAAAAAAGGCTGAAAGCTGTAATTAACCAAATAGGAGGTCATACTAAATTTTGAAATTAAAGCTATTAGTTAATCATTTAATTGTTCTTTTTTTGGTTTTTAAAACTTTTTTTTCCTAATTTTTAAACATATTATATAAAATTCAAATTTTTTTTCTTTCGTTTCGAAATTATACGAGCTTAATTTTTTTAAAGGGTTTAGTTGGAACAAGCTGGAAGCCACTGTATGTATAAATAAAAAATCCAATACATAATTATATGTAAAAAATATTAAATAAATAAAAGCGCACAAATATTTTAATAAAAATGGAGACTACGAACGTGAAATCTATTTTAAAGTTCTTGATTTTGATACTATATGCTGTTGTTTTTTCTCTTTTCTTTTTATAAAAAAATTATATATATATAAAGCCGAAAATCCTTGGACTCGCGGCTATACAATGCGTTCTTACGTTACATTGGTGTGTGCAAGAGTAAAATCAGTGTAGTTGTTTGTGACATATTACAGACCAAAACTCATAGAACGGATAAAATACTAATGTATTTAATACATATCATAGTTCTTTGCAGCTAAAGAGTTGCATTTCTAACAATATATCATTATTATTATTCGGTCATGTGATTATCATACTTGATTTAGTCATATATATGTTTAACTATATCTTTCAAAAAAAAAATTTCTTTTAGGACATATTTTAAAATGAATTGTAATCGTGTGTTGTAGTAAAATGTTTCAAAACTGTTGTGTTAGGTAGAGGACGTGTACTTGTCAGTTAAGACAACGGAGGTCGAAATTGACCCATTGTACAACTGTTAAACTGTTAAAACAATTAAAATTTTGGAACAAATTAATAAAAAGCTGTCTAACTGTAAAAGGAAATTAAAATAAAAATGTAAACAAATTTATGATAAAAAATAAAATGGAATAAGAAATCAAATTACAGTATAAAAGGACCAGTAACTCTTGAAAATGTAAGTGTGAATCATTTATTTGATAAATCTCTTTGCTGAGGAGTGCGCTTACCATATCACTGACAAAAAGTGTTTTCAATAAAAATATTAACTATTAACACTATTTTATTATGCAGTAACATTTTATTTAATAATAATAACAATAAATCGTTTATAAAACAGAAAATTACGTTTACTTGTAAAAAATATGCTTCAATTTGGAAATAAACTCTGATATATATTCACGTCAATGCGACCGGAACATGCATCAAGTTTGATTAATCAATTGTGACCAATTTTCTATTAAACTTTCAGTAATGTTTAAATCACAGCTGATTGTCATCAAGTTTATGATATTCCCTTAATAACTTGATGGAAAAGAGTGATAAGTTTACACATGTTCATTAGTTTTGCCTCCATTATGCTGGACTCATTTTTTACAAGTTCTCGCCGTCATCTCGATATCAAGATGTCGAGGTCTGGCCAATATGCTTTTCTCTTGAATACTTTCAAGGCTGCTGCATCAGTGCTTAATAGAGTTCATGCTTTTGCGACATAAAGGAGTACGGGTAGGATGAGCGTCTTGTAGAGTATTAGTTTTGTCTTACGGTAGAGGTCTCTGCTACTCAATTGCCTATTGTGACCATAGTAGCACCTGTTGGCAAGAGTAATCCTGTGCTTGATCTCAAATGGTTCGGAGAGGTCCATTACTATCTTGGAGGAGCTGCAGGAATTGCTGGACGTCATTTTTCATAGCCTTATTAGCTTCGCAGATATATCGAGCACAGACATTGCGTCAAAAACTCGATCTCTTATGGGGCTATCAAAAGCAGCCTAATAGCCGCTATAAAGATGGTGTGTGTCGACTCATTACATGCGGTCTTAAACATTTCATCATATCATCATAGGATATTGGTTTTAAAATGCATAAGTCGTGACTTTAACCTCATCTTCAATCGGGTCCGAAACATCATCTCTAGAGGAGGTATTGGTGTCGTCATCGCCTTGCAGCAGAGTGGAGAAGTGTTTCCTCCACAACCTCAGCAGCTCCGTGCAGGCAGACGCTCCGGGCTTATAACTCTCGGTTAGATGCTTAACCTTTTGACAGAATTTTCGAGCGTCATTCCTAGATCTCGACTTCTTCACACTGACGCCTTTCCTGCTCCCTCTTCTTGCATCTAAAAAGGCGTCTCTCATCCCTTATCCTCTCTCTGTAGTTTTCGACAATGGTTCGCATCGTATGCGGCGTTTTTCGCTGCAGCTGCCTCGCGACACTCCTCATTGTACCATTGATTTCGTTGAGGTGGGCGCTCGAAACCAAGGACTGTTTCCGCAGTAGTGTGCAAGGAGTGGGAAATGTTGGCCCACAGTCCACCAATATAGCTGGGAATAGGAAATGAGGAAAGACCGAGTCTTTTTGAGAGTTAAGCGGAGGACGCCTCATCTGTCCTTTGTGGTCGCAGTTTCTTAATGTGCAGCTTTCGCAATGCACTAGAGCGCGCAGACCTCGAGGCGCTGATGCGCAATAGAAACTTGGTTGCGAAAAGGTAGTGGTCCGAGTCGTTATTTGGACCTCTAAGTGTGCGCACATCTAGTACACTAGATACGTGCATTCCGACAATCACAATATGATCGACATGGTTGGATATTGATCGATCAGGGGAGATCCAGGTGGCGTTGTGAATGTCGAGATGCTACATACCAGAGAACGGTTTGACTGGTTAATTTTAAATTTTGAATATAATCACAAAAAACGAATTTCATGCTGACAGTACAAATCAATGAAAATGTAAACGAATACTCCCAAAAGCAACGAATACTTAACGATTGGTACGAATGGTTAACGATTTGTATGAATGGTTTCAATGCTGATCGCATATATATTGCCAAATAAAATAATAAACAAACTAAAAGATGTCTTGTTTTCACAAAATAGCCTGTGGAAAAAAATATCACCGTTTGTTTTATTGTATGTGTTGAATATGTGTTTTATTGTTGTAGAAATTAAACTATATCGAATCATTCATTCAGAATGTTACTATCTGCTTTTACAACTGGAATTATTTTATTAGCACATTCGCTAAACTTCGCAAACTTTTTCAACGCCGATTGATCCCTTTCAATACTAATATTATATCTTTATTAGTATCAAAAAAAAAAAAAAAAAACTTTATAAATTTACATAATATATTTACATTCTCATATATTTGACAATGTAAATACCAAGCCCTATATTACATTGTTCTTAACAAGTATTACAACATTTTTTCTCAATGCGCAATTGTTGTGTTCATTTTTTACATTATCAAGCAGTTAGTTATATAATTGCAATCCCTTGTAGAAAATCGAACGCTGAATCGTCACCATATCTGCCCGTTCAATACGAAAATTGTTGTTATTTATCAAATGATATGTGTTGGAGAACAACACACTAATAATTATTATTTATTATATTTAAATTTATTTTATTATATACTAATGTTTTTTATATATATTTCTAATAATATTCTTAATGTACCACTGTACTTGCTATAATTTATCTATTTTCTATATTCTTTCTTTCCTACTTTCTATTTTACACATACATACACATATATATGTACAAGCTTTGTCAGGCGATTTTCTACCTGCTACTAAGCTAACCGGTTTTTGTACACATCCTTGTTAGTGTAAAGAACCCTTTTTTATTATTTGTTACAATTTTGTAAAAATATAGAATTATTTTGCTTTGCCTAAATTTTGTAACAATTATTATAATTCTGATTGTTAAAGCTATAACATCTCTGCCTTGCTGCTAATTGTGTCAATAGCTAGATCATTAAAAATATTATAATCTTACTGCCTTGCTGCTGCTTTATATTAACATTAATAAGTTTTAAAATAATAAGTTCAAATTTAATGAAATTTAAATAATAAAATTAATAAAACAAATTGAATTAAAACCTCAATCTTAAACATTGGTGCCGAAACCCGGGATTTATTGCCTATTGTGGAATATTGCCTTTAATTTTGTCTAAACGAAATATTACCTATGCGAAAACTACTGCCTAGTCGTGCATATTGCCTATTTTTGGAATCTTGCCTATTGGAATTTGCCTTCACTGTGATCTTTAACAACATTCATCGCATACTCTATCTCTGGCTTGGAACTGGTAATTGGACGAAATCTGGTGGATACTTGGACTTCATACTTGGGTTTGCATTGTGTTAAGTTAACCTGCGTTACTACTGCCTTACTTTGTGATCAAACCGTATGTATTAATGAAATTTATTTAGAAAGTGTGTTTTTAAAAAGTATTCACTGAAAGGAAATTAAAATGGAAAATTTATCGAAATTAATCGAGAAACAACGGTTATTGTTTAAAAATTTGCAACGTACTACAGAAGCATACCAGTCGAAAAATAATATTACTCGTGGTTATGCTCAAGGTGTCTTGGAAAAAATCGAGTCTTCCTCCACCCAGTTTGAAGATATTCACAAACAGATTTTGGAAATTACTCTCGCGAATTCGTTTAATATGAGTGACGTACCTTACTTCTCTGAAGACGTATATTATACTTTCCAAAACGAATTTTTATTATTAAAGGGTCAGTTAATTGATACAATAAATGAAGCTAGTAATCCTCATGTATCAACTTTCCACTCAAGTACGCTTGCAAACTCAACACATAGTAGAAACGAAACTATAGCAGTTGAAGCTCGTTTGCCTAAAATAGATCTACCGGTATTTTCTGGAGATTACCTCTCTTGGATTTCTTACAAAGATATGTTTATGTCGTTAGTTCACAGTAATCAGTCGTTAAGTAATGTTCAGAAGTACTACTTTTTGAAGAGTTCGTGTTCAGGTATTCCTTTAGATATTGTAAATGAATACCCTGCTTCAGACGCTAATTATCGCTTGGCTTGGAATGCCTTAAACAATCGTTATCATAACAAAAGAAAAATTGTCGATATGGTAATGAAAAAGTTGTTTTCAATATCTTCTTGTAATGGCTCAGCTGAAAGCATTCAGATTCTTTTAGATACGACGCGTAATAGTCTTGCTTTGTTGCGCACATTAGGAGTCAATTGTAATGGTTGGGATGCAATCCTAATATATATGTCTGTTAATAAACGCGATCATGAAACTCGTAAGGAATGGGAGCAATCTTTAAAAGCTTCTACTGAAGTTCCATCCATTACTACGCTTTTTGAATTTTTGGAAACATTCTTCAGAACTTTAGCACTAAATCTAAAAATTTATATCAAACAACAAACAAAAAGATTTCTAAACGTACTGTTCATGTGACCGCAACTGATAATGATTCAAACTGCCCTTGTTGTGACAAGCGACACCCTTTATTCAAATGTTTTAAATTCACAGCTATGCCCTCTGAAAATAAGCGCAAGTTTTTAAGCGAAAAGAGGATTTGTAGAAATTGTTTAAATATTGGACACTTTAGCGTCAACTGTCATTTAAAATCAAATTGTCAAATTTGCCAGCAGAAGCACCACACCACTGTGCATAAGGAATATGAAAAAGTAAATAGGGCTGATAATAATTCATCTGACAAGGTCATTGAAAACAACTGCAATATTCTAAAACATCAGCCTCAAGTACTCTTAGCTACAGTGCGTGTAATAGTTAAAACACCCAGCGGTCTTTTTCATTTAAGAGCAATTCTCGATCAATGTGCTCAAGCTTCATTTATTACTCAAAATGCTGCTGAAACTCTAAAACTCCAAAGTATTAAAACTCATGCTCAAATAAGCGGTGTTTGTGGAAAGGATTACACCGCCACTAAACTAGTTCAAATTAGTTTGTCTTCAAATTTCGAGCCTAATTTTGAGATGGCCTGCCAAACCTTTGTTTTACCTAAAATTACAGCTTATCAGCCTCAACCGATAGATTCGAAAATGTTTTCAAGTCTAAGGAAACTTAATCTGGCTGATCCAAATTTTACTGAACGCGGCTCAATAGACTTACTCTTGGGTGGAGATGTCTATAGTAATATAATTTTACCTCAGCAAAGAAAGTTTAATAACTGCTTATTTTTACAACTTACTCATTTCGGTTGGGTAGTTTCTGGGCCTGCATCACAGGTCTCTTTTCCGAAAAACAATATAAATGTAAACGTGTGTGCTTTGGATAAGCAACTTCGTGCATTTTGGGAGCAAGAAGAAATATTAGAAAAACGAGTTCTTACAGAAGAAGAAGAACTTTGTGAGAAGTATTTTCAAAAGACCACTGCTCGTGACTATACTGGTCGTTATACAGTTTATTTACCCTTTAAAGCTGCATTAAACGGATGTCCTTTGCCAATCTTTAATCATACTGATTATAATGCGCTTTCTCGGTTGAAGAATGTTGAAGCAAAATGTAAAAGGAATCCGACGTTTGGTAAACTCTATGAAAACTTCATAAAAGAATACGAAGAGCTTGGTCACATGGTGAAACAAGGTAAATATCCAGATAACTTAATTAGGAATAGTTATTTCTTGCCGTACCACGGTGTACTACGAGATAGCAGTACTACGACAAAGTTGAGGGTCGTTTTTGACGGAAGTTCTAGGAGGATACTTCAACCTTCATTAAATGTCTGCAGGACCCGCTCTGCAAAATGATCGTCCTACGATTATAACACGATGGAGACGTTATCGTATTGGATTCACAGCAGATATAGAAAAAATGTTTCGCCAAATCATCGTAGCTAGCGAACAACAAATATATCAGCAGATATTGTGGAGAGATGCTGATTCTAATGATATCAATATATATAATCTAACAACCGTAACCTACGGCACTAAACCAGCTCCATTCCTATCAGTTAGAGTACTTCAACAATTAGCACTGGATGAAAAAGAACAGTTTCCTTTCGCCTGTAAGGTACTCAATACGGACATTTATGTAGATGATGTGATTTCTGGAGCTGATGATTTGGCTCAAGCCATAAATATTCATTCGGAATTGTGTAAGCTATTGAATAAAGGTAAATTCAATCTTCGTAAGTGGTCTTCTAACTCTATGGATCTCATGGAATCTATTTTGCCTGAACTACGAGCAGATTCTAAAGTTTTTGAAATTGAAAATGATAATTTCATAAAAGCTCTTGGTCTTGAATGGAATATCAAAGAAGACTACTTTTCTTTTAAAATGAAATTTGAAAATAGTTACGAGAAGGTCACTAAGAGATGTCTACTGTCAGGTGCAGCAAAGCTATATGATCCTCTAGGTTGGCTTTCGCCAACAACAATTTTAGCGAAAATAGAATTTCAAAACCTATGGTTGTTAGGAATTGATTGGAATGATTTTGTTCCAGAAGATTTAAATAAAAGATGGATCGAATATAGACGCAATTTAAAGGGGCTAGAAAGAATAAAAATTCCTAGATGGATCGGACTTTTAGCCACTAGAAAAGTTGAAATTCACGGATTTTGTGATTCTTCTAAATTTGCATTTGCTGCTGCTGTTTATGCTAAAGTCATTTTGAATAATTCTAGCGTGAAGGTAAGCTTACTACAAGCGAAAACTAAAGTAGGACCACTAAAATGACTAACTATACCTCGAATGGAACTCTGTGGAGCATCATTATTAGTCAAGCTTGTTAACAAAATAACCTCTTCACTTGATAGCGAAATTACTAACATCTTTTATTGGACTGATAGCACCACAGTACTTTCATGGATTAGAGGCCAGTCATCCAGATGGCCAGTTTATGTTGGAAACAGAGTAGCAGAAATACAGAGAAGATCAACGAATAATCAATGGCGTTACGTTTCAACACGAGATAATCCAGCCGATTGTGCATCTCGAGGAATTTCAGCAACGGAACTCGTTAACCATGATCTATGGTGGAATGGCCCTAAATGGTTGGGTGAGATACCAGAAAAATGGCCAAAACAACCAATTTTAAAATTTGAAAATTCTGATTTACCAGAAGAACGTACATGTTTAAATATACATTCAACTATTGCTGAACTAGAATATCCCGAAATTTTGACACGCTTTTCCTCTCTTAACAGGCTAATACGCGTAACTGCGTACATACTTCGGTTTACTAAAAATTCATTATTCAAAAAACAATCACAAACAACAGACGACAGGTTTTCTCACCAGTAGCGAGCTTAATTACGCCCGTATGAAACTTCTCATAATTTCACAACAGGTTGATTTTTCGAACGAAATACTTCAGCTCAGAGAACATGGTCATATTAGTACAAATCGGACAGTTGCTAAACTGTGCCCTTTTTTTGATTCTTTAGAAATTATTCGAGTTGGCGGTAGAATTCAAAACTCAGATTTAAATTATTCTTCTAAGCATCCAATTTTACTCTCGAAAAGAAATCCTATAACTTATCTTATATTTTTAGATGCTCATAAAAGAACGTTACATGGTAGTTTAATTGAAATGCATTCATTTGTATCCCGAGAATATTTCATTTTGTCAGCTAGAAATATAGCGAAAAAGGTTTTACGGCAGTGTATGGATTGTTTTAAATACAGCGCAAAGGCAGCACAACAAGTTATGGGTAGCTTACCGAGTGTTCGTCTTAAGCCAGCGCGACCTTTCAAGCATAGCGGCGTAGACTATGCAGGACCAATAACCATAAAACAATCAACTGCACGAAATTCTGTCACCACAAAAGGTTATATTTGCTTATTTATTTGTATGGTGACCAAGGCTATACATCTGGAAGCTGTGACCAGTTTATCTACAGACTCATTTCTAGCTGCATTTCGACGCTTTATATCCAGACGTGGAAGCTGTACCGATCTGTATTCTGATTGCGGTACGAATTTTGTTGGTGCTCAGAAAGAACTGGAAGTTCTTTACAAGAACAAATCTTCTTTACCTAAAGAGCTCGCTGAACTTCTGGCCTCTGATGGAGTTACGTGGCACTTTATACCACCAGCATCACCTAATTTTGGAGGACTGTGGGAGGCAGGAGTTAAATCTACGAAACACCATTTGCGCAGGGTTATGCATAATCGCATTCTTACATTTGAACAGCTTACGACGCTTCTTACACAAATCGAGAGTTGCCTGAACTCTAGACCATTGTGCCCTCTGAACTACGATCCTTCTGATGTTAACGCTCTTACACCGGCACATTTTTTAATTGGCGAGCCGTCTGTCTGTGTACCAGAAGAAGACTTACTTCAAATTAACATCGATCGTTTATCCAGATGGAAAGTCGTCGAGAAATTAAAGCACATTTTTGGCGCTGCTGGTGTCGCGAATGGCTTTGTCGGTTGCAGGCTATGGCTTAAGGTCTCGAGAAATGCAAAAGAAGGCGACTTAGTAATTATATCTGATGAACGTTGTCCACCCGGACAATGGCCTTTGGCTCGAGTTCAAGCCGTACATCCTGGTAGTGATGGATTCGTAAGAGTAGTGACACTGTTACCTAATTCAGATCCTCTCTGTGAAAATATGTAACACTCCCTTAAGTTAAACACTATCGTGCTTAGGGGGGGAGAATGTTGAAGAACAACACACTAATAATTATTATTTATTATATTTAAATTTATTTTATTATATACTAATGTTTTTTATATATATTTCTAATAATATTCTTAATGTACCACTGTACTTGCTATAATTTATCTATTTTCTATATTCTTTCTTTCCTACTTTCTATTTTACACATACATACACATATATATGTACAAGCTTTGTCAGGCGATTTTCTACCTGCTACTAAGCTAACCGGTTTTTGTACACATCCTTGTTAGTGTAAAGAACCCTTTTTTATTATTTGTTACAATTTTGTAAAAATATAGAATTATTTTGCTTTGCCTAAATTTTGTAACAATTATTATAATTCTGATTGTTAAAGCTATAACATCTCTGCCTTGCTGCTAATTGTGTCAATAGCTAGATCATTAAAAATATTATAATCTTACTGCCTTGCTGCTGCTTTATATTAACATTAATAAGTTTTAAAATAATAAGTTCAAATTTAATGAAATTTATATAATAAAATTAATAAAACAAATTGAATAAAAACCTCAATCTTAAACAATATGGTTGCATTTCTCCGACGTAGGCTATTTGATCTTTTATATATTGTGGTACATTTCCATTTTTTTATTTTTTTAATAAAGTTTAGGGTATTTAGTTTTAGACGCTGTTTAACATTAAGCCATTTTAGAGATTCAAGCATATATTCTATTGAGGTGTATCTATTGTATCTTAGTATGACACGCATTGCCTTATTGTGAAGGCTCTGCAGTCTTTCAATTTGTTGATTTGTGAAACATGAGTACATAATTGTGAAAAAAAATTCAAAATGAGGTTTAATCATCATGTTGTAAATATTTATTGCTGTCAGCGTAGTTGAATTTTTTCTTAAGCTCTTAACAAAACAAATTTTCCCCAATTTTTTGCATATGAAATCGATGTGTCTATTTAAGTTTAGGTTGTTGTAAATAATAAATTCTAGGTATTTAATCTAGTTAACTTTTTCAGTTTCTTCGTCATTAATTTCAAAAATTATATCGCTAGTTAGTTAGTTAGTTTTTATTGCCATAATTTCAGTTTTACTTTCATTTAATTTAAGTTTTACTTTCATTTAATTTTAGTTTATTAATTATCAGCCATGTATACCCATTATCAATATCTGCCTTAAGTCTGTCATAACATTGTTCTACAGTATTAGCTTCGATGTATATAAGTGCATCATCCTCATATAATATTATCTCACAATCATTTAATACGTTATGGCAAGATTGAACCTGGCGGCACGATATATTCATTATTTGCTGTTGACAATATAACATGGTTTACTTTTGTAACTTGTCTTCTATTTGTTAGATATGACTCAAAACACTTTAATTCAATCCCCTGAATGCCGTAATTATAAAATTTCTGTAGTAGTATACCTCTGTCTACTGTTCCGAACGCTCTTTTAAAATCCAAGAAGATTGCTTTTATTTTCTTTTTTTTCGGTTTTTTTCCATCTGTTGGTAATGTAATTGTCATCTGTCTCGCATGGAAATTTCTTTCTAAATCCAGATTGGTATTTATGCACTAAGGCGTTTGATTCCATGTAATTTTCTAGTTGGCTTTTTACTACTTTCTCTATAGTTCTCTCGCATGTTTTCAGTGTATTTATTGGACGAAATTCTTCACGTAGTTTTGTCTTTGCGATCTTTTGAATTGGAGTTATGATTGACTCTTTCCAATTGTCTGGAAAGCTTCCCGTTGTTAGCGATTTATTTACTATATCCAACAATGTTCTTCCTATTACGTTCCAGCTAGTAAGTATAATCTTACTTGATATTCTATTAAAGTCTGGCAGTCGTTCAAATCCTTACATACTATCCTTATTTCATCTATTGTTATTTCAAGAAACTTAAATCTAGATCTTATCATAGGTATGTAGTTGGAATATTGTACATTTGGTATCGTGTCTCTTATGGATTTAGTACTTTCAATAAAAAATTTATTAAATCTATACGCTATTTGTAAATTTTTCTTACATTCTAGTTGGTTAAATATCACAGTTTCAATAAAAGCCATTCTCATCAGTATTAGATTATTTATCTCTCTCCAAATCTCCTTTTGATCTTTTGCTTTATTAATTCTGTTATTTATAAACTTTCTCTTTTCATTTTCAATTCGAACTTTATAATAATTTCTAATGGTCTTGTATCTTGTCCACGCAACGTAGCTATTTTCTAGGATTGCTGTTGGAGACATATTAATTTTTTCTCTTTTTATTCTTCTCAATTCATTATTAAACCATCTATTACATTTGGTGTCCACTATATATTTTTTAAAAGTCATGCTTCTAACTACATTTTCTAAATAATTATCGAAAAATATAACATTGTTATTCAGGTTATTATTATTATTTTTGTCAATCGCTGTTATTTCATATATTCTCCTACTGAACTGATTTTTATTGTATTTAAATAATTCGAATTCCCTTGTTTCTCTACCAGCCTTTATGGTCGCGCTATTGTTTCGGATTATTATCTGGAATCGTGTTACTTATTTCGGCTGTAATACATATATTATTAGTAATTATGTAATCTATTATCATCTTTGAATTTTTTGTTATCCTGGTGAATTCTGTCATTATTTGCTCAAGTCCATAATCATTGTATCACATCGCATCTTATCTTTATAACAACCATTTCTTGTCCAGTCTATATTAATGTCACCTGCTATAACTATATCACAGTTTCTGTCAGTTATGTCTTCTAGAATTTCTTCAAATGTTACGATAAATTCAGATTCTGCACTGCTTGGCGATGAGCGCTGGACCATTACCTCGCACCAGGGACCGAAAATAACTGTTATTTTTGAATTTTTGATTAAAAAAAGCAACCGCAAGGAAATGTCGGAGAATAGAACCAAGTATACCATTTTGATTGTCTGGGACCAAATTTTTATAAAATGGAATGCTTTTTAAAAACCTGATTTTTATTTTTTCGAGCAAAAATAAAAGTTATTTTTTGATTTTTATTTTTTCGAGCAGAAATAAAAGTTATTTTTGACTTTTATTTTTTCGAGCAGTAATAAAAGTTATTTCTTGACTTTTATTTTTTCGAGCAGAAATAAAAGTTATATTTTTACTTTTATTTTTTCGAGCAGAAATAAGTCATTTCTATTTTAATTCATGATGAATTCATAATTTTTATTAAAAAATTCTTTAAAACAATTAAAATAAATTATGTTAAAAAATTTTTAGAATTAAGTTTTGCACTAAATGTTGATAAATATTTTGAATTCAACATGAAATAAAACAAAAATAACTTTTATTCCCACCCGAAAAAATAAAAGTCAAAAATAACTGTTATTTTTTCTCGAAAAAATAAAAATCAAAAAATAACTTTTATTTTTGCTCGAAAAAATAAAAATCAAAAAACAATTGTTATTTTGTGACTTTTACGATAAAAGTTATAACAGTTACGGTTCCTGCCTCACACAACCAAAAGTTTTAATCTTTTGCTAATAACAGCAACCTAAACTTGTATGTATGTATAAAGCTGAAAATCCATACAATGCGTTTAATGCGCTCTTGCGTTACAAGCGTGTGTCAAAAAAGTAGAATTAGTGTAGTTGTTTGTTATAAGTTATAGAGCAAAATAGATAGAATGCTTAGACGTATAGAAGGGATGGTGTAGGTTTACTTTCTGCTTTTTATGTGTCTTATGCATCGCTGAAGAAGTCAGCTGTTTTTTGTAACTACTTACATATATAATTGGCCATTACAACCCTTCAGTCAGGATTACGACCTAGCTTCTCACACAACTTATGCTGTGTGCGTTAATTTTATACATGAGTGGCGGGACCTACAGTTTAAAGTCGACTACAAACGACAGATTTTTGATAAGCTTTTTATGGCAATTTTTAAACTCAGTCTTTGCCAGAAATCTGCTGAAAGGAAGTTGCCGAAGAAATATTTTTTCGTTTTGATGTCTGACCTGGGATTCGAACACACTACCAACTAGACCACGGCGACTTCCTTTTTGTAACTAGGAATGACGAATTATATAATATTATTATATTGATTAATTAATTTTATTATTATACTATTAATTAATTTTCTTGCATTATAAACATAATTGTTCAACGTTAACATCACCATTTACAACATTTCTTTCATTTGCTTAGCATTAAGATTTTTTTATTTCATACTGACACTCTTGTTTCGGCATTCAAGTGATCTAGTAATCTAGTAATTGTGATCCTTTTATTAAACTTTTTTTCTCAAGATTTATTTGCTATCTATTTTACAATAATAAGCAAATTTACTAAAAAAAAATTACAATATAACATTGGTTTAAACCTCATTGGGTTTAAAACATATCTTAACAAGTTAAAATAATTAACTTAGTTTTTCTTAAAATAATAATAATATTAATAATAATACAGTTATTTTACTTTCATTTACAAATTTACATATTTACAACTTATTAAGTTCTAAAAGGCAAGTCTAGTACGTGACATCTTTTAAGTCTATTAACCTCGTCACTGTCATCTAATAGGGTTATTGCAAGGCCGTTCGAATGACGAGTAAGCCTATTCAGATAGTTAGAACTATATCTGTTAATTTCAATTATGACTTTTGGTATAGACAGGTCTTTATGGATATTATCGTTGGTGACAAACCAGGGCGCATTTACAATCATTCGAAGAGTTTTCGATTGGTAACGTTGCAAAATTTCAATATTGGAGTTGTTGGTAGTACTCCATAACTCTATTCCATACGTCCATACATTTTTTAGAATAGTTTTACAAAGTAATATCTTGTTGTCCAAACTTAATTCGGAATTACTACCCAGCAACCAGTACATGCGTTTTGTTTTAATATTAAAATGTTCTTTCTTTGCTTTTATATGAGCTTTCCATGTTAACCTTCTATCTAAGTGAATTCGTATTCAGGCTGGGTCATCGTAGGAATGGTGTTGATTTGTCTGGTTCTATTTCTCGAAAAAACTAGCTTCGAAATTGTCTTTTAATTTTGGAATTGCTTATCAAAATGTTCGTGGACTCAGGTATAAACTTTCTTCGCTTTATAATAGTAGTTTTGATTTTGAATTTGATGTATATGCTTTTACTGAGACTTGGCTGAATTGTGATATTTTTGATTCTGAGATTTTGTCTAGTAATTTTAATATTTATAGACAGGATAGGAAGTTAAGAAATGGTGGTGGTGTTCTTATTTCAATTTGTTCTAAATACTTATCTGAATTAATTGACTTTAGTTCCTCGGAGGATATTGAGTTTATTTGCGTTAGGGTCTATAATCGTGGGAAGTCTATTTACATTACTTGTTCATATATTTCTCCCTGTGCTGACATTCATATTTATAGGGCTCACTTTGATTTGATTTCTAAAGTAATGGATTCAATGGGGCAAGAGGGGATTATTGTAGTTCTTGGTGATTTTAATCTTCCTCATATATCTTGGAATTTTTCATTTGAGTCTGGGTCATTGGTGCCATGTTCTTCAGTTCCATTCTATGATGAAATTCTGTCCGCTATGTGTGATCTAGGTCTTTTCCAAGTTAATGGTGTATTTAATTCAATGGGGAGAATTTTGGATCTTGTGTTTTTGGAGGATCCAAGTATTTTTTCTTTATTTCGCATAGATCCTATATCTATTCCCGAGGATCGCTCATTTGATAATGAGAGGCGTTTTAATTTCCATCGTACGGACTTTAGTCGCTTGAATACACTTCTGTCCTCTGTTGATTGGTCGTCTGTACTTATCTTGTCACCGTACGACTCTCTTTCACTTGACAGGATCTTGGGTGGCTTTTATGATGTATTATTTAAATGTTTTGGGAAGTGTTCCATTGGTAAAAAGTCGTTTGGAGCGTTCTGGTCCTCCATGGAATTCGGCTAGACTGTCAAGGTTGAGGAATAGGAAATCAAAATTATTTAAAAAGTTTGTTAGGTTCTGATATTGATTATGCTCTTTACTCTAGGGCGCGTGCGGATTATCGTAGAATGAATCATTACTGATATGAGGAATATATGATTCGAGTCAAGTCGAATTTCGCTAATGATCCTAAGTCGTTTTACGACTTCGTTCGAGCTAAACGTAAATCATCCCTGTTTCCTACTGAGATGTTTTACGGGGATGTATCATCCTCCAGTCACCTTGATATTTCGAATAAGTTTGCTGACTTCTTTCAGTCTACTTATAGGCAGTTGGACCCGGGCCCTGATCTGAGTGGCGGGTATCCTTATTCTGTGGGAAGTGTCTCTATTCCTAACGTATACTCATTTGATGAGGAGTCTGTTCTTGATGCTTTGTCTGGACTGAAACTTACATACTTGCCGGGCCCTGACAGGGTCCCGGCCTGTATTTTAAAAAAATGTGCTGTTGTCTTGAGTGGTCCTTTCACCTTTATATTCAATTGGCTTCTGAGGGTTGGCCATTTTCCATTTATTTGGAAGAGTTCGTTCATAATTCCTTTGCACAAGTCGGGTAATAAATCTAATATTTCCAATTACAGGAGTATTGCCAAGCTAAGTGCTATTCCCAAGTTGATGGAGAAACTAGTGACGGATTATTTCTTTTTTAATACAAGATCTTTAATATCTCCTTTCCAGCATGGTTTTTTGAAAGGCAGGTCGACTGTCACAAATCTTCTTGAATTTACTACACATGTTTTCAGGGGCTTTCATGTCGGTGCTCGGACTGATGTAATTTATACTGATTTCAGTAAAGCTTTTGATAGGGTTGATCATAGTATTTTGCTTCTTAAACTTTCACTAATCGGTATTCCTGATATTATTTTTCGTTGGCTAGACTCTTACCTCTCTCTTAGGACTCAGAGGGTATTGTTTAGGAATGTATTGTCTAAGACTGTATGTGTTCCGCAGGGTAGCCATTTGGGTCCTTTACTGTTTTTATTGTTTCTGAATGATCTTCTTTCTGCTCTCTCTGATTGTAATATTCTGGTGTATGCTGACGACGTTAAATTATTTTATACTTTTGACGATGATCATGGCCAGGCTGTTCTTCAGCGAAATATTAATTTGTTTGTTACTTGGTGCAGGATAAATTTAATGGATCTTAATTTGAGAAAATGTAAATGCATGGTCTTCTGTCGCCTTGGTGTAATCTCGTCCACTTATGTGATTAATTCTTGCCCTTTGGAAACTGTGTCTTCATATCTTGATTTAGGAGTATTATTGGATATTAAATTGTCTTTTATTGATCATATTAGTTTGATGATTGGCAAGGCTCGAGCTGTTCTTGGTTTTGTGAAAAGATGGGCTAGGGAATTCATTGATCCTTATAAAACAAAACTACTGTACATTTCACTTGTTAGGCCTATTTTGGAGTACGCGTCTGGTATTTGGAATCCATACTATTGTTGTCATAGTGATTCAATCGAGTCTGTGCAGAGACAGTTTTTATTATTCTGTTTACGTGGCTTAGTATGGGATTACACAAATGGGCTTCCGTCGTATGAGGATAGATTAGCTTTGGTAAAACTTCCAACGTTGGAACGTAGAAGGTCTGTTTTAGGTGTTTGTTTTATTTTTATTCTGGTTAAAGGTGATATCGACACTGAGTTTTTGCTTTCCAACCTGAATTTCAGCATTCCTGCAAGATTTACACGGCACCATCGTCCTCTTTCCTTAGATTTCTATTGATCGAATTATGCATGAAATTTTCCTTTTCGGAGATTATATAAAGATTTTAATTCGCATTATGACTTTATAGATTTTAGTTGTAGTGTTTGTAATATAAAACGTAGCTTGTATTCTGGCAGTAATTTAAAAAATTATCGTATAAAAACGTATTTTTGTTCTTGTCTTAGATAGCTCTGTTTTTTTTGTTACCTTGTTCAGCTTGTGATTAAGTTCTGTAGCTGTTTTATGTTCTAGTTGCCATAGCTTTTCCCTTTTCCGCTACAGTCCGGACTGTGGTGTGTACGTGTCCCTGCGTAATGGGGACGAGCCCTCCGCGGTCGGGTGAGGGTGAGTTAGTGTGTGGCCGGGGACGTTCGAAAAAGTGCATCCCAAAATATTTTACGCAATTCGAATTCGGAATTTGTTGTCCGTAAATATATACATCTGGACAATCGCCTTTTCTCAAAGCAAATGTGACATGGGTTGATTTTTCTGGATTGATGCAAATGTTCCACTTTTTAAATCAATTTGAAATAACGTCAACATGCCTTTGTAACATCCTGGAGGCTTCTGTGGAGTTATTATTGCATGCAATTAGAGCTGTGTCATCCGCATACGTAGCAGTAGTTATATCCTTGTTTATTGGCATATCTGAGGTATATATTGTATAAAGCACAGCACCCAGTACACTACCCTGAGGTATTCCGGCTTTAATGTCACAAATTTCAGAGAGTGTTGTTTAGCTTGACGTAGAAATAACGATCCATTATATAAGATTTTAGCACTAAATAAAAAGGTGCAGGAAGAACTTCTTTCAATTTGAACAGTAAGCCCGGGTACCATACCCTATCGAATGCTTGCTTAACATCCAAAAATATCGCTGAGCAGTATTGTTTTGTTTCCAGAGCATTTCTTATCAATTTAACAACCCGGTGGCATTGCTCTGGTGTTCCATGTTTTTCCCGAAAACCAAACTGATAATCTGGAATAACTTTTCTGTTGTCCAATAGTTTTTGTAATCTTTTCAAGAAAAGTTTTTCAAATATTTTAGAAAGACAACATAGCAAGCTTATTGGCCTATAAGAGTTTATCACATTTTCTGGATTGTTTGGTTTTGGAACCATTACAACTTCCGCGCATTTCCACTGCAATGGAAAATATTGTAACCTAATAATTGAATTATATATTAAAGTAAGGTAAAGTACAGCTTTTTTAGGAAATAATTTTATATCTTTGGCACTAATTTTGTCATATCCTGGAGTTTTCTTGATGTTCAGCTTCGATATTTCTAATACAACCTCCTTAGGTTTTATGTGTGTAATAGGAAGATTTGACATGGGATATCTAAATAGGATGTGATATTGCTGTCATCATTATTAAAAGAAAACGGTTGAAAAGTGGATTCTAAGTATTTGGAAAAGGCGTGCGCTTTACTACGATCTGATTTACACCATGCATCATTGAGATCTTTAATGGGCACATTTCTTTTTGTTGGCCTTTTTAAGTATTTTGTAGCCTTCCATAAGTTGATTTCATCGTTTCGGTTGTTGTGAACAGTAAGATTTTTTAAAAATGTGCTAAAATGTTGATTTTTTATCTCTTTTAGTCGTTCTTTGAGCTCAGTTGTGGCTCTATTTAATTTCTTTTATCAACCGGATTTCTGGTTAGTTTCCATAATCGTCTCAGTCTTCTTTTATTCTGTATAAGACGTCTGATCTCAGCAGAAACAACAACTCTATTTCTCCTAATAGTTAATGGCGTTGATAAATAAGCTGCCTCATGCACTAAATTTGTAAAATTTTCTACAGCACTATCCAATTCTGCACAATCTTTGATTCTTATGTTAAGATTTATATTTCTATCTAACCAACATTTTAAGGAGTCAATATCGGTTTTTAAAGTTGTGCCATAAGATTCTCTTTCTTTGGGTAAAAATGTGTCATAGTTGACTATTAGTGGTGAGTGGTCAGAGCTTAGATCATCGGTATCTAAAATGTCCAATAAATTACTTGGAATGCCGGAATATATAACAAAATCTAGCAAATCTGGAATTTTCCTAGCATCACTTGGCCAATAGGTTGGCCTTCCAGTAGACAGAACCGAAAACTTATTGCTTATTATGCTTTTATACAGCTCCTTGCCTTTAGGATTACTTAACCTTGACCCCCACCATGGATGTTTGGCGTTACAATCTCCACCAACCAGAAACGAATGACCGAGTTTTAGGAAGAATTCTTGATATTCTTGATATTTAGCATTATGTCGTGCTGGAAAATATACGGAATATATATTAATTAGGTTGTTGTTGTTTTTAAGTTGTATACCAGCAGCTTGAAGATAGGGTTTCCTGAAGTCATCTAGGATATCGTACTGTATATTTGATTTCACTAATATAGCTGATCCACCATGACACCTGGAGTCTTGATGATTACAACATATGAGATCAAATCCATTGATTTTGAAAAAAGATTTTTTGTTAAAATGTGTTTCTGATATTAAAAATATGTCAATGAAATTTAAGTTTATAAAAGTTTCAACTTTTGCTTTGTGGTTGGAAAGTCCATTAGCATTCCATAATGCTATTCTTATATTCATTTTGTTAATTTAGAAATTAACAACGTTATCATATTAACGAGATTTTCTAGTATAGCCTCAATCCTCTCCATTGAGCTATTGCTTACATTATTAGTATTATCACTCCTCAAAATTTCAGAGTAGGACAAATTTGGTTGGTGGGTTGTAGGCGTTGGGTTAGTATAAGCGTTTGCAGAACTGTGATTGCCAAATTGAAGAAAATCATTTGGGTTTGTTGAAAAATATGTGGTCTGATTCTTGGTATTGTGCGAGTTACGAGCAGAAAATCTTTTTGAAACTAATTGTTTGTAAATTTGATAGCCTCGATAATTGGCCGTATGGTTTTTAAGACAATTAATACAGCGAATAGTTGACATCGGTGACATTGAACTATTTCAATTTGTTTTCTTGGCGCCTCTACAATGACAATTGCATTGTTAATAGACTTAATATTAAAAATGTCCTTATTGTTTGGATGAGGATCTAAATCAACAAAAAACATAGGTAACGGCATCTTTGTTAGCCTACTTTTTACATTTGTAACGTTACGAACTTGGTGACCCAACAAAATTAACTCTGCCTTAATATTTTCAGGTGGAGTCAACTGATGTAGTCCTTTGATAACCACTCTATAGTCCTTTGACAACCACTCTATAGGAACGCTCCTGTTTGAGCTGATAGGTATGAAATCCTATATTGCGAATCTGAAAATATTTAACTATTTTCCTATACGATTCCACAGTCTTAATCATAAGCCTAATCTGATTATTTTTTAAGGATTTATAATTAAAATCTACCTTAGGTATAATACTAGATATATTGCTTATCATTTTATCAATACTGACTACATCAGGAGTGTATATCGGTGGAGGTTTAGGTGTTGTTGTTTGTGTGTCATCATCTGCATCATCATTTTGTAAAATAGAGAACTTGTTGCTGGTTGAGGGTAAATCATCGTTGTTAAACGTTGGTCTTTTGTTCGCGTAGATTTTTGGCGATTCGTTTAAATTTCTTTTTCTGTTTCTTGTAACTTTTTGCCAATGTAAAATACTGTTATCACTGGATACACTACTAGCTTCAGCTTCATCAGCATCAGCATCCATGTTGTTGCTTCAAAAGCAGCAACAAAAGTTGTTTTTCAACTTTTATTTCTTTTTGTTTTTTGTTTTTGATTTTGTAATTGATTCTAATTGTTGTTTGAAATGTAACAACAACTAGTTAACACAATATATTGTTTTTAATGTTTATTTTTTTCTATTGTTTGCGATTTTTTTTTATATAATTTTGAATTTCACTTTCGTAAAGAGCTAAACACGTCTATTCACTATGAAAGTAGATGAACCAATGATTTTATTAAACAAAAAATAAAAAGTGAAATAAGTTAGAAATTAAAACAAATCTATGAACAAAACAATAAAATAAGACTCTAACATTGAATTTAATGAACTTGTGAACAAAAACCCCTATAAACAAAAATAGAACAAATATGAACTTAACTTTGAACAAAAGACATATAAACAATAAAGAGAACAATTTGAATTTAGCCAAAAGAAAAAGAGCCTGTATTTAATAAATTAAATAAAATTATACAACCAACAAAACAAACTTAACTAAAATTTAAAATTAAAAACAAACATTGTATAAAATAAAACAATAAATCAAACTTACATTGAATTTAAAATTATAAAAATTATATATATATAAATTTCAACAAGACAAACAAAAAACAAACCAGCGTAAAACATAGAGCATAAAACATTAAACAATAATAAAACTGTCATAATAAAGTTTACAACTTATTTAAGAATAAAATAAATTTATTGACCCATCAACACTAAAGTCCACGTGCATGATGCCGCTGAAACTGAAGACAATGCAACTGATGTCCTAAAGTCTGCCGCCAGAATGCGCACAAAGAAAAATTATAATTTTCTTCCAGATAGTGGTACAGGGTACATCGGTTACAGATGTTGCAATTACAGCAACGAATACACACGCTAGAAGAGGGCTTCTCACATCAATCTCCTGTACGCAGAATGTACTGGATGCAATTGAACGTTGCTATTCCTATGTTTAGCGGTGACGACAACCTATTACATTTCTAATTGTAACATTGAGTCGAACGGACGTGTTTCGGACTTTATTATGTGTGTCATTAAATATTTTAAATTAATAAAATATAATAATAATTAATAAAAAAAAGAACAAATTTAATTAGATACACAAATTCACATTAAAAAATTTATATTTATGTAATTAAATAATAAAATTAAAATAATAATTATACAATTTTGAATAATAGCACCAATAAACAATAAATTTCAATTATAAACAATAGCATATATTAGTACATAAACAATACAAAATTCAACAACACATTCAGCTGATTTTTTGCAAACATACAATTAAATCTGTGTCATTAAATAATAATAGCTTAAGTCGAAACTTTTTGTTTAGAGATATTAAGGGTCTTGTCTGAAATAAATAGTGTTTGTTAATGGTATTTGTAAAATTTAAATGCGTATAGTTTTATTAATAATGACATTTTATACATGAAATTTAGCTGAGTAATAAATCTTGAAGAGAATAAGAATATGCAATAAAATGAAAAAACACTTATGTCGACTTAAACCTTTATTATTTATTGCCACAGATATTATAGTGATTAAATGAAAAAACTTTTCATTTTTAACATACATCGATAAATTAAATGGAATGTATGTTTTTAACACGAGCGTTGGGTGTTAACAACCCTCAAGACAGGTAATAGGAAATGAATGTTTAATAAAGCTATTAGTCATTTCATTTACGAATATTAAATCCAATATTTTGAAATTAATGTTTAGAATGCCGTTAATGCGGAATGGACCTAAATCACACAATATATTAAAAAATTCGTCGAAATTTGAATTAAGCTTTGTTTGGCCATAATAACCATCAACTGGTAAATATTTCCATTGAATTGAAGGTAGATTAAAATCTCCAAGGATAAAAATAAAATCACCATTTTTTAAAGAGTAAGAGGAATAAATACTATAAAAAATTTAAACAATCTGGTTGTTATATTGATTATATAAGATATTTCATTACTCGTGTGGAATACACAATATTTAAATTTTATAATTCAAAGAAAAAGTGACTGGTTTTCCATCTTCAATGAGATTTCAGCAGATTGAATCCGGCGATGACAGCATTATAAGCAATTTATTTGCCAATTTCTTTTCAACAACTTATTCGGGTGCAACTTATAATGATTCCATTGAGTATCTCTTTAAAATAAATACAAATTCCACTGTGTTAATATCATTAATCATCGTTCATGATATTTCTATGGAATGAAGAAAACTATCAGCTCAATCATGAATAAAAATTCCGCATGAAATTTCTCTCTTTTCCCTTCTCTCCTATCATGAATAAAAATTCCACGTGAAATTTTTTACTTCTCCTTTTTCTCTGTTTTAATCCCATTTTTACCAACCGTGTGAAGAGAGAAATATTAAAAAGGAAAAAAGTAGGTATTCTCAATGTATTTTAGTTTCTATCGTCCCCTAAAAAAATTCACTTATAAAACACAGGGAGTTTAAGTAAATTTTTATACAACTAAATTTAAATAAATAAAAGATATTTATATGTTTCTATAGGTCTAAAACAACTATTAAAACTCAAGTTCCATATTTGCTTACATTAATGGAAACCAATCTGTAAGCACTTGGCTCAAAGTCGACTGGCCTAAAGACATATTGAAGTCTTTTCCTACATCAATCTGGTACCCAGTACTCGTAAGATCGCACTTAGCTTTACAATTGGTGAAATACCAAATTGCTTTTTTGTGGGTGAGTAGGTAGAATTTCTAGTAAATACCGAAAGCCCGGTTTATACACTCTGTAGTACTTTTATAACCTATTTTATACTTTTGACGATGATCATGGCCAGGCTGTTCTTCAGCGAAATATTAATTTGTTTGTTACTTGGTGCAGGATAAATTTAATGGATCTTAATTTGAGAAAATGTAAATGCATGGTCTTCTGTCGCCTTGGTGTAATCTCGTCCACTTATGTGATTAATTCTTGCCCTTTGGAAACTGTGTCTTCATATCTTGATTTAGGAGTATTATTGGATATTAAATTGTCTTTTATTGATCATATTAGTTTGATGATTGGCAAGGCTCGAGCTGTTCTTGGTTTTGTGAAAAGATGGGCTAGGGAATTCATTGATCCTTATATAACAAAACTACTGTACATTTCACTTGTTAGGCCTATTTTGGAGTACGCGAATCCATACTATTGTTGTCATAGTGATTCAATCGAGTCTGTGCAGAGACAGTTTTTATTATTCTGTTTACGTGGCTTAGTATGGGATTACACAAATGGGCTTCCGTCGTATGAGGATAGATTAGCTTTGGTAAAACTTCCAACGTTGGAACGTAGAAGGTCTGTTTTATTTTTATTCTGGTTAAAGGTGATATCGACACTGAGTTTTTGCTTTCCAACCTGAATTTCAGCATTCCTGCAAGATTTACACGGCACCATCGTCCTCTTTCCTTAGATTTCTATTGATCGAATTATGCATGAAATTTTCCTTTTCGGAGATTATATAAAGATTTTAATTCGCATTATGACTTTATAGATTTTAGTTGTAGTGTTTGTAATATAAAACGTAGCTTGTATTCTGGCAGTAATTTAAAAAATTATCGTATAAAAACGTATTTTTGTTCTTGTCTTAGATAGCTCTGTTTTTTTTGTTACCTTGTTCAGCTTGTGATTAAGTTCTGTAGCTGTTTTATGTTCTAGTTGCCATAGCTTTTCCCTTTTCCGCTACAGTCCGGACTGTGGTGTGTACGTGTCCCTGCGTAATGGGGACGAGCCCTCCGCGGTCGGGTGAGGGTGAGTTAGTGTGTGGCCGGGGACGTTCGAAAAAGTGCATCCCAAAATATTTTACGCAATTCGAATTCGGAATTTGTTGTCCGTAAATATATACATCTGGACAATCGCCTTTTCTCAAAGCAAATGTGACATGGGTTGATTTTTCTGGATTGATGCAAATGTTCCACTTTTTAAATCAATTTGAAATAACGTCAACATGCCTTTGTAACATCCTGGAGGCTTCTGTGGAGTTATTATTGCATGCAATTAGAGCTGTGTCATCCGCATACGTAGCAGTAGTTATATCCTTGTTTATTGGCATATCTGAGGTATATATTGTATAAAGCACAGGACCCAGTACACTACCCTGAGGTATTCCGGCTTTAATGTCACAAATTTCAGAGAGTGTTGTTTAGCTTGACGTAGAAATAACGATCCATTATATAAGATTTTAGCACTAAATAAAAAGGTGCAGGAAGAACTTCTTTCAATTTGAACAGTAAGCCCGGGTACCATACCCTATCGAATGCTTGCTTAACATCCAAAAATATCGCTGAGCAGTATTGTTTTGTTTCCAGAGCATTTCTTATCAATTTAACAACCCGGTGGCATTGCTCTGGTGTTCCATGTTTTTCCCGAAAACCAAACTGATAATCTGGAATAACTTTTCTGTTGTCCAATAGTTTTTGTAATCTTTTCAAGAAAAGTTTTTCAAATATTTTAGAAAGACAACATAGCAAGCTTATTGGCCTATAAGAGTTTATCACATTTTCTGGATTGTTTGGTTTTGGAACCATTACAACTTCCGCGCATTTCCACAGCAATGGAAAATATTGTAACCTAATAATTGAATTATATATTAAAGTAAGGTAAAGTACAGCTTTTTTAGGAAATAATTTTATATCTTTGGCACTAATTTTGTCATATCCTGGAGTTTTCTTGATGTTCAGCTTCGATATTTCTAATACAACCTCCTTAGGTTTTATGTGTGTAATAGGAAGATTTGACATGGGATATCTAAATAGGATGTGATATTGCTGTCATCATTATTAAAAGAAAACGGTTGAAAAGTGGATTCTAAGTATTTGGAAAAGGCGTGCGCTTTACTACGATCTGATTTACACCATGCATCATTGAGATCTTTAATGGGCACATTTCTTTTTGTTGGCCTTTTTAAGTATTTTGTAGCCTTCCATAAGTTGATTTCATCGTTTCGGTTGTTGTGAACAGTAAGATTTTTTAAAAATGTGCTAAAATGTTGATTTTTTATCTCTTTTAGTCGTTCTTTGAGCTCAGTTGTGGCTCTATTTAAATTTCTTTTATCAACCGGATTTCTGGTTAGTTTCCATAATCGTCTCAGTCTTCTTTTATTCTGTATAAGACGTCTGATCTCAGCAGAAACAACAACTCTATTTCTCCTAATAGTTAATGGCGTTGATAAATAAGCTGCCTCATGCACTAAATTTGTAAAATTTTCTACAGCACTATCCAATTCTGCACAATCTTTGATTCTTATGTTAAGATTTATATTTCTATCTAACCAACATTTTAAGGAGTCAATATCGGTTTTTAAAGTTGTGCCATAAGATTCTCTTTCTTTGGGTAAAAATGTGTCATAGTTGACTATTAGTGGTGAGTGGTCAGAGCTTAGATCATCGGTATCTAAAATGTCCAATAAATTACTTGGAATGCCGGAATATATAACAAAATCTAGCAAATCTGGAATTTTCCTAGCATCACTTGGCCAATAGGTTGGCCTTCCAGTAGACAGAACCGAAAACTTATTGCTTATTATGCTTTTATACAGCTCCTTGCCTTTAGGATTACTTAACCTTGACCCCCACCATGGATGTTTGGCGTTACAATCTCCACCAACCAGAAACGAATGACCGAGTTTTAGGAAGAATTCTTGATATTCTTGATATTTAGCATTATGTCGTGCTGGAAAATATACGGAATATATATTAATTAGGTTGTTGTTGTTTTTAAGTTGTATACCAGCAGCTTGAAGATAGGGTTTCCTGAAGTCATCTAGGATATCGTACTGTATATTTGATTTCACTAATATAGCTGATCCACCATGACACCTGGCGTCTTGATGATTACAACATATGAGATCAAATTCATTGATTTTGAAAAAAGATTTTTTGTTAAAATGTGTTTCTGATATTAAAAATATGTCAATGAAATTTAAGTTTATAAAAGTTTCAACTTTTGCTTTGTGGTTGGAAAGTCCATTAGCATTCCATAATGCTATTCTTATATTCATTTTGTTAATTTAGAAATTAACAACGTTATCATATTAACGAGATTTTCTAGTATAGCCTCAATCCTCTCCATTGAGCTATTGCTTACATTATTAGTATTATCACTCCTCAAAATTTCAGAGTAGGACAAATTTGGTTGGTGGGTTGTAGGCGTTGGGTTAGTATAAGCGTTTGCAGAACTGTGATTGCCAAATTGAAGAAAATCATTTGGGTTTGTTGAAAAATATGTGGTCTGATTCTTGGTATTGTGCGAGTTACGAGCAGAAAATCTTTTTGAAACTAATTGTTTGTAAATTTGACAGCCTCGATAATTGGCCGTATGGTTTTTAAGACAATTAATACAGCGAATAGTTGACATCGGTGACATTGAACTATTTCAATTTGTTTTCTTGGCGCCTCTACAATGACAATTGCATTGTTAATAGAATGTTAAAAATGTCCTTATTGTTTGGATGAGGATCTAAATCAACAAAAAACATAGGTAACGGCATCTTTGTTAGCCTACTTTTTACATTTGTAACGTTACGAACTTGGTGACCCAACAAAATTAACTCTGCCTTAATATTTTCAGGTGGAGTCAACTGATGTAGTCCTTTGATAACCACTCTATAGTCCTTTGATAACCACTCTATAGTCCTTTGATAACCACTCTATAGTCCTTTGACAACCACTCTATAGGAACGCTCCTGTTTGAGCTGATAGGTATGAAATCCTATATTGCGAATCTGAAAATATTTAACTATTTTCCTATACGATTCCACAGTCTTAATCATAAGCCTAATCTGATTATTTTTTAAGGATTTATAATTAAAATCTACCTTAGGTATAATACTAGATATATTGCTTATCATTTTATCAATACTGACTACATCAGGAGTGTATATCGGTGGAGGTTTAGGTGTTGTTGTTTGTGTGTCATCATCTGCATCATCATTTTGTAAAATAGAGAACTTGTTGCTGGTTGAGGGTAAATCATCGTTGTTAAACGTTGGTCTTTTGTTCGCGTAGATTTTTGGCGATTCGTTTAAATTTCTTTTTCTGTTTCTTGTAACTTTTTGCCAATGTAAAATACTGTTATCACTGGATACACTACTAGCTTCAGCTTCATCAGCATCAGCATCCATGTTGTTGCTTCAAAAGCAGCAACAAAAGTTGTTTTTCAACTTTTATTTCTTTTTCTTTTGTTTTTTGTTTTTGATTTTGTAATTGATTCTAATTGTTGTTTGAAATGTAACAACAACTAGTTAACACAATATATTGTTTTTAATGTTTATTTTTTTCTATTGTTTGCGATTTTTTTTTATATAATTTTGAATTTCACTTTCGTAAAGAGCTAAACACGTCTATTCACTATGAAAGTAGATGAACCAATGATTTTATTAAACAAAAAATAAAAAGTGAAATAAGTTAGAAATTAAAACAAATCTATGAACAAAACAATAAAATAAGACTCTAACATTGAATTTAATGAACTTGTGAACAAAAACCCCTATAAACAAAAATAGAACAAATATGAACTTAACTTTGAACAAAAGACATATAAACAATAAAGAGAACAATTTGAATTTAGCCAAAAGAAAAAGAGCCTGTATTTAATAAATTAAATAAAATTATACAACCAACAAAACAAACTTAACTAAAATTTAAAATTAAAAACAAACATTGTATAAAATAAAACAATAAATCAAACTTACATTGAATTTAAAATTATAAAAATTATATATATATAAATTTCAACAAGACAAACAAAAAACAAACCAGCGTAAAACATAGAGCATAAAACATTAAACAATAATAAAACTGTCATAATAAAGTTTACAACTTATTTAAGAATAAAATAAATTTATTGACCCATCAACACTAAAGTCCACGTGCATGATGCCGCTGAAACTGAAGACAATGCAACTGATGTCCTAAAGTCTGCCGCCAGAATGCGCACAAAGAAAAATTATAATTTTCTTCCAGATAGTGGTACAGGGTACATCGGTTACAGATGTTGCAATTACAGCAACGAATACACACGCTAGAAGAGGGCTTCTCACATCAATCTCCTGTACGCAGAATGTACTGGATGCAATTGAACGTTGCTATTCCTATGTTTAGCGGTGACGACAACCTATTACATTTCTAATTGTAACATTGAGTCGAACGGACGTGTTTCGGACTTTATTATGTGTGTCATTAAATATTTTAAATTAATAAAATATAATAATAATTAATAAAAAAAAGAACAAATTTAATTAGATACACAAATTCACATTAAAAAATTTATATTTATGTAATTAAATAATAAAATTAAAATAATAATTATACAATTTTGAATAATAGCACCAATAAACAATAAATTTCAATTATAAACAATAGCATATATTAGTACATAAACAATACAAAATTCAACAACACATTCAGCTGATTTTTTGCAAACATACAATTAAATCTGTGTCATTAAATAATAATAGCTTAAGTCGAAACTTTTTGTTTAGAGATATTAAGGGTCTTGTCTGAAATAAATAGTGTTTGTTAATGGTATTTGTAAAATTTAAATGCGTATAGTTTTATTAATAATGACATTTTATACATGAAATTTAGCTGAGTAATAAATCTTGAAGAGAATAAGAATATGCAATAAAATGAAAAAACACTTATGTCGACTTAAACCTTTATTATTTATTGCCACAGATATTATAGTGATTAAATGAAAAAACTTTTCATTTTTAACATACATCGATAAATTAAATGGAATGTATGTTTTTAACACGAGCGTTGGGTGTTAACAACCCTCAAGACAGGTAATAGGAAATGAATGTTTAATAAAGCTATTAGTCATTTCATTTACGAATATTAAATCCAATATTTTGAAATTAATGTTTAGAATGCCGTTAATGCGGAATGGACCTAAATCACACAATATATTAAAAAATTCGTCGAAATTTGAATTAAGCTTTGTTTGGCCATAATAACCATCAACTGGTAAATATTTCCATTGAATTGAAGGTAGATTAAAATCTCCAAGGATAAAAATAAAATCACCATTTTTTAAAGAGTAAGAGGAATAAATACTATAAAAAATTTAAACAATCTGGTTGTTATATTGATTATATAAGATATTTCATTACTCGTGTGGAATACACAATATTTAAATTTTATAATTCAAAGAAAAAGTGACTGGTTTTCCATCTTCAATGAGATTTCAGCAGATTGAATCCGGCGATGACAGCATTATAAGCAATTTATTTGCCAATTTCTTTTCAACAACTTATTCGGGTGCAACTTATAATGATTCCATTGAGTATCTCTTTAAAATAAATACAAATTCCACTGTGTTAATATCATTAATCATCGTTCATGATATTTCTATGGAATGAAGAAAACTATCAGCTCAATCATGAATAAAAATTCCGCATGAAATTTCTCTCTTTTCCCTTCTCTCCTATCATGAATAAAAATTCCACGTGAAATTTTTTACTTCTCCTTTTTCTCTGTTTTAATCCCATTTTTACCAACCGTGTGAAGAGAGAAATATTAAAAAGGAAAAAAGTAGGTATTCTCAATGTATTTTAGTTTCTATCGTCCCCTAAAAAAATTCACTTATAAAACACAGGGAGTTTAAGTAAATTTTTATACAACTAAATTTAAATAAATAAAAGATATTTATATGTTTCTATAGGTCTAAAACAACTATTAAAACTCAAGTTCCATATTTGCTTACATTAATGGAAACCAATCTGTAAGCACTTGGCTCAAAGTCGACTGGCCTAAAGACATATTGAAGTCTTTTCCTACATCAATCTGGTACCCAGTACTCGTAAGATCGCACTTAGCTTTACAATTGGTGAAATACCAAATTGCTTTTTTGTGGGTGAGTAGGTAGAATTTCTAGTAAATACCGAAAGCCCGGTTTATACACTCTGTAGTACTTTTATAACCTATTTTATACTTTTGACGATGATCATGGCCAGGCTGTTCTTCAGCGAAATATTAATTTGTTTGTTACTTGGTGCAGGATAAATTTAATGGATCTTAATTTGAGAAAATGTAAATGCATGGTCTTCTGTCGCCTTGGTGTAATCTCGTCCACTTATGTGATTAATTCTTGCCCTTTGGAAACTGTGTCTTCATATCTTGATTTAGGAGTATTATTGGATATTAAATTGTCTTTTATTGATCATATTAGTTTGATGATTGGCAAGGCTCGAGCTGTTCTTGGTTTTGTGAAAAGATGGGCTAGGGAATTCATTGATCCTTATATAACAAAACTACTGTACATTTCACTTGTTAGGCCTATTTTGGAGTACGCGAATCCATACTATTGTTGTCATAGTGATTCAATCGAGTCTGTGCAGAGACAGTTTTTATTATTCTGTTTACGTGGCTTAGTATGGGATTACACAAATGGGCTTCCGTCGTATGAGGATAGATTAGCTTTGGTAAAACTTCCAACGTTGGAACGTAGAAGGTCTGTTTTATTTTTATTCTGGTTAAAGGTGATATCGACACTGAGTTTTTTGCTTTCCAACCTGAATTTCAGCATTCCTGCAAGATTTACACGGCACCATCGTCCTCTTTCCTTAGATTTCTATTGATCGAATTATGCATGAAATTTTCCTTTTCGGAGATTATATAAAGATTTTAATTCGCATTATGACTTTATAGATTTTAGTTGTAGTGTTTGTAATATAAAACGTAGCTTGTATTCTGGCAGTAATTTAATAAATTATCGTATAAAAACGTATTTTTGTTCTTGTCTTAGATAGCTCTGTTTTTTTTGTTACCTTGTTCAGCTTGTGATTAAGTTCTGTAGCTGTTTTATGTTCTAGTTGCCATAGCTTTTCCCTTTTCCGCTACAGTCCGGACTGTGGTGTGTACGTGTCCCTGCGTAATGGGGACGAGCCCTCCGCGGTCGGGTGAGGGTGAGTTAGTGTGTGGCCGGGGACGTTCGAAAAAGTGCATCCCAAAATATTTTACGCAATTCGAATTCGGAATTTGTTGTCCGTAAATATATACATCTGGACAATCGCCTTTTCTCAAAGCAAATGTGACATGGGTTGATTTTTCTGGATTGATGCAAATGTTCCACTTTTTAAATCAATTTGAAATAACGTCAACATGCCTTTGTAACATCCTGGAGGCTTCTGTGGAGTTATTATTGCATGCAATTAGAGCTGTGTCATCCGCATACGTAGCAGTAGTTATATCCTTGTTTATTGGCATATCTGAGGTATATATTGTATAAAGCACAGGACCCAGTACACTACCCTGAGGTATTCCGGCTTTAATGTCACAAATTTCAGAGAGTGTTGTTTAGCTTGACGTAGAAATAACGATCCATTATATAAGATTTTAGCACTAAATAAAAAGGTGCAGGAAGAACTTCTTTCAATTTGAACAGTAAGCCCGGGTACCATACCCTATCGAATGCTTGCTTAACATCCAAAAATATCGCTGAGCAGTATTGTTTTGTTTCCAGAGCATTTCTTATCAATTTAACAACCCGGTGGCATTGCTCTGGTGTTCCATGTTTTTCCCGAAAACCAAACTGATAATCTGGAATAACTTTTCTGTTGTCCAATAGTTTTTGTAATCTTTTCAAGAAAAGTTTTTCAAATATTTTAGAAAGACAACATAGCAAGCTTATTGGCCTATAAGAGTTTATCACATTTTCTGGATTGTTTGGTTTTGGAACCATTACAACTTCCGCGCATTTCCACAGCAATGGAAAATATTGTAACCTAATAATTGAATTATATATTAAAGTAAGGTAAAGTACAGCTTTTTTAGGAAATAATTTTATATCTTTGGCACTAATTTTGTCATATCCTGGAGTTTTCTTGATGTTCAGCTTCGATATTTCTAATACAACCTCCTTAGGTTTTATGTGTGTAATAGGAAGATTTGACATGGGATATCTAAATAGGATGTGATATTGCTGTCATCATTATTAAAAGAAAACGGTTGAAAAGTGGATTCTAAGTATTTGGAAAAGGCGTGCGCTTTACTACGATCTGATTTACACCATGCATCATTGAGATCTTTAATGGGCACATTTCTTTTTGTTGGCCTTTTTAAGTATTTTGTAGCCTTCCATAAGTTGATTTCATCGTTTCGGTTGTTGTGAACAGTAAGATTTTTTAAAAATGTGCTAAAATGTTGATTTTTTATCTCTTTTAGTCGTTCTTTGAGCTCAGTTGTGGCTCTATTTAAATTTCTTTTATCAACCGGATTTCTGGTTAGTTTCCATAATCGTCTCAGTCTTCTTTTATTCTGTATAAGACGTCTGATCTCAGCAGAAACAACAACTCTATTTCTCCTAATAGTTAATGGCGTTGATAAATAAGCTGCCTCATGCACTAAATTTGTAAAATTTTCTACAGCACTATCCAATTCTGCACAATCTTTGATTCTTATGTTAAGATTTATATTTCTATCTAACCAACATTTTAAGGAGTCAATATCGGTTTTTAAAGTTGTGCCATAAGATTCTCTTTCTTTGGGTAAAAATGTGTCATAGTTGACTATTAGTGGTGAGTGGTCAGAGCTTAGATCATCGGTATCTAAAATGTCCAATAAATTACTTGGAATGCCGGAATATATAACAAAATCTAGCAAATCTGGAATTTTCCTAGCATCACTTGGCCAATAGGTTGGCCTTCCAGTAGACAGAACCGAAAACTTATTGCTTATTATGCTTTTATACAGCTCCTTGCCTTTAGGATTACTTAACCTTGACCCCCACCATGGATGTTTGGCGTTACAATCTCCACCAACCAGAAACGAATGACCGAGTTTTAGGAAGAATTCTTGATATTCTTGATATTTAGCATTATGTCGTGCTGGAAAATATACGGAATATATATTAATTAGGTTGTTGTTGTTTTTAAGTTGTATACCAGCAGCTTGAAGATAGGGTTTCCTGAAGTCATCTAGGATATCGTACTGTATATTTGATTTCACTAATATAGCTGATCCACCATGACACCTGGCGTCTTGATGATTACAACATATGAGATCAAATTCATTGATTTTGAAAAAAGATTTTTTGTTAAAATGTGTTTCTGATATTAAAAATATGTCAATGAAATTTAAGTTTATAAAAGTTTCAACTTTTGCTTTGTGGTTGGAAAGTCCATTAGCATTCCATAATGCTATTCTTATATTCATTTTGTTAATTTAGAAATTAACAACGTTATCATATTAACGAGATTTTCTAGTATAGCCTCAATCCTCTCCATTGAGCTATTGCTTACATTATTAGTATTATCACTCCTCAAAATTTCAGAGTAGGACAAATTTGGTTGGTGGGTTGTAGGCGTTGGGTTAGTATAAGCGTTTGCAGAACTGTGATTGCCAAATTGAAGAAAATCATTTGGGTTTGTTGAAAAATATGTGGTCTGATTCTTGGTATTGTGCGAGTTACGAGCAGAAAATCTTTTTGAAACTAATTGTTTGTAAATTTGACAGCCTCGATAATTGGCCGTATGGTTTTTAAGACAATTAATACAGCGAATAGTTGACATCGGTGACATTGAACTATTTCAATTTGTTTTCTTGGCGCCTCTACAATGACAATTGCATTGTTAATAGAATGTTAAAAATGTCCTTATTGTTTGGATGAGGATCTAAATCAACAAAAAACATAGGTAACGGCATCTTTGTTAGCCTACTTTTTACATTTGTAACGTTACGAACTTGGTGACCCAACAAAATTAACTCTGCCTTAATATTTTCAGGTGGAGTCAACTGATGTAGTCCTTTGATAACCACTCTATAGTCCTTTGATTTACGAATATTAAATCCAATATTTTGAAATTAATGTTTAGAATGCCGTTAATGCGGAATGGACCTAAATCACACAATATATTAAAAAATTCGTCGAAATTTGAATTAAGCTTTGTTTGGCCATAATAACCATCAACTGGTAAATATTTCCATTGAATTGAAGGTAGATTAAAATCTCCAAGGATAAAAATAAAATCACCATTTTTTAAAGAGTAAGAGGAATAAATACTATAAAAAATTTAAACAATCTGGTTGTTATATTGATTATATAAGATATTTCATTACTCGTGTGGAATACACAATATTTAAATTTTATAATTCAAAGAAAAAGTGACTGGTTTTCCATCTTCAATGAGATTTCAGCAGATTGAATCCGGCGATGACAGCATTATAAGCAATTTATTTGCCAATTTCTTTTCAACAACTTATTCGGGTGCAACTTATAATGATTCCATTGAGTATCTCTTTAAAATAAATACAAATTCCACTGTGTTAATATCATTAATCATCGTTCATGATATTTCTATGGAATGAAGAAAACTATCAGCTCAATCATGAATAAAAATTCCGCATGAAATTTCTCTCTTTTCCCTTCTCTCCTATCATGAATAAAAATTCCACGTGAAATTTTTTACTTCTCCTTTTTCTCTGTTTTAATCCCATTTTTACCAACCGTGTGAAGAGAGAAATATTAAAAAGGAAAAAAGTAGGTATTCTCAATGTATTTTAGTTTCTATCGTCCCCTAAAAAAATTCACTTATAAAACACAGGGAGTTTAAGTAAATTTTTATACAACTAAATTTAAATAAATAAAAGATATTTATATGTTTCTATAGGTCTAAAACAACTATTAAAACTCAAGTTCCATATTTGCTTACATTAATGGAAACCAATCTGTAAGCACTTGGCTCAAAGTCGACTGGCCTAAAGACATATTGAAGTCTTTTCCTACATCAATCTGGTACCCAGTACTCGTAAGATCGCACTTAGCTTTACAATTGGTGAAATACCAAATTGCTTTTTTGTGGGTGAGTAGGTAGAATTTCTAGTAAATACCGAAAGCCCGGTTTATACACTCTGTAGTACTTTTATAACCTATTTTATACTTTTGACGATGATCATGGCCAGGCTGTTCTTCAGCGAAATATTAATTTGTTTGTTACTTGGTGCAGGATAAATTTAATGGATCTTAATTTGAGAAAATGTAAATGCATGGTCTTCTGTCGCCTTGGTGTAATCTCGTCCACTTATGTGATTAATTCTTGCCCTTTGGAAACTGTGTCTTCATATCTTGATTTAGGAGTATTATTGGATATTAAATTGTCTTTTATTGATCATATTAGTTTGATGATTGGCAAGGCTCGAGCTGTTCTTGGTTTTGTGAAAAGATGGGCTAGGGAATTCATTGATCCTTATATAACAAAACTACTGTACATTTCACTTGTTAGGCCTATTTTGGAGTACGCGAATCCATACTATTGTTGTCATAGTGATTCAATCGAGTCTGTGCAGAGACAGTTTTTATTATTCTGTTTACGTGGCTTAGTATGGGATTACACAAATGGGCTTCCGTCGTATGAGGATAGATTAGCTTTGGTAAAACTTCCAACGTTGGAACGTAGAAGGTCTGTTTTATTTTTATTCTGGTTAAAGGTGATATCGACACTGAGTTTTTGCTTTCCAACCTGAATTTCAGCATTCCTGCAAGATTTACACGGCACCATCGTCCTCTTTCCTTAGATTTCTATTGATCGAATTATGCATGAAATTTTCCTTTTCGGAGATTATATAAAGATTTTAATTCGCATTATGACTTTATAGATTTTAGTTGTAGTGTTTGTAATATAAAACGTAGCTTGTATTCTGGCAGTAATTTATAAATTATCGTATAAAAACGTATTTTTGTTCTTGTCTTAGATAGCTCTGTTTTTTTTGTTACCTTGTTCAGCTTGTGATTAAGTTCTGTAGCTGTTTTATGTTCTAGTTGCCATAGCTTTTCCCTTTTCCGCTACAGTCCGGACTGTGGTGTGTACGTGTCCCTGCGTAATGGGGACGAGCCCTCCGCGGTCGGGTGAGGGTGAGTTAGTGTGTGGCCGGGGACGTTCGAAAAAGTGCATCCCAAAATATTTTACGCAATTCGAATTCGGAATTTGTTGTCCGTAAATATATACATCTGGACAATCGCCTTTTCTCAAAGCAAATGTGACATGGGTTGATTTTTCTGGATTGATGCAAATGTTCCACTTTTTAAATCAATTTGAAATAACGTCAACATACCTTTGTAACATCCTGGAGGCTTCTGTGGAGTTATTATTGCATGCAATTAGAGCTGTGTCATCCGCATACGTAGCAGTAGTTATATCCTTGTTTATTGGCATATCTGAGGTATATATTGTATAAAGCACAGGACCCAGTACACTACCCTGAGGTATTCCGGCTTTAATGTCACAAATTTCAGAGAGTGTTGTTTAGCTTGACGTAGAAATAACGATCCATTATATAAGATTTTAGCACTAAATAAAAAGGTGCAGGAAGAACTTCTTTCAATTTGAACAGTAAGCCCGGGTACCATACCCTATCGAATGCTTGCTTAACATCCAAAAATATCGCTGAGCAGTATTGTTTTGTTTCCAGAGCATTTCTTATCAATTTAACAACCCGGTGGCATTGCTCTGGTGTTCCATGTTTTTCCCGAAAACCAAACTGATAATCTGGAATAACTTTTCTGTTGTCCAATAGTTTTTGTAATCTTTTCAAGAAAAGTTTTTCAAATATTTTAGAAAGACAACATAGCAAGCTTATTGGCCTATAAGAGTTTATCACATTTTCTGGATTGTTTGGTTTTGGAACCATTACAACTTCCGCGCATTTCCACAGCAATGGAAAATATTGTAACCTAATAATTGAATTATATATTAAAGTAAGGTAAAGTACAGCTTTTTTAGGAAATAATTTTATATCTTTGGCACTAATTTTGTCATATCCTGGAGTTTTCTTGATGTTCAGCTTCGATATTTCTAATACAACCTCCTTAGGTTTTATGTGTGTAATAGGAAGATTTGACATGGGATATCTAAATAGGATGTGATATTGCTGTCATCATTATTAAAAGAAAACGGTTGAAAAGTGGATTCTAAGTATTTGGAAAAGGCGTGCGCTTTACTACGATCTGATTTACACCATGCATCATTGAGATCTTTAATGGGCACATTTCTTTTTGTTGGCCTTTTTAAGTATTTTGTAGCCTTCCATAAGTTGATTTCATCGTTTCGGTTGTTGTGAACAGTAAGATTTTTTAAAAATGTGCTAAAATGTTGATTTTTTATCTCTTTTAGTCGTTCTTTGAGCTCAGTTGTGGCTCTATTTAAATTTCTTTTATCAACCGGATTTCTGGTTAGTTTCCATAATCGTCTCAGTCTTCTTTTATTCTGTATAAGACGTCTGATCTCAGCAGAAACAACAACTCTATTTCTCCTAATAGTTAATGGCGTTGATAAATAAGCTGCCTCATGCACTAAATTTGTAAAATTTTCTACAGCACTATCCAATTCTGCACAATCTTTGATTCTTATGTTAAGATTTATATTTCTATCTAACCAACATTTTAAGGAGTCAATATCGGTTTTTAAAGTTGTGCCATAAGATTCTCTTTCTTTGGGTAAAAATGTGTCATAGTTGACTATTAGTGGTGAGTGGTCAGAGCTTAGATCATCGGTATCTAAAATGTCCAATAAATTACTTGGAATGCCGGAATATATAACAAAATCTAGCAAATCTGGAATTTTCTTAGCATCACTTGGCCAATAGGTTGGCCTTCCAGTAGACAGAACCGAAAACTTATTGCTTATTATGCTTTTATACAGCTCCTTGCCTTTAGGATTACTTAACCTTGACCCCCACCATGGATGTTTGGCGTTACAATCTCCACCAACCAGAAACGAATGACCGAGTTTTAGGAAGAATTCTTGATATTCTTGATATTTAGCATTATGTCGTGCTGGAAAATATACGGAATATATATTAATTAGGTTGTTGTTGTTTTTAAGTTGTATACCAGCAGCTTGAAGATAGGGTTTCCTGAAGTCATCTAGGATATCGTACTGTATATTTGATTTCACTAATATAGCTGATCCACCATGACATCTGGCGTCTTGATGATTACAACATATGAGATCAAATTCATTGATTTTGAAAAAAGATTTTTTGTTAAAATGTGTTTCTGATATTAAAAATATGTCAATGAAATTTAAGTTTATAAAAGTTTCAACTTTTGCTTTGTGGTTGGAAAGTCCATTAGCATTCCATAATGCTATTCTTATATTCATTTTGTTAATTTAGAAATTAACAACGTTATCATATTAACGAGATTTTCTAGTATAGCCTCAATCCTCTCCATTGAGCTATTGCTTACATTATTAGTATTATCACTCCTCAAAATTTCAGAGTAGGACAAATTTGGTTGGTGGGTTGTAGGCGTTGGGTTAGTATAAGCGTTTGCAGAACTGTGATTGCCAAATTGAAGAAAATCATTTGGGTTTGTTGAAAAATATGTGGTCTGATTCTTGGTATTGTGCGAGTTACGAGCAGAAAATCTTTTTGAAACTAATTGTTTGTAAATTTGACAGCCTCGATAATTGGCCGTATGGTTTTTAAGACAATTAATACAGCGAATAGTTGACATCGGTGACATTGAACTATTTCAATTTGTTTTCTTGGCGCCTCTACAATGACAATTGCATTGTTAATAGAATGTTAAAAATGTCCTTATTGTTTGGATGAGGATCTAAATCAACAAAAAACATAGGTAACGGCATCTTTGTTAGCCTACTTTTTACATTTGTAACGTTACGAACTTGGTGACCCAACAAAATTAACTCTGCCTTAATATTTTCAGGTGGAGTCAACTGATGTAGTCCTTTGATAACCACTCTATAGTCCTTTGATAACCACTCTATAGTCCTTTGATAACCACTCTATAGTCCTTTGACAACCACTCTATAGGAACGCTCCTGTTTGAGCTGATAGGTATGAAATCCTATATTGCGAATCTGAAAATATTTAACTATTTTCCTATACGATTCCACAGTCTTAATCATAAGCCTAATCTGATTATTTTTTAAGGATTTATAATTAAAATCTACCTTAGGTATAATACTAGATATATTGCTTATCATTTTATCAATACTGACTACATCAGGAGTGTATATCGGTGGAGGTTTAGGTGTTGTTGTTTGTGTGTCATCATCTGCATCATCATTTTGTAAAATAGAGAACTTGTTGCTGGTTGAGGGTAAATCATCGTTGTTAAACGTTGGTCTTTTGTTCGCGTAGATTTTTGGCGATTCGTTTAAATTTCTTTTTCTGTTTCTTGTAACTTTTTGCCAATGTAAAATACTGTTATCACTGGATACACTACTAGCTTCAGCTTCATCAGCATCAGCATCCATGTTGTTGCTTCAAAAGCAGCAACAAAAGTTGTTTTTCAACTTTTATTTCTTTTTTCTTTTTGTTTTTTGTTTTTGATTTTGTAATTGATTCTAATTGTTGTTTGAAATGTAACAACAACTAGTTAACACAATATATTGTTTTTAATGTTTATTTTTTTCTATTGTTTGCGATTTTTTTTTAAATAATTTTGAATTTCACTTTCGTAAAGAGCTAAACACGTCTATTCACTATGAAAGTAGATGAACCAATGATTTTATTAAACAAAAAATAAAAAGTGAAATAAGTTAGAAATTAAAACAAATCTATGAACAAAACAATAAAATAAGACTCTAACATTGAATTTAATGAACTTGTGAACAAAAACCCCTATAAACAAAAATAGAACAAATATGAACTTAACTTTGAACAAAAGACATATAAACAATAAAGAGAACAATTTGAATTTAGCCAAAAGAAAAAGAGCCTGTATTTAATAAATTAAATAAAATTATACAACCAACAAAACAAACTTAACTAAAATTTAAAATTAAAAACAAACATTGTATAAAATAAAACAATAAATCAAACTTACATTGAATTTAAAATTATAAAAATTATATATATATAAATTTCAACAAGACAAACAAAAAACGAACCAGCGTAAAACATAGAGCATAAAACATTAAACAATAATAAAACTGTCATAATAAAGTTTACAACTTATTTAAGAATAAAATAAATTTATTGACCCATCAACACTAAAGTCCACGTGCATGATGCCGCTGAAACTGAAGACAATGCAACTGATGTCCTAAAGTCAGCCGCCAGAATGCGCACAAAGAAAAATTATAATTTTCTTCCAGATAGTGGTACAGGGTACATCGGTTACAGATGTTGCAATTACAGCAACGAATACACACGCTAGAAGAGGGCTTCTCACATCAATCTCCTGTACGCAGAATGTACTGGATGCAATTGAACGTTGCTATTCCTATGTTTAGCGGTGACGACAACCTATTACATTTCTAATTGTAACATTGAGTCGAACGGACGTGTTTCGGACTTTATTATGTGTGTCATTAAATATTTTAAATTAATAAAATATAATAATAATTAATAAAAAAAAGAACAAATTTAATTAGATACACAAATTCACATTAAAAAATTTATATTTATGTAATTAAATAATAAAATTAAAATAATAATTATACAATTTTGAATAATAGCACCAATAAACAATAAATTTCAATTATAAACAATAGCATATATTAGTACATAAACAATACAAAATTCAACAACACATTCAGCTGATTTTTTGCAAACATACAATTAAATCTGTGTCATTAAATAATAATAGCTTAAGTCGAAACTTTTTGTTTAGAGATATTAAGGGTCTTGTCTGAAATAAATAGTGTTTGTTAATGGTATTTGTAAAATTTAAATGTGTATAGTTTTATTAATAATGACATTTTATACATGAAATTTAGCTGAGTAATAAATCTTGAAGAGAATAAGAATATGCAATAAAATGAAAAAACACTTATGTCGACTTAAACCTTTATTATTTATTGCCACAGATATTATAGTGATTAAATGAAAAAACTTTTCATTTTTAACATACATCGATAAATTAAATGGAATGTATGTTTTTAACACGAGCGTTGGGTGATAACAACCCTCAAGACAGGTAATAGGAAATGAATGTTTAATAAAGCTATTAGTCATTTCATTTACGAATATTAAATCCAATATTTTGAAATTAATGTTTAGAATGCCGTTAATGCGGAATGGACCTAAATCACACAATATATTAAAAAATTCGTCGAAATTTGAATTAAGCTTTGTTTGGCCATAATAACCATCAACTGGTAAATATTTCCATTGAATCGAAGGTAGATTAAAATCTCCAAGGATAAAAATAAAATCACCATTTTTTAAAGAGTAAGAGGAATAAATACTATAAAAAATTTAAACAATCTGGTTGTTACATTGATTATATAAGATATTTCATTACTCGTGTGGAATACACAATATTTAAATTTTATAATTCAAAGAAAAAGTGACTGGTTTTCCATCTTCAATGAGATTTCAGCAGATTGAATCCGGCGATGACAGCATTATAAGCAATTTATTTGCCAATTTCTTTTCAACAACTTATTCGGGTGCAACTTATAATGATTCCATTGAGTATCTCTTTAAAATAAATACAAATTCCACTGTGTTAATATCATTAATCATCGTTCATGATATTTCTATGGAATGAAAAAAACTATCAGCTCAATCATGAATAAAAATTCCGCATGAAATTTCTCTCTTTTCCCTTCTCTCCTATCATGAATAAAAATTCCACGTGAAATTTTTTACTTCTCCTTTTTCTCTGTTTTAATCCCATTTTTACCAACCGTGTGAAGAGAGAAATATTAAAAAGGAAAAAAGTAGGTATTCTCAATGTATTTTAGTTTCTATCGTCCCCTAAAAAAATTCACTTATAAAACACAAGGGAGTTTAAGTAAATTTTTATACAACTAAATTTAAATAAATAAAAGATATTTATATGTTTCTATAGGTCTAAAACAACTATTAAAACTCAAGTTCCATATTTGCTTACATTAATGGAAACCAATCTGTAAGCACTTGGCTCAAAGTCGACTGGCCTAAAGACATATTGAAGTCTTTTCCTACATCAATCTGGTACCCAGTACTCGTAAGATCGCACTTAGCTTTACAATTGGTGAAATACCAAATTGCTTTTTTGTGGGTGAGTAGGTAGAATTTCTAGTAAATACCGAAAGCCCGGTTTATACACTCTGTAGTACTTTTATAACCTATTGCAAAATAAAATTTAATCCAACATTTTCACTCTTACTTACAAAGCCAGCGGCAATTCAAGAAGATTATATTCACCCTTAATTGCCTTCTGGAAATACGTTGGCCAATTTTCTCCACCAGGCTACAAATGATCACACTATACATTTTTATTTTCTTGTATTACATTAAATTTTATTTATTTTTTCAAATTGCATTGATTTTATATAACTTTAATTTTACTTTGTTTTTATAAATTGCCAAAAATTTAATATCAATAGGAAACACAACTGACTTTAAAATTCGTTGTTGCCACTTTTTCAAACTTTTACTCCCGCGGAATTTGTTTTTAGAGGATTTCTTTCTCGAGAAAAACATTTTCCGCGAGAAGGAAATTCCTTGAGAATATTCGTGATAGGGCTGTACCTTGGACCTGATAGCATTTTAATTAATTGCGTCAACGCCATAATATATTATACTTATTTAATAAATCGATTAAATGTGGTTATTTTCCTAATGTTTGGAAGGATTCATTATTCGTTTGTTCAAATCAGGAAACGAATCCGATGTCACAAATTATCGTGGTATTGCAAAACTAAGCATAATTCCAAAACTATTTGAAGAAATGATTACTGATGATTTATGTTATCAAGTTTCTAACTTGATATTTTCTTATGAGCACAGTTTCATAAAGAAGTGTTCTACTACAACTAACCTGTTTCATCTTTCAACAGTTGTTTATCGAGAATTTTTTCATCAGCAACAAACAGACGTTATCTACATGGATTTCAGCAAGGTTTTTGCGTCAATCCATCATGTACTTTTGAAGAGGAAACTTTTTTAATGGGATTTATTGATCGTAGTTTAAAATGGATTTACTCATATTTAACTAGCTTAAAACAATCCATACTTTTTAAAAACTGCTGCTCCAGAAGTATTGATGTCCTTCCTGATGTAACTCAGGGTAGCCATCTTGGGCCGCTTCTGTTTTCATTGTTTATTAACGACCTACCTGATATGATTTACTATTTCAACATCCTAATGTACACTGATGACGTAAAAATTTTCCTAAATTTCGCCAAATTTCCGATCAGATCCTTCTTCAAAATCGCATAAATTCGTTTCATTTATGGTGTAATATAAATTTAATACAGCTTATTGTCAAAAAATGTAAATATATGAGATTTGTAAGGAAGAATCTGATTCCGGCAAACTATTCTTTTGTTGGACACGAACTCTTCTTTTTTTGGACATGAACTTGTGATGACTTTCTTGATCTAGGTTCTACTTGATCCTAAACTAAATTTTATCCCGCACATATCTATGACAATAAATAAAGCTGGAAGCGTACTTAGTTTTATAAAACGGTGGGCAAAAGAAGTTAACGATCCATACGTTATTAAATCGCTCTACACATCTCTTGTAAGGCCTATACTCGAGTATAGATCCATAATATGGGATCCTCTATATAAAAAATATTCCGACATTATCGAATCTGTACAAAAGAAATTTCTTTTGTATCGTCTCCGAGGACTGAATTTTAATCCTACAAGTTTACCTTCTTATTCTGTCATACTAGCATTAAACAAACTACCGACACTTAAAAGCTGCAGAACTATGTTAAATATCTCATTCATATTCAATGCAATTACTGGTGATATTGGCTCCAGTTTTTTAATTCATTACATTTAATGTTCCTCCACATTTGTCACGTCATTTTTCCCATTATCATTACAATTTTTTAGATCCATCTACGCTGCTGCTGATCCAATAAGGAGAATGAGTAAAGAATTTAATAAATTGTAAATGCTTATTGATTTTTCTTTAATGATTTATTTCGTCTCGATTTACGTTGTTTCGATTAAGGTCTTTAAAAATTTTGTTCCCTTTAACTTCGTTTTGTTCGTCATTCGATTTACGTCGCCTCTTGTTGTTTATTAACAAAATCAGGGGAATACCCTCTTCAAAAAAATTCAATACATAGAATAAAAATTTAACACCAAACCTACCATTTCTTGAAAATAATATTATCACATCACCATTTGTCTTTACGACTTTTATTACAAAATACATCGAATGTGTTTTCCAAGATTTACTCCTCTCTTGTTAACTTTTTTACAGAGAAATATGTAATCTAGCTTAAATACATGAAGTATCGGTAGGTTTAGTGTGAATTATTTAATTATTTAATTTTTTTTTTGTAAAATGTACGTAAATATGTTTTACGTCGCCTTTTTCTAGAACATTCTGCGACGTAAATCGACGGAATCTGTATACAATTAATAAACAAATTAAATGAAAAATAGAACTAATTCAAACTCATAAGAACAATGGATAACATAATATTTATGTGGTGAACTAACATACCGGCCCATTGAAGACCCTTTCATCTCTGCCACGGATGATATTGATGATTTTTCCCATGAACAATTGTTGTATAAGTAAGTTATCTTCTCGGATGCAGTCCATTTATTGCGGGGTTGGAGCTCATTGAGGGAGTCGTTGGATCACATTTTCCAATAGTTCTATTTGATAGCGCTTATAGGGCCCAATATTCTAGTTTGACGACCTCTTTCAATAGGACATCACGGTCTGGTAAAGTTTGCAGGTGAGCACCGATCAGAAAATGGCGGGGCGTAAAGGCCTCAAAGTCGTTAGGATCGGATGATAGAGGTGAAATTGGCCTCGAATTTAGAATTGCTTCTATTTCGACAATTGCGGTTGATAACAAGTCAGCTTAGAGTTTGATAAAGCCTTCCTCAGAATACTTTTGGCTGACTTGACGGCAGCCTCCTACAATCCGCCAAAATGTGGAGCTCTAGGAGAAATGAAGCGAAAATAAATAAATTCATTGGAACAGAAAATAATGGCAGTTGAGTTTTTGGGGTTGGAGTTTACGCCAACAAAATTAGTTGCGTTGTTGCAGAGCGGCAATAAAGGCATTTCTTGATAGATCCGATTTTTGTATTTTTGAGAGAAACGGAGTATTGAAATGAATGATCCAAACCATTTACTGAAACTGTCTTTATTTAGTTATTTCTTAAACTATTTATAACTTCTTATATCTGTTAGTATGGTGTCATGAAAATATCAAAACATTGACCGTAATCCCAGATGCAAATGCAATAATTAAAGAAAGCCAAATATGCGGCCAATGTTAAAAAAGCCATGAAGTTGTATTGATTGTATAGTGGTTACGAGACAGAAGCGAGAAATTTTAAGCGAAGTCAGCATTTGAAGATCTGAGATAAATTTTTGACAAGCTATGTGTGTTTCCTGGGAAACAGATTTTATGAATTCATAATTCTTCCATAATGATTTTCCCCTTGATGATGAGCGGAGTCAAAAGTCCAAGGGGATCACAGAGGCAAGCCGAAAGTAACAGTATTGATTTTTTAGAGATTTTATTATTTAATTGAGATTTTAGTGCGAACGAGACTAAAAAATTGTCATTATTTTGATCCCATGTGATAGCAAGAGCATTGGTTATAGTGGTTAGTTGAAATTTGCATTTAAACGAGAAGGAACAACTATTCACCTGATGTCCTTTAGATAAGCAGTTTAAATAAAGACCAAGTCGTTTAATGTTTTCAAAACGAGAAGACACATCCATGTCTTTAAAATTGGAACAACTACTAATTGTATGATCGGACTTTGACAAAGTGGACTAACGCCTTTTGAAACCGAAAAATTACATTCGGACTAAGAATTTTTTGACTTAGGCTTACCGGAATTCCATTAATTTTTTGAATATCGTAATGTGTGCACCACTACCAATCGACTCCAAAAACTGGTAATGCCTTTCCAGGATCTTAGCGCAATCATCCTATGATGGCAGCTTATTGAAATCCAAGGAGTTTTCTAGTATCCTCATCTACCTTTCGCATCGCTATGTAAATCAGCATCGAATTAGCTATGTCATTAGGTGAGCGAAGCGATCGTAGGGAGCTATAAAGAGTACAAATATTATCAAGCAAATTATGCAATTGAGCGCAACTGTATTTGGACATTGTGGGAAGTTCAAACTGAGCTTTAATGGTTTCCATAAAAATTATCGAGTTATTATTATAGCGAGCTTTTAGTCTTTCGAGTGCCTTGAGATAGTTTTCATTAGTAATTTGAAAAGCCCTGACTGTTTCAAGGGCTTGACCATGCAGGCAATTGATAAGATGATTAAATTTTTCAATATTTGAAAGGCCAAGTTCACGATCAATAATTTAGCTGAAGGATATAATGAAATTTTTGTAATCACTATACTTACCATTAAAAGTGGAAAATTTAAATTGCGGTAATTTGTGATTTGGAACTTGGAAACAGATTGTAGAATCTGACATCGTTGTGTTATGAACATCGTCACCAAGTCGAGCCTGAATATTAATTCTGGTTGTGATATACAAGCCTTCAATTTCCTGTCAACCGTTGTCTATAGGATCATATTCTTCTATTTGGGTTTGATAGGTTAAAATCTGTAAAGTAAAAAAAGTTAAAAGGTGAAAAGTAAGACTCCAAGATTCCTACCGCGGGCTTCAATTTGATTCGTAATCCTGCTAATATTTTTCTTGGTGTTAGCTCGTTGTTGCTGCACCTTCTCTAATATAATCGTACATTTATTTTATCACGAAGAGTGTGCGTATTCTTATTTGCCGAATTTTTTTTTATTAGAGGCGCAACCAATAGTCATCTGATTAATACTTTCTTTTACAAACTGGGAGTCACTTGATTAATATTTTATTTACCACTTGTTGTAACGAAAGTCTTTGATTCTTACACGTAACGCAAAACGTACAACACGTTGGGCACCAAAATGTCCGATGAGGAGCCTTTTCCTCGCCGGCGCAATATAGAGCAATTCTGCAGTATGTTACTGAAAGGTTCTTTGGGCAACGATAATTTAATTATAATAAATGTATTGCGACCGTGACTTGTTTAGAGAAGTAGCTCGTTTGAATTCAATGTTAATACTAATTTCTTTATTTAAAAATTCTTTAAACTAAACCTAAAAAATAAGTTCACTGTTCACTATGTAAAAAATAAGTTCACTGTTGTTGCTCCTTTTAATTGTTTTCTCGCTTCCAATGTACCAATGCATTTGTACCTATTAAACACTACACATAAAAAATTTATATATGTAAATGCAAAAATATTATTGCAAATAAATAATATCTTGGAACAAGAACAACATTATAAAGATGAAAAGAAGGTAGGCGAGAAACGAATAATAAAAGTTAATGGTTTATAACCAAACTAAGCTTATCTTGCACAAAGTATAATCAAATCACAGTGTGTTAAAATAGCAAAAAATATGAACTGTATGCAAAATTAAATAAAATTTATTAAGAAATATAATGAGAAACTTTGTATACAATTAATAAACATATTAAATGAAAAATAAAACCTTTTCATATTCATAAGAAAAATGGATAATATAATATTTATGTGGTGAATTAACGCTATCAATTTTTAAAAACACTTTATTTTATTTATTTAATCAGAGCTTTGATATTTTCCTTGTAAACTATAACAGAGTTGAAACATTTAAAACTTTTACACATACGACACGAAACAGAAAAACTAACGCCTTATTCCTGTTCCTCACATATTAGATATAAAAAGCAATGCAATTGTTTACTGAAATAACATTACGATTCGGCAAACGTATTCATTACTTTCATGTTTTAAAAGTGAATGTATGTGTTTTAAAAGTCAAAAAGAATATTCTTGCTTATTTGAATTCAAATTCTTATCAGTATGACTGCTTCAAATCTTTGCAATATTATTATCTTTGAAAGTGTACTTTCTAAGCTATAATGTATAATTAGCTTAAATAAATAAATAAGAAATTCTTGAATGTCAAAAAACAAAAGTTGCTTGGAAGAACTAAATTCTACGTTAGAGTCAAACTATTGTATGCGCGCTATTAAGAACCTATTAATTCTTTACGAGAATTTACTAGTTGAATGACTAATGTTGTTGAAGAGAGCAATTTGTTTGGTGGCCACCGTAAAGCCATGCCACTAGTGTGGTTAGTAAAAAATGCAATAGGTTTGATGAAGAACATATACTCGTAAATGATCCTACAAATTCCAGGATTAAATCCAAGCAAATACTTGATCTTTGGCACAAAAGACCGTTTACTTCAACTACAAAAATGTACAGCCTTCGACTTTCTCCACTTACCAGGTGCACGTGAGACAGGCATAGTAAATTCTCTGCATCCGGTGAAGGGCCATATTAGATGCTTGCTGTAGGTCTGCAAATATAATGTCGTAGTACCCCGCGATTTAAAATCTTTAGTTTTAGTAAATTGATAATCGTTGGCATCGGCACCAATTTATACGAACAGTTCTTCCTGTCTGGCTTCCTCCATTAAGTACCTTAGACATCTAGTATGTAGAGAGAAGTTTTCTGCTAACAGGACGGTTAGAGCTGCCACAACTGTCAGTATTCCTAAATTGAGAAGAATATAAGTAATACCGTGTAATGGGTAAGTGGTGAGATGGTGGCTCCATCAACATGATAATCCACTATAGTACAAATCAAGGCGCCATTGGCGATAGCCCAAAAGAACCTATTTGTATCTGTGTTAAACAGAAACTTGGCTTCTTGGGCGGTTGTTTAGAAACCAAATGGCTCGCTGCTAATCTTTGTAATTTTTTTTATTTATTTATTTTATTTCAAATTTTGCACAACAAGATAGACATCTTATAAATTAAAATGCTAATGATTACATACAAAGAAAATAAATTTTAAAAAATAATGTAATAATTAAATATAAATACAAATTAAATTAAGAAAAGTAAATTAAAAAATTAAAAAAAAAGATTACAAATAATTTAATGCATTAATTTGGTATTACACTGTACTTCAACTAGTCATTAACGAAAATATTTCGAAAGTTCAATTTTAAATCTGTTTGCGTTGCTAATTATTTGAATTCTCTTCGGTAATTGGTTCCAAAGTCGAGTGCAATAAATAAAGAATTGACGTTCAGAAAGGGCAGTTTTATATTTTCGCTGAATCAATACCAGTCCCCTAGCCGATCTGCCGAAATTTAATGTTCCATACAGGTAAGTCGGTTGTGCAGTATAAATTATTTTATGTAAAACTATCAAACTTTTTTATTTTAAAAGATTTTCAAAACACATATTGCAAATCTGGTATGAGAACACGGATATGGAATCGCGTATTCCTCGATTGAAGATATATCTTGCAATATTATTATAAGCAACCTTCAATTTCCGCAAATCATTTGCGTCACAGTTTTGCATAAATTTCGCAGCCATATAAAAGGACTGGTATCAAATAAATTTTCGCAAGCAGCATTCGTATTTTAAAAGGTGTTGAACATTTTACAGCCCAAAGATTTGTCAACATACCATAAATTTTACCCACTGCAGAAACAATTTGATTGGACCATGTCAGTTTATTATTAAAAATTACTCCCAAGTTTACAACAGCTTACAAACTGTATCAAATTACTATTTATTTTAATTTGAATATCGTCGTCAATCTTTCTGTTACTTCTATTTATTAAAATACACTTCGATTTTGTGGGATTGATACATAGTCCATTGTTTTTTGCCCAGATAAATATTTTCTGCAAATCAGAGTTTATGTTATTGACGCATGCGTTAATTCCATTTAAAGAACCGCTGTTGTATATTTGGACATCATCCGCATACATATGTATTCTACAATGTTCCAAAGTATCTGGTAAATCATTAATATATAAGCAAAATAATAGGGGGCCCAAGCACTGAGCCCTGTGGAACACCTCTATTAACATCAAGGCTTTCAGAATATGTTCCATTATAAGATACAATCTGAGATCGACCTGTCAGATATGAACGTAATAATCCACAAGCTGTTTCTGAGAAGCAGAAAAGTTTTTCCAGTTTCTTCAATAATATGGAGTGTTCAACGGTATCGAAAGCTTTACTATGATGAAATAAAACTAAAATGCAAATCATATTATTATCAAGATCAGCCCTTAGATTCTCCACTACATCTGTTAAGGCTGTCGTACAACTTCTTCCTTTAGTAAATCCCGATTGAACAGCACATAAAATATTATGATTCCTTACATATTCATTGATCTGCTCACTCATTATATTCTCAATAACTTTAGATAAGAAGGGAAGAATAGAATTGGCCGAAATTCATTGTTCTGTTTAGGTATTGGTGTAATTTTTGATTTTTTCCATTCATCAGGAAATATTGATTTAGTTAGTATTGTTTTAAACTCATTAGTAACGTAAGGCAAAAGTTTATACAGCAATATTTCAAAAAATCTGGGATTTAATACCGATAGCTTTAGATTTTATAGAACGAATCTTCAATTGAGACGCTACAATGATCGTCAAATATGTTACTGGTCGATGATGGTATGTTTGCATTTCTAAATATATGGTTTAAGTCATTGACATCACATGAAGAAATGTTATCTTTCCCAATTCCAATTTTACGAATTTCTTTCCATTTTGAACTGCTATCAATAGCTGACGAGAATCTTCTCTGGCAGTACAGTTTTTTTTGCATGTTTTATACTTTTCACAGCAGCTTTGCGGCAATTTTGAAATAGTGTTCGAAATTCTGGAGTTTTAAATTTCCCCCATCTAGCATACGCAGTATTACGTTGGTCTATCAGTCTCTTAATATGAGTGATAAACCAAGGAGTTTGATTCGCTGCTAGTTTTTATGGGTACATTCGCCTCTAATAAAAATTCAACATTGTCTTGTAAAAAACGTAATTGATCATTTACATCGTTATATGAATAGATTTGATTCCAGTTTATATATTCCAACTGTTGTAACAAGAGGTTGTAATCTATACCCTTAAAATCTCTGTATTTATATTATTTCTGCTGTATATTGATGTGATGATCATAAGTCATAAATAGCAGATCATGGTCAGAGAAAACTGATGGCGAAAGCTGGTTATATAGCATAACTCTTGATAAATTGTTTACAAATACCATGTTGTACATCCATGATAATGAGTAGGTATAAGAGTGTGTACGGGAAATAGTCCCAACAAACGCATGGGTCAATTAGAGTATTAATGTAGGTGTAGGTTTTGCTAAAGGGATACGACATGGTACTTTAATATCCTTATTCAAGGATTGTTGAATAATTTTAATCAGTTGGAGATAGTGATACATGCACTGAGACCAGATTTTATAGTTCTATCGGAAAGTCACCAAACGGAGGCAGTAAGTGATGAATAAATAGAAATAGTGGATTAACCATTCATATTTTATTTTAGAAAGTATTGACGGATACTTAAAATGCAGGAATCTATAAGTGAACATTAATTTTGGATAGATGCATTTATGGCTAAGTTTAGGAAAATTTCGATAGTTATAAGAGCAGTTTACAGAACGCCATATGACCAAAGAGCTGAATTTTGTGAGGCGTTAAATAAGTTTTTAGATATAGTATGCGACAGGAATTAAGAGATTGTTGTAGCAGCAGACTTCAATATTGACTGGAATGGCGACTATTTTAGAACTAGGTTAGTCAGCATACTTAATGATTATGGCTTAAAACAAATAGTAAATGAATATACTAGGATTACACAGAGCTCTAAAACGTTGATAGATTATATTATTACCAATACGGAGAATATTATGGCGAGGACTAATGTGGATAAAAATTAGCAGATCATGAGGCGATTGATATATTAAAATGTAGAAGTAGGAAACCAAGGTCATGCGCCAGAAAATAAGAAATGTTGCGTTTTCAGATATAGTAGGAATAGGTTAAGAAGCAAACTGGGATCGATGTTGGAATTTGAGGAAACGAATAATTTGAATGAGAATGTGAGTAAATTTGACTTGTGTTTGGATAATATGGTAGATCTTTTACTGTTAGATCGAGAATAAACGAGGAGAAAAGGAATGAATGGTTTAATAGCGCACTCAGGGTCTTGAGGAGGGATAAAATTATGAAATACAGAAAAGCCATTGTGGGGGATAATGTTAATGCATGGTGCAGTCATAAGGCAGCGAGGAACTTATATAAAGTTAAAGTAGTAAATTCAAAAAACCAGTATATAAATATAGAAATAAACACTGCAGAATATCAGTAGGAGATATGGGATAAGATCAAGAATTTAGTATTAGGAAAACCAAGCTATGTGATAGTGAATGTGAGGGCATAGAATATACGGAGAATATGGATATTGTTGAAAGGTTCAATAAATATTTCATTAATAGCATTAGGGAAATACAAATAGGAGAGAATATTCAGGAGAATATTAACTCGCATTTTATTATATAATTGAAACACAATTGGTAATATTTTGCTCAAAACTAGATTGTTGGAAACTGAAATAATCCCAAAGGATTGGAAGGAATCGATATTTATGCCTGTGAGCAGATTAGAAATACTATTAAATGCGAGGAATATGTGTTGTCTGATAAATACCATGAGAACATATGAGACGATTATTGAAAAGATAGTTAAAAATAATTAGAGGAATATTTTGAGAAACATAATCTACTATCGAAATATCAGTCAGAAAGAAAAATCAGTTAGAAACAGATATTCATGTGAAACGGCAATTAACTGTGTAATAAATAGATTGAAATTTATAGGAAATGATTGCAAAGTTCTGGTAATTTTTTTGGATTTCAAGAGAGCTTTCGTAACAATAGATAGGGATATTTTGCTTAGGAAACATGTTATGGCATTAAGGTTAATGAATTAAAGTGATTTAGTCCATATCTCACTAGACGTAGACAGATAACAAAGGTAAATTATACTGAGTAGAGTATGAGGGGGAATGATTTTGGTGTCCCACAGGGTTCGATGTTAGGAGCTGTATTGTTCATAATATACATAATATACATTGAAGTCGCCGTGGTCTACTAGGTAGTGTGTTGGCTTATTAGACGTAAAGGCATGGTTCGAGCCCCAGGCCAGACATTCAAATGAAATACAAAAAGTACTTCTTCGGCGATTTCCTCTCAGCAGATTTCTGATCCTGACTAAATGGTTATAATGTCCAATTATGTACGTATGATATTGAAAATATAATGGAGAATACATAGATAGTTTTATATGCAGATGATACTCTTAATTTTTACTGGGAGAACAACGTGAGAGGATTGTTACGAAAGGATTGAAAAGGATAAGGAAAATATAAATAAAAGGTTGAGGACCAACAAATTTTAATTAAATGAAAGTAAAACGAAGTTAATGGAAATCAATAGTTCATTTGGAATCAATAATGTAGTAATTGAAAAGATCAACAGTATTAAGTATTTAGGTTTCATAATTGATAAAGATCTAAAACTGAAGGAAAATTTAGAATATCTATGTAGGAAACTAGGGGAAAAATAGATTTCTTTAAATCATCCAGACTGCAGGAATTCCAACTAAACAGGTTTACACCAACTACTTTTATGTTAGAGGCACTCAGATTAACGTGCGTAAAAGATTAGAATTGAACACGCTGAATTTTGTTCAAAAAATTAAAAGTACCAAATTGAACAGTTGTAATATGTTGAAGAAGCGCAACGATTTTAGGCTACTGCGAGCGGATACAAGTGTAATGCAGAAATCATTATACTATAAGGACTGAATTTGTACAATAAAATATCAAGTTATTTGAAGAATGAAAGTAGTAGTTAAATTCATATAGTTATAATAAAATTTCCAGTGTTATGTTTACAGAATTTATATGACTGCCACGAATGGTGGGAAGAGGGAGGTCGACTAGGCCTTAGCATATCAAACTTGGCAAAACCAAAAGCTTTTAACCGAGGTACACAGGTATCAGTCAAGCTCCCTTAGTGACTAAACTATTTTAGACGAGGGGCTCCATTCAGACTAATCCGATTCGTATTATACCGCGATCCTGGTAAGGTTGATTGGTGCTCAATGCTTGGTGACGAGTCCTAAGAATCTATAATCTCAGAAATTGCTTATTGTGGTAAGGATGCTATAACTGTTGGAATCTTCTTTGGGTTGCTCTCAATTCAATGTAAAACTTTATTTTCCGATTACCTTTTCTTGCCTTTACTATTATAGAGTTGCGTCGAAATGCAACGTCAACTTATGGAGAAATACAACATTTGTGAATAGAACCTTATCTCCTACTGATATATCAAATTCCTTCATACCTCATCTGTTATCAGCTATCACTTTGCCATTTTATTAATATTCTCTTCTAATCTTATCATGTAAATTACCTTAAATTTAAATCGTTGAAGGCAGGGGGTTTTCATGTAGGCTTCAAGATCACCTCTAGCGCTATATTCATAGTGACAGAAAATATCACACATTTAATTTAACAATTTTTAAAATTTTCATTAAATAATGTTCCAAATTTCCCCTTTTTCAACACAAAAAACTTTTTATGTACTTTTTATACTTTGTCACCAATTTTTATTCTTTATATCTATCTATATCTTCTAACGTTTGGGTCATTATTACAACTTGCCGTTAAGCTTGGATTTAGTTAATGGTACCTTCAGCTAAAGGGAACTGCAAAGATACGATTAACTGATTTTCGGTATTAGAACTTACAGATAAAATAAAATTAAAAAATATGGCAGTGCCAGAGCAAAGTGGATAAAACTGCTCAATTAAACAAGATTTTTTATGTAATTTTTATTTGAATTTTAATGTTTTAGAGTTGTATTTCTTAATACATACATCAAAAGCACATCAATGTTGATGTCAAATGCCCTGTAAAATATACCTGTGCTGTAAAATTATGAATTTTAAAAATTCAGGTATAGATAGTTTGACAAGAAAATCATCATGTGCAGATAAAAATCCTTTAAAAAAAAAATCATAATTTTTTAATACAAAATTTCATTTAAAATTATAATTAAAATATATTAACGGAGGCGTTGATACCGTTTTATAACATTCTAAGTCAAAAAAGTGTGTTTTGAGTTATGAGCTCTCAAAGTTTTACGCGACATACGACTATATGTTTATTCTAAGTAGATGTTTCCCTAAAATTTCGTAACTTATCTACGCATCTTAACCAAATTTTGACAGTATTTTAGTTAAAGGACGTAGAATTTAAAAATGAAAGAACATTAAAAACTTTCTAAGTGTACTTGAAAGTCGCCGTAGTCTAGTAGGTAGTGTGTTGGCTTACTATACGTAAAGCCAGGATTCGAGCTCCAGGCCAGACATCAAAACAATATACAGAAAGTATTTCTTCTGCGGTTTCTGGCAAAAATTCTGAGAGTAAATAAAATTGCCAAAAAAAAAGTCTCTCAAAAATCTATCGTTCGGAGTCGACTTTAAACTGTAGCTCCCGCCAGCCGTAGGTGTGTATAAAATTAACACACACAACATAAGTGGTGTGAGAAACTGGCCAATTATCTTGACTAAAGGGTTGTTATGACCAATTATGTAAATAATTATGTATGTAAGTACACTTAGAACGTTATAGAATGAGGGCGTCGATATCTATTTAAATTGTTATTGTTTAATGCATTTGTGGAGAAACGTGTGGTTATGTTTATATGTTGACAAATCACCCAACAAACGGGAAACTTAGGAAAACACATAACTGATTTCATTAGAAGAATAACTGACTGTATTGATATAAATAAATATTTACTTATTCAAGCTTAACAAAAAATAAATTCAAATTAAAAATTACATGTACTATGAAAAAGATTTATGACGAATTATTACTATAATATATACAGGGTTTCATATTTTTAATAACAATAATATATTTTTAATTTGTACTTCAAACGAATATAACAGATATACAGAGATGCTCTTTAAGGAGTTTATTTCCAAAACAATGATGCGTTTTTATGCACATGCATACATGTGTTTGGTGCAGGGTAACAATTGTAAAGTAAATAAAAGCCACGGTGTAATTAATTGTGATAAAAGCAACCAACAACAAACTCATTCAAAAGTTAACTTCACAATGTAGTACAATTACAACAAAAATAGTACTCACTTGAAATAAAACAATCATAATTTTTATAAACTAGATATCATAATTTAAGAAAAAAAAAAAATCATCACATCATATTTTGGTTCAAAAATCATTAAAAATATGACAAAATAATCATTCTGGCAACGCTGGTAGTAGGATTTGAAAACAAAAATTCGTCTTATGACGAAAATTTTAATTGTGTTCTTTGTGTTAAAAAAAAGACGTGGAAACCTAAAAGTTAAGTATTATTATTATTATTTTACTGCATAAACTTTAATATGGCTAATATTATTCTTTTATTTTATTAGCATCCACTCATCCTTGCCAGCTATCAAGAAATACCTCACCAGCATATACAGAGGCGAGCAGAAGTGCGAACAAATAGCTGTCAAAAACAATAATTAATGAAATGAATTCAATGAGTTTGAATAAAAAAACGAAAATAACCCACATAAACTCAATTTTGCACGTTTCAAGAAAATTCAAGAAACTAACCCAATTTCAATATTTGGTCCATAGACCCTTATTAGACATGCTTTCTACCAAACTATCAATAACATCTTTCGGAATTCGATTCCATTTCGCATTTATACGATGCCAATGTTTGCCAATATTTGTTAGGGATTTTCAATCGGATTGAGGTCGGGATTTTGTGCTGGCCATTCCGTCAATTGAAAATTTTGTTTTCTTCTCCTTAACTTAAAAAAAGCGAAAGAGTGAGCAGGTTAGATATGTTTTACAGTCGAAAGAATTCATATGTTAGAAAGGGAAGCACGAATGTTTACGTTAAGTTTTCACATTGCCCTTAATAACTTGATAGGACGTTGTTACTAGTTCATATGTTATACTTGACGGTATAACAGTTATGTTATACTATTTATGTTCTGGTAGGGTTGTTGCATATGCTAATTTTGTTTAAATTTGAATTTTCCATATCGAAAATAGTATATGATATGGCAACTTCAGACAAAAAGTGTCCTTTAGATATTAAAGGTAGGATGATTTTCCTCTTACTTTAGCGATTACTTCTATCTAATTGGGTACTCATAATAATAAAAACAATTTATCTGTCCGTCAAAATCCTTCCTTTAGTTAGTGCCAAGTTGTAATAATGATGCTTCATATGTCGTCTTTTATTATCTTTAATTCTACTGTTAACTAGCGGTATCACTATAGCGTTTTTAGATTCGTGTCAACTATTTACAGGTAGAGGTAGTCCTCGACTTACGAATATTCGCACTTACGACAATTTTTTTTCCAATTTTTTCATGGAAAATACTTAAATAAGACAAATGTGTAGCATTAGTACAGTATGTAACTTTCTTCTTCAATTTTTTTTTATTTGAAATTCGGCTAACGACTTACGAACGCTTTAATTAGTTGAAAATAGATAACTACATTTTTTCTAATTAAAATAAAAATAAGCACTGCCTACATAATGTAATAGTAATTTGGAGTTTATTTTTATTTTAAATTATTAAAGATAATAATGAAATTGTTATTTTGTGATGTTTTATTTAAAGAGAATGCCACATACAGACGAACATAACATACGAACAAAATGTAAATTCTGTTTATAAATAATTAAAATAAAAATAAGCACTGCCTACATAATGTAATAGTAATTTAGAGTTTATTTTTATTTTAAGTTATTAAAGATAGTAATGAAATTGTTATTTTGTGATGTTTTATTTAAAGAGAATGCCACATACAGACAAAAATAACATACGAACAAAATGAAAATTCTGTTTATAAATAAAATTTTAATTTTTGGTGGTTTTTAATATTGCCATGTTGTTAACACTAGCTCATAGAACAACTCCGCCGGTAAGGAGCTCTATAACCACTGCCTCCGATCCAGCTACTTCATTTATTGCCCGAGGAAACACACATTCTTATATCTATTTTCCCGACCTTGTAATACTTTACAATCGGACCATATTCCGATAACCTGCGTTATTTCTAGGAGAGTTGAAAAAAGTAAAATATTCAGTTCCCTTGTATCATCGTGCAAACTGGATAGCAATTGGAAATTGGATGAAAAATGAAATCCGATGTCAGAACCTCGACCAACCCCCCTCTGATTCGGATGAACTTGATGTTTATTTTGGTAAGTTAATTTCTGTAGTTCAAGAGGCTTTCATCAGGTTATCTATTGGACGCAAAAATTCTTGGCATAGGGAATTCTCTGATTTAAAGGTTATATTAAAAAGTCAAAGGAATAAGAACAGGCGGAAATATTAGAGATGTAGGGATACTAATACTAGAATTCAATTGAAGTGCATTTTGTGCCAAAGAAATAATTTGATTGATTTTTATCTTAATAGGGACAGGAATACTTCGTGATCGAAGTTTATTGGGAATTTGCTCCGAGCTCGCAAAAGTTTTGAAAATTGTCGAGGATCATAAGGGCCAACAGAAAGTCTTTTGGACTATTGTAATCAGAATAATATTGTTACGTTTTTACCTTTTTAAAAAAGTTTAATTATGAATTCGTTAATTGCAAAGCAACTAAAAACAAATATACATATGTCTTATTTTAATTAAACTCTCTTTATTATCCACACTACTTTAGAGTCACTGTTCAAACTTAACTAATACAACAGTAATTGCTGTTTCGCTATTATTTACACACAAATATTCTGCTTGCAACGGATATCTTCGAACCACGACTTTTTTCTTCATAAGTAACCTCTCTTCGCACCGCGACTGATTAGTTAACACGCAACTTCACGTAAGGCTGGCTGTATTATAACTGACTTAGTTGCTGCTTTGTTTTGCTTTTTATATGCGAACCTCTACAGCCTGATGAAGTGGAATGTTCGGGGTTTCACATTCTTGAAAATTCTTTTGGGACTACACTGTTTGTTTACTTGTCTGTTCCTTTTTTACGTTCCGTTTACGTTGCATTGAATTTCTATAACCATTCGTATTGCTTTATACAAAGCAGTATGCCAAAAAATGTACTTTTTCATTTTCAAGCTATGAATACCGAATTATTTTTAACGCTTCGAGGTAGAGTCAGCTACCGTAATTGCTAATTAGATTGTCCCTCACTTGCCCTAAAATGGAAATATAGGGTTGCCAACAACTATGCTGATTCTCAAGCCAAAATATTCAATTTGTGTCGTTTAAAAAACACTAAAACCTATTTTCGACAAACTTTATTAATTAATTAAAAAAAATGCATATTGTAAAAAATGAAATTTATACTATTGATATGAATTACATGTCAGTAATTAAGATTATAGACACTGTCTTTACATTCCGTGAATCTGTCGTGTCGGAATATTACTTAATTTACGTTACGTTCCACGATTTTCTTAATTTACTTTTTTAAGGAAAGTTTTTTGTGTCTTTTAAAGTTCCATTTGTCGTTTGTTGATTTGATTTGTTGAAGGGAGAATAAGTTTCCCTAGATCGCACAAAAATGGAACGGAACTTGAGAAATTTCGGAAAATATTTTAACCGTTTCGCGGAATTCGAAACCTTTGTTCGGACTCTTCCACAAAAGGGGCATTCGGTTCACACCCTCGTCACTTATCGGCAGGAATTGATTCGTTTATGGGAGGTCTTCCGCGATTGCTGTGAGGACCTTCTAGAAACTGCCGAGGACACTAAGGTGTCGACGAAGGACGCGAAGGCAAAGTATATGTCGGGGTATACGTTATATTTCGAAGGGGTATCGTATCTTGATGGCTTAATCGATAAATTAAAATCGAAACCCGCGAACTCTAATAATACTATCCCCATACACCTTCCTCCGTGTGACACCCAAACATTTTCTGGGGATTATGCGTCCTGGCCAACTTTCCGGGACATGTTCTCGGCCCTTTACGGAAATAATCCCCACATTAGTAATATTCAGAAGATGTATTATCTTCTACAAAAAACAGAAGGCGAGGCTAGGGATATAATCCGAACCTGCCCTATAACGAATGATGGGTTTGATATGGCGTGGAAAAATCTCGTAGACCGGTACGAAAACAAAAGAGTACTGGTGAATTCTCAGTTGAAAACCTTATTCAATCTTTCCGTCATTGAAAGAGAATCGGGTCCTGCAATCAAACGATTGCAGAGGACAATTAATAACTGCATAACCAATTTATCGTTGCTCGGTATTGAAACGCAGAATTGGGACATTATATTCGTTTCTATTTGTTCCACCCGGTTACCTGAGAACACTCTGGGTCTTTGGGAACAGTCCCAGGGCCCTAGCTCGTGCTTGCCCAAGTGGAGCAGCATGGACGAATTCTTGACCGCAAGATATCGGACTTTAGAGTCTGTATCTGATATTATTGGCGGGCACAATCCGAACCAAGCGAGTATTCGTACTCGAAATTCTCCTCAGGAGAAGCGAAAGCTTAGGAGTTTTGGTACAGCGGTCACTCCTACTATACCCCCGAAAAATTTCAATTATGTTCGGATAATCACCCTCTTCGATTGTGCTCCAAGTTTCTCAGGATATCTGTGAGCGAGAGAATAAATGTTGCCAAAAGGATCAAGATTTGTACGAATTGTTTGGCAACCTCTCACGAATTTAGAAGGTGCCAGAGCACTAATGTTTGCTATATGTGCAAACAGAGGCATCATTCGCTGCTTCATCGCACTGAAGCCCCTAATCATTCTCGATCCAAACCCGAAAATAATTCAGTAAACCCCGCGACATCGAGTCACCCTGCTCCTACTTCGGAGCATACCTCTCGTTCTGAGCAAAATATGACGGAGAAGCCATCAACTTCTGCCGAAAGCCGTTCGTTTAGGAACTTCTCGACCCAATTACAGTCCACCCCGTATTCTACAGTCTTGCAGGCCACGACTGTAGTAGATATCATGCTCAACGATGTCAGATATTCTGCTAGAGCATTGATTGACCCTGCCTCTCAGGCTACTTTTGTCTCGAGGAGACTTCAGAGAAAGCTGGATCTTCCAACATTCTCTGCCCCTGCTGCTACGATACTCGGCTTGAATGGAGCGATAGCAGCCAATTCCACTAAAATATGCTCTATTTCCTTGGGCTCATCTATTGACCCAGAGTTTCATTTGGAAACAGATGCATATGTAGTCGAGCAACTAACTGGCCGTCTACCCACCTGCCCACTGAAGGACGCAATTGATTTTGATTTGTCCGAAATACCTGCTTCGGATCTCAAATGCTGTTATATGGACCTACTATTGGGAGCAGACGTATATTCGCAAATTATGTTGACCGACGTGAGGAGAGATCCTAAAGGTTCACTCATAGCCCAGAAAACCGTCTTTGGATGGGTCCTTACCGGTAGAATTCCACAGCCGCACTCCTTAAACTCTATAGTGTCATTTTTCAGTCATTTGGACTTGAACGACCAGATTACTAGGTTTTGGGAAGTGGAGGAAGTTCCCAAATTTAAGAAAGTTTCGGCTGAGGACAAATTTTGTGAGGATTTATCGGTACGACCACTAGAAATAGGGAGCGACCCTGGACCAATTTTGCAGTCGAATTTGACTATCCTTATTTTGCGTTGGAGACTGTTCAGATACGTTTTTAATTCTGACATAGAGAAGATGTATAGGCAGATACTGATCAGATCGGATCAGTCACGTTTTCAACGAATTCTATTTCGTCGAAACCCCGAAGGGAATATAGAGGATTATGAATCCTCTGGCCATCAGAACGTTGCATCAATTAGCTTGTGACTGTGAGTCGAGCTACCCTTCCGCGTCCAACATATTACGTAGTCAAATGTACGTGGACGATATTTTGTCGGGTGCACATTCCATTGATGAGGCAATTCATAATCGCGATGAATTAATTCACGTCTTGAAATCGGCTGGTTTCTCGTTGCGAAAATGGACTTCGAATGAGCAACGTCTTATTCGAGACTTACCCCCCGAACATTTATTGGATTCCAATTTTTTGAAATTTTCAGATGCTAGTACTGCTAAAACGTTGGGTTTACGTTGGAACGCAAGCTTGGACACATTCTTCTTCAAGCCATCTCCAACGCCCGATATTACCCAAGTCACCAAACGTTCTGTCCTTTCTCAAATAGCCAAGCTATTTGACCCTGTTGGGTGGCTAGCACCCAAAATAATTGTCGCTAAGATACTTATGCAACAAATTTGGAAGGACAAAACCGAATGGGACGATTGTTTGAAACCCATGACGTTACACAGGTGGCGCGAATTTGTCGATGATTACTCGTTCATTGACAGGATTAACATCCCCCGCTGGGTTAATTTTAACCCTGAGTATGAAGTAGAACTTCATGCATTTTGTGATGCTTCTGAGAAAGCATCTCTTTATAGCAGAATCAAAACCCCGTCAGGTGAAATATTCACACATTTGCTCGCTGCCAAGACAAAAGTTGCGCCAGTAAAGGTGCAAACCTTACCCCGTTTAGAGCTCTGCGGTGCAACTCTGTTGGCAAAGATGGTGCATTCACTCATTACAGAGCTGAATTTGACCAATTCGAAAGTTTTTTATTGGACAGACTCGACAATAGTTCTGTCCTGGTTTCAGAAACCCCCGTGCCATTGGCCAACTTTTGTGGCGAATAGAGTTTCGTTTGTTTTGGATACTGTTGGCATCGATAATTGGAATCATGTCGAATCTCATCACAACCCTGCTGATCTGGCTAGTCGAGGTATGACAGCCAAAGAACTCGTCAATTCTGACATCTGGTGGAAGGGGCCTACTTGGCTCAGTCGTCCACGTCCCGAATGGCCGAAATCATCATTCAAGCCCTGTACCCAGCTTGAGACACGTGTGGTTCGAGTGAACGTCAACATGACAACGTTCACTGAGGAAATCTTAGGCCGATTTTCTGACTTGTCCCGCGCGCTGCGAGTATTGTCCTACGTTTTCCGATTCTATCATTCCGCTATCAGAACTCGCAATTTACCTCGGGAACATTTGTCCACGAGACTTGTTCAGGACGAAATCAGCTTCGTGAAGCGTCGACTGATTATTTTGTGTCAAAGTTCACATTTTCCCGAATACTCGATTTTAAAGGAAGGAGCTACTTTACCCCGTAAGAGCTCTCTATTGACCTTTAACCCTTTTATCGACTCTAATGGTCTCTTGAGAGTCAATGGAAGACTCTCCCGTTCACCGACTTTGACATACGACGAACGCTTCCCCAAATTACTCCCCTACAATGGTCATTTTACCCGACTATATTTGGAGCATCTTCATAAGTGCTCAGTACATGCAGAATCGTCCTTAATGCTGCGCCTCATGCGGCAAGAGTTTTGGGTCCCTAGACTTAAGACCCTAGTTCGAACAGTTATTCATAACTGCAAAATCTGTACGATTTACCGAAGGAATTTGGGTCAGCAAATTATGGCTGCGTTACCCCCAGAAAGAACTACATTGACTCGTCCTTTCACCCATACAGGTCTAGATTTCGCTGGACCTTTTGAAATTAAATCTTATATTGGACGTGGTTGCCGAGTCACTAAGGGCTATGTGCTGGTGTTTGTATGTTTTGCTACAAAGGCAATTCATTTGGAAGCAACCAATGAAATATCAACGGAATGCTTTATGGCAGCGTTTACTCGTTTTTCCTCCAGACGAGGTTGCCCCGCACATATATATTCGGATAATGGAACCGCGTTCGTAGGCGCATCTAATGTAATGCAAAGGGACCAGGCTAAGTTCTTCACTGAACTGAAGCAGAAGATCGTATCGGAAAATGCTTTCCAGTCAGTCGAATGGCGGCGCCCCGCATATGGGAGGCCTATGGGAAGCTGGTGTGAAGAGTTTTAAAACTCATCTGCGGAAAGTATCGAATGCTCAGAAGTTTACTTTTGAGGAATTTACCACCATGCTGGCAAGAATCGAAGCTTGCTTGAATTCTCGTCCTCTTTGTCCTATGACGGACAATCCTTCGGATATCAACCCCTTAACCCCTGGTCACTTCCTTGTGGGAAGTGCTATTCTTGCACCCCCTGAACCTGATTTGTCAGGTGAATCTATCAACTACGCCAACAGGTGGTGAAAATTAAAGGTTCTACACCATTTGTTTGCGCGTCGCTGGAAGGACGAGTACTTAGTTGAACTCCATAAGCGCAACAAATGGAAATCTCCCCAACGCGATTTCGCGATTGATGACTTCGTCGTGATCCGACACGATAATTTACCTCCAAGCGAATGGAAGCTCGGTAGTATCTCGCGCGTTTATGTAGGATCGGATTCGAAAGTACGAGTGGCTGACGTTCGAACTGCCAATGGCGTTCTAACTCGGCCTATTGTTAAGCTCTTCTTACTCCCTAACCTAATTCGTTCTTTCTTTTTCCTTGTGTTGTTGTGTCCTTTTATTTATAGATGTCTGAAGCCGCACCTAGGAGATTTACCGTTGAGCGATCGGAAAATCAAAGTTTGGATGAGATAGCCAAACGAATCATCACGAAGTGTCAATTATGTAAAGGCCAACACACGCTCCAGAAATGCGACACATTCCGCCGCTTAAACCCCTATAGACGACTGGGCGTAGTGAAAAAACATAAATACTGCGCTAACTGTTTGGCCCAGTCGCACTTCTCCAAGAGCTGTCGTAGCAGGGAGCGGTGTATGGAGTGTCTTGGAAAACACCACACGATGTTGTACTTCCACCGAAGAGACAGTAGGAAGTCAGCCAACAACAACAAAAGGCTCGACAAACGGAAAAGCAACAATAAGAGCACAACCCGCAGCCACGCTCATGAGTGTTCCTGCCAACCTCGTACCAACAAGGATAATAATAACGTGGCTGCGACACCCAACTCGACTGGTGCTACAATCGTCATCAACGTACTAAGCAAATAACCAATTTTGCTTTTCTTCCCTTTTTAAAAAAAAAAAAAACTGAATTGTTTCCTTTGAATTTGTATTTTTTATTATTTCTATTTGGCCAGGTAGCTCCCGTCTCTCTCTGTTGCACCCTTGCAAGGGGGGCGGGATGTTTACGCTGGTCACCCTAGTTTTAAGTAATTATTCTTAAGTAGTGTAAATACGGTATACAAATTATAATGAAAAGAAGAAGAGAATAAAATAAAAGAGAATTGATCTCACTTCTGGATCAACCCCCAATTGAAAAGGTACGTGTTTGATTTATTAAATTGCAGTGCTCCAATAAGTCTAAAGAGGTCTTCCTAAATGTTCAATTTGATGGTATCTGCAAAAAAATCGATTGGTTTAAAAATCGTTTTAGCAATCCCGAATTCAAACAACAATATCACTGAATCAAAACAAAATGATATTGCTATCTACAAGATGTTGGAAACGCCAGTCAATTATAGTAAAATCGTGGAAGTAATGCAGCTCTTTAACAGAACAGTTTCCCTTAGAACAGTTTTTAGATTAAAAGACAAGTTTAATTATTTGGTTGAATTATCAACAGCTGTAGGTCGCCGTGGTCTAGTAGATAGTGTGCTGACTTATTAGACTTAAAGCCAGTTTGAGTCCCCGACCAGTGGTGCGATTTACTAAGCTTTTTTAACGACAAATGTGTCTTTTTAAAATATTAACCACAAAATTAACCATTCTACTATTCACTAACACTTAAACGATTTCTGTTGTCGTTTAAAGTCAGTTGTTTCAATCGGCTGTTATTTTTAACCAAATAAATAGTGGTTATAAACGCCAACATTTTTTTGAGGTTTAAAGTGTTTTTAGAAAATTGTGACTATAATGGCGTTTGAGTATTTAGTTTAAGACCGCCTAATTACAAATTTTTTACATAGACAATAGTTTTTAGCAAAAAGTAACACCTCCACTTTTTTCTAGGAACTCATTTTTGCTTATGTAAAACAATTTGAAGGCCAAATATATAAATTAATGTCGTTTGTAGAAATATCTAAAATATGGGCATATTTTATTAAATAAAACAAGTTTTTTTTATAAATTTTTAAGTAAAATTATGCATTTATTTATTACAATTGTACATTTTTTAATATACACAGACATAATTCCCAAAACACTCTATATGGATCAAGAACTTCTTTCATTACACTATTTGTAAATAAAAGGAAGTATTAGCATAGTCATATTGGGTACTGTTGATAAATAAATTTTAATAAAAAAATATAAATTAAACGCCATTCAAAGAAATAAATACTTATTTGGTAACAAAAACAAAAATAAAAGGAAATAATTCATTTAAAAACAATAAAATAAGAGTGCATTAACAATAAAAATAAGTTTTTACAAGTTAATAAGAAATTTATACATATATACAAAAAATGAAAATGAATATTTAAAATGAATTATTTTAAATATTAAAAACATTACACGCAAACCATAAATAAAAAGAAGCAATTCATGTCTTAAATAGATAGACTCAAAATAAAATAGAATAATGGATAAACAAAAATAAAAAAACAATTAAAATTAAATAACATTATATACATAAAAGGTTTTAAAAATCATTTATTCTTTAAGTCTGAAAAAAAAATTAATTAAGGTTATTTAATTTCTAATAAATTATAATGAACAAGACCCATTTTTAAAGCCATTTCATTATGATATTAAAACGAAAGAAAATAAATAGGTTTACTTACATTTTACTAATAACATTGGCTAAATTATTAACCGCTGCGGCAATTTCTTTGAGGCCATCCCCCATCGATTTTAAAGACTCTGCCATAACTCTGTTACTTTCAACAGTAGAGGCGCTGCATTCGGCTAGAATCTATTTAAAAAAAAGTGAAGTACTAATAAAGATGTTTTAGCAATTAACATCTTTATAAAACACAAATTACCTTCAAAGCATCAGCATGTTTATTTGCGATATCCAAAAACTGTCTTTTCGTTTCCACGTCGTAATCGGCTCGCTTTCTCTCTTTGAGGTGTCTTCTTTGAAGTACTTGGTGTTTCATATTGTAAATCTGTATAGCTAACCGCACATATTAACTTTACAAGAACTTACCTCTTCCATTGGAATATTTTCAGAAACTGAAGCATTTCCCTCAATGTACTCATTGGCAATAATTGCAACTACGCTTTTCTCCAAGTCGTTTAAAGGCTCTTGAGTGAGCGGCTTGTTTCCGGTAAGCGCTTGTTACCTTTTCCGGTCTCGCTAGTTCGGCTTTTTAATTCCTTCCAAACCTATGAATAATTTTATATTCCATTAACATAAGTATGTATTTACTTAATAATATTTACTTACCGTCTGCCAATTCACTCCACATCTTATCGAACTCCAATTTTCCGTGGAGCTTCTTTACCTTGCCAGCAGCAAGTTCCGGATGCTTCATCATGAAGTCAACCATTTCACTTAACTGCTCAGCAGACGCCCGGCTTCTTTTGGTGGCAGTAACAGTGTTCATTCTATCAATATAAATAAATAGTTAAAATAAAATAATTATCTGTAATATTTTACTTACCTTGCTTTTTAAAATTTCCAAAATAATGCTTTTCAATTTGTTTTTTCTTTATTCTTCTTTGTGCTTTTTTCTTATTTTGACATGTAATTGGACAAAGTTGCCATAAAACTTTAATTTGAATGTACAGAAAAATAAAACTGTTTACCGTGGCTAAAAAAAAGGTTAGTGAATCATATAGTGGTTAGTGCAAACCCCAAAATGTATGGTTAATGGTAAAACCTGTTAAAAGTGTTAAAAGTTAGTGAATCGCACCACAGACATTAAAACAAAAACACAAAAAGTTTTTTTCGGCGATTTCTTCTCAGCAGATTTCTGGCAAAAACTCTGAAAGTAAAAAGTAAAATTGCCATGAAAAGTTTCCCAAAAATCTGTCGTTCGGAGTCGACTTTAAACTGTAAGTCCCGTCACTCATGTATAAAATTAACACACACAACATAAGTAGCGTGAGAAACTAGGTTAATAATCCTGACTGAAGGGTTGTAATGACCAATTATGTATGTATGAATATATTAAGGCCTCATTAGTCTTTACTTTCCGCGGCTGTTCTGTTCTGTTCCGTTCAATTACGTTTGCCAGTTAGTTATTCTGTGACAATTTGTCAGCTGTTTACGGTTATCAAACAAAAAAAAAAAAACGTTTGTAAAAAATGAACAATAATATAGACCAAATTTCGGATAATTTTTTTGATTCAGATGTTGAGGATGTGTCTTTTATTGGCAGTTTTTTAACATTGTGTAAATTATACAAAAAAAAAAGTGTTTCAGAAAGTTGCGCCGTAAAAGAAGATGGTACGCTCGACCTATAAACCGTGATTGGTTATATTCGGGATACCATCAAAAAGTTTTTAAACAAATTATGGAGTTGGATGAAGAACAATTTTTTCTGCATACCAGAATGACTAAAAAAGTTTATGAACTTTTACTAGCTCTCGTGAAAGGTTCACTAAAAAAGCTAGGACAACGAATATTACCTCCAGAAAGGCTCTCAATAACACTTCTGTAAGTTTTATGTTGTTTAGTATTGTACAGCAATAACTTGTCATATTTTTGTAGTTATTTGGCTCATGGTAACTCGATCCAGTCTATTGCATGGAGTCATAAGTTAGGGAAAAGTTCTATTCGTAACATTATTTTGGAGACATGTGATGTGTTGTGGCGTTTATTGTCTCCAATTTATGTTAGTGAACCTACCACTGCTCAATATACCGATATTGAAGCAGATTTTAAAATTATGTGGAATATTCCCAATTGCGTAGGTGCGATTGATGGGAAACACATAGCTTTGATGTGTCCACCTAATTCAGGATCTATGTTTTTTAATTACAAAAAGTTTTTTAGTATTGTGCTGATGGGCGCCTGTGATGCCAACTATACATTCACTGCAGCAAGTATGGGAAGCTACGGTTGTGAGAGTGATGGAGGTATGTAATTAATTCGATACTAAGTATGTTTCAAAAATTTCAATGTTTTATTTAAAGAAATTTTTCGCTCATGTTCTTTCGGGCAATCAATTATAAATAAAACTATTTTTGTCGCCTTCATCCTTTATACCATTTCCCCATTTTTTCGTTGGAGATGCAGCATTTCCCTTGAGGACAAATTTAATGCGACCATATCCAGGCGTAAATCTTGATAGAGAAAAAACTATTTTTAACTACAGATTATCTCGAGCACGAAGAGTTATTGAGAATACCTTTGAAATTTTATCAGCTCGCTGGAGAATTCTGCTGACAACTATAGAGTGCTCACCTAACAATTGTGAAGTTATTGTTTTAGCGTGCATTGCACTACATAACTTTATAATGCTTAACGACCATAAGCGGTGGTATTGTCCAGGCAACTATATAGATCGTAAGGGAAATAATGGCGTCATGTATGAAGGTGATTGGCGCACAGAAATTAGAACAAATGGTGATAGACCGCTTCGATCAATGACAACCTCGATTCGAAGATCGACCGAAAATGCTATGCAACTCAGGAATCAATTAGCAAACTACTTTTATAATGAAGGTGCAATTCCCCATCAGAACAACATTTGACATTCAAATTTAATTTCATATTCAAACAAAATACTAAATAATGCCCAAGAAAAATAAAATATTTTAAAATTATCTTAAAATTTTTGATTTAAAGAACAGCAGAAAAGTACTAATATGTATATAATATGTATGTTTGATAAAAAAAAACATAAAAAACTGTTTTTTAAAAAGGTTTATTTTCAATAAAAAACAAAAACAAAGTTTTATTTAATTTTTTAATTAATTCATTGCTACATTTAAAATAAATAAATTATTTTAAGTAAAAAATAGTTAATTTGGTAAAAACAAATGTACATTTTATAATACGAATTAAAAAGTGTATAAAAATGGCTACAGGTTAAAAGAAATCAAAAAGAAGTTTTTGCATTAAATAATGCTTAATAATAATTGCAAAGAAAAATTGAAATTACAATTACAAATGAAATATTTTATTTAGGTTCCAGTGTGTTAGTACGTCAGTAATTTGTTTTATGGCTCTGGTTTGCTTGTTTTCGTCGAAAGAATTTAGCGTCGCCAGTACCATTTTGCAAAATGCATAATTTGCATCATTTTCGTTTTGCTTTTTGTTTTGTTTAGACTTGCAGAAGTTTTTGAAAATCTCCACTGCATCTGCAAACATTTGGTCACTGTCGTCAGACTGTTCAGTTTTTTTTCTTTTATTTTTCTGTTGTGGCTGTTCGGGCGATACTATTGGTGACACTAATAAGGGCTCTTGTGATTCGGAAATTGTAAATTGAGTGTCTGCAAGTTTCATTTCTGAAAATGAACTGGATGATGGCTGTAAATGTTCACTATACTCTGTTGATACCGTAGAAATTTCGTCAACAATATTTACTGTTGAACGTACCCTAATCAATTGTTATTTATTTTAAATTAAATTTCAATTATAAATTATTATAATACTTACGGACGTGAAACCACATGAGGTGCCAAAAATTCCAGCTGCTGCATAAGGTGCCACCGATGTTTAAAAGCAGCACCACTACCAGATGCAAGTCTTTCACTTTTTTTTCTTTTGCGTATCTATCATGCAATGCTGACCATCTTTTAGAACATAATTCTTCTATAATATTTATTCAATTTTATTAATGCATATTTGTATTTTTATTTTTTTAAGTATTGTACTTACCCGGTATCCCCATTCCTTTGGAAATTTTCGCCCAGACGGCCGTTTTTTGTCTGGTATTTTGTATGATTTATTAAATTTGTTATAGAGCACATCATTGTTCTCCACCAATGTAATTAAAGTTTCGTCATCCATTATTATATTCTTTTTATAATTTATTTACCGCTCTTTTTCCAAATTTATAAATTTAATAAAATTTCTCTATTTTATTCAAATTTTCACAACACCTGTTTGCCGCTGTCACTTACAATTACTTAAAAAATTTTATTTTTCACAGGTTCGTCCGAAACAGAACAGAACGAAACAAAAAAAAGTAACTATTCATATATGTTTTTTATTAACGAAATAAAATCAGCTGTTTCGTAACGGAACAGAAACTAAAGACTAATTCTACCTTTATCAACAGCTAAAATGCTAAAAAAAAATGGTAACAACCAGCGTTGCCGTTTTGGTTATTTTTAATCAAATTTGGTTATATTTTTTTCTAAGGTGTAAATGTGTACTTTTTCTTCATATTGGTTATTTTTTTTATTATCGGTAATACAGCAATCACTTCTTTAATATTATTTGAAAATTTGCAATCGTTACAAAGCGTTACAATTCAAGGGCTAAATACATAAAAGCCCTAACTCGATTTTCTGTTACTTTACAGGAGAAGCAAAAAGCTTAATAAAATCTACAAAATGTTAGATACAACAAAAATTTTAATACGGTTTTAAAAAATACCGCAACACATTTTATTTCTCATTTAAAAAATTGTTAATTTTTTAATGAAGTTTTCGAAGATAGGTCTTTACTTCGTTTATGTATTTGAAAAGAAAAATTAAGTTAGGCCTTTTTTAAACTGAGTTAAAAGTGAAATATATTAATAATTCAGGTTTAAATAATAAACGTTAGTAATTCATGAAATTAAGAGGATTAAGTCAAAGTTAATTGTAAAATATTAATTCTTATAAGACAAATTATCTTAAAAAAGATGACGATCCGCAGGTAAAAACCTTTTTAAGTCCTGTTGGTGGTCTCATTTCTTTTTCGTGATTGATATTTTCTCCTTACAAAGTGAATCAATTCGTAATCCTCAGTTATGTCCGTTTTGAAATATATTGATTATGATGGGTTATACGACAGAGCTCATAACACATTACCAGTAGATCAAAGTTTCCTAAGAGGCTGAAGTGACCGGTCTTTATTTGATATGCTAAAATATTGAAAGCCTTCCATTCTTGTTTTTCTATTTACGTGATATGTCCGCTCGGACTTTCTTGCAATATTTTTTCTTGTTCGGATATCATCAGCATTGTGCGAATCAGAGTCAGAGTTTTCGTTCGCTTCCATAATTTTTTTAATGTTACAACTTTTTCCGCTTAAACAACATTTTTCACAAAAAGCAAAGTGAACTGATCGCAATTAATTGGGAAGTACCGTTTTGTTGGTATAACATTTTTTGTGCTTGTCAAAAACAGAGAAACATGTCGATCGATTTATAAGCTGTTAAACAACTTTTTCCGATAAAGCGAATTTGTTATTTGGGAAATATAAACGCACAACTTCAGCTTTGATTATAATTTTAGAACGAAATAAAAAATGAGTTAGGATTTTTTCTTTCAAAAATCCACTGTCATGAATTGGGCATTTTTAAAATTATTATAAATCTAATATTTGCAATTTTATCCACCTGAAATTTTGAGGCAAGGTTCATCTGACATTTTTCCCCCACAATAAAATAAAAATGGTATTTTGAAAAAACTGGGTTAGGCCGATTTATAGTTTAACTACACAGAAAAAAACTAAATTTTTATATTAAACCTTAAATTTGTTAAAAAAAAAATATGCATTTATATAAAGAAAAAATTTTGGTTATTTTTTGGCTTATTTGGTTATTTTTTATTTTAATTTTGGTTATAAAATTTTTTTGGTCGTGGCAACGCTAGCTGTGACCAATTTTCTATTCAACTTTTAGTCACTTTCACATCGACTGTGATTTAAGAACGAAATAATTCATATGGTAAAAGGAGAAACAAAATCACACGTACAGCAATGTTTACACAAGTTTTTCACATTGCCCTTAATAACTTGATGGGAAGTTGTGACTAGTTTATAAGTTATACTTGACGGTCAAATAATTAGTTATTTGACTAGTTATGTTCTGGTAGGGTTGATGGGAACGAGTGATGTGTTTACTCATCACAAGTACCTCTTCACTTGACCGTCATTGTTCTGGTAGGGTAAAATAATTGTAAAAAATTAAGAGAGTTACTTAATGTGTTGTTCTTGATAACCCTGTTTTTATCGTTTTGACGTAAATTTACAGCTTTTATTTAGGTATGGCCACAGTTTGTCGCTCTTGTTTAGGTATGGATGTTGTCTCTTGACGTGCCGCCATTTAACGTCATAATGACCTGTTTAATAATCATAAAAATGTGACTGATTCATCGAGAGCATACTAAACGCATCTTAAAATTAAATGCAGTCATGACATTTACGTGTTCCACAAAGTGTTCGTGTTTATTATTAAATATCTTATTTAATATGTTTAAATATATATGTTAATGTATGGTAAAACGTTACAAATTGACTGTTTAATACTGAAACATAGGAAGGCAGGAAAGTATTGACACTTGCAGCAAGTAAAATGACTGTTGACTAAGTAGTATTACCTAATCATTTTGTGGATTAAATCAAACAAATATCGTTTTTGTCTTTATGCGTTTGTTTTGTTTATACTTGACATATCTACAAGTTTTTCTTTTCATAATTAAATAACCAAATATTCCCCATCAAATAGTCTGATTTAGATCTTGGTTACTCTTTTTTTAAATGCAATAATAGAGACTAAAAAATAAACTTTCATCACTTTGGAATATTTTTTAAATATTTTCGGTAATAATATCGCACACGCAGTACAAAAGTGCCTCAACTTAAAATTTTAAATTTTTTTTTTAATGGCGCTTAATCTATGTAGAATACACTTGTTTATTTATAGAAAAAATGTCAGTCTTTTTTATTGTTGTTAACTGTTACTAAAAATGGTCCCAAAATTTTGTTTTCATTTAAATAAAAAATAGTTTTTAATCGATTTCTGAAAAATTAAAATTTTGTGTTGCGTCACTTTTGTACTGGGTGTGCGATCAGTGTTTGCTAATTACAAGCAAACCTTTAAATTTGTAAAGGCAAGGTAAACTACCCTTTAAATACCTAAAGGTAAGTTGTCGTTGCCATATTTTGACATTATAGCCAGATTGTGATTGTTGAATATGATATCCTTTATACCCAAAAGTCAATTTTTCGTTAGGGAAATTTCCGTTAATTTTTATATGGCATGTTTTACATGTTTATATGGCACTTGTCACATAAACTGCTTTTAACGCAACGCTAAGCGAAAAGTCGGGCATCTTTTTGCATGCTTTGACAATCAGCTGTTGATTATTCTTTAAATATGTTTGGCAAATTTGCGCACAAATTTTCTTTTGTAAAAAATTTTATAAAATTTTAAGTTTTTCTCTTATTGCTAGCAGTACCCATTATAAGTATATCCAATAAATCCTTCAAATCCATTTTTAGTCTTTATTTGAACGCGAAATATTAAAAGCAAAACTTACGCGCCAACTACTTTTAAAAGATAAACAAACAAACAATGCGAATGTTGTCAAAGTTTTTATTGTGTCATATATCTTTTGCTTTACGCTTTTCTGTAGAAGTTATAAACGTCACACAAAGCAACAAAGTTTTATCTGAGAAGGCCTTAACTTACCCGCTATTCCTTACAAAAATGAAAAGACTGTTCTTTTATCTAAAAATGAGAGTACTTCAAACCTCTTTTATGTACCACTATACTCAAAAAATGACTCTGCCAAATAAGAACAATATCGTTACCACTTAAAAATTAATAATCATGTGAATCCCCACGTTGTATTCTATCTATCAACCAAAAGGGTTACGAGATGTAACAATTAATAATATTCAATTACATAAAAAATAGGACATGTTACGTTCAGTGGCAAATGTAACTGGTAATTGTTCTTATTTGGCAGAGTCAATCTTTTGAGAAACGTAACAATAAAATTAATTTGCAACACCGGCTTAAAAGAAACCAAACTAAGCTGTACTAAGGCTACAAAACAGCATAAGACTGACAGGGAATCGAAGAGACAATATATGACGGGGGAAATAAAGAGCTGGGGTACAAGCTCTATGACTAGCGAAGTAAACTTTTCGCGATACTGTCTACCGTAGTTACCGAGTTAGTAAAGTAGTGGGATAGTAGATTTACCTAAAATGCGTATAGAGCGGATAAAGTTGGGGTTGAAGGCAGAGTAGTGATTTGAATACTGCTGTTATTGAAAGTTTTGTCTTAAAAACTGTAAACGGTGGCTTAAATTATGAAATAGAAAATAAACAGCCAGCAAGCTAAAAGATTGATAATGGCGTATCAATGAAAGTTTGGTGGAGAACTCAAAACGGGGATATACCGAACACAGATCAAATACAGCACAGAAGAACATGATTGGCCTCTACAGTATTTCGTTATCGAAACAGTGAAGTTGATGCAGCTGAATTATCAAGGGAACGATTTCCACTTGAAGATCGGGCCATAATTAAAAGAGATTAGATGAGATTATTCATTAAGCCATACGCGGTAAAATACTGGCGTGAAACTGTGTTCAATAAAGACTGCCGACGTCTATTGGATAGTGCGCTACTTTCCATTGCACCAGTTCGCATCTTCATATTATATAAGTCTACAGTCACCTAACGCTGATTGATAATTATTTAATTTTGTTGCTTTTTGTTTCCAAGTTTGGAAAACTTTTATTTTTTCAGTTTGTAATTAAATATTATATATGATATGATACTACTACTAATATTTCACCATTTGTGTATAAATTTTATAATAAAAAAAAACAGCCAACAGTCACCTATGATTGCTTTGGCTTTCTTAAGTGAGATTAAATACAAATCTTGTCAACAGTATTTTTATTGCGTAAAATAATTTTACCATCTTTATTTTGCGAATAAGTAAAGAATATTCCATTATTTATTCTATTTTGAATTTAACGGATTATTACAGGACGTACTAGTGATTATTATTATTATTTTTTTTTTGGTTCTTTTGCTGACTGTTCACGTCTGAATCAAACAATCTTTAAACTGTATTTTGTATTTAGTCTGTACTGAGAAGTGTACAAAAAAGGATACGGAAATGTGTATAAAAGTTCATAATTTTAAGGTTAATTGTTGCTATATAAACCAATAAGCTTTTACAGAAAAAATAATATAATTCTGATAACAACAAATTGTATAAGTTTGCGCTAGTCACATATAAGCATCTTGTTAAGACAACAAAATTAGATAAATATTGTTTGTTATGTTCCGATTGCTGCTTTACAAATTCATCCCTATTTTCCTTTTATTCGCATTTTTGGTCCAACCACTGTTAGCAATAATCTCTGAAAGGGTGTTTTTGTTTCAACGAACAGTTTTCCACTCGTTAACATTTCAAAAGTTTATTGTAGATGTGGAAAAGTTCAATCGCGAAAGTTACATCCAATAAAAGATTTTAGACAATTAAAAATAAATACGTAATTATCTTAGTTATAAGTGTAAAATAATTAAATAAATTAAATTAACAAATACATTCTAATTTTTGTGATTAGTATTAGTTTTGAGAAAAGTGAACGTTTTTAAAAAAGCTGTCACCATATACATCCTTTCGATGGACCTAAAAAATCAATATAAAAAATTGTATATTTAAAACAAATTGTGTTATTCCATTTCATAATTGAGTGACCAAGTATATGATTTTCTTGTGGCATCCAATATTTTATAAATGAGACTTCAATTCAAAAATTGAATTAAAAAATAGAAACCATAGGAATAAATATGATAAAACATAAAACAACATCGACAAACTTCACGCCTATTTTATTACTGTCAAATTACATATACCATTCATGTAGTCATGCACAAATCTCCATATAAGCATATGTATATTTATATTTACATATAATTATATACATATATCTATATGTGTGAAGATGTACATATGTGCATGTATATATGTATATGCATATACCTTTACACACTTTTTCTGCAAGGAAATATGTATGAAAATACAAACGCACACACAGAATACACAGATCCATTTACTCCCTTAGTCAGCATCCATCATTTTTTTTTTGTTTTTGCCCACATAATCTACAACGAAAAAGTAGCATGAAATGTATGTAAAGATAGAATGAACGTATGCCTTTAATATAACAGATTTTACTATTAACAGATTCTCATGCATATGAATGAACATAAATGAGTGGCAGAACGAGTAGAAAAACGTCGAAAAAAGAAACGAGAGAATATTGTTCGAAAAGAGACAATTTTCCAGTAAAAGTAAAAGATAATTTAAAGCGAGTATTAAACGAATAGCATAATTAAAAAAAACAAAATTGAGAACAACATGAAAAATAACCTCACATATATGTATGTATATGTATTCATTTTTATTTAATTTTAAATAACTGCCAGACACTGTTATAAAATTTATTATTAAACTACATTATAATATCACAGTTTTATAAATAATATAGTTTGCAACAAAAAACAATCAACAAATAAAATTTTAAAACTATAATGTGCTTATACATGCCAAAAAACTCACATATGCACATGCTTATCCTACATTCGTACACATATGCATACGTATGTTGTAACTGATGAATGCATTCATATATGCATCTGTATATGAGTAAAGTCTTCCTTTATATAAAATGATAATAAAATAACATTAATAATAATAAATATTGAGTATGAGTAGTAATTTTATAAATCAATAGAGCTTTTTAACACAACTATTAATTTATGAGTGCGAAAAGTATAATAATTACATATTCAAGTTATAGCGGGGACATAAGAAAAAAATAGCATCGAAGCTGTAAAGTTACTTAGGAAAATTTAGCTAAACAAGTTTGGAGTGCAAATCCTTACAAATGGCGGACCCTTTTTGTGGGTTTTGTTGAGACATGTCGTAATGGCAAGAGAGGTGAGTTAATTTTTATTAATTTTACTGCTAATTCTAAACAACATCGATAATAATAAATTTAATATAAATACACCATTTTTAAATTTGCATAACGTTTAATTATCGTGGATTCGGTTATTTCAAAAAAGATTTATTTATTTATAAACAACTAGATCTTTAAATAATCTAAATTTACAAATAAATAAATCTTTTATTTATAATGGCATATTTATATATAAATAATTTGTAAATAAATTCAATTTTATTCAGGAAAGATCAAAGATCAAACTTTCGGTGTTTACAAATGTGATCAGTGCACACTTCATAATACATCTATCAATTATTAACCCCTTCCGATACGATTTAATAATGAAAAACTGTGCACGAGTGTGTGTGGTACTTTTCAAAACACACTGGTGTACAAAGGAATTTTGCATTGTTTACGTATGGGAAGGAGCGACAAAAATAATTATATTAAAGATATAATCTTGAAATTTTCACAGTACATTTCGGATATAATAACAACAGTACTCTAAAAAATGGGTGCGGTCACTTGCCACTACCGCCCATTTATAAAATTTTTTCCTGATAAAATATTCAGAATAAATTTTCGGTTTTCCAGAAATTTTTCAAATATGTGTTTTTCGGCAAATTAAATTTAGTACTTTATTGTTTCCAAAAAAATATCAAACATATAAAAGAAACTACTCTTGAAACAATTCAATTGTAGATTTTTTATTAGCGTACTTTTCTTTTTACGTGGCTACTTTCGTTAACCCGAAATTAATGGATCCGAACTAAGCAAACATATATTTAGTAAATCCGTGTTTGTTGCATTTCTAGAAATTTTTCGTGTATGTGTAGTCTATCGGTCTTATGCAAAAAAACTTACAACATGCTTACTAACCATTGTTAAGCAAAATTCGATAAAAGTATATCCAAAAGCGATAATTAGCTTAAAACACCTGTAGTAAACCATTGTTAAATCTATGAAATTTAACAATGGTTCGACCCTACTTTAAACCTATATTAAAGACATTTGTCATAATTTTATTAAAATTTTTCACATTTTGTGAAAAATATTCAAATTTTTTAAAATAAATTAAAAAAAATTTAAAAACACAAAAAAAATTCCCTGGTGTCATTGGTGCTATTGATGGCACGCATAGCAAAATAATTAAAGCTTGCAGTTTTTTCTCCATATTTCTTTGTACTCAAATTTTTCTTTTTTCCAAAAATATAAATTTTGTTTACAAAATAGTTTAGTGATGTCTAAATAATCAAAACAAATTTAAAGAAACCGGTACTCGAATACTTTCTTTAATCAAAATATAATATCTTAATTACATTGGTTGTTTTATTTTATTTGTACATTGTTGTTATTAAAAAAAAAACAAATACAACCACATTTTTATTTTAAAAACAATTATTTTGTATAAAAACATAAAAAAATAATATTAGACACGAATACCAAATGAAATAATAATCGTTCATAAACAACATTAAGGAAAAATTGAGAGAATAAAATAATGGTATTGCCAGCATCAAATAAGAAAAAACATTAAAATGGATATTAGTTAAAATACTGTTTTTGCATATACTTTTTTAATAATGGATTATTAAGCTTAAAATCGTTATTAACTAATGTTCATTTGAAGGTCATAATAAGGTTTTTTTTTGCATAAGACTGTATATCTTTTAGGGCCATTATTATAACTTACCTTTAACAAAAGGGAGGATTTTAACGGAGAGATAAATTGTTTTTCATTATTAAGAGTATCCAATAAGATAGAAGTGAGCGTTAAGCTAAAAGAAAGATCATCCTATCTTTAATATTTAAAGGTCACTTTCTGTTTGAACTTGCTATATCATATACTATTTTCGATGTGGCAATTTCAAATTTAAACAAAATTACCATGTACAACAACCAAAACGAAGTTTTCCTTTTGCACTGCGTTAAAAAAAACTTGTTTAATGAAGCAGTTTTATCGACTTTGCTCCGGCACTGCCATATTTTTGAAAAAGTTAATTTTGTTTTATTGGTAAGTTGTAATAACCAAAATAAGTTAAAGGTAACTTTGCCGTTCACTTCAGCTAAAGGTACCTTTAACTATCGCCAAATTTAAAGGTAAGTTGCAATAATGGCCCTTAATGCGTGCAAAAGAATCTTATGTACAGAAGGCGGGAGATAGAACCAAGGCTACTTCTCTGTAAGGTCTTTACCTGTATCAAGTGCGAATATTTTAAATTTGTCGATGTTTATTTTGTAGCATTATGTCATAGCTTGCAGTAATATTGCGCATCAGGATATGAGCCCTTCAACAACCAGTTATCTTAGCACCTAAACCAGGATTATTAAAAAAACGTCTTGCGGCGTTGTCATTATTAGACGTGCCGCTACTCCCTAGTCTAGGCCTGTATATTAACAAACCCATCTCGGATCCAAATTTGATTTGAATTTCCCTTTTCCTATCAATAAATTTATTCTTTTCATCTATTGATCTATTTAGCCTTTTTTTATATTCAATCTAACAACATGAATGAAATACTCAAAAAAGCGAATATATGAACGTAAGGGTGACATTCAAACTCACAACTTACTTTGTTCACCACTATTTCTAAAAATGTTTCTATATCATTCATCTCTTTTGGGTTTGCTTTACAAATGTAACATTTGGGAGATGACCTCAGGTTTAATGCGTTGCATACTTTACCATCGACCATAGTCAGTTGCAATTTGTGTTCAACATATATTTTCTATTCAAATTTAAAATGCTCTGTGTATTTCAGAGTGTCAATTTTTTGCTTGAAATAATCTCCTTCTGCAATACAAACTTGGGATGTTTCTTCTTTAAGTTGACGATGACAGAGGGTTTTTCCGTATAATTTTTGCATCTTCAGGGTTCGCAGATTTTGTCACTAATTGAAGGGGTACATAAGATGTTGCAAACTCTTGTCCTGTAGAGTCTTGTCCTGTGCATATTTCAATAAATCGCAAAACGCGTCTTCTTCGCATTCAAAATTAATTAAATTCATTACTTCGACATAAACTTGCTGTGATTTCGCCGAATTTGAAACCTTCTTAGAGCACCAAAGCTCGAAAATTTTCATTCCTGAAAATATGCATTGATGGGATGTTTCTATTATGTAGAATAAAAAAAAACTATCAATAGCAACAAAAATTTCAGTATTATTAAATTAAACGAGGTACACAGCAAATTTTAAAAACTCAATAAACACAGAATTTAAGCCAGTATATTAAATATTATATAAAAAAATGCACTTGAATTGACACACACTATAGATGTGTATCAATATTTATAAACCAATTTGGTCATTGGCTTTCATTGGGAAACTAACTAAAACTCAAATTATTTTTTACAAAGAATTACAAACGGTGTTACTAAAAACACTTCTTAAAAATCAGTAAACTATAGCACAATTTATTAAGTTATTATTTCTGAAAAACAAAGTCAATACCATTCACATTAATTTCAATTTTAATTATTTTAATTAAATGTATTTTAAGAATTTGATATTCACTTTGTTTTCACAGTCGCTTAGTCAACTTTCTTCTTCTATATAAAATTAATTGTTTGCGTTTTAAAATTGCCGTTAGTTGTTATCAAAACAAATTCAGAAGAGAGAAATTTGGTGACATTAGCGACTATTTATTCCGCTACAAACCCAATATGTGCGCAACGACTGTTGACTGCCAGGGAGTCTCACTTCTAATTTTATTTTTGTAACACGCATGGCACTTCTTAGTTTTAAACTAAATTAATTATCATATTCAACAGTAACTTTAGTCGCATGACGAGTGTGGCTCGTCATTGTGCGGTATGGCATGAAAAATTGATGACGAGCTAGACTCGTCGTAATACCGGAAGTGGTTAAGTATAACATACTGGCAGCTTTTTTTATGTCTTTATTATATGCTTAATAGCTTTACGATCTTTCTATGAATTGTTCTTGAATTGGATTACTGATCTTTGTTTTGTTCCATTCTTGAAAATTCCTACGTATTTTTTTATGTTACCGCAGGATGTACACTGGCTCAAACGTATAATTGGCATGAGATTTTTATACTTCAGTGGTAATATTAAAAAAAAAAATCAGATATAATTGAAATAGCTTTTAAACAATATATAATACTTATAATTTTTATTTAAGCATATTTTTAAGGGCCATTATTACAACTTCCCGTTAACTAAAGGGAAGATTTTTTTGTTTTTCATTATTATGAGTACCTTATAAAGTTATGTTTATGTTTGAACTTGCCATATTATATATTATTTTCAATACGGCAGCTTCAAATTTGAACAAAATGATCACCTGAAACAAATAAAACGAATACTCTCGTTGCCACTGCGTTAAAAAAAAGTTGTTTAATTGAGCAGTTTTATCGACATTGCTCTGGCACTGTTATATGTTTGAAAAAAGTTAGCTTTAGGGCCATTATTACAACTTACCTTTAAAGTTGGCGATAGTTAAAGGTACCTTTAGCTGAAGTGAACGGCAAAGTTACCTTTAACTTATTTTGGTTATTACAACTTACCGATAAAACAAAATTAACTTTTTCAAAAATATGGCAGTGCCGGAGCAAAGTCGATGAAACTTCTTCATTAAACAAGTTTTTTTTTTAACGCAGTGCAAAAGGAAAACTTCGTTTTGGTTATTGTATATGCTAATTTTGCTTAAATTTGAAATTGCCACATCGAAAATAGTATATGATATAGCAAGTTCAAATAGAAAGTGACCTTTAAATATTAAAGGTAGGATGATCTTTCCTTTAGCTTAACGCTTACTTCTATCTTATTGGATACTCGTAATAATGAAAAACAATTTATCTCTCTGTTAAAATCCTCCCTTTTGTTAAAGGTAAGTTTTAATAAAAGGGCCATTATTATAACTTACCTTTAAAGTTGGCGATAGTTAAAGGTACCTTTAGCAAAAGTGAACGGCAAAGTTACCTTTAACTTATTTTGGTTATTACAACTTACCGATAAAACAAAATTAACTTTTTCAAAAATATGGCAGTGCCGGAGCAAAGTCGATAAAACTGCTTAATTAAATAAGTTTTTTTTAGCAGTGCAAAAGGAAAACTTCGTTTTGGTTGTTGTATATGCTAATTTTGTTTAAATTTGAAATTGCCATATCGAAAATAGTATATGGTGTAGTAAGTTTAAACAGAAAGTGACCTCTAAATGTTAAAGGTAGGATGATCTTCCCCTTAGCTTAACGCTCACATCTATCTTATTGGGTACTCGTAATAATGAAAAACAATTTATCTATCCGTTAAAATCCTCCCATTTGTTAAAGGTAAGTTATAATAATGGCCCTTAGTCTATCTGTATGTTGTAATAACGAAAATAAGTTAAAGATAACTTTTCTGTTTCATTTAGCTAAAGGTACCTTTAACTAAACCTAACTTTAACATCTAGTTGGCCCTAAATCAGTCAAATAAAATGCGCTGTTTTCAGACTTGAAACAAAAACGTTCTGCTTTTATTACTGCTTCCGAACGTCGAGGCACCGATTGAACGAGATTGGTGCTAAATGCCATTCTCGCGTTTTTGCTTGTTTCAACGCCTTCAATTTGCTGATACATGTGCAAGATGTCTAATCAATGTAGTCTGTAGCTTTAAACCAGTTTTAACAAGAATGCTTGTGATCGGATGGAGGCGTGTATTTGAGAAAACTTCATTAAATACAATTGAACTTATGCTTTATAATTTTAACCAAATTCCATTCCAAAAACCATTTTATGTTATCCAACAACTAATCAACTTTTAGCTTTTGCACTATGTTTAAAGTATTCTATATATTGCAACATTGAAATAATCGACTAGCTTCAGAATTGTGTTAAATCCTTCAGACTACGTAGACAAAGTTAATTGTACTTCAAATATACGTAGATCTTCCATTAAAAATGATTAGCTTTTAACCATGAAATAAAACCCTAAAATTCAAGTGAACCATAAAATAAAATTGCAAATGGAAGCGATGCCATCTTTGAGATTTATTAAAGCTAAATATCCTGAAGAAGAACAATAAACTCACACTACTGAACCCAGGTAAAAGTTTATGTTACGTAATGTGCACTTATGAGTATCTAGGGCCTTTTCTAAAATAGGAAAAAATAATTTTGTTTTTACTTCAGCGCATCATTTTAGGATTTAGGAATTGGATTTACATGCAGAGTATCAAAAAATAGAGACTATTATACTGTCCTTCCAACCAAAATTTAAGTAAAACAATATAATTTCTTGATATTTTTTTTTTAGTAAAACTTTATTATAAAGCGGCAATTATATGTAAAACAAAATATCGGCTAAATGCTCGTCAATGATTTGGTTGCATACCTTTAATCTATGGGCCATATTTGTAATGACTTTGAGACATAATTGCGGTTAAAAGTTATTAAAATGCCAAATGATCTAATCTTTTAGCTTTTAAATCGTTCTCGACTTTGTGATGCGCATTTTGTCGGCAGCGATTTATCCTTTATGAAATTTCTATGTTCGTACAAAATTTTCTTATTATGCTTGCTTGAGGTTGCCAAAGATATTCGTATTACCAGTTTGGGGAGGAGCAATATCAGTCTTTTGTATCATGGTGCAAACACGACTAAGTGAATTAAAAAAAATCCATTATACACGGTTTAATTTTTACCATAATTTAAGTTTGTCACATTTATTGGTAACGAAGTAACATGGTACACCAAAGTCCTTGCAATTAATGTGATTTTTCTTCGCAGTATGCCTCTTATGTTGTTGCGAGTCTTTGCTATTTTTAGATTTAAATAAAGCAAAGCGTATAATATAATCGAAATTTTTAATTAGTATGAGATCTTCAAATCAATATGTTAATGTTCAATTATTCATAATTCGGACGCAGAAATTAGTCAGTATTTGGCCAATTACATGGATTATGACGTTGGCTTTGAGGATTACTGAAGCAAGTTTACATCCCCTCCGCATAAGAAGGCCATCCTGTTCCGTACCAGTCTGCCAGTCTCCACACCAAACGATGACTTGTTTAAGATTCTTTGGATGTTGTGTATTATAAGTATTATCCAAAGCCTATTCAGCATACATATAGATATTAATTATTTAATAATAAAGTTTTGATGCGTGAAATGGTGTTATCCTTTTCATCTGCTAATAAGAAAAATCTATATAGACAACCAGCATCTTCTGCTCTGACAACTTACGAGAGAATTACATTTGCGACGAAAAGGGCGTCGTTCCCATTTTATAGCTTTGATTATTATTATTATATCGATATTTTTCATACATATGTACATATTGTTGACTACATTCTTACTAATCAAAGTACTTGTTTAAATGGTCGAACCGTAACTCAAGATTTTGAATTTAATTAATTCCTTTTATTTTCCGTGAGAGTACTCTTACATGGCCGCAGCCGGACTAGAATCATTAACATTTTAAGACCTTTACCTTCGTGAGAAATGTTCGTGGAACTCTACCTCAACCGATTTGCAGCTTGTGTAGACGTGCTGAGAAACTGACTAGAGTTAGGTATTGTTAAAATTCCTAATAGGAAGCACAAGAACAGATTTTAATATTTTAAAAAAATAGTGGATGTTTATGGTTTAAAGTTTGGTTTAGTATATAATACTTTTCTAGCTTTGAGAATTAAGACTTCCTTGGTACTACTCCCGTTCGGAAACCAATCGTTTAAAATATAAGAATCATTTACAATAATAAAATCAAAAATTTACTCCTTTCGTTTGAATCCGGGAGAATAAATCATGTTATTAGTCATTGTACTTTATCACGAATATATATACATATGCAGTGCGATATTCTTCGGCATAGATTCCATACGAACTATATTCACCCACAAAAAGGGTTTCTTAGACGACGTTACGATCTTAAATCTTAGGCTCTTAGCATCAGAAGAAGTCACCGTCGTATCGTATTTTATCCATTACAAAATACCATAACTCCATATTGGTGTTATAAGTTAATTACCGTCTTAAGCGGTAGTTTGCACCCATTGGTCAATAAGTTCGATGATATTTGATGTTCGAGTGTTGAGGAGCAACGTTTTTACTTATATCAGCATATTTCGCGTCGCAAAGCAAATGTTACGTAAATGTATTTTGGTTCATTCAACGGAAGTATATATTAAATTAAACCGAGTCCCAATATATTACCCTATGGCGATAAGTGAAGACGATTTTTTAATATTTACGTATAGATTACTTTTCGCACCATCACTTCCTGAGCAACCAACAATGGAGTTCCGTAAAGCAGACTCAAATACAAAATTATAATAAAATAAAATTACTACCAATGTTTGCCTTTTTGTAGGCAGCATCTTATGGACTTCTCTACCTGCTCTGCTCAACCGAACCGATTTGCCTTTCAAGCTCATTTTGGATATTGCTTCAAAAAATAAGGGAGATTAATGGAAACGACTATATTAGTCTCCAGTAGTTGAAAACCTGGGAGTACATAGGTGAAATACAAAAATATTGGTATTTCATTTGATATTTGAAATTTTAAACAGGCTTCTAGACGCCAAATGAGTTTAGATACTAATAAGATATTAACATCTTTTTCAGTAACGTTTAGAAGCAGATCCTCGAGCATATGACCAATCGGCGAACGCGTCGGTTTAGGCTAAATTATTCTAATAATGACTTCGGACAATTAATAACAACAATACAAACAACAACAGTGTTAGCAATAGTCGAGCTACAACGCTTTCGATGGGAAATTATTTCTACAAACATAAATGATTTAATAATTGCATTACAAAAGTCTGACAGATTAAAAGAAGTACGCTTAGGAATTATAACAAATTGCACGATATTAATATTTTACGCTAGAAAGCTAATGGCATACCCATCTTTCTCAACTTTTCTAGATCATGAAAACATTTATGTTATCTCTTTAAACAAAGCATATCCTACCAATGAACATAAAGCATATTTTAAAAATTACATCATATACCATAACGACAGATCTAACACAAGGGGAGGCGGTGTTGAAAATTCTGTTCATATTAAATCAATATTTTTCAGTTGCTTACACTCAAACCATAGAACAGATATCAATAGAAATTAAAATTAATCAAAATTATATAGTAATCGGGTCTGCATACTCCACTCCATTCATTAATTAATAAATTCAATTTTGGGTGATCTCAATGCTTAACACATTAGAGATGAGCGATATTTTCAAAACTGTGATTTAATCACGGTGATTGATTGAAGTCGCCGTGGTCTAGTACGTAGTGTGTTGGCTTATTAGACGTAAAAGCCAGGGTTCGATTCCCAGGCAAGACATCAAACCATAGAACAGATATCAATAGAAATTAAAATTAATCAAAATTATCTAGTAATCGGGTCTGCATACTCCACTCCATTCATTAATTAATTAAATTCAATTTTGGGTGATCTCAATGCATAACACATTAGAGATGAGCGATATTTTCAAAACTGTGATTTAATCACGGTGATTGATTGAAGTCGCCGTGGTCTAGTACGTAGTGTGTTGGCTTATTAGCCGTAAAAGCCAGGGTTCGAGTCCCAGGCCCCACATCAAAACAAAATACAAAAAGTATTTTTTCGGCGATTTCCTCACAGCAGATTTCTGGCAAAAACTCTGAGAGTAAAAAAAATTACCATGAAAAGTTTCTTATAAAATCTGTCGTTCGGAGTGCTGAGAGGAAACCGCCGAAGATATACTTTTTGTTTTGATGTCTTGCCTGGGACTCGAACCATGGCTTTACGTCTAATAAGCCTATATGCTACCTACTAAACTACGGCGACTTCTCTATTCTACATGCAATAAAAATGTCATTTCTTATCTTATTATTCTAATATGCCAACGCCATTCCCCCAATAAAGTGCTCGTAACGCATCTACTCTGGTCGTTGGATTTCGAAATACCATCAGACTACAGCACTGCTGTAGTTGAAGTTAGCTACTATGTGGCTATGGATTACGTAAGATTTAATAGCTTTTTGGACGAAAGTAGTAAATATAAATTATAATTTACTCACGTAAAAATCTTTATCTTTTATCATTTTATACATATTTTTCCGTATAAATTTCTGTTTTATTCTAATGACAGTTCTACGTACTCCCGCATATCCACCATGTGGGGTTTCATGATCTTCATTTATAATTTCTTCTTGTTTCTCTTTTTCCAGTATTTTTTCTGCTTGTTTAAATAATATAATTTCTATAGGTCCCTGCCTATCTTTATTTCTATTCTGCATGCTATTATAAATCTTCTTTAATTTTTTCTCATGTACGTACTTAAATATCATACCATCATTTGCTAATGTTACTGTGTGTATTTGGTTGTCATGTAAAATCTTAGTTAACTTCTGCAAGACTGAATCTAGTTTCAAAGGAACTACCGAAATATTTGAGAAATAGTAACAAATCTAATGTTTCAAGTTAGAATTATCTCTGATTTTATTTACAAATTATTCTGTCTTATATACTATTTCTTATTCTATGTTTCTTTCAATGTGTTTAGTCAAATTAGTTCTAGTAACCTACTTCATTTAACCCGTTGCTATTTTTGCTTAGGTTAGCATTCAGTCGGTTACATTTGTTTTGTGTTATTTTATTTTGGTATGCATGTTTAACACATGTTTAAATATACATGTGTGTACCAGCATTACATCATCAAACTCAATACTTTAATACTAAATGCAAGAAATATCTTAACTCCAAAAGTAACAGATCTCAATAACAATGTTTTTCCTATGGATATTGTCATTTACATGAAATTTAGAAGGGTAGTACTAAGGGTTACAAATTTACAAGAAGTTAATTTGTAATTAACTGAAATCAAATTACATCGGAATTTAAATATGCATACGTTTTTATGGAATATGAAGCCAGGAAACAAATCATTTTAAAAATTAAGTCGTAGGTTACAGGACAAAGGTAATAAGAGTATGTCACATCTTATCTTTAATAATACTAGAATTATGAAAAAGGCGGAATTAGTGCCAAACTTGTGTATACAGTCTGCTATTGCATTACCAAAATATCAACATTTTAATAACAACACGCTAAATGAAAAGACATTGAAGTTCATAAACGATCCTGCAGTTGTTACATCAAGTATGGGACGTATTGTCAACACAACAAATTGCTAACTCTGCACGAATTGACATAATATTAAACGTTTAACTTAAAAAATTTTCGAGAGTTTGTTGTAAATGAAAGTGATTTCGTAAATGCTCCACAACCAAATTCCATTGTAGTGCCGCAGTTGCAAAGAAACCAAACGAAGCATCTCGGTACCTTCAGGAACACGTTTACCGTTGAGAGAAGTGGTTAAAGTGCTGGAGAATTGAAGTAAATGAATAAAAATGTAACATTCACATTACAGCGGAAAGCGTGCCCTCTCATTTGTGTAATAGACAAAATTGTGCTGTAATATTCACATATAAAATCTTGATGTTTTTTTTAGAAGTTTTGTAAAAAGAGCTATTAGCATGAGTTTGTGTTCGTTTTATTAAGAGTTTTTATTTAATTTATTTTTGACTATGTATGATTATTCTTTTTCTTGGTACATTTGCAGTCTATGTGAAGCCCTTCTGAATAGTTTGCTTATACGAGTTTTTACAAAAATGTAACGTTCACTCGATCTCATTTTCAAATTGTACCATAAATTTTTGTTATTCAGTTTTTGCAAAGGCCTTTTGAATAGTTTGCATATACAGAAACCTACACAGTTTTTACAAAAATATTACGTTCACTCGAACAGATTTTCAAGTTCTACCATAAATTTCTGTTACTCAGAAATCTATGAATTATTATGAATATATGAATTATTCATATAAATTATGTAGCAAAATACATTTGTCGAATTAAATAAGTTTATTTCACAATATAGAAACCATATAAAATTAAATTCCAGTATTTTATGTTCAGACGTATTTACACTTGCAATTGGAGATTCCCCGTTCGCCGTACAGATCAAAAGAGGCCTATTTTGTGTGGAATATAGTATCATTTGCTATGGCTTCTCTGGGTAGAGCCCAGAAATGCCAAATTTTCTGTGACCTAATAGGGGTTATGTTCGCTTTGATGGTCACTGTAGCTTGTGACTTATAGTCGCATATAGCTCCGAATTAAAATAAAACCCCAAAAGAATAAGTGTAACGGCGTCAAATCGTACAATATCGGTGACCAGCTTGTATCACCTCTACGTGAGATGACCATGTTCTCAAACAGCAAACAGTGACTTTTCACACTGCTTTAAACGATATGCGATATCATGTGGCCTAATATCACCTAAATTTGATAATTTTGTTTGCTCATGAATCCATTCACACAGTTGTCAAATCCATAGTCAATTGAGAAACTCACATCGGTGTAGTCCGTGGTGATTTAACAAAATGTACTGCATAAATGACAAATAAGTTTGATAGTTATAGGTTCAACAAAATAACCGTTAACAACTGTCAAAGTTTAGAAGTTCCAGTTGCTCTTGAAAACATGTATAATTGAGACAGGGAGACCCAGATAAAGTTCGTTATCATTTAGGGGATATACTCTACTTATACACCGCTTTATGTTAAAATGCCAGAAAGTAAGTCGTAAAAGAAGGGAACTGGTGTGCCACAAATTGGGGTTAAATTATTTATTTTATTGTTAGTGTTTTCGTTACGTAAACAATAATTATGACTGATGTCCGTTGAAGTATGTTAAACTGAAGGAACGATGCAGAAAGGTTAAAATCACTTCGAAGTTCTGGTAATATTATGTGTAATTTTAATTTTCACATCAAGCTATGTATCTATGAAGAAATCCTACCTAGCTTATATAAAAGCAAAGAAGAGGAATTGAATTACATCTACATTAAAAAACAATAAGTTATAAAATTTTAATTGCAGTAGAAAAATAATTATCTATGTTTGATTTACATGCAGTATTTGTAGTTGGAATTTTGAATTGGAACAGGAATTTTCCATTTCTTCTTTGTCCGACAGCACATTGAAATCTTTATATAGGTTTGAATTTTTCATATACCATAGTGCTGTTATAACACTAATTTTGAAATTTTGTTCCGGTTTTAGGGACAAAGTTTGTTGTAGAAATTTAAGTTTCCAATGAATTTTGGACGAGAGTTTCGGCTAATTATCTAAAATAATGAAATTAAATTGTGCCAATTTTGTTGGTTGAAATAACGTGTGTTATTTTTAAAACAAATTCTCTTCGAGAAGATTCAGATACAGAGATTAAACCAATAGGGCCAATCTTCTGAAGAGAAATTGTTATTATAATTACTCACGTAATTATAATTTGGGTTTAAGAAATGAGAAAAAAGGATAAAGAAATATTAATAATTATTTCTTTTTTTTTAAGGTTTTTAAGTTTGAGTAACTTACCCTTTTGAGAGATGAGATGAGTGATGAAAGATCTTTTCTTTTCAGAAATATGTAATAACAATTTGTACTTGAGATTGTTTTTAACCAATCAGTTGAGCGCTGAGAAAAGGAATGAGTTTTAAGTTTAAATTTGATTTCAGGAAACTTTAGAATTTTCCAAAAGATAAATTAGGTAAAAAAGAACAAGATAGATTTGTAAGATTGGAATATTTAAGTGTTACTTAACATACAGGAATTAGTTAACAATGACCATTTTCCAATAAATTTAATTTAATTCACATTTCAAAAATTCAAGATGTAACATATGATATATAAATTATGTACAAATTCTTATTTGTACATGGCGCCGGCCTTGACGTTAGACAACCGGATTATCGGTGTTGGGACAAAGCACATGTGCTAGTGATCGTATAGCCTCCACGAGAATTTTCGTATCTGGCATTGTTGATAAGTTGGATGTTGTTGATGGTTTTGGTTGTTTTGATGGTTTAGTCTTCTGGGTTGGTGGTTTCTCTTCTCTCTTCTTCGGACTTCTAGATTTCCTGGGCTGGTTGGGTTCTGGATGTAAAAGCGTGTGATGGAATCGATAACACTTCTTGCACGTATCCCTTGATGTGCACCCTCTTAAGTCGTGGCTTTTGGCAAGACAATTTACACAACAGCGATGCCTCTCGACTATGTCTTTCCTCTTTTTACCGCCGCCTCCCATAAGCCGCCCATGTGAGGAGCGTGTGATGGTATGAATTTCCACTCAAATCCATGAGTGATATACTTTTGGGCAATGTCGCTAGCGACAGTATTCACAAATTTAGTAAAATCGCGTTCAAGAATTCTGCTGGCGCCTAAAAAGTTTCTCCCATTATCGGTAACTACCCCCGCCTCCCAACGAAGCGAGCAAATGCAGCCTGAAACGCTGCCGGGGATAAGTCTGAACAAAGCTCTAAGTGTATGGCTTTCGAGCTGAAGCAAACGAAAACTCTTACGTAGCTCTTGATTATGGGAAACTTTCTCAATGGAGACGCTTTTGTCTCGAATGGGCCAGCGAAATCAATTCCCGTAGTTTGGAAGGGAAGAGATAAAATACATCTCTCCAGGGTTAAAGAAGCCATTATTTGATTACATGGACGTTGCTTGTTGATAATGCAAGTTTTGCAACCTCTTATTATTTTCCTTACTCGGGGTTTGAGTCTGAATATGTAAAATTCAGTTTGTACCATATGACACATTTGGCTACATTCAGCGTGGCAAAGGAATTTGTGCAAATGCGTGCGGTACAATTGGCAAAAACGAGAGTTGACTGGTAGAATAATAGGGTAACGTTCATCATACGAGAGAGATGTATGAATCAGCCTACTATTTATTCGCATAATTGAATTGGAATCCAGAAATGGATTCATAGTATTCAGCGAACTTTTCTTCGAAATGGGATTCGAACCTTGTAAGAATTTGTATTCCTCTCGATAAAATGCCACTTGAGCTAAGTGAATAAGTCGAGTTTTGACTGTGCGCAATTCCATATGTGTCAGTTCCACGTGAGCAGTGGGAGAAATAACAGGTTTAAATCCTCCTTTAACCCTGTCAATAAACCTGAAGATGTAACCCATCACACGCAAGGCTCTGTTGTATGACAAGAATCGGGAGAGAATGTCCTCTTCACTAACCTCTGCGTGTAAGGTATGGATGTTGTCAGATAAATCCAGAACTTTTAATGGATTACGTTTTGGCCATTCAGTTTCGGGCTTGTTCAACCTGAGGGCCCATACCACCATTGGGAATTATTTGCCAATTCGTGAGGTTTACATTCACGAGTTCCAAGATCAGCTGGATTGTAATAAGTGGGAATGTGTCGCCATGTTGCTTCCGGGACCAGGCGATGTATTTGAGCAACTCTGTTTGCAACAAATGTTTCCCATGTGGAGGGTGGTTTAGGAAGCCAACTAAGGACAATGGATGAGTCTGTCCATAGGAAAACATCTGTTTCGCCAAAATTCAGGGAAGTGCGAACATATTTAATTAGATTCGCAAATAATACAGCTCCGTTTAGTTCCAAACGCGGCAAACAGACTGTTTGAATAGGGGCTACCTTACTCTTTGCCATTAACAAATTTGGGAAAACATTGTGAGTATTTGTTTGACATCGAATATATACAGTAGCACAGTATGCCGATTTTGACGCGTCGCAAAATCCGTGAATTTGAACTCAGTCGGACGGAGTGTATTGTAGCCACCTTGGGATTGCGATTGTCTACGTTTGCGAGAGATCCGAAGCGAAGTCATTCAACATTTTAAGTGATTCGGGTGAGATATCCTCATCCCATTCCAATCCTTCTAACCAAAGCTGTTGTATAAGAATCTTAGCCCTAATAATAATTGGTGCTAGCCATCCAGCAGCAGTGCGTCTATGAGCTAAGTCTGAGCAGATAGAGTATCCTGTAGCGAAAATCCACCAGATAGAATGTCATCAACGTAAGTTTCCGAGCGGAGAAATGAAGACGCTTTGGGATATTGAGATTCAGTGTCCGAAGCGAGTTGGAGTAGTATGCGAATTGCGAGATAAGGAGCACAATTAACACCGAAAGTGCCATCCCTAACTGGATCGTCTGGTTGGTTTTAGAATAAAACTCTCTGAAACTGTCTGTTATCTGGGTGTATTAGGATTTGGCGATACATTTTTTGTATATCGACACTGAAAACATATTGATACTTTCTCCAATTAAGGATAACAGTAATTAAATCGTTCTGAAGAGTAGAAGATATCGTTTAGGGAGAAGTGGAATTTAGTTTTCCTCGAAACGTTGAACACAACTCTGACCTTGATCGTTTTGTGATCGAACTACAGCGTGATGGGGTAAGTAAAAGCAATAGTATTTATCTTGAGACACAATTTCCTGAGATGACGTTTCCTCTATGTGATCGAGATCCAAATATTCACGTAGAACAGAACAATATTCAGACTGTAGCTCAGGATCTTTGGCCAACGTTTTCTCCATCCGAGAGTATTGAGCCAGCGCAATAAATCGACACGACCCAAGAAATATTTCCTCCGGAAATTCCGGTCTAAATGATAATCGTACAATGTACCTACCATTTTCGCTTCGAGTTGTTGTTGTGGCCTCCAATATTCGTCATTAATCTGCTGAGGTGCCAACGATCATCCGGCCTTTGTCAGCCGAGTACTGAATCTGATATGAAAATGTCAGTCTGGGATCCAGCCTTATTCCTCTTGGTCCTAATTACCTCGTTTCCATTACTCATGTCCACCTGTAAGGGGATTTGGCGAATGAAGGGTTGTAATGACCAATTATGTATGTATGTATGTGGGATCGCATCCCAAAGGATTAAGACAATTCCGTAGGGTTAAAAGAAAACTGTACTAAAATAATAACAGTAAGCGGACTGAAAACATAAACATGATAAAACTCAAATACTTGATCGAGTTGGAAAAAATAATAGTTTTCAATATAAAAAAAAAACATATAAAATTATTGTATATTTGGCTGCCGAGTCAGGCAATTCAGTTTTGTATTTTAAATTAAAAGAATTATTTTTAAATATAGTTTATTAAATCTAATCTTTGTTTTGTGTTCATAAATTTAAATAAATAAAAGGATTTAAATCAATAAATTTAAATTTAAATACAAATGGGGGCTCAACCGTGATCAACAAATTGCCAGAATTAAAAGTAAAAAAAAAAAAATACAAAGCAAAAGATCCCCACAAGCTGTGAATAGCCGAAATGGAAAGAAAATTTAAAAATTATACCAAAAACGTGCAGTGCTATAAACAGGAAGTTTAATTAAATAAGAAGGACGAATTCTGTGAGTCAAATTGAATACTAAGAAGGACAATCTCTGTAAGGATGTTCAATGTCAAGATCTTTGTGATGATGATGATGTGAGATGAGAAAAAGTATGTATGTATGTACAATTAAAAGAATTTTGAGTAAAGAAGTACATTTTGTTGCGGGATAACGCTAAATGTAATGAAAGCTTAGATGTTTGTAGAAGAAAATAGAAGTTTTGAATAGTGAGTTGAAGTGAAAAGAAGAGAATTGGAGTTGAAACTTATAGAAGAAAATAGAAGTGTTTGTGGAAAAATATTTAAAAAGATAATTAATTGAAGTTTATATAAAAATATTGAAGAACATAAAGAACGAAGATTCCTAGAAGTTTGTAAAAATATTTTTTTTAAAACTTTTATTAAGTATTTATGAAGTAGAGAAAGTTGGAGAATATGAAGAGTCTAGTAGATGTAACACAGTGGCCGAGTACATGAAGCCATGGAGCACATCATTCGGGTCGAATGATGCGTCAGGAGGGCCGAATGTGGGATCGCATCCCAAAGGATTAAGACGATCCCGTAGGGTTAAAAGAAAACTGAACTAAAATAATAATAGTAAGCCGACTGAAAAACATAAACATGATAAAACTTAAATACTTGATCGAGTTGGAAAAAATAATAGCTTTCAATATAAAAAAGACATATAAAATTTAATATATATTTGGCTGCCGAGTCAGGCAATTCAGTTTTGTATTTTAAATTAAAAGAATTATTTTAAATATAATGTTATGTTTTTACCTTTTTAAAACGTTAAAAATATGAGTTCGTAGATTGCAAATAAAGTAAAAATAAATATGTGTTTGGTTTTAATAAATTCTTTATTATCTGCACAATTTTTGTGCCACTGTTCGAACTTGTTTCACGTATACAATGATACTTCACAATATGTGTTTGTTCTTTATACTACTCTGCTTACAACCCTTTTGTAAGCAACAACACTTGTTAGTTATTCTTCTTTCTCACAACCTTTTTGTAAGTACAACACTAACAACTGTTTTCTCAAACGCAGCTTGTCTGCACACAAGTCTGACCGAATTAAAGCTCGATAGATTTTAATTCTCCACCAACGTGACGTCGTCTTACACGATCAAATTCAAACTCAGCCCTGCTCGCTTTAACCTGTCTTTTATACTACTGGATCATCAGTGTGATGAATGCCCTTGAAGGACGATGACGTCCTTCGGGAATATTCTAAAAATGTAAACAACCTATTCTTATTTTTGTTGTTTCTTGTTTACATTCGAGCAGGTAGATTGTCTATCCTATTTTATACTGCACATTGTTGTTTCTTGTTTACTTCTTAGTTCCCTTTATTTTGTTGTTGGTTATTTACGTCTTTATATCCTTTATTCTTGTTGGTATATTTTTCTACTCATACATTGATCACGTGAACAGTGCGCTGTTTTGTTTTTGGGGCTTTTGTTTATCATTTTATGCATGATCATTGTGTTGTTTTTGGAGCTTTTGTTTATTATTTTAAAAACACCATTTCCACTTTCGTAACAATAATTTATTAAATCTTATCTTTGTTTTGTGTTGATAAATTCAAATAAATAAAGGGATTTAAATCAATAAATTTAAATTTTAATACTACATGTATGTTAGTGAACAAGTTCATTATTTTGTTTTTGGAGCTTTTGTTTACCATTTTATGGATGATCAAGTCCATTGTATCTTTTTTGTGGGCTTTTGTTTATTATTTTAATAACACCATTTCCATTTTCGTTGCAATATATCGAACTATGTACCTATACGTTTTTAAATACATATTTTTGTAATTAAAGCGTTGAAAGGACTAAATATTTTTGTTAAATATTTTTTTATTTTATTAATTTTTATATGTTGCATCACAATTTTTTAGCTATTAATTTAAGTATTTATTTCTTCTGACGATTTTATTTACGATTTCCATAATTATTTTACACATTTTTGTTTATTTATATTTTACTTTTTAAAATTAATACAACTATTCCACAGAAATTTATAAATATGATCGAAATAATGGAATTTGGAGAAAGGTCACCAAAAAAATTTAAATAAATGAAGACATTTTTGATGATTTAAAAAGGCGTTGAACTGCCATTTTGCAGCTGGAATGAAAGTGAAGGTTGAATGAAAGTTTAGGGAGCTTTTTAATTTAAATATAAAACCCATTTGGACTTAAGACACCCAGATGTATTTCTCTACAACCAGTGGTAACTGCTTCACAAACCGAAAATATTGAAAAAATACTAACAGGTGGTGGTGTCGCGAACAAAAGAGTAGAGATGTGTAGTCAGCGTTGCTGTATCGTTTTTTATTCCTACGGCTAATTGTCAATATAAACTGCTGCTATTTTCGGTCGGGCTCCCGCAGTACTAACGTTGATGATGGTAGCTTCCGAAGTACAAAATGCTGGTTTCAAACAATCAATGGAAACTTTACTTTCTTCTCTAGCAATTTTTATAATGTAATACTTAGATATCCGTTTAACTACTTTAAATGGGCCGCTGTATACATAATTGTTCATTACAACTATCCAGTCAGGATTATTGACCGAGTTTATCACACTACTTATGATATGTATTAAGTGGCGGTACCAACAGTTTTAAAGTCGACTCCGAACGACAAATTTTTGAGAAACTTTTCATGGCAATGTTATTTACACTCAGATTTTCTGCCAGAAATCTGCTGAGAGGAAATCGCCGAAAAAATACTTTGTGTAATTTTATTTTGATGTCTGGCCTGAGACTCGAACCCTGGCTTTACGTCTAATAAGCCAGCACACTACCTACTAGCCTACGGCGACTGTTTGAAGGCATTAAAGAAGGCCGTACCGAATCGCCTCAGGAAAATACTAACAAGTATGACTTTAGATTTGGATGTATAAAAATTTTATTGTTGCAGTGTAATACCGTGTCGACAAGTTCTGCTTCAGAATTAAAAGAATTTTCTATTAAAAAATCGCCAGGTAGACGTAAATAGCACTGTAAACTAGTTCCGCAGGAGTTGCTCTAATGTGTTCTTTATATGTGAATCGGAGACTCAGCAAAATTATTGGTGAATATGTGTCCACTCGTTAACGTTATGTCATTTGATTGCGGGTGTTATGGCGTAGTTTTCAGATGATGTACCCCAAGTGTGTGTAAATGTTCCTTAAATAGAGAACTTCATTCCTGTGTAAGAGTTTTTGCTATGGTTTTTGCAGTCATATCCGTCATCGGGAACATATCAGGCCATCGAGGAAATCGGTCCACAACTGCTAACCAGTATCGATTGCTTTCCGACAGAGGAAAATGGCCGACAATGTCGATGTTCAAATGCGCTAATCGTTGGCTTGGTATACTACGAAGCACGAAAGTAGTCTGTGTGTATAGTGTTATCTTATTTCGTTAAAAATGCAATTACGTGCAATTGCTATCTTTCTGTATACCCGGCCAAACAAATCTCTCGATCATTAATTTGGATGTAGCGCGTGTACGAGGCATTAGGAAGGATGAACGGTTTGATATTAATGAATTTTTCACACTTGAACTTAATCTTCATCCGTTGACTTAGCCGTATTCAATTCGCCATAATTGATTCCTACAGTTTTACCGTCAACATGACGTATTTCTGTAGTAATTTGCCTAATAAAATCTAATTGCCTTGCTTGTCTAACCGAAGTTCTCTCTTGTTTTTGTTTAAATGCGTACACTAATGGCTTGTGGTTCGTATAAATATGGTAAACACGCATTTCACAAACTTTCGGCTTCTGGAATTGGGTGAGCTGGCATTAGAGCTGCAAAACCATCGATAGTACTATCTATAGTTTTATTTTTAATGGGCTATCGATAGTTTTTTTTCGATAGCGATAGTATCAAATTTAAGCAGCAATTTTCAGTTTTGCGACGGTTTCAACGAAAAAAATAATATCGGCGTATAAAACGTGACATTTAAAGTTATTAATGACTTCAACTATTAGAAAAGTAAAAAAATAAAAATAGAAAATTTCGTTGTGGAAATAGTAGGATATCTATACATTTTTTTTGCGTTTTAATTATTTTTTCATTATATATATACGCATATACATATATCATCTGTTTATATACATATTGTTATGTTTTTACCTTTTAAAAACGTTAAAAATATGAGTTCGTAGGTTGCAAATAAAAATTAATATGTGTTTAATTTTAAATCAATTCTTTATTATCTACGGGTTGCGGATGCTTAACATGGTGGAATGTTTGCCCTTTATATTCGGTAGATGGTATCATGCGAAAAAAGACTATCTGAAGATTCTGCAAACCCATCTTCCGAATTTTACAGACAAATGTGCTTATCCCGAATAAAAAATTATTTTTCAACAGGATAGTGATCCGAAGGACACAGCAAAAATTCTAAAGATATGGGGTGGGAAACATAATTTTCAATTGATGGAATGGCCGGCACAAAGTCCCGACCTCAATCCGATTGAAAATCTTTGGCCATTCGTGAAAATCCGGCTCAGACAGTACGAAACAGCCTCAACAAACATGTTCAAACTTTGGGATCGTATAAATGCGAAATGGAATCGAATTCCGGAAGATTTTATTACTCATTTGGTAGAAAGCATCTCAAACCGCGTAAATCAAGTTATTTCTAATAAGGGTCTATGGACAAAACATTAAAATTGGGTTAGTTTCTTGAATTTTCTTGAAACGTGCAAAATTGAGTTTATGTGAGTTATTTTCGTTTTTTCATTCAAACTCATTGAATTCATTTCATTAATTATTGTTTTTTACTGCTATTTATTAAGAATAAAATAAAGAATTAAAATAATTTTTTGTATTTGCTAGCATGGTTTTGTTTTTGTGGATGACGAAACTCAGTATTGTGAACATGCACTCACTTCTGCTCGTCACTGTATGTATGCTCTTGGCGAAAAGATGTCTAATTCCTACTCTCTTATATGAGCATGAGCTCTTTGCGGGTTTGGACTCTGTTAGCAGAAACAAACTTAACGTAACTTATAATAACAGCGAGATATATTTTTGGACGCAGTAGATATAGAATGTTTTGCATTTTTCATATAAAATATACAATATGACATTGGGAAACCTTTGAAATATCGTATGCTGATTTTCCTACACAAGATTATCTATGTAGGGGAACCGCATTATCTATTTGGAAGGCTTCAATTTTCTAGGGCTAACAGAGGCTAAAGGATAAACGCCATAAGATATCGGAAACAAGTGTCTAAAAGGTACTTTTTTATTAATGCGATTCGTTCGTGGAATCAACCAAGCAATTTAATGCCCTTGTCTCTTATTTAAATTACTTCATATTCAAGACTAATTTAAATTTAATTTGTATAATTTTGCTTTTTTATGAAATTTTCTATATATTTATATACTTAATAACAATATTATAATACTAACAGTCTAAAAACAGTAATATTAAATAAGATTATATGTTTGTTGTACTGGAGTTAAGCAATAAATAAATAACTCACGTCACAAGTGCGTTGTTTTGTTTTTGGAGCTTTTGTTTATTATTTTAACAACACAATTTCTACTTTCGTAACAATATACAGATATAAATTTAGCACTCTTCGATACTATCGATAATTTTATGCCGGACTATAAATTGGGTCGACTATCGATAGTTTTGCTGCTGACATAGTACAATTTGCTAGTTGTATTTTGCATCTTTCGAAAGCGTCTGTCTGAATATTAATTGACTTAGGTAAAAAACACCTGTAGAAATTAAGCATGATCAAAAATTTCTTTAAATCTTGCGCAAGGATAATTAAGGACAACTTTTTCAGGTAAATGCCGGATACCATCCTTCGTTACTACCCAGTAAAAATTGGAGCTTCCATGTAAACAGGTTTGTAAGAGGGAGCGGCTACTTTCCTCCTTTCCAGAATGCATAATTTTTATATACCGAATTCCCACTTGGAAGCGTTACCTTTTGAAAAAAGAAGCCCGTTTTCTCTCGTTACATTCAGGTGTGAGTATCAGCTATATCTAAGCGCTTCATCCATGTGTCTATGAAATTGCAATATTCATTGCTTACAAAACGCTCTTCCAGCATGTTTTTCTGAAAACTTGAATGCATTCCTGAAATGACGCTATTAAGGAGCATGAAGCCGTGAGAATCTGTGAAATAATATCTTCCAATTAATTTTTTGTTTTATTTTTTTATTCAAAATTAATTTTATTTAATTATAAGTCCCCTAAGAATCTCAGCTCGGTTACACCGTATTTTGATTTGGACACGTTGATTGTCAAATTATGATCTCTAAATCGATGAAAAATTATAGTGAGATGTTTTATGTGCTAATCTTTTGAAGATGATACAATAATAACATCGTCTAGAGCTGCAAAGATGAATGGTAAGCCTTTTAGGATGTGAATTAAAAGCTGAAATGTTAGGGCTCCGTTTTTAAGTCCAAAAGGTATATGCGTCAATTCGAGAAGTTCAAAGAGCGTTGTAATGGTAGTCTTCGGTATATTGTCGTAATGTATTGCAAACTGATGAAACGCCTTTTGTTAGTCTATTTTTGAAATAAAAAAATAGAATTTTCGACCAACAGGAAATTGGATATTGGAATAGAAATTGAATAACGATCATGCACATTGATAGCATTAATCGCGCGATAGTCACCGCAAGGTCTTCACGTTCCGTCAGGTTTTCGAACCATATGAAGTGGGCTGGCCCAACTACTACTCGACGGGCGACAAATCCCAAGTTTGATTAATGACTAAAATTCATTACGTGCAGCTGTTAGTTTCTCTTGTGACAGTCGTCATGGGCGTGCAAACACAGTTTGACCTTTATTCTATGAGTAAAAGGCACTAGATTGGACTGGACGAGTAAATTCGTAAACTATTTAAGAATGTCCGCATATTGATTTTTTGTATCAAATGCTTTGATAGATAAGTTAGCTTTTGTGTCGATAACGCTATTTGTTTTCAAAGCTGTCAAAGAGGCCAGTAAACATTTATTTTTCAAGTCAACCAATTAATCGCCATTAAAAATGTCCAACCAAAATCATGCTTTAAATTAATTTATGTAATACATCACCGTATACTGAAATCGTAGATCCATTAGCTGCGAACAGTTGCATATCCGATGGTTTTAAGCTGGCTGACTGCAATACCTGACTCATCCGTACCAGTATTATTTTAAAAAATTTATTTTTATTGACGTGTCGTAAATACGTAGCCGATATGATTGGATATTTTTAGGATGGTCAGGAATTTGAGATATTTCATTGTACCTTTTTTGTTATTGTTGAGTTTTGAAAGTTCTGATTGCCATCGTTGAGTGAGAAGTAAAGCTGCATGGTTGTCAACACTAGTGGCGTTAGCTTCAAATTTATTATGGTACCAGCAAAAGTCATTGCCTCTATTTCCGCTGCGTGAACGAGAATGATTTTTAAAACTGTTATTTAGAGTTAGTTGCACCACTTGATTTAGTACACTTTACACCTCTGCTGATTGAGTTGTGGCTATGTTGCACTTGCATTAATTTGATAATGCTATCTACTATTTTCATTTTTTTCCAATACGTCGACGTTAGTGGCGATGATTACTGGTTGAATAGTGTTGGCAGGCGACTTACACACAAATCTCGTAATATGGTTTGGCTTAGTGAATTTCCTGCTATGCACTTCATTTCACTGGCTTATAATCATATAATTGCACATCCGTTAGGACACGCTGAATTCGGCGTTATTCGCTATCAGCGAAGTGTTCAATCAGTGTACGTCAGATGTAAGCGTATTCCTCTGTAGGTGGTCTCGAGTCAATGGCGGGGTGTAGTTGTAATAGTTTTGCTGGCGATATATCAGATGTATACCAGAAGCTTTAAACCAAAATTCAATAGTACAGAACGACACCTGTTTCAGTCAATGTTGGCATTGGAATCTCTAATCAAGTTCGGTGAAACATTAAATTTTTATACGCCTCGGGGTCACCAGTTATATAGAGTTTTTTTAATTATATTCAAATAATGTACTAAACATGTGTCTATAGAGGAGCATGTTAATAAATTCAGGATAATTAATAAATTTAAGAGAATGTATTGAAAGTTGTGGAGTTAGGGCTCAGCTAAAAAACGTGGTGTCGCGAACAAAACAAAAGAGTTGTGTAGCCAACGTTGCTGGATTCTTACCGCTAATTACCAATATAAAGTATTTTTGTTCAGGCTGCCTCAGATATGAACCTAAAGAAAAACCTGATTAAAATAAAACGAAAAATATTCAAGATTGTGGTGGTGAGCGGGGAAAGAGTAAAATGAAATATGTTGCGAGATGTTGGGGAAAATAACATACTAATTTATTAATATAAAATAATTAAATATTATTTATTATGTACAAAACCATACTTTCGGGTTGGGGGTTGATCGAGTATTGATCTTTTTTCATTTATATTTCATAAGTACAGGGGTGGTTTATATACTTAAAGTAAACTTATATCTTAGGCTTAATAGTTGGGTGGCCAGCGGGAACATCCCGCGTGCTTTCAACATTGCATATATATTATATAGTATGGTTGCCAGCTTCTTTCGAGGTGTTTGTTAGGCGTTCGACGATTAGCATACGGGGTATCAGGTTTCTGTAAAAAAAACGACAAACACGCAACAGGGAGCAAAACAAGAGAACGAATTAGTTTTGCTCTTACTACGGGAGCAGCACGAGCTTCTCAGCTGTCAATGTTGGAACGCCATTGGCAGTTCGAATTTCGCCACCCGCACTCCTAATCAGAGAGGAAATAAATCAGTTGGACTCGACCGAATTTCCGATCGTTAGAGGTAAATTTTCATGACAACCAAAAAATCCTTCGACAGGATTTCCGATGAGTAAAACGCCATCATAGGGAGATTTCATTTGTCAGTGCCTACGTGGTCCTCGATAAACGATACTCCATTTGCCGCAAAAGTTGACCAATGACACGGGGGTTTCTGAAACCAGGACAGAACGATAGTAAAACCTGTCCCACTAAGGTAAAATTCAGCTCCTTAAAAAGTGAAAATATAATTTTTTGCCAATAGAGTTGCATCGCAGAGCTCTTAACGGAGTAAAGTTTCCACTTATATAGGCACAACTTTTACTCTAGGGAAAGGTATTCACCACTTACTTTCTCGTCTGAGGTTTTAGTGTCGGGGCTCTGTAGTAATCAGCTCTCCTATTTTGAGCAAACGCACCCGTACGGGATGGACTTAAATCAGTATGAAATTCAAACCTATAAGGAAACGAATTTGACGGAGTTATTTGACCAGTCACAATCCATCCGAAAACGGTGTGTTAGACGATTAAAGACTCTTTGGGTGCCTTTCGAAATCCGGAAAGCATTATCTGGGGGTATATATCCCCCCCAATTGGAGATCCTAGCATAATAATACAAGCTTTCTTAGAGTTTGCTACCACTGCGCCATTAAGGCTTACAATTGTGATAAAAATATCACACTTTCAATTAAAAATATTGAATGAAAATTATTTATTTCGATTTATATTAGTGTAAGAATATAAAACACAAATATAGCAAAATATATTTAAAAATAAAATCGCGGTCACCTTAATTGGTGGCGATCTTCCAACTGTTAATAATTTTGCAACAAGAACAACACGGCTAAACCAGTGCACTGCGTTGTTTGTATATTTCAGTTTTGTTTATTTCTTTTTACTTTGCTATATTTCTTTACATTTTAAACACAAAAGAAAATGAATTTTACGTATTTTAAGTAAATAATTAGTTATAAATTAAATTTTACCAAGGTACAGAGAAAGGGGTGTGATTTATCCAACAAACAATAACCAGCATGGCGATCTTCAAGACAATCTGCAAAGAGAATGTCGTTAAATATTTTATTTTATTTAGGAGATGATCCGGTTCGATTGGACCAAAATGTGGGTGGAAGCGGGGAAGGAATAAAATAAAATATGTTGCGAGATGTTAGGGAAAATGAAATACGAATTTATTAATATTAAATAATCAAATATTATTTATTATGTACAAAAACGTACCTTCGGGTTGGGGGTTGATCTCTTTTCGTTTATATTACATAATTCACAATAATTAGAACATAAGTACAGGGGTGGTTTATACACCTAAACTAAACTTATATCTAAGGCTTAAAACTAGGGTGGCTAGCGTGAACAAAAATGAAGAAAGAAAAACTAAAACAAAGCCAAATTAAAAAGGAAAGACGAACTACTAATAAATAATTTATTAATTGTGCTTACTTAATTAGCCATTAACAACGCCATTTGGTCACACCAATCTATGACGTGCTCGATATGGTCCTTGCAACACAAACAAGAGCGTTTTCTTCGCCGACTTCCGCAGATTAAAAACACCAAATACCCGTCTCGCTGGATTATCCTCCTCTATTCGAACCATATGACCAGCCAGCGCTGTCGCTGGATGCTAATACGCTGCACAACGTTCGTGTCGTTGAGGAGCTCATGCATCTTACTGTTGGATTGGATCCGGAAGTTGCCTGAAACCTCGCACGGTATCGAAAGGTTCGGGAAGGTTTATTTCCACTTGACGGACCTGCAGAAATTCTTCAGCATCATTCAGTATAACCTTATCAGTACACGGTAGCAGCGTAGAGAACTATTTCCTCCACAACTTCAGCACCCCCTACGAATCTTTTACTACATTTCCATTCTTGTCTTTTCAGGAAAACTTTAGCTTAAACTCTTAATCTTTTGAGTGTCATTCCTAGACCCATACATTTCGACTTCTTCACGTTATCGACTTCTCCCCGCTTGCGTCTGAAAAGGTGACTCGCATTCTTTCTCCTTTTTCTGTAGTTCTCGATAATGGTTCGTAGCATAACGGCTGACTGCCACGTTTTCTTGCATGGGGTGGGCGTTCAAAACCAAGAACTAATTCCACAGCTGTACACAAGGAGTTGGAAATGTTGACCCACAGTCTACCAATGTCGCCGAGATTAGATGGGAAACGGCGAAGCTTATCCGAGAGTTGAGTGGAGAACGCCTTCTTAGGTGTCCTTTGTGGTCCCAGTTTCTTGATGTCCAGCTTTCGCTTTCGTTAGTATTAAAATTGACTTTGGCGTCAAGGGTCTGGCACTTAACATCTATGTCCTTGAGCTTAGCTTAGAAGCCATTTTTCACCACAGCGTCCTATTCTTCTGTGGTGGCGTGACAACAAATAAGCCTTATGTTATAACATATTGCCCTGATGCAGATTGTGGCTATTCATTTGTCCTCAGGTGTGAACATAAAGACAAAATGGCGAAGTCTCTTATTAACTACAAATCCATATCCGAATTTGTGCATATCCACATACTAGCAGTAATATACATCGCAAAATGCGAGTCATTTGTAGCCTTGTCCTATACATCGACTTGGATGTATGAGAGTGATGTCAGTCTTGAGAGCTAGACGGAAGCCTAATTGTCCTTTAAGCGATTGCTGTTGTCCTCAACTTTTGAGGGGCTCCGTAGAGAGGCTTATGTATTGGTTTTCTTTGGATAATATTTTTACGTGGTGCATTCCAAGCCTTACGCGCAATCGAAATTTAAAGATCAAGGGATTGGACTTCGCCGCAAACATTTGTTAACATCTAGCGCGTTCTTGTATTCAGGAAAGGCCACGTGGAGGCTGAGTGTCGCAATTTTCTCAATTGTTGTCGCTCAAACGGAGACTCTCGCGTAGATAGGTTGATAGTTCGCCTGTTTATTATCTCTTGTTGGTGAGATGGACTTTGACCTTTTGCGTGGCGCCTTGCAATTTCTTTGGAAATGACCGCCCTTTCTACAGTTAAAACATTTATGTTTGGTCTTTTAACCGTTTTCTTCCAAACTTGTTTCGTCATCCCTTTAAATTTTTTTAAAAGGTATTATCCTTCCTCCACTACTTCCATTTTACTCGTGGTCTAGAATCGAGCGAGCGGTTTCCTGGGCTAGTGCGAAGGCCACGGTCTCTGCAAAGTTTGTCTTTTGTGTAGAACATACCGCTAGTTTGATGTCAGAGTCGAGTATAAAATTAACAAAAGCTTCGGTTTTAAAATTATCTATCAGTGGGAGGTGTGTAAGCTGCGCTAACCTCTCTATTTCCATTACAAAGGCTAGAAGCGACACCTTAACTTCATGCGGTATAGTGTTCGTTTGTCGCTGAATTTACGATGTAACGCCACCACTTGCGCGAGACACTTATTGCAATAGGTTTCAAGCTTCTAACGATGTCGTATAGTTTTTATTATGATTAAGTTGTGTCGCTTGCATACACAACGTTATCGTTGCAAGGGCCTTCTCATCTCTTTCTACCCATTTTATTTCTGTAGCACTATCCTAAAACTTCACATTCTTTTACCAGTGACCACAGACCTAAATGTATTAGAACACTCTTCAAAAGTACGCACCATGCGTCGTTGTTTTTTCATTTAGTTCGTCTATTTGATACAAACTCTGTTCCAGAGCGAATAAAAAACGCAGAGGTTAAAAATGTACAATTAAATATAACTGCAATGTTACCATATAAAATACAAATATATTGTTACGCTAAAATAGTCGAAACGACCTAATATCGTTTCACAATAATAAAGATAAAGAAAAGCTATAAATACAAAGACAATGCGTACACAATACACACTAACACATACATCGAACTTATTATAAGTAAAACAAGCTGCAACAAGTATGAGAGAAAAAGAAACGGACAAGTAAGCGAACGCAACAACAACCAAAAAGAACATAGTACATAAACATCTATGCAGTAGATATAGAACTCTCCAGAAGACGCGAACGCGAACCTTCTTCTTCGACAACCATCATCAGACTGAAGACGTTCGCATATAAAAGAGCAAGACCCAATAAAAACGTTCTTTTAGCCTTTCTAGCATCTTTGCCACTCCAAGATGTTCTCCGCTGGCTCCATTATGGGATTCCTTTAATACTTCTTTCATTTTGGATGAGGTCTTGCCATCAGTGCTTTCCCATTGTCGATACAAGCATTCATTTATCAGTTTTAAACTGTTCCATAGTGCCCAATATGCTTTTGTAAGATATCCTTCTGTGGAAATTTCATTTCTTTCAGGTCGTTTGTCCTCCTCCTTCGAAGCTGTTATCTTCGCCAATATAAGGTCACTCCTTTGTGCTTGGAGCCAATTTTCGTTGGCTTCAATCCGTGTTAGCCAGATATCGACCATCACCATTCCTATTTGTATGCCTCTTTTGTATTCAATACTGAAGTCGTATGTCTGGAGGCGCTCGATCCAAAGTGCTAACTGTCCTTCAGGGTTCTTAAATTGCAGCAGCCATCTCAAAGCGAAATGATCAGTTCTTAGCAGATCATCCATTTTTATCAAAAACTTTTGTTCCCTATGCTCCAAGTGTTCCATAATTGCTGCCTGCATTCTCTGGTTTTCAACTCTAGAAGCATCTGGTTCTCTGTTCTAAAGGCTTCTTGCATTTTCTCCATCATAGCGGCTAGCATCGAATTTATGTCAACACTGGTTGGGGTCGCAGGGGCTTGTATCTCCCGTTCGTCCTCATCCTCGAATTCGTAGGATTCGATGTCGATGCCCTGAAGCTGCAGTTGTTCTCTTATCTGCCTCTGCAGCTCATTCTTTGTGCCCGCTGTTGGCAGCTCCAGTTTACCCAATTCTCGTTTAAGTCGGTCTACTCTTAGTTCGGATAATTTCATTTTATTTATTTATTCTTTTTAATTTATTTTTACTTTTGGATTTTGCAATCCCACTTCTGACACCAATTGTTACATTTTTACCTTTTTAAAAACGTTTATGTATGAGTTCGTTGATTGCAAACCAAGTAAAACAAATACTTATGTGTTTGTTTTAATGAAACTCTTTATTATTCACACTACTTTTATATCACACTGTTCAAACTTAACCGATACAACGTACATAGCAGTAACTACAACAATATATTGCTTGTCCGATATTAATCACACACTATTCGCTATACTGTTCACAACGGATATCTTCGAACCACGGATTTTACTTCATAGGCAACTGCATGCAAGGCTGACTGAATTCACTCTGACTGCGTTGTCTGCTTTCTCTTGCCCTTTTATATACGAACGTCTTCAGTCTGATGATGGTTCTATAGCTACAGCATCGATGTTTATGTACTATGTTCTTGTTGGTGTTGTGTCTGTCTCTTTTCCTCTCATACCAGCTGCAAGTTTACTTAGAGTAAGTTCGATGTATTTACTAATGTGTATTTGCGTCATGCGTATTGTGTACGTGTGTCTTTGTATTTTTTGTTTATCGTTATTATTGTGAAACGATATTAGGTCGTTTCACAATAATTAACGACAATACACACTAACACATACATCGAATTTATTATAAGTAAAACAAGTTGCAACAAGTATGAGAGAAAAAGAGACGGACAAGTAAGCGAACTCAACAACAACCAAAGAGAACATAGTACATAAACAACGTTGCAGTAGCTATAGTACAAGAAGCTTCTAGAAACAAAAGTCAGAAACTACTGGCTGAAGTACAAGAAACTTCTGGCTGAAGTACAAGAAGCTGCTAGAAACAAAAATCAGAAACTTCTGGCGGAGTCGCGAAAAGATAGTGAAGAAATGATGAGAAAAATGCATGCAGCAAACCAAAAGCTATTTGAAGCGACAACAGAGAAACAGCAGGAAATACGTGAGTCATTCAGCAAAAGAATTACCAGTATCGAGGTAAAGGTGGCAGATTTAGAAAAGACCGTTGACACAAAAGTGAACGATTTGGGAAGGACCGTCGACGGAAAACTAGTAATGTGGAGGAAAAGATAATCAACCTTCAGAGCCAGCGACCAGAACCAGTGCGAGTCGTGTCAGAAAGTATCAGCAGGATAAGACCGCCTTGCTTTGATGGTAGCTCACCCCTATCCGTGTTCAAATTCCAATTTGAGACAGTAGCCAGCAGAAACGAATGGGGTGATGGCGAGAAGGCCTTGGAACTAATTTTGTCGTTAAAAGGTGTCGCAGCTCAGATCCTAGAAACCATGCCAGCCGGTTGCATAAACAACTATAAAGACTTAATGGTGACCATACCGCAGAAATTCGGCAACGAGCACAATCGAGAGCTGTACCGCATGGAGTTGAGATGCCGGGCCCAAAAGCCAAACGAGTCATTACAAGCCTTTGCAATGGAGGTCGAAAGATTGTGCAGCTTGCTTACCCAAGAAAAATAACCCGTTGATAGACAACTATAAAACCGAGGTGTTTGTCTACGGTATATGGGAACCTGACATTAAAGTAGCGGTATGTTCAACACTGAAGACAACATTTGCAGATACCGTGGTCTTCGCACTAGCCCAAGAGACCGCTCGCGCAATTTTTAGACCACCAGTTAGCAAAGTGCGAAAAATTGAAGTCGTGGAGAAAGATGAATGCCTTTTAACTAAAGTTAAGGAGATGGTGAAGATAACTTTAAAACAAATTGGACTAAAGGCCCAACTTAAATGCTTCAACTGTAGAAAGGGTGGTCATTTTCAAAGAAACTGTAAAGCGCCACAGAAAAACTGTTGGCCACCGGTTTCACCAACAGGACGACATGCTACTACTAAGGCTTCTGGTGTACGTTGAAGCGAGTAGTTTCCGAAGAAAACATGTGGATCTCGATGATAATCATGTCAGTAAAAGCGCCGATGATGTATCTAGTAAAGAACGCAGGAATATGAGGACGATGGTTCTCGACCGGTGATGCTCCTGATGCTCCCTCTAGCCGACCCTGTAATTTGGAGCGTAAACATTGTGTGAAAACTGGGAAGAAGGAAACCATCGTTAGTGTCCAGCGAGTGCCGATTAAGACCAATGAAGATTGGTGCGAGGCACAAAGGACTGACCCAATATTAACGAGGATAATAGCAGCTAAGGATAATAGCAGATAAGGATATCCGGAAAAGGTCCTCTTACAAATGCATATTGGGCACTATGGACCGTTTACGGTTGATAAACGGATGCTTATATCGACGTTGGGAAAGCGCTGATGGCAAGACCTTATCCAACTTATTAGTAGTGCCTTCCTCCAAGACAAAAGAAGTGTTAAAGGAGTCCCATAATGGAGCTAGCGGAGAACATCTTGGAGCGAAAAACACGCTGTTAAGGCTAAAACGACGTTTTTACTGGGTTGGATGTCATCAAGCAGTGGCGGATTGGATAGCGAACTGTACCCAGTGTATCGCAGATAAAGGTCCTGTAAGAAAAGATCGATGTCAGCTGCAACTGGACCTTTAGAGCGACAGAATGATGGCCAAATATGATCGTGCAGCAAACACGGAGGGTTTCCATGAAGGCCAACTGGTACTATGCTACAACCCAACGCGGAAGAAAAGATGATTCTCCAACGTTCAAAATAGCTGGGACGGACCGCATGAAATAATTAAACGATGTCGTGTATAGGATACAGAAAGTTGGCAGACCCCACACAAAAATGAAGATCGTACACAAAGAACGACTGGCAAAGTATGGGAGAAGAGATAATGTGCCTATTCGGGACGAACAGGCTTAAGTGAGCGGCAGTGTTACGCAAAAATAGTCGAAACGACCTAATATCGTTTCACAATAATTAACGATAAACAAGAAAATAGTACATAAACATCGATGCAGTAGCTATAGAACTCTCGAGAAGGCGCGAACGCGAACCTTCTACTTCGAGAACCATCATCAGACTGAAGACGTTCGCATATAAAAGGGCAAGAGAAGGCAGACAACGCAGTCAGAGTGAATTCAGTCAGCCTTGCACATATTTGTTTTTACATAGTTTGCAATAAAAGAACTCATACATAAACGTTTTTAAAAAGGTAAAAACGTAACAATATATTTGTATTTAATATGGTAACATTGCAATTATCTTTAATTTTACATTTTTAACGTCTGAGTTTTTTATTCACTCTGAAACAGAGTTTGTATCAAATAGATGAACTAGATGAAAAACAAACTCTTTTCAAGAGTGTTCTAATACATTTAGGTCTGTGGTCACTGGTAAAAGAATGTGAAGTTTACACAAGCCATTGTCGAGAACTATAGAAAGAGGAGAAAGAATGAGAGTCACCTTTTCAGACGCAAGCGGGGAATTGAAGTTGATAGCATGAAGAAGTCGAAATGTATCGATCTAGGAATGACACCCAAAAGATTAAGTGTTTAAGCTAAAGCTTCCTCAAAAGACGAGAATGGAAATGTGGTAAAAGATTCGCAGGGGGTGCTGAAGTTGTGGAGGAAATACTACTCTACACTGCTACCGTGTACTGATAAGGTTATACTGAATGACGCTGAAAAATTTCTGCAGGTCCGTCAAGGTGGAAATAAATCGTCCCGAACCTTTCGATACCGTGCGAGGTTTCAGGCGACCCCTTATCATGCTACCTCTGCAACTTCTTCATGGAGAGTGTTCTGCGGAACACGGGTGTACGTCGAAAATGATACAATTTTACCGAAAAGGGTCCAGTTGCTTGCGTACCCTGGCGACATTCGAAAGAAAAGTTCTACGTTAGATCTTCGGTCCAGTGCGCTGCATGAGCTCCTCAACGACACGAACATTGTGCAACGTATTAGCATCCAGCGACAGCGCTGGCTGGCCTTATCGTTCCAATAGAGGAGGATAATCCGGCGCGACGGGTATTAGGTGTTGTTAATCTGACGTCGGCGAAGAGGACGCCTTTGTTTGCGTTGCAAGGACCATATCGGGCCACGTCATAGATTGGTGTGACCAAATGGCGTAGCCACGCAAGAAGCAGTAGTGCCTGAAAGAATGTATAAAGGCAGGCCGAAATGGCGTAGTTAATGGCTAATTAAGTAAGCACAATTAATAAATTATTTATTAGTAGTTCAATTTCCATGTCGAGTTCGTCTTTCCTTTTTAATTTGGCTTTGTTTTAGCTTTTCTTTCTTCATCTTTTTTCACGCTAGCCACCCTAGTTTTAAGCCTTAGATATAAGTTTAGTTTAAGTGTATAAACCACCCATGTACTTACGTTCTAATTATTGTGAATTATGTAATATAAACGAAAAGAGATCAACCCCCAACCCGAAAGTAGTTTTTGTACATAATAAATAATATTTGATTATTTAATATAAATAAATTGGTATTTTATTTTCCCCAACATCTCGCAACATATTTTATTTTATTCTTTCCCTACTCCCACCCACATTTTGGTCCAATCGAACCGGATCATCTCCTAAATATAATAAAATATTTAACGAGATTCTCTTTGCAGATTGTCTCGAAGATCGCCATGCTGGTTACTTTTTGTTGGATAAATCACACCCCTTTCTCTGTACCTTGGTAAAATTTAATTTATAATTAATTATTTACTTAAAATGCTTAAAATGCATTTTCTTTTGTTTTTAAAGTGTAAGGAAATATAGCAAAGAAAAAAAGAAATAAACAAAACTGAAATATACAAACCACATAGTGGTTTAGCCGTGTTGTTCTGGTTGCATAATTATTAACAGTTGGAAGATCGCCACCAATTAAGGTGTCCGCGATTTTATTTTTAAAATATTTTGCGATATTTGTGTTTTATATTCTTACACTAATATAAATCGAAATATATAATTTTCATTCAATATTTTTAATTGAAAGTCTGATAATTTTATCACAATGGCGCAGTGGTAGCAAACTCTAAAACAGTTAGTATTATTATGCTAGGATCTCCTATCGATCTCACGTTTAAATTAACCACGGAAGCGTATGTTGTTGGAAAGTTTTCTGATTAATTAAAATTAAATTAAAAATTACCCACATGCTCGTTTGCAAAGTATGCTGATATTGATGCACCCGATCTCCCGTTAACAGATTTTGAATATGCCCATATAGATTTGCAATTGGGGGGATAATACCCCCAGATAATGCTTTCCGGATTTCGAAAGGCCCCCAAAGAGTCTTTAATCGCCTAACACACCGTTTTCGGCTCCCTTTGTCCAATTTTTCTCCCCTTTTGGTCAAAATTTTGAAAAGATTTATACCCTATAACCCGCACCGACAAAAGCTCGATCTATATCCCAAATTTCAAGAAAATCCGTCCAGGCGTTAAGGCGTGATTGCCTATGCTCTCAATTTGCCCGTTTTTGGCACCTTTCCCTTTTTTTGGACCCCATTTGGTTGAAGTTTAGAAACGGAATACCTCCAATAGCTATTTGGGAAACTTAACTAGGCAAAATTTTAAAAAATTACCTATTACCATTTTTCCCCATTTGTCCCATTTTTCTCCCCTTTTGGTCAAAATTTTGAAAACAATTATAACCTATAACCTGCACCGACAAAAATCCAATCTATATTCCAAATTTCAAGAAAATCGGTCCAGGCGTGATTGGCTAACAAACAAACAAAAAACTGACTTTCAGAAAGATTTATAATATATATTAGGATAAGGATTATATATTTATGTGTTATTATTTTTATTTTAAATGATATTCTTTTTAATATTTTTTTATTTTTTCACCTTTTATAATTAATTGTTTGGCGCTAAAATTTTTCTTTTGCTAATGTTTTGATTTCAAACACAAAATAAACAAAGACTAACGATATTTTAAATAAGGGAGCTTTATATTAACACCTTTGACTAACTGCGAGTCAGTTCTCCTTTTTCTCCTAAGAACCATCTTTTTTGTTTTTTGATGATATCTAAAAATAGTTTTTAGTAATATAATGTGAGAAATCAAATTGTCGTTTTCTCAAAGTTGCCGTGGCAGTTAAGATGTAAACTTCTCTATACGAAATAAAACATAAAAGAAAATGTCAAATCAAATACAACTCTGTGTATATACGAATAAAGAACAAAGTAAATTTCCGAGTACATGAAATTCTAAAATCATCCCCGCTCGTTTTTCCCACTGTGGTATGGACCACAATGTAACCAGTGACGTCAATTATGACGTTTGAAAAACGCTAAAATCAGCAGTTTTAACCCTCCCCGTAGAGGGAGAAAAAAGATGTTAAAAGTTTTAGCGAAACAAATGTGTTAGAAGCAACAGATATACAGAGTGAAAACTGGCGGATAAAGTGAAAAATTTAAATGTAAACAAACATTTATTTTGAGTTAAAAAAGGGCAAATTTGGAGTATTTTGTAATTTCTTCAATGAAAATGTTAAAAATATGTAAATAGTTAATTATTAATCGATTTGTATGTTGTTTTTGGTCACAATGGATATAGTTTCTTGTGCAAAAGGAAAGTAAGAAGCTAAATATATCAAGATCAAATAAGACATACTGCTTACAAAAATTTTTTCTTGTAGAACTTTATGTATATTACCAGTATTTATTAACTTCTTGAATGAAAAAGTTAAAATTCCGTAATTTTTTCATTATTAATCGAACTCAGCAATTTCCCTTCACATTGAGAAAAGTTCCGTGTGCAGAAAGTTTGTAAAAATAAAATTTTAACAAAATATATAATCATAACTTTTTGTGTTAGGAATTTGTGAATATACCTCTAAATTGGTTAAATACTAAGTTAGTGACGACCGATGAAAGGTGTCATAAAAAATACATTAATTCCGAATTACGTTTTTCTAATAAAACGGTTCATCTCCTTCCAAAATTATTCTAATATTCTACAAAAATATCATAAATTTCTACCAAAATAGAATAATAAAAATCCACCCCGAAATCTAAAAAACATAAACAAAACAGTCAGGCAGCCAGAGAAGGACAGAAATACTTTTTGATTATATCTGCTGTCTCTTTCTAAGTGGAGGGTTAAACGTATCTGTATAACTGTGGTATGGACTTTCAGCTTAAGTTAATTTTTGCTAAACACAATTCAAATTAAACATCAATCGTGAACAATACAAAGCAAATCTATTGACAAAACATATGGTCAAATTCAGAGAACTCCATTTTTTTCTTCAAACTCGTGGTATTATCAGACGTCGGCATAAACATAGAACATGATAAAAAAGTGAGTGTAAGAATTTTGTGTATAACCTAGAGGAAAATTTTTGTACAATGGGTCAATTTCGACCTCCGGGTACTGTGCTTGTCTTGACCGACAGGTGCACGTCCTCTAACCTAACGTAGAGGAAAATTGCTTTTAAAATATTGTGCTTTTTGATGCCATTTATTAGTCTTCGGAATAATAGAAATATTTCACTTAATACTTCAAAGAAAAATCTGTGAATTTTACCCATTGTAAAGAATGGAAATATTTCACCAAACAGAAAATATCATTATGGAAAGATTTACATACAGAATAATGTATAGAAATTTTGTGGTGACCAATTTGCAAAATAGATGACCTTAAAATATAACCCTTTGGAGTATTCATGTATCAGCATTTTTAACTCTAAAAGCCAAAGATGTTTTTAATTTGGGGGTCATTGGTACCGAATCAAAAACAAATTCACAATACAGCATTTAAACATATACGCTATATATTATTAAGAATGCATGTTGTGCATAAAATAAGAAAAAAATATTAAAATCTGTTTATCCAATTAAATTTCAATTCATTTGTTCACTTCAGTGATCGGCGACACTTGAAACATATTGGAACACCTACATACATTTGTTCCAAAAATTTCTTACAAATGTACTAATATATAATAATAGATTATCATTTATTGTGCGACTTGCGTAAGTTTACTTCTATAGATCGTGTATTGTTGGACGCAACATATGATTTGGACCTCCTTTCAAATCTGGCTTCAAGTTCTTTCTTGGATTTGCCTACATTCTCACTATATCAAACCCACACCTCCCATAAATATTAGGATGACAATTGCATTAATTACTTACTATGTAATCGCTCACAAATTAGAACCGATTTATTTTTGAGACAATTCTAATTTCTGGACGTTTTTTTTCGTTTTTTTTTTTTAATAAAACACATTTAATTCAATTTAATTTTTTTTTAATTTTTAATTTTTTTTTTTTTAATTCAATTTTATTTGATGAAAACAAAATATAAAACAAAACGTAACAATTGATAAACTAGCCACCAAAGCGTATTTATAACAGGCAGGAACGTCTGTACAACAAATAAAACAATGCAATAACAATAGGCATTTTGGTTTTGTTAAAGTGCACCCGGAATGTTAAAAAAATTAACCCTCAAACCTCCATAGGAAATTAATAAAAGCAATTAAAAAAACTAAATAAATTTTATATATTGAAATTTCTTTTAATTTTGGTGTGATGCTTAATTACGCAAAAGTGGGACACCTATAAATTAAAAAAAATTATTCCATGCAGTCAATAACATTGTGCATAACATGTTTTTATATGGCCAGATGTAAACGTTATTTGTTATTGCTCACAGTTAGGCACCTAGTTGGAGAAACCGAAATCTTTTTGTGGGAAATTCATCACTCTCGTTTAAATACAGTTTGTCAAAAAAATCTTTGCACATAGAGAAAAATTAAGAAAACTTAGAAAAATTCATTGATTTCTAATATAAATAATCAAAATTTTAAATTTTTTCAAACAGGATTTTATAAACATATGTTTTGTTAATATAATAATTAAAAAAAATTTTATAACAATGAAAATATTCTAATGTAAATTATTAAAAAACAAAACCAACTCAATTTTACTGCTGTCAAAAAAATGTTTGCACACTTGATAAAATATTAAGACTTTTCCAATTTTTTTAAATTTATAGTTCTAATATTTTGTGGGTTCACCTTGAGCTTCCATTAATTCTTGCAGACGCCTTCTCATGGATTGAATAATCTTCGAAATGTCATATTCTAATGGTATTTTTCCCCACTTTTCTTTGATCAACTTTACCAAATCGTTTTTATTTGTGGGCGATCTTTTCCCTACCTTTTTCTTTAGATGAACCCACAAATTTTCGATAGGGTTAATATCAGGACTTTGGGCAAGAGTAACAATAACTTTGGTGCAGTTGTAAAGGAACCTACAGTTACATAAATAAAATTTTTTTTAAGGATCATTATCTTGATAGTACTTGTGATTAAATTTATTCTGATTAACTGTCTCAATAAAACGGAATTTCTTGAAGCTGGCGGTCAGTTCATTTTATAAAATATCAAGATGTACTTTCTGAATCATTATTTCATCCAAACACCAACTACCTTGCTGGATATATAGCCGAATACCATTACAGACAGTTTTCCAAACTTTACTGTAGAAATAAAATTTTTATTTTCTAGTGCTTTCAGAGGCTTACGCCAAACTCTGCGGTCCGTCATGATAATAAAGCATTATTTTCGTCTCATTTGAGAAAATAACATCGTCCCAGTACTCCGGAGGAAGTGAAATGTATTCGGTAGGAAATCTTAATATCTTTTCGACATTTTGTGCTGACAGCAAGAGTTTTTTACTAGTCATTTTTGAAGAATATTTGTGTTTTTGAAGAACATTTCCAATGGTTTCTTGGAAAACACGTAACCCAAAGACTTTTTAAACTTGAAGAGCTAATCATCTCGTACTGGATTGTGGTCTATCATACACGGTTCTAATAATTTTTCTCTCAACTCGCTGCGTCATCTTTTTTGGACTGTCTGTAGATCCCTTTAAATCTGGTCCTCCTTCTTTTTCAGCACGGGATTTAACATTATATACAGTCCTGATGTTTAGGGAGAACATAACGACGATTTCCTTGGCAGATTTGCCTTTGTAGTAGTTGAAATAGCCCAATTGTATAATATTTTTGGAAACACGTTTTCCTGGCATTGTTTGTATTCAAATATAAGGACACTTGTTACATAAAAACGATCCCTTCATTACTAAAACGTTATTTACCCCTTTCACATTCCATCTCATTTGTAAAAAACTCAAAATGCGGAACATTTTTGGAAAATAACGGCATATTTTTATCATTTTTTTATTATCTTCATTCAATATGCAAAGATTTTTTTGACACTTCTTAGATTGAGTAATGTTCTTTTGTTGTTGTTATTATTGTAATGTATGTTACTATTAGGAAACTATTGGTGCCATATGGTCGTAGACAAGTACAGTTATAGAATGAGTGTAAAAATAAAAAAAAATATATAAAGAATTTGTTGTTGAAATTCTTGAATGAAGATCAAATTTTACATTTTTTTGGTCTGTGCAAAGATTTTTTTGACAAACTGTAAATCTAAATACAGTAAATCTAGGTTGTAGTTTAAATGATATATGTATTTTAATGTATTAATCATCTTGCAAAAATTTTATTAAAATTGGCTTTGAATTAGAACTAACAAAGAATTGCTAGAGTGCGTATCGTTAAGGATACATCTGGTACAAATGGAGGTTTATAAATGCGAAAATGATTATCGAAACAAAACACAAAAAAAAAAAAACAAAAAAATTTTGACATTTCAAATCTCGTCAGCTGTGGAGATAAAGTTACCTCTATATAAATTTACCTTGCTAGCCACAAAATACATAAATGCGACAAAAAAAAACATTAAATACGGAAAAACGTATATAATTTGGTGATTCCCCTTTTTAGTTTTACAGAATAATAAGAATTTGGGGATTTCTTGTATTAAAAAACAAAAAAAAAAAACGCTAAGAAATTAAAATTTTAAATTCGAATTTTAGAGCGTATAATGTACTGCAAGCACTATTTGTTATTTCTGGAATTTCTAATTACTGGAGGTCCTAATTTGTGAGCTTCTACTGTTCCTTAAAGAGTGGTTGGTTAAACTTGTTAAAATGACCTCTAAATCAGGAAAAGATCGTAGGAAACCGGAATTCAAAATTATTTTAAAAACTTCTAATATCTAAATGAACACTAACACAAAATGCAAACAGATGCATGCCATCAATTTTCTTTAAAAACAAAAAAGTGCTTTGCCCTTTTTAATGATGTTGAGTGGTGCATAAGTTAAACCTAAATTTTCGCAAAAATATTTTGAATATTTATAATTCGCATTTAATACATACTTCAGTTATTCAAGTGCACTGTTCTACATTTGCTGATGATACTGCTTGTTTGAGCTCGCGTTAGAACTCCCAAGCAGCATCTCGACATCTCCAGAATAAAATTTTCTAACTAGAGAATCTATGAAAAATAAGAATTTTAATATATATCCAAACAGAATGGGCAACCCATTTGTTTTTTAAAAGAAAAAAAAACAAGGTAACATTAAACAAACTTACAAATTAGAACTAATAATCCCTTTTTATCGACGTTTTCAAGTCTTTGATGGAGTTCGAAAAGAATGATTGCTGCATAAGCCGACATCAAACATTCTCAATAATATTGCATCGCATTGAACCTTCGCTATCGGCGCGTTAGACGGTGAGACCGATTATTTTATTATTGCAATTTTTTTTTTGTAAATTGATATCACTGGTAGCTTCGTTTTTGTGCAAATACGAAGTATGACGCCTTTTGCACGTTGAAATTTGCTTCCAAACAAATTTCAACACTCTTGAGTTTGTTGAAGAGAGGGGAAAAACCACAGAATATACACAGAAGGGAAAACTTTGACGTTTGACAACCTCACTTAGCATAATTTTACATAATTTTTTAGAGGGAGACAAAAAACGTATTATACGTTTTGCAAAGCAAATGTGTTAGAAGCAATAGATATACAGAGTGAAAACTGTGTGGATAAAGTTGAAAAATTAAATGTAAACAAATATTGATTTTGTGTTAAAAAAGGGAAAATTTTGAATATTTTTTAATTTCTTCAATGAAAAGTTTAAAGATTCTTAAATATTTAATTATTAATCGAAATGTATGTAGTTTTTGGTCGTAATGAATATAGTTTCTTGTGCAAAAGGTAAGTAAGAAACTAAATATATCAAGATCAAATAAGTCCTATTACTCATAAAATTTTTTTCTTGCAGAACTTTGTGTATATTACTAGTATTTATTAATTTCTTGAATGAAAAAGTTAAAATTCGGTAATTTTTTTATTATTAATCGAACTCTTAGCATCTTCTCTTAACAATGAAACAAGTTCCGTGTGTAAAAGATAAGTAGAAATAAAAATATAACTAAATATATGCTCATAACTTTTTGATTCAGGAGTTTGTGAATATACCTCTCAATTGGTTAAATACTAAGTTAGTGATAATCGCTGAAATGTGTCACCAAATACATTAGTACCGTATTACGTTTCCCCAATACAACAGTTCATTTCTTTTCACAAATAGTCTATTATTTTACAAAAATATCATAAATTTCTACCAAATTAGAAAATATAAACCCACCCTAAAAATTAACTTTATTTTAATTAACTTTAATTTAATAATTTAATTAACAAAACATAAATAATCAGACAGGGACAGAAATACTTTTTGGTAATATTGCTCTCCCTTTCACCAAAATTATGTACGTATTCTGTGGTAGTTATTTGTAACAGGTGGCAGATCAAACCGCATAGAATGCGACTATGCGACTCACGCGTTGCTTAAAAAAGTCAGCAGTTTTAGTTTCGATAAATTTGTTTGAATAGTGAGTGCATTATTGTTTTCCCATTTTTCTTTTTGCATTATAAAAACTTTAAAAAAACATATTTTACTACTAATTTAAGATGAAAATACGTTAAAATAAATTTTTTAACACATTTTCCCAATGACAAAATTTATTCACTAGTTATCGATTGTTTTTATGTATTGAGTGTCAGCTCTTTTGAATTTATTAATTTGTAAACAAGAGAAATGGGTGAGAAATTAATTGGAAACGTTCGTCTTGTTTTCTTAGGCCTTAGCAACACAAAATATCATATATGTAAATTCATAAATTTGTAATTAATGCCATAAATTCTTTTAGAATTACAATTTGATTTTCTATTTTTCCCAAAACGGGTCTTGTTTGTTGTTTACCACAACAGCTGATCAAAATAAAAAACCAGTCGCAACTGTGTTACTTGCAATAAAAACCGCATAGAAAGCAAGAATCGCGTGAAACGGGTGGTATGGACTTTCGGCTTAAGAGACAATACTTCCTTGCCTGTTTTAGTTCAAGCCATACAAATGAGCTTTAAAACTGCTGATGATTCATATATAGTTAATAAAATAATACCATCTCCAACAAGAGCCACAAAATATGGGAAACATTTCAAACAGGAATCAAAGTTATCTCGACACCAACATAAGTTTGTTGGAAAAGCAGTTCCTGAAACATTTTCGTCATTTACAAAAGGCTAAAAGATCGTACGAACTTTTCTGAAATATCAGAGCAAGTTGGTACAGAAATTAGGGATGCAAAATTGTTTATAAAAACCTTGATGTTGCTTTTTGAAAACATTTATCGCAACATCGGTCATAATTTTTTTATTCTGCTTTCATTAAATAGGTAAATATAAAATCAACCTAAAGCTTTTTCGCTCATTTAAAAACCTAGAAACATTCTTTAGCGCAACGGTAAATATATGCTACAATTTAGTCGCACATACATATTGTCCTATGAATTCAAAAAAGTCCTAATTTAAGGACTACTCGCTGATTGATTACATAACATAATTGGTCATTACAACTCTTCAGTTATTGACCGAGTTTCTCACACTACTTATGTTGTATGTGTTGATTTCATACATAAGTGGCGGTACCTACAGTTTTAAAGTCGACTCCGAACGACATATTTTTGAGAAACTTTTCATGGTAACTTTATTTACTCAAAGAGAAAAAATACTTTTTGTATTTTTATTTTGATGTCTGGTCTGGGACTCGAATCCTGGCTTTACGTCTAATAAGCCAGCACACTACTAGACCACGGCGACTTGGTGATAGATTACAATGCACTAATGTTCCTGGAAAATTTTACACTCTTGTGATCAGATCTGACGACTTTGTGAAAAAATGTGCAATGATTTTGTGTGCGAAAGCATTGGCCATTAAAAAGTTTTTTCTTGTCCTATAAGATATTCTTTACATACATACATAATTGCCCATTACAACCCTTCAGTCAGGATTACGACCTAGCTTCTCACACCACTTATGTTGTTTGCGTTAATTTTATACATAAGTGGCGGGACCTACAGTTTAAAGTCGACTCCGAACGATAGATTTTTGAGAAGCTTTTCATGGCAATTTTTACTCTAAGAGTCTTTGCCAGAAATCTGCTGAGAGGAAGTCACCGAAGAAATATTTTTCGTTTTGATGTCTGACCTGGGATTCGAACGCGGGCCTTTTGTCTAATAAGCCAACACACTACCCACTAGACCACGGCGACTTCCTTCAAAAAATAATTCTTATTTTCTGACTTTTACGATAAAAGTCATAGCAGTTACGGTCCCGGATTAAAACGATGTCGATGGTTTCTTTGGATTTAATTTGCCCAAAACAACTAATATAAAGTAAATAATTCAAATAAACACAAGCCGTAAAGAAGCGTACAAGCATTTCATGAAGAGCGATTTAGAAGCTTTTGAATGTATCGGCCATCAACACCGATGTATCGTTCATCAAAATATTGATTTTTGTGAGCAGAATATTAAAAAATCCTCGACCTTCTTCTATAAGATTCTTCAGACCCATAAATATTTAAAGGAACAGAAAGTACTGCAGAAAGTAGTCTGTCTTAGTTGGAAATAAATCAATAAAAATAAACTTGACCCAGATCTAATTAAACGACTACACATAATATTTATTGTAAAGTCATGAGGCCACGAAGTCAATACTGAAAAGTTTAGAGATTTGGCGCACAATACTGCCACTCTTTTTGTTAAAAAATGTCCCCTACCTGGTATAAAATGTCAAATGTCTGTTCATCATTTTTGTAAAAAATAAAATTTAATCATCGATAATATTGGTCTTCCCTGAATAAACTTCATTTTTCCCATGTTTCAACCCAATGCGCGGCGTCCTAAAAACCTTTAAGAGTAAAATGCGGCAGCGTGAAATAATAATAATTAAAGGAACAGTTCATTACTTCTTTGTCAACGTTGCCACTAACGGTTTTATTTTCCCGTTTTTTAAAGTTACATTGTACACATCGTATCTTATTGCACTAACAGCAATAACCTGTGCATTGTTGCAAACAAAAATAGAATTTGGCATAATTGCAAAGGAGCAGCGTTAATACTTTTATAACACTGGCTATAAAATGAAGACATTCATATGGAAACATTTGCGTCGAGTGTGCTTATAGCATTAAGAATTAAAAGGATACTATTTGACCTGGTCAATTCCAGCAATAAATAAAGTTTCCATATTTCATTACATTCATAAACGTAGATACAATTTCATTACAAATGTTTGATTAATTATCTGAAATTGATTGGCCAATACAATCATTTAAACCCGATTACGACAGAGCTCCTCACTCTATCCGTGTTGTATTGTTTAAATGACTGATTTTTGAAAACCTTTCTATAAGAAAGGCTGCTGAGAAGAAATCACTGCAAAATATTTTTTTGTTTGATCTTGTCCCACAGGTCTTCTGCATAATTTACGACTGTTGGTTGAGGTTCAAAATACACAAATAGTTATTTGCAGTCTTTTAAAAAAATTTCTTATCAAATCGGTGGTTGAAACCATTCATAATGATGGAAGACCTAGTAAAACACCAGCTCGTTGGGACAAAAGATAATTTGAAAAACCGAAAAGGATCGGTTTGTTTCATCGCAAAATAATGCGCACCTGTATGTATAAAAAAAATCCGTATTTAATTAGTGAAACTTTGGACTGCTAAATCTATTTTGAAAATGGCTTTTACAAATGGAAGTAAAAGGTGAAAGGCCTGTTTTATGTATTTTTCTGCAATATAACAAGTCGCCGTGGTCTAGTAGGTGGAGCCTACTAGAGGTAGCCTCGGTTTAAACACCAGGTCAGCCATCTCCAACTAAACGAAATATGAGGAAAATATTTCTTCGACGATTTCCTCTCAGCAGATTTCTGGCAAAAAATCTGAGGGTAATAAACATTACGTGAAAAATTTTTTCAAAAGTCTGTCGTTCGGAGTCGATGTTAAAATGTAGGTCTCGCCACTCATGCGTAAAATTAATGCACACAGCATGAGTGGTGTGAGAAGCTAGGCCGTAATCCTGACTAAGGGGTTGTAATGGCCAATTATATATACATAATTTGTAAGCAACAGCAATGGAGGAGTAATTAATTAATTAATGATGTTCCTTTGAAGCTTTTCGTAGGCTTTAGCTGAACAAAATATCATTTATGTAAATTCAGGTAATTCCAAAAATTCTTTTAAAATCAAAATTTGATTTTCCAAAACCGTTTTCCTATGATAATTACTTTGCAACAACAGCTGATTAAAAGAAAAAACTTGTTGTATATTACGCCTTGTGTGTTGCTTTCAATAAAAAGCGGATAGAACGGGGAAACACACGTGATGAAGGAACGTATTAAAAGCTTTGTATAGACTTTAAGCTTTAATCGCAATCCTTTTCCTTCAAGTCGTCGTTTTATTCACTTCAAAGCAAAACGAGAAAATAAAGTTTGACAATGAAAACAAGCATTTAAATATGTAACATAGCATTTTTAATACTTCGCGTTTAACACACCACTGCGAAGTGTGAAGAATGCTTTAAGCTGATCATTTGTACAGGAACGGAGTTTCTGAGGATCAACAGCTTTCCTTAGATACCTTTTTAAAAACGTTTAAATATGAGTTCGTTAATTGCAAATCAAGTCAAAACAAATATGAGTTTATTTTAATTAAACTCTCTTTATTGTTCTCTACTTTTATGTCACAGTTCATTCTTAACCCTTATAGCCTTTTTACACTGAGCGTCATCTTAGAGGAATGAGTGGAAGATGATGAAAATGAAAAAAGTTGTTTACACTTGCATCATCTCTCATCTTTCATTTTAAATACATAAAATCTGCGTATAATTAATGGAAAAAAATAAAATGGAAAATTCTTCAATTATTGGATTAATAATTGCACTTGAAGAGCAAAATCAATTATTAAAACAATATATAGATCTGCTTGATGTTATTATGGACAATGACTTCATTATGGAAGATGAAGAAATCTTACCAATTGCACGTGCATCAAATCGACGAAGTTTTTGGTCATTTGTAATAATTTTTTTTATATCTGCAATTGTTAAATTTTTTTTAAATACACATATATTTTTATAACTTTAGATTCGGTATGGAACTTTCTGGGAGAAAGACGTTCCAAATAGTAGTCCAGAATTTTTTAAAGAAAGCTTTCGGGTTGATAAGACTACCTTTTTATTACTGGTCAATCGGTTGGAGTGTTTAAGAAAAAAGGACACAAACTGTCGGAAATCTATTCCATTAGAAAAACGTGTGGCCATAGCTCTATATACGCTGGGATCTTCATCTGAGTATCGCACTATAGGGAGACTTTTTGGCGTTTCCACTAGTAGTGTTTGCATTATTTTGCATGAGTTTTGTAGGGCTGTGATTGAAAATCTGGCAAATGATTTCCTTCCAACAAATTTTCTAACAGCTGCAAAGATTGAAGAGTGCGTCCAAGGATTCGAAGATTTGGGGTTTCCACAGTGCCTAGGAGCGATTGGTAATATATAAAATTTATTTTAAATTAAATATGTAATGTGTACAAATATTTAAATAGATGGATGTCATATTGAAGTGAAGCCACCAGCTTCAGAAGCTATAGATCATTTTAATTATAAGGGCTGGTATTCTGTGGTACTTTTTGCATTGGTTGACTATCGGTTAGTTTTCTTAAAAACCATTTAATTTTTCAATATGTAAATTTTAGTATAGTTACAGATTTCTATACGTAAATGTCGGTTGCCCAGGACGTTGTAATGACTCACAAATTTATCAACATTCTCAATTAAGTAAAATGATTGAGTCATCAAAACTACTAAAAGACAAATCCAGGCAAATATGTAATACTGAAGTTCCAGTACTTCTTATTGGAGACTCTGCATTCAAATTTTCAAGAACTATCATGAAGCCATATCCTTTTTCAACTTCCGCCTCTGTAGAACAGCAAACATTTAATTACAATTTGTCCAAAGCAAGGCGCGTAGTTGAGAATGCGTTTGGTCATTTAAAGGCTAGATTCCGACGCATAGGAAAGGGTTTGGATAATCATTACAAGTTCAATAGCAAAATTATTATGTGTGCTTGTATTTTACATAACTTTTTGAATTCTTATAATAGCCATATAAATGAAAATTGGAATATAGATGTGACCGAAGCCCGCCCTCAACCAGAAGACAGCAACACATCTGGAGATTTTTCAGCACCAGCAGAAAATATTAGAAAAGCTATTGCAAAATATGTTACGGAAAGATAATTTTAATATGTCATTAAATGTTTTCACTGAATTTCGTTTAAAAAACAATAAAAAGTACCAAAAACTTAAATATTTTTTATTGAGATCATTTAAAAAACAAAAAGTTAAAAAAAACATAAAATAAATTATATTATTCACATAACAATTTAAACGCAAAAACTTAAAATTATTTAATTCACACAAACAATTGATAAACAAAAACAGAAATAAAATTTTATATATATTATTCACATAAATAATAATAATAAAGAGCACCTTCTTCAAATGCGTACCACACAAAAATCCAAAAACATAGTAAAAATAATCTAGTTTTTCTCCCTCAAAATTGAAAGTAGTTCTGATTGAAAGGATGCATTTTGAGATGATATGTCTTTTAAACTTTTAACTATTTCATCCAATTGTTGTCTCCGCTCTTGGTGCATTTGACGTTGCATATCATTACGCTCTCTCGTCAATCTTACCAGTTCAGCGTTTACATCACACTTTCTTTTTTTCGGCTGAGATCCCTGGCTGTCCTCATTATCAGAGAAGTTTAAACTGATGCACGATTGGTTCAAATTTAAATCTTCAGGATCAAGCACGATAACACCTTGAGGATCTTCTAAAAGTGTAGACATGTCTGCGAATTTAAAATTACTTTTGTTTCTTAGCTATTACATTTTTATCTATGTACCTGTACTTTCATGCATAGTTTCAGCTATGTTATGTAGCCTGAAAGACCCAAGAATATTATTAATTTTATGATAATGTTCCCATGAGGATGGTGCTCCTCCAGTTGGACCAATTTTATTTTTTTCTTGTCTGGAAAAAGGTTTATATGAAATGTTGGTTATGAACGTTGCATACAATATCTATACTTATATTTGCGGGTGAGGTTGTCCACTTTGGTTCTAACATCGCTCCAGCTCCCACAAAATCCGGCTTCCTTGAGCTTTTCTGCCATTTGTTGGAAAATATGGGAATTTTTTTTCGCTCCTCTTAATTTTTCTATATTTTCTTGCCATAGATCTAGCAGCATGTACTCCTCAGCAACTGACCAAACTATTCGAGTGCTTTTTTTTTGCTAAAAAATATTAAAAAAATATTATTAAAAAATTTATTTCATTAATTTATATATATTTCAAAATTTACTTACCTTGTTCAGTCCCGCTCATTTTGTGACGTTTAATTTTTTTATACATACAAACAAATGTCATTTTTTTAGTGATGACAGTAAAATTATCGAAAGATGATGATTGGAACAAAATGAGATAGGAACATCTTGTGAAGATGATGAAAGATGACGCTTTTTTGCTCTGTATATTTCTTATGGGAAGATGTTGTCATCTTGCCAATTGATGAGAAATGAAAGATGAAGCTCAGTGTAAAAAGCCTATTACAACAATAATGTGTTTATTCATTATTCTTATCACATAACTACAACTTTACAACTTCGAATTTCACACGCAACTTAACTTTATTTTTTTTATAGCTTTACGAGCTAAATGTTGGGAATCTTCGAAAGACATTAGTATCCCGACCTACTAATGTGCACGATTCACCGCAAGACTTACCCTCGGCTTGCTAAAGGCATACGTACTAAACCCAAAGTAGTTCGTCACACTGTCAACCATCATCACTACATATAAAGGAAGTAAAGGTAGAAATAATAAGACTAGGCGACATATTTGATAAAGTCTATAGTACAAAACATTCTATTAACCCACAGAACATTTTTTAACTTTTGCAGAACGTAATAAAAAGCAAATTCTGTTTAGTTTTTTTGCAGTAGCAAACCAATTGCAACAGCTGATCACGCATTCGCAACAAAACTTGGCATTACTGCCGCAGTGGTGCACACATTTGCTGAATTTACGAACGCACCCAAGGTTAACAATAATTGTACTAAGTAAAATAAGGATCAAATATACAGCGTTGCATTTTTAACAATTCGCTCTGTAACGGTGTACTCATTCGTCAAATGCGCTATGATCTACCAAAGTTACTACTAAGGCTTGGATACTAGCAAACTAGTAGTTTACCGCTTAGACAGTTAGTCAGTATTCATGTATAACGTTACTTTTAAATGTAACATTGGGTATTTACAAAAATCATTGGTAACAAAGAAATCATCAATTGAAACTCCTAGTTTATATTTCTAGCTAAATGATTATTGGATTCATAGGATTTAATTATTATACACAATATTATTTGCCTTGAAGCAACTAATATCTTTCATCAAAATTTTGTAATGTGTTCGGTTTACTTGCTCCCAAAATTTTCGATTACAGGAGAGCATTCTAACGATTTTTATACATCTCTGAGACCAAGCTTTTTGGCTACGACGACTGAAAAACGCTAAAATTGTGGTCCAGTTTATCCGAAATCCCTTGTTTAGAATCCTCACAATGATTCCGTCAAGTTTCGATCATTAAAAATTAGTGTTCTAGTACGTTCTACATTATCTAAGATTGCACTGTGGAATCTCCTGCCTAAGGCAAGAACACAATACAAAGTGGTTGCTGGAAGGAATGAATGAATCTGAACTGGAGTACCCAAACGTAAGCTATTAAGGCTTGATAGTGGTATAAAATATTCAAACTCTTCTTGATGCTTTTCTCGAAATTTCTTCCCTAGTTTATCTTGTTGAATAATGTCAACATTATGTAAGAAAATATTGAACACACCACTAACTTTCTACTGACACCATTCAACAGTACAAGATAGATGTACTTACCTTAAAATAAAATGTTTCATTTTACAAAATTATTGGCATAAGTTACTATTTTAATACAGGCATTCTGGAACGGCATTTATATTCGGAGCCAAATAAGAGCAAAATGACTATGAAGTGCCCCTACTTGCACGATTACTGAGGGCCAGATTCATATCACTCAGCGATTTCGCAATAGAAGTGGGGATTTTATTAAAAGCTAAAATAGCCTTAACATCTTTGAGATCACTATCAACACACTTAAGGGAAGCTTGCTGCGACATACGTAAGTGATCAGATTTTGTTATCTAATATAGCTAAGAGTTTGTCCAGAACTTTCCAAAAGCATCACATAATTATTGACCTCTAACCCTAAGGCTAGCTTTTGTTTACGTTTATTTTATGCATGATCAAATCCTTCGTGTTGTTTTTGGAGCTTTTGTTTATTATTTATCTTATTTTTTTAGAAGTTGCCGTGGTCTAGTGGGTAGTGTGTTGGCTTATTAGACAAAAGGCCCGGGTTCGAATCCCAGGTCAGACATCAAAACGAAAAATATTTCTTCGGCGACTTCCTCTCAGTAGATTTCTGGCAAAGATTCTGAGAGTAAAAATTGCCATGAAAAGCTTCTCAAAAATTTAACGTTCCGATTCGACTTTAAACTGTAGGTCCCGCCACTCATGTATAAAATTAACGCGCACAACATAAGTGGTGTGAGAAGCTAGGTCGTAATCTTGACTGAAGGGTTGTAATGGCCAATTAAGTATGTGTGTAACCCTAAGGCTAGCATATCTTCGTTCAATATACAATGTACATATGTACCACTACGTGTTGTGACAATAAGTCCCTAGTATGCTGAATAACAATCAGAAAGAAAGCATCAGCTGCAGGTGATTTTTATCATCATTACAAACAGAATCAGCTATCCGTGACGGTGTGACAGCGTGATCCATAGAATTTATCATGCAAGAGAATATCTAGGGTTTCCCAGCTTAAGCTGGTACGCGTTCCATCACGATCTTTATGAATTATTCTATGCTCGCACGCAACGCAAAATTTTGAGAGCTAATTATTCAAATTGTATATAATTCAATTTCTATTACACTGTGAATCACTTAAAAATTAATGTAATCTTTAAATTTTATCGTATTTTTGCTATCACCAGAAGTTCTTCACTCTTCTTTTTCTGGCTTGTGGTGTAGAAAACATACAAGCAGTCTTCTGGGCTAGTACGAAGGCCCCGATCTCTGCAAAGATTGTCTTTCGTGCAAAATATACCATTAATTGGACATCAGGGCCACGTATACCATTAACACAGTTCCCTTTCGTGTTCGTCGCCAAATTCACGCTGTAACGCCACCATTAGATCACCGTAGTTCTTTCTGCGGCTGGATGGCATGGCGTCTAGAATCTCAGAGGCGGCACCCTTTAACGTAAGGTAAGGTGTGCTACCATCAAAGCAAGGTGCTACTATCCTTATGATATGGTTTGTACTGTTTCTGGTCTCTCGTTCTTCCCTTTCATCATAACATGTTCTCCCTCCATTGACCTTTCCAAATTAATTACTTCCGTGTCATCGGCCTTTTTTAAACTTGAAATAGCTTTTCCAGTATTTTCTGATTTTTTGGCTCTAGAAGCTTTTTGTCACTCTATTAATACCTTCCATTAGAGAGAGGTCTCTGCTACTCAATTGCCTATTGAGACCATAGTATCACCTGTTGGCAAGAGTAATACTGCGCTTGATCTCCAGACTGATATCATTTTCGGTAGTAACGGCGGAGCCAAGATAAATGAATTCCTTGACTGTATCAAAAATCGGCCGCGATTTGAGAATCAATACGTCACACGGCTCTACTTGACGAAGTTGAAGAGGTCGAATGATATTAAAAGGTTTGTAGAGGTCCGTTCCTACCTTGACGGAGCTGCAGGAATTGCTCAAAGTCTTATCAGCTTCGCAGGTATACCGAGCTCAGACATTGCGACAAAATCCCGATTCCTTATGGGGCTATCGAAAGCAGTCTTGTAGTCGACAAAAAAATGGTGTGTGTCGAGTTGATTTTCGTGGGTCTACGAGTGTTTTCAGTGGTTACGAGTGGTTTCAGTCGTTCACACAATAAGCTTGTAAGATCCTTATATGCCTTATAGCTCTGTAGTTGGCGCATATCGTAGGGTCTCCCTTTTTCAGGATAGAACAGAGGACACTGAGGTTCCAATCGTTGGGTATACTTTTCTCTAGCCATATTTTGTGGATGAGCTGGAGCTTGCGCCCTACCATCTCATTACATACAGTTTTAAACATTTCAGCGGGGAGGCCATCAAGACCTGCCGCTTTGTTGTTTTTAAGACGCAGAATCGCGACTTTACCCTCTTCACGGCTAGGCGGCGAGTAACGAAGTTTTTCCTCCACGATCTCAGCACCCCCTGTGGATTAGAATCTAGGTTTCCTTTCTCATCTTTGCAGAAAGACGCTCCGGGCTTATACCCCTCGGTGAGACGCTTAACCTTTTGATAGAATTTTCGAGCGTCATTCCTACATCTGCACATCTGGAATTCCTTTCGCTCACGCCTTTCCTGCTCCCTCTTCTTGCGTTTGAAAAGGCGTCTTTCATCCCTTTTCTTCTCTCTGTAGTTTTCGACAATGGCTCGCGTAGCGCCTGATTGCAACGTTTTTCCCTGAAGCTGCCTCGCAACACTCCTCATCGTACCATTGCTTTCGTTGGGGTGGGCGCTCGAAACCAAGGGCTGTTCCCGCAGTATTGCGCCAGGAGTGGGAGATGTTGGCCCACAATCCGCCAATGTCGTTGAGATTAGGTGGGTAATGACAGAGCTTATCAAAGAGTTGAGCGGATAACGTCTCAGCTGTCCTTTGTGATCGCGGATTCTTAACGTCCAGCTTTCGCAATACACTAGAGTGCACTGTTCTCGAGGTGCAAATGTGCAATCGGAACTTGACTGCGACAAGGTATGATGTGGATATTCGTTCGTGTACTGCTGTGAACCCAGAGACAAGATGACGAACCGCATCCGAATTCGTGCTTATCAACATAGCAGCTGTAATACACATCGCAAAATGCTAATCTTTTGCATCCTTGTCCTATCCATCGCATTTCCTGTGTGGCAGTGATGTCCGTACTACATTTCATTAAGGCATCCGCCAGTTGGGCCTACCCTGTAAAGGGTGCGGACGTTCTATGTGCATATTCCTAAATCGTTGTCCTTGAGACGTTTGCCGTGGTCGTCGACTTTAGAGGAGACCTTTTTAAAAGCCATTGTTGGGGTGCCATTGGATGGGATTTTTACGTGGGGGTTTCAAGTCCTACGCACAAGCCGAATTTATCGTCCAGGGGAAGTTTCCCAGAACAGTGACGAATCGATAATTGATGGTCATCATTAACACTGGCCGATACAGCTGCGATATTTTCTTCAGTTCGCACTCTACGTAAACGTGTTCGTGGTGTAATGTCCAACAATATAAATTTGGTGCGACATTAAGTCACAATAGCCCGATTAAACTGACCATAAAATGGTCTTAACAGAGCATGCATTTTGGTAATAAAATTCAATGATTTGCAAACGTTGTTCGTTTGTAAGACGATTCATAGTTAAGTTATAGACCAAACTGAAGATGTTTGGCAGTGAAACAAAACACGAAACGTGTGTGAGCTGTTTAAACCAGTATTGCCAAAAAGGTAATAGCTAAAATATCACCCGTAAGTTCCAGACAGTAATGAAATCCTTTTGGGAGAATAATCCTAACAAAAAAATTTAACATTGGTTATTTATTTCAAGTCAAATGAGCGCTTGTATCATGGTCGCGCCGTAAAAGAACCTGTGTGTCTTTGTCCTCAACAGAAGCAGAGTTTGTTGCGCTTGCGGAAGGAACTGTAGGCTAATTTTCAAGAACAGATCAGCGAACCTGTCGTCATAAATGGGGATAATCATAGTTGCATAAAAATTTTGAAAGGTTTAAGGTCAACAACAGAACGAATCAACTTACATTTCATCAAGGACTATTTAAGTAAGAGCGTCATAATGAATTAAAGACATTAAAATTAAATTGAATATTTCTAACAATTTAGAATGAGAAGGCATATTAAAATATTTACGTTCTAAACTGTTATACAGTGCTGTTCAAAAAATATATTTACCTGCCCTCCGAAAACTTTATTATATCTAAATCTTTTATAAAGTAGTATATATAAAAAGTAACTCCAATTTGTTTGCTGACCTCCTATGAATATAAATCCGTTACATTTCAAAAATTTTAAGTGTCACTCTTCTTTAATAAATTGCAAGTATAGATTTGGTTATGATGTTAGATCATAGTGAATCTATTTTATTGAGCTGTACTCTAACTTATTCATGACATCTCGTGTATTGTAATTGTTCCTTCCAATATATTCCCTTCCTGTTCAAATTATCAGCCAGATACATACATAATTGGCCATTACAACCCTTCAGTCAGGATTACGGCCTACCTTCTCACACCACTTATGTTGTGTGCGTTAATTTTATACATAAGTGGCGGGACCTACAGTTTAAAGTCGACTTCGAACGATAGATTTTTGAGAAGCTTTTCATGGCAATTTTTACTCTCAGAGTCTTTGCCAGAAATCTGCTGAGAGGAAGTCGCCGAAGAAATATTTTTCGTTTTGATGTCTGACCAGGGATACGAACCCGGGCCTTTTGTCTAATAAGCCAACACACTACCCACTAGACCACGGCGACTTCAAAATCAGCCAGATAAGTTCATATAAATACAGGTAAGGGAAAAATTATATGGTACATGTGTTTTTTCTATAAACCTCTTCGGTTTTAAAGCTAATGTATAAGTTTATATATTTTTAAAAAGTTATAAGAGTTTATTTATTTTTATTTAATATTTTTCATAGTTAGTTAAAATGCTTAAAGGAAATATTTATATGATACAAAATAAGAAAAAATTCCAAACTTAAAGCTAATTAAATATATTCAAATAAGACACATATTTTAATAATGCGTGCGTCCTCCTCGATTTTTAATTACTTTATAGAGTTTACTAATGTCTGGAACTTATCTTGGGAACTTTCGCCCCATTTTTTTATTAAAGCTTCTTTAAGCTCTTTTAAGGAGTTATAAATCATTTAATTTTTCTATATTGCGGCACTTAAAATTCCCCAGAGGTTATCGTCAAGATTTTGATCAGTCCAAAACAACTATATCTTTTTCTTCAAAAAATGCTTTGGTCCTTTTGGCTACATGTATAGGGATGTTGTCTTACTCAAAAGTAAAATTATTTCCATAATTATCTTCAGTGGAGTAATTCCCCATAGTTCTCCGCATTCATTTTATGAGAAACAAAACAGATTGGAGAACGTGCTTTATATCCAAAAGAAATCCATGTCATTAAATACCCTCCCTGAAAATTACGTGCTACTCTGGTCCGCGTATCAACTTCTTTTTCTCTCCAATAATATTTGTATCCATCTGGTCTATCAAGGTTAAATTTTTTTAATCACTGAATATAATACTAAGCCACTCCTCTTCATAAAATTTTTATTTTTCAGCGAAAGCCAATCAGGTTGCCTTGTGTTTAAGGGTCAATCCTGGCTTGGATATCATTTTTGTTTTTTTCACATCTAGATCTTCATTTAAAATTTGATTAATCCGTTTCTTTTTTTACATTTAGTCCCAGCTCCGACTTAAATTGTTTGTGATAGCTAAGCGCTTTATGGATCGCGGTCAAATAATTTTGTATGGGCGTCTTTTTCTCTCAATTCTGTTTGCTATAGACCTTATTGAAAGCCCATTTTCCCTCAACAATTCAATGTGGGTACGTTCTACTAACGAAAGTTGGGTTCCACCGGACATTTCTAACTGAAATTCAATTATTTTCACGCAAAGAAAAATTATTTAACAGTTTATAGTAATATTGTTTTATATTTACGCCAAATAATATATTTTGCACTTAAAATTTTGTTTCCGTTGTAATTTATTAGATAAATCTGTTCAAAATTTAACTAATATCATATAATTATTTCATATGAAAACAACGAATATAAAAAATAACGGTAAGCTCATAATTTCGATATGAGAAAAGTTATTATTTTTGGGAAGAGAATTCAAATCAAAACATGTAAAATAAATTTATACCATATATTTTCTTCTTTAGCTGTAAAACACCGGAGTTTTTATCTTAACTAAATACAAACATTTCATTGTTTTTATTAAATATACATATATCACAAGATATGTCGCAAATGCTATTTTAAAAGTCCTCTTAGTATATATCTTATTATTTTCAAACATTTTGCAATATTCAACCTACATTTCCTTTCTTTCTTAAATCAAATCAAAGAGTTTGCTTTCGATATATAATACTGAAAAATAAAACAAACATTAAAAAAAATTTCTTCGAGAATTTTCTCCTCGCATGAATTTTGTTCGCGAATCTACGCTAGTCTATTTATACGACTACGGCTTCGACTGTAAAAAGAAGATGTCATTTTATGTACATATGTACGTACATGCCTTCATTATATTTCTCACGCCCTCTTCTATCACATATCCAAACAGACGAATGTGAGTGGTTTCCATGCTGTATAGCTAAAAGTGAGTGACTAGCTTTGACCTAAATATCTCAAAAAGAAAACTATATTTTATTTTTCATTTTTTGTCTGTAACTTTTGTTCTTAGTTGATTATTTATATAGTTTTATATATGCATTTACTTACGTATGTGTGTGTATTTTCAATGTTCAATGGAATGATTTTAATCATATCCCTATAGGAAATATCTCCCTGTCATCACTTTTGTTGGCTAATTTGTGACATTGTCAAAAAAGCGTCTACACTTTAATATTTTCAATTATTCGATAGAGAAATTTTTGGCTGTTTTTATTTTTTTTATATTTAGTTACTGTTTCTTTTTGGTAATAGTTTAACCAATAAGTTAAATGAATGCATTTTTATTGTAAAAATCTATACGTAATAGGTCGTTGGTTTTTGTTTGTAACAAGTTGGGCATACTGTGGAGTCAAAACAAAAAATTTACGAATCGAGAAATTGAGAATTTACATTCTATTACAATATTATTTGTAAAATGGCATAATTATTATTATATATGAAAATGCTTTTACGCGAATTTATATTTATATTTAAACTCATATCTCGGTATTTTGTTTAATATCTGCATACATACATACATATCCGAAGTCCAGATGCTTTACCAAGTCTTTGCCGTTTAAAAAATTTTTTAAGCACCATGTTCTACTTTATATATTTTTTTGCAAAAAATATTATTTCAATGAAAATTGGTACTGAATATTCTATAGGTTAACTTAAAAAAATAGAATTTCATCACAGTTAACCACGACTGTGTGCGATGGCTCATACAATCCAAATGGATTGTTTAGCATAAGAACTATATATTTATAATGTACACATATATACATATATATATTTAACTTAACTTAATACATATATATGTTTAACTTGACTTAATTTATTTACTTATTTACTTAATTTTTTTTTCAGTGTAGTATTAAAAGTTAAAGTTAATACATATAGATTACGTTCAAATCTAATGACAAAGCAGATTTTTTTTTTTTTTTTTTGCAAATCTAGTCAATATCCTCAAGGTTTTGATCAAAATGTCGTTCTTACTAAGGACTTTATATATCATGCAAATCTCCGGTTGCATCATTAAAACAAAGGGTAAGAATTAAAATTGTGGTATACTGAGGTCATTTGAAGAATTACACAGAGTTTAGTGTACGCAGAAAAGCGCCAAACTATTATAACTAATCCTCCATACAATTTCTGGACGGCTGCTAATGTAAACCTAGATCTTATGTTATCGAAATCGGTAAGACGACCTTCGCACAATATGATAAGGCATCAGTTTTATGTAATTGGTTTCGAAAAATTGTTGGTAAATATTTACCAGATACATGGCGACCTGTGCCAGTAAAATGTCAAAATTCTTTTTGAGATGTTTTTAATTCATGACAATTGGTTTTATGATAGCCTTTGGACTGTAGTAGATAGACAAACAATATCAGCACTTTCTTTGTTGTCCAGTATTGTAGGTCCAATTAGGCAATAGAGTCGTGTCTGCCGTTAAAAAGGCTACTTTCGCTATAAAAAAAAAAATTAAAAAAGCTGCATTGCATATACATATCTATGAGTAATTATTTAAGTATCCAAGTTAATAAAATTAAAAAGGAAATCTATTCAAGTTGGAAACTAATAAATTCAATTAAATTAATAAATTAATTGCGCTGTTGTTGTTATTTTTTCTTTCTCTATTTTATTATATAACATGTAGTTCTGTTACAACAGCTTTGGAAACGAAACGTATCTCATAAAAGTGCATATCTCAAAGATTATGATATATAACTCAAATTAAAATTACCAGTATTTGATAGTGTTTATATAGATTCATGGTGAATCAAAGGAATCTGGATTATATTATTAAAGTCATATTTTTACTTTCCTGTAAAAGAAAAAATTGTCTGTATCACTGTATTAATAATCATAAATGTATGTATATAAATGTATCAACAGATATTACAGGTTGTGTTTGTGTGTAGCATATAATTTTTTGTTCCCATAGATCTTCTCGTATTTGTATATGTTAATAAAATTATTTACATACATGGATTTACTGATATATATTTTGCTTATGTATGTCAATTCATATATATATGTATTGCCCCTAAAAACTGGGTCAAATGTAAGTTAACAGTTCGTTAACAGAAAATTCTTGCTTACCCGATGTATATGCACTGAGTGTACGTAAACCTACTACTGTTTCAGTTCCGATTCATCTTTCGGTTATGAGGGCAGTGCACTTTGTAATTTTCTTTCGTGCGGAATAGGACGTGTACTTCTGCACAAAACAAAATAAAATAATATATGTATATAAATATACACACACACATATATATATATATATATAAATATATACATATATATATGTATAAAAATTTTTAAAAAATAATTTCTTTGGAATAAACTTTATAACACTGTTTTATAAGAAAATAAAAAATTAATACGTAACATTTCCTATTAGTAACAACAAACACAAATGTAATAATCAACTCTAAAAAATGCTTGTGTGTGGCTTTGTGTATGACCTCACTATTTAATAGTTAAAAATCAGTTTTAATTAACATACATGTTAAAAAATAACACACTGTGGTTGGATCAAGTAAAACATAAATTATTCAAATAGAAATATTTAAATTTTCCACTTTATGTAATAAACCAATTAAAAAAGGTGTTAAATCTACGAAACGAATAAGACTATTATTCATAATTTTATTGCCTCAGAAAATCTAGATTTACCATTTGGCCCTGATAAAAGTTCAATTGCAAATTGCAAGTGTATGTTCATAAGTGCTGCGACATAATTTGATATATTTTTTTAAGTTAATTTCAGTTTCGTTAAAAAGGAAGTCTTATTTGCAGAATTGTTGCAGCCTCACCTTCGCAGAGTTATGAAAAACTGCTATGAGTGTAAAACTTTGTCAGTAATAAAAATAAAAAATTTGCCAGTTAAACGGGCAGTCGGTAGTACTTTATCTCCGCTAGTTTAAAATTATTAAATAAAGAAACAAATAAAAATAAAAAATGTGCATGTTCGTTATTTGTTTGTTGTGCAGTGAAAAAAGGAAAGATGCGGCTGGTACATGTTACGGAAGTAAAAGTGTTGTTACAACAATGCCTGTTTCAGTAAAAAAACGTACATCATCATCAGCGTCAACGTCTTCTTCAAAAACTAATACTTCGTTGGCCTTATCATCGTCGTCCTGTTTGTCATCTGGTTCAATTTTTTCACCAGCAACTGGTATAGATGCAGCGGCAATAATTCTTCCCATAACACGAGTTAAAATTACAAAGCCATTATTGTCGTCTAATCAAACCACCAAGAAAATGACTCCCACCGTTTTATATCCGGAGTTGCCCATGTACAAAGCTTGGTTCTAAACTTGGCCCGAGTCTAATGTTTTAATCAAACTAGTTTTTCTCCTTTCGAAAGTGAAGTGAAAAATATCATTTATATGACATAAACATATACACACATTAAATATACATAAATACATTAAATATATATATGTATGTATATATTATTTACATTTGCGTATTTAGTTTGTAATGTAAAAATTTAAAATCGTTTTAGTGTTAAAACTCAATGTAACCAGTAAAGACATATGCGAACATAACTGCTAACTAAAGAACCCATTTTGAATTCTCTAGGTGTTTATTAGTATATGTAGTTGCATTTTGAGTGTGCATTGGTGGATGGCATCGTCATGTCCCAATTATTTCCTTCGTATGTAGGCCAAATAAAAACGACATCAGCTACAGCTGCAGCATCATAACAGCAGTAGCAATTTCACCAACATAAACGTGTACTCGTATTCTCTCTCTTAATCTTCTCGTGTTTTCACCCTTTTTTTTAAACGTATAAACATACAATTTACTCCGCCCGTAAATTGAACAACAACTGTTTCTTACTTTACATTAATAAAAAAAATTCTAAAAGTGAAATAAAAAATTAAGTTTTTAATAAAATATAAATAAATATAATGTTTATAAATATGTAATAATTGAAAATACGCATTACTAACAATATTAAGAGAATAAATAATATAAAACAAATGTAAACTTGAATCTGGTAACAGAACAAAAGTTAAAAAACAAGAAAAGCAGAACCATGAAGAATAAAAGTATTATTAAAAGAAGAGAGCTCATTCATTAACATGTGATTTATGGACTCGTTTTGTTGAATTTTGTTGATGTTCCATTTTTATTTTGTTGGTGATAATGTATGTAAGCAAACAGCCACCGCCGAATTTTGCATTAACAGAATTGAACAATGTTCGTAAACTGCTCTTCTTGTATCTGTGCATCAGTTAATCGGAGGTTAGTTGCACGCACATCTACGTACATATCACACATGCTCTTAAAAATCGTTACAACAAAATTTGTATGCCTCATAATATGCAATAATACTACTACAGGCTGTTATTTTAAAATACGAACAATCTTTCTAATTTGACAATTATTTAATTCAACATACTTTCAAATAGAAAAATGCATATTTATACGCATTTATGTAGTGTCTACATGTTCAAAAACTGCACACATACCAACATTTGTGCAAAAGTAAAATATTTGTTTAAGTCGTGTAAAAGTGTGTCAGTTTACATTGAAGACTTGAGTTAGCAAAATTTTTTACAAATTCAAATGGGTGTGACAAACAATTTCCAACTATTTGTATATGTGTGAAAAACAATTATAATACAGAAAAACAAATAAAATGCACGGTTTCAAAATAAGCAGTGGTCAGCTAGTAAAATATTATAAAATGAAATTAAGTAATTAAGATTAATAAGAATAAAAACAAAGCATTTAAAAATGAAATCAGAACGAATTTTTTTTTAACAAATAAAACAAAAAATTTAACAACTTACAATTAAATATGATATATTTTTAATACGAAAACGAAAGAAGTTCCATAAATCACAGTTGTGACCCTTAAAAACATCTAATATTTGTCGTTACGTTTATAACAAATTTAAATGTGCACTAATAAAGAAGTGCTCCGGTACACAAATGTAAATAAAACCAATTATTTTCATAATTTGTTCCCGACGTCGCATCGTATCGCATATGCTGCTAATATGCTAAGACAAATAACAACTCGAAGATCATCTCTACATTGAATTGAAATATATAAAATTAAATGATGTCATTGTTCGCATTAACTCTGTCAACCACACTTTTTAAAAATCAACGTTTCTCAAAATGTCAAACGATATGAAAAAGTATTTAAGCTTTTAAGCAACTTATTCTAATAAACGCAATGTAATTAGTAAGTCAGGCAGTCAGTCCAGTGGGCAAACAAATTTTTAAATCAAGTCAACTTCTTCAAGGTCCTACTTTCATTGGACCTAGACAAACAGCCAACTACACATGATCTACATAATATACGCATCTGTGCATTTACGAAGAAGTATACACATATACAACTGTAACAACAAGTGCTAAGTATACAAAAACGAAATACTCTATACTTACATGCGAAAATAACAAAATCTACAAACGTGGATAACAAAGGAGAAACAATGTGGTCCAATGCTTTATGCACATTGGGCGTCACAAAACCAATTTGCAACTGCCTCAGCATTAGGCAAGTGGCAGCAGCTGCAGCTGCAGCTACTCAGGGCGCAACAATTACTACAGGTCCCACAGCATCCAGCATTACTTCAGGGGTAAATAAAAACTGTAGAAAATAATTGTTCACATCATTCATGAATATAAATAAAAGAAACATACATACATGCATACACATAATACACAATATTTAACAACTGCAAAACAATAATTTTAAATAAAGTAGCATAAGCACATAAAAATAGGCACAGAAGTAATTTGCCATAGTCACTAAATAGTTTGATATTTATGGCAATTCTATTTACAATATCAAACAAAATATATATATTTTTTTTTGTAAATTATTAAATAAATATTACTAAAGATAAGTAATTACATTCTAAGTGAGTCATATGTACTTAGAATTAAAATGGGGTTTTTTGTAATTGCTCAATATTTTCTTACTTTCTTTTCTCGAAATAATGACACTACGCAGGCTTCATTTTAACGCAGAACAATTTTTATTACAGAATAAAGTTCGCTCATCTATGGAACTGTTCACAATTGCACTATGGGTAATTTTAACCATTTTTGTTCCAAAAATAATTTTTCTCACTTTTAAAGGTATGGTCACATGCAAAAAATATTTGCCACAAAACATAAAATATTTGTTTGCCATAATGTGACCACAAAATAATTTTGCGTGGCAGACAGAAAACTCCGCTATTTTTTGGCAAATAAAATTGCTTGCCGGCAAAAAAAATTTGTAATGTGACCACACTTACATATTTTGCGTAGGGGCAAGTGGCAAATAACAGCTGTTTAAGACTGTGTTGCATACTAGTAAAACTAAAACATCACTAAATCGTAAAAAAATTAATGAATTCAAATTTGAAGAAAATAAATAATTTATTTTATGGAAACCTTTTTATTCGTTGTAAATGTACTCATTATATACATACATATAAATATTTGGGTGCCTGCATATACCGAGATACATTCAGAATCTGAAATTTAAATCCAATTTAATGCATATATCAATGGTTATACCTTTATAGATGGAAGCTATTCAGGGGTTGTAATGATTTTTCAGTAAAATGGTTATTTTTTTAAATCCCATTAAAGAAAAAGATCCCTGAAACGATTTAACTATTTAGGACATAAAACTAAAGAGTTCTTGTTTTTGTAATAGAAAATTTTTCATTATTATTGCAATCATTTTAATTTTTTCTCCAAATTATCACGGCAAGTTTTGTTCCTGAAAATAAGCATGTTAAAATATTCAAAGTACAATGTAATGAATGGCACTCTTGAAGTAGATGGTACTAGTCGTTATAATGGAGAATTGTAATTCAACGCAGCAACATAATTCCAATTTTCCTTTTACACAAATAGAGTACATTTTGGAATTCAATCAGTTTGGAGGATAAATTTTCAAAGAAGGTGACATGAAAACTTTTCTCAACAATATCTATAAATTATAAATAATTTTCATATTAGACCTAAAAGAATTCACCTATTTTAATTTATGTGCATAGCATAGCACTGAAGCTTCGCAAAGCAAAACGAAAAAATATTCACTTTCTATTACGTGTAAAAATGTGTATAAATACTTTTGTTTTTGAAGAAACGTAAATGTGAAAATAAATGTGCGTAGTGTGACCACAAAACAAAATTTTAGTTGTTTCTCTCATATTTCTGGCAAACAAGGGAAAACAAAATTTTGGCAAACGTTTGCCATATCTGACCGCAGCTTAATAATGCTTTTTTATGTTTTTCGTATTGTATGAAGAACATATCAAATCAAACATCATGTTATTTTTTTTTCTAAATTTTTTTTAATTAACGATGGATGTTTAGACTCTGTTCAAAATCATTGCTTGCAAACAAAGTTTAAAGGCAGTATAAATAGTGTTATTTGGTCGATTTTTGAAGTTCTATAAATAACTGAAAAACAATTATAAATTGAATATGGAAAACAAAAGTGATAGGGAGTGATAGTTTAAGGGTCATTATTATAACTTGTCGCTAACTAAAGAGAGGATTTTTAGGGGCAGTTAAATTGTTTTTCATTATTATGAATATTTAATAACAGAAGTGATCGTTAAGTTAAAGGAAATATCATCCTATCTTTAGCATTTAACACGTTCCCTGCCACGTGTACCGTTTTCGGTGCACACTAAACCTCATTTCTACGCCAAGCTAAACTTTTTAATTTAAAATGTTTATATCCAAAAATTAATTATTATGTAACGTAATGATGTTTAAAGCAATTTTGGAGTGATGTACCGATAACGGTACACGTGACGTGGTCATTAGTTATCGAATTACTTTTGAACTTTTATTGAATACGACAGTTGTAAATTCACCGATTTTATATAATACAAGAAACAAAAGTTTAATTTCACCTTTAAAAATATAGAAAGTTACTGATTTCATATCTATGTAAGACAAATAATGATGCATTTTCTGAAGAAGATGATCATGTCCTACCTTCTAGAATTGCACCATGAGTTACAAAACTGTAATCGTATACTACTAAAAAGGATGCAGCCATTCCATGGTATGCAGAAAGTATGAAAAATTATAATAGTGTAATCAAACTTGAGTAAAATATGTATTCTTTTTTGTACATTACCCTTATTTTATATGAATTAAATTTAATTTTATATTGTTATTTTGTGCATTCTGCTATTACTATTCAAAGTAATAATTTTGACAATAACATACATTTTTTCAAAAATACAAAAATAACCTGTGTTTTTATAGATTTATGAAAGTAGTTATCGTGTACCGAAAATGGTACACGTGGCTTAGAAATGACATCTCCTCATAAACTGCTTGGCAGGGAACGCGTTAAAGGCCCCTTTATGTTTGAACTTGCCATATTATATACTATTTTCGATATGGCAACTTCATTTTTTGTTTTCAACAATACATTGGTTTGCCTCCACGAACTCTACCAACAAATTCCCTTCCTCTGCTGAATAATTTTTCTATCTTTTGCGGCAGGATATTGTCGCAACTTTTTTTTACACTAAGCGGAAAAATCACAATGTATAACAAAAATAAACTAAATTCACGACACACAAACTTTGTAAACAAAATAATAAACATATCAAATAAAAAAGCACGCCATTGCTACTGCGTTTTTAAAAGACCTTTTTTAAAGTGGCAAAAGTTATCGATATTGCGATATTGGCATTGCCATATTTTTGAAAAAGTTAATTTTGTTTTCTCTTGAAGTTGTAAGAACGAAAATAAGTTAAAAGTAACTTTGTCGTTCATTTTAACTAAAGGTACCTTTAACTAACCCCAACAACGGGAAGTTATAATAATGGCCCTAAGAAAAAAATTTTGTTAAAATAAAACCAAAACACATAATTCTTGCATAACCTTTATTTACATTTTCTTCTGAAAATTGAGGTTTGAATACACTTTAAATAAATCGGTGAAAAACGTGTTGCTATTTTTTTTTTTTTTTTTGATAATTATTATTTTTGTAGGCAGGCACCGCTGAAGAAATAAATTTGTTTGAACGATTTTTAAACAAATGAAAAAATAAATAGTTTCTACAACAGTTTCCACTAACTTTTTTTGAAAGTTTTAGACAAAAATGTTCACATAGTTAACAGTTAATGGATCTCTCATTTTGTAGCCGAAAAATTTTACCTCAGTAAATTTTAGAATTTAGGTTACTATATTGGCTCCGCCAACGCGAATTTGAAAAATTTTACCTCAAATTCGACATCAGCAACCTCAAAAATTCCCGTATATATTATTCAGTGATTCTTTATAATTTTGATCAGAAATTGTGGTCATTTTACCTATAGTGCATTCTTTAAATCCAAAATTCTAGCAAAGAATTATAAAACCTGTTAGCATTTTCTTTATTTATTCAATTAAATACAATTTGATTATTTGGCCTCAGCGACTTATGGGCATTATAGAAGCAAGTTGATAGTTTCAGTTATACCGATTAAAATTATTTATTTCTATACTTCATATACTACACCAAATAAAGGTAGATATGTATAATGAAAAAAAAAATATATATATATACATATATGTGTATATATTAGAGCGACTCAACAAAAAAGTGCTTGATGTAGCCTTCAAAAAATGAAGTGAAGTGAAATGAAATGTTAATTTGAGAATCTGTTTCCTCACCAACATATACAGTTTGTCCAAGGACGATCATCCATGTCCTTTTAGTAAAGATATTCTGCAAAAATTACGGTTTTTAAATTCTCTAGTCGGGGTTATTTGTAATAAAAATGACAAATATTTTAAGCTTTAGGCGATTTAATTAAATACGAGTCTCACCTTTTATTGATATTCGCGTTAGTTCGCGTTTTGAAAAAAATACAATCATAAAAAATACCAATGTTCCTTTTGAAGGGGGTACACTTTGCACAAATGTCGCTTCCATATAACTTGAGTCGCTCCAATATATATATTTATATACTAATATAATATATTAGTATAATATATACGTACTTACATAAATAATAATATTAACAATTATGGCTAATTAGAAACTTAAGTAAAACATTAGATATTTTATGTTTTTGTATACATACATATGAATTTTGCTATAAAATATTTTACGTTAATTACTCACATAGTATGCTGTCCAAGCTATCAAATATATATTTTCTTATTTACTTTTTAAAGACTGATACAAGGCAAATTCAATAGGCAGTTGTCAGCTCAGCTGATTGCTTTTTTCAGTCCAGATAAATGTCAAACATATTGTTTGCATACAGTGCGCAAAAAAAAAATTGTACACTATTATCTCGAAATAACTTTTGATCAAAAATGTATCTATAAAAAGAAATTTATTTTCTTTAAGACTAAAAAAGCTTAAAAATTATATTCGGATTATAAACATTTCCCTATTGGTTACGTAACAAGAAAATAATTGTCGAAACCAAGAAATTTCCACATTTCTAAGTGTTGGCATCACTTAATCATGACGTTTTATAAATGTCAAACCAAAAGAATAAGAAAGAATATAAAAAAAGGCATAAGAGTTCTAACGCTTAAACAATAAACTTGTACTTTATTGTAGTAAGAAATTTTATAGAATATAACTTGAATAATTAAATAAATGTATTTCCATTAAAATTCTTTATGTTGTTTCCTTAAAACACAACATAATTGTGGCGACGAGGATTTTCGCAAAAACGAAACAAAATCCGCATTCATATTCAAATAAAAATTAAAATAAAATTAAATAGTTCCACCGTCTCTTTTCACAAAATAAAAAATTCGTGACAAAAATTCAAAATGGCTGACAAATGTCTCGAAACATTAACAAAACTTCTGCAAAATCACGATAAAATACTTCAGCAACTTTTGCAGCAAAACGAGGATAAAAACTTAACCTCAAACACAGCATTCGATCTCTCAAGTCAAATTACAGAATTTTGCTATGATGCAGAGTCAGCAGTATATTTTGAATCATGGTACAACAGATATGAACAGCTTTTTAAGGAAGATGGTACAAATCTTGATGACTCCACAAAAGTGAGATTGCTTTTACGTAAAATTCATACATCAAATTACGAAAAGTACTCAAACTTAATTCTGCCAAAGATGACAAAAGATTTTACCTTTGATGAAACTGTGAAAAAACTTATTGAATTATTAGGACCAACAAAATCCTTGTTTCATCGCCGGTATGAATGTCTTCAGCTGGAGAAAAGTGAATTAGAGGATTTCACTACATACGGAAGCAAAGTTAATAAACTATGTGAAGCTTTCGAATTGTCAAAAATATCAGCGGATGAGTTCAAAGGTCTAATTTTTATACTTGGATTAAAGTCATCCCGCGATAAGGAAGTTCGAACTCGTCTATTGTCCAAATTAAACGACGACACGCCAAAAGGAATTGATAAACTCATAGCTGAGTGTCAAATGCTCCTAAATTTAAAAGCAGATGCCAATTTAGTTGAGAAAGCTAGCACATCAAAATCAGCTGTAAATTCTGTAAAACAGTCTCGAGTAAAAAGTTATCCAAAAAGCTCACACCAAGAACAAACTGAAAGTGATAAATCAGCAGGAAGATCACCAAACATTCCACGCACACCATGTTGGGCATGCGGCGGTATGCATTACATGAAAGATTGTCAATACAAAAGTCATAAGTGTAAGCGATGTATGCGGATTGGACACAAGGAAGGTTATTGTGGTTGTTTTCCAAACAAACAGCCAAATAAGATAAGTACATTTTCTAAATTCAATCGAGATAAAGCCTCTGTCAAAGAAATTTTTGTCAACAGTGTAGGTGATACGCATGCAAAGCGCAAATTCATTACAGTTCGCATAAATGGTGTTGATGTAACCCTACAGATCGACTGCGGCTCAGATATTACCATCATATCAATGTGGGAGCTCATTGGCAGGCCTAAATTAAAAATGCCCACAACCATAGTACACAATGCTGTAAGCGCCGTCTTAACATAAATGGACAATTTATGTGTGATATGTTTTTCAAAAATGTTGTTAAAACTGGAATATGTTATGTGGCTGATGACATAAATCTTCTCGGAATAGACTTCATAGAGAAATTTAATCTATGGGATGTTCCTCTTCGGAAAGTTTGCAATCACATAACAGAAGATCGCATATCAAAAAACTCAGTCATTTCACGGTTCCAAGAATTATTTGATGGAAAACTGGGACTGTGTACCAAAACAAAAGTAAAATACATTTGAAGCTAAATGCTAAACCAATTTTCAGGCCAAAACGACCAGTCGCTTATGCAATCTTACCACTGGTAGACGAAGAGTTGCATAGACTACAAAGTTTGGGAATTATTTCCCCTGTTGAATATTCTGACTGGGCGACACCAATTGTAGTTATCAAAAAGAAGGAGGGTAACGTCAGAATCTGTGCAGATTACTCAACTGGCCTAAATGAGGCGCTCCAACCGAACAAATTTCCACTTCCACTGCCCGAAGACATTTTTGCTAAAATTGGAAATGGTAAGATTTTCAGTCATATTGACCTTTCCGATGCATTTTTACAAGTCGAAGTTGAAGAAGATTCACGTAAAATGCTCACTATTAACACACATCGCGGACGTTTTACCTTTAATAGGTTACCGCCAGGCATAAAGTCAGCTCCGGGAGCATTTCAACAGATTATGTCAACCATGGTCGATGATATCGATGGTGTAGCTGCATACATGGACGACATCATCGTATCAGGCATTTCCGAAGAAAATCACAATATACATCTAGCACGTGTTCTAGAACGAATAAAAGATTTTGGTTTTACGCTTAAGTTAGAGAAATGCAAATTTGGCATGCAGTCAGTACGATATCTTGGACAAATCATTGACAAGGACGGATTTCGCCCTGATCCTATCAAAATTGAAGCCATAACAAACATACCACCACCAACTAATCTGCCGACACTACAATCATATTTAGGTGCTATAAATTATTACGGCAAATATGTCAGGAAAATGTATGAGCTGCGCCGACCACTAGATGCACTTCTTCATAAAAATGCTACATGGAACTGGACATCAGAATGTCAGCGATCGTTCGATAAATTCAAGGAGATATTGAAGTCTGATCTCCTCCTCACGCATTTTGACCCAGGGCTGGACATCGTTGTAGCAGCTGACGCTTCATATACTGGCGTAGGTGCTTGTATATATCACAGGTATGACGACAAGTCCATTAAGGCCATCAGTCATGCTTCAAGATCATTGACTAAAGCAGAGCAGGCTTATAGTCAAATTGAAAAAGAAGCGCTTGCTTTAGTGTTCGCTGTTACTAAGTTCCACAGATACATATTCGGTCGCAGATTCACCCTTCAAACGGATCACAAGCCGCAGTTATCTATTTTTGGCTCAAAAAAAGGTATCCCTGTATATACAGCGAATCGATTGCAAAGATGGGCGCTCACACTAACAAGATACGATTTCAACATTGAATATATATCGACAAAAAACTTTGGCTATGCAGATATACTTTCTCGTCTAATTAACGTACACGTCAATCCAGATGAAGAATTTGTAATTGCTTCAATTCAAGTGGAAAATGATATTGACCGTGTACAAGATGATGTTTTTCAAAAATTGCCAGTAACCCATTCCATGATTCGTCAAGCTACCCAACAATCACATATGCTAAAAAAAGTTGTAGAAAACGTCCAGAACGGCTGGCCCGCAGCTGAAAAAATCGACGATTCCTACGTCCGCAGTTTTTATAAACACAAAGACGGTATTTATATTTCAAACGATTGTTTAATGTATGGAGAACGTATAGTCATACCACACAAGTATAGGAACCGTATTCTACAACAACTGCACAAAGGCCATTAAGGAATGCAAAGAATGAAAGCAATTGCTAGGTCCTATGTTTTCTGGCCGGGTATGGATAAACAAATCGAGGATTTGGTAAAAAACTGTAACAAATGTTCCAGTGTAGCCAAATCACCCTCTAAGACGCTTCTTGAGTCGTGGAAAACACCAAATGGTCCATGGGAACGTGTACATATAGACTATGCTGGTCCAATGGAAGGCACATATTTCCTAGTGGTTATAGATGCTTATTCAAAATGGCCAGAAATCATTGCAACAAACTCAACAACGGCAAACAAAACGATTCAATTGCTAGAAACCGTGTTCGCTAGATTTGGTCTTCCGCAAACCTTAGTGTCGGACAACGGTACCAAATTCGTTTCAGCACAATTCAAAATGTTTTGTCAGCAAAATAGTATCGAATACGTTCGAACTGCACCGTATCACCCCCAGTCAAACGGGCAAGCTGAAAGGTTCGTCGATACATTAAAAAGATCGCTCCAAAAAAATCAAGGGGAAGGAGGCTTACAGGCCGCACTTCAAGTGTTCCTGTCGACCTACCGTACTACACCAAATCCCAGCGCACCTATGCAAAAATCACCAGCAGATATTATGCTAGGATGGAAAATAAGGACTCCACTAGACTTACTTAAGCCAACCGTTCATCACTGTAATGAGGATGATAAGCGTCAACAAATTCAAAATAAACAATTTAACGAGTACCACAAAGCAAAACATCGCCAATTCCTAGTTGGAGACACCGTTGATGTAAAAGGTTATCACAACAACAAATTTAAATGGTCAACTGGTATAGTCAAGGAACGAGTAGGAAAGGTAATGTATCGTGTGCAAGTACAAGATTCCAATAGGTCTATCAGATCTCACGCAAACCAAATGCGACTGCGCCCAAAGCAATTGCATTTTGAGAAGACGAATACTGAACTGCCTTTGGATATTGTATGCTACGAGCCCAAACAACAACCACCTAGGCAACTGACAACACCTTTGCCAGTTCAAGATGACCAGGAGAGCGAAGGAAGTACGCCAACGCAAATTCGCAGATCCGCTAGAGATCGAAGACAGCCCCAGTGGTTCAAGGACTTTCGTTTTTGATGGGGAAGGTGTTGGCATCACTTAATCATGACGTTTTATAAATGTCAAACCAAAAGAATAAGAAAGAATATAAAAAAGGCATAAGAGTTCTAACGATTAAACAATAAACTTGTACTTTATTGTAGTAAGAAATTTTATAGAATATAACTTGAATAATTAAATAAATGTATTTCCATTAAAATTCTTTATGTTGTTTCCTTAAAACACAACACTAAGCAACAAAGTGGTGATTTTTTGTCTATGGCGAACGAATTGTCTAGAAAGTCATCTTAAATAAAATCCTGTGGATTAATTTATTTATTGGTTTTTTACAATAAGAGTACACATTTTTTTTGCTTACTGTATATACATTCTTTTATTTATTTATTTTTTATTTCCTTTTATATTTGTATTCTACACAACTTGTAATTTATTTAAATATTCTGGATGTCTGGCACAACTTTTGATGTAGAATTACCGATGCTTTTGTGCTTCCCAGTATCCCTCTGAACGTCTTCATACTTTATTGGTAGCACAAAATTTTATTTTCAAAATTTAGTTTTTAAATTTTTTTTTATAAACCAAAAGAGGCAAAAAAAGAAATAATGACACAATATAACAACTTTATGTCATTATATGGATTCGCCTTTGCAATTTCTGGCATACGGTGAATTTCATTTGAAATTTGTGTGTACCCAAAAACAACAGAAAATACATGTTGTTTTTGTTAAAAAAGCACTGCGAATTGAGTTGTTGTACTATTGCCATAGCCTATTGAGTTCGCACCGAACTGATAAGTTATCTATTGATTTTAACCTTAAAGCTATTTTATTATATTCAAGACTACCAATATATTCAATCCGCTGCCGCATTGTTTCTAACCTGCACCTAGCGGTATGTAAATTGTCTTGGTTCCTTGTATTGAAATGTGTTTGATTCTAAAAAAAGTAACTGATCTATATCCCATGTTCCGTATGGATTTGAACATATATATTACAAATAGCTCTATAAAGTAATAAAGTGGAGTATCGTAGCGTTAAGTTATCAATTATCTTCAATGCTCTATTTTGCATTTGTGTTTCTAAACCTATATATTATTGTCATATAGCTTATATGACTCTGTATTAAGAACTGGTTAATCGTCAATTTTGTTTTTAGATTAAGTTTATTTTTCATTTTAAATAAAAACTTAAAGGCTGGTGAAATTCTTCATTTTACCTCAATAATGTGTTCCCAAAATCAAATTTTCACCGACTTGAACCGCAATTAATTATTTTTCTCCACATTCAGCTTCAACCTATCCAAGAATAAGAGCAATATCGGGTTCTATATACGTTTTCAAAACCAAGTCGTGTTTATAAGGATAAAATAAACAAACATCATCACCAAATACATACAATTTATCCGTTAGTTGTAAGTTAGAAAGATCATTCAAATAGTTAGAAAAAAGCAGAGGACCCAAACAACTACCCACAGGTACGCTACTTTGAACATCCAACACTTTTTTCGCCACCAATCTGAACGTATTGTCTTCTATTCCAAAGAAAATGTTCCAAGGAGATACAAATGTTTTATCTGTAAAACGGCAAAATAGTCTGCCTCCATCAGCATTATCGATTTATGGAGTGAACTGCACAAAAAATTTGTTTTTGTAGTATTTATTCAAAGTCTTTAGAGTGACTTTTAGAAGATTAAAATTTGTGAGTGCCTTTGTGTAGCTGTGGTATTTTACATAAAATTATAGACTTAAGAGAGATTTGGACGATTAAGTCGTAATTGTAAACTCAATTTGTAACAAGAGCGTACATCTTTGAGAATAAATATGTATGGAAATTTGGCAGTTATGAAATTTTCAAAAGTCTTCGCGCTCATTAAATCATGCAGTCATTTTACTTTGGCCTGGTTTTTTACTAATCTTGTAAACGCAACATTTTTACTCTCATTTTTAAAGTACGGCTGGTCTGTCAAAGCTATTTTTATTACGAGCGATTTTATGGATTCTGGGTTTTACTAAATTTTAGCACTAGGATTACCTACGACTTCCCATGATATTAAAAAATGGAAAGTTACTTATAAACACTAGGCACCCTTACTATTTTTCATAAATTTAATGAATACATATTATATCAAAATTACTCCAGTTTATATGCATAATTAATGCTGATCAGGCATTATGCTTTACAGTTGAAAATATAACTGTAATTGCGGTCATTGAATAGTACAAAAAGAATTGAAGAGAATTTAACGAAATTATATTACCGAACAGCACAACTGCCATCGAAATTACACGCACAATTCTATTTTTACAAATATTGCATAAATGTATTATGTAAACATTAAAATTATATAGTTCAAATAATATATATACAACATTTCCAACTTTTATATAAAGTACAAAAAAGACATACAGTGACGAGCAGAAGTGAGTGCATGTTCACAATACTGAGTTTCGTCTTCCACAAAAACAAAACCATACACGGATTTTCACGAATGACCAAAAATTTTCATTCGGATTGAGGTCGAGACTTTGTGTCGGCCATTCCATCAATTGAAGATTTTATTTCTCACCCCATATCTTTAGAGTTTTTGCTGTGTGCTTCGGATCACCATCCTGTTGGAAAATAATTTCTTATTCGAGATAAGCACATTTGTCCATAAAATTATGAAGATGGGTTTGCAGAATCTGTAGATAGTCTTTTTTCGCATGATACCATCTACTAAATATAGAGGGCCAACATGCTACCATGTTAAGCATCCGCATCCAATTATATTTTCGCCGCTGACGAAACTCAGTATAGTGCACATGCACTCACTTCTGCTCGTCACTGTATATGAAATGCATATATAAAACATTAGCTTTATAGCCCATTTATACTACAGCGAAATCTAGTAGATTAGATTTCAAATCTTCTTCAAAATATAGACCGTTTGTACTGGATTTATTTGACAGTAGCAAAATTTCATTTTAATAACAAAAATAGCTGACTGAAATTTAAAAGAAAACAATATTTCTAAATTTAGTTTAATACCAAAAAAATTAAAAATATAGGGCATAGATTTCAAAAAATATTACAAATGCATTACTATTACATGTAAGCATATGAAATATAGGTAATAATAAAAATATTAATCCGCAGGTTAGTCACGAGTCATATTGGGAGGAAAATGTTCCTTATTTTGTTTATTTTTAACCCTTATCCTGTACTTAAAAAAAATTATTTATTCGGTTTTTTTAGTTTTTACATTCATTACATATAATATTGGTCTGAGAATGCTTTCTGCAAATACATTTTTGACATTTGGTACATTTATTTGCATATTTGGTGCTGTTAAAACTATTTCGACAAAAGTAACAAGTTTAAAAACAAGTAATATATTTACACTACTTATAATAATTGTACAAAAGTTTAAAAAAAAATTCGCTGAGTATTTAAAGAATAAATGAGGAATAAAAACTATTTGGGCAATTTTGACCCATTAATACAGGATAAGGGTTAATTTGTTTTTATTTTATTTGCATTTATTTTAAATTGAAATGTCATTTTTTCCAGCGCAGCGTTGTATTTTTAAGTCCTATTCGGCAAAAAACATAGATGTATTCCAATTTTTACTAGATTTTGCCGAAATCTACTAAATAAGTAGATTTTGTTTTGTATGGGAAATCTAGTTAAAATCAACTAGATTTGGCTCGAAATCTCATAAGTACTAGATTTCGCTGTAGTGTAAATGAGCTATTACATTTGGTTATTACAACCCTTCTATCAGGATTACGATGTAGCTTCGCATACCACTTATTTTATATATGAGTGTTGGGGCCTACAGTTTTAAAGTCGACTTCGAACGACAGATTTTTAAGAATCTTTCCACGGCAATTTTAGTTACTCTCAGAGTTTTTGCCAGATATTTGTTAAGAGGAGGTAGCCGAAGGAATTTTTTAATATTTTCGTTTTGATGTCTGCAGTAAATTTACAAAACAATCAGTGTTAACAAACTGACTGTTAAAAATTAACGACTTAAGAAAAAGGTAGAACAAAAAGTAAAATTACACACGAAACTAATTACACACATGCTACACACACAATCAGAAATTTCACAAAATATATGTAATTACACAGAAGTCGCCGTGGTCTAGTAGGTAGTGTATTGCCTTATTAGACGAAAGGCGCGGGTTCGAATCCCAGGGCAGACTTCAAAATAAAAAATATTTCTTCGGCGACTTCCTCTCAGCAGATTTCTGGCAAAGACTCTGAGAGTAAAAATTGCCAAGAAGAGATTCTCAAAAATCTGTCGTTCGGAGTCGACTTTAAACTGTAGGTCCCGTCACTCATATATAAAATTAACGCACACAACATAAGTGGTGTGAGAAGCTAGGTCGTAACCCTGGCTGAAGGGTTGTAAAGGCCAATTATGTATGTATGTGATATGTAATTACACAATGTGGCAACATTGAGTTTGATGTAATATGAGTTAAGCTGTGGTCACACTGAAAAAATATTTGCTTCAAATATGTTTACTCTTATTTGCATCAAATATAGTTTGGTGCAAACATGATTTCCCTGCGATCAGACCGAAGTAAATATTTTTGTTTCATCATAAACAAAATTTTGCTTCATCAGAAAAAGAGTAACAAACGAAAAGGTACATTTGATTAAAAAACAAAACAGAAACTTCACAGAACAAAAATAAACAAATTTGTTTAATTAGAATTACTGAAGTAATTTATAGCATAAATAAATAAATACAAATTCGAAATACAATATGAGGAAACATTATTTGTGTTCATTGTTATAATTTTGGAAGAAGAAATCAAAATCATAAGGAAAAAGGACAGCTGTATAATTGTTTTCTTTTCTACATCAGTGGTGACAATTGAATTATGCTTAAACGATAAAATATAAAACTTAATACCTTAAACATAAAAATTTTGTGCTGTCAAAGACTGGTTTTGGAAAAATTGGTCTCTAAGATCCAGATATTAGATTGCTGCTTTAATAAAACTTTGAAATATAATCATCCCTGACTTTTCACAAACGAAAAGTTCTTTCGAAGAGGGTATTAAAAATTTGAACCCATTCGCCTATTTAACAAAAATTATGGTCTTTACAATTTTCTTGGAAATTAGTAGGTTAAAAAATTTTTTGTTTCATATAACTGTTTGTACCAAATTACATGTATGGTATTGCATTTGGTATAAACTTGCATTTAAAAAATAATATATTTTTGTTCTTGTTTCATAATGAAATAAAGGATTAATACTTTAAATAAACTTGTCGAAAGGTCTTTATACTATTTTTTTAATTTATACTTTTCTTATAAAGTTAATTATTAAAAGTTTTCCGTTTTGGTGATTTTATGAAAAAAATTTAATTTATTATGTTATTTGCCACTCTTTGTCAATATTTATCACGGATGGTCACACTACTGTCACATTAGAGTCATTTTCGTTTGCAAGCAAACAAATTTGTTTTCTCGAAAACTTGTTTGTACCCCTAAAATATTTTATGGTCACACTAGAGCAAAACAAAAAAAAAATCATGTTTAACATTAACTTTAATTTATTGTTTTTATGTGAAACGATATTAGGTCGATTCGATCTGCGTATGTTTAAGGAGTTCTACTTATCCTATGTGAAAACCGCATCAATTAATGGAACCGAAGTTGTATTTCTTTGTATGCAAAGAATTTTATATATTTTATTATTTCTTTATATTATATTATGTATTGTAATTTTTTCAACACGTTTATATTATTAAACAATTTAATCTTTTAAAGTTGATATAGAGTAAATTCTTATATTAATAATTGCTGACCCGACGGACTTCATCCCGCCAAAAATTGATTTTTTATTGTCCAGAACAGGTCACATTATATATTTATTGTAATACGCTGCATAAAGCGCTGATGAAGTTGTAACTGTAATCGCTCCAAAACAAAAACTAACGAATTAGCAGACTTATAGATATCTCTTAAAGAATGTTTAAAATCGGTTCAGTAGTTTAGAGTTGTAGATATCACTTCAAGGGGAGGGTTGTCATGCCCATTTTTGGTGGGATTGTCGATATCGACTCTCCAAACTTACCCACCAAATTTTATTCGTCTACGATCAATATGTACCTTAATATTAAATTTTAACAATTTGCCATACCCTATTAACATTTAGGGATATAAAAAATAGATGTTGTCCGATCTTCAGACCTACTCGATATTCACACAAAATTTGATGAAAATCGGCCGACACGAGAATTTTATATATTAGACGAGAATTTTATGTATTAGATTTCCAACAAACAATAATTATTTGCGGGCGCCTTTATGTTGATGCGAATTGATAAAAAAAATTCATGGCTAACTACTGTTGCTAAACATTTGTTTCATTTACTGAAACATCTCTGTAGGAAAATGAGTAGCTGACTACAAAAATAACCAACTTTATGTTAGCTTTTATTTACTAACTTTAAGCTAACTACTACTCAATGCAGAGTTTTCGTTAACTGAAATGTACATTTTTACATTTTTTTAAACTAGTTCGTGGGTTTTTTTTTTGTAAAAAATTATTTTTTCGTAAAAAATATTTGAATTTTGTTGTTTAAAAAGACTCTGATATCAGAAAAAATTGCTGTCTTCGACTGGAGTTTACACGTGCGCTTATTGACAAAGGTTCAAAGTTTTATTTACAGATGAATCAAAGTTAAAAGAAATACGGCTATGAAGATCGAAAACTTATTGCTAACTGTAAAGCATGTCGATGGGAACTTACAAGTAGTTAACTTTAAGTTAGATGAAAAATAATGTAAAGAACAACTACTGCCCAGGACTAGTTTCGTAGTGGTATAATTACTAGCACCATTGGTTCTGGTTTGGTACTGATATATTTCATTCTGGTATTATTACAAGTATCATTGGTTCTTGTTTCATACTGGTATATTTGGATATAATTAGGAGATTTCGAACCACTTTATTATTAGCTCTTTTGTATGGAAAAAATTATCAAAATTTGGTAGGTTCCTTTGTTGGTTAAGGGAAAAATAATCGTTAAAAAATTTGTTTTTGTTTTGCCATATGGCAAGTCTTCAATAAACAATTCAAAAAGAAAATTAGCATTTTTATCATAAAATTTTATTTTTCACAATAAAATGCCATGAATGTAAGATTCACAATTGTGAAAAATTAATAAATAAATAATAATAATACATATAAATGATTAAATAATAATTTAATTCTAAAAACAGTATGTGAGTTTTTGTTGTGTTACACAAAAAATTCTATCAATCTGGTATATTTAAATTACTTCTACTACTACTACTACTACTAGTACTTTCCTATAAAAACTTAAACCTTGTGTAAACTAGTGCCAGCTGTACCAGTACTAGTAGCTTTTAGACAATTGACGTTTAATCTCTTACAGGGTTATTATAAACTGTTGCTAACATGACGCTTAGCTCGTTTCTTATCTTACTTTATACCTTGCTTGAGCTCGACGTCTATACCGGTGATCGATGACATCAAGGACCTATCGTCATTATGAAATTCATTAAGTAATGTGATATAATAAATACAAATGCAAAATTGTTTATAGTTGTGTTTGTTGCTATGTTGGTTGTTGTATTTGCTGCTGTATTGTTGGTTGTTAACGATGTTTGTTTGCAAATTCCAAGTTACTGAAGAGTTGTTATCAGAAGACGAGTTGTTGACTGTATTGACGGAAATATTGCGTTGTATTACCTTTGGGCGTATGTTGTTGGGTATGTTGAATGTAGTATTGAAGTAAAGTGTTGTGTTACTTCGTTGTTATTGCCATCATTTAGTGGGTGATTGTTATTATATACATTGTTGTGTATTTTGTAGTATTCTATAATGTGTTGAATCCCCCATGCTGTAGTACCATGCCTTATGTAAGGTTTGGCCACTTGTCCTAGGACACCGTATGTAGAGCAGTAACTTAGATGATAAAGGTTATATGTATGCAGGTTTGCGTAGTTTCTTTTGTAGATTTATAATATGGGTCTTCTACTCAAACTTATTATCAACATATACTCCTCAGAATTTGTACGTTTTGGACTAATGCTATGTTTGTATCACACCTATCGTCTGGTGTGTTAGGGTTTTTGGTCCTTCTGTGAAGACATTCGTAATTATGAAATTTCAAGTATATATTTGTGTAAGATGTGGACGTTCTATATGCATTATTTTCGTTTTTGTTTTACAAAAGTTGTATTTGCTTGAAGTGCATTTATCAATTCTTTGGCGTGTATTAAATGTTGTATTGGTCCTAGTATAGAGTCCTGTTGCACACCACAATCTATTGCTACTTCTTCTCTGTTTTTCTCACATATTCTCACACGGTAAATTATACATTACAGATAGTTCTGAAACCAGTTTTTCCTCTAACTCCAATTCTGTCTAGCATTTGCAGTAGTTTGTTATGTGTGGGTGTGTCAAAGGCCTTGATAAAGTAAACGAATAACACTAGATAATGCAAATGTTTACTTAGGCAACTATTGATAAGATTTGAGACGTTTCTCAATGATGTATATATACCCTTTGTGTTTTTCACAGGATAGAAGTTAATCTTCTTAAAATGACTCCTTCTATGACTTTCTCAACAGCCGGTAAAATATCAATATGTTTGTAGTTGTTGTAGTCTGTCTTACATCCGCTTTTATAAATGGGTCGTATTAACGAAGTTTTCATTGTACTTGGTATAATGCAATTTTCTAAGCTTAAGTTGATAAACTTTGTTTGGATTGGTGTAAGGTACATACATACATAATACATACATAATTTCTCACACTACTTATGTTGTGTGTGTTAATTTTATAGAGAAGTGGCAGGACCTACAGTTTAAAGTCGAATCCGAACGACAGATTTTTGAGAAACGTTTCATTGGAATTTTATTTACTCTCAGAGTTTTTGCCTGAAATCTGCTGAGAGGAAATCGCCGAAAAAATACTTTTTCCATTTTATTTTGATGTCTGGCCTGGTGTAAGGTAACTCGCACAATTTTTTAAGTCTGATGGTCTAATACCGTCCATTCCCTTTCATGAATTTTTGAGTCCTTAAAATATTAAATATTACCTCCTCAGTATTCTAAATATAAGAAGTTTTGAAGCACAGTTTCAATATTGTTTTTATGTTACAAGTATGTATTATTTTCTATATTTTTGTTAATTTTAAAATTTGTTGCAAAATTGTTTAACAGCTCAAGCATAGTATTAGTTTTAAAATTTCTTGTAATAGTTTGATCGACATTGTTTGTTTTCTTTCGTATTATTTCATTTATAATTTTCCGTGTTACATACATATTATTCCATTTTCAATGAATTTTTTCCGCAAATAATTGTATTTTTCAAATTTTATTTTTTTATTTACTAAATTTCTAAATTTTTTATATTCAAGTTGATACATACATACATACACAGTTGGCCATTACAACCCTGTCAGTCAGAATTACGACCTAGCTTCTCACACCCTTCATGTTGTGTGCGTTAATTTTATACATGGGTGGCGGGACCTACTGTTTAAAGTCGACTCCGAACGACAGATTTTTGAGAAGCTTTTCATGGCAATTTTTACTCTCAGAGTCTTTGCCAGAAATCTGCTGAGAGGAAGTCGCCGAAGAAATATTTTTCGTTTTGATGTCTGACCTGTCTGTCAAGTTGATAGTTATTAATATTTTTATTGTTTCGCCATCTTTTATCCTGATAATCACAATATTCTTCCCTTTCCAAGGTATTTCTGATAAAAGCCAGAATACGATATCATTGTTCTGAAGTGCCATGTTTACGCCTGAAACCAAATTGGTATTCAGCAATAATATATCTAGAATCGGTGACGATCTATTTATATATATTCTTTCAAATTTTAGAGAAAGTAGCCAGCAAGCTAATAGACCTATAGGATGTAACACCATTTTCTGGCTTATTTGGTTTATTTACAATTATTTTTTGAGCGCATTTCCATTGGAATGGAAAATGACTTAGACGCAGGCTAGAATTAAATATAAACGTTAAAAATATTATTGCTTTTCTGGGTAAACATTTGGCGATCCTTCCGCTGATACCATCATATCCTGCTGTTTTATTGTTACTTAATTTATTAATTTCTGCCGCAACTTCATTTAGCGATACATGTTTAATCGGCCAGTTCATTGACAAACTCATTCTAAAAAGTTGATTATATCATTATTATTGTTTCTGCTGCAAAATTATTTGAAAAATATAATGCAAATGCGTCAGCTTTGCTTTCGTCTGTTTTGCACTAAAACAAAATTACCATCTTTGATGGGAATACTTCTCTTAATGGGGCGTTTTAAATATTTTGTAGCCTTCCATAGACTGAATTCATAATTTTTTGAAGTACCTAGGTTTCTTAGGAAGTAGTTGAGCAGTTCTCTCTTTTGTTCAGCAAGACGTTTTTTTAAATCTTTAGATGCTCTATTAAACCGTTGTTTATCTATGGGATTTCTAGTGTATTGCCAAATTCTCAGTTGTCTTTTATTTATTATAAGGTTTCTAATTTCATTAGTATAAGCAGGTAGAAAACCTGCTTAATGTATCAAGTTGTTAAAATTTTCAACAACTTCATCTAATTCTTCCGGGCATTTATTCGGTATATTGAGCTTTACGTTTCTTTCAATCGATATTTAAAAAGAGTTAAAATAAGTCCTTCGGTTTACAATTTGATATTTTCTTGTATCGCAAAGTTCATTCAATATATTTAAAAACTGACTTGAAATACCAGAATAGACAAAATTTTTCTGGGATTCGTGGGCCAATAAGTCAGACTACCGGTCGACAAAACTGAGTAATTTTTGTTAATAATACACTTGCGCAGCCCAATAACTTTCGGGGTGTGAACTCGTGAATTAAAATCACTACCAACTATAAATTTAGGTCCTAAAAGATCAAAGAAGTTTTGAAATTCTTGGCTGCATACTTTATAGCGTGGTGGTAAATAAATAGAACATATCGAAATAGGTCTAAAATTGCAAATTAACTTAATATAAACTGCCTGAAGAAATGGTTGACTTATTACGATGGTTACCTCATACCTAATGGATGATTTTACAAGAATCGCTGATCCGGCGTGAGCATTATCATGTAGCAAATATTAAATTGTAGTTCTTATGTTGAAAAACATTCTACTGGCAAAATGTGTTTCTGACACTAGTAATATATCTATCGCCCATGTTCTGGAAAAAGCAGCGTTTTCAAATCGCTTACGGTTTGAAAAACGCAAAATGCATTACAGCATGTTCTGAAAACGAATCGATTTGCTGGCGTTTTGCATTTTTCGAAGATGCGTTCGAACAATGAAAACATGTTTTATCATAACAGTACATAAACAAATAAAAAATTTAAAATGGCTACAGCGTGTTTGCTTGCTATATTAGCTTTAAAAACCAAACGAGCAAAAAAATGCTAATGGAAAAACACTAAGGATTTTCTAATCCATTGGACAATCCAGATCATGCGTCATTTATATATAATTTACGTATTTTATTTGTGAGTTGTCAGAAAAATGGAGCCATATGCTTATTTTCAGTTAGAGATGTTATTTATAATCACACACGAATAATTGGTAATTTTTAACACAGGTAGCCATTTTAAAATAAAATTCTTTATGATTTATTAGCTCTCATAAAAGTTTCAAAGTACTTTATATGGGTTTTAAATTATTTTTAACTTTTATTAAGGGTATATTTTTACGATTTATATATATATGTGAATTTAATAAATTGCAAATATTAATATTAAAAGTTTAAAAAGAAATCATCAAATAATTAGTTGTAAAATTAACACCACTCGCTTTAAATTTTTTTCGAAGATCAATTTGATCAGCTGTTCGCATAAATCGCCAGTTGATAAGTAAACAAATGATACAGACAACACACAAACTCAAGGCAAATTTTTTTATTTACATGCATACATAATTGGTCATTATAACCTTTCAGTCAGGATTATTCATCTAGTTTCTCACACCACTTATGTTGTGTGTGTTAAATTTATATATAAGTGATGGGACCTCCAGTTTAAAGTCGAATCCGAACGGCAGATTTTTGAAAAACTTTTCATGGTAATTTTATTTACTCTCAGAGTTTTGCCAGAAATCTGCTGAAAGGAAATCGCCGAAGAAATACTTTATGTATTTTATTTTGATATCTGGCCTGCGGCTCGAACTTTGACATTACGTCTAATAAGCACACTACTTACTAGAACACGGCGACTTTTTTATTCAATATTTTTAATATAAATTGTGTATAATTTTATTGCCAATTTAAGGTACAGTTTAAATAAAAAAAATACCAGATTGCTTCAGTATACCCTATAATTATACTATATAATTATTTATAAAAAAAGTTCAACTTCATGAGCATGGTTGGAAAAGAGATCTAATTGCATAATTTTAAAACAAGAAGAGCAATCATATTAAAAAGTTTGTTGGTTAGTTCAATTTGGTTTTGAAGTTCTATTTCAATATTTTTAAAAGAGTTGTTATTTGATTTTTCTAGTTATATGTTATATATTGATTGTTCTAGATATATCTTTAATCATGGCATTACTATTTGACATTTGGTATAATTATTGCTGCAGGTTTTAGCAAATTAACTTCAATATTTTCATTTTTATTTTCACATTCTTTCATTGCACCTGTTGAGCGATTATGATTTATCGTTTTATTTAATAAATTCATTATTTTTTATAATGATATATTTTATATTATATATTTTATTTGATTGTTAATCAACATGAATGCCCCTAATAATAAGTTTATTTTGAGGTCAATGAATATATAGGAACAGGCAATTAGTATAAGCAACGAAGTTGCTGAATAAAATTACACAGTTAGCATTAAGTATATAGGATATGCTAGTATTAAGAAAATTTGAAAAGAAAGGAAATAAAAATCAGTTGAATTATGTAATCATACTCGCTCGGTCCTTTTATTTTGGTTTAAGTTGGTCTTCGTGGTCAGAATTTAAGTGTCCCATTTTAACTTATAATTAATGTAAGATCCTTAAAAAACATTAAGGAAAAACAGCACCATTGTCTTCATCACTTTCATCACTGCTTAAAACAGAAAACTGGTTTTGAAGTACTAGGTTGTCCATCGTTGTTTATCAATTTGTTTGCACTATTATTGTTAGGCCGTTTTGGCCTGCCAGCTTAAATTATTGTCTTCTGTACCACTATCATCATCCATTATGATGATCAGTGCAAATTGTTTTTATTTATTACAATAATTTTTATTAAACAATATGAATCATCTTTATAAAAAAATTTTGGTTCTCCAATTTTTTAAACCGTTAAGACTTTATATTAATTGAAACAAAGAAATATAAATAAAAATTGCGATTTTTAATTTAATATACATAAATTTGTAAAAAATTAATCTCTTTGGTTGAAAACAGCGAAATAATATTTTTTTAGTTTTATCGAGATGTCACGCTTGATGTTTGAACTTGTCTGGTAAAGGTGTGTTCACCCATAGGTTTCCGAAACATTTTTGGTTCGGACAAATTTCTCGTTTACCGAGAATTTTCTGCAATATGATTCACCCATTTCAGAAGCTTTGTTCGTAAAAACAGTGCTGCCATATTTCAGTGAAAGTGACGTAAATACGTATGTGTATAAACTTAAGAAAGTTAATAATATTTGTGTCAAAATAAAGAAATAATATGCGATGGATAAAGCGGATATAAATCATTTGTTTGTTCGCCATTAGAGTGACCAAAGATCAACAACTTCTGACAACTCCATCTAAATTTTTATCTCAAGGATAAAGAAAATGTAGAAATTATACAGTAAATTGCTTTAATATTACAACTTACCTTAAGTAATATTTGTCAATTTTAACTTTTCCTTTAATTTTTTTATTTTTGCCGCCAATACTTCTTATACGTTTTTTCATATTTGCTTTTCTTTAATTTTTTAGTTTATCATACTGAATTTATAATAGAATTGCCAATCAATACAACCTTTTCTAAAATGATTCCGATCAAATTTAAAATTAAATTAATTGGCACTGAGATTGGTTCGCACAAAATAATTTCTCTCGCTCTCTTTGAGAAACGTCAAACTACATATAAAAAAATTTTGTGCGAACCAAAAATGTTTCGAAAACCTGTGGGTGAACCCGCCTTAATCCAATACACTGTCTACTAACAACAAATACTCCACAACAAATACTCCACACAATAAAATGAGTCAAAACAACAACGAATTATAATAGCAAGGACCTTTCAGCCGCCGTTAACATAGACGTGATCCTATTAAGGATCATATTATTACGAGGAATAGCTATCCTAGCGGTATTTAATATTATATCAGTTATATGTTCCTCGACCACGTGGATGCTAAAAAAGAAGTTAGATGCTTTTTACATACATACATAATTGGTCACTATAACCTTTCAGTCAGCATTATGACATAGCTTTTCACACCAATTACGTTTTGCGTGTTAGTCTTATACATGAGTGATGGGACCTGCAGTTTACAGGCGACAACCTAGTTTCACACACCACTTATTTTGTGGCAGGACTTACAGTTTAAAGTCGACTCCGAGCGATATGGTTTTGAGAAGCCTTTTATGGCAATTTTACTTACTCTCAGAGTTTTTGCCAGAAATTTGCTGAGAGGAAGTTGCCGAAGAAACATTTGCATATTTTTGTTTCGATGTCTGACGTGAGGGCCTCCAGTCTACTAGACTACGACGATTTGGTTGGGCATATTCCCAATCAATTAAGAATAGCACCTACAGATGTCATTTGTCATGCCTTTTCATCTGGAAAGAGCCAAGGTGTTACTTCCCTTGGCGCCAGGGCTTCTCGATTTGAACATTCCAACGGATACAAGATCGTCATCTTTGCCGACTTCGGCATCAAATACCCGTCTCTTACGAAGTTTTTTACTAACCACAAATCCGAATTCGTGCTTATCAACATGGCAGCTGCCAGCATTGCAAGATGCCAGCCTTTTGCATCCTTGTCCTATCGCATTTCCTTTAGGGCAGTGATGTCCGTCCTACTTTTCATGAGGGCATCCGCCAGCTGGGCGGAAGCGCCTACCCTGTAAAGGTGCAGTCGTCCCATGTGCCTATTCTTAAATCATTGTCATTTTATCGTTAGCCGCGGTCGTTATCGGTATCTTTTTGAAGATATTGTTTCAGTTTTCATTGAATTAAAATTTTTATGTGGTGGGCTTCAAGCTCTCCGCAAAATTCATATTTAACGTTAAACAAATTGGACTTCGCTGGACGCATTAGTTAACATCTACCGAGTGCTGGAATACCATGCAGGAGGGGCCGCGAGGAGGCTGCGTTTCAACTTGAATGCAACAAGACAAGGATCATTCTGGTGGCCGTTGACGACAATCAGAAACTTTGCATTGGTTGCATGCATTCCATCCTTTTATATACTATACTATATCATCATTAATTTTAAACGTTAGCTGGCAATGATGATATGTAATAATGTTTTCACAACAAAAGTTAATAGCTGCTTTTAACATTAAAACCATAATCAGCTTATTTTGCATTCACACTATAAGTTTTCTTAAATCTGTGTATAAATTCATGACATTTATAACTGTGCAACAACTGTTGATGATTTTATTTTTTTATTAGTACATCAAAAATAAAATAAATAAATTAGTACATCATAAAACCTATTTAAAACCAATTCAAAAAAGTTTTTATGATAGTTATGAATGGTCGTATCAAATGTGATAGGCAAAGAAATTTCTGCTGACGCTGCGTTCACACACCTGCACTATAAGCTTACTCGTGAGTTTTCGTATAATGATCGAGTGTTTGTTGTTTTGTGTTGATGCCAGAGAACAAAATCAACTCAGTTGACGTTTAGCACTTGATGCACAGTATAACCAGTGGCGACAGTTATGACGTTTAAAAAACGCTAAAATCAGCAATTTTAACCCTCCCCGTAGAGGGAGAAAAAAGATGTTAAAAGTTTTTGCGAAACAAATGTGTTAGAAGCAACAGGTATACAAAGTGAAAACTGGCGGATAAAGTAGAAAAATTAAAAGTAAACAAACATTTATTCTGAGATAAAAAAGGCAAATTTAGAGTATTTTTTAATTTCATCAATGAAAATGTTATAAATATAAATAGATAATAGATAAATATAATAGATTTGTATATTGTTTTGGTCGCCTTGAATATAGTTTCTTGTACAAAAGGAAAGTAAGATGCTAAATATATCAAGATCAAATAATACATATCGTGTAATTACCAGTATTTTTTAATTTCTTGAATGAAAAAGTTAAAATTCCGTAATGTTTTTATTAATCGAACTACTAGCAATTTCCCTTCACATTGAAAAAAGTACCGTGTGCAGAAGGTACGTAAAAATAAAAATATAACAAAATATATACTCATAACTTTTTATTTTAGGAATTTGTGAATATACCTCTAAATTTGTTAAATACTAAGTTAGTGACGACCGATGAAAGGTGTCATAAAAAATATATTAATTCCGAATTACGTTTTCCTAATAAAACGGTTCATCTCCTTCCAAAATTATTCTAATAGTCTACAAAAATATCATAAATTTCTTCCAAAATAGAATAATAAAAATCCACCCCGAAATCGAAAAAAAACATAAACAAAACAGACAGGCAGTCAGAGAGGGATAGAAATACTTTTTGATTATATTTGCTGTCCCTCTAAGTGAAGAGTTAAACCTTAAAAGCCCCGTGACGTATCTATTTATATCTGTGACTTGATGAAGAAAGATCTCGCTACGCAACTTTTTTGAATGCTTTTTTGTTTTTTGCAAACACACGCAGCAAAATTTTATTGGGAATATGATTTTTTTGTATAGAGAATATGGATGGTAATGTACAATGTTTTGTGTGTTATCGCATTTTATGTCGTAATTAATATTTTTTTTTTTAAGACATTACGAGGCTATCCATTGATATTTTTAAATTATTAATTTATTTATTTAATTATTTATATTTTTCAGTGAAGTGTTACTTTAGTTTATCACATATGTGCTATAAAGTTTCTATTATAAATAGAAAATATAAAGAAAGTATTCAATGTTGAGGTCTCAATTACATACTTAATTGGTCATTACCACCCTTCAGTCAGGATTATTGACCTAGTTTCTCATACTACTTATGTTGTGTGTGTTAATTTTATACATAAATGACGGGACCTACAGATTTAAGTCTACTCCGAACGACAGATTTTTGAGAAAATTTTCACGGCAATTTTATTTACTCTCAGAGTTTTTGCCAAAAATCTGCGAAGAGGTTTTTTTCTATTTTGTTTTGATGTCTAGCATGGGGCTCGAAGTCTGGCTTTACGTCTAATAAGCCAGAACACTACCTACTAAACCACAGCGACCTCTGAGGTAGATAAAATAGTAACTGAATAAGAAATTAAACTTTAATTTATAAACATTTGAAGACAATATAAACAAAAAATATTTAAAACCGCACTTAACGTACACACAACACAATAAACCAATTTTTTTCTTTTTTTTTTTATTTTCCCAGTGTTGCTAGAAGATTCTGGTGAAAAATCATCATTTTAAATTAATTACATGTTTTACTAAAAAATATTGTATATAAACAAAACAAAAAATAAATATGTGTATAATATATAGTACAGTATAGTATATCATACATAAAAGACAATTCAACTTAATTAAAATTAATTTTAAAATACCCATACATACATATTGCCGTCTGGTCTTCAAATTGGCCTATGTAATTTTCAATTACTTTTCAGAAGATTTAAAAGACAACATAATTTTTATATGAAAGCCATACAAAAGTTCTTAAATATTTTTGCAATAATTTTGCAACCATCGGTGGCGTTGGACAAAATTTTGCTATAGAGATGGACCAAAAATAAGACTTAAAAATAGGCCAATAAAAAAATTTCCCAAAAGGCACATAGGCCATTTTGCAGGCCAGCCGACGATATGTAAGTAGTAATTTTATAAGAAGTCGCCGTGGTCTAGTGGGTAGTGTGTTGGCTTATTAGGCGCAAGGCCCGGGTTCGAATCCTAGGTCAGACATCAAGACGAAAAATATTTCTTCGGCGACTTCCTCTCAGTAGATTTCTGGCAAAGACCCTGAGAGTAAAAATTGCCATGAAAAGCTTCTCGAAAATCTGTCGTTCGGAGTCGACTTTAAACTGTAGGTCCCGCCACTCATGTATAAAATTAATGCACACAACATAAGTGGTGTGAAAAGCTAGGTCGTAATCCTGACTGAAGGGTTGTAATGGCCAATTATGTATGTATGTAATTTTATAAGGTAGAAAAATGAGATCTAAATAGAAAAGAAGAGTTTTGTAAAACTTTTTGCAGTTTCCTGTAATTTAATCATTTAATTATAATACTGGGAAGGTTTCATATTTTTACAATTTCTTAATCAATTTTAAGATTATAATAGGAACACCTTTTAACTAGTAAATAATCCTGTGTAAAGAAAATAAATTCTAATGTTGCATTTTCAAGCCTGTTACTGTACTTAATTTTATTTAAATAACTTTCGAAAAAACTGGGAAGACAAAGTATACTGGACACAAATTTCGTCAATGTTGAAAAACTAAATCGTTATCAACACGAGTTTTTTTTTTGGAAACTCTAGACCAAAAATCTTCACAATTAATATTTTCTGAGGTTTGAAAATGTTGTTTGAAATCTATGTTGCGAAGCTCTCTAAATTCATCGTCTAGATTTTGAGAATCTTTTTCATTAATCAAATTTGGAAATCTTTCTATTAGTGGAGACAATGCAGAAACTTTCTTATTAATAATTATATGTGGATAAATAGATGACATTTCTTTTATGGAAGTATCTTTAAAATTTAAACGTTTAAACGTTTGGTTTACAAAACGAAACGCAGTAATTAGTGAATTTAGTTAATTACCTATAGGTAAATTTTGTTTCAGAAAACATTTTTTTTTATAAATTCTCCTAAATATATAAAAAAACGTCTTTAATTTCAATATTTTCCTCAATATTGAAATCAGTGTTCACATACATTGGCTTTACAAAACTATCTAATATTTTTAAGTATAAACGTTCCATATCAGAATACATTTTTTGAATTTGGTTGTTTGTACTTTGTCTACACTGTTTATAACGTGAAGTATTATATATTTCAAGAAACATAAGTCCATTTCATTCATATCATTTAATTTGTTTTAATTATGTTAGCACTATCTATATGGTCTATATTAGAAGCCAAAGCAAAAAAAAAAAGAATGTAGGCCTCTTAAAGACCACGAACTCGTACTACAACTGCCTCTAAAGACAACTATCTAGTCTGTGTCGGATGCCGGTAACATCTTTTTTGGTTTAAATTCTGAAAGTTCCGACATCTTTTCAAATTCGCAAGTTACGTTATATTTGTATGTGTATATATGTTTTGGTAGTTTTACTAATAGACATTTTACACAATGCCAGTTAGTTGCTACTGATTTGCGTTAAATACATAAAACGCAATCGCAACTGTAATTAATTACTTATCTGAAACATAAAAGACTTGGTTAAAAAAATCATAGTTTTGGAAAAAAAAAAATATATATTTTAGAGAAAAATCATCAAATCATATTTTAGTTAAAAAATCATCAAAAATATGATAAAATCATCATTTTGGCAACGCAACACAATAACTGATAACTTCACTGTTTTAAAGTTAAAAACATAATTTTACATTAAAACCAGTCAGTGGAAAAAGATGAAATAATAGTTTCAAATAAAAACAAAAAAGTATGAATTTTAATTATTTTTAAGAAATTCAATATATATTAAAAATTTTTGTCAGAATAAAACAAACTACGAAAAATTAATTCTCCATTTAAGAAATAGTCACAATACTGACGATTTGAAATACAAACTAATTATATCGTTTCTTTATATCTCAAAAAATCTTGAACTTAGTAAAATGCGACTTAAGTTTCCAAGACATAAGTGCTATGATGTAATTGCCGCAAACATTTTAAGCTATAACTTCGGTTCAGCTTGGGATATGAAACTGATTTTTTCACACATATACAGAAGGTCTAAAAGAGCACTTTTGCTTAAGTAACTACAAATTTTTAATTTTTTGAGATATGACTATGTTGCAATAAAGGAGCGATATGTTAAGTTAGTCAATGGAACTGGAATAGCTAACAACTTCATTGAATTATTATGTTAAAAATATTGCTGATATTATAAAAACAACAATAAATGTGTACATGACATATGGGAAACAATGGGAAGAATCGCAAATGGTATTCAAGACAGGTAAACTTATCCAGAAAAGCTATTGGATTTTTCGAAATGTGTTTTAAGTAAGTAAAACATTATGATCCAATACATTTTTTAAAACGACAAAAATAGAGATTGAAAAATATAATTGATTGCTTTCAATACTAAGCTGGAAAAGTTTTCGTGAAGAGACCTCATTGATCCCGAGCAGCAATTGTCACTTACATTACTGTAAGCTTTTATATAAATAAAATAGTGCTTACCTATATACAGTGACGAGCACAAGTGAGTGCATGTTCACAATTCTGAGTTTCGTCATCCACAAAAACAAAACCATACAAGCAAATACAAAAAAAAAAATTATTTTAATTCTCCATTTTATTCTTAACAAATAGCAGTAAAAAACAATAATTAATGAAATGAATTCAATGAGTTTGAATGAAAAAACTAAAATAACCCACATAAACTCAATTTTGCACGTTTCAAGAAAATTCAAGAAACTAACCCAATTTCAATATTTGGTCCATAGACCCTTATTAGAAATAGCTTGATTTACGCAGTTTGAGATGCTTTCTACCAAATGATCAATAAAATCTTTCGGAATTCGATGCCATTTCGCATTTATACGATCCCAAAGTTTGACCATGTTTGTTGGGGTTGTTTCATACTGCCTGAGCCGGATTTTCACGAATGGCCAAAAATTTTTTATCGGATTGAGGTCGGGACTTTGTGCGGCCGTTCCAGCAATTGAAAATTTTGTTTCCCATCCCATATCTTTACAATTTTTGCTGTGTGCTTCGGATCACCATCCTGTTGGAAAATTATTTCTTATTGGGATAAGCACATTTGTCCATAAAATTCTGAAGATGGGCTTGCAGAATCTTTAGATATTCTTTTTCACATGATACCATCTACTAAATGTAGAGGGCCAACATGCCACCATGTTAAGGATCCGCAACCAATTATATTTTCGCTGCCATGTTTAATAGTTTACTTCACATAGAATCCTTGAACACGTTCCCCGGGTCTTCGATAATAGTACTGATTGGAACGTGTTATCCATCTGATTGGAAACATGTTATCTAGTCTGATGAGTCCAAATGTAACCACTTTCAGTAAGATGGAAAGCAGTACTTCTAGCGCAGATCCAGGGAACGTGTTCAAAGATACCATGTGAAGCAAACTGTTAAACATAGTGGTGAAAATATTTTGGTTTGGGGATGCTTAATATGGTGGCATGTTGGTCCTCTACATTTAATAGATGGTATCATGTGAAAAAGACTATCTAAAGATTCTGCAAGTCCATCTTCCGAATTTTATGGACGAATGTGCTTATCCCAATAAGAAATAATTTTCCAACAGGATGGTGATCCGAAGCACACAGCAAAAATTGTAAAGATATGGGATGGGAAACAAAATTTTCAATTGCTGGAACGGCCGCACAAAGTCCCGACCTCAATCCGATAAAAAATTTTTGGCCATTCGTGAAAATCCGGCTCAGGCAGTATGAAACAACCCCAACAAACATGGTCAAACTTTGGGATCGTATAAATGCGAAATGGCATCGAATTCCGAAAGATTTTATTGATCATTTGGTAGAAAGCATCTCAAACTGCGTAAATCAAGCTTTTTCTAATAAGGGTCTATGGACCAAATATTGAAATTGGGTTAGTTTCTTGAATTTTCTTGAAACGTGCAAAATTGAGTTTATGTGGGTTATTTTAGTTTTTTCATTCAAACTCATTGAATTCATTTCATTAATTATTGTTTTTTACTGCTATTTGTTAAGAATAAAATGGAGAATTAAAATAATTTTTTTTTTTTGTATTTGCTTGTATGGTTTTGTTTTTGTGGATGACGAAACTCAGAATTGTGAACATGCACTCACTTGTGCTCGTCACTGTATGTGTGATATCCCTGTGTCAGCTATATTGTGAATATGGCATCACCGTATCATTGTAAGATATAACGGGTGATTTTTTAGTTATTATTTTTTGGAAACTCTTGTTTAAACAGCTCACGCACGTTTCATGTCTTGTTTCACTGTCGAACATCTTCAGTTTAGTCCATGAATCGTCTTACAAACGAACAACGCTCGCAAATCATTAAATTTTATTATCAAAATGCGTGTCCTGTTAAGAAAGTTCATCGCGCGCTTCTTCCATTTGATGGTCATTTTAATCGACCCACTGAAGCGGCTATTAGGGCTATTGTGACTAAATGTTGCACTAAATTTACATTGTTGGACATTAAATCACCAACACGCTTACTAGGGATGTCAAACGAGATCGATTTTTAAGAATTCGGGGTCCAAAAATCCCGAAAAATCATAGGACAAATCGCGATTTTTTCTTATTAATAAAAATATTTCATTAACGAAATCGTTTGTATTCCAATTATGTATGTATATCAGAATTATATACATACATATAAATACATAATTGGTTATTACAACCCTTCAGTCAGAATTATTGACCTAGTTTCTCACTCTACTTATGTTGTGTGTGTTAATTTTTATACATGAGTAGTAGGACCTACAGTTTAAAGTCGACTCCGAACGGCAGATTTTTGAGAAACTTTTCATGGCAAATATCAGAATTATATGTCATTAAAAATAAAATTTTAAAACAGCAAGATAGAAAGTAACAAAAAAAGTGTAAAATAATAAAAATTGTTCACACATATGCAATTGCATTAGTTTTAAGAAAATTATTTGGATTCCAACAAAAAGATTAAAGCATTTAACATGTGATCTAAACGGCTTGAACGAATTTAGTTGTAAGCATACGTTGCCGTCGAAAAACATTTATCTCAATTAAACTTTGTTGGTAAAATAGTTCCAAGATAGCTGCTTGCAGCTTGTAAATATTCACCTCTACTACCTCCTGATCAAAATAAATCTGTTTCTTTGGACAGTTGAGTATCTAAATCAGTTATCCTATTAATTCGTTTTATAGAGCTTTTGCATTCTCCAATGGCAACAAATAACAATAATAGAATTTTTGGTGAATGAGCTCTTGGAAAGTTGGTCAAAGATCCAAAAAGGAAATAAAATTGCCATGAAAAGTTTCTCATAAAATCTGTCGTTCGGAGTCGACTTTAAACTATAGGTCCCGCTACTCATGTATAAAATTAACATACACAACATAAGTGGTGTGAAAAACTAGGTCAATAATCCTGACTGATGGGTTCTAATGACCAATTATGTATGTAATTATATATAAGGGATATACGAATGTAAGAGTTTAAATATACATATGTAAGTATAATTACAAAATTGAAAAATGAGAAATTAATACAACAAAAAAATAACTGACACTGGTATACAATGACAACAATATGTTGAATACAATATGTTGAATCACGTGCTTTCGAATTCAGGAGGGAACTATACTGGTTTAATGTTTGCAAAAAAAAGGTGGCCGTTGAGGAAACCTCATTATGTATAAGCTTCACGCTCCCTACCATCCTCATGTAGCATCGTGTAATGTTTGGCGACGCAGATCGCGCATCTAGAATATGGTTTGACATAAATCTCTAAGATCGTGGTGGGGATGAAATTGTAAATTAAGTTATTAGTTTGGTTTACAGGGGTATTAGATTCAATAGGTAATTCGCAAGGTTTTACAACTGGGGGTTTAATCAAACTGTTACTGGTCAGTACTTCGGCAACCCGAACTCTTTTATCTGTACCACAAATGGCATTTGTCGCCACTAAGTAGTGGGTAGCAGATCCTCTTTACCGAGGACAAAATCGTTTTGTTTCAGGTTAGCCTTCTCTGTTCTCCATTTGCTTCTGCCTTTCAAGTCGATAATGTATTCGTTTTTCCAGCGGCGAGCAAATATCTATTGTATGGTTTCAAGTTTATCCCAACGTTTTATAAAGGATTTGTTTTCACAGAGGGGTTATTAAGAGGTTCTGGAACAGCTACAAGCGGGGTGCCTCTTACGAAGTGGCTTGAAGTTAAGGGAAGGAGTTCGTTTAACTTTTCTGACAAAGGGGAAATTGGACGAGAGTTTAATACTGCTTCGATGCGTGTGAGTATGGTATAGAATTCCCCAAAAGTGAATTATAGGTTACCCATTACTTTCTTTAAATGAGATTTCATGCTTTTGGCAGCAGCCTCCCTGAAGCCGCCCATGTGGGGTGCATATGGGAGAATAAATATCCAGCTAAACCCATGTGTACCATATTTCTCTATAAGCGATTTTTCCCCATTTTTCATAAAATCATGATGGGTTGTTAACAGGGAATGCTTAGCACCCAAAGAGTTTTGGCCATTGTCGGAGCACATTGTTTTTGGAAGACCTATACGACTGGTAAATCTAGTAAAACTAGCAAAAAACGCATCTGTTGATAATTCCGGACATACTTGGAGCTGAACTGCTCTTATGGAGAGACAAACGAAAACTGCTGCGTATCCTTTTAAAAGTTTTGCATTTGCAAATTAGAGGCTTTTAATGTGAACAGACTGGAAAAGTCTACCCCGATAAGTAAAGGGTAAAGAAAATGTAGCTCTTTCACGGCGAAGCCCGCCCCGTACTTCGTACTTGTAAACTGGACATGTTTTGCAGGTTCTTATACATTGCCTAATAAGGTTTTTCAAGCGTGGAATGTAGAAACCTTGCCGAACCGCTCTTAACGTTACGTGATGTTCCACGTGAAGTAGAATTTAAAGTGTGTATCCAATTAGAAGTTTAGCCAATGATGATTTTTCCGGAATTATGATAGGGAGCTGCTCGCTGAAACTTAATCCGGAATTACTGAGTCTGCCTTCTACGCGTAGTAGTCCGTCCTGATCCAGAAAGGGATTGAGAGAGAGTATGCAACTTTCCGATTTATGGGTTGATTATTCTTAAAGTAATCATGTTTTAAATAATAATGAGTTTGTTGTGCATTCAAAATTACAAAATTTTTCACAAATTGTATTTTCTCAAGTTGATGAAGAGAAAGCGATAACTGGGAATTCTTAGGGCTTTGGGAAATGATGAAAATTCGCTCAAAAATCTTCTCGTTCGATTTGTAAATGAAAATATGATATGTTCCGGGATTCTAAATCAGTTGGGTCAAAAGTACGAGGTTTGGGCCAACAGTCAAGGGCTTGACTTAGCCATGGAGGACCGTGCCACCATAATTTTCTTTCCGAAAGTTCCCGAGGAGTGCATTCTTGAATTCCATTGATCAAGGTGAGTAATCTGACTAACGCGGTTGGCTACGGGATTTTGGCGTGGATTTTTGCAGCTATCCCAAGACAATTGAAGAATCGGTATACAGAAATAGTTCATAGGGAAATTTTAATCGTTTAATTAAGCTCTTCGTCAATTTATATAATAGTTAGGCTCCACAGTGCTCAGGCTTCGGAATGGTTATCCTTTTTAAAGGTGCAACTTTAGTGTTCGCAACTAATAAATTACAAAAAATTTCTCCACAATATTCCTTTTACGAGCCATCACAGAACCCATGAATTTGAGCCTGGTATCGAGGTGAGAAATTTACCCATCTAACTATTTTAATGATTGCAACTCGTTCCACGTTTCCAATATCCTTGGTGGTATATTTTCATCTCAATCCGATTTGCATTCTCATAGCTCCTGTATAATAAGTTTAGCTATAATAATAATGGGTCCTAACCAGCCTAGGGGGTCAAATAACTTAGCTATGGTCGACAAAATTTGTCGTGGTGGACAGTGAAACTCCTATTGTTTTTGGTACATACTAAAATATATCTTCCTTGGCGTTCCAACGTATACCTAGGGTCTTTAATAGGCTAGAGTTCTCAAATTTAAAAAAATCTTTTTCCAGAAGATTTTCCCGGGCCAAATTTTCCCAAAGACCATGGTGATAGCTGATTATCTTCTTCAAGGGGAAACCCACAGAAATCAAAGCTATAGAAAGTTATATTTGTTTTTCCTGGGCGTCTTCCAAATTATGACCTCCTTATAAAACGTCATCTACGTAAATCTCTTCATTAAGAATTGAAGAGGCTAATGGGTGGGTTTCTTTACAATCTTCGCTTAATTCAAGAAGTGTTCTCAGTGCTAAATATGGTGCGCTATTAACTGAAAAGGTAACTATTTTCAACTGAAACATTTGGTTTAACTGGAAATAAAATTTTCTGATACGATCTACCATCTTCGTGAATAAAACTTTGGCGACACATTTTCTGAATGTCACCAGTGCATATATTTGTAATATATCCATGACAATATAATTTGCAAGAGGTCTCCTTGAAGGGCTAGTCCTTGATATAAAACATCGTTTAATGAAAAACCACTACATGTTTTCTTGGATGCGTTGAATACAACACGTACTTTTGTAGACTTACTTTCTGGGCGAATAACTGCGTGATGCGGTAGAAAAAGGAGAAATATTTGGCCGTTGATGGTTCATGATGAGTCACTTCTTCCATGTGACATAAATCTATGTATGCTTGAAGAACTTATTGATATTGAGCTTTTAGTTCCGGAATTTTATTCAGCTTCTTCTCCATCTGAAGATATTGTGCGTAGGCTGTCCTTTTCGATGAGCCCAAAAAGATTTCCGAGGAGTAATTTTCCATAAAAGGTAGTCTTACCATGTACCTTCCCTCTGGTGGACGTTTAAACGTGTTCCTAAAAAAATTTTCACAATGTACATCGTGCTCTGAATCAACCTTTCCCTGTTCAACCTCCTCTAATTCCCAAAATCGTTTCATTTGCTGGTGTAGGACCGTTTCTTCTTCAGATTTGACTAAGGTAGAAAATTAATTATACATGTGATTTGGTTCAGGACCTGACAAATAGCATCCAAAATGGGATTCCCTTGCCTCTAGGGTGTTCTCTATATTTGGCTTTATACCACTTAGATTGATGAAGGGTAAATAATCGCTTCCTATAATAAGATCTATCGGAACAGGTTTGTAAAAATAAGGATCTGCTAAATCTAGAGCCTTTTTATCCGGAAGACTGGTTTTCTGTATGGGACAACTTGGTAGAAAATGAGCTAATTTTGGGGTGACAGTTGCATTAATTCTGATTGTGAAATCGAACCTTTTTGTTCGCAAGGTAAGACTGTATATTTCCTTTGACCTTCCTACTACCGTTCCTCCCAGACCGGAAATCCTAGTGCGATATTCCACCACAGGAATTGCTAGTTGCTGATGAACTTCTGAGGATGTGAAACTCTTTTCGGGTCCAGCACCGAGTAGTGCCCGAACAGTAAATAGCTCACTTGCTTGTTGTATATAAAATAAAGCCGTAGGTAGAACTGTTGTGCTTCCATGCGGAAGAGATCCTAGATCGACAGGAAAATACTTCACCTTTTCCTTACTAATTACATGGGTATTGTATGAAACGGTTTCCTCATTCCGTGGAGAAAATTCTTTATATGCCAGAGTGTTTCCATCGTCTACATGAAGTAAAGTGTGATGTTTCCTTTTGCAGCGAAAACAAAGAACTTTACTAGGACATTTGGTTTTAAAATGATTAGGAGAAAAATAATTGTCGCAATATTTGTTAGCATATACAAATTTTATTCGGTCTTTTACGGATAATTCTAAAAATTTTTGAGATTGTTCAATGGGTGATTTTCATTACATTTTCTACAATTAAATTTCTCCCTACTTGTATCCGCTTGTGAGTGAAATGCGTACTTCATTGAACTTAAATTTTCCTTCCAATTTGGTTGCTTCATATCGAAAACATCTCAATCCTTCCTTTAAGAAAATTGCTCATGTGTTTCCATGAGGGCATTTCTTTATGATTTTTGAGAGAGCTTTCCCATGCCCGTAGGGTACTTTCCGGCAGCTTTGAAAAAAAAATATAAGTCAAGATCGGGTCCCACAAAGAAACGTTGATGTTACAGGTTTTGAAAATAGTAATTTTATCATCTATGGTATCTACAATTAATCGTATCGATCTTGAGGATTCGTTCTGAGCAGTTTAGATTCCCAGAATGTGTTTTATCTGTTGGTTGACCAAAATTCTTGGGTTCTCATACCGACTCTGAAAGGCTTCCCAAGCAAATTCAAAATTTTGTCCAACCAAATCAATTCTTTTCACGATTTGGTACGCCTCTCCCCTTACTTTTGTTCGCAGGTATTGTAGTTTCTCGACTTGTGATATGTCCTTATTTTCTAACACTAACGATGTAAGCATATCTCTAAACTCCGGCCATTTCGTATAGCCACCTTCGTAGATTGGCATGTCACATAGGGGTAACCTTAAACCGGGCCTTGATTGCCGAACGACTGTCGTTTCTGTCTTATTCATTGCGCTTTGATCCACTATAGATTTGTTCGCCATCATATCCATGGGTTTTGCTTTAAAACTTTGGTACATTTGTGCCGCTGCTTCTTATTGTAGTGAGACTCCATCCTTGAAGTCCGCACTAACCTCACTTTTCTCGTCCATTACAAATCCTTCATAGCTTTCCATAATCCTGCCCCACCGTCTCTTCAACTCATCCAGTTTCACTTGAAGAAACGCTGGAGTTTGGTCCTCTTCAATACCATTGTCAAACTCGGTACAATACGCCGTTAATTGGTGTATATCGAATTTACACCTTCGTTTCACCGACATTGTGTAGTAACTGTAATACGATCCGAAGTATAAAAGAAATTGAGTACCAAATTCCCGCGCGGAGTACAACAATTGCTCGATTTCGAAAGATCGACTTATCGTTAAATTTCCGAAAAATCTTAGCTTTTAAAATGTTAAAAATTTCAAAAAAGCTCTCTTTTCTCGAAGTAGTATGTTTGTAGGGTTTCTGGCTCAATTTTTCCATACAAATTTGGGAGCACACTCATAGTTTTTTGTATGGGGTTTTGGGGGCAATTTTTCAATACAAATTTGGGAGCAACATATTTTTAATGTAAACAAATTTAAAGACGTTTCATATTACAGTTTTTATTTTAAATGTAAAAAATTTTGAATGTGGTTTTGTTAATTTAATTTTTATTTATTTTTTTATATTATTTAATGTTGAAGAAATAGAAATATAGTTATACGTGTTGTTGTTTTTGTTTTAATTGTTGTTGTTTAGATAGAAGTTCTGTGTTTTGCTGGGGAATTGCGTGGGTGTTAAAATTTGGGAGCATGCATAGCTTTAAAATAATTAAATCATTGCGGAATTATGTGTGATCGACCAATTGTATACATATAGATGTGATTAATGTTAAAATTAAAAGAATGTTTAATTAGTTCTTTTATTTGTTATAAAAGTGCATTTATTAAAAATTAAAATACATATTTTCACAGTTTATTCAATACAAAACGCGTATCACGTTACATGCTGTCTGGCACGTGTAAACAAAAAATATATCATATATTTCTCATTGTGATATTTGATCTGCCGAATTCCTTTATCCATACAATTTGGGAGCATGCATAGTCGTAAAAGACTGTATTCTTTATTTTATTTTTTTTTTTGTATGATTTTTTTATTGGAAAAATATAATTTTGATAAGGGATTTTAAAGTACGGTTTTCTTAATAATTAATTCGTTGCAGAATTATGTGTGATCGACCTATTGTATACTTATATGCTTTGCATATAGGTGTGATTAATGTTTAAATAAAAAATGTTTAATTTGTTTTATTTTTTATAAAAGTACATTTATTAAAAATAAAAAAACATATTCTCATATGTAGTTTATTCAATGCAAAACGTATTTCGAGTTACATACAGTCTGGCCCATGTAGACAAAAATATATGATATATTTTTCATTGTGATATTAGATCTGCTGACGTATGAAACATAGGTTAGATTGCGATTAAGTAAGTTGAACACCTGCATAGGGGGACATAAAAAGTTGTAGTTATAGCGATAACAGAATATTTTTTATAAAATATTAAACTCAAAACCCCCTTTTTCATTGTGATATTAGATCTGCTGACATATGAAAAAAACAGTTTATTGTTTTGATCACATTGCACTAACATGCGCGAGCATGCAAACGCTGATTCAGCATAATTATTTTCTCATCAAATTGTTTGTAATTGGAGGCGATGCAGGTGTGAAGCAAAAATATTAAAAACGCTTACACTGCAGAATTACCTTCACCTTCAGAACACACCCCCTGTCCATAACTGAAATTTTGAAATGGTACTGAATTATAATTGAAAAAGTACTTTTTTGCATCAGAAAGTACTTTTTGATGCATCAAATCGGAATTACGATCTAATCACACCACTTATTTATTTTGTATTTTAATGCAGTAATAGTTGAAAAGCCAAGGACATAAAATATATAATAATAAAAAAGTACTGGAAGCATAGCGGAGGTACTGCAGTATTTCTTAAATGAAATAGTACTGAAAAAAGTACAAAAGTACTAAATTTTTCAACTGTGACTTGTATAAAAGTACGGAAAAAATCAACTCTGACTTGTATATTAAAAAAATTTTTGTTATAAATAACGATAGTTGTTAGTTAACAGAAATATTCCTGTTTAAGAAAATCTATTGAACACATCATAAGTTATTAAAGAATAAATAAATAAATTAGAAATGGCTGGCGCTTTTATTTGTCAATTTTGCAGAAAAGTATTCACTCTGAATAGAAATTTAAGAAGGCATATTAGATTATATCATGATGTACCAACCACATCATGTAAAACTTGTAATAAATATTTTTCAAATCATGCGGAATGGCATCGTCACTCACATTCTCACGCAGAAGAAACAAAAACAGTGAAATTAGTGTTTATTGTGAGTATTGTGAAAAAACAATTTTAAAAACAAATTGGTGTTATCATAAAAGGACAAATAAACACAAACTTAAATGTATTGAGAAATCAGACAATGGTTGGAATGTTAATGGTGTTAAATGCTTAAAATCATCGTTTAATAATAGAATTATCACATATTTAGTTGAAAACAATAACAAAAATAATTAAATATCTGAAAACTTTTTAACGGAAATCAGAGACAAAATAATTAAATTATTAAGTGATGTGATTAACAAATATGAAAGCATAAAATTTAACATGGAACTGTTTTGTGAATATATGTTAATAAAGGATGATGAAGACAATTGTATGATTGAAGTAAAGTCTCATCAGACTAAAATGAATATTCTTAGTATATATTCAACAAGTGATGACATTTTTAATACTTACAACGAACAATGTGATGTTATAATTAAAAAGATGAGTGATTTTCAGGAGCGTGACAGCGGTTGGTCATTAATTGAAATATCACGTCTTGAGATAAACATTAATCAATATAAATGTATAAAAGGTTCCCAATACATCCCCCTTCCACCGGAAATACAGAGAAAGCATGCATGCATCAATGTTCAAAATAATGATGAGTATTGTTTCAAATGGGCAATAATATCAGCATTATATCCAATGACAGAGAATTTAAATAGAATGACGTCCTATAATGTTGTCAATATAGAAGACGAAATTATAAGACTGGAAAACAACATTGAATTAAATTTTACGAGCTTGAACTTTCCGCTTCCAGTTAATCAGATAAAATTATTTGAGGCTAACAATCCTGAATTGAGTGTTAATGTGTTTGCATTAGATAATGACAATAATATAGTCGGTTCATATTATTTTTCGCAACAGGTAAAATCTAAGCACATAAACTTGTGTAGCATGATTTTACAGTTGTCAATACCAACACAACATTTCATGTGCATAAACAAAAGAATATCCAATTGCATATGAGCAGCGACCACTTGACTCAATGTTGCTGACCGTCGCTGCAGCGTATGACGCCACAATAGTAACGCGCACACGCGACTGTCATTTGACACTTTCTTGAGTGATCGCCGGCAGTATTGATATGCACATAGTATGAACTATGTGTGTTGTTGTTGTATTGCATAGCTAGTGATTGTGTGTGGCTCTTTTCACACTTTACCGTGGGAATTATTATGGACAGCAGACGCGTGTCGTATGACATCCACTTGTTCCACGATAAACACACACAAACCCTTTATTATATAGTTAAGTATAAATTGTACACACAAACATGTGTTCTAGTATTAAGCCAAACAATATTATATTAGAAGTAAGGGGCTGATTTGGAATTGTCAAATCAGCCAAAATTTTAGTATAAAAGAAGGGACATTTCCCTCAAAGAATTTAATTAATAAACTCCAGTTGAACTGTGCACATTAAAAGTGCACTCGACTAAATAAAACAAAAAGAAAGAATTTTAATAATTCTACACTTGCTTCTGTTAGAAGATGGGGAAAAACTCCATTATGTATGGATTAAAAATATATCAAGGTAAACAACTTTATACGTAGGTAATAATTGAAAACTTTCACTAATTAATTTTTTTTTTTTTTTTCACATTTACAGATTAATCAAAAGTCAACTAACAAAACATAAATGTAAGACATATATATGTAATACATGTTTAATACATTTCCATGCTGAATCATCTTTAGAGAATCATAAAAAAGAATGCAATAAGATGGTAACAAAAATGCCTAGTATAGACAATAGTATGCTTAGTTTTAAAAATTTTAAAAAGCAATTGAATGTTCCTTTTGTTGTATATGCTGATTTTGAATGTATTTTAGAATCAATTAATGTACAAAATTCAACAAATGTTAAATCAGTACAAAAGTATATTCCATTTGCTTATAGTTATTATATTAAATGTTCATATAATTCAGATTTAAATATTTTTAAAATTTACAATGGTAATAATGCACCGCAACATTTTTTTAAATGCTTAGTTAACGATATTTTAGATATATACACTGAACATCTAAACATTATTAAACTTATGAATTCCTTAACGCCACTTCAACAGATACAACATTATGGAAGCAAGACTTGTCATATTTGTAAAAAAAATTTATCAAATAAAGATAAGGTAGCTGACCATTGTCATCTAACCGGTGAATATAGAGATGCTGCTCATAAAAAATGTAATTTAGAATACCAAATTCCAAATTTCATCCCTATATTTTTTCATAATCTTTCAGCATATGATTGTCACTTGTTTGTTAGACAGCATTCATCTATTGAAGGTGATATAAATATTATACCTTTAAATAAGCAACTTTATGTATCCATATCAAAAAGAATTATTGTAAATGAAAAACAAACTATTGAGTTACGTTTTCTCGATTCATTTAGGTTTATGCCATCTAGTTTAGAGAAATTAGCAACTTATTTAACCGACAATAATTTAACAATAGTAAAATCAAACTATTCAAATGATGAAGAATTCAATTTAATGAAACGTAAAGGTGTCTTTCCGTACGACTACTTAGATTCTGAAAATCGTCTCAATGAAACTCAATTGCCCCCCATTGCAGTTTTCTTTAATAAATTAACCAACGAGTCTTGTAGTGTAAAGGATTATGAACATGCACAAAAAGTATGGAAGACATTTAAATGTATAACATTAAAGGATTATTTACTTTCATATTTAAAGGTAGACGTTCTTTTACTCTGTGACATATTTGAAAATTTCCGACAAGTATGTAAAAACATTTATAATTTAGATCCCTATCAATATTATACTACTCCTGGTCTATCCTGGGATGCAATGTTGAAAACAACTGAAATAGAATTAGAGTTGTTAACTGATATTAATATGTATAATTTTGTTCTTCGAGGTATCAGGGGAGGTATTGTCCAATGTTCTAACAGACATTCAATAGCAAATAATAAATATATTAGTGATTATGATTCTAACAAGGAATCAAATTATATAATATATTTAGATGTAAATAATTTATATGGTTATGCAATGTCAAAATACCTTCCATATAAAAATTTTAGATGGGTTGAAAATTTTGAAAATTTTAATGTTAATAGTATAGAAGAGGATTCTCTATTGGGTTATATATTAGAAGTCGATCTAGAATATCCATCTGCATTACACGACTATCACAATGATTTACCATTTTGTGCGGAGAATAAAAAAATTGAAAGCATGAAACAGCGAAAATTAATAACAGATCTGAATGATAAGAAAAACTATATTATACATTATAGAAATCTACAACAATGTTTAAAACATGGTTTGATTTTGAAAAAAATTCATAGAATTCTTGGGTTTAGTCAGTCTGATTGGTTAAAGAAATATATTGATTTGAATAATCATTATAGAACACTAGCTAAAACTTCATTTGAACAAAATTTTTTCAAATTGTTAAATAATGCTGTATATGGAAAAACTATGGAAAATGTTGATAAGAGGAAAGACATTAAAATAGTATGTGAATGGGAGAGTAGAAGTAAAAGACTAGGTGCTAGAGCTCTTATTGCTAAACCTAATTTCCATAGTTCACTCAAAATTCATGAAAATATGCATGCCATCCAAATGAATAGGACTAAAACTGAATATAATAAACCAATTTATATTGGTTTTACAGTTTTAGAAATATCCAAATGGAAAATGTATAGTTTTCATTATGATTATATAAAACCTAAATATTGTGAAAACCTTCAACTCAATTACATGGATACTGATTCCTTTATTTATGACATTCAAACAGATGGTCTATATAATGATATAAAAAATGATATTAGTACACATTTTGATACATCTGCATATTCAAAAGACCATCCATATAATTTTCCGCAAATTAATAAAAAAGTATTAGGGATGATGAAGGATAAGTGTAATGGTAAAAATATTAAAGAATTCATTGGTTTAAGAGCTAAAATGTATTCAGTAAAAATTGATAGAGTTGATACCGAAATTAAAGGTGTTAAACAATGTGTAACTAAAAAATTAAGTATAAACGACTTTAGGAAATGTTTATTAGATAAAAAAATATACTATGATACAATGCATATATTTAGATCTAAGGTACATCAAATTTATACACAAAATATTAGTAAACTAACATTAAGTTATTTAGATGATAAGCGATATATTAAAGGAAATGGTATCAATACATATGCATGGGGACATTATAAAATAAATTCTCCATTAACATCACCATCATCAAATTTAAATTTATGTAGAGAATTTATGCAAAACGATGATGATGATATTTTTTTAAATGTAAATATATAGATTAAGTAGTTTATAAGAATGTAATATGAAATAATAAAGTACATACATATGTACATATTTGAAAATAAATCAGTTTTTTATTTCTTATCAGATGTAAGAATTATTGAAAATTTGTATAAAAAGGGAGTAAGTTAACATATAGGACTTATTTAAAAAGTAAAATGTAAAATTAGTTTTTCATTTAATTTAATTTTATATTTAACCAATAAAAAAATTATGTCTTGTTATTTATACAGGAAACTTTTTTTCATGTATATATTCAAATTATGATAAAGCAATAAACAATAGCACAACTTGAAACTTAATCTGAATTTCAAGGTTTTTCTTTTATCATAATTTGAATTAACGTTAAAATCTTTTGCTTTAAATATTTAAGAACAACCTTGAACCACTTTCAAGTTTATTTACTCTGAATTTGTCTGGGGTTTCATGTTTCCTGGAATTTCTTACACGCGTGACAAAATGCATATCAAAAATAGGAAAAAATGTATACATCCAGCAGAAATAAAAACAAATAAAAAATTATATTAAGAAATAGAATTAGACTTATTAGTGTGATCGTTTTAAACTGAAAAGAAAGGGTGGGTTGGGTGTGTGATTGTGTTTTTATTTTTTGTGTGATATAATGTTAGAGAAATAGAAAAGGTATGTGCACCTGTGTGATCGTTTTCGTGGGATAATAAGTCTTGGCACGTGTTGGTCATGATCATATGTTTAAGAAATAGAAATATTGTTATACATGTTGTTGTTGGTATATTTCTGTGTTAGAAGGATCTTTAATTTTAAACTGATAAGAAAGGGTTGGCTGGTTGTGCCTGTATAATTTTTTTTATACATGACGTGCACTTGCGCGATCAGTTTCTTGAGATAAGAAATTCCTGTCATGTTTAGTCCTTAGGGTACACACGATAAGAAATTTATATGTAAAAATAATGTTGACACTTATGCTGGGGACATTATAAAATAAATTCTCCATCATCATCATTAAATTTAAATTCATATGATGAATGCATGCAAGACGATGATTATGAAATGTTTTTAAATGTAAATGTATAGATTAAGCAGTTTATAAGAAAGTAAGTGTAACAAAAATTAAGAAAAAATAAAAATGTAAATCTACCTATTTATATACATTCACATTTGTTTTACACATAATAAAAAAATTTAAAAAAACATCTTTTTTTGTTGTTTCATTTCAAATTTTGATTCAGTTTAATATTTATTTATTTTTCCTTTGCTTTTTACTTGGTCTCGAACTGCTTTGCACCTGATCTCGATCTGCTTTATATCTGCTCTCGATCTGCTTTATATCTGGTCTCGATCTGCTTTGTATCTGGTCTCGATCTGCTTTGTATCTGATATCGATCTGCTTTGTATCTGATATCGATCTGCTTTGTATCTGATATCGATCTGCTTTGTATCTGCTCATGATCTGATTTATTCCTGATTCCGGCCTGCTTGTTGTCTTGTATATACATATCTTTTGATATTGAATATACTATTTCGAGTTCTCTACAAACTTCATTCAATTAATTTATTCCTTTGCCTCCTCTTGGTAACCGTTTTGAAGTTTTGTAACTGGTCTATAACACTGACTGATAACCAGGTAGATGTAATTCAAAAGGTAATTTGTTTATTAAGTTGATACTAGCAGGCTGTATTAGCTGTACTAGCAGGCTATACCAGCTGTATTAACTGTACTAGCAGGCTATACCAGCCGTATTAGCTGTACTAGCAGGCTATACCAGCTGTATTAGCTGTACTAGCAGGCTAAGTAGTAGTAGTTAGCTAGTATAGCTAATATAATATAATATAATAACATATAATATTTTTGTCTACATGGGCCAGACTGTATGTAACTCGAAATACGTTTTGCATTGAATAAACTATGAGAATATGTTTTTTTATTTTTAATAAATGTACTTTTATAAAAAATAAAACAAATTAAACATTTTTTATTTAAACATTAATCACACCTATATGCAAAGCATATAAGTATACAACAGGTCGATCACACACAATTCTGCAACGAATTGATTATTAAGAAAACCGTACTTTAAAATCCCTTATCAAAATTATATTTTTCCAATACAAAAATCATACAAAAAAAAATTAAATAAAGAATACAGTCTTTTACGACTATGCATGCTCCCAAAATTGTATGGATAAAGGAATTCGGCAGATCAAATATCACAATGAAAAATATATGAAATATTTTTTTGTTTACACGTGGCAGACAGCATGTAACGTGATATGCGTTTTGTATTGAATAAACTGTGAAAATATGTATTTTAATTTTTAATAAATGCACTTTTATAACAAATAAAAGAACAATAAAAGAACTTTTAATTTTAACATTAATCACATCTATATGTATACAATTGGTCGATCACACATAATTCCGCAATGATTTAATTATTTTAAAGCTATGCATGCTCCCAAATTTTAACACCCACGCAATTCCCCAGCAAAACACAGAACTTCTATCTAAACAACAACAATTAAAACAAAAACAACAACACGTATAACTATATTTCTATTTCTTCAACATTAAATAATATAAAAAAATAAATAAAAATTAAATTAACAAAACCACATTCAAAATTTTTTACACTTAAAATAAAAACTAATATGAAACGTATTTAAATTTGTTTACATCAAAAATATGTTGCTCCCAAAATTGTATTGAAAAATTGCCCCCAAAACCCCATACAAAAAACTATGAGTGTGCTCTCAAATTTGTATGGAAAAATTGAGCCAGAAACCCCACAAACATACTACTTCCCGAATCTAGCGAATTGTTCGTTATAAAAACTCTTTTGTCTCTTTTTTCAAATTTCAAATAATTTAATAAATTCGGAAGAAAACTCTAATTCCAAATAAAAGTAACGTTCAGCAGTTAAATTACCGTTAATCTTTGCTTTCCCGGTCGTTTTCCGCGAGAAGCGTTTGTCTGTTGTGAAAAAATTGTTGAAAAAGGTTCAGCGTGTTGTTATAAAATCTGTTAAAAACCACACGTTATGCGTTTTATAATAAACGAACCAACCAATTGTTTGTTAAAAATACACGTTTTATATTTTCGTACTTGTTGTTTGGTTTTTTGTATGTGTAAATTATTAAATCCTTTTTTGTTTACTGTTTTAATTTTGTGTTTTTTCTAAAAAATTCTGTTCTTTGTTTTCAAAAAATTGTTCCCTGTTCCTCTTTTATTTCCAAAAAAAAAATTTTTTTTGCACTGTGCAGACCCGTTGCATTTTCTTTTCTTATGCTTTTCTTCCCTTGTTTGTTTATTTTTGTTAAATGATTTGTTTTTCAAGTTTCCCTATAGGGTACCGTTTATATCTTACCGTTTTCTTTTTTCAAATTTTCTGTTTCGTTTTTCTCTCTTTTTGTTTTTTGAAATTTTAGTTGTTTTTGTTACGAATGTTTGGTCTTCAACTTTGGAACATTTGATTTCTTATTGTCCAGTTTATTTTGTTCTTGTTGCTTTTTATTTCTGTTCTTGGTATATTTTATTAGTTTTTGCCAATTTTTGTAAAAACATTTCTTTTTTTTTAAATTTGATAATGTAGTATTTATTATTGTACACTGTACTTCTTGTTTTAGTTTTGCAAAAATAAAAATTTAGTTTTCATGGATAGTTTGTTTTTTATAGTCACTGTCTTTTTCTTTAGCTTTCTTTTTCCACTGTAATATTTTTTTTTTCAAATATGTTCTTTATAGTCACTGGTTTTTCTTTATTATTATTATTTTTTTTTTTTTGCACTGTAATATTTTTTTTCTTTTCAAATTTGTTCTTTTCAGTCATTGTCTTTTTCTTTAGTTTTTGTTTTTTTTCACTGTAATCTATTTTTTTCAAATTTGTTCTTTATAGTCACTGTCTTTTTTCTTCCTTTCTTTCGCTGTAATATTTTATTTTTCTTCAAATCTGTTCTCTTTCTTTTGATCTTGCCGCGCCGACTAACTCCATGTAAATGAGCGCAAAAATTTTGTCAATCGTATGCGTAGGCGTATTGCCATATTGATGCGAAACATAAGAAACGACAATGATTTGAAACGTTGAAGTTTTGTTGTTTGCTTTTCTTTTTCTCTATCTGATGTTTCCCGTTGTAATGTGTTGAGTTTTGTTCTCTTTGTATGCAGTTGATATTGATGATTTATGTTTTTCTATATTGTTTTATTTCAATGTCGTTCTAATTCTTTATGTTTCTTGTCGTCTTGTGGAATTTACTGGAAGTTTATGTTTTTTTTTTTCATTTTTATTTTTTTTTTCTTGGTTTACCGCTACACTTTATGCTTTTTAAATTTGTTGGTATTTTCGTATGTCTGTTACCACCACGTGACACTGACCTTTTCTGTCCTTTGACCTTATTGGTGTTTTTTACTTTGCTCTTTGTTGTTATGAAAACCGGTTTTTTAATATTTTAACGTACATGTGAGTATATATTTTTTCTTCTTTTTTTCTTTAAATACCTACACTGTTCTCTTAGAGATTGTTTCTTAAGTCAAGGCAATAACACTGTACCGTAGATACCTCCTTACTCTCTTACTTTTTAAATGATCTTGATTGACACTTGTAACCTTTGATTTTCTGCATTTGTTGTATTGTACTGATCTTTTTATGTAGAATTCTTCAAATGCCCTTGACGTTAATCTTTTTTCCTAGGGATGAAATTGTTATTGATCGATATTCTGGCTAGTTTTTCCTCCTGCTTCTTTATTCCTGGGGATGAATTTGTTGGTGATCGGTTGTCTTCTATCGGTTGTTTGGCTTCTTGTTCTTGTCCTTTTGATGGTTGTTGGGATTGATGCCGGTAGCGCACAATCGCCCTTGCTGTCTAGTGGACCTTATGCCACTCTGTGATTCTGGGGGTTGATGATAAGCTTTGGTTTAACCTGTGGAACTTACGCCACTTCCCGGTTGCTGGGATTGATGCTGGTACTGTTCAATCGCCAGTGATGTCTAGTGGAACTTGTGCCACTCTATGTTTATTTGGGTTGATGCTGGTGACGGATAACCGCCTGTTGTGTCTAGTGGACCTTGTGCCACTGATTCAAATCTCAATCCTAGAACGCTAGGACTGCTCGAAGGACCAATTTTGTACGGTCTAGGAGTCAACTTAACTCCTAGGGTCTAGCAAAGAATGAGTTGACGAGCAAGATTGGATATATTCCTCTTGATATATATATGTACAGTAGCGAGCACAAAAAACGCAACGTTGGGTAAAATTATCTTTAAGTGCGATAATTTTAAAAAAATGGTGACCAGTTCAAAATATTTCTTTGGGTTATTAATCCCTACAGTTATAGATACCTATTATCAATAACATTATGTAAATATTTTTAATTAATGATATATTATTTTGTCATCTATTAAAAAGAGTGCGAATTTCATGGGAGCAATAAACATGCAACAGAATAAATTTTAATGTGTTTATTTAAATTAAATAGTAATTCTTACAAAAAAAATCTTAAAATTAATATTTAGTGGCGTAGCCCTTATTTTTTATGACTTCTTGCAACCTAGAAGGCATAGAGTCGACTAAAGCTATTAATGTGTTAATGGATATTTTCTCCCATTCACACAAAATTTCTTCTAATTGCCTCTTATTTGACGGATGTTTCCTCTTAACTTCCCGATCTAATAGCTCCCATAGATTTTCTATGGGGTTTAGATCGGGAGACTGTGATGGCCAATCCAAAACATTGACATCATTGTCCCTTAAAAAGTTTCGAGCTAAGCGACTTGAGTGCTTTGGATCGTTATCCTGTTGGAATATGCTACCAGGAGGCATTTTTTCCCGCAGATGAGGAAGCATGTGTTCTCCAAGGATTTCACAGTACTTCTTGGCGTCCATTTTTCCTTCGATTTTAGTTAAGGGACCTACCCAATCACGGGAAAACGCACCTGTAAATACGTGACGTAAAATCAATAATTTTTTTTTAAACATATCGTTCCTTACCCCACACCATTATTGATCCACCGCCATGTTTTACGGTTGGAAGTTGATATCTTGGAGAATATCTCTGTCCAGGCGGTCTTCGAACAAAATTTATCCCATCGGAGCCAAACAAATTAAATTTGCTTTCATCGCTCCACAAGACTTTATCCCATTGTTCATTTGACCAATCCTTGTAACGTTTTGCAAATTTCAGGCGCTTCTTTTTATTGATTGCACTGATGAGAGGTTTCTTTGCGGGTCGTCTGGCATGCAAATTAGCCTCTTTCAACATACGGCGAACAGTATGAACGCCTATAGAGATTCCCATTTGCTCATTTGCGAAATTAGCAACGTCCACTGCGGTCTTTCGTGGATCTTTTTTAACCAGTGCAATCATCTGGCGGTCTTGGCGAGAGGTAGTTTTTCGAGGATTATCACTACCTGGTTTCCTATCCACACTATTTCTCAAGGAAAATCGAGATTTAATCCGACATACGGTTGATTGATTTACACCAAAGAGGTGTCCAACTTCACGCATGGATTTTCCTTCTTCTAAGGCTTTAATGATTGCAGTTTTGCTGTCAGCTGAGAGCTGCTTCTATTACAAAACACATGTTGTATAACTTATTTAAGAAATTTTCAATTATAATTAAATAAATAACTTACTTTAACTATTTTTTTATTATGTTGCATTTTTTTTGCTCGCTAAAAATTTGCACTTTTTTCACTAATTCAAAAATATTTAACTTTTTAAAGCAGAATTTGTAATAAACTGTGGTTACTTTGAAAACTTATAATTGAAAGAATTAACAGGAAAAAGAAATAGATAAATTAGTTACCGTTATTTTGAAACAGATCTTATTAAAGATCATATGACACAGTGTTGCATTTTTTGTGCTCGCTACTGTATATCCCCCAAAGTATAAAAACGTTTTGGTTTTTTTGATAGAACTTAAGATTTATTGTCTTATTGGCTGCTAGAGACCTACTTATCAACTAATATTACAAAAAAATAAAAGTCTTTAGGAAGGATTTAATTTAGAAAATGTATAAAGATGTGGCAGCACTGTTAAAAGGGAAATGTATACAGAAAAATTTAGGATGTGTATGTATCTATAAATGACAAGGAAAGAGGAAATGGAAAACTGCCGGTATAGTAATAAGATAGAATAAGAGAAAATGTTAGTTTTTAAGTAAAGCTCAAGGCGATAACATCTGTAATAAAGGAAAGAATTAAAAAGTAAAAAATCTATTTTCTTTGTTGGCTTTATATCGTTTACAACATCAGAAGTGGGATCAAACCGAAAAGATGGCTGAAGAAGTATTAAATTCTTTTACGGTAAGGGAACTAAAAAATATGTTGGAGGAAATAGGAGAAAAAACCACAGGCAACAAAAATGAATTGGTGTTGCGGCTGTTGGAGTTCCCAGAGGAAATTCACCGTTTGCTAAACGAAAGGAAAAGTATGACAGAAAGCAGCACCAGTAGCAGTGTGGCAGAAATTGAAAAGCGGCGTGGTCGCGGTGATACCTTTGAAATAATTGAACAAATGAATGCCGTTGGTGGAACAAAGAAAATTTATGAATTGAATGAATAAAGGATCGACAACAATTTATGTGTAGAAGAAGCAATTGCATCAGGAGAGCGTATTGTGACTAAAGAAAATGAACTAAAATTGAGAGAACTGGAATTATTGAAAAGAGAAATGAAATTAATGGAGAGAGAAATAGAATTATTAAAAACTGAAAATGAAATTTTAAAAAATAAAAAAGGTGGGGCGGATGAAGACAAAAACATATTAAAAGTCAGTTTTTGTGTAATTAAAGATCTTCTTTCCGATTTCTATGGAAATGGAGATAATTTCGAACTGTGGTCGACCCACTTAAATAATATAAAAACCACCTATAAATTGGATGATAACACCATGCGTGCGCTTATTTCTAACAAACTAAAGGACAAAGCATTAAAATGGCTGCATTCCCGCCCAGATTTGATGACTGTTTCCATTGAAAACCTGTTGGCTGATATGAAAGCATTGTTCGAAGACAGATCCAGCCGTTTAACTCTTAAACGATCATTTGAGAACAGAAAATGGAAATCTGGTGAGTCTTTCGAGGAGTATTTCTTCGAGAAAAATATTTTGGCTAGTAAAGCAACGATTGAAGAGTCAGAAATGGTAGAATATCTTATTGAGGGTATTTCTGATTATACACTGCGATCGTTTGCACAAATGCAAAGCTTTAAAGGCAAGAACGAAATGCTACAGGCGTTTCACACTGTAGACTTGCCGAAAATAAAGGAACGCCAAAGTGGTTCTTCGGATGGGAAAGCAAAGGACATCCGTTGTTTTAATTGTAATTCACTTGGTCACGTATTAAATGAGTGTCGCAAGCCTAAGAGAGAAGTTGGTGCGTGTTATGTGTGTGCAGAAAAAGGACATTTAGCAGCAGTGTGCCCAAACAGAAAACCTAATCTAATTCATGCAGTTGTAAGAGAGGAAGATGGAGATGAATATGTAAGAAATTTTTATTGTATTTTTTATAAACATAATGCTAACTATAAGATATTGTTAGGAACATTAATTGATACCGGCAGTCCTATAAGTTTTGTACGCGAGGAATTTGTACCTTTCAGTTTTATTAACTGTTCAGACTCAAAATCGGATTACTATGGATTAAATAGAAGTTATCTTAAAATTTTAGGAGAAGTGAAGTGTAAAATATTTTATAAGAACAAATATATAGAATTGAAGTTATATGTGGTGCCTAATGGGACTATGCAATACCATTTAATATTAAGAAAAGATTTTATGAAAAAGACTGGGATAAAACTGAATGTCGTGAAGGATGAGTGCGTGGGGGACTCTAGTGAATTAATGGCAATTGATATCGATAGTGATGAATGTGTACAAATTTTGAATAATGAGGTTAATTATAGGGATAAACGGAGATTTTTGAAAATTTTTAACGATTATTACGGAAAATGTAAGCGCCCTGATGAGCCGGAAATTAAGTGTGAAATGAGATTGAGGCTGACGTGTGAGAAGCCTTTCCACTTCTCTCCTCGCAGGTTGTCGTGAGGGAAAGGTAGCAATATATATTGATGATCTGATGATAGCCACAAAGGGTGTGGATGAGCATATGGAAACCCTGAGGCTGGTTTTTGAGAGACTGACGAGGAATAAATTGGAACTGCGGTTAGACAAATGTAAATTTTTGGAATCTGAAATTGGATATTTAGGCTACACAATTTCGAGAAAGGGGATTCGACCGGATGGGAAAAATATAGAGTCTGTTGTGAATTTTCCAACACCAAGGGGTGTGAGGGATGTTCAGGGTTTTCTAGGGCTATGTTCCTATTTTAGGAGATTTATTAAAGACTTTTCAATGCTCGCACAGCCTCTCTACAATTTGGTTAGGAAAAATGTGAGTTTTAAATTTGGGGCAGAGGAACAGAGATGCTTTGAGATATTGAAGGGAAAGTTGATAGAAGCACCTATTTTGTCTATATATGACCCGCGGAACGAGACGGAGCTACATTGTGATGCTAGTAAAGTTGGATTTGGGGCAATTTTGTTGCAGAGGAAAGGAGATGGGAAATTTCATCCTATATTTTATTTTTCGAAGAGAACAAGTGAGTGTGAGTTAAGGTATCATAGCTTTGAGTTAGAGACTCTGGCTATTATCTATGCTCTTCAAAGGTTTAGAATATATTTACAGGGAATTACATTCAAGATTGTGACGGATTGCAACTCGCTGACGCTGACGTTGAACAAAAAGGAGATAAACCCCCGTATAGCTAGGTGGGCTCTTAAATTGGGAAATTTTAGTTATACTTTGGAACACTGGAGCGTAGGGAGAATGCAGCACGTGGATGCCTTGAGCAGGAGTACTAATATTTTGGTGCTGGGGGAGAATACATTTGAACAGAATTTATCGATATGTCAGTATAAGGATGGTAAAATTAATGAAATAAGATCGCTTTTGGAAAATGGGGAATTGAAATTCTACGAAATGAGAAATGGGCTTGTTTATAGGAAATTGGGTGACCGGGTACTATTTTATGTACCTGGGAATATGGAGGGGAATATTTTGCGTATGTATCATGATGAGACCGGTCATGTGGGCCATGATAAGGTAGTTGAAATGATATTAAGGTTGTACTGGTTTCCTAGGCTCAGGGAAAAGGTTAAAACCCATATTGGAAATTGTCTCAAGTGTATTACTTTTTCCGGAAAGAGCGGCAAACACGAGGGTATGCTTCATAACATTCCAAAGGGTGACAAACCTTTTGAAACTATTCATATAGACCACTTTGGCCCAGTGAATCTGAGGGCAGCTAGGAAGAGACACGTTTTTCTTGTGGTAGATGCGTTTTCGAAATTTGTGCGACTCTATCCGGTCCGAACCACTGGAGCGAGGGAGGTGTGCAGTTGTTTAGCCTCATATTTTCAGGCGTATAGTAGACCGACGGTTATTGTATCGGACAGAGGAAGCGCTTTCACTTCTAGGGAATTTCGGAGCTTTGTGGAGGGTAACAATATGAAGCATATCAAGATTGCTACGGCTTCACCCGTTAACCGCAGTCTGGCACCGATGATAGCAAAATTGACAAGTGCGGGAACGATGTATAGCTTGGATAAAGTTTTGCCGGATATTGAATTTGCGTTGAACAACACACTTCATAGAAGCATTGCTACTACTCCTAGTGAGTTACTATTCGGGGTAAGGCAAAAAGGCAGGATTATTGATTTTTTAAAGGAGAAACTAGTGGAGGATAAGGAACAGGAGCCACGGAGAGATTTACGATGCTTGAGGGATTCTGCTTCTAGAAAAATAGAGAAATGTCAGGCATACAATAAAAACTTGAAGGATCGTGACCGCGTTGACAAAGTATACAATGTAGGTGACTATGTATCTGTGAGGAATTTCGTCAGTGATGCTGGTGCTTGTAGGAAGATCATTCCCAAATTTAAAGGACCATATAGGATCATGAAAAGTCTGCCTAATGACAGATATGTGTTGGGGGATGTAGAGGGGTTTCAACTTAGCCAAATTCCATATCAGGGAATTTGGGAGGCCGCTAATATAAAACCATGGTTACCCAACTTAGTTCAGGTTGGAGGCGAAATCGAGGCGATTTAGAGTCAGGATGGCCGAATTGTGGCAGCACTGTTAAAAGGGAAATGTATACAGAAAAATTTAGGATGTGTATGTACAGTAGCGAGCACAAAAAATGCAACACTGTACCATATGACCTTTAATAAGATCTGTTTCAAAATAACGGTAACTAATTTATCTATTTTTTTTTTGCTGTTAATTCTTTCAATTATAAGTTTTCAAAGTAACCACAGTTTATTACAAATTCTGCTTTAAAAAGTTAAATATTTTTGAATTAGTGAAAAAAGTGCAAATTTTTAGCGAGCAAAAAAAAATGCAACATAATAAAAAAATAGTTAAAGTAAGTTATTTATTTAATTATAATTGAAAATTTCTTAAATAAGTTATACAACATGTGTTTTGTAATAGAAGCAGCTCTCAGCTGACAGCAAAACTGCAATCATTAAAGCCTTAGAAGAAGGAAAATCCATGCGTGAAGTTGGACACCTCTTTGGTGTAAATCAATCAACCGTATGTCGGATTAAATCTCGATTTTCCTTGAGAAATAGTGTGGATAGGAAACCAGGTAGTGATAATCCTCGAAAAACTACCTCTCGCCAAGACCGCCAGAAATCTACTAAAGACCGCAAATGAGCAAATGGGAGTCTCTATAGGCGTTCACACTGTTCGCCGTAGGTTGAAAGAGACTAATTTGCATGCGAGACGACCCGCAAAGAAACCTCTCATCAGTGCAATCAATAAAAAGAAGCGCCTGGAATTTGCAAAACGTTACAAGGATTGGTCAAATGAACAATGGGCTAAAGTCTTGTGGAGCGATGAAAGCAAATTTAATTTTTTTGGCTCCGATGGGATAAATTTTGTTCGAAGACCGCCTGGACAGAGATATTCTCCAAGATATCAACTTCCAACCGTAAAACATGGCGGTGGATCAATAATGGTGTGGGGTAAGGAACGATATGTTTAAAAAAAATTATTGATTTTATGTCACGTATTTACAGGTGCGTTTTCCCGTGATGGGGTAGGTCCCTTAACTCAAATCGAAGGAAAAATGGACGCCAAGAAGTACTGTGAAATCCTTGGAGAACACATGCTTCCTCATCTGCGGGAAAAAATGCCTCCTGGTAGCATATTCCAACAGGATAACGATCCAAAGCACTCAAGTCGCTTAGCTCGAAACTTTTTAAGCGACAATGATGTCAATGTTTTGGATTGGCCATCACAGTCTGCCGATCTAAACCCCATAGAAAATCTATGGGAGATATTAGATCGGGAAGTTAAGAGCAAACATCCGTCATATAAGAGGCAATTAGAAGAAATTTTGAAAAGTGAATGGGAGAAAATATCCATTACCACATTAATAGCTTTAGTCGACTCTATGCCTTCTAGGTTGCAAGAAGTCATAAAAATAAGGGCTACGCCACTAAATATTAATTTTAAGATTTTTTTTGTAAGAATTACTATTTAATTTAAAAAAACACATTAAAATTTATGCTGTTGCATTTTTATTGCTCCCATGAAATTCGCACTCTTTTTAATAAATGACAAAATAATATATCATTAATTAAAAATATTTACATAATGTTATTGATAATAGGTATCTATAACTGTAGGGATTAATAACCCAAAGAAATATTTTGAACTGGTCACCATTTTTTGTGCTCTCTACTGTATCTATAAATGACAAGGAAAGAGGAAATGGAAAACTGCCGGTATAGTAATAAGATAGAATAAGAGAAATTGTTAGTTTTTAAGTAAAGCTCAAGGCGATAACATCTGTAATAAAGGAAAGAATTAAAAAGTAAAAAATCTATTTTCTTTGTTGGCTTTATATCGTTTACAAAGAAAAGAAATACAGTTACTATTTCTATTTAAGGGGAAATAATTACATATGTATATAAGATAAATACGAATGTAAGAGCTTAAATATATGTAAGTATAATTACAAAACTGAAAAAATGAGAAATTAATACAACGAAAAAAAAAATAATAATTCAGAGTGGTATACAAAAACAACAATATTTTGAACAAAGTTCAACAGGTATACTACGGAATATATCCAAGGAAAGCCCCAATTGCAACGGATGCTTTATCTCGACCTTCCTTGAAAAATGTTCAAAAGAATGATGAGGAACTGCAAGCTTTTGTATACAACATCATAGAAAAGTGCCAAATTTATAACCCGGTTAAAAATGGGACATATAGAGGATGAAATACTGTAAGAAGTAGCAGCTCATTGTAATGAAGGTTGCCCACATTAGTCTAAAACGTCATTAGAAGCAAAATTATATTACAAAAATCGCTATAAAATGACAATCAATAATGCTCTCGAAAATGAGAGCAGAGGTTTTGCACCGCAACCGCAGTGGACACTTGGGCATTAATAAATATAAAGCGAAAGCACGCGAATCAATATGGTGACCTGGCTGTATGCAAAATGTAGAACAGCTGGTAAAGAACTGCAACATCTGTGTCGAGAATGCACTACCGAGAAAGGAACCTAAGATCACATCTGAGTTCCCATGACATGACAGAAAGTAGGTAATGTGTGCTATTACAAGAATTTCTTAGTTGTATGTTATTAAAAAGAACATTTTCAGTCCTCATAGAACCCCTGAAATAGTACGCTCGGACAACGGACCACAATTTTCTCAAATTATTGCATCTGAATTCCATATACTTGATAGTGTGTGGCGATTTGAACACTTTACATCCAGTGGCATTATTGTAAGAAAAAGAATAAAGGGCGTATTTCTTTGTTTACAATTTAATAAGGCTTAACGTGTTTCTCTCTAACATATATAGGGTAAATGTTGGACGAATATACAATAGAGCATGCTTGTTTATGAAAAGTTTCATATAAAAATCCGATGCACTTTTATACATTTCTTTGATATGTTCTTAAAAGTCATATTGGTTTCGTGCTATCAGTTTGTATAAATGCCAGTAATCAAGAAGAAGAATAAACACACGTAGTATTTCAAAATTGTATTGTTCGGCCAGATAATTAATTAATTTACTTTTTTTCGTTTATAATGTTACGTTTTTACCTTTTTAAAAACTTTAAAAATATGAGTTCGTAGATTGCAAATAAAGTAAAAATAAATATGTGTTTGGTTTTAATAAATTCTTTATTATCTGCACAATTTTTGTGCCACTGTTCGAACTTGTTTCACGTATACAATGATACTTCACAATATGTGTTTATTCTTTATACTACTCTGCTTACAACCCTTTTGTAAGCAACAACACTTGTTAGTTATTCTTCTTTCTCACAACCTTTTTGTAAGTACAACACTAACAACTGTTTTCTCAAACGCAGCTTGTCTGCACACAAGTCTGACCGAATTAAAGCTCGATAGATTTTAATTCTCAACCAACGTGACGTCGTCTTACACGATCAAATTCAAACTCAGCCCTGCTCGCTTTAACCTGCCTTTTATACAACTGGATCATCAGTGTGATGAATGCCCTTGAAGGACGATGACGTCCTTCGGGAATATTCTAAAAATGTAAACAACCTATTCTTATTTTTGTTGTTTATTATTTACATTCGAGCAGGTAGATTAGTTGTTGTTGGTTTATTTGTCTATCCTATTTTATACTGCACATTGTTGTTTCTTGTTTACTTCTTAGTTCCCTTTATTTTGTTGTTGGTTATTTACGTCTTTTTCTCCTTTATTCTTGTTGGTATATTTTTCTACTCATTCATTGATCACGTGAACAGTGCGCTGTTTTGTTTTTGGGGCTTTTGTTTATCATTTTATTCATTATCATTGTGTTGTTTTTGGAGCTTTTGTTTAATATTTTAACAACACCATTTCCACTTTCGTAACATTGCCGCCCACTTAAGCCTGTTCGTCCCGAATAGGCTCATCATCTTTCCTCCCATATTTCGCCAGTCGCTCTACGTGCACGACCTTCATTTTGGCTCGGGGGCAGTTGGCTTTTTGTATCCTGTATACAACATCATTTAGCCTTTTAATTATTTTATAAGGTCCTTCCCAGCTGGTTCGTAGCTTGGGACATAATCCTTTTCTCCGATTCGGGTTGTATAATAGAACCAGTTGTCCCTCATAGAAGCCCTTTGTATTTGCTGCACGATCATATCTGGCTCTCATGCTATCGCTTACCATTTTTATTCGTGTGCGCACAAATTCATGAAGTGTATTTAAACTTTCTTGTTTTCCAGTGTAGGCGTCATCTCTCTCTGTAGCGGGCTTACAACCAAACTCCAAATCAGCGGGCAGTTTTAACTCAGTCCCAAAAATAACCTTGGTGGGTGATCTAGATATGGAATCATGGACCGCAGATCGGTACGCCAGTAGAAACCTCGGTATGTGTTCATCCCAATCCCTCTGTTGCTTGCTCACTACTTTTCGCAAGTATTCCTCCAGAGTTCGATTAAATCGTTCTACCATTCCGTCGGACTGTGGGTGAAGTGGCATCGTTCGAGCCTTTTTAATGCCATATACTTCACACATTTCCTTGAATACGGCTGACTCGAAATTTCTGCCTTGATCGGAATGTAGTTCTATTGGAACACCATAGCGACATACCCAGTTGTTCACAAAAACATTTACTACAGTTTTCGCCTCTTGATTGGGTATGGCATACACTTCCGGCCATTTACTGAAGTAATCCATCACGACGAGAATATTGCGGTTTCCGGCATTGCTGATGGGAAACGGGCCTGCTACGTCCATCGCTATCCGCTCGAAAGGCGCGCCCGAGTTATACTGTTGCAGCCGACCTCTAGTTCTCCTTACGGGACCTTTAGCTGCCATACACTGGGTACAGTTTGCAATCCAATCAGCCACAGCTTGCTGACATCCAACCCAATAGAAACGTTGTTTTTGTTTTTCCAGTGTCTTTGTTACGCCAAGGTGCCCTCCACTGGCTCCATTATGGAACTCATTTAAGACTTCTTTCGTTTTAGAGGAAGGCACCACTATTAGGTTGGATGAGGTCTGACCATCAGCGCTTTCCCAAAGTCGATATAAGCACCCGTCTATTATTTTTAAGCTGTCCCATTGTGCCCAATATGCTTTCGTAAGGGTAGCTTCTGCTGCTATTTCGTTTCGGGTAGGCCGTTTGTCCTCTTCTTTAGCTGCTATGATTTTTGCCAATACTGGGTCGCTGCTTTGGTCTTTAGACCAGTCCTCGTCGGCATCGATATGCGTTAGCCGGATGTCGATGATGGACTTCTTCTTTTCAGCCTTCACGCAATGTTTACATTCTAAGTTGCATGGTCTACGTGAGAGAGCATCAGCATTTCAATGTTTCGTACCTCTTCGATGTTCAATACTGAAGTCATAAGTCTGGAGGTTCTTGAATTGTAGTAGCCATCGCAGTGCGGAATGATCGGTCCTTAGTAGGAAATGTTAGCCATACAAGTACTTATGGTAGTGTTTTAGCATTCCAGCACTGCAAGTAGCTCACGTCGGGTCACACAGTAGTTCCGTTCCGGCTTTGATAGTGTGCGACTATAATACCCCACGACTTTCTCAGTCCCATTGATCACTTGGGACAGTACACCTCCAATACCGTATCCGCTAGCATCACTGTCTAAAATGAATTTTTCCCCTGGGACTGGATACACCAAAATTGGTGCGGCACATAATAACACCTTTAATGCCTGGAATGCCTTTTCCTGCGCCTCACCCCATTGATACACCTTGGACTTCTTGGTGAGCTCATGCAGGCTTGCCGCCCCACTGGCAAAATTCGGCACAAAGCGTCTATAATACGTGCATAGTCCCAAGAAACTGCGTAATTCATGAAGATTCTGGGGGCGAGGCCAGTCCTTTACTGCTCGTATTTTATCTTCATCCGTAGATATGCCATCTGCTGTAACGAGATGCCCCAAATACTTCACTTGTCTCTGGAAGAATGCACATTTCTTAACGCTCAACTTTAGGCCAGCCATTGATATTCGCCGTAGGACTTCTGCCAGGTTCTCAAGGTGTTCGTTGAAAGTTCTGCCCATCACTATTATGTCATCGAGATACACCAGACAAGTTTTCCAATGCAGTTCCTTTAGTACACGTTCCATAAGCCGCTCGAACGTGGCCGGAGCATTGCAGACCCCAAATGGCATGACTTTAAACTGCCATAAGCCGCCATTCGCACTAAATGCAGTTTTTTCCTTGTCCTTGTCTGCAATCTCCACCTGCCAATATCCGCTTTGTAAGTCCAATGTAGAGAACCACTTTGTTCCGGCTAGCGTGTCAAGCGTGTCGTCTATTCTCGATAGCGGGTAACTCTCCTTTTTAGTAACATCATTGAGCTTCCTGTAGTCTACGCAGAATCTTGTACTGCCATCTTTCTTCTTAACTAAAACTACAGGTGAGCTCCATGGACCAGATGATGGTTCGATTACACCGTTCCTCTTCATTTCGTCGACTAGCTTTTTAACCTCATTACGCTTCGCTAGCGGTATACTTCTGGGTGCCTGTTTTATCGGTTTTGCTTCGCCGGTATCAATCTCGTGTTTGACCATGGCTGTTCTACCTTGACTTTTATTGTTCGTGGCGAAAGCGCAAGCGTACCTCTTTAGCAGCTTTTGGGCTTTATTTCTTTCTGAAGCTGGTAGACCTGTTACCCATTTATCCACAATTTTACCAAATTCCTGTCGGTCATTGGCTGTCATTTCGGCAGGCTTCGGTTCATCGTTGATTACAGCCTCTACTGGAGCACATTGACCCACCTCTGAGTTTTTAGAGATGACTTTTTCTTGGCCTGACAGGTTTAGTACTCTCACCGGAACTATTTTCTGTTCGGTACATTTGACGAGGGCCTTTCCTGATAACAAGTCCTTCCGAATTTTTTTCTGGTTCCACAACCCACAAGCGGTTTTCCTCACAATCCCCCTCCACGCGTGCCCATATCAGCGTTTCGCTCTGTGGTGGTAATTTTTGTTGTTTGACTGCAACTAACCTTCTGGCGATGCATTTGGTGCTTGGACCCCACGTCAAGAGGTATCTCTACATTCCGCCAACTCATTACCTGTTGCCTCATATTCAAATTTATGCCATGGGCTATCATGAAATCGGCGCCAATGATAACCTCGTCCACAATATCAGCGACAATAAAGGCGTGGCTTATGCTGATGTTGGCTATCGTCACCTTCGCCTCTGTTTTCCCGTGGACGGTAGCAAACTCTCCAGTAGCTGTCCGTAGTCTTACATTACTAAGTGCCTCACACTTTCCCTTCACTACATCTGGTCTGATGATAGACTGCGTCGCTCCGGTGTCTATAGTGAAGGTGTGTTTTTTGCCATTTATGTATCCGCACGCCGTAAGGTTATTGTTGTCTTGCTGCATCACTGATATGGAGATGTGCTTGCTTGTGCGAGCCGGCACTTGCCCCTCAGTGCTAACTCGTTTTAGTTTAACGGGGACTCTTGTGTATGCTGTTGGTGGTTCGCCCGTTTATCATTACCTGCTGGCGAGACGGACCGTGACCTTTTTCATGGCTCTTTGCAGTTCCGTTGGAAATGGCCACCCCTTCCGCAGTTGAAACATTTAATCTTAGCCTTTTGTCCAGTTGCTGCCAAAACTTGTTTAATCATTTCTTTAAATTTATTTAAAAGGCTTTCCTCTTCATCCACGACTTCCATCTTTCGAACTTTGCCTACCGGTGGTCTAGAAATCGTTCGAGCTGTCTCCTGGGCTAGTGCAAAGGCCACAGTCTCAGCAAAGGTTGCCATTTTGTGCAGAACATACCGCCAATTTGATGTCTGAGTCGCGTATTCTGTTAACAAACGCCTCGGTCTTGAAGTTGTCAATCAACGGGTGGTTTTCACCTGGGTATGCTAACTGCACCAATCTCTCAACCTCCATTGCAAAGACTTGAAGTGACTCGTTAGCCTTTTGCGCTCGGCACCTTAACTCCATGCGGTACAATTCTCGTTTATGCTCGTCACCGAATTTGCGCTGCAACGTCACCATTAAATCGTTGTAGTTGTTTCTACGGCTGGCTGGCATGACCTTTAGAACCTCGGCTGCGGCACCTTTTAACGTCTGGATTAATTCCAAAGCCATCTCCTCAGCGTCCCATCCGTTTCTGATGGCTACAGTTTCGAATTGAAATTTGAATACGGACAGGGGTGAGCTACCATCAAAGCACGGAGTTTTAATCCTGCTGGTTCCTTCCGATGCAATTCGTACTGGTTCGGGTCACTGACTCTGGAGGTTGTTGATCTTTTCCTCCATTATAACTAGTTTTCCCTCAACGGACTTTTCGAAATTAATTACTTTCGTGTCAACGTTCTTCTCCAAGCTTGAAACCTTTTCCTCGACATTAGTAATTCTTTTGCTGACCGACCTATGTATTTCTTGCATCTCCTTCGCGTTCGCTTCTAGTCTCTTTTCAATTTTCGAGAAAAGTTTTTGATGGATTTGCTCACTTTCTTTCCGAGACTCCGCCAGAAGTTTTTGATTTTCGACTTTGGAAGATTCAAATTGCTTGTTGTTCTCTTTCTGTATTTTCAGAGCCTTAGTTTCAAGTAGCTTTTTGTTCTCTTCCCGCATTACTTGCATTTGTTCCATTAGTGCGGCAAGCACCGAACTTATGCCGAGACCGCTGGGGGTTGCAGGAGCCTGTAACTCACGTTCCTCTTCGTCTTCGAAGTCGTAAGTATCGATATCAATGCCACGATTCCGAAGTTCTTCCCTTAACCGCCTTTGGAGCTCGTTCTTCGTGCCCATTGTTGGCAGGGCCAATTTTGCCAATTCTTGTTTGAGCCTTTCCACTCTTAGCTCCGAGAGTTTCATCTTGATTTTTTTTTTTTTTCTTTTATTTATTTCTACTTTTTAATTTTACAATCCCACTTCTAACCCCAATTGTTACGTTTTTACCTTTTTAAAAACGTTAAAAATATGAGTTCGTAGATTGCAAATAAAGTAAAAATAAATATGTGTTTGGTTTTAATAAATTCTTGCATATCTGCACAATTTTTGTGCCACTGTTCGAACTTGTTTCACGCATACAATGATATGTGTTTGTTCTTTATACTACTATGCTTACAACCCTTTTGTAAGCAACAACACTTGTTAGTTATTCTTCTTTCTCACAACCTTTTTGTAAGTACAACACTAACAACTGTTTTCTCAAACGCAACTTGTCTGCACACAAGTCTGACCGAATTAAAGCTCGATAGATTTTAATTCTCAACCAACGTGACTTCGTCTTACACGATCAAATTCAAAACTCAGCCCTGCTCGCTTTAACCTGCCTTTTATACTACTGGATCATCAGTGTGATGAATGCCCTTGAAGGATGATGACGTCCTTCGGGAATATTCTAAAAATGTAAACAACCTATTCTTATTTTTGTAGTTTCTTGTTTACATTCGAGCAGGTAGATTAGTTGTTGTTGGGGTATTTGTCTATCCTATTTTATACTTTTCTTGTTTACTTCTTAGTTCCCTTTATTTTGTTGCTGGTTATTTACGTCTTTTTATCCTTTATTCTTGTTGGTATATTTTTCTACTCATTCGTTGATCACGTGAACAGTGCGCTGTTTTGTTTTTGGGGCTTTTGTTTATCATTTCATGCATAATCATTGTGTTGTTTTTGGGGCTTTTGTTTATCATTTTAACAACACCATTTCCACTTTCGTAACAATATTATAGTAATAGTTCTTCATAAAATTCTTTCATAGTAAATGTACTTTTTAATCTGAATTTAGTTTTTGTTAACCAATATAAATCATAATTTTTAAGTAAAATTTTGTATTAAAAAATTATAATTTTTTTCATAAAATATGATTTTTTCTGCATATGAAGATTTTTTTCTCAAAGCTTCTGGCAACGCGGACTAGAAATGATTAAAAAAATATGGTGAGAGCGAGGCGTAATGTTAAAAAGATTATGGTGAGAGCGGGTCGTAATGTTACAACCTCCATAAGAAATTTTGCTTCTACATAATGCGTATTCTTTTTATACATATTCTTTGGTATATATGAAAGAGTATGGAGAAATTATTAAGCTCGAATTCTGCTTCTTTTCTTGTTAATTTTTAGACTTCGGCGCTGACATTCGTTTAAAAAAAGTGCAACTGTCCAACTTTCATATCGATATAAGAAATATATGTATGTACGCTTAAAATTTTAAAATTTTAGGTATTGTTCAGGTCTAATTATTTATTATAATTTACATAGCACAACAAGATATAAATCTTCTAAGTTACAGTGCTATGTTTGGAATCATTAAGTTATAAAAAATTAATATTGAGACAAAACAAATTAGCTAGAAAATACAAATTTAACATAATTAATATTAAGTTAAAATATAACTACTACTACTTACTAGGAATAAAAATATAACCTATAAAACATATCACAAATCGTAAAAAATTTTGCCTATGAAAACAATTTAAATAACTCCTATTGAACGCATTTGCATTGCCTAGATTCTGGATGTAATTTCGTAGGGAATTCCAAAGACTAGTGGTGTGTATAAAAAGTTGTCTCTGAGACAAAAGAGCCTTGTATCGTTACTGAATAATGTTCCTATCCCGATAGGATCTAGCAAATTTAATCCGACAAAATAAATATTTCAGGTGTTCTGTGTAAATTATTTTATCAAATAAAATAAGGCATTTAATGTTTAAGAGATCATCAAATTTTGCATTAAGAATCCGGCAGCCCAAATGACGCCCTTTATGAAAAACATATATATTATTAAATGCCAAGTTAAGTTTACGGCTGTCACTACAATCACAGTTCGCGAAGATTTCACACCCACACAAAAGTATCGGAATTAAGTATGATCTAGCAAGTAGCATATGAATGACAACAGGAGTCGAATCAATAACTGTCCATAAGTTCCTAAGCATACTGTAAATTCTACCAACAACGTCATCTGTATGGTTAGACCACGATAAACAGCCAGGTTTCTTGCAGATTTGACAAAGTCAATTTTACTACCCCTGATGCACAATTCGAATGACAAATGATCTGTCGTTCCTAGAAAGTATAATATATTTAGATTTAGACGGATTGATGCAAAGTCCATTGGCCGAGTCCCAGTTGTCAATCCTAACTAAATCACTATTAATGAAATCCAAACAAACAAGAATCAATGTTCTCCCTAGAAGTACTAATATAAAGCTGCACATCAACAGCATACATATGAACATTACAGTGAACCAAGACATCCGGTAGATCATTTATATACATACAAAATAACAGAGGCCGAAGTATTGATCCCATTAAGATGAACTTTCTGAAATCTATTTAGCAAATAAGAATAAATAAGATTACAGGCAGAATTTGAGAAATAAAACAGTTTCCGGAGCTTTTTCAATTGAACTTGTTCGTTTTTTGAATGGGAATGATCTTTGCCAGTTTCCAATGTTCATGAAATTGGATTTAGTCAGAACTGTATTGAACAAGTGGGTACAGTATGACAAAAGTTTAGGAGTCAAAGCTTTCACTAATCGACACTTGAAATTTCCAGAAACAAGTATTCAACTCCACTCCCTATGTGGCTTATTAATTTCTAATTACAAAGTATACCGTTACGAACATAAATCGCAACTCCAATACCCCTAGCTCTAGTTTCAATCCTGTCAACTAGGATTCTCCTATCCGACCGAAAAAGCTTAAAGTCCTGTAAATTAAAAACTGAATCTGGAACACCTAAGGGAAGCCAAGTTTCGGTAACACAAATAACGTCAATGCCCGCGGATATAAATACATACCTAAATTCTCTGAACATTTACATATGTGGATAATGTTGAGACGTACTCTCTGCTTAGCAAGAATTCTTAGCACGTCTCTGGAATTATAACCAATAGAAGTCATTAAATCGTATGAAAGTTTTGGCAATACAATCGAGGATTAGATATAAATCATAAGTTATAATAATTAAGCGTTCAAATAAAAAGGAGTTATACATACGTGTTCGAAAGGTATAGTAGGGTACATGTCATTTAAATTGATGTTAGAGATGGATGATGTTAAAGTGACGAAGTATTTTATCTGATCAAACGACATGGCCAGGAAATAACTTATTGAGACTGTCCATATCGGTAACTAATTCAAAACATAAAAGTTGGAAAAATAAAGGTAGAATAAAATGTGGTAAACTTCACCATCTGGTGTGTAAAAAATATACAAAATCTACTGTACTTGTCAGAATTGTCAAGTACACGTCCTATAACCTAACGTACTGTAAATCTACATTTTTAGTGTTTAAAATAATGGTTGATAAATATTCCAATTTTTCATCAAACTAAATAATAATTGGACTGTTAATGATTTTCCAACATCCTAGTTATAAAAACAGTACGAATGATTATCTAATAGGGCTATAACATATATAACATTGTCATTATTACTAGTCTATAGTCGATAGTGAAGTGGTATGACTGTGAGCATGATTTTTATTTAATCTCTTCCGTATGAGACTATTGAATATGATTGTATCTATTCGGGATGTTTGTTAGAAAATAGCACATGTACGTATTTTAATTGGTTACATTTTTATTCTTTTTTATTATATTTACAGGAGTCTCGTGGAAAGAGGCCTTTAAAAATTTGGGATAGCTGGAGAAATGTACGAAAGGGTGTAGTCGTTGGCACATTCGAAGAGTTATTAGTTAGAGGTTTGTAACTTGTTACGATTATACGTAATTTATACCTTAATATCCTTTTTTTAAGGCAAAGATAAACTAGGGGTTCCTGCCTCAGAACCAGTACGGCTTGTTCTGGAGAGCGATGGAACCCAAATTGAAGATGGTGAATATTTTCGTACACTGGCAAATAACACAATTCTATTGTTGCTAAGGCAGGGTGAACGTTGGTATCCAACTGGCGTTGACGTTATAAAAGCTGGTGAGTTTAGTAGTTTTAATACTCTTAGGGAAACTTTTTGAGTGCGAGATTAAACTCAAGTTTAAGATAATCTCCAGTTAATATTCGTTTTCAGTTTTTGAGTTTACTTAATCTAGCGTTTAACTTTATGGTTAATCCGCCACCAGCGTTTGTGATTTAAACTTAAGATTAAATGTCGAAAGTAGGACAATTTTTTTTAAAAAAAAGCTTTTAAATGACAAAGAATAAGACAAATATTTAAGTGATTGTGAATTATATGAAACACAAATTGACAATAGACAGTCTTAATTTATTTATTACTTTTCAAAAATTATTTTTTACTTAAACATTAGTAGTATTCAGCTGTTTTTGTTCTATACAAAAGCAAATTTGTGTGAAACACGTTGCAATTTTTGCTTGTAAGTGGGGCAGCTCTATAAGGTTTAAACTCCCGCTCAAAATGAAAACTCAGTTAACGAAAGATTAAATTTAAATGAAGATTAACTTAAACTTGAGTTTAATCTTGCACTCAAAAGATGGCTCTTAAAGTCATCTGCGTAGAAAAATTACTTTTCTATTCAGAAGATATTTTTTTGGCCAGTCATTATTTGCAATCTATATTACAACATTTAATAAATTTGGTAAAATTATAATACTAATAACTTAAATTATTGGTCTTTATCAAGATCAACATCAAAAACTAAACTGAGATCAAAATAGTTTGATGGTAGAATAATATTTTATTATTAATACATTTTTCATTGGTTTGTAAAGGGTAAATCAAAAGCATCATATATTTTCAACCTACATAAATAGGTTTACATGGTCCCTTAATCTTTGTAAATATTGATTACTGAACTTTCTTATCTCCGTTAATACGTAAGGAATTTTGAGATCATTATGTAAGCTGTTACTACACACAAAAAAAAACCTGTAACCCCAAGAAAATTTGATTCAAATAGAATTTACATTTAGGTTGACCCCACAACATTCTGCATTTCTACCAACAAATTTGTTTCTGTTGTCCTAAAGTGTAAATTCGTTATAGAGGCAAAGTTAAAAATGTTGCCTAAAATGTGATATTTGTTGATTTGATTTTCAGTTGATGTTGTCGTAACTGCAAAAATTGTTGCCTCAACAGTTTAATATACTTTTGTATATAAAAAATAATGTGTGTTTATTTGTTTGTGGGTTTCTTGAAAGTCCATAAAAGGGTAAACGGCTGGACCGATTTTCCTGAAATTTTAACAATACCTTCCTGTATATCTGGAAGGAACTATAGGCTACTTTTTATTTTACAATTTCAAATAGACGAGGTGCCACGCTCACATACCCAATAAATATTTAATGTCGCATATCTCATAAACTGTAACAGCTAGAGTCCTCAAATTTTGTGTGAACGACTTTGACGTATATATGAACAAAATGGGCGGATTGGCTACAGTGGGCGTGTCATCTCCCATATAAAAATATTAAATTAGTGTATCTAAGAATATATATAACAGTTAGACTCCTAAAATTTTGTCGAAACCACTTTAGTATCAATATGATTATTTTAGACAAAAATGAGCGGACTAGGAAAAGGGGCCGTGGTACTTCCCATATGGCTTCTTACATCTGGGAAATCATTATAGACAAAATCATAAAATTGTACACGCGCAACGCTGAAACCCATATGAATAATTTGTGAAATATATGAAATATTGTGTCACAATATGATCACTCACAAAATAAATGTTTAACTCGTTGAGAATCTGGGATTTAAATAATTTGTGAAAAAGATTGTAAGTACTATTTAAGTACTTCCTTTCAGTCAGTAAAAGGCATATTTGCCTTTGCTACCATAACAGATATTTTTTTTTATTTTCAAGATATAAAAATTTGGGCAATAGAAAATATTTAATATTTTTATTGGGATGACCATAAAGGTGTGGTGTGTATTATAGAAACACAGGTAACAATTGATTCTTTCAAAAATTATTTATGCTGTAGGTAGTTAATGAATTAAGGCATTATAGTGTCATGAATGGGCTGTGTCTATGACCCTCTATGCGTATTTTTACAAACATATAACAAAACAGGTATTGGAACAGTCAATACACCTGACTTTAGCTGCAATAGTTTAACAGATATATGATGTTTAATATTTACTTTCTGTTTAAGAATTCATATAATAATAGAGTTCATTTATTTCCGTAACCCGAAATGTTCATATGTGTGTCAAAAATTCTAGGTCTAACAGTTTTCCATGTACACGAACTTTAGAAGCATATTTATATGGGACGGTCTCGCTCTTATTTCTAGTCCGGCAATTTTTTCACAAATTATTCATATGGGTTTCAGCGTTGTGCGTGTACAATTTTATGATTTTGTCTATAATGATTTCCCAGATGTAAGAAGTCATATGGGAAATGGTCCGCCCATTTTTGTCTAAAATATTCATATCGATACTAAAGTGGTTTCGACAAAATTTTAGGAGTCTAACTGTTATATATTCTTAGATACACTAAATTAATATTTTTATATGGGAGATGACACGCCCACTGCAGCCATATATACGTCAAAGACGTCCGTACAATTTGGGGTCTCTAGCTGTTTAGGAGATGTACGATATTAAATACTTATTGGATATGTAAGCGTGGCAGCACGCCTACATGAAATTTTAAAACAAAAAATAGCCTATAGTTTCCTTCCAGACATACAGTAAGGTTTTGTTAAAATTTCAAGCCGTTTAGCCGTCAATAAACTTCAAACAAACAAACCTAGAAACAAATAAACACACATTCATTTTTATATATATATATGAATATGATTTTCGAACAGTACTCAGGAACAGCTGATTAATTGTATTGTATATGTTAAGAATTCACTGTGTGAGCTCTAGGAGTCAACTAAACTCCTAGGGTCTAGCAAAGAATGAGTTGACAAGCAAGATTGGGATACGTATATTCCTCTTGATTATATATATCCCCCAAAGAATAACAAGGTTGGTGGTTTTTTCATTAAAGTTAAAATTGATTGCCTTCTTGGCTGGTAGGGTTCTATTTATCTAATGATTTTACAAAATAATATAGGCCTTTAGGAAAGATTCAATTTAGAAAATATATAAGGAATAAGAAATATAGTTACGATTTATGTTCAAGGGGAAATTCATATACATATAAGAGAAATACGAGTGTAAGAGCTTAAATAAAAGTATAATTATAAAATTGAAAAATGAGAAAGTAATACAGAAGAAGATAATTCACCATAGTTTACAACAAAAAAAAAAAACAATATGTTGAACACGGCTCAACATACTCCGGGCTTTTTCTAATGACATGAGCATCCCGTCCATTTTTCATGCACAATCCAGCAAAAAGTTGAGTTCTATGCTTGGAGCAGCGTTGGTTCGGAGCTATCAAACTGGCGCAACATAAATTCAAGCATTAATGGCCGCCCGATGACTGCATCGACCTTGCGGCAGTCATAGAACTTGGGATGTGCCTTAGGGTGAAGATGCTGAAAATGCCTTATCAGGTGGCTTGATACTTGATGTCCAGTTCCCAAGTTGTAACCACGTTCATCGTATCATACGTGGGAGTCACCTGAAACACTCCTTTGGTCGCTGAGATGGGAAGTTCAGGAAAATCACGTGCTTTGGACTTCAGGAGGGAGCTGTACTGGCTTGATGTTTGCAAAAGAAGGGCGGTCATCGAGGAAAACTCATTACGTATAAGCTTAAGCTTATAAGAGGTGGTATCCATCTTCTTTCTTATTGGGCAGGTATTTGAGAGGATGGTTGCGCCTACACAATTCGCAACGCGGCATATTAAGCATGATCTGGAAAGAGAGAACAAAGAAAATGTGCACAATACAAATAGAATATGGTTTGACTTAAATCTCTAAGATCGTGTTGAGATGAAATTGTAAATTAAGTAATTAGTTTGATTTACAGGGGGTATTAGATTCAATAGGTAATTTGCAAAGTTTTACAATAGGGCATTTAATCAAGTCGTTACTGGTCAGTACTTCGGCAACACGAACTCTTTGATCTGTTTCACGCCTGTCAGCAGCTGGTAGCAGATCCTCTTTAACGAGGACAAAATCGTTTTCTTTCAGGTTGACCTTTTCTGATTTCTATTTGCTTGTTGTGTTGTGGCCTTTGGTTAATGGAAGAAGTTCGTTGAGGTTTTCTCACAAAGAGGGAATCGAACGCGAGTTCGACATCGTTTCGATGCGCGCGAGTATGGTATAAAATTCCTCAAAAGTGAATGAGAGGTTACCGGTTACCTTTTTTAAATAAGATTTCATGATATAATTCTGAACAAATTTCGATGTGAACTGCTTGTGTGAAGAGACAAACGAAAACTGCTGCGTATCCTTTTAAAAGTTTTGCATTCCCCAAATTGGAGGCTTTTAATGTGAACGAACCGACAAAGTCTAACCCGGTATAAGTAAAGGGTAAAGAAAATGTAACTCTTTCACGGCGATGCGCGCCCATTACATACTCCCGTACTTTGTGCTTGTAAAATGCGCAGGTTCATTGCCTAATAAGGTTTTCAAGCGTGGAATGTAGAAGCCTTGTCGAACTGCTCTTAACATTACGTGATGTTCAGCGTGAAGTAGAATTTGAAGTGTGTATCCGATAAGAAGTTTAGCCAATGATAATTTTTCCGGAATTATGATCGGGTGCTGCTCGTTGAAACTTAATCCGGAGTTATTGAGTCTGCCTCCTACGCCTAGTAGTCCGTCCTGATCAAGAAAGGGATTCAGAGAGAGTATGCGACTTTTCCGATTTATGGGTTGATTATCCTTAAGGCAATCATGTTCCAAATAAAAATGAGTTTGTTGTGCGTTCAAAATTACAAAATTGGTCACAATTTGTATTTCCAGGATTCTAAATCAGTCGGGTCAAAAGTACGAGGTTTGGGCCAACAGTCAGGGGATTGATTTAGCGACGGAGGACCGTGCCCAGTGTTGCCAAAATGATGATTTTATCATATTTTTTTATAATTTTTCAACCCAAATATAATTTGAAGACTTATTTTTAAATTATGATTTGTAATTTATAAATATTATGATTTTTATATTTCATGTACTATTTTCGTTGTAATTGTACTACATAGTGAAATTAAGTTTCGTATCAATTTATTGCTTTTATTTTCTTTACAATTGTTACCCAGTAACGAACACATGTATGCATGTACATAAAAATGAATCACTGTTTTGGAAACAAATTAAAAATATTTTATCACTCTTATTAACAACATGAAACCCTGTATATATTATAGAAATAGTGCTATATAAAACTTTACATGTACGGTGGAACTTCGACAATCCAGTCACATATAGTTTTAGGCAAGTCCGAATTATCGAGTTGTCCGGACTGTAGTATGTATATATAGTATTTGAATTATATACATACATACTATGATTTATTAAAAAACGAAGTTATTTTGTGCTGACCAACTTTGTTAAGGTGCTTGATTTGTGCTTTTTGCCTCTAACCTCTTCAACAATATATCTTTCATATCTATATTATTCTCCTCAGCCCACTGAATAAATACATACATAATTGGCCATTACAACCCTCATGTTGCGTGCGTTAATTTTATACGTGAGTGGCGGGACCTACAGTTTAACGTCGACTACGAACGACATATTTTTGAGAAATTTTTCATAGCAGGTTTATTTACTCTCAGAGTTTTTACCAGAAATCTGCTCAGAGGAAATCGCGGAAGAAATAAATATTTTTTTCATATTTCGTTTTGATGTCTGACTTGGGGTACGAACACGGGCTTTACACCTAATAAGGTAACACACTACGTAGACTAAGGCGACTTCAGCCCACTGAATACAAAATATTTTTGTTTTTGCATCCATTCCTTAAAAGATGTCTTCAGGGTCGGTGAGCAGCACTGGCAATTCTTTTCGGTTAGCATATTGTCTTATTTCTTAATTGGAAAATTCTAATGAAAATTCATTTCCACCAATGGCCCAATCATTGATATTTTCATCACTTATGTCATGACCGGGTTCATTATAGATATTTGAAATAAATTGATTTATCTTCACTTTATTTTTTTTAATGTTGCAAATCGTTGATTTAGAATTTTTCGGCAATCTGCTTAATAGTTTTTCCTTCATCAATACTTTGTAAAATATTAAACTTTTCCTTTAAAGCTAGTGTGTTATGTTTGCGTTTATTATTTAAACACATGAATGACACGTAGTATGAAGTTAGACAAACACGCTTACGAAGGAATGTATCAAAACTGAAGTAATGATAGTGCAAAATGCAAATGAAAGTATGAATGACAAACATGCCAGTTAAAAGTGAAAATTTTAATTTTAATCGTAAAAAAATTTGTCCGGATTGTAGAGGTAAAAATTTTAAGATGTCCAAAATTTGGAAGCGTCCGAATTATTGGAGTATCTGGAGCGGCCCACGTCCGGACTGGCGAAGTTGTACTTTACACGTTTTTCCATAAAAGCTTTAAACTAAAATAATTTAAATACATATGTTAATATATTTTGGGTGATCTGACTAACACGTTTGGCTACGAAAGTTTTCAGAGTTTGCGAGGGTTTCTGCAGTCATCCCAAGAAAATCAAAGAATCGGTATATAGAAATAGTTCATAGGGAAATTTTAATCTTTTAATTAGGCTTTTCGTCAAATTATATAATAGTAAGGCTCCACAGAGCTCAAGCTTCGGAATGGTTATCTTTTTCAAAGGCGCAACTTTAGTCTTCGCAAATAATAAATTACAAAAGATTTCTCCCTCAGGAGTAGAGACTCTCAAATAAATTGATCCATAATATGCCTTTTCCGAGCCATCACAGAATCCATGAATTTGAGCCTGGTACCGAGGTGAGAAATTTACCCATCTAACTATTTTAATGGTTGCAATTTGTGGCAAACGTTTCCAATATCTTGGTTGTATATCTTCATCCCAATCCGATTTGCATTCCCATAGCTCCTGCATAATAAGTTTAGCTACAATAATAGGTCCTAACCAGCCTAAGGGTTCAAATAACTTCGCTATGGTTGATAGAATTTGTCGTTTAGTGGTGGAAGGTGAAACTCCTATTGTTTCTGGTACGTAGTATAATATGTCTTCCTTGGCGTTCCAACGTAAATAAGGTCTTTAAGCTAGTGTTCTAAAAATTTAAAAAAATCTTCTTCCAGAAGATCTTCCCGGGCCAAATTTTCCAAAAGGAAATCCGCAGAAATCAATCCTGTAGAAAGTTGTATTTATTTTTCCTGGGCGTATTCCAAATTATGACCTCCTTATAAAACGTCATCTACATAGATCTCTTCATTAAGAATTGATGAGGCTAATGGGTGGATTTCTTTACAATCTTCGTTTAATTTAAGAAGTGTTATCAGTGCTAAATACAGTGCGCTATTAACTCCAAAGGTAACTGTTTTCAATAGAAAAACTTTAACTGAAACATTTGATGAACAAAAATTTGGCGATACATTTTCTGAATATCGCCAGTGAATATATATTTGTAATATATCCATGACAAAATAATTTGCAAGAGGTCTCTTTGAAGGGCTGCTCCTTAATAGACTCCTTTTGTAGACTTACTTTCTGGGCGAATAATTGCGTGACGGTTCATGATGAGTCGCTTCTTCCATGTGACCTAAATCTATGTATCCTTGAAGAACTTGTTGATATTGAGCTTTTAGCTCAGGATTTTTATCCAGTTTCTTCTTTATCTGAAGGTATTGTGCGTAAGCTGTGTTTTTCGATGAGCCCAAAAAATTTCCAAATGGTAATTTTCCTTAAAAGGTAGTCTTACCATGTACCTTCCCTCTGGTTGACGTTTAACCGTGTTCCTAAAAAAATTTTCGCAATGCACATCGTGCTTTGAATCGACCTTTCCCTGTTCTACCTCCTCTAATTCCCAAAATCGTCTCATTTACTCGTGTAAGACCGTTTCTACTTCTGAAGTGACTAAGGTAGAAAATGAATTATACATGTGACTTGGACCTGACAAATAGCAACCAAAGTGGGATTCTCTTGCCTCTAGTGTGTTCTCTATATTCGACTTTATACCACTTAGGTTGATGGAGGGTAAATAATCGGTTCCTATAATAAGATCTATCGGACCAGGTTAGTAAAAGTAAGGATCTGCTAAATCTAAAGCCTTAATATCCGGAATATTGGTTTTCTCTGTGGGACAACTTGGTAGAAAATGAGATAATTTTGGGGCGACAATTGCTTTAATTGTGATTGAGAAATCGAACCTTTTTGTTCGCTAGGTAAGAGTGCATATTCCTTAACACCTTCCTACTACCGTTCCTCCCAGACCAGAAATCCTAGTTTGATATGGCTTTACAGGAATTGCTAGTTGCTGCTGAACTTTTGAGAATACGAAACTCTTTTCGGATCCAGCATCGAGTAGCGCCCGAATAGTAAATATCTCACCTGCTTGTTGTATACAAATTAGAGCCGTAGGTAGAATTGTTGTGCGTCCATGCGGAAGAGAACCGAGACAGAGACCTGCACCGAGCAAATTTGTCGGCGGCGGTGGCTAAAGTTGAAAAGGTTCGGCGGCGGCTTTAAGCCGGCTCTCAGCCGAAATATGTTAAAGTTTCGGCGGCGCATACAATATTTGCAACATTTATTTAAAGAATAAAAAAGATATGTAAATCCATGTATGAAACATTAGCCTCACATAATTGGTCATTACAACTTTTCAGTCAGGATTACGACCTAGCTTCTCACACCACTTGTGTGTGTGCGTTAATTTTATATATGAGTGTTGGAGCCTACAGTTTTGAAATTGACTCCAAATGATAGATTTTTGAGAATCTTTACATGGCAATTTAATTTACTCTCAAAGGTTTTGTCAAAAATTGCAGTAAATTTACTAAATAATCATTGTTAGCAAATCGATTATTAAAAATTAGCGACTAAAGAAAAAATTAGAACAAAAAGTAAAATTACATACGAAGCTAATTACACACAATAAGTGTAATTACACAAGGTGGCAACATTGGTCTGCTGTGATGCCTGGTTGCTCCACTATGGTAAAGGGCCTTAGATCTCTGCAGCACATTTGAACAAGCAGCCGTGCGTTAGCAAATTTTTCGGAATCTGTATTTTTAGAACATCCTGACAATAAGGATTTTATTTTGGCATTCAAATTTAAAATTTTTTTGATTTTACGTCACTACCATGAGCACGTAAATGGTTACAGAGGTTTGATGTCGACGCCGAAACTCCAAACCTGAAATTATTTCGTATTTTATAACACTTACAAAACAATTATCAGAAAAAAATATTCAAAATAAAATTTTCCAAAAAAAATTTGGCTAAAAGCTAATTGAAATCGGAGTTTCAATTATTGTTTTGGGAATTCAATACCATTAAAAATAGCAAGGTCGTCATCGGAATCAGATGAATTTAACTCATTTAAATTATTGAAATTTGTATTTTTTTGGGTTCTCCATTTTAATTTTTTGTCTTTTAAAACATTTAACGTAAAGTTAAAAGTGTTACTACATTCAGCAAAAACAAAAAAGGTGTTCAAAATTTCGATATCAAAAAATTTAAAATTTTTCTATTAATATATCACAAAATGAACAAAAAAACTTCAATAATGTATTTAAGTCAAGTAAATCAAAAATATAAATATCATATTTTATATACAGTAGCGAGCACAAAAAATGCAACACTGTTCCATATGATCTTTAATAAGATCTGTTTCAAAATAGCGGTAACTAATTTATCTATTTTCTTTTGCTGTTAATTCTTTCAATTAGAAGTTTTCAAAGTAACCACAGTTTATTCCAAATTCTGCTTTTAAAAGTTAAATATTTTTGAATTAGTGAAAAAAGTGCAAATTTTTAGCGAGCAAAAAAAATGCAACATAATAAAAAAATAGTTAAAGTAAGTTATTTATTTAATTATAATTGAAAATTTCTTAAATAAGTTATACAACATGTGTTTTGTAATAGAAGCAGCTCTCAGCTGACAGCAAAACTGCAATCATTAAAGCCTCAGAAGAAGGAAAATCCATGCGTGACGTTGGACACCTCTTTGGTGTAAATCAATCAACTGTATGTCGGATTAAATCTCGATTTTCCTTGAGAAATAGTGCGGAAAGGAAACCAGGTAGTGGTAATCCTCGAAAAACTACCTCTCGCCAAGACCGCCAGATGATTGCACTGGTTAAAAAAGATCCACGAAAGACCGCAGCGGACGTTGCTAATTTCGCAAATGAGCAAATGGGAGTCTCTATAGGCGTTCACACTGTTCGCCGTAGGTTGAAAGAGGCTAATTTGCATGCGAGACGACCCGCAAAGAAACCTCTCATCAGTGCAATTAATAAAAAGAAGCGCCTGGAATTTGCAAAACGTTACAAGGATTGGTCAAATGAACAATGGGCTAAAGTCTTGTGGAGCGATGAAAGCAAATTTAATTTGTTTGGCTCCGATGGGATAAATTTTGTTCGAAGACCGATTGGACAGAGATATTCTCCAAGGTATCAACTTCCAACCGTAAAACATGGCGGTGGATCAATAATGGTGTGGGGTAAGGAACGATATGTTTAAAAAAAATTATTGATTTTATGTCACGTATTTACAGGTGCGTTTTCCCATGATGGGGTAGGTCCCTTAACTCAAATCGAAGGAAAAATGGACGCCAAGAAGTACTGTGAAATCCTTGGAGAACACATGCTTCCTCATCTGCGGGAAAAAATGCCTCCTGGTAGCATATTCCAACAGGATAACGATCCAAAGCACTCAAGTTGCTTAGCTCGAAACTTTTTAAGCGACAATGATGTCAATGTTTTGGATTGGCCATCACAGTCTCCCGATCTAAACCCCATAGAAAATCTATGAGAGCTATTAGATCGGGAAGTTAAGAGGAAACATCCGTCAAATAAGAGGCAATTAGAAGAAATTTTGAAAAGTGAATGGGAGAAAATGTCCATTAACACATTAATAGCTTTAGTCGACTCTATGCCTTCTAGGTTGCAAGAAATCATAAAAAATAAGGGCTACGCCACTAAATATTAATTTTAAGATTTTTTTTTTGTAAGAATTACTATTTAATTTAAATAAACACATTAAAATTTATGCTGTTGCATTTTTATTGCTCCCATGAAATTCGCACTATTTTTAATAAATGACAAAATAATATATCATTAATTAAAAATATTTACATAATGTTATTGATAATAGGTATCTATAACTGTAGGGATTAATAACCCAAAGAAATATTTTGAACTGGTCACCTTTTTTTTAAAATTATCGCACTTAAAGATAATTTTATCCAACGTTGCATTTTTTGTGCTCGCTACTGTACATATAATTAAAATTTACTGTATACAATTTTAAAAACATATTTTCATATATTTTAATTTTCTTACATACATAAAACGGCGGCTGAATTTAAGCCGAATCAAGCCGAATAAATTTTCGTCAGCGGCGGCTTTTAAATTTTGTCGGCGGCTCGGCAGAGACCGGCGCAGGTCTCTGAACCTAGATCAACTGGAATTGACTTTGCTTTTTCCCCACTGATTACATGGGTGTTGTATGAAACGGTTTCCTGATTCCGTGGATAAAATTCTTTATGTACTCGAGTGTTTTCATCGTATACATAAAGTAAAGTGTGATGCTTCATTTTGAAGCGAAAACAAAGAACTTTACTAGGATATTTAGATTTAAAATGATTAAGAGAAACACAATTGACGCAATATTTGTTAGCATATACAAATTTTATTCGGTCCTTTACGGGTAATTCCAAAAATTTTTGACATTGTTTCAATGGGTGATTTTCATTACATTTTCTACAATTAAATTTCTCCCTACTTGTATCCGCTTGTGAGTAAAAAGCGTACGACATTTAACCTAAATTTTCCTACCAATTTTGTTTCTTCATATCGAAAACAGTTTTCAACATCTCGATCCTTCCTTTCAGAAAATTGCTCATGTCTTTCCATGAGGGCATTTCTTTATAATTTTTGAGAGTTTTCCCATTCCCGTTGGGTATTTTCCGGCAACTTTGAAGAGCAAATATAAGTCAAGATCGGGTGCCACAAAGAAACGTTGATGTTACAGGTTTTCAAAATAGCAATTTTATAATCTATGGTATCTACAATTAATCGTATCGATCTTGAGGATTCGTTCTGAGTAGTTTGGATTGACAAAATGTGTTGTATCTCTTGGTTGACCAAAATTCTTGGGTTCTCATACCGACTCGAAGGTATTGTAGTTTCTCGACTTGAGATATGTCCTTATATCCTAACACTAACGAAGTAAACATGTCTCTAAATTCCGGCCATTTAGTATAACCAAATTCGAAGATTGGCATGTTGACGAACGACTGTTGTTTGTGCCGCTGCTTCGTATTGTAGTGAGACTCCATCCTTGAAGTCGTCACTAACGTCACTTTTTTCGCTCATTACAAATCCTTCATAGCTCTCAATAAGCCTGCCCCACCGTCTCTCCAACTCATCTAGTTTCACTTGATGAAATGCTGGAGTTTGATCCTCCTCACTAGCATTCTCAAATTCAGTACACAACGCCGTTAATTGGTGTATATCGAATTTGCACCTTCGTTTCACCGACATTGTATAGAAACTGTAATACTATCCAAAGTATAAAAAAATTGAGTACCAAATTCCCGCGAAGAGTACAACATTTCATCGATTTCGAAAGATCATCTTATCATTAAATATCCGAAAAATTTTAACTTTTAAAATGTTAAAAATTTCAAAAAAACTCTCTTTTCCCGAATCTAACGAATTGTTCATTATAAAATTTATTTATCTCTTTTTTTTTCAAATTTTAAATAATTTAATAAATTCGGAAGAAAAGAGGATAAGATAATAATTCCAAATAAATATAAATAAATAAATAAAATAAAAGTTACGTCCAACTAACCGTTAACCATTTTACCCGCGAGAAGCGTTTGTCTTTTGCGAATAAATTTGTTGAAAAAAGTTCTGCGTGTTGTTATAAAATTTGTTGAAAACCACACGTTATGCGTTTTATAATAAACGAACAAACCAATCGTTGTTAAAACCTTTTATATTTTCGTATTTGTTGAAAAAGAAAGAGAAAAAAATTGTTTGGTTTTTTTTATAAATTATTAAATCCTTTTTTGTTTACTGTTGTTATTTTGTGTTTTTCTGTTTTTTCTATTTAAAAAATTGTTCACTGTTCCTTTTTTTTTTAATTTGTTTTTTATTTTCAAAGAAAAAAAATTGTTTTTCTCTTTTCTTACGTCTTCTTCTCTTACATTTTTTTTCACTTTGCTTTTTTTCGTTAAATGCTTTTCTTTTACGAGTTTCAGTTTTTTCTAATATTTTATCAAAGATTTTTTTGTTGTTCACTATAGGGTCCCGTTTTCATCTCACCGTTTTTTATTTTAGTTGTTTTTGCCACATTGTGGAAAAAAATGTTTTAAATTTGAGATGTAGGATTTATTATTGTACACAGTACATTTTTTGTTTTGCAAAAAAAAAAACATTAATTTTCATGCATTAGTGTATTTCCTTTGTCACTGTTTTCTAATTTTATATTATTCCAAAAATTCTGTTTTTAAAAAAAATTTGCGTTCACTGTTTTCTAATTTTCTGTTTTTACAAAAATTCTGTTTTAAAAAATTTTTTCCTTTAACTGTTTTCTAATTTAATGTTTTTTCTAAAAATTCTGTTTAAAAAAAATTTTGCGTTTACTGTTTTCTAATTTTATGTTTTTCCATAAATTCTGTTTTAAAAAAATTTTGCGTTCACTGTTGTCTTAGAGATTTTTTAAGTCAAAGTACTGTACCGTATATACCTCTTGCTCTCTAACCTTTTAAATGCCCTTGATTGAGACTTGTTACCTTTGATTTTCTGTACTTATCTTTTTTATGATAATTTCCTCCAGTGCCCTTGATTTTCATGGTGATGAATTTGTTGATAATTGACCTCCTGTCTCTTTTTTCCTGGGGATGAATTTGTTGATGTTCGATCTTCTCCTTCTACTTTCTGTAGATTTTGATAACGGTTATTTGACTTCTTGTCCTTTTCCTCTTGATGGTTGCTGGGATTGATGCCGGTAGCGCACAACCGCCTTTGATGTCTAGTGGACCTTATGCCCCTCTACGCATCTTGGGTTTGATGATCAGCCTTGGTGTAACCTGTGGATCTTAAGTCACTTCACAGTTGTTGAGATTGATGCTGGTAGCGTCTCATCGCCAGTGATGTCTAGTGGACCTTAAGCCACTCTACGCTTATTGGTGACGCATAACCGCCTGTTGTATCTAGCGGACCTTGTACCACTGATTCAAATCACAATCCTAGAACGCTAGGACTTTTCGAAGGACCAATTTTGTAGGCTCTAGGAGTCAACTAAACTCCTAGGGTCTAGCAAAGACTAGCAAAGACTGGTACGAGCAAGATTGGGATATGTATACTCCTCTTGAATATAAGAGAAAGAAGGTTGTTGGTTTTTTTATTAAAGTTAAAATTTATTGCCTTCTTGACTGGTAAGGATCTACTTATCAACTGACTTCACAAAATAATAATTGTCTTTAGGAAAGATTTAATTTTGAAAATTTATAAGGAATAAGAAATATAGTTACGATTTACACTGAGCGCCATAAGTGAGTCAATACCCACTAAAATTTTAGATTTTCCATTATAACAAATATACCTGTAGCACAACAATAATTTCTATGATGAAAATTAAAAGCTTCCTTCATAACCAACTCTCACCACAAAATAAAAATTTTAAAAATACAACAACAATATTTTTTTACTAGTTTAAAACAAAAAACTCAAAATATTTCGCAGCAAAAGTGAGTATACACTTTTCCTCTCATTACATTTTTTGCTAAACCCGTTAGATTTACTGCTAGTTTTCTTAAATTTTTTGTAAGAAAGTACAATTTAAGCATTCTTTAAATTTATTAGAACTAATCATTTGCTGTGTAATAATCAGACAAGAAGGTTTTATAAAGATTAGAACTGAAATTTCAATAAAAACTCGAAAAATTATTGTAGAACTAAGGGAAAAAGGAAAATCTTATCGTGAAATTGCGTCAATTGTCGGAAGGCACCACACTTCAGTGAAAAAAATCATCGATAAATATAAAAACTTTAAAAGAATAGAAAATTTTGATCGAACAGGTCGGCCGAGAATATTAAATGAAAGGGAAGAAAGGAAGATTGTTGCCACAGTAAAAAATAATCCTGCTTCTAGCGCAGTCCAGATTGCCAAAGAGATTAGTGAAGAGTTGGAAAAATCTGTAAGTGGAAGTACAATACGGCGTATATTGCATAAATCCGGATTTCATGGCAGACGTCCCAGAAAAAAACCCTTTATTTCCAAGGTAAATAAAGCAAAACGGCTAAATTACGCCAAAAATAAGAAAACAAGGACATTAACTTTTGGGAAAATGTCCTGTTCACGGATGAGAGTAAGTTCGAGATCTTTGGAGGTAACAAAATGAAAAAAATTTTGAGATAAAAGAATGAGGAGCTGGCCAGTGTACAGTTAAGCACGGAGGAGGCTCAGTAATGGTTTGGGGGTGTTTTTCAGCATCTGGAGTTGGAGAGCTTGACTTTATTGACACGACAATGTATGCTCAATGCTACGTAAAACTTTTGGAAAAAAATCTTGCACCAAGTGTTTCCAAATTGAATTTGCCTGCACATTGGATCTTTCAACAAGACAATGATCCCAAGCATACCTCCCGTTTGGCGAAGGAGTGGTTGCAACAAAACACACCAAACATGCTGGATCACCCTCCACAATCCCCGGATCTTAATCCCATTGAAAATCTTTGCGATCATTTGGACCTCCAGATCCGAAAAAGAAAGATTATAAGCAAAGAAACATTAAAGGAAGCATTACTAGATGAATGGGTCAAAATTCCACCCGAATATACAAGAAAATTAGCAGAATCTATGCCAAATAGGCTAAAATGTGTAAAAAAGGCTAAGGGAGGTCTAACTAAGTATTAAAAGTTATTTTTTTTTTAATTTTCTTTATTTATCTTTAATAATCATGAAAGTGTATACTAACTTTTGGTGCGAAAATTTTGAGATATTTTTGATTTTAAGTATAAAAAAATTCTTCGTTATCATGAATTGTTGTTTTTGTTTTAATATTTTATAAGTAATAAATAAACGGTTTCATTTACTTTTCTCGCTATCTTAAGAAAATAAATTATTTCAGTGGTGTTTACTCACTTTTGGCGCTCAGTGCATATTCAAAGGGAAATTCATATGTATATAAGAGAAATGCGAGGGTAAGAGCTTAAATATAAGTATAATTATGAAAATGAAAAATGAGAAAGTAATACAGAAGAATATAATTCACCATGGTATACAACAAAAAAAAAACAATATGTTGAACACGGTTCAACACACTGCAAACTGTATAGCCACTATACCTTACAATCAAACATTTTAAAACCTATAGCAGACAAGTCAGGTGATGAATGAAATACGAAATGAAAAACCATGGCTTAGTAATGAAAATAAGATCTAAGACAATGCATATTATACTGGACGACTGAATTTTAAAACATTTGTTAGGCATGTAGGAAGGATAGGAACTTCAAATTCAGGGCCACATCTATTTTCTGTCAGAAAAGAATAATGAATAGTAATGTTATAACCACTTAACACAGGTCTTTCACATATACCGACTGCTGACCTCGAGCATTACAAACCATCTGATGTCTTTTCAATGTGTATTCTTAAGACTCAATCTAATTTTGAATGTCGAAACCCAAACAAATGTGCCACTTCTCAGATACCACTATTGAGATTGTTTCTTCATATTTACGGGACAGAACTCAGTTTGTGTATTCTTATCGTAATAATAGTCTGTCAATATTTAGAGGTGTACTATAAAGTTCCATACTTGATGATCGCCCATCAAAGTTGAAGTACTATATTAGTAGTTTGCATTCTGAAATTGTAAATTGCGTTAGAAAGTAAAGTGCGATCTATATTAAATGTTTAACCCTAGGCGGTTAGTCTTCTATTTTCTACATTAAGGCTACTCTTCGTTGCATCGACGAACACTTTCACCCTAATTGGTTACTGTTCGTTGAATAGACGAATTTTGTTTCGACTACTGACGGCAAGCTTTTGTTATTAAATAACGTTGTTAAAAACAAGAGCGAAATTTGGTCAAACACAAAAAAGTTATATGATAAAGTGTAATTGAGCTTCGTCGATTCGACGAAGAGTAACCGTCTAGGGTTAAATAGGCGTTGAAAGGCAAGCACCGCTCCAATCAGAGGAAATCAAAGCATTGAATTGAAAACTTGACTATTGAGACCGTTCATAGAGTCAAGAATTTATGAGTTATTTTCTACAACAGTCTTAACATGTGTACTACTACTACGAAATCATTACATACATAATTTGTCATTACAACACATCAGTCAGGATTATGATCTAGCTTCTCACACCACTTATGTTGTGTGCGTTAATTTTATACATAAGTGGCAGGACCTACAGTTTAAAGTCAACTCAGAAAGCCAGATTTTTGAGAAGCTTTTCATGAGAGAAGTATTTTCGTTTTGATGTCTGGCCTGGGGTTTGAACTCGGGTCTTACGTCTAATAAGCTAGTGTGTTGGCTAGACTAGGACGAATCTTTGACTAACAACTTACTTCGCTCAATATTCGTATGCTACTCACAAGAACTAAACTAAAATCGCGTATAACAATATTGCCAAATATATATATGATATTAAAAGATAATGTAGGATGTCATTTGAAAATTTGTTAAAATGCCGTACTCTTATATATGCAGATGAAATCATCTATGTTAGACTACCCCACTGTCTATATAAAAGATTAATTTTTTTAAGATCTAATAGAGGCCTAAGACTTAACAGCGTTAGATACCGCAAATGAATTTCTGATAGACACTTTTATATTAATGCAATTTGTCTCTGAGATGAACCACCAAACGAAAAACAGTTGTTGTACAATGCTAAACAATTCAAAATTGCTATACGTAAGTTTTTTAACGGACAACAATATACAAGATGTAATTATTCAATCATATTTTCAAATATTCGATATTCAATGCGTTTTGTATTGTGAAAGTTTGCACTTGCAAATGTTTGACATTGATTGTGAGTGCTCTATTTATTTCGTACTTCGTTATACTAATGCAATTTATGCACTAAACTATTTCTAAAAGTATTTTAAAAATACCGCGAAAAGTGCAAACAATATTAATGGCCTCCTCCAATTAATCTAAAACTATTTTTATTTTTTCAGGCGTCCACTTTTTGTTTGGTTTTTCTCATTTTATTTTCTTCTGTGGAATTGTTTGCTCAATTGTTTTAATTTAATTTATTTTATTAGTGTTTACATCAATCAGCTGTTCAAATGTCAGCGTTGTAAACGCAACAAAAACGCTATACCATTTTAGTATTGCATGAACGCAATGGTTTGACAAATGCAATTTTGTGTATTTTGTTGTTGGATTCCAATAAAAAGCTACGTTGTTTTGTATTTGCACTTTTACAATGCCATTTTCACTGAATACCGCTCATATATTTTAATATAATCCATTTCTAAGCATATACACAACAACTGAAGAGTGTGAAAGTGAGTCTTATTGGACCGTAATTTTTTCATTGATTTCAAGTGTTTTAATTTTTCGTTTTTTGTTACAATAAATCCGCCAACTACCACATCATCGTATTACTGTTAGAGGAGTTTGCCCGTATCGTTTAATATTTGTTTTCATTTCTTTTATAATTGGGCATCTTTTTTAATAACATTTCAACTATTACCAATTTATACAAACGTGAAGAAACACAATATTCTGGCTTTTCAATCAACACTGGCATTTCCCGTAGCCGGTGATCGAAAGCAGCTCAGCTTTCTCATTACCACCTTATATCTCGTGCCCCAGGAATTTTCGTCCACATCGGCGCACATCTCTCTATACCGTCTTCTCTTGCTCCTGTGAATGACCCAATTGAGTCTATCTCTGAGCTCAGCTCTGAGCTGAATCTCTCACGAAGTTCAGTGAAATCAATGCGGCTCCTTACTTTCTGAAATATCCTGCGTGCTCGGTTACATTTTCGCCTTAGATCAGCAATCTCCTCGTTCCACTAATAAACGTGTTTCCTGACCGTCCTGTGAAAATTCCTCGACGCGTTGCAGGCCTCCGTAATGCAACGCATAAGTTTCTCGCCCTATCATTAGCGCTTCCGGTTAACCGAATGTCACCCATCAGAGAACAAAGGTTTCCCTATCAAAAGTAGAATCACTCCATAAAGGATTAGGAGGTGCAACATTAATGATGTTCTGTCCAATTAGATGCCGTCGCCAGTGAATCGCTGACGAATGTCAAGTCGATTATGGACTCCTTCCGTTCACCCAAAATGTATTAATCTCCCCAGAGTTACGTAATACAACTCCCAGAGTAGCAATCGCACAAGTAGGCATTCGGCCCTTTAGTTCGTATAAGCCGAACCCCATTCCACACCCGATGCATTAAAGTCTCCGGCAATCACAAACGGTCTTAGATTCCTAGCTACGCTAACGATGTTGTCCAATCTGAGTCTGTACTCCTCAATCGATAAGCAAGGGGAAAGATAACAGCTGAGGAAATGTACCCCATTAATGGTAAATTTCACAAAACCATCCCCCCTGTTGCCAATATTCTCCACTAGGAATTTTCCACAAGTCCATATCGACGCCTTGTTGCATTTGCTGGAAATCCAAAGCTGATCTTCCGATATTCTATAGTGTTCGCTCAATATCGTCAAGTCTGTTTTCCGCTCCTGGACAGTTTGTTTAAGAAGTTTCTGCGCCGCTTCACAGTGGTTCAAATTCAGCTGCAATATCGTCATTTCTGTGGACATTTAGGTCCCCCTGTGACACGCTTCGCGTCCACATTTTGGTCGTTTCTATACAGATGGCCGACCTTTTAAATTCCAACAGAATTTCCCCCCCCCCCCTTTTGCGTTTTCTTCACAAGGTTAACACCATCACCCACTGATTTAAGCTCCGCGGCGTTTCTATCTTTTCTCAAAATGTCCACAAATGAGAGTTTATCCGTAGGTTTTATAATCATTGCATCCGGTCTTGGGGGCTTTTTCCGTTTCCGAGTCTTGAGAACCCAGTCATTGGTATCCTGCATCGTCACCTCGGTACCCAGTATTTCCGCATCGCCTCGTTGCACCACCAGTAGTACCCACCGCTCTCTTTGTCAGATCCTTTCCACCAACCTTTGGAGACGTACTCCTCGATTTTTCGACTTCGTCCCATTGTCTTATAGATGCACCTTGTAGCTGCTCCTGCTGGGTAGTCTGGGTGCTCTTATCATTCGTCTGAATCTTACTCTCCTGGTTTAATACCTTGTCTCTAGCCGCTTGGTGGTACAACGCCGATATTGAAGCCACAACATCGCGCACCGCCTGGTGTATAGACCTTCTTCCTCCGCCCATCATCTCCACAAGTTCCGATATTTTGTCACCCAACTTGGTGAACTCATCCGCTTCTTTTTCGGGGGTTTTGCTTCGCCGCAACTCCGGCGGGGACGAGCGGGATCTCTCCCCATTTTGCGCCTACGTTGGTGAACGAAGCAACCTCGAAGCCCTTTGGAAAGGATTCCACATAGGGCTGTCCAATCCCGACTCCTTTGCACCCTCGGTGCCGGCTGGGGTAGTTACACCTGTAAAAGAGTTAATTTTATTTATTTCCATTTTTATTGCTGTTAGGTCCAAACTTGAAGCCATTGTGTAGTTACCCTTATTGGGGTCCCATGGTTATCTTTGCAATGCAGAGAGGCCATGAGAGGGTTGACACAAGTCCTCATGAGCGCTAGTGTTCAGAGTCAGACCGGGAGCTAAACAGAAGAGATTCTTAACTGCCCCAACACCCCAACTCAACGGGACGAGTCCAAGATCGTTCTCCAAGCTTGCTAGGTTTTAACGGGACGGAGACAGATGGCGTATTAGCCTGAAAGCCGTCTGAGCTAGGTTTCACCCCAGCCCATATTGGTAACAGATTACTCCATCTGTCAGTCCATGTCATCTAATTCAAATGTTGCAGTATAGTTCAGTATCCCAAAATCAGAATTTTACTGGTGTCAATTCTGATGCTATACGCCGTTTATGTGAATCTGAGGGGACCACGGAGGAGTTACTCTCCTATTTTCCCATCTCTCGAGGGAACCCTCTGTGGGATGTACCTTTTTGTAGTCAGTGCCGCTCTTGGTCGGGGACTGCTTATTGGTTATTCGCAGCTAACCTACTTAGGGTTGGCCGTTCAGTTATCTGCCACCTACTGACCCCCATGGTAACCTGAAGCTCAGCCCCATGAGTTCGAGTTGAATCAGTCGTGTGTGTACGTTGTATTCCGAGTTTGAATTGAGCTAGTCGTGTATAACGACGTCACGTTGGTTGAAGTGATAATTCAATCAGTTGTGTGAAGACACGAGATCGAGCTATGATTCAGTCAGACTTGTGTTGTGCTCAGTGTTGAAAAATTGAGTACTTTAGTTCTTTTTTCAGTACTTTTTCAGTTCAAAATACCGCAGTGCCCCCGCGACACTTTCAGTACTTTTTTGTTGTTACAAATTTTATTTAATTTACTGTCATAGCTTTTATCAGAAACACATATTGTTAAAGTTATCGTTGCGTACGTGGAATAAATTGGATCAGTGGCACAAAAGTTGTGCAGATAATAAAGAATTGATTCAAAATTAACCATAATCATCAAAATGTTAATGACCAAATTTCTAACAACGCACCTATAAATAAGTTAGTTATTTATATTCCATTGCGCGCTACACGTCCTACAAAAATATATGTATTTCTTGATAGTACTATAGATGTTGATTACTATATAAAATCCTAAGTCGGTGTTAAAGCAGACATTCTGTTACACAAATATCAATTTTTGTCAATCTAGATTCCCCGCATCGTTTAAAATTACTGTCTCTACTGACATTGTGCCTAAACTTCTAGATCTTGATTTTTTAATTTTTACAGAGAATACGATTATAAGGAAAGGCCGAGCAGCTCTAATATTGGAGTTCTTCCTCAATGTGAATTAAATATTTTAAAAAACTAATTCCGTCGTCTTCATTCCACTACAATATTGCATATTTATCGAATGGATCCGTAACTGGTAACACATTTCACATGGTTCGTGTTCTAAGTAGGCAGAATGTCCGAAGTTTAAATAATAATATGGATGAGTTTAATTCACATTTGAAAAATCTGGAGTGGATATTGTATGTGTGCCTAAGACTTGATTCGAGCCTGAAGTTCTAGACTGCATTGTTAGCTTGAAAATTGGGGCAGGTATTCATGGTGAGGCATTTTATGTTCGAAACTATATATATAGGGTTTGTGAAACCCTAGTGAGAAAATTGGAAATTTCTTCATCGGATAGTAAATTATTTATAGGTTACATGTTTAGACCACACGATCTAGAATAAGGGACGTAATATTATCAATGTTTGGGCCATTAATACAACTGATAAATAAAGGGAGGATTTTACCAGGTAGATAAATTTCATAATTCAAAAGGGAAGAGCATCCTGCCTGTAACTTTTGAAGTTAAGTTCATGGTAGAACTTGCCATATTATATATTATTTTCAATATGGCAACTTCAAACATAAACTAAATAGCAAATGCAATAAAAAGAGAGACTGTAGTTGACAGCGTTTAAAAAAATTTAAATAAAAAACTTTATTGAATCATTAGCGATAAACGAAAGCTACAAATACAATGAGGCAATGCGTACGCAATACACAGGACAAAAATACACACTAACACATACATTAAACTTAGAATAAGTAAACCAGCAACAATAAGCATGAGAGCAAAAGGAATGGACAAGTAAGCAAACGCAACAACAAACAATGTGGTCTCAAAAGAATTCTCGAGAAGTCGAAAACGCGAACCTTCTACTTCGGGAACTATCATCAGACTGATCACATTTGCATATAAAAGGGCAAGACAAGACATGCAACGCAGTCAGAGTGAATTCAGTCAGCCTTGCGTGAAGGCGTATGAAGTAAAAAGTCGTGGTTCAAAGATTTCCGTTGCGAGTATGGCGAATGGTGTGTGTAAAGTAGTGAACAAGCAAATATTGTTGTATCAGCTAAGTTTGAACAGTAACACAAAAGTAGTGTGAATAATAAAGAATTACATTAAAATAAAACACATATTTGTTCTTACTTGGTTTGCAATTAACGTAACAATGTTATATTTACAAATAAAATGGAAAACCTAACTATACCTTTTTTTCTAAGAATTATTATTTTAAATTTCACCGTGCTGAAAATTTTGTTTCTCATAACGATTTCAACAACATAAATTACAATTTGTTACTGCAAGAGCTAAATACAATTTATTGAAACTCTATTTATTATATTTAATCGTTGAGAATCGGCGAGAATGTCATTCTTTGATGCAAACAGCGTTACCGTTGAGCGACTAAAGTTGCAATTTGAAACTTTTTCAGCGACCTCGCCATTTTTTGTGCCCCCTTACTAAAATGAACTAAATCTGAAACTTTTCAAGATTTTTGACCCTTTTTCCACCTTTTTTTGAAAAAGTATTTTTTCTTTTATTTAAATTTTTTTCTTTCTTTTATTTACATTTTTCGGAATAATCTGCTTTCAAATATAATTGTTTACATGTATATGCTTTTTTATCTTTTTTTATTTGTATATTTTTTTGTTACAATTACAAAATACACGTAAAATTTTTACTTCGAGCACTTCAAAGTAAAATAGTAAGCCTGCAAATTTTTGACTGCTCAAACCATATAACAAAAACAACAAGTAAATTTTTACAGCCCAAACCAAATAACAAAAACAAATTGCCTGTGATTTTTGTAGACGTTCGTTGCATCGCTACTTTATTAACTAACTTTAAGCAATGGCTTGTCTTTTGTAAACAGCACAAAAATTACAAAATATTGAAAACTGAAAATTGGATGTTGCAGAAAACCCAGAATAAAGGATATGAAAATGGACAAGTGAGTAGAATGATCCAAGATTAAAAATTTGTTATTAAATTTGAATTTTGAGACTAGACTGGACTATAGGCTAGGCTATGGTCTAGTTATAGACTAGATTATATACAAGACTATTGACTAGACTATATACTGGACTATAGACTAGACTATATACTAGGCTATAGACTAGACTATATACTAGGCTATAGACTAGACTATATACTAGGCTATAGACTAGACTATATACTAGGCTATAGACTAGACTATATACTAGGCTATAGACTAGACTATATATTAGGCTATAGACGAGACTATATAGTAGGCTATAGAATAGATTATATACTAGGTAGATTACAATAATATAAGATCTTCGGAATGCGAAGAGGAAATTATTTCTTCATCGGATGAATCAGTTCCTGTGAAGCATAATTATTTGACTTTATGTGTTTTAATTTATTACAAAATTTTGAATTGTTTTTTTTTTTAACATATATTATATTATATTTTTTGTTATGTTGTTTTTTTTTTAATTTGTTACAAAATACTCAATTGTGTATAATTTTGTATTTATTTTTAATGAACTGATTTTTAGTTATAATAATTGTTATGTTTTGTATTATTATATAGTGGGTTAGCAAAAAAAAAGAGTTATTTAATGGAATTTTTATAAATTTAAAATTGCTTTTTTTATTTTTGAAATTCAAATGTTCTAACGTTCATAAATATGAATGAAATTACATTTTAAAGCTGGAAATAAAACAAACCAGTAATTTATCCATTAGTTTTATTCGACCTTTTTGATTATAATTACATACCTCGAGCTCGAGAAATATTTTTATGTAATTAAAGACTAGTAATTTTAAAAACATTAAAATTTTTGTTTAGGTTTATTTATTTTTGGTTAAAAATTTGTTTCTATTATAAAAAATTGGACAAATTATTAAAAAATAAATTTATTATATGTTTGTTAATGTATATTACAAAATCCAATAAAAAAAATTTTTTTTATCTTTCATTCTCTTTTCTTTCATTTTCTTTTCTCTTAAAAATGTTGCCTCTTTTTACTCCTAAAATACTTTTGTGCGACTTTTTGTTTCAAAAATCCCCTTTTTGTGCGACTTCTTAAAAATTTCCAGCGGTAACGACTTTGGTCGCTGGAAAGGGTGGTGCTTAAAATCATCAGTCATGCAAAAACTGTCTACTAATCCAGAATCTTCTCTACGACAGTTGAGTCTAAGGACACTATGGCAAAAATTCATAATACCGTCATTTGCAGACCGCAGTTTGAAGGATCTGACTGACTGATTAATATAGAAGAATTACATAGAAGCCCAATAAATCACACAATAAAAAATCACAAAATTCGGTCATAACAATTCAAAATCAGTCTGTTATGTGTTCTGGTCCATTTAATTTTCGTTGTGTGGACCAGCCTGAAGTATTGAATACTGCATGCAACACCTATCCAAAATATGTAAAATGAATATACCCAAAAATCCTGCCGCATATTAAATTTGTATTCAAAACTATACTAACGCAAATCAAGTTCACTCAGAATTGGAAATATGCAAAGATAATACCCACACCAAAGTTAAATAACGAATATCGACCGATTGCGATACTGCCGTACTTATCCAAAGTTTTTGAAAGATTAGTACAAAACCAAATATTTTCATATGTATGTTGAGAATAACAATCTAATTACTTATAAGCTTAATCTGTGGTCACACGGAAAAAATATTTGCTTCAAATACTAGTATTTGCATTAAATTGTTCTCCATTTCGTTTGACTACAAATTCTTGACAAAATTTACATACATAATTGGTCATTATTATTGACCTAGTTTCTATGTTGCGTGTGCATAAGTGGCGAGATCTACAGTTTAAAGTCAACTCCGAACGACAGATTTTAGAGAAACTTTTCAAGGCAAGAAGAAATCGCCGAAAAAATCCTTTTGTATTTTATTTTGATGTCTGGCCTGGGACTCGAAACCTGGCTTTACGTCTAATAAGCCAGCACGCTACCTACTAGACCATGGCGACATCCAAACAAAATTCATTTTCCCAAATTACAATGAAACAGTATTAAATACAGTTTGGAGCAAGGCATGTTTTGCCTGTGGTCAGACTGAAGTAAATATTTTTGTTTACTCATAAACAAAATTTTGTTTCAACAGAAAAAGAGAAACAAATGAAAAGGTACATATGATTAAACAAAATAAAACAGAAACTTCACAAAACGAAAAAAAAACAAATTGTTTAATCAGACCAAAAGAAATAAACGGAGAAAATAAATAAATAAATTCATTACCGTAACTTTTCATATTCTAAAAATATTTACATATTTATAAAAAATATTGCTTTTCCAAAAATTTTAAATTACCGCCATATGCTTTGCCAAAAAATAAAGTAAATTCGCACAGCTATTTTATTGTTTACTTTCCTACATCAGTATTGGCAACTGAATTGCGTTTAAATGATAAAATATAAAACTTAGTACCAGAGATCAGCAATAAATCATGCAGTTTTGAGTATGAGTGAGTCAACAGTATTGAAATTCAACTGCTCTGATTCATTCGTACTCAGTTTAACGTTGATTTATAAGTAAAGGTTGCAATGAGTATGAGTACAACGTTGACATCAAATTCACAACATTCAAAATATGTGTGATTCATACGCCAAGTCATTCCGATTCATAAATTTAGAAAAATACTTATAATACTTATAAATGAGGGATTCGAATCATTCATCAAAATTTACAGTCTTGTTTGTTGGTGCATGTACAAACAAAGAAGAAAGAAAAGACAAAGACAGCAAAGAAAGCATACTTATTTTGTGCTTCGTGTAAATGTTAAGTATAGGCAAGTCGAAATTAACAACATCATGCGAATTGTTAAGTATAAGTATCTGAAATTATAAGTATGATTCGAATCTGCCCATCGTTTTGAATAGTCGTTGCTGATCTGTGATATATACATAAAAATGTTATAAAAATAATATTTTTTGTTCCAGTTCATAATGAATTATTGGATCAAAACTTTTAATAAACCCGTCGGGAGGTCTTTATATTATTTTTTTTTAATTTCTACTTTTCATATGAAGTTTATTGTTAAAAATTTTCCGTTTTAGTGATTTTATGAAAAAATTTATAATATTGTTACGTTTTTACTTTTTTTTTTAAAACGTTTGTAAATGAGTTCGTTGATTGCAAACCAAGTAAAAACAAATAAGTGTTTATTTTAATGAAACTGTTTATTATTCACACTACATTTATGTCACACTTTTCAAACTTATACATAGTTCACAATAATAACTAAAACAATATGTGCTCGTTCGATACTCTTCTCTGCTTATAACCTTTTTATAAGCAGCAGCACTTGCTCGGTATTCTCTAATTACAAATACTTCTGCTCGCGTAAACACTAACAACTCTTCGGTAAACTTTACTACGAACGAACTTTTCTGATAAGCTCATACGTAACTAAACGCAAGGCTGACTCAATTCACGCTGAATGGTTGCCTGTCTTGCCTTCAGCGTTGTCAGCTATAAATTTTCAAAAAGCACCATACTCGTAATTTTGACAAAAAAGCTCTAAGACATTATAATATTTTTTTTTAATTTTATCACCACTTTATATAATCAGTAAAAAAATTTACAAAGCAAAATTAATTAATTTAACTCCAGCAAAAGTGTTGATACAGGAAAAAAGTTGACACATTTTCGAAGGTAAAATCATTTACATTTTATGCGTCCAAAAAAATTATGTTTAATGTACGCTAACTTTCACACATGAAAGCTTTCATTTGCATGTAAAACTACAGTCTTAATATATCGAATTAGTCTATACAGTCTATACTAGTCTATAGTCTAATCTTTAGACTTTTAGAATAGTTAATAGACTAATTTTTAGTCTAGTCTATAGTTTTTTTTTTTAATTTTTGATTTGGTGTCACTGACATGAAAAGAAAAGCACTAGGCACTAACTCGAAAATTTTCCGCGTTGAAAGTTTTAAAAATCACTAAAAACAGTGCGAAAAGCACTGAGTCGACAACGCTGCTTGTCTTGCCCTTTTATATGCGAACCACAGATATAAAATGCGAACGTCTTCAGTGTGATGATGGTTGTCGAAGAGGAATTTTCGCGGTTTCGCACTCTCGAGAATTCCATTGCGACTACATTGTTTGTTTAGCGTCTGCTTACTTGTCTGCCCCTTTTACTTTTATACTTGTTGTAGCTGGTCTACTTATAATAAGGTCGATGTATGTATTAGAGTGTATTGCGTACGCTAGAGGTGAGCATAAGACATTCGACTAGGTTACTCTTCACGGAATGCAATACTGTAGTGTACTCTTTTCTGTTGATCTTGATTTTACGATTGCACTAAAATGTGTATTTCTCATTTCTTCAATGTATACAACAGCATTCGTTTGCCTGTGAAGTAACGGAACTATGCTTTGTGTGTTAAGAGCATATTTTATTACTGAAGCTACATTTTCAGTATTTCCATACGAATATCAATAGTGTAAAAAAAAATAGTAGTTTAAAAAAGTTTTTCCCAAGAAATAAAAATTCTAAATGGCAATGCTGGCGAGCAAACGAAGACCAAAAGATTCAAGGTACGAATCTTATTCATTGTTGTGAGTAGGTTACGATTTTACGTGCCCGGGTGATTTAAATGTAATAATTTAAAAACAATTTTGCAGTGGCAAAACAAAAAATAAAAAAAAATTTATTATGGAAAATGAAAATAAAATTGCGTTAAAAAACAAAAACATTATAATTATATTTTCCCCAAAAATAATAAGTTTAAAAAAGTTACTGGGAATGCTGGCGTCATTCAAATATTGATGAACAATTTCTTAATCAAATACAACAAAAGATTAATAATTACAAAGATAGTCTGTTTTGTATGAATTGTTTTCGGTTTTATTATTTTTATTGCTTTTTTATAATTACACTACTATATTTTTGGAAAATTAAAATAAAATTGCGTTAAAAAACAAATACATTGTTGTATACATCCTTTGCTTTCGCCATAAATTCAAAAAAAAATTTACACAGAAATAATAAGTTTAAAAAAGTTACTGGCACTGCTGGCGTCGACGAAGATGTTCGGTAGTCTAGTAGGTTGTGTATTAGCAGATTAGCACGTAAGAGTTCAAACACCGGGTCAGACATCAAAATGAAAATATAAAAAAATATTTCTTCGGCGACTTTCTCTCAGCAGATTTCTGGCAAAAATCTGAGAGTAAATAAAATTGTCCTGAAAAGCTCAAAAATGTGTCGTTCGGAAGCGAATTTAGGTCCCGCCAATTATGTATAAAATTAACGCACACAGCATAACTGGTGTGAGAAGCTTTATTGAGACCAACAACGTACATACTTATGGAAATTTTATCTATAAATTAATATTAGTTAAGTATGTACATATTCAGATATTTATAATTAGAAAAATAGATACATAATTAATTTCGAAATGGCAAATCCAGAATGTGATGTCTTTTCAGTCAGTTTATTTCGTTGGTGTGATCAAGAAGAGCAATAGCTAATGCATCGTCGTGACAATGTCGTTGACAATGAATCTGAGTTTTTGACTGGTAACTTTGAAGAATTTCAACATGCGAACTGCTGGCCGTTCTCCAAAGCTGAATTCAATAGGTTCAAAGTGGTTGTAGGGTAGTTTTGTAAATCAGTACTTTGTTTATTAAACCCAAATGGGACTCCAATGGACCGAATATGTAATAGCAATATGAATCCTTCGGAAATTAATGACTATATATTTTGCACATGCACTAAATTCCAGAAACACCGATAAAAAATTTTCGCAAATGTTCCTAATCGTAAAACCCTACTAACCAACCCTACCATAGGTAATATAACCAATGTTATCGAATTCTTAAAAGAATTTAAATTGTACAATAAACTTAATTAAATCAAACCCCCTGTATGTATTTTCGTAAGTTATTGAGCCTAGGGCATAGTCGCCATGGCATATTATATATTAGTAATAATTTGTTATTATTCCCTAATGCTGTTAACCGTAGATCGAGCTTTGTCCCAAAAATAATACATTTTAATTTTTGTAGTTATATAACTTTAATTCAGAAAACGTTAGATGTCTGATATTTTTAGGGTTCGTAAGAATTGTTATCGTCATTATTTAAAATCAAATAAAAAAAGAAAATTTCAAACAGGGGTTAAAAAATCAAAGATTTCATAATACCATCCCACGTATCATAAGCGATTCTGTTTTGTTCTGTTTGAAATTTTTTTAGGTTTTCAAAGATTTTGTGGAGTTATATCGTAAATAATAAATTATTTATGATATTTGAGAAGAAATTGAAAGTTAAGTGTTGGATAAAAGTGAAAATGTTGAAGTTTCTGTTCATGATATATCTTTGATTTTGACGGCAGTAGTCGGAGTCTAATATGTAGCGTCTTAGCTTATTAGATGTCAGACCTTAGGAAAGTTATTTCCAATTTATAACGAAAGGTTGTAATGACCGATTATATATGTATTTATGAACTAAGGAAAGTATTCGCTGCAACACATCAGGACTATTAATTGTTTATCGCTAAAGGCGGTAATACTTAGAACACAGAAATGCAATCATTTAGCAGTTAAGGAAGAGAAAATATTACCAATCTTCACGCAGATTGCCGGCAGCTATTTCCTGAAAAGTTGTAGAGTCTTACATACTGCGCGTCTCATATTTATCTTATGTGACAAACAAACTTGTAAAAAAGTGTTTCGCCCTATGTTTTATTTCATAGATGTTACAGGTGATAATATTTCGGTCAACTATGTACGTATGAGATAACAGAATAATTCGCTTTGATAATGTGCTACTCGGAAATGATTATAATTTTACACCTATAATGGCTTTTCGAAAAATGAGCTGAAAGTCTTCCAGCTATATTCGCTATAGTCGCTATAGATTAGTAACAAATTGAGTTTTCGGGTCATTATAAATTTCGTGGTTCACCGAAATCGAATTGGTAGATTCATGTACATGCTACATGTGTATAATTATACTTGGGAAACCTGTATTTGGCATATCAGAAAAGTCTCAAATTGTTGACAAAAACGATTTTCTATTGCTACGGGAAACTTTTTTACCTCACAAGACGTTGACAACAAATTTTTCTAACGAAATATAACAATGATTTGTACCATTAAGTTTCACCTATCCCTCAATTGAGAGTGTTCTTGATGCGAGTAACAGTAAGCTGCCCCATCTATACTATTGAAAACTTATAAATCGCCACAAAGCAAGGTTGCTAGATGCCAAATAATTGTCAATTAGATAAAAATAAAACCCAACTAATGTATAGTGTTTGATTTTTACGTAAAGAACCTTACTGCAACGTACATCATGTCAAAAATTTTGGCGTAAATTTCACAAAAGTGATATTGAAATATAATAATATAAAATAGTTTTATTAAAATGCGTTAAAATAAAAATAAAATTTTTAAAATTTACCAATAATCGTAAAACTACAATGTACTACAGTCATGTATCAAAAGTGATAAACAAGCTAAAATGATGAAGTTTTTTAAGGCTCGATCTTCTGTTAAATAAAGCAATACTTAATTTACTTTTTTTTAGTTACAACAAACTTTAGCTATGAATGAAGGAACTTTAAAAAAAATATTTAAAAAAGCGCATTTGCTTAGTTTACTGATGCAAGATTTGCCGATTTTTAACTTTTACAATGGAAAAGTGCGATGTGTCTTTTTTGCTCTCAAATTGTCGATTTAATCAAAAGAATATGTTTGCACCACTGTTTTCATATAATTGCGTCAATATGAATTTGTTAAGAATAGAAAAAAGCAATACAGATAGTCTCTGACTTATGACCGTTCGACTTCGCACTTACATACATACATAATTGGCCATTACATCCCTTCAATCAGGATTATTGACCTAGTTTCTCACACCTCTTATGTAGTGCGTGTTAATTTTATATATAAGTGGCGGGACCTACAGCTTAAAGTCGATTCCGAACGGCAGATTTTTGAAAAACTTTTCATGGCAATTTTATTTACTCTCAGAGTTTTTACCAAAAATCTGCTGAGAGGAAATTGCCGAAAAAATACTTTTTGTATTTTGTTTTGATATCTCGCCTGGGGCTCGAACCCTGGCTTTACTTCTCGAACCTTGACCTTAAGCCAACACACTACCTACTAGACTACGGCGACTTCGCACTTACGACCATTTTTTTCAAAATTTTTTTTCATAGAAAATACTTAATGAAGACAAATATGTACTTGCGTAGAATAATTAAAATATATTATTATTGTAAATAAAGTTTGAATTATATGAATTTTGGGTAGTTTCAGTTCTCCTGAACCTTAAAGTTAGTAGTACAAAATGTAATTTTTTTCTTAAATTTTTTTTTCATGTGTAATTTTATTTGTAGTTATTTGTATTTTCCCGACTTACGACCGATGACCCAGAACCTTTCTCGGTCGTAAGTCGGGAAATACCTGTAAATTCAAATTTTGTGATAAATGAATAACTAAATTCAATATTTTAAATAACTAAACATTTTTCAAATTTCGTATCTGAAGAAGATATGCAAAATATTGGTACAGAATTTCGAGAATAGTATAATCAATAACAGGATTTCTTAAGTTTTTGGAAACAAATTAGTGCAATTAAAACTATCGATACAAACTTTTTTTTATCAAAATTGCCAAATTTCATCCAAACAATTTTAACTCAGCAATGTGGAAAGAATATTTAGTCAGGTAAATATCAATTAAACTAAACAAAGAAATCGTTTAGACAATATCACAAATGAAGAAATTCTGTATATCAAAATCTACTTAAAATTAAATAAAACAAATTGTTTTATACATTAATAAAACCTAATCTTAACATTTTTCAAATTTTACAGGAGAAGCATAAAAGTTATAAAATAACAAGTACATTTTGATTTATTGATATAAAAACGTTATTTTTGGTCGCAAAAATCCATAAATTGGTAATAATATGTTTGATAAGCTCACTAATCATAATCAATCAAAAACTCGATTTTGTTTTTTTTGATGATACGTACTTTTTCGACGACAGTATCTATTAACTTAAAATAAATTTCTTCGAATAAAACAAACATTTTACCGAAAAGAAAGATATTTTTGTTCTTCCGATTTTTTGACGATTCCGAAAATATTTTACCGATTTTTTCATCTAGTTTTACTTAATTTATCTGGCAACAGTGCACATAGCATTTCAAATCGAAAAATCCGTGGTACGTTCCTTTCCAACAAATTTTACCGAACGAATACACAATTTCTTCTTAAGGGAATGTAATTTAACAATCTTATCACTTAGGTAATTTACTTTTTTTAAATTAAGTTTGCTGCTAAGAATGAACAAAATTGAAAAAAATATGTAAAAACAGCAGTCATCGTCGCGCAGATGCCAAGTACGACGTGTGTAATTTGCGTTATTTGTCTATAAAAAAGTATATAAACAAAAAACTAAGCATTCTTTGACTTTATTTCATTTGGTTACATTTAGTTTCTTAATTTTATTTTTCAATAAATAAATTTTTGAATTAATTAAAATCGAGTGTGTGCTTTGGATACAAATGGAGTTTTTGTTGAAGAAAAACGGTTTTCGATTAAAGAAATTTTAAATGCAGTAGATATTTTGCTACATTTTTGCTCAGATCAAGATATAAATGCAAATTTTTTATTCGAAAAAATAGAGGACACATCTGCAAACAATATTCTCAAACTTTAGCCTGTTTCAGCTTGAGAATATTGTTTGCAGATTAATTATTACTGATAATATTAACAATAATCATTTTTAATTGTAATGAATTTATGTACATTTTATATATTTTTGTAATAAAAATGAATTTTTATTTTTTGTTATATTCACAAAAATGTAATATAAGAGATTTTCTTTTTAAGCACATTATGGCATATAAAAAAATTTTGCTTATAGTCACTTTAGCGATATAGTCCTAAATTTGTGATCAATTAAGGGTTGTGACTATAAGCGAAAAGTACTGTACCTATGTACAACACCTAAAACATTGAGAAACACCATGTAAAAGGCTCCTAGGGATAATAACTAATAAGATATAATCACACTAAATCTTAATCCTGTCTATTCTCAAGACGAATTTACAAGGTTTCATCAACAATAAATTTGCCTTAGAACTCATGGTTTCTGGACAGAACCCCAATATTATTGTACTTCAGTAAACTTACATAATAAATAAAAATCTTCATTTACTGCACTTTCCAGGCTTTCAAGATTTTCGCCATAATAAAGATTAATACGACTATGCCAAAGCAGGTAACTCTATTCTCCTCAAAAATAATTTGAATATTTTACAACATATAAAATCCACTAACAGCCTGCTCTTCCAAACGATTGCGATTAAGGCCAACATAAACCCTTATATAGCAAATATTTTTGGAGAAATATATAATCATATAAATATTTCAAACTTGCTGCTTAATGAAATACCAATAAATGGAAATTCGCACCATATAATATTAGGCAACTTAAAATCCCGGAATATGGCAGAATGTTTGAAGAATTTGTCAATTATAATAACCTGGTAATTTTAAACGATTTTTCCCCTACTCTATTTAACACCAGGAGCACTCTTACTGCTGTTACTCCACAATTATTGCTGCATATTTCAAATGGAGCTGCCTGCCAATACCGGATGCTGCCGATCATTTCCCAATTAAAATTACAAACTCTTTTGAGGTTGTTAGAAAAAAATTCTTACCTCGTTTTAATGAAGGCAATGCTAACTGGTCTCTTTTTCGAATGAAAGTAGATCTAGCGTTAAACCATTTTGAAATTTCTTCAAACATAAATAAGGAAGCAGCAAAATTGCAACGTGTAATTAGAAAAGCAGCAACATGAAAAAAGATCCAATTTGGTTCAATTCGGAAATATCAAAATCGAAGCCAGAAGCATAAAGCGTGGAAATTTTTAAAAGAATTTGTAGCAATGGTATTTAATTTGCTCAAAAATTAAAAGGGAATGAAAAAAACTTCAAAAAGAAACACCTGGGAAAATTTTCTAAAGTTTCTTAATCCCTTTAAGGAAGCTCGAACTTACAAAGCGTTCAAAGTAAATAACTTTAGAGCTAATAAAGTCACAAGTATTCCAACGATTTGTGTTAACCAAAACAGTATAAGTCACCTATCTGAAATTGCTGATTGGATGCTTCGTTTTGGTCATCGCTAAGATCCGTTGAAGCTTTTGACTCTAACGTTATGAGGACTAAGAAGAATTTAAATTTTGACGCTATTCAATATACGCGCTGAAAGTATGAAATCATAAACCAAAGAATTCTTCTTTCGGAACTAGACTAGGCGTTCCGCCCCTTCAAAATTATGTTCCGCCAAAAAGGAACCACTTTCTCCCTGGATAACATTTATTATACCGATGGATCATACTAAGTTGAATTTACATCTTATTATATAGCCAATCAAATTCAAGACAATTGGAAATCGTAAAAAATGCTGGACTTCCAGATTACTCAGGCATTTTTACTACAGAAATAACCACAATAAAAGCAGCAATCTCCCTATCTACAGAAAAGGAAGGAAAACATTTAGCTTTTAGAAGTCACAATGGGTTTTATGACGACGTGTTGCATTTACAGGACGACGAACTCCATATATTATTACTATGGATACCCTCTCACATTAGCATAAGGGAAGTGAATGTGCAAACGAAGGCATTAGACCATACACTATTACATTACTATACCCTTTTAAAATTATGAGAAGGCGGGAAAAAGAAACAACTAGTAGACTACTAAAACTTAACAGGAACTTACCACATTCAAACTGCATTATGTTTGCCCGCTTAGGGGTGGGAAAATGCATATTTAACTCCGAACTTTACCTAGAGAAGACTAATCCTAATAAATGCCCTAAAAGCGATCAGATACTCACTGTACCTCATATTCTTATTAGTTGCCCTATTTAGAAGATGGATGGGTCACTGAAGAAGATAGTAGAATTGATTTGATTAACCCTTTCTTTTTTGTTTTTGATTTTAAAAATATTTTTTTTTAATTTTATTTATGCTTAAACCCACTTTATGTATAATCAGAAATAATTTTTAACATTGTGTTTGCAAAAGTAGTTTTTGAACATCATGACGTAGGACATAGTGTAGGGTATTAAAAAATCGGGCAGCTTTATTGACTTAAGTTTCGCATCAAATTTTCTTTTTTAATTACTTAAGCAATGATTATATACTAAATTAATTACATAAAGTTAACAAATAAATAATTTTTTAATAAAATATATAAAAGTTTAAAATGGTATTTTTTTTGGAAATTGTGAATCTCTTGAGGAACGCTCGCTCTCTGAAGCATAACAATGTGTAGGATCCACCAATCATTTTTTTAATTTATTTTTAGAAAACACTTCAAAGAAAAATATAAAACTGCAAAAGCTAAAAGACAGAAATTCAAATATGAATATAGAAGACATGTTCTAGGGTTTGAGTTCTTATTTTATTATTTTTATTATTATTTTTTAAACAAATTTAATAATTTTAATTCCAAATTTTAAAATCTTTGTTTTCACTCCTTTTATCATTTTCAATATGGCGTCTTATGTTTTTCTTTAATTCAGCTGTTAACCAGTTTTATGACTACATCGTTTTTGGATTAATTTAAACGATTTTATGTTTGTTTAAAGATATTTATTATAAGTTTGATATCGATGGCTTAATATGGATAGGTCGTATCTTAAACTCTAAAACAAAAATGTTATAAAAATAGTTTAAATACAGTTTTTATTAAAAATAAATCAGGAATTCAATCATAAAATAACGGCACTATATACTACAGTTGAAGTCTTCACTCGGTACAAAGAGACAAACATATTTATTAAAATTTAGATTTCTCTTAATTACTGAATTTTTCAGAGGATGTGTATGTGAGTTTTGTCTACCAGAATATTTACAAACCCCGATTTTGAGGAAAAAAAATGAGATACGTCCTTTCTGTGTTAAGCCGTTTCTGTAAACCAAACAATTTTACTTTCGCACAAACAAAAACACTCAATTTAGTTTGTGTTTGTTGTTTAAAGAAAACATATATACAAAATTGAGTGCTTTTGATTGTATTTTCCATACGCAAGTGAAATCCTTTATCCTACAGAAAAAGGTCTTATATTTGGGAAACCGAATTTGTACGATTGTTAAAACGTTTTAATATTCTCCAGTAAAAGTAAAATGCAAACTGAAATGCGATAACTATATTTATCCAATTTGAAAAAAAATTAACACTACCTACATACTTAATAAAATAGTGCTTATTGTTATTTTAAATTATAAAAGTTAATAATGAAATAAATTATAATTTGTGTTTATAAAATATGTGAAGTTTTATTTAAAGAAAATTCCACATATAAACAAACACAACATACGAACAAAATGTAAATTCTGTTTATAATTCTACTTTTGAGTTTTAGTGATTTTTAATATTGACATGCTGTTAACACTTGTTATACGCCGGTCGTTACTGACTAAAATGTCAAGGCCAAGGGCATGCTAAGATCTCCCTCGGCTGCTCAAATCGAAGTGGTTCTCAACCCGTATTTAAAGACGCGTAAGCATATAAATACAGCCTGCATGCCTCAAAAGAAACTACTCTCGACTGTAAATTTAAAAAAAAAAGAAAAAAGACTTAATAATGCAAAAAAAAAACAATACAAGAAACGAGCCGAAACGATCTGACGGTTAGATGGTATACCGCCTAGGGCATAAGTTCCCTCCCAGTGACCAAGTCACACACCATGACAGACGGACACCCTAATCGAACACTACATCTGTCCCTAAAATAACCATGTGCCTTTACCTTACCATGCTCCCAGCATTCCCCCTTCCAAATTTAACCAACTACTTCATTTGTTTCTTTTTTTTTCATTTTATAAAAGAAAAGAATTTATTTTTTTAACATTTGCAAAAAGAAGAAAAAAAAATATATATATATATACAGTGAGAAGCATAAGTCAAGGTACCCAATGTAATCTAAACAATTTCCTGAATTTTATAAAAAAATATAAGAAAGTGCATGATGAATTTTATTTAGTCAATTGATTTATTGATTATTTTATTAAAAAAGTAAAAAAAAAACATTCCTATATTTAACAAAAGAAACAAAAATTCCATTTAAGTTTGTGATAAACCCACATGTTAATGCCGCAAAATTCTAGGTACCCTGAAAAAACAGAATAATAATTAAAATTAAATATTTGGATAAGATGTTAAAAAGTTTACCTAATATTTGGTTGGATATCCTTTAAGTCGAAGGATCTCATTTAGACGGTTTGGCATGGAATATACAAGTTTTTTCGTATAATCTGGCAATATTTGTTGTCATTCAGACATAAGAATGCTTTTGAGCTGGGTTTTGTTTGAAATTGTTTTGTTTGCGTATTCGGGTTTCTAAATGATCCCAAAAGTTCTCTATCGGGTTCATATCAGGACTCTGAGGAGGTGTTTTAAGCATGTGTGGAGTGTTGTATGCAAGCCACATCTTGAAGTCAGCAGCTGTGTGTTTTGGATCATTATCCTGTTGGAAATAGTAATCATTACTAATTATTTTTAAGAATGTTTAGGTACACTGTTTTATTCATTCTTTCCTCTATGAAAACCAAATTACCCACACCAGCTGCTGACATACACCCCCATACCATGATACTACCACCTCCATGTTTTACAGTTTTACGTGTATTCTTCGGATTGAGCTCTTCATTTTTCTTTCTCCATACCAAGGCACGTCCGTCAGAGCCAAAAATGTTATATTTTGACTCATCTGAAAAAATTACCTTATCCCAAAATTCATTTGTTTTGGTTTTATACTCATTTGCGAAATCTATTCGCTTTTTTCTATTTGTTTCATTGATGAAAGGCTTTTTTCGTGCTGTACGAGCATTGTAACCAGCTCTTTTGATCGATCTGCGCACTGTGTCTGCGGAAACACTTTTATCCAGAGACTCCTTCAACTCTGTAGCAATCTTTGGTGCACTTATAAAAGGATTATTTTTTATTAAACCTACTATTTTTCTTTCTTCTCTGGCACTTAATTTTAGAGGACGTCCAGATCTTGGCTTGTTTTCAATCCTTTTTTCATTTTTAAAACGATTTATTATTTTTTGCACGGTTGATTTACTTTTTCCTATTATAACTGCAATTTGAGAATAAGATTTCCCCATTTTATGGTTATTAATTATAATATTGCGCTCCTCCATCGAGAGTTCTTTTCGCGGCATTTTAATAAAACAATTTTACATAAAACAAGCTTATCTACTGCTCTTTATAAAGAATATTTTTTGGTGAATTTATAATTCACCGTTATAAATTTCAAGAAGGTAAAAAAAAAGAAAATAACGTTGCCAATACTTTTATCCCAAATATGTATTTTGCAGGGTACCAAGACTTTTGCTGTGCAAAAATATAGACTTGCCAGATACTTTGTCATATTTTTCGCTTGTTCTTTTGTGTAGAGGAGTAATTTTTTTCCAAAATATAGTACTGAAGTATATTTACAAAATTTAAATATGAAACAAAAATTTCCTTACTTATATTTAAAAAAAAATTAAGAAACTATTTACTTATGCCAAGGTACCTTGATTTATGCTTCTCACTGTATATATATATATATATATATAAATATTTCATTTTAGATTTTAAATTTTTCTTTTTTCTTCTTTTTGCAAATGTTAAAAAAATAAATTCTTTTCTTTATTATTTATATATTGTGTTATTCTATTAATTTGTTGTTTTTTTTTCCTTTTTCTAGATCAGGTTGTACTCCTATTATTAATAATTCTATTAATAGTAATAATAATAAGAATAATAATAATAATGTTGCAAAACGCTGTTTCTGCTGCTGTTGTTGTTGTGGTGGTCGTTGTTGCTGTTATTGTTATTGTTGCATGGTGTATGGTGTACGCGTTAGTGTTGTCAATTAAAGAAAATAACCGTTTATGATCTACACTTATATGTGAGGCATGCTGCCAATTGCTTAACGTAATTTTAGTGACTTTAGTTAAGTATTTTTTTTTTCTTCTTGCACCATTATGAGAGGTTGTTTGTTTGATGTATTGGTGTTATAGCTTTTCTACGTTTCTTTCGACGATTCATTCATTCGTGGAAATTGAATTAGAGTAAACTGACTGAACAATTTAAGCGTTGTCCACTCTTTCCACCAATAGACTTTTAAATTTTCTTGTTTTTTCTTTTTTTTTTCTTAATAATTCATGTAAATTTCTTTTTTGTTTGTTTAGTTTGATTTTCGTTTAAAGTTCATTTTATTTAAGAATAGGTTGCGGTTTTGTGTGAGTGTGTTTTTGTTTTATCATTTTAATTTATTGGTGTTCTTTTATGTGCTGTATTAAATTTTTTTTCTATTTGACGGCTCGGCTTAAAATTTTAAATTATTTAATTTCTCTTTTTTGTGCTTTGTTTGTTTGATTTTTTTAAAGTTCATTTTATTTAAGATTAGGTTGCGGTTTTGTATGAGTGTTTTTTTTTTTTTTTTTTTTGTTTTATCATTTTAATCTATTGGTTTTCTTTTAAGTACTGTATTCATTTTTTTTTTCTCTTATATTAATTATTTATTTATAACTTATTATGAAATTTACACTCTGGTTTTAACATATTTTTTTTTTTCTAAATTATTCTTTTCCTTTCTTTTTTTTCACTTTTTCCTATCTTGAAAAAACGTTACCGCTCTGGGCGCCGGCCACACACGAACTGCCACTTCGAAAAAACATTCTCTCTTTTTAACCTCTTCTATTTTTCTAGAATGTTCTTCCTATCCCACGCCATTATCCTCCTTTGCCTATCTTCCCTATCCTTATACAACGACAAATGTCATAATCTGATTGGACGATCTGTCTAACGGTAAAATTTTAACGAAACAGACGCCAAGTGTCAGAATCTCATTGGTCGATCAGGACGCGCGAAAAAAACGAAGTACATACATAGCAAAAGGGATAAAGATAATGGAAGAGTTGCAATTGCATCGATAAAAAAGGGTTGCAATAAAGTGCATCATTGCCAACCATATATACAAGTAAAAGGGTGGGAGTAAAAATTACAATCCTAACAATCAATCAAATCAATTCGTAACACACTGCTTAACAGATGTCACGTAAAAATCTAAGAAAATTCTATTTTTTATAGATTCCTATATGCCGTTCCGGTTTCGTTACATTTATATAACCATTCGTATTGCTTTATACATAACAAAAACAATTAGAAGTTTCTTACTATTGCGGTTATATTACGTTACGGTCGCATAACTGAGGCTTACTGTTATATTCCGTTACGTTAGAATAAACCCCCATCCGTAACGGAACGTTACTGTAACAGTATTATGAGGTCGCCATTGTCTAGTTGAGAAGTGTGCTGGCTTATTAGAGGCAAAGCTAGGGTTCGACAAGACATCAAAATAAAATACAGAAAGTATTTCTTCGGCGATTTCCTCTCAGCAGATTTTTGGTAAAAACTCTGAAAGTAAATAAAATTGCCATGAAAAAATTTTTTTTAAAAATCTGCCGTTCGGAGTCGACTTTAAACTGTAGGTCCCGCCGCACAAATTGTTGTTGTTTTCAAATTTGGTCTATGCTCCTGTCAAATTCGTTTCGTTACAGTTTTTAAAGAAATTGAGGGACTTGCTTGGATATTGTCAAATGCAATTCCATCTTGGTCTTCAGTTCAAAAGCCGTTAATGAAGGTAACAGAAATGATTTAGATGTAAATAATAACAAAATTTTTGATGAATTCAATTATGTAAAAAATTATGCAAATGCTGAACAAGTAGAAATATTGAAACAACCAGAATTAAATCTCAATAAAAAATGGGTTGAAATTTTAAAATTTTCCGAAACGAAAAATATTTCCTATAAAACCATCATGATATTAGTATACATATATTTTATATGCTTTGACAGCGTCTAACGCACCGACAGAAAGAGCCTCAAATGGGTTTAGAAACCATTGACTATAAAGTACAATTTTAAAATGGAACTTAAAACATTTTTATTTAACAGACTTAATGCTTAAAAAAATACATTTATATATGCATAATTTATAGACATAAGTATATCCACATTTATGTATAAAATAAACTTGAGTTTGTGTATATTTTTTGTACCTATTTATGTCTATATTTGAAGTCGCCGTGGTGTAGTAGGTAGTGTGTTGGCTTATTAGACGAAAGGCCCCAGTTCGAATCCCAGGTCAGACATCAAAACAAAAATATGAAAATATTTTTTTGGGGACTTCCTCTAAGCAGATTTCTGACAAAAACTCTGAGAGTAAAAATTACCATGAAAAGCTTCGCAAAAAATCTGTAGCTCGGAGTCGTCTTTAAACTGTAGGTCCCGTCAGTCCTATATAAAATTAACACACGCAACACGAGTGGTGTGAGAAGCTAGGACGTTGTACAATGGGTCAATTCGACCTCTGGGTGTTGTACTTGTCACAGTTGACAAGTTCACGTCCTCTAACTTATGTCTGTATTTTAAAAATCTTTATATAAAATGTTAATTATAATAAATGAATTTTTTTTTTGTTTTTCAATTTTATGTATTTGTCCGCTTTTTTCTCTACTGTTTTTTGTATTTTTCCTGTTAGTCACATACATTCATTTCCTTTTTATCCTAATTCTAATTAATTTTTATTTCTACATTGTTTGGTACATATTATTATTTATGGCTATGGCTATCGCTAATAATAAATAAAAAATAATAAAAAAATATTAACATTAATAACTTTTGTGTAAGAAAACCTGAAATTTCAATGAGTCTTAATTTTCACGAATCCATTAATTTCTACAAATACATTTTCAATCCGTATTAAGTGAAGTCGCCGTGGTCTAGTGGGTAGTGTGTTGGCTTATTAGACAAAAGGCCCGGGTTCGAATCCCAGGTCAGACATTAAAACGAAAAAATATTTCTTCGGCGACTTCCTCTCAGCGGATTTCTGGCAAAGACTCTGAGAGTAAAAATTGCCATGAAAAGCTTCTCAAAAATCTGTCGTTCGGAGTCGACTTTAAACTGTAGGTCCCGCCACTCATGTATAAAATTAACGCACACAGCATAAGTGGTGTGAGAAGCTAGGTGGTAATCCTGACTGAAGGGTGGGTTGTAATGGCCAATTATGTATGTATGTATGTATTAAGTGAAGTATAAAATTAAATGAACCAATTTGCCCTCGTTGTGAACGAAAACGCGTTTTTCCCTTTAAAATTAAATACGTCAAAATAAAATTTTACGCAGGATTACATTATCACCGTAGTACATCAATGTTCGATTTCAATATGATTTTGGTCATAGTTATTTTCAATGGAAAAATATTAGATCAATAATACTTTACAAATATAAACAACTACGGTAAGCGATAGCGTTGTCAGTAATTTTTGAAAGCTTTTTATTTTTGGAAAAAAAGGGAAAACGCTGGTAGGTGTTGATAATAAACAAGTAGTACTCTGCACTATGGAATGTGCAAATCAACCAATTCGACATGTTTCTATCAATATTTTATTCCGTGCGAAATAACATCTGCATATGCGTTTCGAAAAAAATTTAATAAACAGCTCAATATTTTTGTTTAAAAATTAATTTTTTGTAAATTTTTATTTTCATCAACAGAAGCGGTGCAAAATTAATAAAAACGTAATTATTTTGTTTTTAAAAAGCGATTTTATTATAATATGCATATTTCTCCCTAATTTTCTTGAATATTTATTATATTTCTTTTTTATATATATGTACATATATGCTATGTTCATATATAAACATTAGGAAAATCACGGTATTTCGCGACTAACGAATTCAGACTTTCATTGTGAAAAAGTAAAATGTTGCCCTCGAAGAATGTAAAAGTCTATAAAATCTATTAAGATAGCAGATGATTTATATGCACAATTTTCTAGAGAAATAGATTTTTTGTATCCCGAAGTGTTATAAATTTATACCAGCACATTCACTAAAATACAGGCATGGAAAATTTAAATTGTTAAATGGTGGAACCTTAATTAAAAATATTAGTTTATTAAATTAAAATTTGTAAAATTCGTTTAGACTTCTTTGATTATATCAATTTAAGAAAGCATTTTAGAATAAAATTAATTAAATAAATTTGTATAGAATATTATTACGTTTTTACCTTTTGAAAACGTTAAAAATATGAGTTCGTGGATTGCAAATAAAATAAAAATAAATATGTATTCAATTTTAATCAATTCTTTCTTATCTGCACAGTTTTTGTGCCTCTGTTTAAACTTATTCCACATATACAATGATATTTCACATGTGTTTGTTCGTTATACTTCTTTGCTTACAACCTTTTTGTAAGCAATAACACTTGTTAGTTATTCTTCTTTGCTCACAACCTTTTTGTAAGTACAACACCAACAACTGTTTTCTTCAAACGCAACTTGTCTGCACACAAGTCTGACCGAATTATAGCTTAATATATTTAATTCTCACTGTAACCAACGTGACGTCGTCTTACACAATTAAGTTCAAACTCCGAATACGACGTGTCATCTGCACACTCGACTGATTCAACTCAAACTCTGAATTCTCCTTGCTCGCTCTGTCTTGCCTTTTATATCACTGGATCATTAATGTGATGAATGCCCTCAAAGGATGATGACGGCCTTCGGGAACATTCTAAAAATGTAAACTACTTCTTTTCATTTTTGTTGTTTCTTGTTTACAGGTAGATTATTTGTTGTTGGTTTATTTGTCTATCCGCTATTTTATACTGTACATTGTTGTTGCTTGTTTACTTCTTTGTTCTCTTCATTTTGTTATTGGTTATTTACGACTTTTATCCCTTATTCTTGTTTATTCATCGATCTTGTAAACAAGCGCTTTATTTTTGTTGCTATATTCTTTTACTTATTCATTGATCACGTGAACAGTGCGCTGTTTTGTTTTTGGGGCTTTCGTTTATCATTTTATGCATGATCAAGTATATAGTGTTGTTTTTGGAGCTTTTGTTTATTATTTTAACAACGCCATTTTGTAATTTAAAAAAAAAAATAATCAAACAACAAACACAAACTAAATTGAGCGTTTTTGTTTGTTTTGTGAAAATAAAATTATTTGGGTTACAGAAACAGTACATGAAACTTTTAATAAATATAAAATCGTTGGAATGAATCCAAAAACGCTGTAGTGATAACACTGGTTAACAGCTGAATTAAAGAACAACAAAAGACGCTACATTAAAAGTGATAAAAGGAGTGAAAACAAAGATTTTATAATTAGAAATTAATATTAAATTTGTATAAAGGGCAATAATAAAACAAAAACTCAACCCAAAAACATGTCTTCTATATCCATATCTGAATTTATGTCCTTTAGCTTTTATAATTCAACCGCAACAGTAAGAAACAGCTGATCGTTTTTATTATGTATAAAGCAATACGAATGATTATCACCCATGTTCTGGAAAACGCAGCGTTTTCAAATCGCTTACGGTTTGAAAAACGCAAAACGCATGACAGCATGTTCTGAAAACGAAGCGATTTGCTGGCGTTTTGCATTTTTCGAAGTTGCATTCGAACAATGAAAACATATGTTTTATCATAACAAAACATAAACAAATGAAAAAAGTTAAAATGCCTACAGCGTATTTGCTTGCTATATTAGCTTTAAAAAACAAAAAGAAAAGTTAATGGAAAAACACTAAAGGGCTTTTCCAATCCATTGGACAATCCAGATCATGCGTAATTTTTATATAATTTACGTATTTTATTTGTGAGTTTTCAGAAAAATTGTGGCAAATGCATCTTTTCAGTTAGAGATGTTACTTATAAGCACTCACGAATAATTGGTACTTTTTGACACGGGTAGCCGATTTAAAATCAAATTCTGTATGATTTATTTGCTCTCATAAAAGTTTTAAAGTACTTTATACAGGTTTTAAATCATTTTTTAACTATTATTAAGGGTTTATTTTTACGATTTAATATAGATATGTGAATTTAATAAATTGCAAATATTAATATCAAAATTTTGAAAAGAAATAACCAAATAATCAGTTGTAAAATTAACACCACTAGCATTAAATGTTTTTCGAAGATCAAGCTGATCAGCTGTTTGCATAAATCGCCAGTTGATAAGTAAACAAATGATACAAACAATAAACAAACTGAAAGCAAATTTTTGTATTAAATATTTTTAATTTAAATCGTCAAAAAATGCTAAAAGTTTTCATTGAAATAAAAAGAAAACATATTAAATTTAAATTGTGTATAATTTTATTGTTAATTTATGGTACAGTTTGAATAAAAAAGACCAGATCGCTTCAGTATACCCTAGCGATTTGAAAACGCCAAATTTCTGGCGATTTCGTTTGTCAGAACACCTATATGGCGTTTTCAAATCGAAAACGCAAACATTAAGCAATATGCGGTTTCCAGAACATGGGCGTATAGAAATGTAATGTAACCGGAACGGAACGTAAAAATCTCTGAAATATAGAATTTTCTTATATTTTTATGTGGCATCTGTTTAGCAGTGTTAACAACATGACAATATAAAAAACCACTAAAACTGAAAATTTAAATTATAAACAGAATTTACATTTTGTACGTTTGTTATATAAGTCTGTATGTGGAATTTTCTTTAAGTGAAACTTAACATATTTCAAAAAACCCAATTATAATTTATTTCATTATTAACTTTTATCATTTAAAGTAAAAAATTTAATAATTTTAAAGTGCTTAAAAAACAAGAATAAATAATCGATATCTGAATTTTTGTCTTTTAGCTTTTGCAATTTTTATTTCTTTTTTGTTTTGTTTTCATAAAAACATATGACAAGTTTTTACGATCCAAAACTGCACTTACATTTTTACGTTCCGTACAAATTACGTTACTGTTACATTCCGTTACAGTTGCACAACTGTAACGCAAGATCGCATTAAACGTATGGTATGGACTTTTGGCTTCATGTATACGAACTTAAAGGTAGACAGACATAAATCACAATATATCCTGAAATGCGAAAGTTCAAAAATGAAGTCATGGTGGAAGCTGTTATTACATATAAAGTCGCTAACATGGTCAAAGCAGTAGCATTTCAGGCTTTGCTCATTCTTTAAATTTGATAACTGCGTCGACTGGACAAATTTTTTTAGTAATTTGGTTTAAATAGTGTATTTTTGCTTCGGATGAATTGCTTAAGCTCATTCCAGTGAATTTAAATTAATACAATGCGTAATTACGCGCTATGTTACATAGTACATCGCTTTTGAGTTTACAACCTCTGGAAGCAGATACAAAAGAAATTTTTGATGATAAGTTTCACACAACTATCAAAATAATGCCCTTAGTCCTCTGTATAATGTTACTAAAGTTTTTTTATTATTAACTTTTAACTTATAATTAAAATTATAAGGTAAAATGTAAAAGAATAGGAGCAAAACCAGCTTAGGCCTTCAACTCAACAAAATTATTAAATTAGATGATTATAATTCCTTTTTGTTCTATTCTATTGTAGTATTATTGTAAGATAATTCAAATATTTATATTTCATAAAGTAACTTGGATTTTTTAAGAAATTTCATCAGTTTGGATATGTTTCCAACATTAGGAAAGGATAGGTAGAATAGGAATCTCAGTTTTGAAAAATCGAGTTACGAACGCCTGATAGCAATGGGCAGTTTCATAAAATATGTTATTTGTGTATTAGCGAAGCAGTTACAGAAAGGAGTGAAATTTCGTTTGAATATGAAACCATGCGAAATCATTGTATGTCCTACTCTAAGACGAAGAAGTTTTATGCTATAAAGTCTAAAGAAATCATTTGAGTAATTTGTTAAATAGTCATAAATTGTATTTTTCCCTTTGTTGATTATTCGGTACATTGAGGAGGTATGACTATAGATGTTATTCCTATCGCATTTGATTTAAATTGTCTGTAAAGTATACGGGTTGATCCCTGCGTTGTCCGCAAACTCATTACCTACAATTCCACAATAACCAGGGACCCAAATTAATTTCAGATTAGGAAATCGATCAATCAAAATGGTTCTAATGCAGATATATAAAAATTGGTATTGGGGGTATTGACTTTATAGCTGAGATTGAATCTGTACAGATAATAAATTTTCCATCCTGTTTTCTCACATTTAAACAAGATTCGTATATCGCTACAATTTCCGCTGAAAAATTCAAACTATTATTTATTTATTAATTACAATACAATTACAAATTATATTCTAATCACATACGAGCTGAGTAACTTCGACCATATGCCCGGTGTAGTGTCACAGACCAGAGCCTCTGGTGGGAATCGAACCCACGACCCTCACGCTAATAGTCTAGCACACTACCCACTAGACTACCAGGGCGCTCAATTCAAACTAAATTCATAAAGTTTTGCAGTTTTTATAACTATGTTGTCTGTTGTGATACTATATGAAACAGATGTGTTCATTTTTGAACCGTCGGTGTTAAGAAATTCGTAGTCCGTAAGGGATTCTTTGATGTTTGCAAATAATTGTCTATATTGTAACAGATTTCTGAAATTTATGAAGTGACATGTCAATGGATGAAGAATCTGAAAGCCATGGTGGTTGTTTAGCAATTCGGAAAATCATGGGATTTGATTTTTTGGATTATTCTATGAAGGGTTGAGGGTACTTTTAGATTGAGATTTCTTTTGGAATGTCTTATATTTTCTGCTCTTTGTATCAGTAGGTTATTTATGCCATAAGTCAATGGATAAAATAATCTAGTAGTGAGTATGTCTCTTTGTGTATCTAAAGATCTTGTGTTAGACTCATAACGTAGGTTAGGGATAGGAGTAGATCGCAAAACGCCTCAGGATATCCTTATGCTGGAATTTATAGTAATGTAAATTTTATTTAGTTGACATTTAGGAGCATAGCCGAAGAATTGTAAACCGTAGTTGATCTTTGAGAGAAAAAGTGCTCTAACTATTGAAAGAAGAGAAATTGAATTTGTATTCCATTTTGGGTAAGATAGACATGTTAAAATATTTAATCGTTGAGAAAAAGAGGTCTGTAGGAATTGAACATGGTCATTCCAGTTATAACGTTCATTTATTAGTATGCCTAACAAACGAAGAGAATTTACTTTTGATATGGATATGAGCGCAGATCGAAGCTCACTGCTGTAGTTTTTAAGACGATAGATATGTATGTATGTATTTACATTTTGAAGATGACAGTGAAGCCCCCGATAAGTCGCACCAATTGTTTATATCAGAAAATATATTATCGAGATTAACCACGAGGTTTTTTTTTCTCGATTATATTTAATAATTAAATTAAAATCGTCGGCGTAAGCACAATAGTCGATTTCCTTATGTAGTGATAAAATTGATCATAATTTATTATATACTGGAAGAAAAATCATTACCGATAAGGCAGAACCCTGTGAGATTCCATTATGTAGAGGAAAAATATTGGAAAATTGGTTGTTAATGCGAATTGTAATCTTTCTATTGGACATAAAATTTGCGATGTACCTGATAATATTTTGACCTACTTTCCATTCTTGTAGTACTGAGTGAATGCCTACTTTATCAAATGTTCGTTCAAAGTCTAATGATGCGAAGGTAATGTGTGTACGTGTAGAGTAACTATTAGCAATTTGATAGTCTATGAAAAGCAGGGCATCAATTGTTGAACTGCCCTTTCTAAAGCCGAAATAACGATTATTTAGTAGTTTATTGTTGGTAATAAACCACCATAACCTATTTCCTAAGATTTTATCTAAAGTTTTTGATAAGTAACTATTACAAGATATGGGTCTGTATGAACTTATTTCTATTTTTAAATTGCTATTGCTATTTTTAAATTGTTGTGGAATAAAATTATTAAAGATTTTGTTGAAGAGGACTATAATGCGGGTTTTCAGACAATGCGGCAGCATCTTTAACATTATATACGATATTCTGTCCATTCCAGGGATGTTACCATCTAATACTTTTTAGGTGGAATTAAATTCTATGAAGTTAATTTTTGATTCTATTTTCATAGCTTGGGCACATGGCGTGGCCGAGGAGAAGTTGGTAGTGAAATATTGTTTCCGAGATCTAAAATTGTTCGAGAAATTATTGTCATCAGATTTCTCAGACCAATATTTGCCAAATTCGTTGCCTATATCTAGATCGATGTGGGACAGAGTTCCCAAAGTGTTTAGATGAGTAGGAGAACTATCATTTAGGAGCATCAGATTAGACTCGTTCAGAAATTTAAATACTATAGTCCCCTTATGTGAATTGGTAGTTTAACCCCAACTTCTATGGGGACTATTAAAGTCACCAAGTATAAGTGATGGCAGATTAGTACAAAATATATTTTCAAGATTATTCTGATTGAAATTTGTTGAAAGTGAATAATATGTACTAATTATATTTAGTTTAATTTGCGATATGATTCCACAACACCAAAATCATTGGACGAAAAGCATTGTTTCTGTTTTAAGGACTGATGAGCCAGTATAACTACACCACCATACCTTGTTGTGGACGTGTTAAGCCTGTATATATTGTAGTTAATGGCAATAGGGATGTTAAGGTAGAAGCGTAAGTGAGTTTCTTGGAGACATATAATTTTAGAGGAATATTCTTATGGTGTTTTCTTTTCTACGAAGAAAATGTCACCCTCTTACAAGGTGCATTAAAAAATGTTTGACATAACAGAAATATTTAAAAAAGGGTATACCCTGTGCCACGGCGGCTGGTGACTATGTATGTAATAAATTCAGTAATTCTTCTTCATCAGATGACGAAGATGAATCTAAAAACTGATTTATTTCAATTTTCGCAAATAAAATAGATGCAGCAATATCCATATTTATATTTTTTTCATAAAAAAAGGTTTTAGATCTAACAATATGTTGTATTTTTTGATTTGTTTTCAATAATTTCCTAAGGTTACTTAACAAAACAATGAAAAAATTAACTTCAAATTGGATAACAATACCAGGCGACGTTTTTTAAATATCATCTGGTAACCCTATGAATAAACAAAAGGCATCTGCTTTACAGTGCATTATCAGTACTCTCGATTTATACAGGGCATAAAATGCAATGCCCTCCAACATTGGCAAGTGCGAATTATTTAGAATAAAACATACCACCCTTTTAGAGGGCGAAACATTTTTAAGAAACAATCGCAAAATTGCATTTCGCCTTAATAAAATGCACATTTTTTGGTAGAAAAGAAAACACATTTAATTAGTACTTGCAATTCTGCGTAATCTTAATCCTAACATGTATATATTATAAATCTTTCTGTAAGTCTGTTTTCTTGTTTGTTTGTTAGCCAATCACGCCTGAACGTCTTCACCGATTTTCTTGAAATTTGGGATATAGATCGAGCTTTAGTCGGTGCAGGTTATAATATCTTTCTAAAATTTTGACCAAAAGGGGAGAAAAAAAAAAAAAAAGTTTCCCAAATAGCTATTGGAGGTATTTCGTTTCTAAAGTTGAAACAAAAAGAGGTCCAAAAAGGGGCAAATTGGGACTTTTTAACAGTGCAGGTTATAGGCAATAAATTCTTTCAAAATTTTGATCAAAAGGGAAAAAATGGGACAAAGGGAGAAAAAATAGGCAAAAGTTAGTACTTTATGCAAAAATGATGTATTTTATTTGTTTTAAAGGTATTTTTTACGATTTAGCTTGGTTAAAAATAGCTATTGGAGGGGTTCCGTTTAGAAAGTTAGAGCAAAAGGGGTCTAAAAAGGGGGACAGGGGCGAAAAACGGGCAAATTGAGTGCATTTATATTTAGGACTAAGGCTACTCAAAAAACTGGATTGTTTGTTAAGCCGGTCAATTACAAATAACCACTGTTTTTTAATTTAAAAACATTTTTCATTTTTTAAACTAATGCAATCTACATGATCAGCGCAACGCCGGGTACAATCTGCTAGTATATATTATAAATCTTTCTGTAAGTCTGTTTTTTTGTTTGTTTGGTTGTTAGCCAATCACGCCTGGAGCGATTTTCTTAAAATTTGGGATATAGATCGGGCGTTTGTCGGTGCAGGTTATAGGCTACAAATCTTTTCAAAATTTTGACCAGAAGGGAGAAAAAATGGGGAAAAATTGTAATAGCAAATTTTTTACGTTTAGCTTGGATAAGTTTCCCAAATAGCTATTGGAGGTATTCCGTTTCTAAAGTTGAACCAAAAGGGGGAAAGGGGCTGAAAACGGCCTAATATATATTTTAAATCTTTCTGTAAGTTTGTTTGTTGGTTTGTTTGTAAGCCAATCACGCCTGAACGTCTGGACCGATTTTTTTGAAATTTGGGAATAGATCGGGCTTTTGTCGGTGCAGGTTATAGGCTATAAATCTTTTAAAAATTTTGACCACAAGAGGAAAAAATATGATAATAGGTAATTTTATACGATTAAGCTTCGTTAAGTTTCCCAAATTGCTGTTGGAGATATTCATTTTCTAAATTTGGACCAAATAGGGGGAATGGGGCGAAAAAATAACCCGTGCAACGCCGGGTGCAATCTGCTAGTTATTAATATAACCATTAATATTCCATTGTAGTATTTTTAACATTAGTTTTTAAAAATAAGAATATAACAAATGTGGAAAGAAGTTAAATCTAAGTAATCTACATATTTTGATAGGAATTGACAGAAGATAAAAATTAAATATATTTTGTTTAAATAAATGTTGTAAATTTTAAAGAGAAGTACAATAAAAAAGATAAAAAGGTGTAAATATATAGTTCTTTTATAATATCTTACTCGTGCTATAAACTTATTCAATCTCGAAGAGCAAAAAATAATTCGAAAGAGAGTTTTTAATGTTAATGTAAGATTACAGAGAGAGTGAGAGGGATCATTGAAGTTAAGATCAGGGATGGGAAATTGGTCTTAACAAATTGTACTAACGTTCACAAAAAATTGTACTTTTTTCAGACCGATTGTACTAAATTCACTTTTTTCTTTTTTAAACTTTTTTTTTATTATAAATTAATAAAAATTTAAATGACAATTCATTTTACTGTGTGTAATATTAATGTAAAAGAACAAAAATAACAATAAATTTTTCAAATTGTTAGCGCAGTTTTGACTTCAGTATAAAAAGTAAGGATTTTAGTTTTTACAAAATAATAGCACCAGTCTCATTTTTGTCCAATAAGAAGCTTTATTTACCAAAAATATTTATACTTAAAACTTAGCAAACTCCCCTTATTAAAATAAATATTCGGTCTTTGATGTTCTTATAAAAATTATTTAATATTTCTCCGTCTATTTTGATCCAATCTTCGATCATTTTTAATTTCAAATTTTCAGCACTGGTAAATTGCCTGTTATTTTGAATATAATATTCGGACAAGAATGGGGAATTCGTTTGGGAAAACGTTTTCAATAATATTCATATCAGGAGAGCAAGCTGGCCACGATAAAACCTAAATAGATTGCTTACGGAACCATTCCATCCTCTGTCTGCTGAAATTAATTCTGGCATTGTCCTGCTGTAAAATATATTTTTTCATTATTTTCTCTCAAGAAGGGCAGCAAACTACAGCTAAGAACAGTAATGTACACTGTTCTACACATTCGCGTAGATGGAAACTGAAATTCGAGGCAACCACTTAAAGAAATAACCCCCCAGCAATAGACTATCTCCCCAAAATTTTAATTTCTAAGGTCACGACAGTAGTATCGATAGTCATCTGGTCTTTCTTAGTTCCACTTTTTTCAGCAGAGAATATGACCTGAAGACAATTCATTGTTTGTTATTATTGAAATGCTGGTGGTGCTATAATTATGAAAAGCACTTTATAATAGGTAAACTTAACAACTTCCTTTAATACTCAACCATAAAGGAATAAAAAAGTTTATGAGATCTAAATTTTAAATCACTATTTGTGATAAATTTTGTGCCAGGAAACTATTTGTTATTTCAAAATTGTAACAACACTAACTAAATGACTTCAATAAATCCCTTGTTTGGATTAAATTAAAGACAGTCAAAGGAAACAGTCCATTTGTCCCTTAAATTTTGGTATGAAAATATTCTTTCTACATTTGCAGATAAATGTAGAACGAATAATATTCCTTTTATAACTCTTAATATGTCCAGTTAGCCATATGCATATGAAACGAAAAAAAACTTATACACTGATGAGACAGAATATTTGATTGATGTAATAAAGTATAGAACATTTTTCAATAGTGCTAAATAAGTCATTGAGGTGCTATGGTGTTTTTTACTTCCAAATAGTGCTAAAAAAAGTACAATTGTACCAACTTTTCCATCCCTGGTTAAGATTATTGCAAGAGTAGGTATTTAGATAATTAGAAGAAATATTTAAATAATAAGAAAAGTATAAATATAACGGGATTGTTGGAATTCTACTTCGAGAAAAAAGAATAAGTTTATAGAAAGTAAATAGAAAAATGAATAAAGATAATATTTGGAGTAGATAAAATTGAAGATATAATTAGTAATATACGTAGAGATAAGAGTAAAATCAAGTTTAATAAAGAGAATATAGGAGATAAATTTGAAAAACGAAATTAACAAACTGAATGAAAAAGTACTTAATTTTAATTTGATTTCTTGGATTTACGAGTTGCTTGATTATAGGAGAATTAGCTTTGGGGTCATGAGAAAAGCAGGTTTGCTGTTCTATTTCCATTTCCAAAAGTGAGTTGTTTATGTCACTGATGATGTCAGAATAGTTTTGTACATGTCGGGATATCACTGTTGTTGGAGAGGGAAGAGGTAGCAGGTTTTTGGATATGGTGATATGATGATTGTCGTTGTTGTTTTTGATTATCGTGGATAATGGGACAGTCTGTTGAGCGTGTCTTTGGTTGTATAGGACGGTAATTTCTTTTTTCTAAAGTAGCAATAGCTTGTTTTTCCTTTTCTTTAATAAAACTTGGGTAAGATTTGTCAAAGGATGTGTGATTATGGTCATTTAATCAATTTACACATGCAGCTTGTAACGAAAATTTTTCTTTTAATTCCTCGTTTAAATGGAAAGTGTTGGAACGATTACTGGAAATTTTTTTTCCTTTGCTATATTGCCAAATTGATGACAGTTCTTGCAATTTGGGAGTAAGGGGGTGTAAGGACGAATCTTAACTTTTTCATATCCAATTGAAATATCGGCCGGAAGGGTAGTAGATGCAAAAGTCAGAATGATAAATCCCGTTTCAATAAGCTTTCCTTCTACGTTTTTTAGAATTATTTTAACAAAAGTTACGTTATGATTTTTTAACAAGAGTAGAATTTCAGATTCGTCGATTCCTCTTAAATCGTTTTAGTAAATTACTCCTTTTGCAAAATTTAATCCTGGATGTTCTTTTATAACAACTTTGATAGTAGGAGATAAAGCAGATAGTTGGATCATCTTGTTTGCTTGTATGAAATTTTTGGTTTGGATTAGAATGAATCCCTTCAATAGTTTTTTGCATTGTACCACTTCTCCACCAACGACACTATCAATAACTTTTTTGATTAGGAAAAGAGAAACATTTGATAAAGTTTCGGGGCTATCGATTCTGTCCATTACAAGAAACTTTTCGCCGGGTGATAAAATTACTATTCGTTTAGATTTATTGTAATTTATGGTAAGGCTTGGATGCCATTTTATTCTTAAATAGTCTTCGCTTTAAGTTTTTAAATAGTATCAGTACGTCCACTATATACATTATATATTCACTTGTCTCTCAATTAAACCGATTTATCAAGTGTTAACGACCGTTCAGTTTGAGAGTTAGCACAAGACTGGTGTTACTAAAGTTGTTAAAGACGAATATATGACAACAGAAGTACAAAGATTGATATATATATATATATATATATATATATATATAGAATATATATCTCCTCTTTCTATAGCATATGCTTTAAAACTACTGAAATAACTTGTGTTATTTTAAAAACGAATTCTCTTTTAGAAGATTGGAATGTAGAGATTTTAAACAATTGGGTCAATCTTCTGCAGAGAAATTGTTATTATAATTATTCGAACGTATTTATAATCGAGATTAAACTTGTTAAATGTAACTTACTCTTTTTGAGAAATAAGATGAGTGGACAAAAAACGAGATGCTTTTATTTCAGAGATTGTAATTATGACAATTTTATAATTCTGTCAATGCGGTGGAGAGTTGTAAAAGTGAGTGATTATTTGTGTACAATTTGTGATTTTAAGAAACTTTAGAATTTATCTAAAGGATAAATTATAGAAGCACGGATAAAGATAAAATTGGAAGGTTGGAATATTTAAGTGTTAGTTAACATTAAATGCTTTCTAAAACAAGAACAATTTCCCAATAAATTTAATCTAATTAGTTCACTATATAATTCAATAATAAATATAGAAAATATGGTTTAAATAAGTAATTTCTGCTCAAAGTTGAATTCAATTTCAAATTTTAATTCGTATGGGGAAATATAAATTAAGTACAAATTCTTGTTAGTGTTCAAAAAAAAATCCACCCTAAGATGTAATAGATTGCAGTAAATCGTATACGGAAGTTTTTGAAGCTGCTGGTTTCGAATCTGAGGTAAAATTATTAAAATTCAAATTTTTCTTTGTTTTTGAGATTGCTAATTTCAAATCTGACGTACAATTTTTCAGGCTTAAAATCAAAATCAAATCAAAATTTCTTTCGAACTTATATTAAAATATTTTTCTGATTTGAGTATTTAAATCTGCTAGCTGTGTAAAATCCAAACTTTTTTACCCAAAACAAATAAAGCAATAAGAAATTTTGTAGAAACTATTTATTTTTTAATAAAATTATTTTAAAAAATATTTGTCCAGCGGAGGCTGCCTACGCCTATTTCATAGGCGTATGTATTGCCTTTCAACTTTGCTAAGAAATAATGATTTTGAAGTGAGAAAAAATGATTTTCTGCCACAAAATTAAAAAATCGGTTGAATGGTAAAAAATATTGGGTTATATGTATATAAATTTGAAATGAAGTACATCAAATGTAGTGAAATGAAAACGATACGTAAAAAGCTTTATGAACATGAAATTTTATTTATTTTGTGTACCGTTTTTTTTTTGTATTTGTTTATGGTAGCAAAACTTTTTGTAAGAACTGTCCTTCACTAAATAAAGGTCTTGTATAATCGCAGTCGTGGTCACCGTGATCTAATAGGTAGTGTGTTGGTTTATTAGTCTAGTAGGCAGTGTGTTGGCTTTTTAAACGTAAGACCCGAGTTCAAATCCCAGATCAGACATCAAAACGAAAATATGTAAATATTTCTTCGGCGAATTCCTCTCAGCCGGTTTCTGACAAAAAGAGTAAATATGATTGCCATGAAAAATTTCTCAAAAATCTGTCGTTCGGCGCCGACTTCATACTGTATGTCCCACTACTCATGTATCAAAATTAACAGCACACATCATAAGTGGTGTGAGAAACTAGGTCGTAATCCTGACTACTTTTATTGAATGTCAAATTTTTATTAAGGGGTAGAGCAGATATTAGCTCAGATATCATATGAGAGAGAACGTCGACAGACAAGCAGCATTTTATAATATTATAGAGGGAAAAGTAATTTCTTTAATTTTTATGTTTTTGATTTACTTTTAATTATCATTGCATTGATTTTACTTTTTTTGTTATATGTATGTACATAGTTTTGACTGGCAGTTGATTTGTAGTAAACGCTTACCACAAATATGGGTATGGGAAATGGAAAGTTGAACAATTTTTTTATTGTTTAAAGTAGAAAAATATATAACCTTCGCCTTCAATAAATTTTTAATAAAAAATTAAAAAATATGAAATTAGTAATGGTAGTTTGCGTTTTATCAATATACTTTTAGCAATATCAGCTATACCTAAAATCGTCTGCGAGACGATTCATGCACTGGAGTTGCACGATGAAACGCCTTCTTGGAAAATTATGGACAACAAGGGTCGAGTCACGGTGGTACTTCACTGGGACCAGCGTCAGAGTGGAGGAAGTGGCGGTGCAACAAATAACCAGAGTGGGCCTACTAGTGGTGGCGCTGGCAGTAGTAATGGTCTTATATCATCAGAAAAATATTCGCCCTCAAAAAAAGGACTTTCTGCTCAAAATTCATTGGATAATAAATCCGTACCATCACAATCACCACTACAGAGGTACACAAGCCCACAAATAACAGTTATAAGTGATGAAGGACCCGCAAGTATATATCATCCCGGCGGTGTGGTTCTGCCACCTGGCGTTGTGATACCTGGAAGTAATAGAAGACTTTCAAAGCAAGGTGGTTCTTTCGATAGTGCTGTGGGTGCCGTTCACGTACATACACCTGAATGTGCTCATCATGCTCACACACCTAGTCGCGCCGGCAGCCCCAGTACAACGGAGTGCGACTTCCACTGTTGTGCCTTGCACGAAGAGGGGCGAAAAATAGCGGTACATAAAAGTGTGGCCACCTCTCCCATTCAAGATGGTAATACAAGCCCACAGCCTCAGCAGCAGGCAACGTTAGGTATGTCATCGGTTGTGGATCCTATGATGGGTGGAAGTATGCAACGCCGCTCGTCGGGGACAAAAGGTCATGTAAGATTCTTAGATATAGCGCCAGAACGCGATAGTTCAGAAAGTGAAACAGAAAACACAATAATGGAAGATGAAAAGGTAACAACAGAGAAATTTTTACTACTTATTGATCAACTATCAGTCGACCAAAAGCGCCATCTTAGCATTAAAGACATTGGCATCATACTAGAGCGTCTTAATTCTAAAATTCTTGATGTTGAAAGATTAGACCGCGAGTCCGAATCAGATGATTGCTACAACTGGACGATAAAGGCTACAATACGTGGTGACGCGTTACGAGAACTGGGTGTCATATACAATGGTAACTATTATGCAATCTCTGAACATCCTGGCTACAAAGAAGAAGTCGAAGAAAATGGTGAAGAAGTAGAGGAAGAGGATGAAGAGGATCGTATATAAATAGTGATTACAACAATTGAATTTAAACATTTTATTTCAAATACATTTGAACACACACATACACTCTAAGATTTTTTAACATTTGTAAGCCTAAACAAACCAACAAAAAAGCAACCTTAACGTTTGTTAAATATTAAAAAAAAAACCAACAAAAAAAATCAACTAACTAAAAGTCCTATCTAGAAAATGTACAGTAGCAAATTAAACCAAATTGATAATTTGAATGTACTACTCACCTTAAAAAGTGGAGTAAACAAAAAAAAGGTGAAATGCTATCTCAACTCATTATTATCCCAGCATCCTTGTTTTATTAATCAATTATTTTAATAATGTAAAAATCTTCATTTTAGTTTATATTTTATTAAACAAGACGCTACAAAAGCAATACCAAAGTAACATTTTTCTATTTGATATCATAGACCAAAATTGCTGGCTTCGGTAACGTTATGTCTAAATAATAAATTCTCTACATATTTAGACTTATTTCATGCAACAAGTTCCGTTTTAATGTTTAATTAAACTGCTGTGATTTCATAAACGAATAAAGCTCCACTTGCAGCAGACTGACGACTGACTTTTTAATGCCAACACACCTCTTACTTACTACTATATCCTCTACTTTCCTTTACTTTAATTTCTTTTATCAGCACTGGCTCATACAGGTTAACGCTCTCACGGCACGGCCGAGCTTTTCATCTTTATTTTATTGACTTTCATATCTCTTGTCATTTTTGTTCTGAATGAGAGAGAAAATAGTTGTTACGAGGTCGATTGTCTCTCAGGTCGATTTGGTTTAATTTAATATTTTGTCCGAACGTACTTGAACAGAATCGTAAATAATTTATATTTTCAATACAAACTTGAATTGATGTTCCAACATAAATCATGTTTTGAATTTGCTTTAATAACGACATATGAAATTTGTTAGGACAAATATTTACAAATTAATGTTGCTTCTACACCGAGTTTCCACTTTGGACATCAAGTATCAATACTTTGTTATTTATTCGACCTAGTGTGTATTTTTCCCTCCTTTATCACTGTATTTGGTTTACCAAATTTTATATAACGCCGATAAAGGTAAATCATATCTTGTGAAATTTCCAAACAGTAGACATAACAATTTAAAGTACAGCAAATTTGGTTAAAAATGTGATTTAAGCTAATACCAATACAATACAATGTGTTACATATTGTGTAAATTTAAAATGACTATATATAAGTATTTACTTCTAATGTTACTTTAATTATAACAATTCATTTTAACTTGTTCCTGAGAATTTAAATTTGAAAGTATCATTTTAATTGTTATAGCATTTATTGTTATTATATATTATACTATTATTATATTTTATTAATTCATACCATCAAATGTTCATCTTGTGTAATTTGAGAAAAGAAACTGCCAATATTCATATACAAAAGAACGTAAATTAGTAATTATTAATAATTAGCAACAAACACGCATAATTTTTGTAATATACAAGAAATCTAGTTGTAGTGATTATGACAATTAAATGAAAATGAACCGAAATCGAAACTAATATTTCAACATAAATACAGTACTTAATACTTTCCTTAATTCATGTCTTTAAAGTTTTTTAACCTTTGTGTCATTACTATGATAGAATTCTTCATTAAACATTCCAAGACAATTCTAATTCATTACAAAATTTTTACTACTTTTATTAAACGATCCTCGTTCTGACAATCACATCATTGTACAAATACATATACAAACATGCATATATGTATTTCTAGTAAAAAAAAATTTAGCTTATATAACATTTTGTAACACATATTAAAAGTCTTCTTTGTTTTTCATTTTTACTTGTTCTTAATTCTAATACTTATTTAAGATAAATTTCAAATCTTTCGTTCTTGAATTCCATAGAAACAACGTTTAATGCAACGCTTAAGTACAACAGACGCCGCCATATTTGTTACTTTACCTTGTTTCATTTTATCGCCCATATTCTGGAAAACACATATCGCTTAATGTTCGCGTTTTCGATTTGAAAACGCCAAATAGGTGTTCTGACAAACGAAATCGCTAGAAATTTGGAGTTTTTAAATCGCTAGAGTATACTGAAGCGATTTGGTCCTTTTAATTTAAACTGTACCTAAAACAATAATAAAATAAAATAACAATAATAAAATAAAACAAACAATAAAATTATACACAATTTGAATTTAATATGTTTTCTTTTTATTTCACTGAAAACTTTTAGCATTTCTTGTGGATTTAAATTAAAAATATTGAATACAAACATTTGCTTTGATTTTGTTTAGTGTTTATTTTTATATCATTTGTTTACTTATCCACTGGCGATTTATGTATGTTCTTTGAAAAAATATTAATGCTAGATTGGAAAACCCTTTTCTGTTTTTTCGTTAACATTTCTTTTGCATTTTTAGTTTTTTAAAACTAAAATATCAAGCAAATACGCTGTAGACATTTAAAATTTTTTTATTTGTTTATGTTTAGTCATAATAAAACATATGATTTCATAGTTCGAATGCAACTTCCAAAAATGCAAAACGCCAGCAATTCGCTTCGTTTTCAGAACTGGCTGCCATGCGTATTGCGTTTTTCAAACATTACTAGAAAGAAAATATACGTATGTAAATTAATTGTTACATAATGTTATACAGATTTGATTTGTTAAGTTCGTCAGCACTCTTTGGCATATATTTTCACTTTCATATGTTGAAATGATTATCTTTAATTTCGTAACTAATGTAATGACACAATTATGGCATACCACTTCATAATTTTGAATATAACTAGAGCTCACAATAAACAATTCATAAAATAATATAGACAAAATAAAACTCTTTGAAAACTTAAACACTTGTAAATCACAATAAAGTACAGAACAAACAAAGAAGCATAAATATTTTAACAGATTAGAATAGATCATTAATTGAATCCTAACTCCTATAAATAGAAACGGAAAAATTATTCTATTTCATAGAATATTGTAACAAACACTATGAAACTACATCAACCTGCCGCACCATCCACAGGCTCCAATAAGCACTTCTAAACATAATTCAATCGTGCAAACAATGCCAAGTGTAGTCTGAAAACTCCTTAGTTATGATAAAATTTTTAAAACCCTTCCAGCACATCCTAAATATAGATAATCATATTGATTTAATTACTTTAGATAAGACAAAGAACTGTACTGTATAACATACATACATATGTATACTAAAGTTGGTATTATATTCTTCTTCACAGAATAGTAAATGCTCTGCCTTAAATTTCAACTAAGCACGACCAATTTTTTAAATTGTTATGGGCCTATATGCTATACATATAAGCAAATATCAAACATTTCGCATATATAATAAATATTTTCAGTGTTTTCGTGCAAACCCTCATTTTCATTGGTGCTCCGATCAGTTATGTATAAAATTCAGTTTTCATAAGATGTCTAATGTTTTTTTGAACCGTTAAAATTTTTAAAAATTATTCTCGGGTTAACTTATAATAGTTTTTTTATATCACATTTAAGATATAAGAGGCTCGTAATGGTAGAATGGCGTCAAGAATTTCATTGACATTTGCAGCTAAAATCGTAAACAAAATATTTTTATAAACGTATTCAAAGTTAGTATTATATCTATGTATATATTTAGTATCGGTCGAACCCAAAGCGCCGCCTGTAAATTTTTTATCTATATATTTGATAAGGAAAAGTATTGTGAAGCAACTGTGAAACACTGTTATTGGCTTTTCTGGCCAAGCATTGTCCAATTCAAAGATTTATGGAATTATGGGTCAATTCAATATGCAGACAAACGGTAGTACGACGAGTATTCCAATAGGAAACACACCTTCAATGTTTGTATAGGATGGAAGTTCTCGAACGGCCTGATCAATATCCTTATCTCAACCCAATTGAGGGCTTAAGGGTATGAGTAATATAAGAATAAATCTTAGGCTGAAAGCAGACTATTGAAGAATATCGTGATATAATTTTAATAATTTATTTTCTTCCATGCCTAATAGATGTGAATCATTCAGATTAGTTAGGCAGTTAGAATGCTAGAAGGAGAGGAGCTTCGTGTATAATATTACTTTTTGTTCTAATTTTTTCTTAAGTCGCTAATTTTTAATAGTCAATTTGCTAACACTGATTGTTTTGTAAATTTGCTGCAATTTCTGGCAAAAACTCGGAGAGTAAATAAAAATTTCCAATTGGAGTCAGCTTTAAAATTGTAGGCCCTAACACTCATATATAAAATTAACGCACAAACATAAGTGGTTTGAGAAGCTAGGTCGTAATCCTGACTGAAAGGTTGTAATAACCAATTATGTGATGACAGTTCTATGTAAGTCATAAAGATTTTGGTAGTAACACCTGTTATTGCTCTAATCTTTTCAATTTAAAGTAAATTGGGCGGTTAGGGAGTCAGTATTTTTTTGATCGTAACCCGCGTTTTATATTGCAGTAACTATAAAAAATATAATTAAAAAATATGTTTCCAATACAAAATTTGACAAAAAAAATTTCTTTTTTCCAAAAAACTTCGTCACTCATGGAATTAACATAACCCCTCCCAACTTCGGCAATAACATCAACAATCAATAACAAATTCATGACACAATTAAAAAATTCAAGTATATGAATCATTTTCATAAAACATAATGATCTGTGAACTCTAATCGTTGTGGTGATGCTTTAGTGATGACCAATACTGTATACTTATAGACTTAAATATTACAAAGTGGTTAAGACGCAGTGGGTCATTTTATCATACTGGATATTGTCGACAATGGTTGTTTGATAAAAGCAAATATATTATTTTTCCGTGAAGAAATAAATTGTAATTGAGACGAAAATGGGCAACGAAACAATTAAAAATCTAGATTTAATAGTATAATTTGGTTGATTATTTACTATTTTTGATCCTTAACTTTAAAATAAGAATCTAAATTTGAACAACAGAATAAAGGAACAAAAAATTTATTCTCGTTTTTTAAGTATAATTGTAAAAAGTAGATAAACTGTTGACTATTCCCTGCTTTTGAACACTAAACTTGAGTATATAAAAACGATTTTAATTCAAAATATTTTAACTTGGACAAAAGCCTCACTCTTAACAAGTCAAAAATCTGGATTTTTTGATTATCTTAAATTTCATATTGCAAATTGTATTCGCTACAGCCGCGCCAAAAAGCGAAACACCAATACCCGCACGTTGGTCTGTGAGTCCGAAAGAGTACTATTGGTATAATTATTTTGAATCAAAAACGAAGCTTATTACGAATAATGAAGCTGCCAGTGATATCAACTTACAGTGATATCAACTTACTTTCTTTTACAAAAAAATCGGTCTCACCAATAACCAATAATAATACTATTCTGAAAATTTTTATGCAAATAAAAACTTTTACCGCCAGTTACTAAATTCATAAATTCTTAATTAGTATTATGATATGAGCTATGCATACGAGCTATGTATGAGCTTAACATAGCAATTTTTAAATATTAGTCGGAGAAAATTTTATTTCATAGACTTATCAAAACTTTAAAGACATTGTGGACAAAACCTAAACGATATTATCGTAAGCGAAAGTTTTATCAATAGACACTGTTGGCGAAAATTAATAAATTATTTGAAAGATAGTGTCCAATAGTCAGATACTTCGTCAAAAAATTTATTTTTTTTTTTTTTTGCTGTTCTTACTTTCACAATCGGTGCATTCATAAAGACACAAATAATTTAAATATAAAAGCATTACTCGTAAAAATAAATGCAATCATTATTTGTATTTAAATATTTAGAAAAAATAAAACATTTGGTAACAAAAAGTGGTTCAAATGCAAAAACATAACTGCTACCATTACATTAAATTATTGTAAAAATAAATAAATCAAATGAAATGAAAGAAAAGAAAACTAAACTGATAAATAAAAAGAAAAATTGTTTAAAAAAGTTAAACACAGAATAATAAATATTAAAACTAAAATAGCATTTGAATGACGATCTTCTCTTGTATTCAATGAAATAAATTTCATAAATAGAAATACAAGGAACACAAATTAGATTTAAAAAAAATATATAAACAAAAATTATAATAAATAACAAGAATGAAATTTTTGATCAATTAGGATACGAATAAATAAATTACTAGAAATGTTTAAAATGATTTTGTTAATATATAATAATAATAATATTGAAATAAATATTAAGAATGTGACTAAAAACAAAAGTTTAATAAAATGCAATTCAGAAATATGTTAAGAAATATTAAATATTAAGCAACAAATAATATTAAAATTGATAATAGTATTAATAAACAAAATAATAAATTAAAAACTCATAAAATCGTACTGTACTAATTATAATTAAATTAAAAATAAAATCTGAAAGTGAAAAAAGAAGCAGTAAAGTTCTTTAATTCATTTACACTAAGGGTCATTATTACAACTTACTGTTAAAGTTGGGGTTAGCTAAAGTGAACGGCTAAGTTATCTTTAACTTTTTCAAAAATATGGCAATGCCAGTGCAATATCAATAACTTTTGCCACTTTAAAAAAGTTCTTTAAAAACGCAATGGCAACGACGTGCTTTCTTATTTGTTATCTTTATTATTGTTATTTTGGTTACAAAGTTTGTCGTGAATTTAGTCTATTTTTTTGTTACACATTATGATTTTTGTGCATTTTGCTAAAAAAAAAAAGAGTACGCCAATACCCTGCCGCTAAAGACCGAAAAATTATTCAGCAGAGGAAGAGGTTTTGCTGGTAGACTTGGTGAAAGTCATTTGACTGGCGCTACTCATAGAAATATTCGTCATCGCGAAGAACAAAGTATCTATCAGTTTCTTAAGGCAAATGGGCAAAACTGATATACAAAACTGATTTTCATCTCCCTTGCACTTATGAATTCAATCGATTTCAAAACATATATTTGAGCTGCTGACTCTTTTGTTGTTTACCAATCTAGGATGGTAGAAATGTAAGTAAGGGTTGACTAATCAGACTGTTCACAAATAATAATTGATGTATAAATCCGTCACTGTTGATCATCCATACTTGATGTATATATTTGTCACTGTTTACTAGTCATACTTGATAAATATATTCGTCAAATCTGACCGGTATAACATTTATTATAAAACTCGATTTTTATATAATTATTATTATAAAATCTATTATAGTAGTTTTCGTTTATAGTCACTACCTGTTATAGTCACATTAGTTATATTGCCAATTTTATTAGATATATATGTCTCTATCGATCAATTTCATACAAAAAGTTTACTTAGTCCATTTTTGACATAAGAACTTTTAGTCTTTACTACAATTATAACAAAGGTTCGTCTTATTTTGAGAAAGTCCATTTTCTGTCTGTGCAACAACTAAGAATATAAAAGCGTTAAGTTTTAAATAAATGTCAAATCCATTGTAATCAGCATTACAATGGATTTGTAACAATTTTCACCTACCAAAAAGGTAAAGTTGAAACAGCTACTCTTCCCCCAAATTTGTGGTAGGAGTACTACGTGCATTCTGAGCGAAAGTAACGGTCTTTTTTCGACTGTACGTTCTTATTGGTATCGTCCTGGTAGGTGGTTCAAGCAGTTCAGGATAGTCTAATGAAGTTTGCTCTTCAACAGACTTCGGTAGTTTAGTTTGGCTTTGTTGTCCTACTGGTTCCGGTTGTTAAATTGTTTCCCTTCTGCTATATGTCCTTAAAGGTGCTGGCGTTGTATCAGAAACATTTGTAATGAAAGCAGGCTTCAGTCGTTCAATGGATATGTTTTGTGGTTTATTATTAATTTTGATCGAAAACACTCTATCGGAAACTCTTTCCAAAACTTCAAAAGGTCCTGTGTACGGGGCTTGCAAAGATTTTTTAACGAGATCAGATCTTACAAATACATGAGAACAGGTCATTAAGTCTTTATGAGCAAAAACTTTTGTGTTGCCTGAATAATGATTAACTGGTGAAGGCCGGACTTGTCGCATGTACTCTCGATAATTATCGAAAAATAACATTGGTTTCCTGAATCCTCATTATTCGAAAAATATTCTCCTGGAATGCGAATTGTAGTGCCATATAACATTTCTGCTGGCGATGCTCCCAAATCTTCCTTGTAACACGTTCTCAAACCAAGCAACACAGTAGATAAAACTTCCAACCATGGGGTTGTATTATTACACATCAACGCTGCTTTCAAAGACCGATGCCATCTCTCAATCACGCCATTTGATGCCGGATGGTATGGCATTGTACGTATGCGTCGATCTCTAATTAAGCGAGAGAGATAAGAATAGAGCGGATTCAAATTGGGCTTCCTGGTCGGTGATTATAGTTTTAGGTGAACCAAATCTAGTAATCCATGAGACAAAAAAGTGTTTCGCTACAGTATCTGCCGACATCTCCTTAAGTGGTACAATTTCCGGCCAACGTGTGAATCTATCAATCATCGTAAGGCAGTATTTGTATCCCATATAATCTGGGAGAACTATTAAATCTATATGTACATGGCCAAAAAGTTGATCAAATGCCTTGAAATGATTAGGTATCAAATGTGTGTGCTTATTAACTTTTGCTCGTTGACGGTCTAAGCATTCGCGTACCCAAGTACTTATATCACGATTCATGGAAGGCCATATAAACTTTGGACGTATCTGTTTCAATGTCGCACTTTTTCAGGCTGTGACATTGAGTGGATCAGATGAAAAATTTTCCGCCGTAGGGGAAGTGGAATGTTCCAAAATTTGTCTCATTTGTATGTCAGATTTCTGATGTTGGAGTATTCCTCATTAACTCGTGATAGAGCATCAGAGACTGTGTTTTGTGAATCGGAAATGTGCTGAATATCGGTCGTAAACTGACAAATTAAGTTCAAATAGCGTACCTGACGACGTGATGCTTTATCCAATTTCTGCTGCAAAGCATAAGTCAAAGGCTTATGATCGGTTAGCACGACAAAATTACGTCCATCTAATAGATGCTTGAAGTGTTTGATGTCCAAATAGATCGCCAATAACTCTCGATCGTATGTGCTATAATTTTTCTGAGCCGATTTTAGTTTTGCTGAAAAGAAGTCAATGGGTTGCCAATGATCATTAACGTACTGTTCCAAATGGGCCCCCACAGCTGAATCCGATGCATCTGTAATCAAGGGCAGTGATGTTTCCTGCATGCCTCAAAATAGCGTTCTAAGTCGTTCTTTTGTCGTTTTTCTTTGATTCCTTGAACAGCCCATTAAGGGGAGCTTGAATGGTGGCAACATTTTCTATAGAGGTTCAAAATTCCTAGAAATCTGCGTAACTCTACTATATTTTTCGGCCTTGGGTAATTTCCTATCGCATAACCCTATCCATAGGTAGTTTCAATCCCGTAGTGGTTATGAGGTAGCCCAAGAAGTCCAAACTCGCATTTCGAAGCAATAATTGACAAGCTTGCGTCCTGCAATTGTTGTAACACTGTTTCATGGTGGTTGAGATGCTGTTCTTCACTCTCGGAAAATAGAATCCATATATCTTTGGAATGTTTGAGTGGCATTTCTTAGCCCGAAAGGCATTACTATAAATTCAGTTGTCTTCTTTACCAGATGGATGGGGCTAGACCATGGACTACTTGACGGACGAACTATTCCAAGTTGCAATAAATCGTTAAAGTCTTCTTCGATGGCATTGAATTTCTTTCCAGAGTAGCGTTTTTGAGGTTCTGCTATCGGCTGACAACTAGTTATGATTCGGTGCCGTACGTTTGATGTCGTTGGTAGGCGATAAGAATTTGGGTTTTTAATTTCCACATATTTCAGTACAAGATCCTATAGATTGGAGGACACATTAATTGTCGATACACTTGGTTGAACCGAATATATCGAATGACAAACTGATGTTAGAGAATCAATCAATCGCTGTCGTCTGAAGTCCAAAACTAAACTATAGTGAGATAAAAAATCGGCATCGATTATGCGTGATTTAACATCAAAATTTATAATAGCAAATGTCCAACCAAAAGTTCGTCGTAGGCCTATATTTATTTCAAGATATTTTGTACCGTAAGTAGGAATTGGTGTATTGTTCACAGCGTATAACCTCATGTCATCCGATTTTGATTTGGAATTGGATAAAATTTTTTTTTGGTATTACTGACACAACCGAACCCGAGTCCACAAGAAATCTCAAATTATGTTTTCCATCAAAAATGTGTAATCGCTTTTCAAAAGTGCGATTTAAATTATCGTTGCTGTCATGCGCCGCACTTACCGAGGACAACTGATTAGTTTTCCTGTAGTGTACCAGAATTGAATTCACATGGTTGCCTGCACTTTTTCGAGCTGACATCAAGTCGAATGTGATAATAGCAAACTTTTGGCTGACGACGGTTTTGAGATCTGCCTCTACCATGGTCGCTGCTGCTACTACGACGTTGTGCATATGTGTTGTTGGTTGCAAAGTCTATTGAAAGTTGACTGACTTTCTGAATTAATTGGTTTAAAGATGTTTGAATAGCTAACACACAGGATTCTAATGCTGAAGTTTTTGAATGTGACGAGAGCGCATCACAGTATACCTTGGTATTGTTGTTGTAGTCATGACAAAGGGTGGCTGCGGAGAATTGTCAAAAATACGATCAGTTATTTCAGCCAAATTCTCAATATCCTCAGTTTTACACGCTGACAATATGCATCTAACATTACTTAGCATGTGTTGTATCCAAAGTGCAGACAAAGCTTCCGAGGAAATGCTGTTTCCGGCCAACTCCCTCATTTCTCTTAGTAAATGGCTATGTTGTTTATTACCAAGATCCAAACCGGTTTAAAAAGTTTCATGTTTTTCCTTAGAAATACCAAAACGAGTAATAAGTTCCCTTTTTAATTTATCATACTTACCTGGAGCTGGAGGATTTTTGGCGACATCAGCTATTTGCATCAAAGTATCCGATCTAAGGCAGTAATTACGGTATAATATTTGAATAAATCAGACGTAATTCTGTTCACAAGTAGCAATCCGTCCACTTGTGTGAACCACAATTCAGGATCAGACGGGAAAAATTTAAGCACTAACAGCTTCTACAGCAATATTTTCATAAAATTCCACAGTTTTAAATGCGCTTTGTGGTGGGGATCTTTCAACACTCAAGTTGAATTGCCGGCTTTGTATAATCTAAAATTCAATTTTGCAGGTCACCTATTATGTATAGCTGATTATTGTTAATTTTAATTAAAAAAACTACTAATAGTAGGTAGCTAATAATTTAATTTACGGGGTCACCAATTTATGGTATTTTCTACAATTAAAACAAAGGTTCGTCTTATTTTGAGAAAGTCCCTTTTCTGTCTGTATTTTATTGTGAGTTCGATCGTGACCGTGATGAGAGTCAGTCGCATTTCGAATAAAAAGTCGAATGTTATTTTCTACAAGTTTCTTTCATATTTCTACTTCTTTTTCAAAATCGAAGAAATAATATTTTTGTTTTTACATGAACTGTGAAAAAAAAAACATTTCTAAAAAATTTAACATTGTGATATGAGCGAGCTTAAGTCTCAAGTCTCATCGAACAATAATAATAATATATATTTAAACAGCAATTTCAACAACGAGAATATGAAAAAAAGAAAACACGAAAGAATGGATCAATCAATCATGGTGGTCCTGACATCTATGGTGAAATGGTTGGTCTTCACATCCCTTAATTGTGTGCCATTATACTCATTTGAGTCTTTCAAAAATGCAGGTGAAAAGGTGAAAGCAATAAACATATTGCAATAATCATAGAAAGGTGTACGCTGAGGGAATAATTTTAAGGCTTTTCGTTCTCTCTGTCGTATACAATCAGCATCTAAGCATTATAAAAACAACTACTATTGTTAGCAACACTGGTTGAATAAACAATAAAAATAAATAAAGCTCTGCGAAAATTTAATTAAAAACAAAAAAAAATTAGTATTTTAAAATAAATAAAATAGACAGGACTATTAAAAACCGTATAAAAAGTGAATGAAATAAGTGGGACATTGAATTTATTAAAAGAAAAGTTGTGCTAAACCAGCGATGGCTGATCAGTGCAGTAGGTGTAGGACATCAATTCGTGGAGAATCGGGAGTTCGATGCGCGGGAGTTTGTAACAAAGTGTATCATTGTTCTAGTAAATGTTCAGGAATAGATCAGTATTCACTGAAAATTTTGGAGCAAAATAATTTTATACGCTTTATGTGCGATGATTGCATGCAATACGTACAAAATATAGATATGGTGGTGAGAGATATTCAAGAAGCAGTGCAAAAAAACAAACAAAACTTAGTTGAATATAAACATGAATTTGGATCAACATTGAAGGAGAATGAAAGAGAAATTAAGGAACTCTTAAATGCAATTGAAATAAGATATGATGAAAGAATGAAAAAAATGGATAAAGTTCAAAAATCCTGTGAAAAAAATGTGGAGGATGTTAAGAAATTATATGTAAATATTGAAGAATTTGAAAACAACAACAAAAAAAATATGTAAAGCAATTGAAGAAAATAATATTAGTATGTGCAATGAGATAAAGAAAGTGATCAAAGAAAAAAATGAGAAACAAACAAAGTTGTCATATGCAGATACAGTTAAAAGCAAAACGGTAATATCAGATATAAAAAAGCAGGTAACTGTAATAGTGAAGCCAAAGGAAAAGCAGGGTTCGGATAAAACTACAGAAGAACTGACAAAAAAGTAGATCCAGTAAATCTAAAAATTACGAATGTCGAAAATAGAAAAAATGGAACTGTGGTAATACAGAGTGAAAATGCTGAAGAGAGAGAGATAATAAGAAAAGCAATACAAAATGAACTTGAGGATGGATATGAAATAATGGTGCCCAAACCCACTGTGCTTAAACTAAAAATAACAGACATAACATTTAAATATGAAGACAGTGAAATTATTGAGAGATTGAAAAGTCAGAATCCAATGATTAATATAGGTGAAATCAAAATTGTGGGAAAATATAAATATAACAGGAACAATAAAATTATATATAATGTTATGCTGACGGTAGATAACGAGACTTACACAAAAATGATTACAGTGCGAAAAGTAAACTTAGGATGGGAAAGATGCAGAGTTTTTGACGGAACGGATGTGCTACAGTGCCTTAAATGTAAAGGATATAATCACAAGGACAAAGACTGCAGAAACGAGGAAGTATGTTTAAAATGTCATGGAAGCTATAAAACAAAAGAGTGTATTAAAGAGAGAATTGTCAAATGCATTAACTGTAGCAGAATAAATTTAAAACTAAATATGTCGCTGGATGAAAACCATCTTACGAACGATAAGGAATGTCAGGTTTATCTTAACAAATTAAACATGAAGAAAAAGAGACTAGGATTGATTGAATAACAACTAAGGAATATTAATGCTCTATATACAAATGTTCAAGGATTGCTGAATAACTTTAATATGATTGAGATAATTGCTGCCACAAGGAAATTTGACTTTATAATATTAACAGAGACTCATCTAACCGAAAATATTGAGGAAAGCGAAATAATCTTACAGGAATATAATCACGTTATCTCATTATCTAACTCAACGAGAACAGGTGGTGTTATTATATACTTTAAAAAGGACTGGAAGGTGAATAAAATTTTAGAAATTCGTGAAGATTCAAAATATTGGGTCTTATCGTGTGTAGTGGAATATAAAAAAACTCGTCTGATTGTTACAACGGTATATAGATCACCAAGCTGTAGTGAAGCTGAATTTTGTATGGCATTTGATGAATGTTTAGGCGTGATATGTGATTACAACTGTGATATAGTTATAAGCGGAGATTTTAATATAGATTGGGCGCAACAAAATTTTTATAGAACGAGAATTGAAAACAGTTTGAACTACAATGGTCTTAAGCAAATAGTGAACGATTACACGCGAGTAACGGAAACATCAAAGACACTTATAGATTACGTAATAACAAATAGCTATAATGTATCGGTCAGGAACAGTTTAAGTAATAAAGTAGCGGATCATGAAACATTGGTTATTGTCATTAACATGAAGAGTGAAGAAAACACCTCGAACGAAACCGATAAAAGAGAAAAGACAATATTTAAGTATAATAAAAATAATTTTTATAGTCAATTAACCTGGTCGGATTATAGATCGATCCGAAATCTATATAAAACAAGGGTTGAGAATGAAAAAAATAAATACTTTAATGATAAAATCAATAATGCCAGCAACTAAAAATGGATGTGGAAGGAAATAAAGAACTTAGTTCTAAAAAGGAAACAATCTGATAAAAACTGTGATTTTTAATGGTGTTGAACATAAAGACAATAGGAACATCGCTGGTCTTTTTAACGATTATTTTATAAATAGCATTAAGTTAATAAGAGACTCAATTGAAAATGTGCAATATGTTAATAATATACAGACAGTTAATAGAAAATTCAAATTCCGTGCAATAACAAATGTAGAGCTTAAGAATATAGTAATGACACTTAAAGAGAAACCTGATTACTGTAAGATATCGCGAAAAATGTTGGTCGAAAATTGGAGCATAGTCAGAGAAATTTTATTAAAAATTGTGAATTCATCATTGGAAACCGGTGAGTCTCCGGATTGTGGGGAGGAAACAATGGTTACACCAATTAAAAAAGTGGCAAATACATTAAAATGTGAGGAATTCCGTCCTATAAACTCTTTAAAGACTGTTGAAAATGTTTTAGAGAAGGTCGTGAAAGAACAACTGGAAAATTATTTGGATTAAAATTCAATCTTTTCAAAGTACCAGTCAGGATATAGAAAGAAATTCTCCTGTGAAACAGCAGTAAATTATGTGATTAATCGATGGAAAAAAATTGAGAAGAAGCAAAAAACTATGGCAGTTTTTTTAGATTTTAAAAGAGCATTCGAGACTATAGACAGAAACATAATGGTTGAAAAATTATATATGTATGGAGTACAAGATGTAGAGCTTGAATGGTTTAGATCTTATTTAAGTAACAGAACACAAATTACGGTTATAAACGGTGTAAGGTCACAACCAATGGAGAATGATTACGGAGTCCCACAGGGATCGATTTTGGGAGCGTTATTATTCAGTATTTATATAAACGGTATGCCTGAGGTTTTGACTAAAAGTGAATTTATTCTGTATCCTGATGACACCTTGATATACACAATTAATATAATAATAGAGATAATATTAATATTTGGTTGAAAATGAATAAATTGAAATTAAATGAGAGTAAAACTAAAATAATAGAAATAAATATGAATAGTAATTCCGAAATTAAAATTAATGAAAAAATAATAGAGAAAGTTGACCAAATTAAGTACTTAGGTTTCATTATTGATAAAGAGCTTAAATTTAGAGAGCATATACAATACATTTCCAAAAAAATTGGTAAAAAGATAGGTTTTTTAAAAAGGATCCGGAATAAAGTTTCATTATTAACTGCAATTAATATCTACAATACAACTATAAAATCACATTTTGAATTTGGATCTACAATTATTTATACATGCTGTAATTCAACACAACTCGAACGACTACAAAAGTTACAAAATAAAACAATGAGGGCAATTTTACGATACAACAGATACGCGTCAATCCTATTCATGCTTAATACACTCAAATGGTTGAATATAAAACAACGACTGGAGCTAAACACCATAATTTTTATAAGAAAAATGAAGCAAGGAAAGGCCCCTGAATACCTATGCGAGCAAATTATGTATGTGGGTCAGGTTCAACCTTATGGATTGAGGAATGCTGACAACTTCAGACTGCAACGAGTCACTTTAACATCAATGCAACAGTCATTATTCTACAAGGGTCTTAGATTATATAACTCTCTGGAAAATTATATAAAGAATGAGCAGAATAACAATGTTTTCAGAAAGGAATGTGTAAATTTTGTAAAAAGAATAACGTAATTTTGTAGTTTATTGAAAAGTAATTTTGTAATTTATTGAAAAGTAATATTGTAATTTATTAAAAAGTGATTTTGTAATTTAGTGAAATGAAATTTTGTTAAAGTATGAGAAAATACTAATAAAGATTTATATTTATTTATTATTATTTAAGTGCTAGACACTGCAAATGATACTGAATGTGACCTTGAACTACTTAAAAAATTTGAAGATCATGTTAAAAGCAATAAGAAAAAATCACATCAGCTTAACTCAGCTCGGGCTGAAATAACACCAACTAATCTACCTGCTTGAATGTAAACAAGAAACAACAAAAATGAACATAAGTTGTTTACATTTTTACATTATTCCCGAAGGACGTCATCGTCATCGCGTAAGACGACGTCACGTTGGTTGAGAATTAAAATCTATCGAGCTTTAATTCGGTCAGACTTGTGTGCAGACAAGTTGCGTTTGGGAAAACAGTTGTTGGTGTTGTACTTACAAAAAGGTTGTGAGAAAGAAGAATAACTAACAAGTGTTGTTGCTTACAAAAGGGTTGTAAGCAGAGTAGTACAAAGAACAAACACATATTGTGAAGTATCATTGCATACGTGAAACAAGTTCGAACAGTGGCACAAAAATTGTGCAGATAATAAAGAATTTATTAAAACCAAACCCATATTTATTTTTACTTTATTTGCAATCTACGAACTCATATTTTTAACGTTTTTAAAAAACGTAACAGTATAATAGATATAGAAAGCAAAGAATAAATTGAATTTGTAAAAAATGCTTTAAAAATAAAAGACTTCAAAATTAAAGAATTTAGAAACAAAAAACTCTATTCATGAATTCTTTAGATGACTTTTCAAGAGTTAAAGCATAAAACGAATTCAAATTTTTTCACATTTACTCCAAAAGCCTTAAAAACAAAAACATATTTGCCAAAGGGTTTATACTCTAACATAAAAGCAGACGGTATTTTAAATGATATCTGCCAGCACTAATCTGAAGAATTAAAATTTGTTAAAGTGAGTCAGTTTACAACGAGAAATTCTGTTAAGGAAGGGTACACTTTGCCTTTCTTTTTAGTACAAATTACGCCAGGAAGTAATGTAAACCAGTTAAAGAATATTAAAACACTTTTTTATCGCATGATAAAATGGGAACAAGTGAAAAAAGAAGAGATTCCCTAGTGCCGAAATTGTCAAGGCTTTTTCCACAGCGCGGCAAACTGTTACTTACCTCCAAAATGCGTTAAATGCAATGGGGATCATAAAAGAGGTGAATGTAAATTAACAAATGTTGCCGATGAAGCAAGAGAAAAATTGTACTGGTAGTTTGCAATAAATACGGTCATCCAGCATCATATAATATACAAACAACTACAACAAAAACTTAGGCTTAAGCAAAAAACAATAATAAAAAATAAAAGTAATGCTACTAATGTAAGTTCTTTTTATAGCCCAAAAGTAATTAAAAAATATGATGATATGATAAATAATCAAATGGCAAATTTCCAAAAACAATTAAATCTACAAGTATCACGTATTGATGCTATTTTTTCCATGATGCGGATGTAAAAAATTGCTAATGATTCACTTTTATTAAAAAACCTCAAAATCATACAAATTAATGTGAATTCATTAATATCTGAAAGTAGAAGGCTTGACCTTCAAAAATTTCTAGAAGAACACAATCTTGATATTGCTCTATTAAATGAAACAAAACTCAACCCAAGACATAAGCTTCAATTTTTTAATTATAATATGATAAGAAGAGATAGATCAGGTACAATAAGAGGAGGAGGTACAGTCATTTTGATCAAAAGTAACATAAAGTACACCATATATCAAACAGTACAATTAATGCAATTCAGAATTTAGAAAGTTGTATCGTGCGTATATCTATGGCTGAAAATATGAATATTGTAATTATTTCTTCTTATTATGCTTCAGGAAATAATTACACAAATTTTAGTTCCGAATTTAGCAACCTTTTCCAAGCATTAGATTTACGTAACATCAACAATTACTATATATTTGCTGGAGATTTGAACTGCCTTCATAGTGATTGGGGTAACCCCACTGACAATATTAAAGGTAAGAAATTAAAAGACTGATTAGTTGATAATGAGATAGAGTTTAGATGTAAATTATACGCCTCAGAAACACCCTCCTAACCCAGATCAAACTCATATATAGACGTATGTATATCTGATTGTAGGTTACACATAGTTACTAAAAATAACACGCTAAACTGTATGGAATCTTTAGACTATGACAGTGATCGCCAAGCTTTACAAATATGTGCGTATATGAATAACGAATATGACCTTTTTTCTTTTATTGAGCAATCTCAGAATGTAAAATATGATTATAAAAGAACAGATTGGAAAAAAATTCAAGAATAAAATTATACAGAGTCTGGATAATAATACACTTATCCCAAAAAATCGGAATCTTTCAAACTCTGAGATAGACAATTATATCGATAAATTAAATAATTTAATTGTGAATGCTATAGAAAAAATAATTCCTAAGGCTAAGAATATCGACTATTTTAGAAAAATAAAAAGTCGAATAGTGCAAAAACTACATCAAGAGAAAAGTAAAATTTTAACAATAATTAAAAGACATAACAGGCTAGAACTCACTCTGTCTGAAATTTCATTAAACTCACTACGATCTAAACTAAAACTAATTAAAAAAACTTCTAAAAGAAAACATAATTAATGTTTTTAACAAAAATATACAAGATAAACTTCCACAATTAGATCCAAAAGACTCCAAAAAAATGTTCGAGGAAATAAGAAAAAACTTTTAAAAAATTAAACCATTACATCTAGACAGCATAAAAATGCTACAGGACCTTAAACACTTACTTGATAAAGTAGCTATTGATGCCAACGTTTTAGAAAAAGATAATTCCAACAACTATATAATACGTGATCATAATCAGATGCTAGATGCCATCGGCTCTTGTCTACAATCAGTCCATTCCCACAAGGATATAGATAGAAATAACAGAACACATTTACAAGTAATTGACAAGTTCAACAGATTTTTGGAACTTAAAAATCATTTCGATTGTAATCAAACTACTATAACCTTTTTTAATGCGGTAAAAAGGTCTACTGACTTGAGTGACTTACAGGCTGATGGATAGTTTGTAACTAAATGTTATTTATTTTTTCTAAATTAAGAACTAGATTATTGTCAGGAAACGATGGCATTCCTAATATTGTTCTAAAAAACATACCTGAAATTTTGATTTCATCGTATTGCTCTCTATTTAATAATATGTATACATGGAAAAATGCAAAAGTGGTTCTCGTATCAAAAAAAGACAAAGATAGGTCAGATCCTAGAAATCTACGTGCTGTAAGTTTATTGCCTAATGCCAGTAAAATATTTCAAATATGTATTAATAACAACATAAATAAATTTTGTTATGAAAATGGAAAAGTAAATGAAAAACAATTTGGTTTCAAATATAAGCATTCGACAGTAAATGCAATACATTTTCTCACTTCTAATGTTAATTGGAATTGGAACAAAAAGTTATGCACAGGAGCGTGTTTAATAGACATGAAAAAAGCTTTCGACTGCATATGGATTTCAGGGTTAATATCTAAATTAATAGATCTAGAATTTCCCCTTTATATGATAGTGAATGATAATATGTAGTAATATATGATAATATGGTAATATGAGTACATTACCAAAATTACCAAAGTAGTAAATCCTTTAATATTGTTAATGGTTTACAACAAGGCACAGTAAACTCTCATACGCTATTTAATAATTTTATTTTAGATTTTGAGCGCCATGGTAGTGGGTAGTGTGCTAGACTATTAGCGTGAGGGTCGTGGGTTCGATTCCCACCAGAGGCTCTGGTCTGTGACACTACGCCGGGCATATGGTCGAAGTTACTCAGCTCGTATATGATTATAATATAATTTGTAATTAATAATAAATAAATAAAATAAAAAAAATTATTTTAGATTTGATTAATAGAATAGATAACATTATAGCTTTTGCAGATGATATTATTATATATCATGCTGATAATACTATTGAGAAAATAAATTCGAAACTTCAAGATTATTTCAACATTGTGGAGCAGTATTCAGTTGATTGGTTTATGAAGATAAATATTAATAAATGTGAAACAATTTTATTTAGACCACCAGTTAATAAATGTAACAATAACATTAAAAGAAATTGGAAAGTATTTGGAATTAAATCGAATTTAAATAATGCTGCCAAGAACTAACCAAACATATTGTGAGATATTTAGGAATTTAATTAGATAAATTCCTATATTATAATAATCATGTAATTGAATCAATAAGCAAAGCACAAAAAGCTTTTTTTTATGTACAAAGCATTATTTTACTCAAAATACTTAAAGCCTAAAGTTAAGATAATTATGTATCAATCGCTTATTAGGCCAATTCTTACATATGGATGTCCGATATGGTTAAATATCTCACCTTCCTACGTGGAAAAACTAAGAGTATGTGAAAGAAAATGTTTGAGAGCTTGTACCGGATTATTTAGATCATCACACAGCAACTATTTAAAATATATATCTAATAAAAAATTATATAATGCATCAAGTATTATAAGAATTGACAATTTTATTACAAGTTTAATTAGAAATTATATTTTGAGATGTATTTCATGTAGTGAAAATAATTTGATTATGACATCTTATTACTCAAATTTTAATTATATAATTACAGACGTGCTAATGTCAAAGCAATAGATTGCAATAATATATCAAATTCCTCTAATAGGTATGATAAAAGTATATCGAATAAAGATTCTTTTACAGTACAAAGCACAAAATCCAAAAGGTTTTGGTGGATAATGGAATAGTAAAATATAAAAGCCTTTTTTTTTTCTTTTACCTAAGACTTCTTTTTTATTATTTTGCCATATATAAGTAATGTTTTTCTTCACATTTTTTCATTACAAATATAAAATATAAGTTTGTATTTTTTAGTACATAAAAATTTTGTATATTTGCAAATCAAAATTAATATTATATCCATAATACTCGAGAGTTCGTTCCCGGGACTTTGTATATATGTAAATATGTTTTATTATAGTTAAAATTGTTATATGTTGTAAATAAACATTAAAAAAAATGGTATTTTATTCTAACAATTTAAGTGTTGTATTTTCACGTATCAAAACGGTAAAGTTGCCACAAACTTTTCACATATACGCCATCTATCCGTGATTATTAAAAGTCATATTATATGAAAAAACTTCTCGATATTGCCACATTCTAAAAAATTATTTATCAAAATCACAAACCACTACCACATACTAAATAAAAATCTATTTTTTTCATTGTGAAGTAATTTTTTGTAGCCTGGTTTTTATATAATAAACTAGCAGATTGTACCTGGCGTTGCGCGGGTTATAAAAATAAATAAAAATCCGATTTCGAAACCGGCTTCTTACAGAATGCAATTTTCAAATTATTCGAAAACCGGTTTATCAAACAACCCAGATTTTTTGAATACTCTAAGGGCCATTATTATAACTTACCTTTAAAGTTGGCGATAGTTAAAGGTACCTTTAGCTTAAGTAAATGGCAAAGTTACCTTTAACTTATTTTGGTTATTAACACTTACCGATAAAACAAAATTAACTTTTTCAAAAACATGGCAGTGCCGGAGCAAAGTCGATAAAACTGCTTAATTAAACAATTTTTTTAACGCAGTGCAAAAGAAAAACTTCGTTTTGGTTGTTTTGTATATGCTAATTTTGTTTAAATTTGAAATTGCCACATCGAAAATAGTATATGATATAGTAAGTTCAAACAGAAAGTGACCTTTAAATGTTAAAGGTATGATGATCTTCGCTTTAGCTTAACGCTCACTTTTATCTTATTGGGTACTCGTAATAATGAAAAACAATTTATCTCTCCGTTAAAATCCTCCCTTTTGTTAAAGGTAAGTTATAATAATGGTCCTAAGTCCTAAATATAAATGAATGAAATATGCCCATTTTCCGCCCATTTCCATATTTTTGGGCCCCTTTTGGTCCAACTTTATAAACGAAACACCTACAATAGCTATTTGGGAAACAGCCAAGCTAAATCGTAAAAAATACCTTTAAAACAAATAAAATACATCATTTATGCATAAGTACTAATTTTTGCCCTTTTTTCTACCTTTGTCCCATTTTTCCCTTTGGGTTAAAGTTTTTAAAAGATTTGTAGCCTTTAACCTGCACCGACAAAAACTCGATCAATACCCAAACTTTCAAGAAAATCGGTTCAAGCGTTCAGGCGTGATTGATTATACTCTTAATTTGCCCGTTTTCACCCCTTCCCATTTTTGGACCAACTTTTTAAACAGAACACCTCCAATAGCTATTTGGGAAACTAAACCAAGCTAAATCATAAAAAACGACCTTTAAAACCCATAAAATAACGCATTTATGCATAAAGTACTAATTTTTGTCCTTTTTTCCCTTTGGTTCAAAATTTTTAAAAGATTTATAGCCTATAATCTGCACCGACAAAAGCTCGATCAATATCCCAAATTTCAAGAAAATCGGTTCAACCGTTCAGACGTGATTCGGTATGCACTCAATTAGCCCGTTTTTTTGCCCCTTACCCCTTTTTGGACCCCTTTGGTTCAACTTTAGAAACAGAGCATCTTCAATAGCTATTTGGGGAAACTTTAACCATACTAAGACTCGTAAAAATACCTTTAACAAACACCATTAATTTACAAGCATTATATGCATTAAAGTATAATTTTTGCCAATTTTTTCTCCCCTTTGTTCCCATTGCTGTCTCCGTGTTTTGGTCATCATTTGAAAAGATTTGTAGCCTCAAAACCTGCCAACCAAATTTCAAGAAAACGGTCCAGATGTTCAGACGTGTTTGGCTAACGAACAAACCTACAATCATTTGGGAAACCAAGCTAAATCGTAAAAAATACCTTTAAAACACATAAATTACAGCATTTATGCATTAAAGTATTAATTTTTGCCAATTTTTTCTCCCTTTGTCCCATTTTTCCCTTTGGTTCAAAATTTTTAAAAGATTTATAGCCTATAATCTGCACCGACAAAAACTCGATCAATACCCAAACTTTCAAGAAAATCGGTTCAAGCGTTCAGGCGTGATTGATTATACTCTTAATTTGCCCGTTTTCACCCCTTCCCATTTTTGGACCAACTTTTTAAACAGAACACCTCCAATAGCTATTTGGGAAACTAAACCAAGCTAAATCGTAAAAAATACCTTTAAAACAAATAAAATACATCATTTATGCATAAGTACTAATTTTTGTCCTTTTTTCCCTTTGGTTCAAAATTTTTAAAAGATTTGTAGCCTAAAACCTGCACCAAATTTCAAGAAAAACGGTCCAGATGTTCAGACGTGTTTGGCTAACGAACAAACCTACAATCATTTGGGAAACCAAGCTAAATCGTAAAAAATTACATTTTTTCCCCCTTTTGATCAAAATTTTGAATAGATTTATAACCTATAACCTCCACGGACAAAAGCCCGATCTATATCCCAAATTTCAAGAAAAACGGTCCAGATGTTCAGACGTGTTTGGCTAACGAACAAACCTACAATCATTTGGGAAACCAAGCTAAATCATAAAAAACGACCTTTAAAACCCATAAAATAACGCATTTATGCATAAAGTACTAATTTTTGTCCTTTTTTCCCTTTGGTTCAAAATTTTTAAAAGATTTATAGCCTATAATCTGCACCGACAAAAACTCGATCAATACCCAAACTTTCAAGAAAATCGGTTCAAGCGTTCAGGCGTGATTGATTATACTCTTAATTTGCCCGTTTTCACCCCTTCCCATTTTTGGACCAACTTTTTAAACAGAACACCTCCAATAGCTATTTGGGAAACTAAACCAAGCTAAATCGTAAAAAATACCTTTAAAACAAATAAAATACATCATTTATGCATAAGTACTAATTTTTGTCCTTTTTTCCCTTTGGTTCAAAATTTTTAAAAGATTTGTAGCCTAAAACCTGCACCAAATTTCAAGAAAAACGGTCCAGATGTTCAGACGTGTTTGGCTAACGAACAAACCTACAATCATTTGGGAAACCAAGCTAAATCATAAAAAACGACCTTTAAAACCCATAAAATAACGCATTTATGCATAAAGTACTAATTTTTGTCCTTTTTTCCCTTTGGTTCAAAATTTTTAAAAGATTTGTAGCCTAAAACCTGCACCAAATTTCAAGAAAAACGGTCCAAGCGTTCAGGCGTGATTGATTATACTCTTAATTTGCCCGTTTTCACCCCTTCCCATTTTTGGACCAACTTTTTAAACAGAACACCTCCAATAGCTATTTGGGAAACTTAACCATACTAAATCGTAAAAAATACCTTTAAAACACATAAATTACAGCATTTATGCATTAAAGTATTAATTTTTGCCAATTTTTTCTCCCTTTGTCCCATTTTTCCCTTTGGGTTAAAGTTTTTAAAAGATTTATAGCCTATAATCTGCACCGACAAAAGCTCGATCAATATCCCAAATTTCAAGAAAATCGGTTCAACCGTTCAGACGTGATTCGGTATGCACTCAATTAGCCCGTTTTTTTGCCCCTTACCCCTTTTTGGACCCCTTTGGTTCAACTTTAGAAACAGAGCATCTTCAATAGCTATTTGGGAAACTTAACCATACTAAATCGTAAAAAATTACATTTTTTCCCCCTTTTGATCAAAATTTTGAATAGATTTATAACCTATAACCTCCACGGACAAAAGCCCGATCTATATCCCAAATTTCAAGAAAAACGGTCCAAGCGTTCAGGCGTGATTGATTATACTCTTAATTTGCCCGTTTTCACCCCTTCCCATTTTTGGACCAACTTTTTAAACAGAACACCTCCAATAGCTATTTGGGAAACTTAACCATACTAAATCGTAAAAAATACCTTTAAAACAAATAAAATACATCATTTATGCATAAGTACTAATTTTTGTCCTTTTTTCCCTTTGGTTCAAAATTTTTAAAAGATTTGTAGCCTAAAACCTGCACCAAATTTCAAGAAAAACGGTCCAGATGTTCAGACGTGTTTGGCTAACGAACAAACCTACAATCATTTGGGAAACCAAGCTAAATCGTAAAAAATTACATTTTTTCCCCCTTTTGATCAAAATTTTGAATAGATTTATAACCTATAACCTCCACGGACAAAAGCCCGATCTATATCCCAAATTTCAAGAAAAACGGTCCAAGCGTTCAGGCGTGATTGATTATACTCTTAATTTGCCCGTTTTCACCCCTTCCCATTTTTGGACCAACTTTTTAAACAGAACACCTCCAATAGCTATTTGGGAAACTTAACCATACTAAATCGTAAAAAATACCTTTAAAACAAATAATTTGTGTGCAATTAAGGGTTGTGACTATAAGTGAAAAGTACTGTAGTTGTAATTTTTTTATTTATTATATTAAGATTGATTTTTTAAATATTTTTTATTCTTCAGTCTACGGTGGCTCCTTTCTACGGCTTTTCTAATAATTTTTTCAAAGTCTAAGGACCCTTGCAGATTGGAAACTTCTGAAATTTATAGAATATATATATTATTATAGAATATATATATTTATATATATTACATTTGCTGATAATGCAAATAATATCTCTTTTTGATCATTTATATATAAAAGTATGGACATACCTCGTAGAACTTTTTGGAATAGCTTTCGCTATAGCGAAAGCTTAGCAAGCGCTTATTTCCCCCATCTTCCTACCCAATTATACTTTTCCAGCAAGTCACCAGTTAATACTGCACGAATGACACTGCTGACATCCTCAGCTATGCCTTTCAAGTTATGGAAATATCTAATTTGTAAAGAAATATGATTATTATATTTTTTAAAGAAGAATAATCTGACTTTATTACCATTGCTTGGCAAAACTCTGGAGATTTTAACTTCTAATCTACCTCTCCCACCGCTTCGATTGATTTCAGCGGAAGCATGCTGGCTATTCCAAATGCTTATCTTGCTTTTCACCAGTCATGCGACACACTGAATTCTCAACCTTTTTGATGGCCACCATATTCCATCAACACCTTGGACTGGGCGAAGGCTTCGGGCTTTGACAAAATCAGTTAAAATATTTGTTCTTTAAATTGTAATAAAAGAAGGCTAATAATACTTACGCTTGTCTCTAGTCTGTCCATTTGCTCAGTATGCTCTGGTTTTGCAATATAGTTGTTTTCTTAAACGAAATAAGAAAATAATGCAAAATGCGGAACATGCATATGTATAAATAATAAGGAAAAATATTTTTCTTTTTAAAATAAATCATAATTGCATACTTACAGTTTCTTCAATCTTCTCGAGGAGAGATAAAATATTTTTTAATATTTCCAAAATTTCTTAAATAAAAAAGAAATATTAATTTAATCTAATGATAATAAGAAAAATTAACTTAACCTTCACGTTTTGCGGGTGCTGTCGACGTTGTCGGTAGGTTGTCAGTGAGATTTAGGGTTTGCTAAATAGTTAAATTTATTAAGATTTACATATGGAAACATTTATTTTTTACTTACCAATCATTTCGTAGATATATTCTTCCCCAAAACCCTCAAATATATTTTGGAAACCCATGTAATTGTAAAAATTTTTAAGTTTTCTTCTTGTTTTTAAGTTCTTTTATTGTTCTCTCCAGTCTATTTCTTGTTTTTTATTATTTTCAGTTTAATTTTTCACTTTAATCTTTCAAATATTAATTTTGTTTAGTTTAAAAATTTCCACTTTCGTCTTTTCACTTTTCGCAGAAATAATTATTTTGAAGCGACAGAAAATACAACACTGTAACACAAACTACAACAGTGACAGTCATTTTACCTCTCAAATATCTGTCATTTGTGATGGAAATAACCATTTTAATAAAATATTAATCAAAATGTAGGTATTTCACTCTTGCATACGCACTCTTTACAAGTTTACAAATTTTTCTAACAATGGGAACAACAACAATTTTTAACGGCAGAAAATGAAGCCCTCTAACACAACAGTGACGGTCATTTTACCAGTCATTTGACTGTCATTATTGATGAAAACATTCATAACATTTTTTTCCAACAATTCTATAAAAAAAATTTAAGTGTTTAGTAATAATAATTTTTCATGTATGTAAACGATTTAAAGCCAAACAAAGAAAAATAGATTTTATATTTTTCAATTCTTTTCTTCATTACAGATGTTATCGCCTTGAGCTTTACTTAAAAACTAACATTTTCTCTTATTCTATCTTATTACTATACCGGCAGTTTTTCTATTCTTCTTTCTTTGTCATTTATAGATACATACACATCTTAAATTTTTCTGTCTAGATTTTCTTTTTAACAGTGTTACCACAATTCGCCCTGATTTCACCTTCAACCTGAACTGAGTTGGATAACCATGGTTTTATACTAGCGAATTTGGCTAAGTTGAAACCTTTCCCCATCCCCCAACACTTATCTGTCGTTAGGCAGACTTTTAATGATCCTGTATGGTCCTCTAAATTTGGGAATGATCTTCCTACAAGCAACAGCATCAGTGACAAAATTTCTCACAGATACATAGTGACCAACATTGTATACTTTGTCAACACCTAGCTATACGGGGGTTTATCTCCTTTCTGTTCAACGTCAGCGTCAGCGAGTTGCAATCCGTCACAATCTTGAATGAAATTCCCTGGAAATATATTCTAAACCTTCGCAGAGCATAGAGTCTCTAACTCAAAGCAATGATACCTTGACTCATAATCAGTTGTCCTCTTCGAAATATAAAATATAGCATGAAATTTCCCATTTTCTTTCCTCTGCAATAAAATTGCCCCAAACCCAACTTTGCTAGCATCACAGTGCAGCTCCGTCTCGTTCTCTTCAATATGTCAAAGCATCTCTCTTCCCCAAATTTGAAACTCACCTTTTTCCTACCCTGTGCGAGCATTGAAAAGTCCTTCATAAATCTCTTAAAATAGGAACATAGCCCTAGAAAACCCTGAACATCCCTTACACCCCTTGGTATCGTTAAATTCACGACAGATACTATATTTTTCCCATCCGGTCGAATCCCCTTTCCCGAAATTGTATAGCCTAAATATCCAATTTCGGATTCTAAAAATTTACATTTGTCTAAGCGCAGTTCTAATTTATTCTTCGTCAGTCTCTAAAAAACCAGCCTCAGGATTTCCATATGCTCATCTACACCCTTTGTGTCTATCATCAGATCATCAATATATATTGCCACCTTTCCCTCACTTATCAAATCACTAAAAACCTTATTAACATATCGCTGAAATGTAGAAGGAGAATTCTTTAATCCACATGGCATTTTGAGGTATTCAAATTGACCCATTGGGGCAACGAATGAAGTGTACTTAATTGAATCTTTACTCATGTCCACGTGGTAAAAAGCACTTTTCAAGTCAAGCAGGGAGAAATATCACTTGTTAGCCAGTCTATCTAAAAGACCACCAATCCTAATATTCCTAATATATATTATAAAATCTTTCTGTAAGTCTGTTTTTTGTTTGTTTGTTAGCCAATCACACCTGAACATCTAGACAGATTTTCTTGAAATTTGGGATATTGATCGAGCTTTTGTCAATGCAGGTTATAGGCCACAAATCTTTTAAAAATTTTCAACCAAAGGGAAAAAATGGGACAAAGGGGCAAAAAATGGTAATAGGTAATTTTTTACGATTTAGCTTGGTTAAATTTCCCAAATAGCTATTGGAGGTGTTCTGTTTAAAAAGTTGGACCAAAAGGGGTCCAAAAAGGGGAAAAGGGGCGAAAAACGGGCAAATTCCATGCATTTATATTTAGAACTTTGAGTATTCAAAAAACTAAGTTGTTTGATAAACCGGTTTCCGAATAATTTGAAAAATAGAATTTTTTAAGAAGGCAGTTTTGGATGTAAAAACGTGTGATGGAATCGATCACGCTTCTTGCACGTATCCATTGATGTGCACCCTTTTAAGTCGTGACTCTTGGCACGACAATTTACACAATAGCGATGCCTCTCGACTATGTCTTAGCTGTCATCCTGAGAAACCTTTTGCAAAACCGCAAAGAGTGGAAATTTTTACAAAGCACACATTCATTTGAGTCTGAATATGTAAAATTCAGTTTATACCATACGACACATTTGGCTATATTCAGCGTGGCAAAGGAATTTGTGCAAATTCGTGAGATTGGCAAAAACGAGAGTTGCCTGGTAGAATAATAGAGTAACCCATCACACGCAAGGCCCTGTTGTATGACGAGAATCGGGAGAGAATGTCCTGTTCACTAACCTCTGCGTGTAAGGCATGGATGTTGTCAGATACATCCGGAACTTTTAATGGATTACGTTTTGACCATTCAGTTTCGGGCTTGTTAAACCATGAGGGCCCACACCACCATTGGGAATTATTTGCCAATTCGTGAGGTTTACATCCACGAGTTCCAAGATCAACTGGATTATAATGAGTGGGAATGTGTTGCCATGTTGTTTCAGAAGCCAGGCGATGTATTCGAGCAATTCTGTTTGCAACATATGTTTCCCAAGTGGAGGGTGGTTTAGAAAGCCAACCAAGGACAATTGATGAGTCTGTCCATAGGAAAACATCTGTTTCGCCGAAATTCAGCGATGTGCGAACATATTTAATAAGATTCGCCAATAATACAGCTTCGTTTAGTTCCAAACGCGGCAAGCAGACTGTTTGAATAGGGGCTACCTTACTCTTTGCCATTAACAAATTTGAGAAAACATTGTTAGTATTTGTTTGACATCGAATATATACAGTAGCACAGTATGCCGATTTTGACGCTTCGCAAAATCCGTGAATTTCAACTGAGTCGGATGGAGAGTATTGTAGCCACCTTGGGATTGCGATTGTCTCCGTTTGTGAGAGATCCGAAGCGAAGTCATTCAACATTTTAAGTGATTCGGGTGAGATATCCTCATCCCATTCCAATCCTTCTAACCAAAGCCGTTGCATAAGAATCTTAGCCCTAATAACAATTGGTGCTAGCCGTCCAGCAGGATCGAAGAGCTTTGTAACCGATGAGGATATTTGACGTTTCGTTATTCTTTCAGATGGATGTATAGGGGAAAATGAGTAAGTGAATGCATCTGTTTTGGTGGCACTGGACTCTTGGAATTGTAAAAATTCGGATTCGTAAAAAATCCTCCTTGGGTAAATGAAATAGTAATTTTGGATTATTCGCTGTAAGAGGAAGACCAGATGACTTCAGTGCGTCTATGAGCTGAGTCTGAGCAGATAGAGTATCCTGTAGCGAAAATCCACCAGGTAGAATGTCATCAACATAAGTTTCCGAGCGGAGAATTGAAGACACTTTGGGATATTGAGATTCAGTGTTCGAAGCGATTTGGAGTAGTGTGCGAATTGCGAGATAAGGAACACAATTAACACCGAAAGTGACAGTTTTCAGCGCGTAATCCCTAACTGGATCGTCTGGTTGGTTTTGGAATAAAACTCTCTGAAACTGTCTGTCATCCGGGTGTATTAGGATTTGGCGATACATTTTTTGTATATCGCCACTGAAAACATATTGATACTTTCTCCAATTAAGGATAATAGTAATCAAATCGGTCTGAAGAGTAGGGCCTGTGTAAAGGACATCGTTTAGGGAGAAGTGGGATTTAGTTTTCCTCGAACCGTTGAATATAACTCTGACATTGGTCGTTTTGTGTTCAGGTCGAGGTAAGTAAAAGGAATAGTATTTATCTTGAGACACAGTTTCCTGAGATTACGTTTCCTACATGTGATCGAGATCCAAATATTCACGTAGAACAGAACAATATTCAGACTGCAGCTCAGGATCTTTGGCCAACGTTTTCTCCATCCGAGAGTATTGAGCCAACGCAATAAATCGAGTCGACCCAAGAAATATTTCCTCCGGAAATTCCGGTCTAAATGGTAATCGTACTATGTACCTAACATTTTCGCTTCGAGTTGTTGTTGTGGAGTAAAATTTTTCACAAAATTCATCCTCTTTCGATTCCGAGTGTGTCATGAGTATCTCCTCATCCTCCCAAAACATTTGCAAAAGAGAATTGAGTTCAGAAGTTTTGGACACTGTAATTGATGGAAAAGATTAAGTGCTTTGAGTTTTAATGGGACCACTTAACATCCATCCGAAAATTGTATTGTAAGCCGATGCGTGGCCACAAATGTTTCTCCTTATGTCATTAATATTGATAGATTGCTCACAGTCATTACCGAGAATGAGATCAATCTGTGAGGTCTTGTTGAACGTTGGATCAGCTAGGAGCTAGGTCTAGTTCCAAGAGCTCTTTCGAGTGAGGTACCTGGGAACTACAAGCTGGTAAGCACTTTGTAACCTTTGGTAAAATAATGACTTTAATGGGAATTCGCGAATTCCGTTCTACGAGCATACAGAGTAAAAGCACATTCTTTGTTCGCCGATTGTTTTAGACCACCAATGACTACAATCCCAAAATGAGCTTTCCGGTAAGAAAACTAAAGGCAACTTCTAATCCTTTTTGACAAAAATGTCCTTTGAGAACCAGGGTCGATTAGAGCTCTTACTGTAAAGTGCTCACATCGACATTCTATCTGCACCAGTGCAGTTCTTAAAAGAATGTTCTCGCTACTAGAAGAGCAATTGGCGCGTATCTGATTACATGTAGATGGCCGTTCAACATTAGAGTGATACGAGTCATTTCCTGGTGAAAGTGCCTTCGGTACTCTGGGTTGTACCCCGAGTTCCTTTTGCCATATGCAATAAGGTGTGGTGAGTCTTCTTGCAACAGAGACAAGTGTGTTTACTTTTGCAATTTGCCTTGATATGAGATGACCCCAGACAATTATTGCAAAATTTATTCTTAAACACAGTCAACTCTCTGTTGTGCCGTACATGTTCTGAGGGGATGATCCTTATTTCACAATTTGCATGTAGGATTTATGTCGTCCTGTGACATATACATGTGCACATTGGGAAGAGATGTCTTCGTGAGACTAAGTCCACCTCTTGAATTTCAGATACTTGTTAAACGTTCCACAGCCTCATACCTATCCACAAGAAATTGTGACATTTGAGACCATTTAGGGAGCAAACGAGGATATGGGAGTGACTGTTCCCAAAGGGCTAGTGTTAAATTGGGAAGTTTGGTTGATATCAGTCGAATAAGTATAGGATCCTAACTTTCGATTACGACACACAGAGTTCCAAGAGTTGCAAGAGAGTCATTGACATAAGACTGTATTCTTCTGATAGACACGCTTTCTTCAGAGTCAGCTGTCAAACAGAATTTTTATTTGATTCTCCACAAGAACACGTTAGTTCTCGAATCGAGTTTGAAGTGCGTTCCATGCTAGTTGAAAATTGTCGTGTGAAAGGGGATACCTCTTGACAATAGCACCAGCTTCACCTCTCGTCTTGTTCCGGAGATGATAGAGTTACATAACGGGAGAGAGTTTACTGTGGTTTATGTACACAGCTGTGAACATGTCCCTGAAGGAGGGCCATTTTTCATAACTATCTTCAAATGCCACAGTATTGCAAGGCGGTAGTTTAATACAATTGCCAGAATCCGTTGGCATTATGGTTTGGGTCTCTGATTAAGGTGTAACATTGTCCGGAGCACCGAGTCGAGAGACCTTCATCAAATCCATGATTTGAGAAGTACATTGATAATAAGCGTCCATACACGCATCAAAGTTACTCTCGCTTCCTGTTTAAATTCAGATGTAACCGTAAGCTCGTTGGTCAACATAACCCTCTTATAGGATGATTCAACATCCGTCCATCGCGATTATAAATCCTTTAACATCATATCCAGAATTGAGTCCGTTTGGTCCTCAACTGGGGAACTATTCAATTTCGCACAGAACTGTAACAAATGGTCGCAATTGAATACAAATTGCTTCCTTAGATGCTCTTGAGAAGTTGAAGTAGATGTCATTTCAAATGAGTAAATCACTGTTAATTAGGGTAGAGTTACCAAATTTTGCAGTTTAGATTTAATGTTCGGGGATTTATTCTCCTTTTTACTTTTGCGTATTTAATTGTATATATACATATGTATATTGTTTCCCTTTCATGTGTATAAATGTTCTTAGTTAATTTTAATTAAATTTGGGGGAAATGTTAATAATATAAATAAAATGTTATTATTATTAGTAACGCGAAATTTATTTTCATTTTAAATTCCTAAATCGGGATAAGAAATTTGTTCTATGGCAACGCTAAACAGAAAGCATAAGAGATAGACTATCATTCTTATGTTCTCTTATCATCATTGGTGTAATAATTGTTGTTACTTTTCTTAGTGCTGCAATTTACATACATTGCATTGGTTTCTCTTCTGTTCTTTCTTTTTACTTTATTACATGGACATTCCCGGGAAAAAATATTTATATGGAATAATTTGTGTATTTTCTTTTAATGTTTAATTATAATTGTATTCAATTGTATATATTTATATTTATTTTTATGTTCAAAAATTAATTTATTTTATTTTATATATTTTTGCTTTTTCTATTAATTTCAAAAATCAAATTCCATCTTTAAAATTAATAATTTTCTTTGAGTGTAAAGACCTTTTTTATTTTCTTTTTTTACTGAGAGCAATGATATTTTAATCGTTGATTTTAAATAGGAGAAATGAAATAAATAGAGAAATTAAATATTATTTTAATTTGGAAAAAATTTATTTTTCCCTTTATATATTTTTTTTTTTGGATTAATGGTAATTAATTGTTTGGGTTTATTAAATGTATAAATAAAATATTATATTGTATTATACATAAATATCTTTGCATACCTATGTGCGTTTGTATGTAATCTTCCTTTAGGTGCGGTCACATCTAAAAAATATTTGCCAAAAAACATAAAATATTTGTTTGCCATAATGTGACCACCCTGTGGTTTGTTTGCTCTTACATATTTTTCGTAAGGGCAAACAGTGGCAAATAACAGCTGTTTAAGACTGTGTTGCATACTAATAAAACTAAAACATCACTAAAATTGCAAAAAAATGAATGAATTCAAATTTGAAGAAAATAAATAATTTATTTTATGGAAACCTTTTTATTTGATGTAAATGTATTCATTATATAGATATAAATATTTGGGTGCCTGCATATACAGAGATACATTCAAAGCCTGAAATATAAATTCACGTTAATGCATATATGTATCAATTGGTGTGCCTTTCTAGATGAAAGCTATTCAGGGGTTTTAATGATTTTTCAGTATAATGGTTATTTTTTTAAATCTTAGTACATGTTTTTGTTATAGAAAATTTTTCATTATTATTCCAATTCCAATTTTTCTTTACACACATAGAGTTCATTTTGGAATTCAATCATTCATTCAATCATTTTTTAGGATAAATTTTCAAACAAAGTGAACTGAAAACCATTCTCAAAAATATCGATAAATAATTTTCAATTAGACCTAAAAGAATTCCTTCAATTTATATATATTCGATTTCCAACTTTTAGATTTAACATCTATTTTAAGTTATGTACATCATTTCAGCGATTTTCAAATATGGTGATTGACTGCACTGGAAAAATGTAAACATTAGTTTATGTTAAATTTATTGTGATTAAAAACATAATTTTTCAGTTTTTTTCTTATTTTATGCATGGAACCCATTTCCAAAGCCATAGTCGTCTTTCTTTTTTTCCCTTCCCAAAATAGCACAGAAGCTCCGCAACACAAGACGAAAAAATATTCACTTTCTATTATGTGTGAAAATGTGTCTAAATATTTTTGTTTTCCAAAATTCTGGTCAAACATGTGTTTTTTGTTTACCGCTATTTGAAGAAACAAAAATGGGAAAATAAATGTGCGTTGTGTGACCATAAAACAAAATATTAGTTGTTTCAGTCATATTTCTGGCAAACAAGGGAAAACAAAATTGTGGCAAACATTTGCCATAACTGACCACACCTTTAGGTATAAATAACGGACGACAGTACAGTGGCGGGCAAAACAGTACTTATGAATTTATCTCTTTTTATCTTTATATGTCGTTTTATATGTGTATTTAATGTATGTTTGTTTTTGTGTGTATTTGTTGTTGTCTTGCAAATATGTATAAGTGTGAACCGTAAAGAGAAAATCAATTTTTATTTATGTACCAAACTTTTCTTTTTTTTGTTTTTTAATATTTTTAATATATAATTTTTGTGTTATAGATTTCACCGTTTTAATTTACTTAATTTGCCGTTATGTATTTACTAATACTTTTGACCTTTCTTGTTTTCGTTTTGTTGTTGACTGTTTTTTTCTTTTTTTTTAATTTTTTATGTTTTTCTTTACACGTTCAATTTAATGTTCAAATTCATTTTTTTACTTTCTTACACTTTCAATTTAATTTTGTAATTTTCAAATTCCAATTTTTCCTTTCTATTTTTTTTTACAATATCCTTTTTGTTTTCGTTTTGTATTTTTTTCTTTCTTGATTTCTTACATTAATTTCACTTTCGTATTTTGGTATTAAATTATTTATTAGACTTTTTTATTTTTCACTTCACTGTGCTTTTTAGGTTTTATATTTTTCATTAAATGTTAAATTTTATTTCAATCTACTTGCCTTTTTCGTACTTTGTAATCATCGTTCTTTATATTTTTGGTTATGTTTTGTGATTTATTATTTTTTGTTTTGACTTTTCTGTATTGATCTTAATTTTTTTTTGGTCTTTCGTACCGATTGATTTTTATTTGCATACTAATTGGCAGCGTTGTCAACTCAGTGCTTTCAGCACTGTTTTTAATGCTTTTTAAAACTTTCGACGCGGAAAAGACAGTGCCTAGTGCATTTTTTAGTGCTTTTCTTTTCAAGTCAGTGACACCAGATAAAAATTAAAAAAAAAAAAATAAAGAAATGAATTTGTCCTTTTGGAAATTAAAAACAATTTTGGGCTCAGATATTTAACAATAATATTTTTTTACGTTTATACATTTTCGAAGGTAAAATCATTTACATTTTATACGTTTAATGTATGTTAACTTTCACCATAAATACTTTCATTTACATGTAAAACTACAGTCTTAATAAATCGAATTAGTATATACATAGACTAAAAATTAGTCTATAAACTATTTTAAAAGTCTATAGATTAGACTATACGCTAGAGTAGACTATAGGCTAGACGATAGACTTTTGTATTAAATTGTAAATTCGTACATTTTTTTACTGATTATATAAATTGGTGATGAAGTCGCCATAGTCTAATAGGTAGTGTGTTGGCTTCGTAGACGATCGATCCCGATCAATCTGAGCAGATTTCGGGCTAAAAACTCTGAGAGTAAAGTAAATTACAAGCCTTCAGTCAGGATTACGACCTACCTTCTTACACCACTTATGTTGTGTGCGTTGATTTTAAACATGAGTGGCGGGATCTACAGTTTAAAGTCGACTCCGAACGACAGATTTTTGAGAAGCTTTTCATGGCAATTTCTACTCTCAGGGTCTTTGCCAGAAATCTACTGAGAAGAAGTCGCCGAAGAAATATTTTTCGTTTTGATGTCTGACCTAGGATTCGAACCCGGGCCTTGCGCCTAATAAGCCAACACACTACCCACTAGACCACGGCGACTTCTTACAAAATTATTACTTACATATCGTGTATGATAAATAGTGATTTAAAATTTAGATCTCATAAACTTTTGTATTCCTTTACAATTAAATGTTAACGATATTTGTTAGGTTTATCTATTATGTAACTGAAAGATTTGAGGATTTATTGTCATTTTGACGATTTTGTGCTCCAAAATTATCATATTGACGACATGACGATTTATGCTCTCATTTTGACGATTATTAGAAATTAAAAGTTACATCGTATTCCTCACTTTAGTACATTAAAAGCTTCCTTAAGCTTTGTATTTGCTATGTAGTTGTTACAATTTATGCTAGTAATAACAAGGAGTAAAGTATTATATTTTTAAGTTATTTTCGAATATTGGAATTTTCTCGAAAAAGAAAAATACTCTTCTTATTTATATGTGCTCTCTCGCCAATAGTTTTATTAAGAATAAAAGAAAGAATTGAGAATATAAACGTAAAAGAGAATACAAGTTCAAAAAAAAAAAAAAAAACAGTGATGTCAACACGTGAGTTGCATTGTTGCATTTTAAATCCATCAACTCCAACACTCCTCCTCAATTCACGTGTTCACATTATATTATAAATAATAAGCAAAAAGAAAACTATAAATATATACATATGTATCTATACAGTCAAATTCAATTTCTTCATTAGTTTCAAATGTATTTGAAAGATTTTTCGTAAAAATATTCGCGACCATATCGCCAGTATTGCAATACTCCAGTTGTATCTCGCCATTTTTGTAGATATCTCTAATATGGTGATACCGGATATCAATATGTTTACTTCTGCTATGGTAAACTGGATTTTTAACCAAATGTATTGCGCTCAAGTTGTCGCAGTGTATAGTGATTGGATCATCACCAAAAAGTTTAATTTCACTGTGTAATTTCTTTAGAAAAATGGCCTCCTTAGCCGCAGATGATAAGGCCATGTACTCAGCCTCTGTACTGCTTAGTGCCACAGTCGATTGTTTCTTGCACTGCCATGAGACTGCTCCACCAAGGGTAAAAGTATAACCCGTGAAGGATTTACGATCGGTGGTATCGCCACCTCAATCAGCATCCACATAACCGTGAAATGGGTGACCGGTTTTACGTATTCCAACTGTATATTCATTGTATGGCCCAAATATTTAAGTACACGTCTCGCAGCAAGCATATGTTCTCGATGGGGATCTGTGTTCTTTTGTGATAACTTACACACAGAGTGTAATATATCTGTACGTGTTAGTAATGCGATATACATTAATGAGCCAATGAGAGACTGGTATTCAACTGGATCAATTCGTTCACAATTGCTATTATCGCACCTAATCTGGTATTTGGGCTCTAATGGTGTAGCCACTGGTCGACAATTTTCCATCTTATATCGTTGTAAAAGTTGTTTTATCTTAGCACGTTGACTAATTCGTATTGCACCATTTGAATCATCCCTTTCAACTTCCATGCTGATAAAGTAGCTTACTTCGCCTTTATCAATAACATGAGATATTTTGCATTTAATCTGGTTAAGCTCATCTATATTGGAACTAGCGATTAGTAAATCGTCAACATATAGTGCTATCAAACTGAAGTTTCCATTCTTCCGCATTACGTACAGGCATGGTTCACTTTCGCATTGGGAAAATCCAATATCTTTTAGGATTAAATTTATCCTTTGATTCCACTGTCGTCCAGATTGTTTAAGACCATAGATAGCTTTTTTTAACTTTAAAACGGAGTGTGGGGAATTCGTATCAACAAATCTTTCGGGCTGCGCCATAAAAACATCATCGTTAAGTTCGCTATTCAAATAAGCAGTTGATACATCCATTTGATGCAAATACAATTGAAGTTCTGCAGCAAGAGCAAAAACCATGCGTATTGTTTCGTATCGTACTACAGGCGAAAAAGTTTCTGTGTAATTCACACCATACATTTGTGAACAGCCCTTTGCCACCAGTCTGGCTTTAAATCTCTCAACGTTGCCATTCTTGTCTGTTTTCAGCGAGAATACCCATTTCGACCCTACTATCTTTTGTCCCTGTGGCAACTCAGTTAGCTCCCAAGTATTGTTAACCAAAAGTGCTTCATACTCACTTTGCATCGCCTGCCACCAGTTATCTGCATACTCGCTATTTAGTGCCTCGTCAACAGTTTCAGGAATTTTAATACCGCCAGCGCGCGTAAAATTTATTACATTATATTGCTTACAGGGTCTACCTCGAAGGCCTGTTAGTAATTTCTTTGGTCTACCTGGTCCAATTTTTATTATAGCTTCATTTTTCATCTTTTGATTCTGTAGATCGGCACATGTATCAACAACTTCTTCGGTTTCATTCATCAGCTCTACGCAATTTTCATTCTCATTTTCGATGACGACTTCGAGACTTTCATTTTTCGCAGGTGTTTCTATAAAGTAGACGTCACGACTCACAATAATTTTGCGTGTTGCTTTATCCATCAAGCGAAATTCCTTTGACTCATCAGAATATCCGACCATTAGATATTCTTTGCCCTTTGGCCTAAATTTTCCATAGTGTTTCTTATTTAATGCAATAGCTATACAGCCAAACGTTTTTAAATGCGCTATATTGGGCTTTCGGTTGAACCAAACTTCATATGGTGTTTTTTCACACAAGGCCTTTGTTGGTGCTCTATTTCTCAAATAAGCTGCCGTATTTATGGCTTCCGCCCACAATGCTTCATCTACGCCAGCTGCAACGATCATGCTTACTTGCCATCTCCACTAAAGTTCTATTATAACGTTCGGCTACTCCATTTTGTTGAGGGGTATGTGGTACAGTTAGCTGCCTTTTAATGCCTGTTTGCTTCAAAAACTTATCAAATGTTTGATTTACGAATTCTGTGCCGTTGTCACTTCGTAAAACCTTAATTTTCTTATCAGTTTGGCGCTCTGCCATGGCCTTAAATTCACAAAATTTTTCAAAAACTTCGGTTTTCGTTTTAATAAAGTATACAAATGCATAACGAGATTTATCGTCGATGAATGTCAAAAAATAGAGGTTGCCGCTGTTCGATGCCTTATTTATGGGCCACATACATCGGTATGTACTATTTCAAGTACATCCTTAGCTCGATTCTCAGAACGTGAAAATGGTTTGACTGTGCATTTGCTTTTCATACAAATTTGGCAATTGATGGCATCAGGAAACTTAACGTTAAGACCCAGCACCATGTTTTTCTTGATCAGCTCATTTAAACTAGCAGAGTTCATATGTCCATAGCGATTATGCCATGTCATAGCACGTTCATTACATGTAAAAAATAAATGGTTAGAAGTTGCATTAAAAATAAAAAGGTCTCCGACCTTATTTGCCTTAAGAATAATCTCACCACTACGATTAATAATCCTTGCCGATTCTGATGTAAAGATGACAGAGTAATTATTTGCAACTGCCTTTCCAACTGATATAAAATTGCACCGTAATTGTGGCACATATAGAACGTCATTTAGCTCAATGTCAGTAGTAGCCGTTTTTATACGAACTTTTCCAATGCCTTCTGCTCTTACACATTTGTTATCCGCCATACAAATATTTTCGTCGTGTTCTTTACATGATATAAACATTTCTCGGCTGCTGCATAAATGTGACGAAGCGCCGCTGTCGACGCACCATGTATTTGCTTTAAAAGCAGTTGAGTTCAAAACCGAGAGAGCAGAAAACGATGCCTGTGTTTGCTCTCTTTCCTTCTCCTTTTCTTTACACTGAGCTGCGTAGTGACCTTTTCTACCGCAATTATAGCAACTGAAACTAGAAGGTTTGCGCATAGCTGTTTTGTTGCCTTTGTTCTCGTTGCTTTTGTTCTCGTAGCTTTTGTTCTCGTTGTTGTTACGCCCTTTGACAAAATTTTGTTGTTTACCGTTTTTCGTTCGAATCATAAACGCTTCTACGCTACTGTCAGCGTTACCAATTTCATTGCTGTTTGTTTTACGGCGCACACCCTCTTCGGTTAATTTGACCTTCAGTGTACATAGGTTAGGAAGATCGTCACGTGTTTCCAGAGCAATCACAAAGTTTTCATAGCTCTTGGGCAGACTTGTCAATAGCATTACCACAAATAGCTCCTCCTGAAGTGTAATTCCAATTTCTGCTAGTTTTTCAACTATTGATGTGAACTTACAAATATACTGCTGGACACCTTCGTTATCATTCATCTTCATGGACAATAGCTGCTTAAATAGCTCAACTTTGCGCATAGGGCCTTTTGGCTGATGGATCTCTTTTAATGTAGTCCATACTTCTTTTGAAGTTTTGTTGTTTTTTATATGTGCTATTTGCAAAGGTGTTACGCACAAAATTATTGTTGCCATAGCTTTGTCATCTTTTTTTACCCACCGTGATGATTCCAATTGTGCGGCTTCATTGTCTGCCTCAGGCTTTACTTGTTCGCCTGACACAACATCCCAAAGGTCTTGGTGCACAAGAACGCTTCTCATTTGAAGACTCCATGAGTCATAATTTGTCTCATTCAGCTTTTCAATATTATATATAGAAGAACTCATCTTCTATTTAATGTACTTTATTGGTTCAACCACACAGGCTATTCTTTCAAAAATTAAATCACTTTTTCTCTTTTTTTTTTACCAACGCGCTTTAGGTTTGGGTGTCTGGGCCCATAACCTATTGGAATTTTCTCGAAAAAGAAAAATACACTTCTTATTTATATGTGCTCTCTCGCCAATAGTTTTATTAAGAATAAAAGAAAGAATTGAGAATATAAACGTAAACGAGAATACAAGTTCAAAAAAAAAAACAGTGATGTCAACTCCAACAATGTTTCTGTATCCTTTTTAATCCCTTAAAAGCCAAAAAATTACAACTTCTAAATAACATGAGCATAAATTATCTTTTGCCGTTGCTGACAACTTTAAAAATTCGATTATAGCTTCTAATATTACCATTGGAAGAACAAAGGCAAGGGTCATTATTTTTTTCATACAACCAACACTCAGGGGATGGTATTGTGTTTAGAACTATGAAAATATATTATAGGAAGGAAGAAAGAGGGAGCAATGTTTATGGACCCTAGGTTTGAATATTTTTATACCATAAGTAACAGGAAACATCTCTATTGGAAGGGAGTTCCACATACGAATAGTCCGTCTAACAAACGAACTTTGTCTCTAAGGCAGTGTGTGATACGCTGGCCTTATGGTCGACCGCATACGGATGTGCTAGCCGAGAAAGGCGAGTGTTACTAAGGAATGATTTTAATAAACAAATCCCCTTATTTCGCTCGAGCAATATTCGAGCTCGTAAAAGATTGAGAAACCTCAAAATAGACATTAAGGGCCTGCCCTTACACGAGACTTGTATTCCATTCACGATCTATTATAAATGGCGTAAATAGTAAGTAGATCAGATGAAGTGAAGTATTTATTGTATTGTCCTAAGAATCCAAGGCACTGGAAAATGTTTCAGATCACACTGAATTTACATTCCCATAATATCAAGATCTTCTGTCTCCTTAATATTTACACCACATATGGGTATATTTGATGTATTATTGTTGCTTAACATTGACTTTACTCGTATATGTTTTTGTTTTTAAAAACCCTTCAATTTTGTTGAAAAATACAAGTTTGAATTTTGTAACAAAGCAACCCAAATATCATGCAATCTGTTTTTTATTTTTTATATACTTTTATACTTTTTTTTTCCATAGCCTACCAATATACGTTTAATTTTTTCACAGCCTACTAATATTCTTTCTGAATAAAATAAATTAATTTTTCCTTTTTCTGTAAAATAAAAATTGTAGTACAATAAAGAATTTCCTACCAATAAGACGTGTGTCGTTTTTTTTTTTATTTGAATTTTTTATATACTCCGGCTAAAATATTCTAACAAATTTATTTATTTATTCTTTCTGGCGATTTTTTTACGATTTCAGTGAGCGTCTTTGACGATTTTCACGATTTTTTTTTCAAATATTGGACGATTTAATGCTTAATTTATCTGGCAGCTATCTATACAAGTATTTAGTACAAAGAAACTGCAATGTACCTCTTTTTGTTAATTTTTATGTTTTTCTACTCAATATGTAAAGATAAAAAGTGAATTTAGTACAATCGGTCTGAAAAAAGTACAATGTTTTGTGAAAGTTAGTACAATTTGTTAACATAAATTTCCTATCCCTGACTAGAGCTTTTTTGAGTTGTGGGTTAGAGTGAGAGGACCCTTTATCTCCATAAATAAAGGAGGATGAAATTGTTCAATAGGTTAGTGAAGAATTAATTCGTAAATTGCGTAGAGAACATGAAATTCCAATAAATTAAGAGTATCGAAGGACCATGAAATAACCTATGTTACTTTTAAAACAAATTCTCTTCGAGAAGATTCAGATATAGAGATTAAACCAATTAAACCAAAGATCTTTTCATTTCAGAAGTATGTATTTACAAATTTACTTGTACTTGAGATTGTTTTTAACGTACATGAATTAGTTAATAATAACCATTTTCCAAACAATTTTAATTAATTCACAATAAATAACTTCAATTCAATTTCAAATTTAATTCATTTCAATAATTCAAGATGTAACATATGATATATAAATTATTTACAAATTCTTATTTGTACAAGTACAATACAATTTTTTTTCCAAAAAACGCAAAAAGGGGGCTAAAATTATAAAGTGTTTTCAGATAAAAACACCACATTTTTTAAACAAAACAATATATTAATAGATATTACTGCTTTTGAGATTATTTTACGTTCAATAGAATTAAGATACTAGATTATTTTCAAGTAGAATTTTCATTACAATCTTTTTAAAGTTGGTCATTAATAAATACGATTTGACATTGTCATTGTTAAATACTTGACAGAGACAAGTCTCAATACCATATATAAACTGATTTATGAATGAAAAAGAGGATTTCTTGGTCATCTTGGTCTCAATACCATATAGAAACTGATTTACGAATGAAGAAGAGGATTACCAAGAAATCCTCTTGGTTTTGAGACTTGCCTCCGTCAAGTGTTCTATAGAAGCAAATGGTGAATGAATTGTATATAACGATAGCGCAGCCTGACAATTCTTCTCCACGGGTACCACTGCAGGTGTAAAATGAATTAGTGGCTGTGCCATATTAATGCTGTTTAAAGGTGCGGACGCTTTTTATGCTTTTTCGTTTCTGAATGTCTGATCAGGTCATAGTGTTTTGGGGTAATTTGCGTGTTGCAGTAAATATACATACTGATTTAGATTCATCTTTACCAGGCTTTATCCATTTCTTAAAAAGGGGATCTGTGTCCCAAATTTTACGACATCTCTGCGTGCAGCGCTCCATCTAAACAACAAAGCTTGTGTTTTAAGGTACTTTTGTTAGTTTTATGTAAATGACAAAGAAGAAAACATGAAATAGAGTAAAAAAGTTCTGCCACATTGGTTTACAATTCGAGGAAAAAACGGCTAAACAAAAATACTGAAAAGCGCTGAAATTACGCGTTTTTTAGTTTAGGGCTAAAGAAGAACCAAAAAATTACAAATTTCTTTCAAAATTTAAATAATAATTTAAATGAGTTAAATTCATCTGATTCCGATGACTACTTGCTATTTTTAATGGTATTGACAATGACATAAACGAACACGAAAAAATACTAGCCACTAAAACAAAAATTAAAGAAACAAATCCTTTTAAATAAAAAAATCTTCAGCAGGTTTGGCACCATTTTGGTTAAATGGTTATTGGAAATAAACCTGTGCTAAAAAAGTATCGTATGTGTAAAGTTTGCCCCATGGGTTTGAAAGGGATTATTTCTATCCAGGAATTAAATTTAAAGATAATTAAATGGATATTTTCCCAAAAAAATAATTGAAACTCCAATTTCAATTAGCTTTTAGCCAAATTTTTCGGGAAATTTTATTTTGAATATTTAATTCTGATAATTGTTTTATAAGTGTTATAAAATGCGAAGTAATTTCAGGTTTGGAGTTTCTACGTCGACATCAAACCTCTGTGACCATTTACGTGCTCATGGTATTGACGTAAAATCAAAAAATTTGTAAAATTCGAATGCCAAAACAAAATCCATATTGTCAGATTCCGAAAAATTTACTAACGCACGTCTGCTTGTGCAAATGTGCTGCAGAGATCTAAGGGCCTTTAACATAGTGGAGCAATTAGGCCCATTTTATTTATGTCATTTCGGATCACAGCAGACATAAAGGCGCCGTCGAAACTTTGCCATATTTCGGCTGACAGTTGACTTAAAGCCGTCGCCGAAACTTTTCAATTTTAGCCGCCGCCGCCGATAAATTTACTCGGCGCAGGTCTCTGTTCATGATCTAAGGAACACAGCTTCGATGAAAATTATAGCACAAGAAAATGAAATCATAACAATGAAAAAAGCTATAAAAAAATATGTTAAAATTAAGGAAAATTTTCAGGTTTCACATGATTTGCAAGTGAATGGTGTTCCCCAAAGAGAAGGCGAAAATCTTGAGGGGATGTACAAAAGTATTTGCGAAGGAATTAATATTGATCCTCCAGTTGTTAAAGAAGTTTACCGTGTGAAAATCACCAAGAACAACAGGAATGGTAATAGGAGGCAAGATGGCCCAATAATAATAAAATTTTCCAATTCCTACGATAGGAAAAATGTACTGACAACCATTAAAAGGTATACAAGAGAAAAAAGGTTTTCTTCGATTAAACTTTAGTTGGATTCGACAGTGATACTCCTTTTTACATCAATGAAAATCTTACGCCAGACAATCATAGAATTTTTGTTCGGGCTTATCGTTTGAAAAAGGACAGGATGCTATCAGCAGTGTACACTAACCATGGCATCGTTTACGTAAAGGCCCTCGGAAGCGAAGAACCATTACGGATCGATGATTATGATGCATTAAACCAGTTTTTTCGACAAAACAATGGAGCGTATAGTATTCACTAACGTACAAATTATTTTCATTAGGAAATTTATATTAATTTTGCAACAACTAATTTATCATCAAATCTATTTTCTATCAAATCAGCGTTATATGGATACCGCGTTCTGAAAGAAACACGTTATAGGAGGGATGTCACAATTTCAGCTCCGCGTAATATGGAAACACGATCTGAGAGCACCGCGTTATAGGAGGGTTGACTGTACATGCATAATAGTCCAGAAATTACAATTTTCTATAATTTTTTTTTTATAAAAAAAGCAATTATATGAGATTCGATACTAGAGTATAAAATAAATGTCTCTAAAAGACGAAAAACTTAAAATATTGGCGTATTCGTAGTACAAATTTTATTCTTTACTTACCTCACACATTCTTTTATCCCTTTTTTAAACAGAAGTAATGATTTTGTTCCGATTTCGATATACATACTTAAAAACTCTTAAGCATTAGTTATACGAAAACATTATAGCGCAGTTCACAATCTTGGGCAAATGGCCTAGCAACGTGGCATTTACAAATATTGAGCGTTTTTTACCATTCACTAACAAAACACACAGAAATACCCTTGACACAATTCAGCAGATATGTCACACTCAAAACCGTAGTTTATATTTGCCATACTTAAGCAAATGAACAGCTGATCATAAAAATAAAAACATTGAAAAATAAAGTCACAAAAAAATGGAAATATACAACATAAAACAACAAATTAAAAGAAAAAACCGGATAAAAAATGGTTATATAACAAAATAAAATGACGGCTTTAAAAAACATTAACGAATATACGGCTTGTCTTTTCATTTGAGAAGTTGGCAATAAGTGGTGGAAAGTTAAACAAAAAAAAAAACACCGTTCACAATTAATGGCAAATATTTACAATGGTATAAATTTACCATTTAAATGCCCAAGATTGTGAATTGTGCTTATATTATACATACATAGTTTGTTAAGTTTGTTTAAGTTTGAATATATTATTAAATGTACTATTGGTCTATGTATTACTTCGTTGTACATATTTCATTATTTTTTAATTATTTTTTTTTTCTGCAACATTGTAAAAAATAATAAGAATATCAATAAAAAAGACGTCGGATAGTGCAATTTTTAAGTTTTTTATGTCATTTATATTATACGTGAACAAATTTAAAACATCAACAAAATAATAAAAGCAAATATTTATGACAGTCACAAATATATGTGCTAAGCGGATGGAAACGTTAGCATTGCGATTGAATTATTTATATATTTGTATATGCTAAGCTTCTTGGAGTTTAGAGTTGCTTCGAGTAAAAACCTTTTTAAGAATTTTGCTGGACCATTTCTTTTTCTTTTTAATATCACTGCTCGTGGACGTAGTAGATAAATCTGACATGCTGATTGCATTATTTGCCCGATGTGAAGTGTGTAATTGCCCAGTAGAGTGAGCATTACGCAATACCATGCCATCGTTAAGTAAAATTTCATTTGTTGCCTTACGCACAGTCAACGGTTTAAACTTCGAATTGTCTTTCTTCTTAGGTTGATCATTATCTTCGGCAGGAATTACGCTTATGCTGGGAATTTGGTTCGTTGGTGTTTGTAGAATATTCAATTCCCTTTCCTCTTTAGTTTGTATAACAATATTTTTTAATGAATTGCTACATAAAAGAAAAAAAAATATTATATAATTACGCATTTTATTTTTCATCTTGATTCCATAAAAATACTTGTTAAAGAAAGATATATAATTATTCCTAAATGTCAAAGCAGCTAAAATGGCATGAAAGTAAAAAACTTTTTTATTTTCAAAATGCATACATACATAATTGGTCATTACAGCCAAGATTACGATTACGGCAAACTGTTATTCTGTTGACAATTATTTAAGTGCTAGCAGATCGTACCCGGCGTTGCGCGCTTTATAAAAATAACAATAAATAAAAATCCGGTTTCGAAACCGGCTTCTTAAAAAATGCAATTTTTCTAATTATTCGGAAACCAGTTTATCAAACAACTCAGTTTTTAGAATACTCTAAGTCCTAAATATAAATGCATGCAATTTGCCCATTTTTCGCCCCTTTCCCGATTTTGGTTAAATTTTAGTAACGGAATACCTCCAATGGCTATTTGGGAAGTTTAACCAAGCTAAATCGTAAAAAATTACCTATTACCATTTTTTTTCCATTTTTCTCCTCTTGGTCAAAATTTTGAAAAGATTTATAGCCTATAACCTGCACCGACAAAAGCCTGACCTATATCCCAAATTTCAACAAAATCGGTCCAGGCGTGATTGACTAACAAACAAAAAAACAGACTTACAGAAAGTTTCTTAGGTTTAGGATTTAAAATCGCATAAACACATACAATGAATTTACTATTGATAAATTCCCAATTATATCTTATGACTCTAGTTAACAATTTTTGCTTACAATGTAAAGGGCAAGTCTTGTAATAATCTTTCTGATTATTCTAGAACTGGTTTTAAACTGAAATACACTTTTCTAATTATTTAATAAACCGTTAAACGTGAAATTCGAGCAATTGTTTTATTTATAATAGGTTACGGGCCTCCCCTTATTTTTCCTTTTGTGAAGAAAGGAATAATTCCATTGTGTGCCTGCATTGTATTGTACAAGGAAGGCGATTTTATTTCGTTTATTCTATTGTCCAAAGTAATTTTGTTTGTCATTAAAAATGGCTGATGCAAGACTTCTGATAACGAAGTTGAATCGGGACAATTACGAGCTGTGAAAAGAGAAAGGGTTTGGGACGTTATTGGAGGGATGGAATGCATGCAAACAAGGTAAAGTTTCTGACTGTGGCCAACATGGCGACCACCAGGACGATCCTTGTCTTGCTGTATTCAAGTTGACACGCAGTCTCCTCGCGGCCCCTCCTGGATGGCATTCTAGCACCTGCTAGATGTTAACTAATGCGTGCAGCGAAGTCCAATCACCTGGACGTTAAATTTGGGTTGTGCGTAGGGCTTGGAACCCACCACGTAAAAATTTTACTCCAATGAAAACTCACATACAGAATTTCAAAAAGATCCCCGTTAAAGTTGACGACCACGGCAAACGTTCAAAGGACAACGATTTAAGAATAGCCACTTGGAACGTCCGCACCCTTCACAGGGTGGGCGCTTCCGCCCAGCTGGCGGATGCCCTCAAGAAATGTAGGACTGACATCACTGCCATACAGGAAATGCGATGGATAGGGCAAGGATGCAAAAGGCTAGCATCTTGCGATATATATTACAGCAGCCATGTTGATAAGCACGAATTTGGATGCGGATTTGTGGTTAATAAGAGACTCCGCCACCTTGTCTCTGGGTTCACACCTGTGAACGAAAGAATAGCCACAATCCGCATCAGGGCAAAATTCTACAACATCAGCCTGATTTGTGCTCACGCCCCGACGGAAGATAAGGACGATGTGGTTAAGGATGCCTTCTACGCTAAACTCGAGGACATATATGATAAGTGCCCGGCCCATGCCGCAAAAATTGTCCTCGGGGATTTTAATGCAAAGGTCGGGCGGGAAGGTATCTTTGGCCCCACTGTCGGACAGTTCAGCCTCCACGCGAACACTACCTCCAATGGTATGAGGCTGATCGATTTCGCCGCGGCGCGTAACATGGTAGTAGTAGCACCAGGCTTCAACATCTCGACATCCACAAGGCCACTTGGATGTCCCCCGATCGATCAACTTCCAACCAGACCGATCATATTGTGATTGACGGAAGGCATGTATCCAGTGTACTAGATGTGCGCACATTTAGAGGTCCGAACATTGACTCGGACCACTACCTTGTCGCAGCCAAGTTTCGATTGCGCATTAGCGCCTCGAGGATGGCACGCTCTAGTACATTGCGGAAGCTGGATGTCAGAAAGCTGCGATCACAAGGGACAGTTGAGGCGTTCTCCGCTCAACTCTCGGATAAGCTCCGTCGATCCCCATCAAATCTCAACGACATTGGAGGACTGTGGGCCAACATCTCCCACTCCTTGCGCACTACTGTGGAAACAGTCCTTGGTTTCGAGCGCCCACCCAAACGAAATCAATGGTACGATGAGGAGTGTCGCGAGGCAGCTGCAACGAAAAACGCCGCATACAAGAAGACGTTGCAGTCTGCTGCTACGCGAGCCATTGTCGAGAACTACAGAGAGAAGAGAAGGGAAGAGAGACGCCTTTTCAGACGCAAGAAAAGGGAGCAGGAAAGGCGTGAGCGTGAGGAAGTCGAGATGCATAGACGTAGGAATGACGCTAGAAAATTTTATCAGAAAGTTAAGCGTCTAACCGAGGGTTATAGACCCGGAGCGTCTTCTTGCAAGGACGAGAACGGAAACCTGGTTACAGATCCGCAGGGGGTGCTGAGGTTGTGGAGGAAACACTTCTCTATTCTGCTACAAGGCGATGACGACACCAATACCGCCTCTAGAGATGATGTTCCGAACCCGATCAATGATGACGGCGTGGAGATTCCGCCGCCTAGCTGTGAAGAGGTCAAAGTCGCGATTACGCGTCTTAAAAACAATAAAGGGGCAGGTCCTGATGGCCTCCCCGCTGTCCTGAAAAAGGGAGATCCCACAATTTGCGCCAACTACAGGGGTATTAGCCTTCTCCCTATCGCATATAACGTTCTTACAGGCGTATTGTGTGAACGACTGAAGTCACTTGTCAAAACACTGATTGGACCTTATCAGTGCGGCTTCAGACCTGGCAAATCTACCATAGACCAGATCTTCACACTGCGCCAAATCCTGGAAAAGGCCCACGAAAAACAAGTCGACACACACCATCTTTTTGTCGACTATAAGGCAGCCTTCGATAGCCCCATAAGGGATCGTGTTTATGCTGCAATGTCTGAGCTCGGTATACCTGCGAAGCTGATAAGGCTATGCAGAATGACGTTGAGCAATTCCTGCAGCTCCGTCAAGGTAGGAGTGGACCTCTCCGAACCTTTTGATACCGTGCGAGGTTTCAGACAAGGCGACCCCTTATCATGCGACCTCTTCAACTTCGTCATGGAGAGTGTTCTGCGAAAGGCAGGAGTGCATCGCAATGGCACTATCTTTCAAAAAAGTGTCCAATTGCTTGCGTACGCTGACGACATCGACATCATAGGGCGTACCAAGTGAGATGTTACTGCTGCCTTTAGCGCTATTGAACGGGAGTCTAAGAAGATGGGTCTGGCAGTAAATGAGGGCAAAACAAAGTATATGTTGTCGACAAGTAGAGACGTGCGGCGTATTGATTCTCAGATTACGGCCGATAACTATACTTTTGATACAGTCAAGGAATTTATTTATCTTGGCTCCGCCATTACCACCAAAAATGATGTCAGTCTGGAGATCAAACGCAGGATTACTCTTGCCAACAGGTGCTACTATGGTCTCAATAGGCAATTGAGCAGCAGAGACCTCTCTCGTGCGACAAAATTAATACTCTACAAGACGCTCATCTTACCCGTGCTTCTTCATGGCGCAGAGGCATGGACCCTATTAAGAACTGATGCAGCAGCCTTGAGGGTATTCGAGAGGAAAGTCCTACGTAAGATCTTCGGTCCTGTGCGAGTTGGCGATGATTTCCGCATACGATCTAACAGTGAGCTGTATGAGCTCCTCAACGACATAGACGTTGTGCAGCATATTAATATCCAGCGGCTGCGCTGGCTCGGCCTTGTCGTTCGAATGGAGGAGGATGCTCCGGCGAAACGGGTATTTGATGCGGAAATCTGCGGAAGTCGGCGAAGAGGACGACCTTGTATCCGTTGGAAGGACCAAGTCGAGGAAGCCCTGTCATCGATTGGTGTGACCAACTGGCGCAGGCGCGCAAGAAGCAGAGGCGCCTGGAAGGATGTATTGCGGCAGGCCGAAATCCGTTAATCAGGTTGTTATGGCCAATTAAGTAAGTGAATCCTGAGGCAAAGTGGAAAGTGTGACACTGATGCATCTACATTGATTTTCTTGGCTGTACAAGATTCGAAAGTTTTGCGAGTAGCACCAACACTAAAGATGCATGGAATATTTTTAAGGGCTACCATAAAAAATCATCTTTAAGTAGCAAGATAAAATTGATGACCGCTATTTGTGAATTGAAACTTCAACCTGGTGGCGACATAGGCAAACATATAAATGGGATGAAATTGTTGTTCACAAAATTACAATCGCTTGGAGAAGTAATGTCTAAATCAAGGATGGTTTCAATGCTGTTGCGATCTTCAGGAAGAAAGTGACATCTGTATGATTAGAATTTTATTAGCCAGAGCCAAATAAGTTAAACTTTGATTCTTCGCTCCACAAAACTTTGGCCCACTCCTCTTTTGACCAATGCAGATACCGTCTGGCAAAGTCAAGCCGCTGTTTCTTATTAATTTTACTTATAAGTGACTTCTTGGTTATTCTTCTAGCTAATATATTTTACTCTCTTAATCGATTTCTATCATCTACTGCCGTTTTCCGATGGTCAATTTTTACTATTTTTACCATTTGACGGTCTTGGCGGGCAGTAGAATTACGAAGACGACAACTTTCTCTTTCTTTTCACATTATTTGTTTGACGATAACGCACTGAAATCCGACAAACTTTGCTATCTGCTGACAGCTGTTTCTATTTTAAAATTCACAATTTGCAAAGTTTTCATTAAACTTTTATTTTAACTGCTCTAGTTAATCTCCTTTTACCCACTGTATATTAATTACAGAAACTCATTAATATTCAGTGCTCCTTAAATGTGGTAAATCCATACTTTACCCACAAAAAAGGTGTAACTATTAATTGGATACTTTTGGAGACATTTTATAAATTGCTTACAAATAGTTTTATATCAGCCCTTCACTAATTTGTCCATATATTGAACAAAGATTCTGTACGGGGGTAATTTTTTAAATTTCAAAAAATAGTGAAATATCTGAATTTTGTCATAGCTTTAAAGCGATAAGCTAGTGAAGAGGAAGTTTTGAAAAACTTTGAAAAAACTTCTGGGCTTTGGTAGTAGTTTTAGATGGGACTTGGGTAAAAATATTTCCGTTTTAGAAAACTTTTATGGAGACTTCAACGGCCTTAAAATAAAATTTATTCCAAACAAAAATACAGTATGGAAGAAAAGGTTCATGTGCAACCATGAACTTGTTACATTTGTTTTACCTATTATACCTTTTTTATATTTTATATATTATAATATAGTATTTGAAAAAATATTTTGATGAACAATTTTTCGACAAAGCCTTACAAGTAAAATTTTCAGAATTTTATGTCAACTATTTCGAATTAATATCTTAATGGGTTAAGGTGTTTTGTTGATAAAAAATCAACGTTTAATTAAAATTTGGTCTCAGTTGCACAGGTTTGGACCACCACTGTATGTATTTGTTAAATTAAATTTTTTTATTATGTTTTGAGAGCAAACAAAATTGTCATGAAAAGTTTATCAAAAATTAACGCACGCAACATAAGTGGTGTGAGAAGCTAGACTGCAATCCTGACTGAAGGTTTGTTATGACCAACTGTACTTGTGTATTACTATGTTTTGGTGCCTTTTTGTTCCTTAATAAAATTAAGTTCAAAATAATTTTGTCAGTTGCAATAGTATTTATTAATATTTTCTTCTAGTTTTTAGTTGATACAAATTTTACAAATTTATAGAAAACTACATATGTATGTACATATGTTTATGATATTTTCGGAAATTTTTAAGGTTTAGGTACATGCTCGAAACTCTTCTGTCGATACCAAATATGTGTCGATACTTTTCTAGAGTACAAGTATCCGCAAGGTATCGATACTTGTTTTATTTCATCCCTAACTAAAGATATTTAAACCTCTTGTTAATGAAACCTATCTGGATCTACCCTTCATTACTTTTATTTACAAATTGTAAACCTTTAATAGTTTTAGTTGGTTTGATAAAAATTCATTCTATTTTCTTCAACTTTCTGAATATTGCAGTAATTATTTTCGATTTTAATCTTTGTTTTATTCGTGCTGTGAGCTCATCAGCTTTTTCTGCTAGGAGAGACAATTTATTCTGACGATTATAGACTTTGTCCCCATTTTAGCGCTGTAACGTCTTTGTTCAGTCGAAGATGGGATGCACGGAAATTGAATGCGAATGGGCTAATCTTAGAAGTGGACACATTGCGTAGCAGAGTTGAACTCTCGGAGAATGCGAGGACAAGAGTATAACAAACCATGAAGATAAAAAAACGCGGATGTCAAAAGGTAATGCCGTTGTTGAGACCGCCGAATATCAGAAAGAAGGCACTATACTGGTGCAACGACAACATGGCAGCACTCAGGCCAGAGTGCCTACGATTACGACGGAGGTATACTAGAGCCAGACCTGACGCTGACCAGCTGCTGACGAATTGTGGGCATATAAGGAGGCAAAGAAGTCTCTGAAGAAGGCCACAACGCGTAAGAAAAATCAGGCATTCCAGGAACTACGCGATGACGTAAACATAAACCCTTATGGACTTAAATACAAAATTGTAATGGACAAACTGAAAAGGAGGAAACCAATGGAAATTATGGACGAGCGAGTAATGAGAAATGTAGTGGATACACTATTCCCTAATCATGACCCGGCGAACGAACGACGACTTAACATGCTCAATGTGGAATTTTCACCATTTTTCACGGAGCAGCCGGATTAAAACCCGGTAAGGTACCGGGGCTCGACGGCATCCCGCCTGAGGTAATGCGGGAAATTTACTCCTACAATGCGTGCCTAAGTGAGTATATATTCCACGAAATATGGAAGAAACAACGGCTGGTCTTACTAAGCAAGGGAAAGGGCTGTATTGAATACTTTGAAGTACAATATCTCGGTACCACACTACGTCCTGACCATGATAAGTAGTTATCTGAGCAAAAGACAGCTGGTGTATAACACAAGCTCGAGACCGAGGGTGAAACATGTAACATCAGGAGCGGCACAAGGATCTATCCTTGACCCCTACCTATGGAACGTTAATTACGATGGAATTCTAAGAGAGGATATGCCAGATGGAACTTTTTTGGTTGGATACGCAGATGATATTGCAGCCGTTATCACGGCCAGGAATATGGAAGAGGCGCAGCGTGTCGTGCTAAGACCGAAAAGATGGTTGGCCATGCGCGAACGGAATTACTGCTGATCACTGGTCGCCGTATCCGCTTGCAGGTGGACATGAGTATTGGAAACTAGGTAAATAGGATCAAGAGCTCGATAAGGAGAATAAGGCTGGATCCCAGAAGATCGTTAGGCAGCTTAGTAGATTAATGGCGAATATTGGTGGCTCGGTACCAGCGAGACGTAGGCTCCTGATGGAGGTTGGAAGCAGCATTATGCTCTATGGGAGCGAAATTTGGGCCGAAACGCTAGAAGTTAAGAAGCGGGCAAACTCACTGCTATAAGTACAGAGAACGGCTGCATTGCGTATCGCGTCGGCATATTGTACAGTGTCCACCCCAGCTGTACTTGTGATAGCAGGAACAATCCCTGTAGATCTGCTAGCAGTAGAGAGGATGGAGATTTTTAAGGCGAAATCACCATTTCAGAATGGCAACGATGAAGATAGAGTAAGGTGGATGGCGAAACTTATTCCGGACATAAAGCCGAGGGTTGATCGGAAATTTGGAGAGGAAAATTACTACGTTACGCAGATGCTATCGGGTCACAGAAATTTTAGGCAATATCTGCACAGAATGGGCAAGACCGCCTCCCCTTATTGTCTTTACGAGGAAGGCGAAGTAATTGATGATGCGGAACACACTGCTACAAATGTGGACGCTGGTAGAGCTATCGCTCTGTACTGACGTCAACGAACTTGTAGGCACGCCGGCATAGATGACACTAGCTCACGTGTCAAATGAAATCCCAGTTGGGAACCTGGACGGAAGGAATAGTGGAGACACTTAGAAGTCTACTCAACCTTCAATCCGGACGCGGATATGAGCATGAAGGTGGTGGTTGAGGGCCCCACATACAGAGGATGTGACGACTTCCTCTATGGTGCGGTTAGGTACATTTACCCCTCATCGGCGTAAAAAAAATCTGTGCATTGTCATATTAACACCGCTATTACTGTTTTTGTTATTACACCACTGCGATGAGAAGCGATCTAAAAATAAGTCAAAACATAACTTTTATATCTGCTCGAAAAAATAAAAGTCAAAACTGTTATTTCCATCCGAAGAAATAAAAGTCAAAAAATAACTTTTTTTTCTGCTCGAAAAATTAAAACTAAAAAATAACTGTTATTTTTGCTTGAAAAATAAAAGTCAAAAAATAACTATTATTTCTGATCAAAATATAATTTTTATTTTCTGGCTTTTACGATAAAAGTTATAACAGTTACGGTTCCTGCTTATTTCTAATTAAGCCTATACCTGCTTCAAACTGCATAGTGACTAAGATCTGTCGGAAATTTGAAGAAGTAAATTATTACGTTACACAGATGCTATCGGGCCACGGATATTATAGGAAATATCTCAACAGAATAGGCAAAACCACCTCCCATTACTGCCTTTACGAGGAAGGGGAGGTAATAGATGAGGCAGAACACACTATCATCGAATGTGGACGCTGGCAGAGCAATCGCTCTGCACTGACGTCGATGATCGGAACGATAACGGCCGCTAACATTGTCGGGGTTATGATTGGGAGCAGAGAGAATTGGGCCTCAGTGGAGAATTATGAGGAGCGCATTCTGAGACTGAAGAAGAGAGATCTGGAGGCTGCGGAGCATATGGGCACGCCGGCATAGATGACACTAGCTTACGTGTGAAACGAGGTCCCAGTCGGGAGCTTAGGTGGAAGGAATAGTGGAGACAATTAGAAGTCTCCTCAACCTTCATTATACAGTCCGGACGCGGATGTGAGCATGAAGGCGGCCAAAGGGCCAAAAGGTCTCCACTCCGAAGTAATACCACCGTAATTCCGGAGTGAGCACAACAGTCCACGGTACGAGGGGAGATTTAGTGAGTGAGGGCCCCTCACACGGAGGACGTGACGACTTCCTCTATGGTGCGGTTAGGTCCTAAGAATTTACAAAACTTACAATACTTTTCTTCTATGATCAAAAACCTGGGTGGTAAAAGTATCAATGGGAACAGCGTCAATCTTCTGGATCATGGAACTCATCATTAGGATCATTAAACTCTGTTTGATAAGACTAGATTTCAGCTCCTCACGAGATGGCGCCAAGAACTTTAACTACAATTTCTAGACCCTTAGCATTTTTTAATTTAAAGGTATAAACATTTTTTCTGTTATATTCAAGAACCCTGAGTAACTTTTGGAAACTGTGTTTCATCGTTCACCTGGATAATCGGCGTGACATAAAAAGAGTTTTCCCGCATGAGACATTAATTTTTTAATTAGTTCGTTGAAATTTTGCTCCTTGAGATATACAACAGACGGCTTGCTTGGTTTGGTTACCATAATTGATTCATCTATTTTTTATTCATGTAATGAGAGATGATTTTATTTCTAACATCCTCGTCTTTAGATATTTTCAGCATTAAGCTTAGTTTCGGCGAATTTAACACGTTATGCATCTATTCATAACTAATTAACTTCTCGTTTACGTGCGCCGTACTATTATCTTTTTTTAAACTTTTTACGCAGCTTTTTTTGATTTACTAAAGGTGATCGCGAGGTTGGGGAGAGTTCTTCAGAATTCTTTCTTCCGATAAAAAGGATCTTGCACAAACTAGTATTTTCACTACTAATTTCATGTCCTTGTTGAAGTTGGGCACACTGACATTAAGTTAGAATTTGATTTATAATTTGATTTGATACTTAAGTAATTTTTGTAATATACCATGTAAGTTAGTTTTTTGTTAGTGACACATGGACAACTCATATAAGTAAATACGTTCGGCTATTTGAAGAATTATTGGAGCTAATTCACCAATAAATTTTGTTATTACATATACTTATTTTTCACTTATTACTTTAAATATTCATTTATTATTTTAAGTATTTTACAATTGGGGTATTCCAACGGTCGTCATAAAGTCATATCAAAGAATATGGATATAAAGAATGCGAATTATGTAGAAGTAAGATTTCTTATGACGGGTTTTAACATTTCGACCCGCTCTCACAATTGTGCAGAGAGAACTCACACGCATTCTTGTGCTTTTTGATTTAGTTGTCGATCAGACTCCGACAAGAAGACATGTGCGGAGTAATTTATTTTTATTATGTCGCATAATGTAATTCTCGCCTTTTTCTATTAAAGCAAAATTGGTTTTTTTATTTTCCATCTGGTCTAATTTTTAAGCCAAAGATGAATATCTTTATGATATTTTAATAAAAAATAAATTATTTAATTTTTTGATCTGAAATCATTAAGCCAAAGATAGATAGCTTAATGTATGTTGTTGAAACGAAAATCAAAATAGCTTATATCACTAACACTTTTCTATGGCTGTAAATTAATAAATTCTCTCCAATTATTTTCTCTCCCTTAATTAGTAATCACAACCAGTGTTGCCGTTTTAGCTATTTTTAACTAAAATTTCCGGATTTGGTTATTTATTTTTCTTATAAAAAGAGCTTTTGTTTGTAGAAATGAATTAATTAGACTAGAATTTTATTTTGTTATTGTTTGTTTCTCTTCTTACTATGTTGTATTAATTATAATTTACATTAAAAAAAAATGTAAAAAACTGTGAATTTAATTTTGATTATATTTTTTCTGATTTGGTGATTTTTTTCACAAATATGGGTTACAATATTTTTGTTCGTGGCAACACTGTACAGAATAAGTGATTTCAGAAAAGTTAATAAGATGAGATGATGAGAACAACGCATTCTTATGCTCTTGGTTTCTGTTTCTTTCCCTTCTATCTTTCCCCCCACGTCCGAAAATGTTTTTGAAAAATATTCCAAAATATGTTAAGATGCACATTCTTTCAAAAACATCGTGTTAATTTCTTGCTTGAAAGAATTTTCTATATTTTTAAAAGAAAAAGTTTAAATCAACTTGATTTAGTTTAAATTTCTTAAGGAAGGCTATGTCTGCTCCAAAAAGAAGAAAACATTGGGGGAATAACCCTAAATTCAAGGTGCCGAAAACCTCTGACAGACCCAGCTCTAGTTCAAATAGATTCATCTACTATCTGATGATGAAGAAGCAGTTGGTTTTAAAGAAAAAATAGCGCCTATAATTGTAGATCAAGCACACAGTTTTTCCACTGGTATTGGTTTAATTGGTGAGAAATATTCTTATAAACGTATGACTATTGGAAAGAAGATTTTATCGAACTCTATACCGCTCTACAATGATGCTCTAACTGTTCTTAAGGACAGAAAATTACAGTTTTATACACATGAGTTAAAGGACGCAAAAAATTTTAAATTAGTTTTATTTGGCCTACCTAAAATGGAACCAAAGATAATCATCAAGGAGTTTCTAATCTCGCATAATATTAAACCTGTGAGCGTAAAGGAGTTGGAAACAAAGCGTTCCAGTGTAGATGACGCACTTTACATAATCGAGTTTGACCGTCTAAGAGGGAAATTATGAAAATAAGATATTTTTGTAGTATAGCAGTTTATTGGAGAAAACCCCTCAGGGGCAACAAAGAACCTACTCAATGCTCCAAATGCGCCATGGTGCTAAAAATTGTAATCGAGTATTAGTTTGTTCAGCTTGCGCTGGTAACCATAAACAAAATTAAGAAATGTTAATTACAGAGCCGATGACCCAAAGTATCTCAGCCGACAAGAATATTTAGAAATACGGCAAAGAGTAACTTCTAATTCAAGGGCTACAAATAAAAAGCTAATGTTTCGTTTTTTAATGAAGATGACAATGATTTTCCTCAATTGCCAAGGCAAGATCACCAAAGTAACTCGCGTAACCCTCGCGTATGGCAATTCGTATTCAGAGGTAGCTAAAAATTAAAGCTTCAACAAAAATAATAGCGATGATATTTCCAACGAACGACTCATGGAATTATTTTTTGATGCTGTCGATGCTTTGCAAAGATGTCAAAGTAAGTACGACAAGCTTAGAGTTTTAGGTATGATGCTTCAACATGCCATATTCTCATTGTTTGCAAAATGTTCATGTTATGCATTGGAATGCCTAAGGCATAACAACTGAATCAGTAGCTGCCCAGCTGGGATATGTTTTACATAAAAGCAAAATTGATATTCTGCTTTTAAATGAGACCTTTTTAAAACCGCACCACAAATTTAAACTTGGTGGATATAAATTTATAGAGAGGATCGTATTTCGCATGGTGGTGGAGTTTTAATCGCTATTAAATGTAATATAAAACATACCTTGTTACCAAAAACCAAAACAGGCACTATTAATAGGCGCCCAGTTACTTTTACTTCAGTTTAAAACCCAAATCACACAGCAAATTTTAAGAATGACCTGGACAAGCTGACGTCCTTCTCCAACGACTTCTTTATATTTGGAGATCTGAATACCCAACATACACTCTGGAATTATGCATCAAGTAATCCAGCTGGAAGAGAGCTCTACACCCACTGTCTCTAATCTAATTATTACATTTACTACCCAAATGAGTATACACGCTTTGGTCAAAACAGCATCCCAATCCAACCATCCACTGTGGATATTATTTTGACAAACTCTTGTTTAAACTTTACAAATCTGGAGACACATAACAATGTTTTGCAGTCGGACCATGTACCAATATCATGTGTTATTACTGGTGATGTTCTAAATATGATGTATTCAGTTACCCTGTATTACCATGCAGACTGGACTGCAACTCTTTTCTAATTTAGGTAATTTAGATTTATGTTTTGATAAATTAATTTGTATTGTCAAAGAAGCTTTTACGCAAATACCAGTTGGTCAAAAACAACCATGGCAAAGGGAAATATCAAAGATGTGGGGATGTTAATATTAAAATACAATTGAAATGTATTATCAATCAGTTAAATAAACTAATTGATTTCCACCTCAATAAGGAGTGAAATGAATCCTGGTCAAAATTTGTTTCAAAATTACCCACAGGTTCCAAAAAATTTTAGTAATTGACAAAAGCTTTTAAGAATAACAAAACGGCATTTACTGAACTTCATGTAAATGGGGATGTCTTAAAATCTGGCGACGAAAAAGCTAATATAATAGCTGATGTATTTGGTATTTCTCATTCCATCACTATTAATAATTCTTCCCCCATGGATTCAGCTGCCTCAAGTTTCATTCATGATCTCAACCATAAAATTCCTGAACTATCTATATTGAATTTTCTACTTCGGATGAAGTTAAATCGTTTATTTTATTATTAAAAAATAATAAATCACCAGGGCTAGATGGTATTAATAGTATTATACTTAAAAATATGCCAGATTACTTTTTTTTAAATCCTAAGTAAACTCTTCAATGCCTGTTTATTAGAAGGATATTTTCATTCGATATTTATGAAAGCTAAGATAGTTCCATTCATAAACCGGGAAAAGTTCCTAAATTAGCATCCAGTTATAGACCAATCAGCATTCTAAGCCTATTAGATAAACTGTTTGAAAAAGTAATACATAAGAAAATTTTAGTTTTTGCTGATCAAAATAACTCCCGTCAGTTTGGATTTCGCAAGGAGCACTCTACTGTACATCAGCTCAAAAGAGTTGTTAAGTTTTTTGAAAGCAACAAAGCAGATCGGATGGTGTCATATTTCTTGACATCGAAAAGGCCTTCGACTCGATTTGGCATGATGGCCTTGTTTTTAAACTTATCAGTGTTGATTATCCCCTGTACTTACAGGCAGGGATATCTATCGACAACTCATTCTCTAGTGACAAGCAGGTTTGCCGCAAGACTCAGTATTATCATCCACCCTTTACTCAATATATATTTCTGATATTACTATTTGTAGAAATCATGAAGAAGCTTTTTACGTAGACGATAGCGCTTTTATTTGCTGTGGTGAAGTGTCTAATGCAATAATTAGGAAAATGGAAGATGGTCTGAAATTTACTCACAAATATTTTGATAAATGGAAAATAAAGATTAATGATGGGAACACGCAGGCAATTATATTCCCATATAATAAATCGAAAAAACGTATTCCTACTAGAAATCTATATTGTAATGGTGTCTTTATTCCCTATTGGATAAGATCAAATATCTAGGTACTATATTAGACAAGAAGTCGTTATTTAAAAATCATATAAATTATACTTATGAAAAAGCTATTAAGTGCGGTAGAATCCTATACCTATTGCTCAATAGAAGATCTAAACTTAATTTAAAGAATAAAATACTTATTTTCAAAATGTGTATTAGGCCAATTATGTCATACGGTTGCCAAGTCCGGTATCATAAGGCTGCTAAAACATATACGAAAAAATTACAGATTATTCAAAACAAAAACCTGAAAATAATTCATAACTTACACCTCCGATACTCTACTGAGTTATTGCATTGAAATTTTAAACACACAATGTTCAATTTATTTGTAAGGGATCTGACTCTGTCATTTAGGGAAAAATGCAGAACGTCTTCTTTCGAAATAATAAGAAATTTGATCAAGAATTACTAGGACTCTTTTGCATCAAAAGAGTTATAATTAGTAACTATTTTTAAAAATTTCTTATAACGTTCAAAGATAGTTAAAGATTTTTTTATAATACTTTTCCTTAATTTCTGTGATATTAGTAGTTTATTTAATTGATTATTTAGTAGTTAATTGTTGTAATACTTTTAAGGAAATCCTCAAAACATTGTAAATACTTATTTTTATATAGGATTTAACATTCTTTATACTTTATTATAGAGGTCACAAATCCGGAATTTGAACTCCTCGGCGGTCTTTTTACCTTTGAGTAAGTTATTTTATTACGTGCTAGTGTAGAGCCTTTTAATGTTTTCAATATTTCCTCCAGTTGGGAAATGTTTACTTTGTAGGACAAAAAAAGCCGTTGTTCCTTTCTCTGGGTACATGCTCAATATTAAAGTTTCTTTTAGCTGATATTATATTAGGCGGGTGAATATCATACTCAAACTAATTGGAAAGCAGTATGACGAATTGAACACCAGCTCGTGGGTTGTTGTCAACTCCCTGACTGGTAACGGTAGGAAAGACTGCGATCTTAGGATCGCTATTGATCAGGATTCCCTTCAATGGCTAAGGACAAGGGGTGGTGTAGTGTTATGTGGGTTGGCACGCTTAAAATTCCGTCATCCGGACATAGTCAGTGTCAGGTAACCCAGAGGAGCCTAAAGTGGTACAAATTAATCAGCATCACTGCGACGCCTCACACAACCTGGTAACCACCTTAAGCCGCCTTGAAGCTGACATCGCTCTTATCCAGGAACCCTGGGATAGGATTCTGAGTTCGAGCGATCCTGAGACTATAGGTTACTTATTCCTGAAACAAGCGATAAAGTACGGACCAGTATTTTAGCTAGAAGTGGTTTGGGCTTGTTAATCATTCCTTCCTTTTGTACAGGTGACGTAACAACTGTGGCCTACAGAGATGACCGTGGGATCGATTTGATACTGTTATCTATGTACATGCCGTATGAGGCTGCATCCCCTCCTGATGACTTATTGAACTATTGCGAAAAGGAAAAGATGTCGCCTTGTCTTGGGTTGTGATGCCAATGCTCATCACACCCAATGGGGCAGTGCTGACATAAATACTAGGGGTGAGTCGATTTTGAATTTTTTTATTCTTAATAGGCTTAACATTTGTAACGTTGGTAACGCGCCAACGTTTAGAAACCGTGTTAAGAAGACGGTAATTGACATTACGCTCTCTAACATGGATAGCTCCACCATTAGGGACTGGAGAGTTTCAGATGAGTGTTCCTTCTCTGATCACCAACTAATATCCTTCAGTATTAATCTATCTAGGGGCCTTAACAAGCCTTTTAGAAATTCAAGAAGACCCAACCGGATCAGATATGAAAGGGCTGTGGAGGGGGAGCTTAGAGCCTTTCGGGAACGCTCCACTCCTGGCATCAATGATCGAGTTGGATCTTTGACGGATATTTTGTTGTCTTGTTATAGAGATGCTTGCCCTCTCACTTACCCGGGTAAGAGGAGCCAACCTGGCCACCAGGCGGAACTCCAGAGACTCCGCTGTTGTACTAGTAGACTCTTTAATACGGCTAAAGGGGCAATAGGGCGCTCAAAGAGAACCACCTGGATGAGTTTCTGCACTACTATCGAGAACGTTGGTGATGTGGCTCGTTTCCGTAGGATGCTATCGAAGGATCCCAAAGTCCTAGGTTTCGTCCAAAAGAACAATGGCACGTGGACATCCTCGAGAAAAGAAACCCTAGAGGTTCTATTGAGCACTCATTTTCCCGATTGTGAGGATCTAGGAAGCTATCCGTTGTGATACTATGCTCTGTCTGACTGCGTGCAGCGCGTAGTACCATACGTCTGAGGGAGACGGGTTGCTGGAAACAGCGCTCGTAAGGTCACTCCAGAGTTCTGAAAACCGTCTTTCCTGCCTGAGGCTATGTTCCTACCTGGTTTGAGAATACTTATACCAGACAGGGTACTGCGTTTTTCAGGCGGATATTTTCTCAATACTGAAGGCTATTGAGAACATAGCTGGTACACCATCTTCGAATTTAGAATCTTACATGATCTTCGTTGACAGGCAGGCTGCCCTTAGGGCCATTGCCTCTGTCTGGTGCAAATGACGGCTCGTTCGCGAGTCGGTATGGGTTTATGATTCCACACTAGACTTGGGACCATGTCCACACTTGCTTGTTAAGCTTACATCACATTCTTTGTATACATTTGTTGTATGAATTTCTATATTGGAGTAGATGGCTCCAATCCTTTGAAAATAACATTGGTAACAGTTTAATCTGTTGAGTAGTTATCAATATTCATGTGAAGTGTTAAGTTGTTATCAAATGAATTATCATCACTTAGCATAGTTTCAATTGTATTAAAATCACGAGATTTGTTTAAAATGGTATTTATATCTGCGATTGAAATTTGTATGGTTGTAGATTCAACAGATGAGTTGAATATGGTATTTAATATTGTAGATGGATTTGTACTATTGATGCCGATTTTTTGGGCGAGTGAGTTTATTTTGCTATTCGAAGGAGACTCATGTTTTTGTCGAAAATTTATAATTTATTATTGTTTTTATTTTTTTGCTAGTCTTTGCAATGTTTTCAAATGATGCATGTGATGTCTTGTTTGATAAATTTGTTTTTGCTAATGAAATTGTATTACTTGGTGGTTTAAAACTTGAGCATAAGTTTGTGCATTCTTTGACTTTCCGGTAGAAGGCTTTAATGAATTTAGGGTAGGATTATAACTGTAAATCCTCCAGGTTTCGCGATTTGCGATAATTTCTCGAAGTTCTCAAAAAATTTACTGACTTATGTGTCCAAAAGGCTTGACAATTCGAGTCTTTTGAAGTATGAGATTCAAGCTGACAGTTTACACAATATTTGCGTATGCATGCCTCATGCAGTGTTGGTATACCACATTCGTCACACAATTCAATGTTACGACAAGAATTTTTAGTATGCCCTAGCTTCTGACAATTCTCATAAGATTGGGAATGTACTTCTCTACGGGAACCCTCTCCCACCCCTGTTTGAACGTTTCAGGACGGTAAATTAAGTCAAACGTCAAAATAGCTGCACCTATTGCTATTGTTTTCCCACCGTCGGATCTAGTTATTTTGCGAACGTCAACTACTTGCTGGGATTTAAGTGATTCCAGAAGCTCATTCTATTCTATGTTTATAATTTTTCTGGAAAAAATACGTCCTTGTGTCGTATTTAAAGTTTTGTGCATAGTCATTTTAACCGGAATGCAATCTATAAAGTTTGCCTTGAGGTAGAGTTCAGCAACTTTTTTATTTGGTACTTTAATTAAGAGGTCACTGCTTCTCATTTCGGTAACTTCCAATCGCTTTTAGCTTATGAAATTAAATCCATGTTCTACATGAAATACATTATACGGTGCAAGGGGTGCGATTTCAGTATCGGGTTTCGAGAAAGTTGCCGATGTAACCAGATAGCGTGGAAGGTATTGCTCATTGACTGCAATTTCCGGAAAGGAATGAAATTATCGGGGCGCAATCGTTTGTTTTTAGAACTTTTATTCCTGGCCGGCATGGAATCTCATTCCTTGAACCGGTTATAATTCGGGGGATCAACCCCGTTCATGACGTAGCCTATGTAAAAATAAAGATAACCGAGAGTTTACAATAGAAGGAAAAGGTAAAATACAAATTATTCGGTAATTTATGAAAAATAATGACATTTTTCCTTTCCTTTTTACAAAAAATAAAACCATTTTCCCGCAATAAAAAAGAAAGCAGAAGAAGAAAAATTTCACACTATTGCATTTTTCTCAAGACCGAATAGTGATTGTAGCTGCAAATATAAATAACTGTGAAGCAAAGATAGTGTAAAAAAACAACTGCGCTCGTATACCATTGTACAACGGTATAAACGACAGTTGTATAAAACGTGCAACAAAAATTTTGTACTCTTTATAGAGTCACAACGTGCATTTCTTTGTTTGCTCTCAGCAATCGAACATCTTCGTCGACGCCAGCATTGCCAGTAACTTTTTCAAACTTATTATTTCTGGGGAAATTTTTTTTTAAGTTTATGGCAATGTTTTTTAACGCAATTTTGTTTTAATTTTCCAAAAATATAGTAATGTAATTATAAAAAAGTATTAAAAATAATAAAACCAGAAACAATTCAAACAAAACAGACAATTTTTGTAATTATTAATCTTTTCTTATATTTGATTAAGAAATTGTTCATCAATATTTGAATACGCCAGCATTACCAGTCACTTTTTTAAACTTCTTATTTCTGGGGAAAATTTTTTTTGAGTTTATAGCGAAAGCAAAGGATGTATGTGAATGTTTTTGTTTTTTAACGCAATTTTATTTTCATTTTCCATAATAAATTTTTTTTATTTTTTGTTTTGCCACTGCAAAATTGTTTTTAAATTATTACATTTAAATCACCCGCGCACGTAAAATCGTAACTTACTCACAACCAGTGATGCCAACTCTTAGGATACTAAACGCGTTAACAAAAATGAAAAACGGGCTAAAATGAAAAAATTACGTTTTTGGTACAATACAATTTCATTTAAAAAAAAAGCGCAAAAAGGGGGCTAAAAGTAAAAAAAGTCTTTTCAGATAAAAACACCACAATTTTTTTGAGATCATTTTACAATCAATAGAATTAAGGTACTAGATTATTTTCAAATAGAATTTACATTACAATCTTTCAAAGTTGGTCAGTGTTAAATGTGATTTGTACTTCTTGGTCATCCTCTTCTTCATTCATAAATCAACTTCTATATGGTATTGAGACTTGACGCTTTCAAGTGTTATACGGAAGCAAATGGTGAACGAATTGCAGTATATAACGATAGCGCAGCCTGACATTTCTTTTCCACCTAATTATTAGGTACATACAACTTTAAACTTTCAGTAAAGCTTGTGTTTCCCGGTATTTTTGGTAATCCTATGTAAATGATAAAGAAGAAAACAAGAAATAGAAGAAAAAAGTTCTGCCACATTGGGTTACAATTCGATATTGCCAGAAAAACATAAGATAATATTGCAGAACAGAGTTAAAGGAAAAACGGGCAAAAAGGGCTAAACAAAAATACTGAAATGCGCTAAAATTACGCGTTTTTTAGTTTAGGGCTAAACATTTTTTTCGCGTTAAAGGTACTTCAAAAAGGGCTAAATCTAGCTCGAAAAGGGCTAAGTTGGCATCACTGCTCACAACAATGAATAAGAAAGGTCCGAATGTTTTGTTCTTTGTTTGCTCGCCAGCATTGTCATTTAAACTTTTTATATCTTAGGAAAAACTTTTTTAAACTACTACTTTTTTACACTACTGATATTCGCATGGCAATACTGAAAATGTAGCTTCAGTAATAAAATATGCTCTTACAACACAAAGCATTGTTCCGTTACTTCACAGGCAAACGAGTGCTGTTGTATACATTGCAGAAATGGGAAATACACATTTCAGTGCACTCGTACAATCAAGATCAACAGAAAAGAGAACACTACAGTATTGCATTCGGTGAAGGGTAGCCAAGTCCACAATGTAACCAGTGACGTCAACTATGACGTTTGAAAAACGCTAAAATCAGCAGTTTTAACCCTCCCCGTAGAGGGAGAAAAAAGATGTTAAAAGTTTCAGCGAAACAAATGTGTTAGAAGCAACAAATATACAGTGAAAACTGGCGGATAAAGTGAAAAATTTAAATGTAAACAAACATTTATTTTGTGTTAAAAAAGGGCAAATTTGGAGTATTTTGTAATTTCTTCAATGAAAATGTTAAAAATATGTAAATAGTTAATTATTAATCGATTTGTATGTTGTTTTTGGTCACAATGGATATAGTTTCTTGTGCAAAAGGAAAGTAAGAAGCTAAATATATCAACATCAAATAAGAGATACTGCTTATAAAAATTTTTTCTTGTAGAACTTTATGTATATTACCAGTATTTATTAATTTCTTGAATGAAAAAGTTAAAATTCCGTAATTTTTTCATTATTAATCGAACTCTTAGCAATTTCCCTTCACATTGAGAAAAGTTCCGTGTGCAGAAAGTTTGTAAAAATAAAATTATAACAAAATATATACTCATAACTTTTTGTGTTAGGAATTTGTGAATATACCTCTCAATTGGTTAAATACTAAGTTAGTGATGACCGATGAAAGGTGTCATAAAAAATACATTAATTCCGAATTACGTTTTCCTAATAAAACGGTTCATCTCCTTCCAAAAGTATTCTAATATTCTACAAAAATATCATAAATTTCTACCAAAATAGAATAATAAAAATCCACCCCGAAATCTAAAAAACATAAACAAAACAGTCAGGCAGCCAGAGAAGGACAGAAATACTTTTTGATTATATCTGCTGTCTCTTTCTAAGTGGAGGGTTAAACGTCAAAAGCCCCGTGACGTATCTGTATACCTGTGGCCAAGTCGAATGTCTTGTGCACACCTCTAGTAAACACTTATCGATAACAAAACAAAAGCAAAAGAAACACAGATAACACTGTTGTTTACGCGTCAACTGTCTGACACAGTATAACCAGTGGCGACAATTATGACGTTTGAAAAACGCTAAAATCTGCAGTTTTATCCCTCACTGTAGAAGGAGAAAAAAATCTTAAAAGTTTTTGCGAAGCAAATGTGTTAGAAGCAGCAGATATACAAAGTGAAAACTGACGGATAAAGTGGAAAAATTAAATGTAAACAAACATTTATTTTGAGTTAAAAAGGGCAATTATGAATATTTTTTAATTTCTTCAATGAAAATGTTAAAAATTTCCAAATATTTAATTATTAATCGATTTATATGTTGTTTTTGGTCGCACTGAATCAGAGTTGGGGGTAGTGCACTAAATATTTAGTGCACTAAGGTTTCCACTAAATCCCACTATAGTGATAACATTTTGATTTTCAACTATTTTTCATCACTATAGTGATAGTGAAACATATTTTAACTACCACTAAAATAAAATAGGGGTGGTGAAACATATTTTAACTACCACTAAAAAAATTAGTGGTAGTGAAAATTTGTCCACTACCACTAACCATTAGTGGTAGTGAAAATTTTGCACTACACTAAAATAGTGCAAATTTTTAACAGTCACTACATGAATGGTTTAATTATATTATATGCACTAAAATGTCAAAAAATAATGTTTATAAAAATTTTTAATGTAATTTATATTAGGACCTATAATACAAATACAAAAAGATGAGATACAAAATAAAGTGGATACATATCTATTGGAACCAGACACTAATTTATATTATCTGAAAAAATATAACATAATTAGGCAAATGTTTTAAAAATTCAATGTCCCATTGCCATCTTCTGCTCCAGTTGAGCTACTCTTTTCATTTAGTGGAATAAAAGACGCTCCTAGCAGAAATAAATTATGTGATTCTAATTTTGAAAAATTAGTTTTGTTGAAGGCAAATAATTGCTAAGATTTTCATGTTCCAATATGTATTTAATTTGATTTATTATATTGATGAAACTTCCTTATTTCTTCACATTACTATTTCCTTTTGTTTTTTTAATTTTGTTACTACTTTAATATAATAAAAAAAAAAAAAATAAAACAGTATAACATAATTCAATATAATGGTATGTATTTGAGTTCCATTAACATTAGTGAATGATTATATTTTTCCACTATCCTGTTAGTGGAGAAAAATAATTTGCACTAAGCTGTAAAAAAAAGGTTTTCCACTATCACTAAATTAATTTTAGTGAAAAACTTTCTTTTACCACTACCACTATTGCTTAGTGAGGCTGTTATTTTTCAACTCACCAATAAATACCTATTAGTGATAGTGAAAAATTTTGCACTATCACTAACATTTAGTGGAAATTGCAAATTTAGTGCACTACCCCCAACTCTGCACTGAATATAGTTTCTTGTGCAAAAGGAAAGTAGGAAGCTAAGTATATCAAGGTCAAATAAGCCATTTTGGTTATAAAATTTTTTACTTACGGTACTTTGTGTACATTACCAGTATTTATTAATTTCTTGAATGAAAAAGTTAAAATTCGTTAATTTCTTCATTATTAATCGAACTCTTAGCAATTTCTCGTCAAAATAAAGCAAGTTCCGTGTGTAAAAAATAAGTAAAAAGAAAAAATAACAAAATAAATACTCATAACTTTTTGTTTCAGGAATTTGTGAATATCGCGTTAAATTGGTTAAATACTCAGTTAGTGACGACCGATGAAAGGTGTCATAAAAAATACATTAATTCCGAATTACGTATCCCCAATAAAACGGTTCATCTCCTTTCAAAATTATTCTAATATTCTTCAAAAATATTATAAATTTCTACCAAAATAGAATAATAAAAATCCACTCCGAAACAAAACAGACAGGCAGTCAGAGAGGGATAGAAATACTTTTTGGTAATATTTGCTGTCCCCTTCTAAGTAAGGAGTTAAACGTCAAAATTTTTCCCTTTTGACTAAGATTTACACTTTTTAGTTATGACAAAACAATAAACACATCACAAAAACTGTTGTTATATTAGGATTTGTTCTTTGAAGCACAACAAAAATTTTTTTAAACTATCATAAACACCCCAAATAAAAATAATTGTTTTTGCCTATTATAATTTTTTTTGTTCTTATTACACAATTCGCTCTTAACAAACGATTCCGTTTAGCTCAAGAATACGACAGCGAATCGAGAAATAATAAGAGAAAAATTCCAAGTCTTAACCTCATAAAGTCAAAGAAAAAAGCCTACATACAGTGGTGGTACCGCTAATTTTTATATTTTTCCCCAAAAGTTTCTACGTTATATTTATCTTCTTCAAATATTCTTAATTGTAAGGACAACGCTATAACATCTTTTTTAATTTGCAACTGTATGTTTTATATATTCTTTACTTTCTTCTGAGAATATTATAAGCTGTGGATAAAATATTCTAAATCGACTGGATGGTTTTTAAAATCGAAATTTACGGATTTCGAATTACTTGGATTGACATCTCCGGAGATTCGAATATTTTAGAATGATGTGCGAATAACAATTTGCAATTCTAAATGCAAATATACATATTTCAATGTTGGTACAGGTTCACAGGTCTATATCAATGCTTTTAGCTATTTATTTTAAACATCATTTTATAAATAACTTTAACATTTGGAAACATATTTACAAATGAACATATAAAATATAAAAAATATGTGTATCCAAAAGGTACTGAAACTGATTAAAATACAATCAGAAATATTAAAATCATTACAAAACTTTTAAATATTTGGTATCGAAATTTTTCAAATGCGTGTTCATTCGAACAAGTCACTGTCAGATCACGAAAATCTGATAAAACAGTTTAAATAATTATAATGAAAGGATATACTTGCCCAAAAGTGGTAACTCCGCTCAGCGTTGGCTTAGTTGTGTCGGTTGGGGCATTAACATTTCGTATGGAGTTAGCTAGTTTTGACCAAAAATTAAACAAACACGCTGTGCTTGAATTATAGCGAAGGTGGGTATAGATTTTTAGAGTTCTTGGAATATTGACGCTGTCTTCATATAAAAGTGGTATAATTTTTCGTGTTTTATGTTCTGTTGAATAATATAAGAATATAATTAAATTTTAAATGAAATATATATATATATATATATATACTCACGTATTTGCAAGGCTTGTGTATAATTTACTAAAAACTTGTTTTCAGGGCTCTTTAAAAATTCTTCTGTTAAAATTACAATCAAATGTTTGCAACGTTCTTCAATTAATTGAGTTAAGGCAACATGTTCAAATTGTACTCCAGCTAATAAATCACGGTCCTTTATACACAGCTGTAAATAGATACCGGATGTTTCACATTAATGTAAGAGTAAGACTATTGCCTGAACAGTTATAATTTATAAAACTGTTTATCCAAAAAATTAAGCGTAAATAAACACTATATTAAATCATGGTATAAAAGGTATTCATTAACAGATGTTCTAACAAAAATTACTTAAAATAAAAACTTAACTTACTAATTAACCTTCCGATAAATTTTGGATGTTAAACCTGCAAAAAATTCGTATAAAATTCTTTCCTGGAAACAAAAATCAAATTTAGATAAAATTTTTTATAGATTATTCATTTTAAGTTTCAATAACAATGAAAACGAAGTCAATCTTCTAATTTCTCTTGTGTTGATTAGTCTAAAGTCAATTTTGATTTAATTTAAATGTCGAATACTAACAGTACTTTTTCTACATTTATTCAAGCTTATTATAAGTTTATCTATGTATGCATCCACTGTGTTGATTCACTTTCGTTGCCAGGTTAGGTTAGGTTAGGTTATTGGACGTGTACTTGTCAATTCTGGCAAGTACAGTACTCGGTGGTCGAATTGACCCATTGTGCTACGTCCTAGCTTCTCACACCACTTATGTTGTGTGCGTTAATTTTATGAATGAGTGGCGGGACCTACAGTTTAAAGTCGCCTCCGAACGACACATTTTTTGAGAAGCATTCCATGCCAATTTTTTACTCTAAGAGTTTTTGCCAGAAATCTGCTGAGAGGAAGTCACCGAAAAATTATTTTCAAATTTTCGTTTTGATGTCTGACCTGGGATTCAAACTCGGGTATTTCGTCTAATAAGCCAACACACTACCTACTAGACCACGGCGACCTCAACTCACATGTAGTTTGCTTTTGTTATGTAGTTTAACATCAATTTGTTTCAATGATATATTTTGTAGCTCTAGCAATCGAATGTAATATACTTATTTTTGATTTTTAAATACTGTTAGCATAAATAAATAAAAATTTCTCACTGTTTGATTGTTTTGTATATAAATCAAATAACCCACAAAAACGTGTTAAATTTTGTGTTGAATTTTGTGTTTGAATGAATTCAGAAATTGATAATTTAAGCATTATTCACTACTCGGCTTATTTCCTGTAGCCACTAACCCATTATTTCCTAAATAAAAGCATTTTAAGTATAAACGTTCTGTATTTCCCAAATTACGTATCGTTTTCTCTAATGCCCTGGTCAGCAAAGCGTACGAAACGTAAAATCGTAGTACGTAGCCTTTAAAACGTTTGCGTAGTTATGGAAGCATTTAAAACGGAACATATGTCAACAAAGAATTTACATAAAATTGAAACAAAACACAAACGAACACAACACAATGCAAAGAAATTGGTATACAGACTCAGCATCAGTGTTTTTTGGTCTATGTGTAAATTTTTCCGGATTTGGTTATTATTTCTCTTATAAAAATAGTTTTTGTTTTGTTTCTTTTTTTCTCAATTATAACTTAAATTTGAAAAAAAAAAAAAATAAAATAACAGTGAATTTAATTTTGGCCATATTTTTCCTTAATTGGTGATTTTTTTCACAAATGTTGGCTCCAATATTTTTTTTCGCGGCAACACTGTTCATTCTCTCTCATGTTCAAATAAAAAAAAACGTGGGAGAATTCTGTTTTATGTAGATCGCTACGTTTTGCTAACTAGAGAGAACGTTTACATCGTTTACAATCGTTTACATTGTTCTCCATATGCTAAAAAGAGAACATTTGCTACGGTACATTACATTACGTGTGGATAATTACAGCATAAGTCTTCATTATTCAAAATTTGATGATTCAATTATTTTTTCCAATTTTATTCAAACAAACTTATCTGCTACGGAAAGTATATCCGATGATGTAAATCGTTAGTTATCTAGAAATGAACACTGATATGAACTTTGATTTATTGCATTGGTGGCAAAACCACACATCGGAATACCATCATTTACATAAACATACATATTTCCCGCCACATGTAACATAATCACCGAAAACACTAACTGCATTGGTCCACAAACTGTAAATAAGTTCCTTATATATGCAATTCCTTCTTTTTTTGAAATATATATATGTTACGCTTTTACCTTTTTAAAAATCGTTTAAATACGAGTTCGTTAATTGCGTTCAATTTCACTTAAACTCTTTATTGTTCTCACTACTTTTGTGCCACTGTTCACACTTAGCTTATACAATAATAATTGCTTGTCCACACTTCTGTGGATCTTCAAACTATGGCGCACGCAACGTGTCTGCGCACAATACTGACCGAATTATTACTGACTCGTCGTCTGCTTTGTCTTGCCCTTTTATAGCCCAACGCGAACAGTACATCGAACTTTCTTGAAGTAGAAGGTTCGTATTCTCGCTTTCTCAAGAGCTCTATCGCGACACATTGCTTGTTGTTGCGTTTGCTTATTTGGTTACCCATTTTGCTCTCATGCTTGCTGTTGTTTGTTTGTTTAGAATAATTTCGATGTATTTGTGTCGTGTGTACGCATTGCCTCTTGTTGCGTTCTCGTTATTTATCTCTTTCACGCTCATGGTCTTTGTTTTTGTAGCTTTTGCTTATCGTTAATGTTAAACAATATTAGGTCGTTTTGATTTCCGTAACACTGCCGCCCACTTAAGCCTGTTCGTGCCGAATAAGCTCATTTTCTTTTTTCCTGTATTTTGTCAGTTGCTCTATGTGTACGACCTTCATTCTTGTTCGGGGGCTGTTACCTTTCTGTATCCTGTACACGACATCGTTTAACCGTTTAAATATTTTATATATATTTTATTTTAGCTCGTTTGTAGCTTGGTTAATAATCCATTTTTCAACTTTGGGTTGTGGATTGGAACCAATTGTCCTTCATTGAAGCCCTCCGTGTTTGCTGCACGATCATATCAGAGACCATTTTTATACGAGTACGCACAAATTCATGAAGTTCATTTAGGCTATCTTTTCCAGCGCGTGTGACATTCCTCTCCAAACTCTAAGTCATCGGGCTTGTTGATTCCAACCCAATAAAAACGTTCTTTTAGTCTTTTATGCGTCTTTGTTACTCCAAGGTGTAATTTTAAACTGTCCCATAGTGCCTAATATGCTTTTGTAATAGGACCTTCTGCGGATATCTTATGTCTGGTAGGTCGTTTTTCCCCATCCTTAGCTGCTATAATATTCGTCAATATTGGGCCACTTCCCTGTGCTCTAGCCTAGTCTTCGTTGTCTTCGATCTGCGCTAGCCAGATATCAACGATGAATTCCTTCTTCTCAGCTTTCACGCAATACTTACACTCCAAATTACAAGGTCGGCGTGAAGGAGCATCAGCATTCCCATGTTTTATGCCTCTTCGGTCTTCAATGCTAAAGTTTTAAGTTTGGAGGCGCTTAATCGAACATGCTAACTCTCCTTCAGAGTTATTAAATTGCAGCAGCCATCTTAGAGGGAATGATCAGTCCTTAACAGAAAACGTTGGCCATACAGGTACTTATGGTAATGTTTTACGCACTCCAGCACTGCAAGCAACTCACGTCGGGTTACACAGTAGTTCCGTTAAGGCTTTGATAGTATCCGACTATAGTAGCCTACATATTTCTCTGCACCATTAACCACTTGGGAAAGTACACCACCAATAAAATATCTGCCAGCATCACTGTTTATGATGAATATTTCTTCTGGGACCAGATACGTCAAAACTGCTGTAGCACACAATAAATCTTTTAGAGTCTGGAACGCCTTTTCTTGTGACTCACCCCCTTGATACACTTTTGATTTCTTGGTGAGCTCATGGAAGCATGCAGCAACATTAGCATAGTTAGGGACAAAGTGTCTGTAGTATGTGCATAATCCCAAAAACCTGCGTATTTCATAAAGATTCTGAGGGCGAGGCCAGTCCTTTATCTTCATCCGTAGATATTCCATCTGCAGTAACACTGTGCCCCAAATATTCAACATGTCTTTGGAACAATGCACATTTCTTCACGCTTAACTTTAGTCCAGCCGATGTTATTCGTTGCAGAACTTCTCCCAGGTTCTTGAGGTGTTCGTTAAAAGTTCTGCCCATCACTATAATGTCGTCGAGGTATACCAGGCAACTCTTCCAACTGACTCCCTAGAGTACACATTCCATAAGCCTCTCGAATGTGGGCGGAGCAGTACAGAGCTTAAATGGCATAGCTTTACCTTGCCATAAGCCTCCTTTCCACTGAATTCAGTTTTCTCCTTGTCCTTTTCTCCAATCTCTAACTGCCAATACCAGCTTTGCAGATCCAATGTAAACAACCACTACGTTCCGGCTAGCGTATCGAGTGTGTCGACAATTCTCGGTAGCGGATAACTGTCCTTTTCAGTGACATCATTCAGATTCCTGTAATCAGGTGAGCTCCACGGACCCTCATTTCGCCGACTAGCTTTTTAACATCATTACGCTTCGCCAGCGGTATACTTATGGGTGCCTGTTTTATCGATTTCGCTTCGCCAGTATTAATTTCATGTTTGAGAGTTGGTGGCTGTAGCTCTCTGGACCTAGTTGTGTATACACGGGGGTAAAACAAGCAGTGCGAACGGCTCCAGACTAGAGCTACAGCTGCGCCTTCCCGTTATAACCTTGGCAGGTCTGAAAGTTCGTTTTTTCTCCGTTGGCGTTAAGTTGGTGCTGTAGGTTCGGTTGAGAAGACTCCTGATCAGTACTCGGGGTCTGGCTCTGAGTATCCAAGCCCAAAACACAAACCTGTGCAAACTCAAGTTGGCGAGAGCATTCCATCCACAGTAACCGGTTGACGTACAACCCTTTCTAGGCAGTCAACTGTTAAGCGGTTAAATCCCGCTTGGCACACTAGGCTCCGGCTGCGAAGCCGATCTCCTCCTCCCCTGACACCTTCTACCGAGGCACCGTCTACCTCAAAGGCTGCTGCGAATATGCTCACGTACTCTTCGGTACTGGCAGACAAGCCTGGCGCGTAAGCCGCTGGCACCAATCCATCTTCGGGTGTCAAGAATACCGTGAGTGTAGCGTGAGCACATATAGAAACGCAGATCAGCCATGCGAATCATTGCGGATTTGGCTCGACCGACCCGGCTCTCCGCTCAGATGACGAGAAGAATCGCCTTGCCTGGGCTGAGGTCTATCAAAATGATCGCCCCGGCCTCTCCGATTAAAGATCAATCGAGCTAAATGCTCCACTTCAGCCTCCCAAACGCTCTAAGCTGGCTAACCCCAATATGCCTCCCCCTTCGAGACCCCGTCCGTCGACGCAACCCAGACGTCCTGACCCCAGTAAACCTTCCAAGCCTCTCAGTGAGGAGCCACCCTGATGGTTCCATCGCTGCCACTAACCGGAATTTGGTGGAACTCGCGCTCTTGGACGTCTTCCTAGGGGTAAGGAATCCAACCCTGGGCCTTCATTCGGCTGTCGTGATGCAGGGTTGGTAGCTTGCTCTGTCCTTCGTTCTAGGGAGCTCTATAAGCAGGCTTTCAACAGGATTGGTAAAGTCTGGCCAGGAGCTAAGCGCAGATAAAAGACTCAATATTAGCGAAGATTAAAGCAGCTAAGGAAGAGGACAACCGAACTACCAGAAATGGGATAGCCACAAAAGGCCCTCTTACAAAAGGGACAGTTTAAAGATGATAAATTGGGGATTGGGAAAGCGCTGATAGCAAAACCTCATCCAACCTAATACTAGGTCAGTGATGGAATGAAATCGTGCAGCAAACACGGAGGGCTTTCCTGAGGGATAACTGCTTCTACTATCCAACCCCAAGCTACAACCCAGCTGGGATGGACCGTATAAAATATTTAAACGGTTAAACGATGTCGCGTACAGGATACAGAACCAAACAAAAATGAAGGTCGTACACATAGAGCAACCGGCAAAATACGGGAAAAGAGATAATGAACCTATTCGAGACGAACAGGTTTAAGTGGGCGACAGTGTTAAACAAATGGAAACGGCCTAATATCGTTTAACAATAAGCAAAAGCTCCAAATACAAGATACAATGATAGTAAGATAGTACAGACAATAAAGAGTGAAACTGAAATTAAACACATATTTGCATTTTTTTTTTTTTTTTGTTTGCAATTAACGAACACATATTTAAACGTTTTTGAAAAGGTAAAAACGTTACAATATTGATGTTAAAAATACATAAATATCTAACATCAACAATTATTTGGTTCTAATAAGAAATCTGGAAGGTGATATACATATGTAATATACATGATGAAAAGCATTGTCGTAACTTTAGCTGTAAAAATGAAATGTAATGAAAACTCAACATTGCAATAACTAATGACTGTACCAAAAATTAAGCTTAGAACAAAACAAAAGCAAGCAAACTTTTTTTTGCCTAAAAATATTACTTTTTGAAAGAAAGAAATGGCACAATGTTATTTTTAGAGACGAGAAAAGGTTTAAGATAGGAGACTCTGAGAGTGATCATGGTTTCTGGGGAGTCAAAGCTCAAGAACGGCAACGATATTTTAAAGTGGTTTTCCCAATTCAGCTTGTCTAACAGATACAAACGACGGAACATACGAATACTTGAGTGATTTTTGATGAGCTTTTTACTTTTTTGTTAGTGAGAATATATCGGTTAAAATTTGAAAAATCGGTTATTTCGAAGCAAGCAACACTTATGTCATTTTATTTTGTCGCAAAATTCTTAATGAATTATATGTATAAGCAACGTTGGGATTTATTGGGCGACGATGTCAGTTTTTAAAAAAAAAAAAAAATAGTTTTTTCGATTTTTTTGGGGCTCAGAAAACCCGTCTTACAGGAGTGATTGTTGGGTGAGGATTGTGAGACGGAGGCATCATTGGATCATATTTATTTGGCAGTGCGGACGGCGCAAGTACTGCGCTCAATGGAGACATCTACCACTTCATGATTGGTTTCAACAGGATAGGGTAACTAACTACATGTCTCATGTTGGCTGTTTAATTAGCCCGAATATTGTTGGCAATTGGCCGCCAAGAAGCTGCGATTAGACACCGTTCAATATATTTCTGTGGGACGCCTTTAAAGAAAATTGTTATGGCGGTAAACCATAGACAATTGAGCATTTGAAGGCAAACATTCGTGATATTATTGCCGAGATACCACCGTAAACTCGAAAAAGTTCACGAAACTTGGTCCGATCGAATGAGGTACTGTAAGGTCAGCTGCGGCAGACATATGAATGAAATAATAATCCATTTCTAACCGGAACAACTATACTTCACAACAAAAAAAAAAATAATAATAAGTTTGACAAAATTTCAAACCGTTTTTGTTTTATTGCACTTTTAAACTTCCCATCCTATACAAATATCTCTTTGAATTGCAGGCTATTTGAAACAATTATTTTGAAAAAATAAGAGACGTGTCATGCTAAGAACGAAAAGATGGTTGGAATTCCACGGCCTAGACCTGGCCATGCATAAAACGGAACTGATCACTGGTCGCCGTATCCTCTTGCAGGTGGACATGAGTAATGGAAACGAGGTAATTGGGACCAAGAGCTTACTAAGATACCTGGGAATAAGACTGGATCCCAGACTGATATTTTCACACCAGATTCAGTACTCGGTTGACAATGCCCGGAAGATCGTTGGGCAGCTCAGCAGATTATTGGCGAATATTGGAGGCCCGCTACCGGCGAGACGGGGACTCCTGATGGTTGGAAGCAGCATTATGCTCTATGGAAGCGAACTTTGAGCCGAAATGCTAGAGGTTAAAAAACGGGCGAACTTGCTTTTATCAGTACAGAGAACGGCTGCACTACGTATCGCGTCGGAATATCGTACAGTGTCCGCCTCAGCCGTACTTGTGAAAGCAGGTACAATCCCTGTGGATGGAGGTTTATAAGGCGAAACCGGCTGAAAATCACATAACCGGCCACTTTAGGGAAAACACCATTTCAGAATGGCGACGACGATGGAACGATGAAGGGAGAGGAAGGTGGACGGCGAGGCTTATTAGAGAGGTAAATTTCTACGTTACGCAAATGCTATCGGGTCACGGTTATTTTAGGAAATATCTGCACAGAATGGGCAAGACCGCCTCCCCTTACTGTCTTTACGAGGAAGGAGAAGTAATTGATGATGTGGAAAACATTATTTTCGAATGTGGACGCTGGCAGAGTTATCGCTCTGTGCTGACATCAACGATTGGAACGATCACGGCCGCTAACATTGTCGGAGTTATGACTGCGAGTAGAGAAAATTGGGCCTCAGTGGCGAATTACGTGGAGCGCATTCTGAGACTGAAGAAGAGCGATCAGGAGGCTGCAGTACATATAGGCACGCTGGCATAGATGACACTAACACGTGTCAAACGAAATTCCAATCGGGAACATGCACGAAATGAATAGTGGAGACACTTAGAAGTCTCCTCAACCTTCAATACGTAATCCGGACGCGGATATGAGGATGAAGGTGGCCAAAGGGCCAAAAGGAATTCACTTCGAAGTAGTACCATCGTAGTTCCGGAGTGAGCACAACAGTCCACAGGACGAGGGGGGGGGGATTTAGTAGGTGCGGACCCCACACATGGAGGACAACCCTTCAGTCAGGATTATTGACCTCGCACTACTTACGTTGTGTGTGTTAATTTCATATATATATGTGGCGGGACCTACAGTTTAAAGTCGACTCCGTACGACAGATTTTTGAGAAACTTTTTCTGGCAATTTTATTTACTCTCAGAGTTTTTGCCAAAAATCTGCTGAGAATAAATCGCCGAAAAAAACCTTTTTGTATTTTACTTTGATGTCTGACCTGGGACTCGAACCCTAGCTTTACATCTAATAAGCCAGCACACTACACCACGGCGACCTCAGTGAGATGTATTATTCCAATATATTCTTCAACCATTACATCACGTCACCTCGAATGATAAGACTAATATTGACAATTCTATAATTCAATGTGATAAAAAAAATTATGGAAATCTGGCATGAATTGTTCCATATTATATCGCATATTTGCTCTAACAATCGCAATAGTTTTCAAATTTCACAAATCTACAATAGCTGGTATATCTTATTATAAATAGCTTTAGATGTAGCTTATCCCATTTTTAAAAGCATGAAAATGATATGAAAGATTTATGAAGTTTGAATGACTTTTTTATCTTAATATAAATTCGACTGTGACAATCTGCCAATCGATAAAGATTCCAACATATATAATATGAATGAGTATAAAATATTTCAAGATAATTTAAAATTTAACTTTATTTTTGTATACATACCTTAAAACTAAATTCTGGACTATCTTCTAGTTTTGTTAGCATTTCAGATGCGTAGTTAAGATCTGCATCAGCATAAAGTACGAAGGCATCATATGTTTGTGGTGGTAATCCTTTTTGAGCTCTTATCACATCAGCTGTAGTCAAAATATTTGGATCTGATCCATGACCAAAATTTCCATTGAAGTTATTCGCTTCAGAAACATTTTCATTCGATTTAAAATCTAAGTCATTTAGTTGTTTCATTTGGTATATTTTGGTGTCTTCCACTAAAATAATATATAAACAAATTTAACATTAAAAAAGATTAAGACATTCTCTAACATTTTTGCAAAAAAAACAATATTTTGGTATCCGGCAGAAATGTTTATAACGTGAATTCTTTAAATGTATGATCTTACTACAAAGTACATAGTATATAACTGTAGACAAATAAATATTTGTTCATTCTTCAGTTTCTTTTTAAGTTTCATTATTTGTTTTTATATAAAACTGGCATATTACAAATATCTCACAAATATTAGAAAAAACTTATACAAAAATTTAGTTGTCGATTTTTTTAGTAACTCATGGATCTAGTAAGATAGTAAATAGGATCAATTTACTAGGGAAATATCTTAAGCAAAATATTTCATGGGTCATAGGGCATAATGGATCTCTATGTTCTCTATTTTTGGTTTTTCTTTTCCTTCTTTCTTATCCTTTATTCCTGTTGCTTTTCTTTCTTCCTTAAGCTACGGTCAGACTGAGTAAATATTTGAAGTAAAACATAATTTTTCTCTTTGCTCTAGTGTGACCATAAAATATTTTAGGGGTGCAAACAAGATTTCGAGAAAACAAATTTATTTGCTTCCAAACAAAAATGTCTCTAATGTGACCACCCGTGTCAAATATTTTCTCCTTTTTTCGAGCAAATAAATATTTGCTCTAGCAAAAATTTTGTAACAGCAAACAATGGCAAATAACAGCTCTTGCAAGCAGAGTTATCCACTTTTAATAATAAATTATAAAATTTTTTCATAAAATCACATTTCGACAGGTTTATTTAAAGTATTGATCCATTAGTTCATTATGAGCCAGGAACAAAAAAAAATTATTTTTTATTTGTTTATTTTATTTATTTATTTATTTATTTATTTGCTCATGAGAACTTACAAGAACTTTAAGAATGTTATTCTTATAGATCAGTAGGATATACACAAATTACATTAGTCATTAGTATTCCCTAAAATATAGTGTAATTGTTTTATACAGTATATAACTAATACACAAAAAGGCAATAATTATATTTCACACAAAATTTTTTTAAAACAAAAAAATTAACAAAATTTCAAAAAAGAAAAAAATAAGAGTATATAATTTTTTTTTTAAATATTTGACGTCATATACAGGCATGTCACAAATTCCGATCGAAATGGTTTTCATTCCGTATTTCCAATTCCGATCGATTTTGTTTTCGGTTCTTCAAATTCCGAACGATTTTGTTCATTCCTAAAAATTATAAAATTGCTGCGTTTCAAATAAAGTATGGCAACGTAGTGCATGAAAAAAGAGAAAAAGATATAATTGGTGAATAAAAAGCAGAACCAAAACAAAAGAAGAAAAAGGCGTTGATACAAAACTTTTAATTGAAATCCAAAAAAATAAAAAATTGTGTATGAAAAATACCGGGGATTTCAATTATTGCTGTTGTTGAACCCAGAAACGAAGTCGTTATTGAAGAGGTACTCGAAATGCATTTTTGTAAAACTGAATTAAATGCAACGTAGAAATATTTTTTGTAAGTGACTTATGTAGTGTGCGTTAATTTTATATATGAGTGGCGGAACCTACAGTTTAAAGTCGACTCCGAACGACAGATTTTTGAGAAGATTTTCGTGGCAATTTTTACTCTCAGAATCTTTGCCAGAAATCTGCTGAGAGGAAGTCGCCGAAGAAATATTTTTCGTTTTGATGTCTGACCTGGGATTCGAACCCGAGCCTTTTGTCTAATAAGCCCACACACTACCCACTAGACCACGGCGACTTCATATTATATGTGATACGTATTCAATAGGATAAACAGGCGAAGAATTTTCAGGAATTTTTTTTTCTTTAATTTGGAAATATGTTGTCACTAATGTTTGCGATTTCTTATTTAATAGTTGGTTATACAACTCTTGGTATCCTGAAAAAAGATTGCAAATCCGCGTTGTAGCTTTAATGCTCTCTTCGTATCGGGGTCAATATTAAGAATTTCGTTTTCTAGAATAGCCACTTTGTTAAGAACTTGAAAAAATGTTTGGGAAGTAAGAGGTTCTACAGTTTTCTCAACATTATTTTCGCACAGATTTTCTTATTTTCTTTTCGTTGTTAAATGAATAATATATAGAGTTCTAAGTTCAAAAAAGTTTTTCTAGTGCCGGCGCGTAATTTTTGCAGTGTTACTATTTCACATAGAAATTGTAATGACTAAAATAGAAATAAAAACCGCATAAATTCAAATTCGCATAAAAAAAATTGAATATATAGTTTTACATGGCCACACAACACCACTCCTTATTTTGTGTTTAAAAATTATATCAGTAGTTAAAAAAAGGGATAAACCAAAAATAAATAAAAAGTTAGTAAAATACTTATTATTAATAAAAATAAATAAAATAAAAGCACTGAGTATATAATCCTAATTACTGCTGATAAAAAAATATACCAACAAAAATAAAGCGCATGTTTACAAGATCGATGAATAAACAAGAATAAGGATAAAAGACGTAAATCACCAACAACAAAATGAAGGGAACAAAGAAGTAAAGAAGAAACAACAATGTGCGTTATAAAATAGCGGATAGAGAAATAACCCAACAACATCTAATCTACCTGCTCGAATGTAAACAAAAAACAACAAAAATGAAAATAAGTTGTTTACATTTTTAGAATGTTCCCGAAGGCCGTCATCATCCTTCGAGGGCATTCATCACACTAATGATCCAGTGATATAAAAGGCAAGCCAAAGCGAGCAAGGATAATTCAGAGTTTGAGTTGAATTAGTCGTGTGTGCAGGTTGTATTCGAAGTTTGAATTAAACTAGTCATGTATAACGACGATACGTTGGTTGAAGTGATAAATCAATCGGGTGTGCAGACAAGTTGCGTCTGAAGGAAGCAGTTGTTAGTGTTGTGCTTACAAAAAGGTTGTGAGCGAAGAATAACAAACAAGTGTTGTTGCTTACAAAAAGGTTGTAAGCAGAGAATTATCACGAACAAACACATATTGCGAAAATTATCGTTGTATACGTGGAATAAACTGGAACAGTGGTACAAAAGTTGTGCAGACAATAAAGAATTCATTAAAATTAAACACATATTTATTTTTACTTTATTTGCAATCTACGAACTCATATTTTTAACGTTTTTAATAGGTAAAAACGTAACATTATGATTTTTCCGTTTACTTCTGTAATTCTAATTAAACAAATTTGTTCATTTTTGCTCTGTGAAGTTTCTGTTTTGTTTTTTTAACCATATGTACCTTTTCGTTTCTTTCGATCTTTCAAACTAAACCTAAAGCATTAATAATAAAATATAGGATCTAAATAGTTGTTCGGGACAACTCTATTAACATTTTGTTACTCATTGTAGATTGAGACTGGCAATGGTGGATCTTTCGAAACTCAAATACTAGGAATAGAGTAGGTACAGTAACAATAGGATATAATTTGTTCGTGTCATTGAATAAATTCGGTTTGAACACATTCCCTGATGATCGACAAACAACTCGACAGTTTAGCATCACTTCAAAGGGGAATAAAATCAAAAAAATTTTTTGCTGATAGTTCGCAATTGTGATGACCTTTGTCTTAAATCCACAATTGGGCTAATACACACGTCTGAACTATCCCTCAACAATAAGAATAAGAAGCAAAATGAAGGATTTGTTATAACCTAATGTAAGATTGTACATTCACTGTATTCTAGTGAAAAACAAGGTAACGATTTCAGAATTAATTTGGATCAAGAATTTTTTTTTTTTTTTTTTGAGTTATTAAGTGCGGTTTTGCTACGCGAAATCTGACAAGATAAAAAAGGTGAAGGTTAACCTTTTTACCCCCATCTGGGTAACAATCTTGTCGCGATGTAGGGGCTTAAGTGTGGTGCATGACTAAAGGTTATCGTAATATCGTTAGAGGTCTATCTTCGAATTGATGTCGCTTGTGTGATCTCTTCGACTTGCCCGATAACGTATATTCTTCTACCTCCCTAATCCGGAGTGCAATCAGGGGCTCATCCGACGGAGCCTCACTGATACCTGGGCGCCACAGAGAGTATTAGGTTTTCCTACCAAGTCCTTGTCATGTTAGCCGGGGCAATGGCATGATTGACCTCCGTTCTTCATCACTCGTGGGACTTATATGGAACTTGAAAAGAAGAATTTGAACATGACGAACCTTGATGACGACCTGACTTTTAATACTGAGTTTAGGCGAGAATTGTTGATAACAATAATGAGTTCGTCCGGAACTTCACCCCAGGTGGTATGAGGATTACGACTGTGGAGGAGTTCTTTAGTCCTGCGAGGGAAAAAGTATATCGTCTGACATGGGGGTTAATACTGGGCGGAAACGTTCCGCTTTACATAAAGAGAGGAATTCATATTGCAGGGCTTGCGCTATCTTTAGCAGATCTACAAGCTGTGATGTGGGTTATCCCTCTATAAAAGAACAGAAGGTGCTGGCTCGACACAGAGGCACTGTTTTGTGGTTGGAAACCAAATGCCCCAAAGGTGTCTCCTCACACGTCACTGTCTCTAGCATGAAGGATGGACTCTTGGGTGCGGATGGGAGTTAAAAAGGGTCTGGAAGATTCTACACGCTTACTTCGAACTGGATTAAAGAAGACTTCTCGAATCTTTAAATCTGCAGTGAAGGTGTTAGTGATCCTTTAATGGACAGTACATAAAAAGAAACAGATCTGACGTGGTGCCTCACTCCAGCTCTAAGCGCTCTAAAAAGCAGGGGAGCCTGGGAACTAACCCTTCCCTTCAATTGTCTTTCATTGACAGGTCAGATTTAGTGGCAAAATCTCTGCTGAAAGATGGGAGCTCATTGTAGAAAGATTCAAAGATTTTATGATGGAAGAAAGTTGTGATGGTAGTAATGCCCATATATCCTCCATCGGTAGAGGTGCATCAAGGTGTGGGAACGAGGGAACTGCAAAGTTCCTTGTGGAAGCAGTGAAGTACCTTGATGAATTCTCCCTCTACGTACAATAGTGAAAATAAATTAACTGCCTTTAGAGTAGAGATGTTCTTTCGGATTCTATTTAAAACCTCTATCTTCTTACCAATTCGTTCGGAGTCGACATTAAACTGTAGGTCCCGCCACTCATGTATAAAACTAACGCACACAACATAAGTGGTGTGAGAAGCTAGGACGTTGTACAATGGGTCAATTCGACTACCGGGTACTGTACTTGTGAGAATTTGAGAAGTACACGTCCTCTAACCTAACCAAATTTTGTGAATGGAAGCAGCTTCTCTTGGCAAAACGAAAAAAAGCGAAGACGATTATGCTTAGAAAAAAAAAACACGTATTGTATTGGAGGAGAAAGTGCTTCGCGATAATAAAGCAATTGGCGAAAATTTTCCAATCAGGATAAAATTAGTGGAAAATACTTAAACTTCATAGAGACATGCAAAAGAAATGGAACATCCAGAGAGTCGGCAACAACATGGAAATTTTTTGATAAAAAGATGAAGTGTATGGAACTCTAACCTTTGTAACTGCTCTAGGGAATATGCTGGTTGCTCGTTGGAGTTGTTACTGTCAGTTACTACTGATTCTTCAGCTACGCTTGATATTTTACCAATCCCATAAAATAAAATTTTTGGAAATAATATTTTTTATTATTGACATTTCCATTTCAAAAGCAAAGTGATTGCTAAAAAGTGTTTCTAAACGTAAAAACATTGCAATGTGTTTTTATTACAGAGCAAAAAACATAGTTGATTACTTTGTATTGAAACGGTAGTAATATCGCTTCACTGCAATGTGTTCTGATGTTTTGGAACTCACCCATAATAAACTAAAATTTTTTATAAGTAGCAATTATCTCAAGTTGATTGTAATTATTCACTAAACCTTGTATGTTTGTATATAGAGCATAAATCTTTTTTAATTTTGTATTTGATTTTTATACCTTTAAACCTATTCTTCGTTTCTTAATTTTCAATTCGTTTTGTTACACTGGACATTGTTTATTGTTAGTTAAATAATTTACATCTAGTCCCAAGTTTTCCAAAACATCATTCTTGCAACCACACGTGTTATGTTCACCATGGCATTTAAAACATATTTCACTATTCGTGCACTCACTTGCTTGATGGTTAAAGCCTTTGCACTTAAATCATTGCATCACATCAGTTCCATCAATAACCTTGCATCTTTCCCATCCCATATTGACTTTCTGTGTATTAATAAGTTTCATTTACACTTCGTCATCTTTTGCTACTTTTACGTTATAAAATGTAAAAAGTAGCTAAAAGTGGTGCAGATTAATCTGCTTCACTGTGAAGCCGCCTCACGAACCTGATAACCACACTGCGCCGCCTTGAAGCTGATATCGCCTTGTCTTGGGACAGTGCTGACGTAAATGCTAGAGCTGTGTCGATTCTGAATTTTATTATTGTTAATAATATATATGTTAATATTTGTTTTATTATTGTTAAATAACATTTGTAACCTTGACAACACGCCGATTTTCAATTGACATTACACTAACAAGGATAGGCCTATGATTAGAGACTGGAGGGTTTCAGATGAGTGTTCTTTCTCTGACCACCAACTAATATCCTTCACTATTAATTTATATAATGGCTTTCATAAGGGGCATACCACATTCAGGTGCAAAGTGGACTTATCTTCACAGATGGGTCTAAGATAGGTGGACGTGCAGGTGCAGGGGTTTTCTATAGGGAACTCGATCTTGAACTCTACTTCAGGTTGAATGATGAGTCCAGCGTTTTTCACTTTACATGATCTTTGTTGACAGTTAGGCTACCCTTAGGGCCAATACATCGGTTTGGTGTAAATCACGGCTTGTTCGCGAGTCCAAGGAGTCGTTGAGGACTTTTGGACCAGACCGCATCCGTCTATGCTGTGTTCCGATCGATAGGTTACTCCAGAGTTCTGAACGTCGTCTTTCCTGATGGGATTATATTGTGTCTGAAGCTATGTCCCCCCTGGTTTAAGAATACTTATATCGGAAATGGTACAATTGGGTAGTGTGGTACTCCAGGGGCAGAGGGAACTCGGTCTTGGACTTCACTTCAGGTTAAATAATGGCTGCAGCGTGTTTCAGGCGGAGATTTTCGCAATCTTGACGCCGACAACAAGGTTCTCCATAGATTTATTGGAAACTGAAGTTGGTTGAGAAGTGCAAAGGCTTCATCAGTGTAGTCGCACTCTCCCTTGTGTTTCGTTTGGTCTGTGTAATCTGTCCGCTTCCCATTCTTCCTTTCCTACTTCATCTCCTTTTTCCTATCCCCTCGATTATCCTTCCATTTTAAGGACATTCCGTACTTAATGTAAATAGTCAGGTACCAGCAGCAAATCACATTTTTCCACAATATCGATCATTCTCCCCAGACATACATAATTAAAACAAACACATTTTTTTGTGTAAGTTTTCAATTTTCAAAAGAATTTCCGAATTACCGGAGAAACTGTTCCATTCATGAACGCGTGGAGCATAATTTTTAAAAAATGGAATAGGCATTTCATTTCCCAATATCATATATTTTGCTTTCTTCGAAGGCTATTAAAATTTGTTGGTTTTTGTTTTTGCTAGATAAATTCGAATTAATCTTCACACACATCAATTATAAGCAATGCCATGAAAATCTTGCAGCAAACACTGCTGGTGAGTCTTATGGGTTGGTTATGAGTAGCAACCGAACGCCCGTGCAGTAGTCAACAGCAAAATTGAAACAATTGCAATTGCAAATAGAAACTGAGAAGGTTTTCTGTCATTTTTTCATTCAAAATTTTGTCTATCGCTTATTATATTTTTATTTGTGTTTTAAATGCTTATTTTATATATTAGATCAGCGCCCTGGTAGTCTAGTCGGTAGTGTGCTAGACTATTAGCGTGAGGGTCGTGGGTTCGATTCCCACCAGAGGCTCTGGTCTGTGACACTACACCGGGCATATGGTCGAAGTTACCCAGCTCCTATATGATTATAATATAATTTGTAATTGTATTGTAATTAATAATAAATAAATAAAAAAACCAAATATATTAGATAGTAACCCATTAATTTGATTTTATAAAAGCTTTGTATACATTGATTTTCAATAAAAATTCAAATTCAAAATTGTAACTGAGAACCGAACTTATAAAATTTTTTGTTTTTACATTATTTTTTTGTTGCCATCTGAAAACACAGTTGAAATTCTTTGCTTAATCGAATAATTTATTTTGATAGCTTCAAGTATTGTCGATTTTTCAATAACAGGTAGTGTTTGTCTGAAGTCTCCAGATAACAATAACAAAGATCAACCAAATTCATTTGAAATTCCATGGAAATCTTTAATTTTTCGACACAAAGTTAATTTCTTGAACCCACTAATTAAATGTATTCCTCTCATGAAAAATGTACACGATTTCACCCTGGCGAATTTGTTTGGCTTGATATATTTTATAGATTTCAAATTTAGTTATTTGCAATTTCTATGAGATTTTGTAAATTATATAGTAGTTTCTGCATAGTTTTTCGGGTTTTTGATTGTTTGAAAACTTACCTAAATTTTCATATATATCATCAGAAACATCCCAGCGTTCAATAATTCCAAGAAATTTTTCCAAGTATGCAAATGTTGCAGTTTTTGGGTTGTTTGCGCACCATAATTGTACAACTTTTGTTATCGGATCTTCCAAACTTATTGCCTTTTCATCGCATAAGCATTTTTGTTTGGCCAAGCATGCTAAACCACGCCAATCTCGTTCGTAACCCTCTTCCGAACGTAGTATTTTTTTTGAATTCAATAAATGTGACAATTTCCGCAATGTTTTTTTACTCAATGCTGTTAGTGGTACTTCTTGAAAAGCAATCGCATCGTTTTCAGCAGGTGTAGTAGGTGAATCCATTGACTCCCTACCGCAATTTACGCTTATATTACTGCGACTTCTGCTTGACATAGATAACGTAAGATGTTTTACCATTTTATCTGAAAACAACATTAGAGGAAAGTAATTGTATTAATTAGATAAAAATGTCAAAAAAAGTGATACAGTTTAAATAGGTTTTAACATTTAATTTTATAAATCATGAAAAGAAAAGGAAATTGTGTAGATATTGTAAATAAGAGATTTTAAAGTATTGTTATGGAAATGGAAACGGTGTAAAATCGTTTAACATTAAAACGATAACCGAAAGCTGCAAAAAACAAAAACTATCAGTATGAAAGAAAAGGGGATAGACATGTACGAAAGAACACAACAACAAACAACGTAGACAAAATACACAAACAACAATGACCGCAGATATAAAAACTTGAAGACGACGCAAGAAAATTGTCAACAACTATTGCCATTAACAAAACGAATAGGTATAAAACATTGTGTGAAGGCTGAGGAGAAGGAAGCTATCATCGATATCCGGCTAATACAAATCGATGCCGACAAAGACTACTCGGAAGCACAAAGAAGTGACCGAAAATTGGCGAAGATTATAGAAGCCAGACTGGTGGAATGCGGAACTCCAGAGACTCCGTTGTTGTAATAGGGGACTCTTTAATAAGGCTAAGTGATCGGGTAAGTATGTTGACAAGTCTACACATGAATCCAGTTTTAGTGATTACTAGCTAATACCCCGTGTGCTTCACTACCCCCATCGAAATAAGTACGAAATAATAATAAAAATTATTTATTTAGTAATTAAACTAGGCAATTTTTCTTAAAGGTTTATAACATTATTCCAATTACATTTGATGACAATATATTTTATTTAAATTATAAAATAATACATTAATAAGCTATTTATTTTTTACTTGCTAAAATTTAATATCTACTTTTTTTCTTAAATGAATAGTTCTTATTCTGATGCCTTGGGATACACAATGTTCTTTTGTTTTTCCCTCTGGTGCGTGTACATATAAATCTGCGGGTTTTCTTACCCGCGGACATATGACCTAAAGCTGTCCATGTGAGAAAACTGGATTTTCTAGATTAAGTTTCCAAACCTGCAAGGACTGACCGTGAGCTTTATTAATCGTCATTGCAAATGCTAGAGGAATAGGAAATTGCAGGCGGTTGGAATCGAATGGCATCTCAGATGTGGTCATAGGAATACGTGGCAGTAATACATCAGCTCCGTTAAACTTTTCAGTTATAATGGTCGCCTCTATAAGATTGTTCATAATTTTTTTACTGTTAATCGAGTGCCACTACAAAGTTGTGGAGGCCCAATATTTCTAAGTAAAATTATAAGAACACCGTTTTTAAACTGTAATTAATGGGATGGAAAGCCTGGTAAATCTAACGAATTAAAAAATTCGACTGGATAATTGGCGACATCCTCAATATTTAAAACTGTATCGATCGATTTATAACTTCTTAGATTCCCATCGATCTTGTTGAGAATATTGCTGTTGATGAAATTAACATCAATATTTTTGGATGCCAGTACTGCACGTGCACATAATAATTGCATATTTTTAAAATTTTGCACGTTATTTGGAAATACACAATTTATTAATTCTTCTTTGGATTGTGCCGTTCTGCAAAAGTCTGATGGAAATTTTACATACAGGTATCCCTCGTATAACGCGGTACTTCTAAAAAATAAAAATAGTTTCATTACAACGCGAAATTTTGACTTGTATAACGCTTCTTTTTGCTAGTGCCCTATTAAGAAATCGAAAAGCAGTTAGAAAAAACGCAAACAAAGACTGATAACTGAATTCACAATCGCACAATCACTGGTAGAACATCCAACGAAATGTTTTTTTTTTTCAAATGACGGAAACTTTTCCGATGAAATTTCTTCTGGTGTTTTACGCTCACTATTTCGGCATAATAAGATGTTCGTAGTAAGTCACACAGACTCTTGAATATTTATGTTTCCCTATCGTTTTTTTTATTGTTTTTTATTTATTTTTAAATAAAGTATGAATATTGATTTCGAGTTGTAAACGTACATCCATCTTGAATTTAATACCGATTTTATTTTGGAAAAAGTTTATTGGAACATAACCTTTAAATTGATATGAAAGCTAAGTCTTCTATAACGCGAATTATATAAAGCGGGACTTTCCTGGAACGTAACTACTGCGTTATACGAGGGATACATATATTATAGGATATATTGGAATCCTTCCAACACCTGAATCAACAATTGTTTGGAAAAAATTGAAGCTGAAGCATCAAGTTGCAACTGAACATGTATATTAGTAGTTAATTTTAGAGTGCGAACATGTCGCCAAAGGTATGATGGTATGACATGCATTCAGCTCATCAGCTGGCGTTGATCCCAGTATTGCAGGAAGTGTTTGACTAAAATCACCAGCTAATAAAACTAATGCTTCTCCAAATATGTTATTATTGCTTCTTAAATTCCGCAAAATGTGATCAAGGGCTTTCAAAGATTTCTTATGCGATATGGTGCATTAATCCCACACTATGATTTCACATTGTTGCAATACTTTGCCCATAAAATAATTTTTCTTTATATTACACGTGTAATCTTCGGAAAATTAAGGCTTCAGCGGTAGTTTTAGTGAAGAATGCGTTGTTTTACTATCATCTAAGGTTGTGGTAATAATGCCGGAAGACGCAATAGCTAATGCAATATTTTTTTTGCGATCGAACTTTTGTAAATATCACTGAAATTTAAAACGTTATTCCGCATCTTCCATGTATGTGCTTGAATGAAATACAGACCTTCACGTTTGTTTGTTTTTGCTGTTAGTTTACTGTTGTATACCATCCTCTGCTCTTGTTGTAAATTTGGTAACTTTTCATCCAGTAAAATTTCCAAATTTAGATGATTATATTACATCTCTCGCCGTAGATCTTGGTGGTGTGCATCAGTTCCTAACCGAATAGGAACAATCATTCCAACTTCAATGACATCAATAGGTTTCCCATGCTTTCGACATTTGAATTTCTTTGTTGATGCATTCTACGTATAATACGTTGAATAATACGTGAAAATACTGCCATATCAGACCGTTTAGTAATATATTTGCAGATGTATGTGATCGATTTTACTGAATGACAATATTCAATATTAATACGCGCTTGAAATATTTTTGAAAGCAATGAACAGTAAGGTACCATACAGCGAATATCAACATTAACATCATTTCCACGCACCTTTATTGAAATTGATCGTTCACCATTATCCATAGAACGTCGTCCATAAAGTGGGTATACATCATTACCCGAGGTTTTTTCTTGAATCAATTGCCTTGGCTATTATTTTATGCATTTTCCGTAAACTTGCATGGAAAATTTGCATTTGCAAGTGATGTTACCATATTACACGCCTCTAAAATGGATATTCCAACAAGATAATGACACGAAGCACGCCAGAAAATTGGCAAATGGGTGGCTTCGGGTTAAAGGGGTAAAGGTTATAGTGTGGTCAGCTCAGTCTCCTGGCCTTAATCCCATTGAACATCTATGGGGAGGTGCTAAAAAGTATGCTGGAGAGAAATTATTAGGTTGTGTTCTATTATTTTGAACTATTAATTTTAATAGCAAGCTTTATTTACCTCCACCTGGGTAACAATCTTGTCGCGATGTGGGGGCTTAAGTGTACTTCGATTCACTCTGTGACCCACAGTGGATTGCTTCGGATTGCCGTCATATTTGCTCTCTTCGGACCGTCGGATCACGTATATTTCTCATACCCCTAATCCGGAGTGTTAAGCGACCCGTACTTATCAGATGGTTTGCAGTCGGGGGTCTAATCTGACTGTATTATAACGGAGCATCACTGATACCTGGGTGCCTCAGTGAGTATTAGGTTTTCTACCAAATCCTTGTCATGCTAGCGGGGGTTATGGCACGATCGACCTCCTTTCCCCGTCACTCGTGTGACCTGTATGGAATGTGAAATTCACAACTTGTTTTTTGACTATGGACTGGACGTGACCCAGCTCATTGCGCGAATCCAGGCGAGTATCGTTGACAACAACAACGAATTCGTCAGGAATTTCGCCCCAGCTGGCATGAGGACTATGACTGTAGAGGAGATTTTTAGTGAGGCGAATGCTTTGGCAATCCCTACTTCGACGGAAGATATGTGCGTGGAGTCAGACCCTGTCTCCCCACTATCGGATGAAAACGGTGACAATACAGTCATCGAAAGGCTCCCCTTCACTCGGGTCCAATTTGCTACTGGGAGCAATGAGGTGGAGTTTTTCCCTTTAAGGACCCCCTTGTCGAACGGGATGATTCGGATCCACCAGTGCAATCATCGGATTTGGATTGCGTGGGAGGAGGTGATTCGTCTGACAAGGGGGGAAAGACTGGGCGGAAACGTTCCGCTATGTACACTGAGAGGAACTCGTATCGCTGCATGAAGGTTCTACACCCTTACTCCCAACTGAAGCAAAGGAAAACACCAGGGTTTTCAAACCTCCGGAGAAGAGAAAGGGTGATGATGTTCCTTCTACAATGGATAAAGGAAAGGGAGTAGTAAATATCGCTAAGCCTTTATCACAGAAGAAGGATGTAAGGGTGGGGGCGAAGGAGGTGGAGGGGCACATTTCGGTGGATATGTCTTCTTTGCAGGTTTCTCGCAAGTGGATTCGTATGAAGAGAGGCAGATCCGACGATGAGCCTTCCTCCAGCTCCAAGCGTCTCAAGAAACAAGGTGACCTAGGAACTAACCCTCCACTTCGGCTGGCTTTCATCGACAGGTCGGATTTGGATGGCAAAATCTCTCCTGGAAAGTGGAATCTAGTTGAAGAAAGGCTAATTGAATTCGTTTTGGAAGAGAGTTGTGATGGCATGAATGCCCGCATATCTTCTGTATGTTGGTCCAAGGGCATCAAGATAGTGAACTGTGAAAACGGGGTAACTCTAAACTTCCTTGTGGAATCAGTGAAGCGCCTTGGTGAACTCTGGCCTGGTGCTCGCTTGAAAGTGGTCCCTCAATCCGAACTCCCTCTACGTCCAATAGCGAAGGTATGGGTCCCGCCTACCTTTAGGCGGGTGAATATCATACCAAAACTTTTTGGAAAGCAGAATGATGGACTGAACACCAGCTCATGGGTAGTTATCAACTCCCTGACTGGTAATGGTAAGAAAGGCTGCGACCTTAATATCGCTATTAATCAGGATTCCCTTCAGTTGCTAAGGGCAAGGGGTGGTGTAGTGTTACGTGGGTTGGCACGCCTGAAATTCCGTCATCCGGACATAGTCGGTGTCAGGTAACCCAGAGGAGGCTAAAAGTGGTGCAATTAATTTGCACACTGCGAAGTCGCCTCACACAATCTGTTAACCACCCTACGCCGCCTTGACGCTGATCTCGCTCTTATCCAGGAACCCTGGATTCTTAAGGATAGGATTCTGGGTTTGAGCGATCTTGACTATAGGTTACTTGTTCCTGGAAAAATTGATAAGGTAAGGACCTGTATTTTAGCAAGAAGTTGTTTGGACTTGTTAATCACTCCTTCCTTTTGTACAGGTGACGTAACAACTGTGGCCTACAGAGATGACCATGGGATAGATTTGATGCTGTCATCTGTGTACATGCCGTATGAGGCTGCATTCTGGTGACTTAATTGAACTACTGATGGACCATGCGAAGAGGAAAAGATGTCGCCTTGTCTTGGGTTGTGATGCCAATGCTCATCACATCCAATGGGGCAGTGCTGACATGAATGCTAGGGGTGAGTCTATTTTGAATTTTATTATTCTTAATAGGCAATCCTATCCCAGATCCCAGCCTTACTATTGCATGGTATGTTGCGATGAGGAGGAGTTGGAGACTCTCGAACATCTCCTCTGCAACTGTCCAGCCCTTGGTAGGTTGAGGACCCTTGGCAGGGCCTTCTTTGAGAGCTTGAGTTCCGTGTCGAGAGCCGACATCAAGGCTCTCCACAGATTCATTAGCAGCTTGGGCTGGTTGAGAGGTGCTAGGGCTGTGTTATGTTTGAAATAATCAAGTCAATTGTTGATGGCGTTCTATTTCTATTAGTAGGAATAAAAGTAGGTGAGTCTGAATGTAAAATTGTGTAAGGAAGAAGTGACACAGTGTCGAATAATGAATTACCCTAAACATTTACTCTATTACAATTCCAATTTCTATGCCTACTGTTCAGATCACCACATATGATAACATTACTATCAACTCTAAGCAGTTTTCTAATATCCCTTTTAAATCTGCCGTTTGTGTTATTGTTCGAAATATTCCCTGGAAAATAAACCGGAAACAGCTTTATTATCTGATTACCTGAAGTTTTAATAGCGACGCCAACATTTTCGCCAACAATAAAAAATGGTTTAAAATTTCCTAGGTTTTTCCTAAAAAGAATTGCAACTCCTCCACCAATGCGATCAGTTCGATCGCGGCGAATAATATAAAAACCGCTTGGGGTCTTTGTTGGTACGATCAGAAGTTTTGTGCCTACACGAGCAGATGCCACATTTCGTTTTAATAAAACAGTCTTTTTCTCCGTGGCCGAACATTTGGCAATTATAACATTGAACTGGTTTATTTTTAATTCTTTTTTGATAGTCCCGTTTAATCATCATTTGAAAAAGAGATTTAACATTTTGTTTTAAGTCATGTAATTTAACAAAACCGTTTTCAAAATATACTATGTAAAGAGTATCGACGTACTCATTATATATTTTTTTTCAACTTTTTAACATTTGTGCATTTATATTTTCTTATTATTAATTCTTCTTTTACTTCTTCTGATGTTTTACATTCCAACCCGTACAAAACAAATTTAAAAGGTTTATCATGTTTCGATTCATGAATAAAAAACTGACAATTATGACCTTTTAAAATTTTAATAGTATTATTAAGACGCCTTTTGCACGTTGAAATTTGTTTTTCACATTATATTACTAAAAACTATTTTTAGAACGTAGATATCATCAAAAGGCAAAATTATGTTTTTTAGGAGAAAAAGTGGGTAAGAGATGATTCGTAGTTAGTCAATGGTGTTAATATAAAGCTCCCTTATTTAAAATATCTTTAGTCTTTGTTGATTTTGTGTTTGAAATCAAAACATTAGCAAAAGAAAAATTTTAGTGCCAAACAATTAATTAAAAAACGTTGAAAAAATAAAAATAAAAAATATTAAAAAGAATATAATTTAAATAAGGAAAATATTTTAAAAAACAATAGCAAATAAATATATAATATATTATAATGTAATAACAAATATAATATTCATATAATGTTCATGTCTTGTGTTTGAACTTAAATCACAATGCCAAACAAAGTTGCAACTGTTAAAAACAGCAGAACGACGCGATAAAGAAAACAAAATTTCTGAAATAAATTTTTACGTCCAAAAGCGAAAGAAATTTGAAAAGAAAAAGTTTCTCACATTTGTTTCGAAACAAATTTCAACGTGCAAAAGGCGTCTAAATGATTCTTTTGTTTCACAAATTATTTTAATACCTGTTCAACATTTAACATCACATAGAAAAGCACCCTATAAAATATTGAATAACGGTTCCCTTTACGTATTTATGCTCTCTTGCTTTTCCCTTTTGTCATTACCTACTTAGAAGTAAGAATTTTTGCTTTTATATAAACACTCTTGTTTCGACAGTTAAATAGAACAGATCAATTGTGAATTTTGTATAAGTTGTGAACAATCAAACAAATAAGAAGTGTGAATTTAAATGCGAAAACGAAAACAAATATTGTGGCCCTTTTTTCAAACAAATAAAACATAATAAACTAAAGATTGAAGTTAATAAAAGACACAAAAATAAAATTACAAAAACCAATAAAACAAAAACATAAATTGAATTTAATATTACAAAACCAATATCGTGTTTTATTTAAATAACATAAAATTAATAGAACAAAAACGAACCAGCACAACAACAATCATTAACCATTTTTTGGTCACTTCGAACCGTATATAGTGATAAGTGCAGTGTAATTTATAGCAACAAAAAGTTTCTTAAAAAATTAAAAAACATTAAAATACACAAAATACATAACGCAGCACCGTTAAACTTTTTGAGAAAAAAATAAAATATAAAGACAGTGTGGAAAGAAACAACAAAAAGAGACCCACCAACGCATCAACAGACACAAGAAAGGCAAAAAGACACAGAAGAAAAAGTAACAGCTCAAGCAAAGACACAACAACAACAACAGGGACTTTTTTTAGACTCAATTTAATCCTTAATTTTTGAAAATTTAACCCATAACAATGGCACTTGACAAATTTGTGAATTGGACAAATGACCTTTTGGATTTTGAATTAGAATACACACAAAGTGCGGCCGAAAACAACATTCACTCTTTGGAGGTACTTCGGGTCGAACTTGATTCTTTATGGTCACAAGTGTCGGGACATGAAGGATGATTCTAAAGAAAAGCCCATCGATAGAAATAAGCTACGCGATCGTTACAAAAGGGTTCTTTCTGCCTACAAAACGGGTTTAGGGTAAATTAATGCGGAAATTCAAGCCCTATCGAATACAAGGAAAGAAGAGCGGATTTCTGCTGTTGAAAATCAACCACAGGAAAATCAGGACATTTCATTTGTGCGGCTACCACCTTGTGACACGGACACATTTTACGGAGATTTCGTGACATGGCCTACTTTCCGCGATCTTTTTACAGCATTGTACATAAATAATTCTAGACTTAGCAAAATTGAGAAACTTTTTCATTTAATACAAAAGACTGGAGGACATCATAGGAAAATAGTTTCAAATGCCCCATTGACCAATCAAGGTTTCGATATAGCCTGGAAAAATCTTGTAAATCAATATGAAAATAATCGGATCCAGGTAAATGAACAATTGAAAATTTTATTTGACCTTCCGAACGTAGCTGAAGACTCAGGATCATCAATTCAAAAACTTCAGCGAACAGTCAATGGGATATTCAGGCGTTAAATGCATTAGGGGTAGAAACCGCCACATGGGGCCCATTTTTAGTATACGTTTGCTCAATAAAGCTCCCTCGGACTCTTCTAAAGGAATTTGAAAATTCACTTAAAGAAATTACAAAAGTTCCAACATGGAAACACTTCAATAGTTTCTTGACACACAATTCAAAAACTCTAGAATCCATAGAGGCCATTACACAGTCAAATACAAAGACTGAACAATCAAGAAGAGATCATTTAAAGTCTAGGCCAAAAAGAGTTCACTCTTTTCACATAAATACGACTCAAAATGAAACTGGGTCGAAAAATATAAGAAATTTTACAACAAATAGGGCACAGAAAGTTGACTCAAATTACAAATGCCAATATTGTAAGGAGTCTCACCAATTGTGGTCTTGCCCCAAGTTCTTAGAGAAGAACGTCAACGACAGAATTCACATTGTAAAAGGCACAAATTCATGTTACAATTGCCTCTCTATTGCTCACAGTGTTAAGAACTGTAAAAGTAAATTTAGTTGTAGATTATGTAAACAAAGACACAACACTTTGTTACATAAAGGATCAGAAACCAAAACTTAGTTCAGAATTGTGACGCGACCCAATCTAGTAGGAGCATCGCGACACAAAACAACAATATACAGTCCACATCAGCATCAAGCTTTTCCATACCACATATCACATCCTTGACACTGCAAGAGAGCAAACATCTCAATCAATCTTCCAATGAGAAAGACACCTTGTTGTTTACTGCAATTGTACCTATTAAAACTAGAGGCGCAAAGTACCAGGCGAGAGCAATCATCGAGCCTGGCTCACAATCAACTTTTATGTCAGAAAAGTTGAAAAATCGACTAAATTTACCCATCAAGAGAAATTTAGTTCATGTCACAGGGTTGAGTCAAACAGTTTCAGAGACTTCAACCAAATCATGTTTATTCAATCTTTGCTCCAAGATGGATTTACAATTTAAATTAGAAGTCTGGGCACCAGTCCTGAAGACACTTCCATCAAATTTACCACCACAGACTTTAGATTTGCAACATTTCAATCAGACTGCTAAACTAGAACTTGCAGATCCTCAATTCAATCAAAGCAGACCCATCGACTTGCTCATAGGCCTCGACTTAGGCCACTCAATATATTGCATGGACACACCGATGCGGTCTATTGGATCCCTTTTGGCACAAAAGACAGTATTTGGCTGGATTGTGGGGGGACCAATTTCAACAACGACACAAGCTAGTACATCAGCGTCATTACTCAACACTACGTCCCTTGACCGAATCCTCACACGCTTTTGGGAGGTGGAGGAGACCCCAAAACGGGTTTTGAGGTTAGATGAGGACACATTTTGTGAAAACAATTTCATGTCGACAACACGAAGAAATGACAAAGGAAGGTATATAGTTAGCCTACCCTTCAAAAATAGCGAAGAAATAGGAACTTCAAGAAACATTGCGATGGCACAATTCTTAAGAATGGAACGCATGCTTAGCCAGAAACCCGAAATCAAAAAACAATACGATCAAGTAATTGTTGAATACATCGAGTTAGGACATATGAGGAAAATTTCTCCCCTGGAAATCCACACAAACCCAAATTATTACCTGCCGCATCATGCAGTAAAAAAACCCGAACGGTTGACAACGAAACTTAGAGTAGTTTTCAACGCTTCGAGTCCATCTTCGAACAAGAAGAGTTTGAACGACATATTATATCCAGGACCAATACTTCAGCAGGACCTAGTACATCTGATACTGAAGTGGAGATTCTTCCGTTTTGTGTACAACGCAGACATCACAAAAATGTATCGACAGATACTCATTGATCCGACTCAAACCAAATATCAGAGGATATTATTTCGGCAAACACAAAAGGATCCTATTGAGGATTACGAACTACTGACAGTGACTTTTGGTGTCAACTGCGCCTCGTTTCTGGCCATTAGAACCCTACTTCAACTAGCAGAAGATGTAAAATCAACTCACCCTCTCGCATCAAAAACTCTACAACAACACATATATGTGGATGACGTTTTAGCGGGTGGTCACACATTAATCGACGCCATCAAATCAAGAAAAGAACTTACAACAGTTTTAAAATCCGCTGGATTTGATCTGATGAAATGGACATCAAATGACCGACGAGTCATACAAGACCAACCAAATGAGACTCTACTGCCTCTCGCCTCAGAAAACACTGGAACTAAAACTCTTGGTATCAAATGGAACATTTCGTCAGACTCATTTACATTCACAGTACCAGATATCAAAATAAAAGAAAAGTACACCAAAGGAGAGTTCTGTGTCGAGAGCCGACCTCAAGGCTCTCCACAGATTCATTAGCAGCTTGGGCTGGTTGAGAGGTGCTAGGGCTTCATAAGTGTAGTCGCACTCTCAACCTCTGTTGTTTTGTGTCTGTTGTTTTTCGTTCCTCTGTTTCCTATTCTCCCTCCCCTTCCCTATTTTCCTATATCCTCCTTTTCCTTCCTCCCCTAAGGACAATGTACAATGGCTCAATTTGGACCTCCGGGTACTGTGCTTGTCTTGACCGACAGGTGCACGTCCTCTAACCTAGCCTAACCTAACCTACACCAAAGGAGAAGTTTTATCTACAATTGCCAAATTCTTTGACCCTTGTGGATGGATAGCCCCAATAATAGTTGAAGCAAAATTGATTATGCAACAGATTTGGTTGGATAAAGTCGACTGGGATGACATACTAAAACCCTTGACTTGTCTACAGTGGCAAAAATTCGTAAAAAACTGCCCAACAATAAATACATTAAAAATTCCCCGTTGGAACCAATTTAGCCCGAATTGTAATGTGAAAATTCACGGTTTCAGTGACGCATCAGAATAAGCCTATTCACCGGCTCTTTATGTTCGAATACATTTATTCTGGCTTCAAAAACCCGTGTAGCTCCCAATAAGCAAATATCTTTGCCCCGCCTAGAACTGTGTGGATCCGTATTATTGGCGAACCTCGCTTGTGGAATTATACCAAATCTTCAAATTCAAAATATCAAGACATATTATTGGACCGATTCAACAATCGTGCTGTCCTAGTTAAAGAAACCGCCTTGCTCATGGAACACTTTCGTTGGAAATCGTGCTTCTGAAATCCTAGACAAAGTTGGAAATCTAAATTGGCAACACATCGATTCAAAGGATAACCCAGCAGTTGTAGCCAGCCGAGGATATTCTCCACAAGAAGTGGAAAATCACTTAATTAAAATTACCTGATTAAATCACCTGGTTAAAATTACATAAAAATCAATGGCCGATACCTACACAAACATAGAAGCTAAAACGGTAAAAGTATTTACAACCACAACACGCGAAGACCCATTAAATCGATTTTCAGACTTATCGCGCGCTTTTCGAGTGCTTGCTTATGTCATACGATTATGAAGAAATACTGGAAGCAACAGATCCCACCTTTGCGTATCTTCAGCAGAAATCACACGAGAAGAGATAGATTTTGTCAAACATCGACTCATTATATGGACACAACAAAATCATTTTCCAGATGAGTACAAACATTTGAAATTTAAGCAGAAAATATCACCAACCAGCAGACTTTTGACCTTAAATCCCTCATGGATCGCCATGGCATAATTAGAGCCAATGGACGGCTCGCTCAATCACTCGCATTAATTTACAATGAGCGTTACCCAATATTATTACCTCACAACTCAAGGTTATCACAACTCCTAGTGGAATTTACACACAAAATTACCCTTCATGGAGAAAACCAACTAATGATTCGAGTCCTACGCACAGAATATTGGATATTGAGATTAAAACCCTTGGTCAAAAGCGTAATTCACAATTGTAAAACATGTGTTTTGTACAAAAAACAGACGCAAAATCAAATCATGGCTTCATTGCCACCAGAACGTACAACATTATCAAGACCTTTTTCTACAACTAGATTAGACTACGCAGGACCTTTTGACATCAAAAATTTCACAGGCAGAGCGTGTCTTTTTACAAAAGGATATATTTGCATATTTGTATGCTTCGCCACAAAAGCTGTACATCTTGAAGCAGCTAGTGATTTGTCGACCCAATCGTTCTTAGCAGCATTTTCCCGCTTCATAGGAAGACGTGGATGTCCCGCACTCATTTATTCAGATAATGGGAATTTATTCGAAATCAAGTGACCCATCATTTTAGTCATCAAAATCTTAATTGGAAGTATATTCCCCCAGGAGCCCCACACATGGGCGGCCTTTGGGAAGCCGGTGTAAAATCATTAAAAACACACCTAAAAAAGATGATACCGAACTTGAAATTCACCTTTGAACAGCTCTCTACAATTCTTACTCGTATAGAATCGTGCCTGAATTCTAGACCCTTAAGTCCTGCTAGCGATGACCCAAATGATCTTAATCCATTGACTCCTGGACACTTTCTTATTGGTAGTGCATTATTGACCCCAGCTGAACCAGATGTAAGCAGTGAAAATCCGATTCACATCAACCGCTGGAAACGGCTGAAGGTCATCTACCACTCATTTTGCCAAAGATGGAAGTCCGAATATTTGGTTGAACTTCAACGCAGATACAAATGAAAGATTCAGAGGGACAATGTTAAAGTCAACGATCTGATAGTCATCAAAAATGACAACTTGCCACCCAATGAATGGCAAATGGGTCGAATCATCAAGACATGTCTTGGACATGATCAAAACTGTAGAGTTGGAAATATCCAAACCACAAATGGAATAATGACCAGACCAATTACAAAAATTGCGGTTTTGTTTACAAATTAATATAATTCTTAATAATTTACATGCACTAACATTGTTCCAATTTTACACTTACAGGTATGGCATCCCAACAACAGCAAAGACCCGAACATTCTATTCTCATGCGGAATTTGTCTTAAAGATCATCCGATCCGCACTTGCAGAAAATTTTTGAGCTACAATCCGACGGAAAGATACGACCTCATGGTAGTTCAAAGGTATTGCCTGAATTGTCTGGCACGATCACATAAAACAGAGGAATGCAAAAATGCGAAAGGGTGCCATATCTGCCAAAAAAAAGCCATAATACATTGCTGCTTGATGCAATGCAATTAAAAGACTCGCAGCTATCAAGACGAGCTGACCCACTGCACTCAAAAAGAACCTACCCATGGCCTTCAAAACAAATCGACCCGGAAACACCATTTTTCAATTGGAACCTAGTTTTCGTCCCAACCGCCTCCATTAAAGTTCATGTTGGAAATCTGATACTTGGATCAGCACACGAGCCATCATCAATCGATCTCTAACAACGTCCAGGGTATCTAGATCATTCGTCGACAAATATGCGATCAAGACAGTCATGAAATATGATCATGAATTTGCTGTTTTTGAGATTCGATCCCATAATGCAAACAATAAATGGTCGATCCAAGTAACAGCCCTTGTGACGGATCTTCTCCCAAAGAAGCCTTATTCTGGACCCATATCAGTCGACCCAACTGAAGATTTTACGCTCAACTCATTGGCACACATAGACCCTCAGTCCAACACTATTGTAGAAGTCGAAATTTGGTAGTGACATTTATTTTTCTATACGAAGAGACGGAGCTATCCACACTGAAGTCGGTCAAGTGGTTGCTAAAAAAAAGTGCCTTGGGATATTTATTCTCACGACCCATTCAAAACCTGTGGTAAATTTCACCGAGGCATGGGGGCCGGAATGTTCAACATTAAACATCACTTAGGAAAGCACCCTATAAAATATTGAATAACGGTTCCCTTTACGTATTTATGCTCTCTTTCTTTTCCCTTTTGTCATTACCTACTTAGAAGTAAGAATTTTTGCTTTTATATAAACACTCTTGTTTCGACAGTTAAATAGAACAGATCAATTGTGAATTTTGTATAAGTTGTGAACAATCAAACAAATAAGAAGTGTGAATTTAAATGGAAAACAAAAACAAATATTGTGACCCTTTTTTTCAAACAAATAAAACATAATAAACTAGAGATTGAAGTTAATAAAAGATATCGTGTTTTATTTAAATAACATAAAATTAATAGAATAAAAAGAACAAAAACGAACCAGCATAACAACAATCATTAAACAATACCAATGGAAATTTTTTTAATAACATATTTAGTAACTCCACTGCTTTTAAACATTGTATGGAACTGTTCAGTATTATGTGAAAGCACTTTAATTGGAGAAATAAATTCTTTAAGAACTGTATTTTGCGGTGAAGCATCCATGCTTTCAGCATTGTCCTCAGCGTCCAATGCTTGTAAAAAAGTTCAATAATTATGTCGACTCATTTTAGAGTTCAAAGTCCTTAGCGTGGACGCCAAGTCCTCCGGTTTTGTATTAGCTTTCCGTTTAGAGATTTTTGAATTAGTTTAAATTTTAATAAAGAGAAAATCAGTAATAAGAGAAGGCAAAGACACTTCATTCACACCACGCAGTTATGTCAGAACTGAGAAATAAATTTTAAGTCAAAAAAATTTGATACTTTTTTATTTTTCTTAATTTTAAACTTTGCTTTTAAATGGAGGGCGCTCTTATTGTTTTGACGGCTAAACGGCTGCACTGATTTTCTTGAAACATTAACAATACCTTCGGTAGCTCTAAATGTTGATGCTCCTAGTCTCTCTCCTTCCAGGCGCACATTGCGTTGATCCGGCGTCTCTTCAGTTCGTGATCTTAATGATTGGGATCGTTCATCACATTGATATGGTGTCCCCGCAGCTCTAGATGTTGATGGTTGTAGTCTCTCTCCTTCTAGGCGTACATTGCGTTGTTCTTGATCTTGATTATTGGGACCGTTTTCTTCTAAGACGTGTATCACGTTGATCGGGCGTCTCAGCAGCTCTAAATATTGATGCTCGTAGTCTACATGTAAATTTCGTTGATCTGGTGTTTTTGCAGCTACTGCTCTTCGCAATCGTACTCTTTCCCTTTCTAAACGTTCATCACGTTGAACTTGAGCCTCAGCAGCTCTAGATGTGGAGGCTCTAGACCTTTTAACACTCAGACGAACATCACGTTCTTTGTGAGTTTCGTCAGCCCTTTGTGATTGTACATTAACTTTATTTTTGGAACGTTTAGAAAACGAATATTTTTTAGGTAGCATTTTTCTGTTTTTAATTTATCACAGCATGATCACTCACAAAATAAATGTTTAACCCATCTAGAATCTGGGATTCAAATGATTTGTGATAAAGATTGTAAGTACTATTTAAGTACTTCCTTTCAAGCAGTAATAGAGAAATATACCGTAACAGGTCAAATTATTTTATTTTCAAGAAAAAAAATTTTGGGCGATAGAAAACATTTAATATTTTTTATTAGGGTGACCATAAATGACCCGGCTATAAAGGTTTGGTCTGTATTATATAACCACATGTAACAATTAGTTCTTTAGAAAGTAATGTATGCTGTAGGTAGTTAATAAATTTAGGCAGTATAGTGTCATCGATGGTCTATGTCTACAAAACAGCGCACTGTTCACGTGATCAATGAATGAGTAAAAAAATATACCAACAAAAATTAAGTGCTTGTTTACAAGATCGATGAATAAACAAGAATAAAGGATAAAAATACGTAAATAACCAACAACAACATGAAGGGAACAGAGAAGTAAACAAGAAACAACAATTTGCAGTATAAAATAGCGAACAGAGAAATAACCCAACAACAACTAATGTAGCTGTTCGAATGTAAACAAGAAACAACAAAAATGAACATAAGTTGTTTACATTTTTAGATTATTCCCGAAGGACGTCCTCGTCCTTCAAGGACTTTCATCACACTGATGATCCAGTAATATAAAAGGCAAGTTAAAGCGAGCAGGGCTGAGTTTGAATTTAATCGTGTAAGACGACGTCACGTTGGTTGAGAATTAAAATCTATCGAGCTTTAATTCGGTCAGACTTGTGTGCGACAAGTTGCGTTTGGGAAAACAGTTGTTAGTGTTGTTGCTTACAAAAGGGTTGTAAGCAGAGTAGTATGAAGAACAAACACATATTGTGAAGTATCATTGTATACGTGAAACAAGTTCGAACAGTGGCACAAAAATTGTTCAGATAATAAAGAATTTATTAAAACCAAACACATATTTATTTTTACTTTATTTGCAATCTACGAACTCATATTTTTAACGTTTTTAAAAAAGGTAAAAACGTAACAATATTGTCATTGTTATAAATTTTTTTTTAATTATTATATTAACAAAACATGTTTATAAAATCCTGTTTGAAAAAATTTTAATTATTTATATTAGAAATCAATGAATTTTTCTAAATTTTCTTAATTTTTCTTTATGTGTAAAGATTTTTTTGACAAACTGTAAATGGCTGGAAAATCAATTAATGCATTGCAATATGCACGTGCATGCAGACGATGTGCAAGTCTATGTATATGGTGTAGCAAATCGCACTTAATTGCAGTGTTTCCAAAATTAACGACGACATTCAAGGAATTCAGATCTGGTCTGAAAATATTGGTCTTTGTCTCAATCCTAAAGATTCAAAATATCTTTTTACATAACATACATAATTGGTAATTACAACCTTTCAGTCAGGATTACGACCTAGCTTCTTATACCAATTTTGTTGTGTGCGTTAATTTTATACATGAGTGGCGGAACCTGCAGTTTAAAGTCGACTCTGAACAACAGATTTTTGAGAAGCTTTTCATGGCAATTTTATTTACTCTCAGGGTTTTTGCTAGAAAACTGCTGAAAGGAAGACAACGAAGAAATATTTTAATATATTCGTTTGATGTCTGACCTGGAATTTGAATTCGGGCCTTACGTCTAATAAGCCAACACACTAACTATTAGACTACAGCGGCTTCATAATATTATTGTCACAACAGGAAGAATTTTCTCTACGTTACGCACTCTTTGGAAGTCGCAATACTTTAACCCATTAAATATAAGACTGCTGATTGCTAAACTGGATCTTCTTGATCCAATACTACTATATGGATATGAAATGTTAGGATGTTGTGAAGTTCCGAGTTTTAGGAAATTATTTGTATCATAGTCAGATATATCTTTGGTATAAAAAGATTTGACCGGACGGCGCCTTTTGGAAAACAACCCATAGATTTTGTTTTCCAAAAGGATCATGATGCAAAGGAAGAAAAAGCGGAAATTTTGTAAATTATATGAATGTAAATGAGAATTTTTAAAGTACTATGAATACCACTAATAAATAAATAAAATAAACATACTACTAATGTAATTTCTTTCGAGATATTTTTTGTTTAATAATTAAGGGAAGACTATCAGCGTGAGGGTCGTGGATTCAATTCCAACCAGAGGCTCTGGTCTGTGACACTACTCCGAGCGTATGGTCGAAGCTATTTAGCTCGTATAGAATTAGAATACAATTTGTAATTGCATTGTAATAATAAATAAATTTGAGGAAGGGCACAGAAATGTCACTATTAGCGGTATATATCGTACACCCTTGAAATTTGAAATAAATAATTGTAATTTCTGGAGGTGACGATCAGGGGTGATTGCTCAAAGATGCAGAAGACAACACATATGTGCTTGACAAAACAATGGAAACTTTTTCAAAATTGGACTAATTATACATCGTATAACCTTGTAATTTGAAATAAATACTTGTAATTTCTGGAGGGGATGATTTCTCAAAGACGCAGAAGACAACACATATGTATCTACAATTGTTGACATGCAATTATGTTATTAATGCAAGTTATTTTTTGAGTGTAAAAAACTTTTTAATTTTTTTATATTTACATTGCAATGTTTTTGAACAAAAAGTCCCGTTAGGATTATTTGTGATTATATGAATTTTTGGCATTTTAGTGCTCTGCTTCATTAACAGTAAATAATTTCTTGAAACGTCAACAAAAATTAGGTGGACATTTAATTAAGTCATTTTAATTTTAAAAGGTAAATGGATATAACTACAATGTAAATTTTTGTAAAAATTGACTTAATGGAATGTTTAAACATTTTAGCACCCCCCCCCCATAAGGTTGTTTGATTTCTTTCAATAATGGGTAAAAACAAAAGCACTACTCCCGCTGAAAGGAAGATAATTTAGAATTGTTTCCAAAATATTGGTTCTATCGCCAAAGTGGTAAAAACATTAGCATTATCCCGGGGCAAAATTGTTGACGCAATTACGCATTACAAAATGTATAAAACTTTTAACAATTTACAAAGAAAACAGCCTCAAAAAATGACCGCAGCTGAAGACCGGATTATGGTCAGAATGAGTAAAGCTGACCCATTTTTGACATCCACTCAAATTAGATCTCAGATGGAATCAAAATATGGGGTTCAAATTGCGGCAAGGATTGTAAGAAGACGACTGGCCGAAAATAACCTTCATGGTCGCATAGCGCGACGAAAGCCAAACGTGTCGAAGAAAAATATTACGAAACGCCTGCAGTTTGCCAAGAATCACATCAATAAAGATTCGAATTTTTGAAAAATGATAGTCTGGAGCGACGAATCAAAATTTAACGCATTTGGAAATGATGGTAGGTCATATGTACGACGACCAGTAAATACAGAATTGAATCCCAACTATACAAAAAAAAAAACGGTTAAGCACGGTGGGTCATCAGTAATGGTTTCCTCGTCTGGTGTGGGACCATTAATTAAAATGGAGGGTAAAATCACCGGTGAAATGTATAAGAACATATTAAAAAATAATCTCAATGGCGATTATGCTGAAAATTTATCACCATGGTGGACGTTTCAGCAAGATAATGACTCGAAACATTAATCTCGGGTCGTTAAATCGTGGTTGGATGAAAACGAAATTAATGTTCTTGAGTTGCCACCACAAAGTCCCGATTTAAATCCCATAAAAAATCTATGGGGGATCATAAAACGAGCCGTTTCGGACCAAAAACCCATAAACCAACGTTCACTTTGGGATATTATTCAAGAAGAATGGAATAATATTACTCCTCAACAGTGCAACAATTTAGTCAAAACAATGCCAAATCGATGTGTGGAAGTAATTCGCCAGAAGGGATTTTCTACTAAATATTAGTGATAAAAAATATAATTATTTTAAAACATTTAAATTGAATGGTACTTTTTCAAATAATTTTGAAGTAACTTAATTGTATGTCCACACCAAATTAGAGAAACATAATTTAGTACATATATTAATAAAAAGTGAATAAGTCTAATTTATATTGTTATAATTTAGTACAATAAGCTTCATATTTAATAAAAATGAAGTTATTTTTGTTTACTTTTTTATTAAATATCCTATTCATATATTTTTAGTTTGTACCTATATTTTTTGTAGTTAGGGTAGTAGTTAGTACTCAGAACTGCATATACGCTACGAACTTGCTCGCAATTGTAGAACTCATTAATAAGCGCCAGTCCTAAATTTCGTCCATAATTTGAAAATTAATAAATGATTAGTTTCGAGATTAAATATATAATATAAAGGACAGTGGACAATAGTCAACCAATAAAGGGTGCCTAATCCCGAAAAAGTTTCCAAGAGCAGACATACGAATTTAAAACAAATCTTTTATTATATCCAAAATTTTGGAAGTATTATAAATAGGGTAAATGTACCAGTAGTCGGCAGTTTTATTTTTTTTTTTCTCTTTTTCAAATTGGTCTGATAAAAAAAGGGGGAAAATAGTGTTGAGATGATGTTTAGTTATTACAATTCTGTGATACAAGTTTAGTTTTAGATCCATTATAAGTAATTGAAATATTTTCAAATCATCGATTTTTCCAGTGCTCGGCACATGTGTTCCTAAGTTCGGCAAAAAATGATCCTATTGTCGACATTAACATTTTTGTTAAAGAAAATAAGTTTTGGAGCTATGATTAGCATTGCACACGAAATTAATACAGAATTCAAGGCAGCAGAATTCGACATAGCTATCGATATTATTAACAAAATAGCTCCAAAACTTCTTTTCTTCCGGCAAACTATTTATTATATATTTAGGTGGTCGCACATATGGAAAGACAACCATTGGGGCTACTATCTAACCATTTGTTGAAAAAACCAGAAGCACTTTTATTCTTTTCAATTCCCATTTGGATACTGTAAACGATTCTATATCCTTTTGGGTCCATAACTTTGCCGGTTTTGAGCATAAACTAAAGCTGGGTTCATCTCCATTAAATATTCGCGATTGATCATTCAAAATGTCAAAATCGTTTTGCTCTGTATGGGTCTTTGATTATCTACTATTATCGCTTGAACTGCAGTTATCAATGGGAATCCACAATTTGCTAGGTCTTTGCACCATTTCTCAAGACATTCCTCTTCTGATTCAGTCAAGACTGCTTGTGGACCCATTTCTCTGGCATCAACCGAAGGATAGATTCTGCACTGTATGGTGGAACGAGGGACTCTATATTTTTTGCTTGCACCCAATATTGTAGATGTGTCATTTCTTACTTCTATTAAAGCACATTTTAGGGATTCTTGGGAGTATTAAAGTATGAGCATTTTCCCGTAGGTAGACATATTAATGAATTTATATTGTCTGAGATTCAAAGAACAGCCTATTACGCCTACTGAACCACGAATTTTTGTCCTGTTATAGGACTTCTAGTTATATAAATGCAAAAATACCGACTTTAGATTCTCGGCAGTTCTCAGTGTATTCATTATAAACTATGCCGACTACTGGGTAAATCAAGTTTTTACTCACTTCCAGTAGTCGGCACCTTCCTGCCGACAATTGGATATCATATAATTTTTTGTTCCTAATGCCGGAAGATATAAAAATTACAAAATAATATTAATTTGCTTAATTTTTCACTCTTAATTTAATATTTCATGTATTTTCTTTCATTAAAAGCACTTATTTTTTCCAAATACACTTAATTTAATATAAATGCTTGTTTAAGGAGACTCCTAAGCTAAAAATTTTGTTGAAAAACTGGCACTACCGCACTTTTTGAAAAACAAATATTGACAAAAGTACTCATCCCACTCAAATTTACTCATTTCATAAGAGAACAAAACTATTTTTTTTTACCAAAATCAGTTTTAACTTTAGTAAATAAAGGTGGCTTTTCTCATTTATTTGCATTTTTTTACAAAAACTGCCGACATTAGGTACATTTAACCTATGTATTTTTGTAGTTATTAAGGCTACGATCTTTACAAACAAAATTAAGAAAATGCAAGTCGTTTGCAAACCCCTTCTTGGAAAGAAACATTTGATTTAAAGTATTGATACATCTTCGTATCTCTCATGAAATCTCAACTTGTAATTGGCAAAAACTCATGCAAATTATACTATGACTATAAAGGAAACAGTTTTATTTATCAATAAGTCTCAGTACAACCCCTTGAAGAGGGTATGCAACGGATAATGTATAAAAAACGAACTATTTCTGTTTTTCTGTGAGTAGAGTTGGTCTTTTTTTCACAAATAAAAACAATAGTCAATCATGTGATTAATGAAACTATGGTAAATATCAAAATGTGTTTTTTAAATTCCTTACAGGAGTTTACGTTATGAAACATAGTCTGTTGTTAATGGATGTTTATCTTCACAAGTGTTTCGACTGCGTTTTGATTCTTTAACGTTTTTGCGTTCACTGATCTTGTTTGAATTCTCATAACTTTAGAAAAGAATTTGAATTTCATTTATTTTCACTGTCCTGCCTATACTTTTATTTTCAATTCCTTCAATTAGGAGGCAGACGAATTTTGATTGCCTCTTTATTGACAAAATAAAATGCATTTTGTACTTTATATATATATAAATATATATATATATATATATATAATAAAAAATATAATATATAAAAAATAATATATATATATGTAAATAAAAATGCATTTGTGTATTTTACGATATATATAATATGTATGTATAACACAATAGAAATTGTAAAAATGCACAAGAAACAAGTAAATAAATGATCACTTTTAATGAGGAGTTGATCTTACAAAGATGTTATTCACACTTTTCACTTTTAAATTTCATGAATATTCTAAAAAGTCATCGATAAAAACAATTGAATACACAAAGATCTTGGTAATTTTAGCCAAACGAGAAATCGAGACAGATATATTTATTAAGTAGGAACTGAATGATAACACAAATGTTACAAAAACGAACGTCAAAAATCGTATTCATTTGCACTCAGTCGGGATGCCAGACATTTATAATTTTTAATACACTGTAAAATTTAATATTGTTGATAAAGGTTTATTCCATTAAATTTTATAGAATTGATTGCCACGTTTATTCAAAGTAAAAGTAATCGTGAATATGAAATTAATGATTAATAATACATTCTTTAAATTGTGCATAATAAATGGTAACAGTACAACAGTAATACAAACACAAAAGGTGCTGTTTGATACAATATACATACCTATAGAATCGGCTAGAAGTTTATATTATTATTTCTTTATTAGTATCAAAAATACTTTTTAAAAGAAATTATACTACAATTTCATCACATATAAAATTTTCTAATATTACATATTTTCACAAGTTTATTAAAAAAAAAACCATTATGTGTCTTCTATACATACATATATTAAAATTAGGTTACATTTTCACATTATTTGGTAGGGAGTTGTAAAGTTGAAAACCCTTATAAAATAGTGACTGCTGCATTGCCGATGATGATTACTTTCTAAGGTGATAAGGTTGAGAATTCCTCACGTTCGACACGTGCTTGGTTAGGTATTCTGGTGCTTGATCGCTTTTTATTCTGTGTATGAAATTTAATGTGTTCAATTTAAGCCGTTGTTCTACATTTAACCATTTAAGTGATCCAAGCATGAAGTGGATCGAAGGATATATGTCGACTTTAAATATGATTCTCATTGCTCTGTTTTGTAGTTTTTGCAAACTTTCGATTTGATGAACTGTGCAACATGTGAATAATATCGTCGAACCGTATTCGAAATGAGACCTTATTATTGCGTTGTAAGTATTAACTGCCGTTAAAATTGAGACCTGATTTCTTATTCGTTTAAAAAACCTAATCTTTTTTCCGATCGAATTACATATGTAATCAATAAGATTTTTAAATTTTAAGTTTATATCAATAATAAAGCCTAAATATGTTATTTTTTCACTTTTTTATTATTTGATTATTTATTTTAAAAGATATAATGCTGTTTGAATTTACCGCTATTATTATTGTTTTACTTTCATAAAATAAAATTATTAAAATTTTACATTTTTGTAAAAATTAAAGAGATTTAATAATAATGCTTAATAATTAATTAACAACCAGAACTAAAATAGTTATTCATTACGAAAAATGTTTTAGTACGGAGTTGATATCATACTTAAAATTGAGACGGACACAATTAAGTCTTCTTAAAAAATATTGAAAATTTAATTTAATTGCTGTATTCTTCACACAAACTATTTGGAACCTTGAATATTTTGTGCGTATTATTTCAGTACATCTTAGTGTAGAACTGCAAAACAATCGATAGTACTATCAATAGTATCGAAATTTAAATGGCAATTTACAGTTTTGCGAAAATAATATACACAGACACACTAAAAAAATATTTGCTTCAAATATGTTTACTCGTATTTGCATTAAGCTTTTCTGTAATTTATTTGCTGGTCACATTAACGGCAAATATTTGACAAAAATTATTTTCTCAAATAACAATAAAACAGCATCAAATATAGTTAGGAACATACATGGTTTCCCCGCGGTCAAACCGATTTAAATATTTCTGTTTTCTCATAAACAAAACTTTATTTCATCAGAAGAAGAAGCAGAGAAGAGAAACAAGCGAAAAGGTACATATGATTAAAAAACAAAACAAAAACATACCAGAAACATCACAGAACTAAAATAAACAAATTTGTTCAATTAGAATTGCAGAAATAAACGGAAAAATTAGAACATAAATAAATAAAAATTCAAAATGCAACATGATGAAACATTATTTGTATTAATTCTTTTAATTTTAGAAGAAGAAGACGATATCAGAAAAAAATTCAGTTGTTTAATTGTTTTCTTGTCTACAGCAGTGGTAACAACTGAATTGCGCTTAAACGATAAAATATAAAACCTAATACCATATTATATATATTAGAGGTGTGCAGAAGATATTCTGCTAGCTTACCGTTCACCGAGTTCAAACTGAATTGTACCCTTTTCTGTTTCTCTAGATTTTACAAGTGCACTGAAATGTGTATTTCTCTTTTATTCAAAGTATACAATAGCAAAACACAAGAAACGGAAATATGCTTAGTGTTGTAAGAGGATATTTCACTACTGAAGCTAAATTTTCAGTATTGTCATATGAATTTTAGTAATGTATTCGTTGAAAAATATGCTTACATAAGTGTTTCTATACATTCTTCGCTTTCGCCATAAACTTGACAGCAACAATGTCTCTTCAACCTCCTATGTTAATATTCGTTATTTTTGTTTGTTTCGTTTTTTAAAAACAAAAATATTTTTTGCTTCTCCTTTACTGAAAAAAGAAATGCACGTTGTAACACTATGAAGAGTACTATATTTTTGTGGCACTCTTTACACAACTATCGTTTATACTGTTGTACAATGGTTTTCGAGTGCAGGTGTTTTTTTGTACTCTATCTTTGCTTCACACTTATTTGCATTTGCTGCTACAATCAATATTCAGTCTTCAGAAAAATACAATATTTTTTTTTTTGTTTCTGACTCAGAATGAACTAATGGATCAATACTTTAAATGACCTGTCGAAAGCTCTTTACACTATTTTATTTTTTTCTATTTTCCTTATTAAACTTATTATTAAAATTTGCCGTTTTTGGTGGTTTTAGGAAAAATTCAATAATTTATTATTAAAAGTGTACAACACTGCCTGCAAAAGCTGTCATTTGCCACTGTTTGCTCTTGCAAAATTTTTGCAAGATCAAATATTTATATCCTCGAAAAAAAGCAGAAAATATTTGACACGGGTGGTCACATTAGACACATTTTTATTTGCAAGCAAACAAATTTGTTTTCTCGAAATCTTGTTTGCACCCCTAAAATATTTTATGGTCACACTAGAGCAAAGAAAAAAATGATGTTTTACTTCAAATATTTACAGTCTGCTTTAGTCTCGGTTATATACAGATTGTCAAAAAAATCTTTACACAGATCAAAAAAATTTTAAATTTGATCTTCATTCAGGAATTCCAACAACAAAATCTTTATATATTTTTTTTTATTTTTGCACATATTCCATAACTGTGCTTGTCTACGATCATACGACACCAATAGTTTCCTAATAGTAACACACATTACAATAATAACAACAACAAAAGAAGTTTACTCAATATAAAAAGTGTCAAAAAAATCTTTGCATATTGAATGAAGATAATAAAAAAATTACAAAAATATGCCGTTATTTCCCATAAATGTTGCGCATTTTGGGTTTTTTACAAATGAGATAGAATGTAAAAGGGGTAAATAACGTTTTAGTAATGAAGGGATCGTTTTTATGTAACAAGTGTTCTTATATTTGAATACAAACAATATCAGGAAAACGAGTTTCAAAAAATATTATACAATTGGGCTATTTCAACTACTACAGAGGCAAATCTGCCAAGGAAATCGTCGATATGTTCTCCCTAAACATCAGAACTGCATATAATTTTATATCCCGTGCCGAAAAAGAAGCAGGACTAGACTTAAAGGGATCTACAGACAGGCTAAAAAAGATGACGCAGCGAGTTGAGAGAAAAATTATTAGAACCGTGTATGATAGCCCTCAATCCAGTGCGAAATGATTAACTCTTCAAGTGCAAAAAGACTTTGGGTTACGTGTTTCCCAAGAAAGCATTGAAAATGTTCTTCCATAACACAAATATTCTTCAAGAATGACTAGGAAAAAACTCCTGCTGCCAGCACAAAACTGGGGTACTGGGGCGAAGTTATTTTCTCAAATGAGACGAAAATAATGCTTTATTAGCATGACGGACCGCAAAAAATTTGGCGTAAGCCTCTGAAAGCCCTAGAAAATAAAAATCTTATTCCTACAGTAAAATATAGAAAACTGTCTGTAATGGTATTCTGCTGTTTATCCAGCAAGGGAGTTGGTGTAATCAGGATTTTGGATGAAATAATGACTAAGGAAGTACTTGATATTTTAAAAAATAAATTGACCGCCAGCATTAAGAAATTTGATTTTATTGACCCGGTTAATCCGAACAAATTTAATTACAAGTACTATCAAGATAATGATCCTTAAAATAAATCTTATTTATGTAACTCCAGGTTACTTTACAACTGCAAAAAAGTTATTGATACTCTTGCCCAAAGTCCTGATATTAATCCTATCGAAAATTTGTGGGTTCATCTAAAGAACAAGGTGGGGAAAAGATCGCCCACAAATAAAAACGATTTGGTAAAGTTCATCAAAGAAGAGTGAGAAAAAATACCATTAGAATATGAAATTCCGAAGCTTATTTAATCCATGAGAAGGCGTTGACAAGCGGTAATTGATGCTGGAGATGAACCCACAAAATATTAGCACTATAAATTTAAAAAAATGGCATAAGTCTTAATATTTTATCAAGTGTGCAAACATTTTTTTGACAGCAGTAAAATTGGATTGTTTTTGTTTTTTAATATTTTACATTAGAATATTGTCATTGTTATAAAAGTTTTCTATTTATTATTTTAACAAAACATATGTTTATTAAATACTGTTTGAAAAATTTAAAATTTTGATTATTTATATTAGAAATCAATGAATTTTTCTAAGTTTTCTTAATTTTTCTCTATGTGCAAAGATTTTTTTGACAAACTGTATTTCTTGTAGTGGTATCTTTTTATGAAAAGTTTCCGAAGAAAATTATATTTATTAAAAAGGAATAATAGAAACACACATTTCTCATAATTAATTTTGTAAATATTTCAGTTTTGATTCACATTTTGCAAGAAATTCGTGTTGTTTTATAATTTATACATACATAATTGGTCTTTACAATCCTTCAGTCATGACTTCGACCTAGCTTCTCGCATATAAAATTTATTAATTTTCTACAAAACGTAAGATTATATACAAAAACCTAATCAAACCAGAAATTGTATTCATTTTTTAAGTTAAGGTTAGAAAAAAATAAAAACAAAGTTCAAAAAATTTTTATTAAGGACTTCTATAGCATGTTCATGATGTCATCATTGCCTACACATGTTTAAAGTAATCCTTTTTTATGTTTTTATTACAAACTATCAATAACGAACATATGTAAACACACACACACACATTGTTGATAGCACTTCTGTTTGGTAAATTCAAGCAACGGTCAATTTGCTTGTGTTTGCAATTTAATAGTCAACGCTGTCAACACTGTTAGTGTTGGACATTTTCATATTCTTAATAATTGTTTGAAATTCTTGCTATACCGTCCACTGTAGACATAATGCTTGGTCAGCATTATTTACGTATAAATACTGGGTAATTTTAGGGATAAGATTTAATTAATAAAATATTAGCAAACTGTGCGCATTACATTGCGCACTTGGGAAACACAAACAAAAATAACAAGTTTTATCATTTACACTTCAACTATTTGAAAATAATTTAAACTAACAGAATAGCTGTAAAATGAACCGTAATATATAATTAAAATAAAAAAAATTTGTTATGGGATAAATAGGATACCTATACATGTTTTTGTGTGTTTCTATTATTTTTTAATTTTGCACTCTTCTAAAAATTCGGTACTATCGATAGTTTTACAGTGGCATTGAGTTGATTAAATTCCAACACAGCTCAGAACTAATGTTATTCCATTCTGCCTGGATGTGGTGCCAAAGTGCTTTTTTGCTGCTAGGTTTTTTTGGCAACTGCTGGTTTTATGATCCCTGCAAGATTTTCAGTGGGGTTCAGAGCGGTCTTGAGCTGACCAATCAAGAACCTTTATTTTTTCCTCAGCAAACCAAACTTTATGCTTCGGGTTATCATGCTGAAATATCCACGCTAGTGGTAATTCGTCCTTATAATCTTTAGTCAAATTGTTCTGTAGGATGTTTTTATACATTTCCCCAGTCATTTTTCTATCGATTCTTACCAGTGGACCAACGTCAGATGAGGTAAAACAACCCTACTGACGAACCTCTATGCTTTACGGTTTTTTTTATGTACTTTGGGTCTAATTGTGTATTTTAAAAGGCTTCTTAAAACTTTTCTCTTAAATATTTTTAAGGCGGCTGCATTAGTGCTTAATAGGGTCCATGGCTCTGCGCCATAAAGAAGCACAGGGAGGATGAGCATCTTGTAGAATATTAGTTTTGTTGTACAAGAGTGGTCTCTGCTACTCAATTGCCTATTGAGATATAGCACCTGTTGGCAGAAGTGATCCTCTGCGCTTGATTTCCAGATTGGCATTAATTTTGGGGATAACGGCAGAGCCAAGGTAAATAAATTTCATAACTATATCGAAAGAATAGTTATGGGCATTTAATAGCACTAAAGTTAGGGTGCTTGGTACGCCCTATGATGTCAAGTCTTCAGCGTACGCAAGCAACTATACGCTTTTTAGAAAAAACTGGCATTGCGATGTACTCCCACCTTCCGCAGGACACTCCCTATTAAGAAGTTGAAGAGGTCACTTGATAAGGGATCGCTTTGTCTGAAACCTCGCACTGTTTAAAAAGGTTCGGAGAGGTCTTGACGGTGCTGCTGGAATTGCTCAACACCATTCAGCTTTGCAGATATCCCGAGCTCAGACATTGCGGCAAAACAGACGATCCCTTAGGGGGGTATCAAAGACCGCCATATAGTCGACAAAAAGATGGTATGTGCCGACGTTTTTTTCGTGGGTCTTCTCCAGGATTTGACATGGTGTGAATATCTGGTACCAGGTCTGAAGCCGCACTGATAAGGTCCAATCAGTGGTTTGACAAATGACTTCAGCCGTTCACACAATACGCCGATAAGAACCTTATGTCTGATAGGGAGAAGGTTTATACAGCCGTAGTTGGCACATATCGTAGGGTTTCCCTTTCTCAGGATAGGACAGAGGACGCTGATGTTCCAATCATTGGACGTACTTTGTAAATATGTGCCCTATCAACTTATTACTTCCGGTCTTAAATAATTCAACGGGAAGGCGATCAGGACCTGCAGCTTTATTGCTTTTAAGACGCTTTTTCACGGCTTTGACCTCCCCATGGCTAGGCGGCGGAATCTCCACGTCGTCATCAACGATTGGGTTCGGTATATCATCTCTAAGGCGGTAATGTTGTCGTTATCGCCTTGTAGCTGATTAGACAAGTGTTTCCTCCACAACCTTACACTCCCTGCAAAACTGTTACCATGTTCATTTTTGCAGGAAGACTCTCCGTGCTTAAAACTTTCGGTTAGACGTTTAACCTTTTGATAGAATTTTCGAGTGTCATTCCTACATCTATACATCTCGACTTCCTCACGCATTGAAGCATTTATTCGTGAGATACCGGCCGAAATGTTGGAAAGAGTATGCCAAAATTGGACTAAGCAGATGGACCATTTGAGGTGCAGTCGCGGTCAACATTTGCATGAAATAATCTTCAAAACATTAAATTATATGGACCGTACTATGGATTCAAATAAAGATTTCATGCATTTTTCTGAATTTTATGTTTTTTTTTTGAAAAATGTTCCTACAGTTTTTAAAAAATCACCGTTTACATACATACATTTAATGTGTTGTGTTGCGACGTAGACTCGTAGACCGGGGAAAATGATTAGTCTGCACTAAAGGCTTTAGTCTATTTTCATCATGAGAAACAGACAATATAAATATAATAATGAAATATAAATTAATTCACCCTACTGACTAACTGTTGGTATTATGAGAGTACGTCACACCTCCTTTTTCACAAAAAGAATAATCAATCTAACATTATTGATTATTCTATACTCATATCAAATAATAACTATACTTGGCTATATATTTATTAGCTTACATGTAATTTTTAGTAAAAACTATATATTTAATAATTAGTTCTTTTTTATTAGTTGTGTAAAACACAATTTTTTTGTAATTAATTCTTTATAAATCTACTAATTAAAAATATTTTTTTATTCAATATTTTTATTTCATTTCATTATTACTACATATTCAAATTGTTTTAGGCATTATAAACTTTATTATTATCTAATTCAATTACCTTAAATGGACCATTTATCTAATTATATATAATTAAATTTTATCTAATTTATCACCTGCAACATTTGCGAACCAAAACAAAGTCATTAACTTTAATATTTGAAAATTCTGATTTTATTTCCGATTGTCTTTTTCTAACTAATTTTGATTTTTCCAGAAATTCTGCAGGTCGTCTTTGAGCAACTTGTACCTAAATTTCAGCTCTTTTTGGTATAATTCTATGTTATGCAATGGTTCCACAAAATTCTTACTAAAAAAATCTAAGACGGGTGGGCATTTCCCATATACAAGTTCGAATGGGCAATAATTAAGTGCTGTGGATGGTGTGGTATTGTAACAATATGTAAAAAACTTTATCCATATGTCCCAATCTGATTTGACGGATGAAATGTACGTCCTTAAGTACTCGTTTAATGTTCTATGAGATTTTTCAATGAGGGTCTCGTGATGGCATGGAGTAGAGTTTAATTTTTCAACTTTCATTATGGCATGTGGGTAAGCAATTTTGCCATCGGACCATAAATTAGACAAATCCTTCCAAGATTGCCTCTGCAACTTCGCTAGCGTATTTATTCCTAATTGGAATCGTTACTTCGTATTTAGTCAGATCACACATTATTGTTCCCGCATATTCATTACCTGAGTCAGGTTTGGGTAGGGGACGTGTTGTATCGATGATGACGATACTGAATGCCCTTGCTGGTGTGGGCGTTATGATAAGAGGTTCTTTAGTTTTAACGCTAGATTTTGCACTTTGGCATTCACCGTAACCTTTGACATAACGAGAAATATCTCTTGTCATATTTTTGGTGGTATCGTCTCCTAAGTTTCTTAAAAAAAAGATTGTTCTAGCCCTATCACATTTTGTTTGTACCTTTATTAGTGGTGGTACGAATACAATTTTAAAATTTTTATTATTATTATTCTATTGCCGGTATTTTTAAATGTGTCAATGTGCACATTATCAAACAAATTATATTTCTATGATAATTATAAATACGCGAAGCTATTGTTATTAGCTACTTTTTACAGCTTTGGCAATTACTGTTCTAGATCAATGATTCCATTAATAATACGGTTCTGCGATTCATACAGTCTTATGCAAAAAAACTTACTATATTTTTACTAACCATTGTTAAGCTAAATTCGATAAAAGTATAACCAAAAACGATAATTAGCTTAAAACACCTGTAGTAAACCATTGTTAAATCTATGAAATTTAACAATGGTTCGACCCTACTTTAAACCTACATTAAAGACATATGTCATAATTTTATTACAATTTTTCACATTTTGTGTAAAATATTCTAATTTTTTAAAATAAATTTAAAAAAAATTTAAAAACACAAAAAAATTCCCTGGTGTCATTGGTGCTATTGATGGCGCACATACCAAAATAATAAAAACTGGCAGTTTTTTCTCCACATTTTTTTTTTTACTCAAATTTTTCTCTTTTCCAAAAATATAAATTTTGTTTACAAAATAGTTTAGTGATGTCTAAATAATCAAAACAAATTTAGAGAAACGGGTACTCGAATACTTTAATCAAAATATAATATTTTAATTACATTGGTTGTTTTATTTTATTTGTACATTGTTGTTATTAAAAAAACAAATACAACCCCATTTTTATGTTAATAAAAACAATTATTTTGTATAAAAACATAAAAAAACAATATTAGACACGAGTACCAAATGAAATAATAATCGTTTATACACAACATTAAGGAAAAATTGAGAGAATAAAATAATGATATTGCCAGAATCAAATAAGAAAAAACATTAAAATGGATATTAGTTAAAATACTGTTTTTGCATATAATTTTTTAATAATGGATTATTAAGCTTCAAATCGTTATTAACTAATGTTCATTTGAAGGTCATAATAAGGTTTTTTTTTTGCATAAGACCGATAAAGTTTATTTTTTCCACATTAGATAAAAAAATTGTTATTTTTAACATATAAACGTGGCATTTTATAGTACTCTTCTGTATTGATGGCTTCAAATACATGTAGCCTTTCTGATAGTATATTTTTATCTTCTTTTCTTGTATCACTTGTTCTTCCCTGCTTATTTCGGGTTTGTAGTCTAGTAGTTACTCTAAAAACGTCATTTATATTAATTTTGCAAATATCAGAGAACTCTATTTGCGACATTTCATCAGCCACGTAGTTCTCTCTTCCCCTGATGTATTCAATTACAAAGTCGTATTCTTCTAGGTCTTCTAGAGTCGCTGTAAGCTAGTATGTAGTGTGCTGGCTTATTAGACGTAAATCCAGAGTTTGAGTCCCAGGCCAGTCATCAAAACAAAACATAAAAAGTATTTTTTCGGTGATTTCTTCTCAGCAGATTTCTGGGAAAAACTCTGAGATTGAATAAAATTGTCTTGAAAAGTTTCTCAAAAATCTGTCGTTCGGAGTCGACTTTAAACTGTAGGTCCCGCTACTTATGTATAAAATTAACTCACACAGCATAAGTGGTGTGAGAAACTAGGTCAATAATCCTGACTGAAGGCTTGTAATGACTAATTATGTATGTATTCTTCTAGGTCTAGTTTAATTCGAGTTAATTTTGATGTGGGATTTTTCATTTAAAATAGATACATGAGTGGTTTGTAATTACTTCTGATCAGGGCCTAATTCAGGTAGTCGTGATCGAAATGGCTTTCTATTTGATAGAAAATTCGAAAGTAGTCTTATTTCTGATTCTGTTAGTCGCTAGTTAACGAATCGATATTATTTTTCCAGAGTTGTGAAAACTCAACTCCAACACTGAACACTTTTGTAAACAAAAACATAAGTTTCTAAGTGTTAAGCAATTCAGAAAATGAAAAACTAATTTTTGAGAATTAAAAAGGTATTGTAGTTTTGAATGAATTTATAATTTATGCCCTTTCCTTTAATTATAAAGTTTTTTGTTTTATTACAACTATTGAATCTCGTGTTTCTTTAGGTCGAGCTTTTTATTTTTTATTTCAATAATGTTGTCTAACCTTTTTAACACTTCGTTGTGTTATATGTATGTAGCCGTCGTATTTTTTTTTAACAAGGTGATCTTAATGAGAACATAGTACACAAACAACGTGCAGTAGCTATAGAATTCTCGAGAAGGCGAGAACGCGAACCTTCTACTTCGAGAACCATCATCAGACTGAAGACGTTCTCGCATATAAAAGGGCAAGACAAGATTGGCAACCAATCATTGTGTATTCAGTCAGCCTTGCGTGCTGTTGCGTATGAAGTAAAAGTCGTGGTTCGAAGATATCCGTTTGAACAATATAGTGAATAGTGTGTGAATAATATCGAACAAGCAATAATTGTTGTAGTTACTATTGTGTACGTTGTATCGGTTAAGTTTGAACACTGACAGAAAAGTAGTGTAAATAATAAAGAGAGTTTCATTGAAATAAAGCACCTGTTTGTTTTCAATTGGTTTGCAATTAACGACCTCATATATAAACGTTTCTAAAAAGGTAAAAACGTAACAACTGCTGTCAGAAGGGGGATTGCAAAATCCAAACGTAAAAATAAATTTAAAAAAAAAACAGAAAAATAAATAAATAAAATGAAACTATCCTAATTAAGAGTGGACCGTCTTAAACGAGAGTTGGGTAAGCTGGAACTGAAGAATGAACTGCAGAAGCGGTTAAGAGAATAACTTCAGCTTCAGGGCATCGACATCGAATCCTACGTGTTTGAGGATAAAGAGGAAAGAGAGACACAGGCCCCTCAACTCCTAGCGGTGTGGACATAAATTCGTTGCTAGCTGCTATGATGAAAAAATGCAAGTATTAACAGATGCATAAGAAGCTTCTAGAGCTGAGAATCAAAACCTATTTGAGAGAGCGAAAACCAGAAACTTCTGGCTCAAGTACATGAAGCTTCTAGAACAGAAAATCAGAAACTTCTGGCGGAGTCGCGAAAAGATAGTGAACAGATGAAAAAATGCATGCAGCAGCTATTTGAAGCGACAAGTATCGAGATAAAGGTGACTGATATGGAAAAAACCTTTGACGGAAAACTTGTTATGATGGAAGAAAAGATCGATAACATCCAGGGCCAGTGACCAGAAGCAGTGCAAGTCGTATCAAAAGGTACCGGCAGAATAAAACCACCTTGCTTTGATGGTAGCTTACCCCTATCCGTGTTCAATTTCCAAGGTGTTGCAACCGAGATCCTAGAAACCATGCCAGTAAGCCATAGAAACAACTATAAAAACTTACTGGTGGCCTTACAGCTGAAATTCGGCGATGAGCATAAGCGAGAGCTATATCGCATGGAGTTGAGATGCTTGGCGCAAAAGCCAAACGAGGCATTACAAGCCTTTGCAATGGAGGTTGAGAAACTGGTGCAGCTTACATACCCCCAGAGAAAACCACCCGCTGATAGACACCATTATGACTGAGGCGTTTGTGAATGGCATACGCGACCCTGACATCAAATTAGCAGTTTGCTCCACACAGAAGACAACAAAATCCCGAATGCCGGGATTTTTAAAAACTTGTTCCGGGATTTTTTAGGATTGTGAATTCATAAGTATTTGGACCCTACAAAAGGTCCTGAAAAAAATTTTATATCACTTGACGTCGATGATAGCATCTCAGATTAGGAAAACCCTACTTCCATTGAAAAAAAAAATTATTTGATGGCATCGAAGAATGCAAAACCCTATAAAACGAATTAATAGGGTAACTGATTTAGACACTCAACTGTCCAAAGAAATAGATATATTTACATCAGGAGGTGGTAGAGGTAAATATTTACAAGCTGCATACCGCTACCTTGGAACTATTTCACTAACAAATGTTGATTGCGAGAAGTGTTTTTCAACGGCAGGGTATGTTAACAACAAAATTCGTTCAAGCCTATCAGATCACATGTTAGATGCTTTAATGTTTTTGTTAGAATCCAAATAATTTTCTTAAACCTAATGCATTTTTATATTTATGAATAATTTTTATTTTTGTTAATTTACCCTGCTTTGTTACATTTTGTCTTGCTGTTTTTATATTTTATTTTTCATGATATATAGTTCTGATATCCATAATTGGAATATAAATGATTTTGTTAACAAAATATTTTTATTATTAAGAGAAAACCGCAATTTTTCCTCCAGGTAATGAGCTTTTATTCCGGAAATATTCCGGGATTTCGGGATCGGGGTTTACAAAATGCCGAATCCCGGAATTTTTAAAAATCGATCCCGTTTGGCATCCCTAGTGACGATAGCCAACATCAGCGTAAACCACGTCTTTGTTGTTGCCGATATTGTGGACGAGGTTATCATTGGTGCCGACTTTATGATAGCTCATGGTATGAATTTGAATATGGGGCAACAGATAATGAGTTGGCGAAACGTGGAGATACCTCACTACATCCGATATAAGCATCAAGTGCTCCCCAGAAGGATAGTTGCAGTCGAATCACTCAAACTACCACCTCAGAGTGAATCATTGATACGGGCGTGTATGGAAGGAGATTGTGAGGAAAACCGCTTGTGGGTTGTGAAGCCAGCAGAAATACAGACGGATTTAACAACAGCAAAGACCCTCGTCAAATCTACAGAAAGGAGAATAGTCCTGGTGAGAGTGCCGAATTTATCAGGCAATAAAAAAATCATCTGTAAAAACTCAAAAGTCAATCAATGTGTTTCAGTAGAGGCGGTAATAAACAGCAAACAATCGCCGCAATCTCCCGAAATGTCAGCCAAGACCCATAGGAATTTCGAGTAAGTATGGAGACGGATAGCAGAGTTAGCAGCTCCAGACAGAAATAAAGTCAAAAAGCTGCTAAAAAGGTATGCTTCGCTTTCGCCACAAATAATAAAAGACAAGGAAGAACAGGCATGATCAAACATGAAATTGACACTGGCGAAGCAAGACCGATAAGGCAGGCATACCCAGAAGCATACCGTAAAGATTTGACCTCATTACGCTTCGCTAGTACTAGAACTAGTTGACGAGATGAAGAGAAGCGGTGTAATCGAGCCATCATCAGGTTCGTAGAGCTCACCTGTAGTCTTTGTCAAAAAGAAAGATGGGAGTACAAGATTCTGTGTCGACTACAGGAAGCTGAATGATGTCACTAAAAAGGACAGTTACCCGCTACCGAGAATTGATGACACACTCGACACGTTAGCTGGAACGAAGTGGTTCTCCACATTGGATTTACAAAGCGGTTATTGGCTGGTGGAGACTGGAGAAAAAGACAAGGAGAAAACTGCATTCAGTGCGAACGGTGGCTTATGGCAGTTTAAAGTTATGCCATTTGGACTCTGTAATGCTCCGGCCACATTCGAGCGGCTTATAGAACATGTGTTAAAGGGACTGCATGGGAAGACTTGCCTAGTGTACCTCGACGTCATAATAGTGATGGGCAGAACTTTCGACGAACACCTCAAGAACCTGGGAGAAGTTCTGCAACGAATATCGATGGCTGGATTTTAACTAAGCGTAAAGAAATGTACATTGTTCCACAGACGGGTGAAATATTTTGGGGTATCTTGTAACAGCAGATGGAATATCAACGGATGAAGATAAAATACCAGCAGTAAAGGACTGGCCTCGACCCCAGAATCTTCCTGAACTAGGCAGCTTTTTGGGACTATCCACATACTACAGACGCTTTGTGTCAAACTTTTCTAGTTTTGCTACAAGCTTACATGAGCTCACCAAGAAATCGAACGCGTATCAATGGGGTGACTCACAAGAAAAAGCGTTCCAGACACTAAAAGAATTGTGTGCTGCACCAGTTTTGGCGTATCGAATCCCAGGAAAAAAATTCATGTTAGACAGTGATGCTAGCGAATATGGTATTAGTGGTGTACTTTCCAATGGTACGGAGAAAGTCGTGGGCTATTACAGTCGGACGCTGTCAGAGCCTGAAAGAAACTATTATGTGCCTCGACGAGAGCTACTCGCAGTGCTGGAGTGCATCAAACGTTAATATAAGTACCTGTATGGCCAACATTTTCTGCTAAGGACTGATCATTCCGCTCTGAGATGACTGCTGCAATTTAAAAACCCTGAAGGACAGTTAGCACGTTGGACTGAGCGCCTCCAAACTTACGACTTCAGAGTGACCCAATATTGGCGAAGACAATAGCAGCGAAGAAGAAGGTTAAACGACCTACAAGAAGTGAGATATCCGCAGAAGCTCCTCTTACGAAAGCATATTGGACACTATGGTACAGCTTAAAGATCATAAATGATTGCCTATATCGACTTTGGGAAAGCGCTGATGGCAAAACCTCATCCAATCTATTGGTAGTGGCTTCTTAAAAATGAAATAAGTATTGAAGGAGTTCCATAATGGAGCCAGCGGAGATCATCTTAGAGTGTCAAAGACGCTGGAAAGGCTAAAACAACGATTTTATTGGGTTGGATGTCAGCAAGCAGTGGCGAACTGGATAGCAAACTGTACACAGTGTATCGTAGCTAAAGTTCCAGGAAGAAGAAGTCGAGGTCAACTGCAACAATATAACTCGGGCGCACCTTTTGGACGGATAGCGATGAACGTAGTAGGTCCTTTTCCTGCCAGCAATACCGGAAACCGATATGTGATGTACTACTTCAGTAAATGGCCGAAAGTGTATGCCATTCCCAATCAAGAGACGAACACAATAGCAAATGTTTTTGTAAACAACTGGGTATGCCGCTACGGTGTTCCAATAGAGCTACATTTTGATCAAGGCCGAAATTTCGAGTCACCAGTATTTAATGAAATATGTGAGATGTACAGAATTAAGAAGACTCGAACAACGCCGCTTCATCCACAGTCAAACGGAATGGTAGTTTAATTTAATCGATCCCTGGAAGAGTATTTGCGGAAAGTAGTGCGCGAGCAACAGAAGGACTGGGAAAAACACATCCCGAGGTTTCTACTTGCACACCGATCTGCAGTCCATGATTCAACGTCTAGATCACCTGCCAAGGTAATTAAACGGTTAAACGATGTCGTGTACAGAATACAAAAGCAACCATAAACAATGAACATGACAGGGATGGGAAATTCATCTTAACAAACTGTACTAACTTTCACAAAAAATTGTACTTTTTCCAGCCCGATTGTACGAAATTAATTTTTTTTATTAAAAGTTAAATAAGAATATAAATGACAATTCATTTTACATATATTTATGGAAATATATGCGTAAAACTGAAAAAAGTTACTTTATGATCCATTTTTTGCTAGCAAACTATTTGTTATTTCAAAATTGTAGCAACACGAATTAAATGTCTTTGATCAATTCCTTGTTTGGATTAAATTGCAGACAGTCCAAGCGAATAGTCTATTTCTTCCTTTGATTTATATAGTGCTTTTCATAATTATAGCACCACCCTAATTTTTTAAATGTCTAAAAAAGTACATTTATAATAACAACATCAAACATTTCATTATGTGCAGTGTTAATGTAAAAGAAAATATACCAGTAAATATTTCAAACTCTTATCGTGCTTTTCCCCCGTCACATCACAACGGGCCGCTATGCGAGCTCAAGTGAGCTTTGTGATATCAGAGCTATCACTCCGACCTAACCTAGCGTAGTTTTTACTTCTGTATAAAAATTAAGGTTTTTAGTCTTTGCATAATTATAGCAGCAGTTTAATTTTTGTTAAATAAGACGCTTTATTTACCAAAAATAGAGCTTATTAAACTAAATATTCCATCTTTCATACTCATAATAAAGAATTTTAATATTTCTCTGTCTATTTTCCCCCAATCTTCGATTATTTGTAATTTCAGATCTTCATACATACTTACATGCATACATAATTGGTCATTACAACGCTTCAGTCAGGATTATTGACCTGGTTGTGTGTGTTAATACTATACATAAGTGGCGGGACCTACAGTTTAAAGTCGACGCCGAACGACAGATTTTTGAGAAACTTTTCATGGCAATTTTATTTTACTCTCAGAGTTTTTGCCAGAAATCGCCGAAAAAATACTTTTTGTATTTTATTTTGATGTCTGGCCTGGGATTCGAAGCCTTTACATTTAATAAGACAGCACACTACCTACTAGACCACGATGACTTCAACACTGGTAACTGTCTGTTATTTGAATAAACTCTACCAATAAGATTTCATTTCACTAATATTCATATTAAGATAGGAAGCTGGCATGATATAACCTCAATAAATTGGTTACGAAACCATTCCATTGAATTCTGGCTTTGTCCTGTTGGAAAATATATTTTTTTCTCTCAAGAAGGAGGGCAAACTACAGCTAAGAACAATATTGCACTCTGTACTATTCATTCGCGTAAATAGAAACCGAAGTTCGAGTCAGCCACTTAAAGAAATAATACCCCAAGCCATGAGACGACCTACATCCCCCAAAATTTCTTTTAGTAAAATACTTTGGTTCCTTTCTAAGGTCACGCCGGTAGTATTGTTGGCCATCTAGCCCGTCTAAGTTACACTTTTGTTCAACAGATAATATAACCTGAAGACAATTTTATATTCATTGTTTGTTATTATTGAAATGATGGTGGTGCTATAATTATGAAAGGCACTTTATTAAATTTTGATAAGAAAATATCCTTTCTACATTTGCAGATGAAAGTGGAATGAATAATATTAGTTTTATAAATTATACAGTGATGAGACAGAATATTTGAGTAATGGAATAAAGAAGACAAAATTTTTAAATAGTGCTAAATAAGTCATTGAGGTGCTGTAGTGTTTTTGACTTTCAAATAGTGCTAAAAAAGTACAATTGTACCAACTTTTCCATCCCTGCAACATGATTACTAATAGCCACACCAACAACTACAACGAACATGTACAAGCAAAGCATCAACCTTCTACTTCGAGAACCATCATCTGACTGAAGACGTTCGCATATAAAGGGCAAGACAAGGCAGACAACCAGTCATTGTGAATTCAGTCAGACTTGCGTGCAGTTGCGTATGAAGTAAAAGTCGTGGTTCGAAGATATCCGTTGTGAACAGTATAGTGAATGGTGTGTGAATAATATCGAACAAGCAATGAATTGTTGTAGTTACTATTGTGTACGTTATATCGGTTAAGTTTGAACACAGACAGAAAAGTAGTGTGAGTAATGAAGAGAGTTTCAATGAAATAAAACACATATTTGTTTTTAATTAGTTTGCAATTAACGAACTCATATATAAACGTTTTTAAAAAGGTAAAACCGTAACAATATTGTAATTTAATATACATATTTGAATTGTTAATTAACTATAAAATAATTGAAACCAAGCATTGTGAACTAAAATAGAAATAACAAATAGTTAACGATTTATTTACTATTTTGGATTTAAAACATTGTGAACATTAACATACTAAAACAAACAATGAAATTAAAGTCACTAAATACAAACAAATATAAACTTTATAACATTTAAACTAAAACATTTTAACACTTATTATTTACATATATAAACAATTCAAATATAAAAGGTTTGTGCAAATATACACCCATACACCTGCCTCGTCAATAACCCTACCCTATAACCCGTCTATTCAATTGTAATATTTCATATAATGGATAATATATTTTCTCGTCTTCTTATTCTGAGGAGAACATACATACATACATAATTGGCCATTACAACCCTTCAGTCAGGATTACGACCTAGCTTCTTACACCACTTATATTGTGAGCGTTAATTTTATACATGGGGAGAAAGAAAATCTAAATTGTTTAAGGAAAAATATAAGAATAAAGAGTGATCCACTAAATTTATCTAGCAACGAGTCCGTTCGACAATTTAGAGATATGTCCATAGTAAATTAAATTCAACATAGTAATTCTTCTTTAAGATTTACAAAATGTTTTAGGCTTTCGAAGGGAGCGTTTGCTTACGTTCTTAATCTGTTGGAGTTTGAGGGTGACCTTTCTACCAATGTTCAACCAAAAATTTAATTGGCAGCAACCTTATCACTCTTGGCCACAGGAAGCTTTCAACATTCTGTTGGGAATGACTTTTTAATAGGCATTAACCAAAGCACCATATCCAAAATTACCAAGCGGGTAGTGGATGAAATGGAACACAAACTAAGTGTACAATTTATAAAATTTATTCCAAGAAATGGTCACGACTTTAAACACTATTTCATGACAACGAACAAAATTCCAGGCGGTAAGTACATATGATCACAAATATCAATCAATTGCTATTATCTCCTTTTCCAGTTGAAGGCTGTGTGGATGGAACGCATTTTGGTTTGCAGATTCCTCCAAACGAGCATAACCGAAAGGTGTTTCATAGTTTAAAATCAATGATCATAAGTTAAAAGCGGTTTTTTATATTTTTCTCTGAAAAAATATTTTTCTGTAATATTTAAAGATATGCGACCACAAACACTATATAGTTTACCCCTTTTATTTTTCTTTCGGCTTGAATTAAAATATTTTGTATAATGTAGTGTTTTATTAAATTAAAATTACAATTATATTATTTTTTAGTTTTATTTATTTATTTATTGAAAGGGAACGAAGTGTTTTCTTTGTTTGTTTCTATTTTACTAATTTCTTATTTTTACTTAAAGCTAAATGTATCTTACATTCTAACACTCCATGAGTGTGGGAATATGCTGAGACAGCATAATACACGCTGCATACAATATCAACAAGAATGTGTTGATATTAAGTTGCATACAGAAGGTATGGCAACTTAGACTTATCAAACACACTACACTTTCCCTCTTAACGAAGAGCAGTCAACATAAGTTGACTGTTCTTTTGCAAGGATAATATATAAGAGATGTTAATAAATGTTAAAATAAATGCATATAATTATGCATCACGTATTGTGATGCTTATAAACCAATGCTATATAAAATGTGTTTAGGATTATAGAGAAGGCGTAATGTTAAATCAAATTTCACACAAAAGGAAAACATCAGTTTTATCAGCAGGAAATTTAGAAATTTTCCTTTGTTTGGAGTCAATAATTCAGAACTATGTGTATGTGTGTATGTGCTATGTATGCATTAAAACAATGACTGATGCAATGGAAACTAAAAAAAAATTTTTTAAAATTAACACCGTTTTCTTTGTGATTGGAATGCCTACTGGACTATGGAGTTTCGAAAAAGATTTATGTTTTTAAAAGTTGATATAAAAGATAGTTTGTTATTGTTCAGATCGTAATATATGTGAAATTCGGGAATTTATTATAATGTGCATTTAAGCGGCAAGATCTATGCGAATGCGTATTACTGACGGTAAAGATTTGAGGAATGTTTTTTTTTTCAAACCCAATGAGCAGGTCTACGAAAATGATGGTGATTACAATGATGATCTCAATATGGAGATGGATGGAAATAATAATAAAAGGTTTCAATCGTTACAGCAATGATAACTATGTCAACGATGAAAGATTTTAGGAATGTTTTTAATAAACCCAATGAGCAGGTCTACGAAAATGATGGTGATTACAATGATGATCTCAATATGGAGATGGATGGAAATAATAATAAAAGGTTTCAATCGTTACAGCAATGATAACTGTGACAACAATGAAAGATTTTGGGAATGTTTTTAATAAACCCAATGAGCAGGTCTACGAAAATGATGGTGATTACAATGATGATTCCAATATGGAAATGGATGGAAATAATAAGAAAAGGTTTCAATCGTTACAGCAATGATAACCGTGACAACGATAAAAGATTTTAGGAATGTTTTTAACAAACCTAATGTGCTGGTTTACGAAAATGATGGTGATTACAATGATGATCCCAACATTGAAATGGATGAAAATAATAACGAAACGTTTCAGTCGTTTCAACAATGATAACTATGAAAATGGTAGCTCCAATGACTATAATGGTCAGGTGCCTAAAGAACTAAATAATTTTTTTTTATACCACCAGAGGCAACAGATAATGAAGATATTAATAATAACAAAAAACTAGGTGATTTTTATATACCACCAGAGTCAGCAGATAATGAAGACATTAATTAAAAAAAAAACTAGGTGGTTTTTATATACCACCAGAGTCAACAGATAATAAAGATATTAAAAGAAAACTGCATTAATGCATTATTATATTAAAAAAATATATATATATATATATATATAAGTTATATGAATTAAAAATACAATCTACAACTTTGCAAACGAATATATAAAACTAGTATTAAAAAAAAGCTAGGTGATTTTTATATACCACCAGAGCCAACAGATAATGAGGATGATTTGGGTTCTGGTATCACCAGTGGTATTAATTTCTCTAAATATGATACGCAGACTCTCAGGTAAACTTCTTCAGTCTGTTTTTATGTACCAGGGCTGTTTTGCCATTATCATCCTCAATTTTAATGTTGTTATTATTTTGGATCTCTTTGATCCTGAATGGTCCATTGTAAGTGCTATCCAGCTTGTGACCCGTTTCCTTTTTTAGGAGAACCAGGTCATTTAACGAAAAATTTACTGGATTAGCGTGGTCGTTGGAAGCTTTTTGCCTACTCAACTTAGCATTTTCCACGAAACTAGCGGCTCTACGGTGCGCAACTTGTAGTCTAAATTTGACCTCTTTTTCATAGGAGTCAATATTATACAATGGAGCTATGCTGAGGTCTTTTGTGAACTCTAAGACAGGTTGAATTTTTCCAAAAACAAGTTCAAAGGGACAATAGTCATGTGCCGTGGAAGGCGTGGTATTATAGCAATACACAAAAAATTTTAACCATATGTCCCAATCAGACTTGTCATTTGAAATATATGACCTTAGATATTCATTAAATGTCCTGTGTGATCTCTCCACAGTGCCGAGTGTTTCATGAAGATATGGAGTAGAATTGACTTTCTCCACTTTCATGAGTGCGCATAGCTGCAATACTTGGTTCATATATTCCGTACCCATGTCCGTGACTATTTTAGTCATTGGACCATATATCAAAATGAATCCTTCCATAATCGCTTTCGCTTTCTGGCGGATTTGTTGTCAGTGGGTATGGCAATTAGGTATTTTGTTAAGTCGCACATTATTGTTACCGCATATTCATTTTGAGAATCGGACCGTGGTAAGGGTCCGATAGTGTCTATAATCACTATCTCAAAAGGCTTCATTGGAGTAGGTGTTAAAATGAAGGGCTCTCTGCCCTAAATTGCAGGTTTATTCATTTGGCATGTTTTGCATTTCTTGACATATTTAGTAATGTCTTTAGTCATGCCTTTCCAATGATAACGAAGTCTTATTTTTCTGATCATGCGTGTGATCCCTGTATGATCTCCGTTAACAGGATCATCGTGATATTTTTGCATGATTTCTATTTTTCTAGCATCGGTCGTTACTTTTTCTGTACTAGGTACGAGCACTATGGTAAATTTTTTTAGTAGACCATTACCTTTATTCTTAAAGGTTTCAATATTTATCCCCGGGGTATTGAGCAGACAATCATTTATAGAAAGTCGCAAGGTTGTCAGACCTATGTTATCAGCTATTTTTTCAAGCTTTGGAAGGAGTAGATCTAGATCCACTATTCCATTAATAATAAAGTCATGCAACATAATTTAGGAAAGTTTTTTCTTTCCTTTTAGGATCGTTAGTTTATCCTGTGATAAATGCAACCATGGCATTTTCCAGTGCTCTAGGGCGTTAATCTCTTCTTATACTCTTAATTCAACCGATGGTATAGGCTGTGCTGTTTTATCTGCACAGATTGTTTTCTTCCTCGCCTGAAGTCTAGTTGTTGTTTTCAGTATTGTTTGCGATTCTATGTTTCTTATATCATTGAAATTTATACGGGACAGCGCATCTGCCGCGTGATTGTCCCTACCCCTAATGAATTCAATGTCGAGGTCATATTCCTCTAATTCTAATCTCATTCGTATTAGTTTAGATGACGGGTTCTTTGGTGAGAATAAATAGGTGAGTGGCCTATGGTTGCTTCTATTTACAAATTTTTTCCCATATATATATGGTCTGAAATATTGTATTGCCCAATGAATGGCGGTGAGTTCTTGCTCTATTGTAGATTTGTTACTTTCACCTTTTGTGAAAGCTCTAGACGCGTAAGCAATAGTTAATTGAATACCTTGTTTTTCTTGGCTTCCGCACGCCTTTTTGCTGGCGTCCGTCGTTATGCAAAACTCTTTATTGAAATTCGGATATTGTAGTATTTGTGGGCTCATAAGTTGTGTTTTCAAATATTGAAAAGCATTTTCGCACTCCTGAGTCCATTCAAAAGGTATGTTTTTTCTAGATAATCTAGTAATGTGATGTGATGAGTCAGCAAAATTAGGAATAAATCTTCTGTAATAATTGCAAAATGCAATGAAGCGTTTAGCTTCGTCCCCGTTTGTGGGTGTAGGGTAATTTTTGATTACAGAGAATTTACTGTCATCAGGTAATATACCTTTATCTGTACATTTGTGTCCCAAAAATGTCACTTCGTGACGGAAAAATGAACACTTATCCGGGTGTAGTTTGAGATTATGTTGTCTACACATAATAAACACATCTTTTAAGTTTTGTAGCATATGTTTTTGAGAGCAACCGACGACTATTAAATCGTCCATATATACGAAGGCTTGGGACGGTTTTAGTCCCGAAAAGGAAAGCGACATCATTCTTTGGAATGAATTTGGTGCTATTTTAATGCCATATGGAAGTCTTTTGAATCTATAAGAACCTTTGTCAGTTGAAAAGGATGTAATGTCTCTAGATTCTTCCTCGAGTTCTATTTAATGGAAACCCGAAATCAAGTCAAGGCATGAGAAATATTTTGCTTTCCCTAACTGATCTAATATGTCACCTATTCAAAGAGCAAAGATGTCAATGAATTCTGAGCATAGGCTATGTAGCTCCTTGCTGACGAATTCTGGAAAGTTTGCAGATAATTTGCTCATCTTTACTCTGTCTGATTTCGGATTTCAGCTTGTTTGAACCATTTTATAGTCATTAAGATTTTTTGTTACTACTTGAACGTTCTCAATGACGACGTCCTTGTTAGTAGTATTAATTATTCTGACTATTGGTTGAGATTTTGATGTGATGGTGTTAGCTATGAATACGCCATTTTCGAGTATTTGCTGAGGAACCAAAACATCTTCAACGTCAGATTGAATATTGATTTGTCTGATTACTTCAGATCTTGCTGGTATTGAAATTGAGTTAATGTTTGGAGCATTCAACAATGTTAGGCTTACATCGTATGATAGTAGGGGAGCTTTCAAAATTATTTTATCTTCCACACCTTGGAAGTCAAGTATGCATTTGTGTCTTCTGACGAAATCCATTCCCAATATTCAGTCAACTAATATTGGAAAGTCGTCGTTTACAATATGCAACTCGGCAGGTATGGCTATGTTTCCTACCTTAAGGTCTATGTCAATTAATCCAAGTGTTTGGATTAGACTTTGTCCAATACCATTAATGTTTGTTATTTTGCTGCTATCTATTGATTCGTTTAGAACCTTATTGTGCTTAATCACAGAAATATCTGCGCCAGTGTCTATTAGAAAAATTGAGGTAAAATTGTTTGTTGACACTCTACATTTTAAATAACTATATAAATTTAGATTTATTATGCAGGTTAAGACATTAGGGGTTTTTCTTAGTTTTCCGGAGGCTGCTCAGTCTGCTCAGTAATGTAATGGATATTGCGATTACTAGAGGAAGTGTTCCGATAATTCCCATTACCTCTATTACGGTTAGAGTTACCTCTTGGGTTGTAGTTGTAACGACTATTGTTATTGTTACTATTATTGCCATTATTATTGTAATTATTGTTGAAATTGCGGTTCCTGTTATATTTTTCTCTATGACTACTACCGCGGTTTCGCTGGTCATTGAATTTACCATGGTTGTAGGCCAAAATTGAGTTGGGTTGGCCATAGGCTTCTGTGCAACTGCCTACGAACTTTGCAATAACCTCGTTTAGGTTATTGAAAGTGCCAGATTCCATTATCAGTTTAACTCTGTCATTGGAGGCATTTTTTATAATCGCCTTAACAGCAGAGTTGGTGGCATATGTGGCTGCTACCATGTTGGTAAGCCATAGTTAATATACGCAGTTTCGAGTTTCTTTGTTAAGTCCTCTTTCTTTTGCGTATGTATTGGCTGGTTTTCCTTGTTGGCGTATATTCGTCAACTTTGCTACCAGTACATCTACAGATTCTCCTTTCACTGTAGTTTTGAGTTTATCAATTATTTCTCTGAGTGTAGTTTCCCGAGAAATGAGGTTACGTGCTGAACCTTTGAGCTTTGTCTTCACCGGGGTAATTGCCACTTCACCATGTGTGTCCTTTATTGAGTCTACCAGGCTTAGGGCGTCGAGGAAACTCTGTAGGTTCTCTGGTGTGCCATCAAAGTCAGATAGGAGCTTTGAGGCTGAGCTAAAAAATTCCGTAACCGATTAAGGCATTGTGTTGGAATCTTTTTGAGGCCTTTCTGATTTGAGTGTATTGCAAGTTCCTCTTGACTTGCAGGGGAATATTCCAGTTTTTCGTGGAATGAGTTGGCAACTTTGCTTCTATACTTCTACGTGACAATATATGAGCAAGTTTATCTCTAACGTCAGAGAAGAAATTTTCGGCAGCAAATTTGTGCGCTTGAGTTAATCTTGAATGATTAACCTTTAGTATAATGCGTATTTGTTCAAAGCAATCGAGAAGATTTTTAATGTGTTTCTCGACCGTTTCGTCCATGGCCGGTCTGTTTGTATTTAGGCACTTATAGGACTTATCGAAATACTCTTTTATCCTTCTCAACTTAATAAGGATCTTTTGCCAGTCCATAAAAAAATAGAAGGGAGCAATGCACACAGCGAAATTTAACCGAGTACGTATGTATATTAGAAATAGACTATCTCTTTTTTTTCTCTCAGCTCTTATACTTTGTCAACATAAATTGCCAAAGATGCTGCTCTTGTATAATTCTTTTTGAGCGATCTTTTGTGCAATTGGTATAGAGTAGTCAATAACTGCAGAACTAAAATTCCAATAATTATTAATAAATATATTCCACCTTCACAGTGATTTCATTTATCACATTCGCATTTGGGTTTTCGATTTTTGAATCGTGATTACCCATTATTGAAAGGATAAATGTCTATAAACTGCCGGATTGGAATAAGTAATTATATTTAAGCATAAATATTGATCCTTAGATAGAATCCGCGAAAATATTTAGTTCAAGGCTCGTTAGCCTCGATGAAAGTTCAAAAAAATAAAAGTAAAAGAAATTGGGATTTTATCCAAATGGTACCCAATGATAATTGCTCAATCATTTAATTGCTTTTATGATTGTAGCAAAACAGAACTGTCATGTCAGTATTTTCGTACAATTGTATATAAAATGAGAATATAGTCTAAATTTAAACAATTGTACAAATGTTATTAAGTCTGCCTTATTTTGGTTAGTTAAAAAAAAAATTATTTCCATATATCATGGCGTTGGGATACCATACCACCAGATATAGTCTCCCAAGGCGATGGTATAGAGCAGATATCGCCAGTTGATATCTGAATAGGCTAATCACAAATTTTGTTTTCTTTTTTTTTATTTTTGTACCACTGGAGTTCACAATTAAAATATATAATATTAAAAAAAAATTTATATAATGTATATTAATTTAATTTATATTATGTAAGAGGATATTTTAATAATTAAATTTTAAATACTTTTTTTTAACGATTTTAAAATTGTAAAATTAAAATTAAATTAAATTGTAAAATTGCCATTTTATTTTTTTTTTTATTTTTTTTTACATTATTGTTGTTATTTTTATCTTCTTTATTATATAAACAAAATAATTAAAATATATATATAAAAATTTGATGCTATGGTTGTTGTCCTGTAAGCACGCCGGAGCCGTTGTTTGATAGATGTTGTTGCTTGTGGTAAATTGCAATAATTATTTATCCTGGTAGTTTAAATTTTTTTTTTTTTGTTTTATATTTAACATCACGTTAAAACATGGCATATAAAACACGTTTTTAATTAGTTTGAATTTTATTGCGGGTTGTCATTACAGATTGTTTTCATAACTACAAGTGTTACAAATCACGTTAATTTTATCAATCGAGACTTTACTTTCTATTTAACATTGGTTAAACATGATTCGTTGTAATTATTTTGTTTCGGTACCAAGTCAGTGAATTTTTCTTTTTTTTAAATAGTTCGAGTTTTAAGTATGTAAATTTGATTATATGTGTGATTATGTAGTATTTTGTATTTTGTTTGAAATCTTTTTTTTTTTATTAAAGAAAGAAAATAATTTTTTTTTTAAAGTTAAAACAGAAAAATTATTAATGCAATCGATTTAGTTTTAATTTTAATTTTTTGTTCAGAAAATTTTAAATCGCTTTATATCTTTTGTGTGTTTATTTATTTTTATTTTATTTATTCTTGTAGGCATTTAATTCTCACTGTTAAGTTTCCATATTTTAATGTTTTTTTTTTTGTTTTGTTTTAAAGTTTCATCTTTCATTTCATAGAATTGGTTTTTTTTTCTTTTCTTTTGTTTTGTTAAAAAGTGTAATTTCTGTTTTGATTAAAAACTTATGATTATTTTCATAATTTTGTTGTTGTTGTTTATTTTCTTGTAATTAATTTTTATAGTTCTTCATATATTTTTTTTAATGGACTTTTGTTTATATTGGTAAATGTTGTTAAATGGCTTTAAACAATGGTATTTAGATTTTTTTTGTTACTATTTAATTTAATTATAATTATTATTATTAGATTTGTTGTTCTTTATTTAAATAGGATACGTTTTTTCAAGGAGTAAAAAATTTTCTTATTTTTTAATGTAATATTTGATTATAATAAAACAAAAACCGAATGTGTATCACAAACATCACAAAAAATTTTTTTTTAACTATTTGTTCACTTTTATAATTTTAAATATTTAATTATTTTTTTTTTTTTTTAAATTATTCTTTTTGTTTTTTCTTCTAAATGCGTACGTTCATTGCTTTAAACTTTTTTTTTGTGTTTTTATATTCACTTTTTAATTGTTATTTAATTGTTATTATTTTTTTTTTTATTTATTTAAACTTTTTTTTCAATTTAAAATTAATTAAGAAACAACAAGTTTTCTTGATCACTCCTGGCAGGATCGCCATGTAGTGTTTTATTAAATTAAAATTACAATTATATTATTTTTTAGTTTTATTAATTTATTTATTGAAAGGGAACGAAGGGTTCCCTTTGTTTGTTTCTATTTTACTAATTTCTTATTTTTACTTAAAGCTAAATGTATCTTACATTCTAACACTCCACTTAGACTTATCAAACACACTACAATAATTACTCTGCACCCCCGGAACATTTGATCCTATTCGAACCGGATATCTCAATGCAAAATATTTTAATTTAGTCTCTCGTTGCAGGATCGTTTAAAGAGACCGCCATATTGGCCCCACATTTCAAATTAAAATTTTGTTTTGCGAAAACACCCCCTTCCCCAAGTACATACATACGACATAATATATAATTTTCAAAGTATGTAATTTGAGTTTATTTATACAAAAGTGAAGGTATTATTATTTGAAAATAGCGTAAAGAATATAGTGAAAATTGAAAGTGCGTTGTTGTTGTCGGAAAGCAATAAATACAAACGAGTGTATTGGTGCTACTTTATTTTGTATCTTGAAGAAGTGCACAAGTGTTGTTTTTTATTTTGTTTAATGTTTTTGTAAGACGCCTTTTGCACGTTGAAATTTGATTCGAAACAAATTTCAACACTCTTGAGTTTGTAGGAGAGAATTTCAGAATTTCATGTACTCAGAAATTTGCTTTGTTATTTATTCGTATATACACAGAGTTGTATTAGATTTCACATTTTCTTATATTTTTTGTTTCGCATAGAGAAGTTAACATCTTGACTGCCGCGGCTACTTTCAAAAAACTGGCCAATAACGACAATTTGATTTTCCACATTATATTACATACATAATTGGCCATTACAACCCTTCAGTCAGAATTACGACGTAGCTTCACACACCACTTATGTTGTGTGCGTTAATTTTATACATGAGTGTCGGGACCTACAGTTTAAAGTCGACTCCGAGCGACAAATTTTTGAGAAGCTTTTCATGGCAATTTTTTACTCTCAGAGTCTTTGCCAGAAATCTGCTGAGAGGAAGTCGCCGAAGAAATATTTTTCGTTTTGATGTCTGACCTGGGATTCGAATCCGGGCCTTTTGTCTAATAAGCCAACACACTACCAACTAGACCACAGCGACTTCGATAAATTATATTACTAAAAACTATTTTTAAAAAATGGCAAAAATGGTGTTTTTTAGGAGAAAAAATAGATAAGAGATGACTCGTAGTTAGTCAGCAATGTTAATATAAAGCTTATTTAAAATATCATTAGTCTTAGTTTATTTTGTGTTTGAAATCAAAACATTAGCAAAAGAAAACTTTTAGCGCCAAACAATTAATTAAAAAAAGGTGAAAAAATAAAAATTATTAAAAGGAATATAATTTAAATAAGGGAAATATATAAAAAAAATAATAATACATAAATATATTATTATATAATAACAAATATAATATTCATAAAATATTAATGTTTTGTGTTTGAACCTAAATCACAATGCCAAACAAAGTTACAACTGTCAAAAACAGCAGAACGACGCAATAAAAGAAAACAAAATTTCTGAAATTAATTTTTTACGTCCAAAAGCGAAAGACAATGCAAACAATTTTCTCACATTTGTTTCGAAACTAATTTCAATTGTTTGCGTTTTTTTCGGCTATTTTATTATATTCTTACACTGAAGTAAAAGTAATTTGAACTATCCATTTGGAAAGAGTTGGATACCTGTTTAGAGTGGTTAATTTAATATTTTGATTATTTTATATATTAATTTATGTATTATATTATTTTGTATACTATACTATTTTATATACATTTGCCAATTTTTAATATTTTCGATTTCGAACGTTATTTCTTTGTTCGGTTGGATATTTTCAATCTCCAGCGCTTCTCCCCATATCTCGCTTCCGTACAGCAATATAGAGTTCGTCGCCGCCATAATCAATTTTCGTTTAGCCTGTGTTGGTCCGCCATCTCTTCTTGTATCTTCTTCTGCACTGGAGGCAGGTTCGTCTGAGTTCAGTAATTTCAGATGTCCACCAGTATACACATTGCCTTTTGGGATGTTACGATACGAGAGACATTGAAGCGTTGCAACTACGAATTATACGCTGCATAGTTTCGCTAGCCAGAGTGATAGCATCACTACTGGTTCGTGAAAATGAAGTCTCATTGAATTTCTCCAAGAACGCCGCGCTACTGAGACTCGCGGCGTTCCATTTTCGCGTTCCCCTGATCCTGGGTGTTGGGATAAGGTTCGCTCTTTCCGCGATTCGGAAACTAATGTAGTGGTGGTCACTTCCATTGTAGTCTTCAAGAACTTTGCATTCCGCTATTTTTCTGGCCAGATATTCAGCCACCAAAGTGAAGTCTGGCATGGTATACTCGCATCCAGGCTGCCTGAAGGTTGTGCTGCCATACTCATCAACTATATTGCTCGCTTGTGATGACTGCATCTATTCCCCTTTCACACGGAAGGAGGCGAGATTACTGGAAGGTAGTATTCTACCTTGGGTCACATGACAAAGTTAAACGCGGATTGCGCTCAGACTCCCAACTCTAACTATTACTTGCCACATCACGATGTATTTAAACCCGATAGCACTACCACGAAACTTCGTGTAGTGTTTAATGCCTCCATCATGGCCTCAAACGGTGTTAGCCTTAACAATGTCCTCCACCCGGGACCAATTTTGCAGTCTAACCTCACTATCCTGGTTTTGCGTTGGAGGCTGTTCAGATACGTCTTTAATTCCGATATAGAGAAAGTGTATAGGCAGATACTGATCAGACCAGATCAGGCATGTTTTCAACGAATATTATTTCGTCGAAACCCCGGGGAGGATATGGAAGATTATGAATTAAGGTCAATTACATTCGGAGTGAACTGTGCCCCTTATTTGGCAATTAGAACTTTGCACCAATTAGCTGATGACTGTGAGTGAAGCTACCCGTCTGCGTCCACCATCTTGCGTACTCAAATGTACGTGGACGATATTTTGTCGGGTGCACATTGTATTGAACAGGCTATTAATAATCGCGATGAATTAATTTACGTTTTGAGGTCGGCTGGTTTCTCATTGCGGAAATGGACTTCTAATGAACAGAGTCTTATTCGAGACTTACCCCCCGAACACTTATTGGATTCCAATTTCTTGAAATTTCGGATGCTAGTACTGCTAAAACGTTGGGTTTACGTTGGATCGCGAGCTTGGACACATTTTTCATCAAGCCATCTCCGACGCCCGTTATTACCCAAGTCTCCATTTGACCCTGTCGGGTGCCTCGCCCCCAAAATAATTGTCGCTAAGATTCTTATGCAACAAATTTGGAAAGACAGAACCGAATAGGACGATTGTTTGAAACCCATGACGTTACACAGGTGGCGCGAATTTGTCGATGACTACCCGCATCGAACGGATTTACATCCCCCGCTGTGTTAATTTTAACCCTGAGTATGAAGTACAACTTCATGCATTTTGTAATGCTTCTGAGAAAGCATTTGCTGTCACCCTTTATAGCAGAATCAAAACCCCGTCGGGTGAAATATTCACTCATTTACTCGCTGCCAAGACAAAGGTTGCGTCTATAAAGGTGGAAACCTTATACCATTTAGAGCTCTGCGGTGAAACTCTGTTGGCAAAAATGGTACATTCGCTCCTCCCAGAGTTGAATTTTACCAATTCGGAAGCCTTTTATTGGACAGATTCGACAATAGTTCTGTCTTGGTTTCCAAAACCCCCGTACCAACCAACCAACCTTTGTGGCGAATAGAGTTTCGTATGTTTTGGATACTGTTGGCACCGATAATTGGAATCATGTCGAATCACATCATAACCCTGCTGATATGGCTAGTTGAGGTATGACAGCCAGGGAACTTATCAATTCTGACATCTGGTGGAAAGGCCCTGCTTGGCTAAGTCTTCCACGTTCAGAATGGCCGAAGTCATCGTTCAAGCCTTGTACTCAGCTTGAAAGACGATTGCTTCAAGTGAACCTTAACACAACCACGCCCACGGAGAAAATTTTGCGCAAATTTTCTGATTTGCCTCGTGCACTACGAGTATTGTCATACGTTTTTCGTTTTTACCACTCGGCTGATAAAACCTATTGGTTATCTCACAAGTACTTTTCCGTGGAACTCACTCAAGATGAGATCAGTTTCGTGAAGCGTCGGTTGATTGTTTAATGTCAAAGTTCGCATTTTCCGGAGTACTCGACTTTGAAAGACGGAGCTACTTTGTCTCGTAAGAGCTCTCTCCTAACCTTCAACCCTTTCATCGACTCTAGTGGTTTGTTAATAGTCAATGAAAGACTCTCCCGAACACAAATTTTGACATACGACGAACGTTTCCCCAAATTACTCCCCTACAATGGTCAATTTACACGACTGTATCTGGAACATCTACACAAATGCTCAATACACGCAGAGCTTTCTCTAATGTTGCGCTTCATGAGACAGGAATTTTGGGTCCCTAAACTGAAAACGCTTATTCGAACCGTCATTAATAACTGCAAGATCTGTACGATCTATCGGAAGAATTTGGGTGAAGAAATTATGGCTGCGCTGCCTCCGGAGAATTTCTGGAATCTATCTTCAACGAGGTTCATTCAGAGGCAAGGTGTGTCGTTGAAAGGATTATTGGGATTTTAAAAGTGCATTGGAAAATTTTGTGTCACAATAAAAGAAGTCAGATAGGGCTGATAAAATCGTACAATTTGATAATGTATCTACTGAAACATATCCCATCCTTTGTAGATGATGTCACGGAAACTAATATAATGAAAGTTGGCCATTAAATTAGGGAAAATATAAAACTGAGCTTATACTATGTTCAGGTATGCAATTTAATTGAGTCAATATTCGCTTAATTGAGGGGGCAACATTTTAGCCGTTCATGTACAATAAATATACACAATATTCAGCTTACTCAATCTTCATTTAACAGCTGGTAAACAAAACACCTTTTGTTTTGTTCATTGTTTTAGTGTTTTGTTTTTGTTTGTTTGTCGTTGTTGGTTAATTAGGTTATGCTCACTAAACAGACTTATGACAGTGCAGTATTTAAAGTTTTCGTAAGTCTGCAAGAAATATAAATAAAGATAAACGTGACGACCCAGCAATTGTTTCTGTGCCTTCATGCAACTCTGCATCCGATTTTAATGTTCAATCTTCCAATATTGCTGAAATGAATAGCAATAATGTATATTGTGAACCCCATCCTCCACAATCTTTAAAAACTCCAATTTCAATTAATCCTCCTGTGTCCGTAAATGATGAATCCAGGTATACTCCTTTACCTTTACCTCCGATTGATGTCACTTCTCAGTCATCTTCTAAACCGTCATCTGGTTCGTACTCATCCGTAGTGACCGCTAGTTTAGTTACTTCTGCTCCAAAGGAAGTGGTGGTAGTTAAACCTAAAAAAACAATTTTTGTGTCAGGTCTTTCTCGCGATACTTCGGTTGATGATATTAAAGGCTTTGTTGAATCGAAGATTAGAGAGCCTTTTGAGTTTGGTTGCTATAAGTTGAGGTCATCCTTGGATAGTAGCATTTCTTCATTTAAATTATATGTTGCTGATGAAAAGTTTGGTGAAATTGTTGATCCTGTATTCTGGCCACAGGGTGTATTGGTACGTGAATTTGTATTCAGGCTGGGTCATCGTAGGAATGGTGTTGATTTGCCTGGTTCTATTTCTCGAAAAAACTAGCTTCTAAATTGTCTTTTAATTTTGGAATTGCTTATCAAAATGTTCGTGGACTTAGGTCTAAACTTTCTTCGCTTTATAATAGTAGTTTTGATTTTGAATTTGATGTAATTGCTTTTACTGAGATGTCTAGTAATTTTAATATTTATAGACGAGATAGGAAGTTAAGAAATGGTGGTGGTGTTCTTATTTCAATTTGCTCTAAATACTCATCTGAATTAATTGATTTTAGTTCCTTGGAGGATATTGAGTTTATTTGCGTTAGGGTCTATAATCGTGGGAAGTCTATTTACATTACTTGTTCATATATTCCTCCTGGTGCTGACATTCATATTTATAGGGCTCACTTTGATTTGATTTCTAAGGTAATGGATTCAATGGGGCAAGAGGGGATTATTGCAGTTCTTGGTGATTTTAATCTTCCTCATATATCTTGGAATTTTTCACCTGAGTCTGGGTCATTGGTGCCATGTTCTTCAGTTCCATTCTATGATGAAATTCTGTCCGCTATGTGTGATCTAGGTCTTTTCCAAGTTAATGGTGTATTTAATTCAATGGGGAGAATTTTGGACCTTGTGTTTTTGGAGGATCCAAGTATTTCTTCTTTATTTCGCATTGATCCTTTATCTATTCCCGAGGATAGTTATCATCCTACGTTGTTACTTTCTATTGAAGTTGATCTTTGTTCACCTCCTGTAATTGATCGCTCATTTGATAATGAGAGGCGTTTTAATTTCCATCGTACGGACTTTGGTCGCTTGAATACACTCCTGTCCTCTGTTGATTGGTCGTCTGTACTTATCTCGCCACCGTACGACTCTCTTGCACTTGACAGGATCTTGGGTGACTTTTATGATGTATTATTTAAATGTTTTGGGAAGTGTGTTCCATTGGTAAAAAGTCGTTTGGAGCGTTCTGGTCCTCCATGGAATTCGGCTAGACTGTCAAGGTTGAGGAATAGGAAATCGAAATTATTTAAAAAGTTTGTTAGATCAGGTTCTGATATTGATTATGCTCTTTATTCTAGGGCGCGTGCGGATTATCGTAGAATGAATCATTACTGTTATGAGGAATATATGACTCGAGTCAAGTCGAATTTCGCTAATGATCCTAAGTCGTTTTACGACTTCGTTCGGGCAAAACGTAAATCATCTTTGTTTCCTACTGAGATGTTTTACGGGGATCTATCATCCTCCAGTCACCTTGATATTTCGAATATGTTTGCTGACTTCTTTCAGTCTACTTATAGGCAGTTGGACCCGGGCCCTGATCTGAGTGGCGGGTATCCTTATTCTGTGGGAAGTGTCTCTATTCCTAACATATACTCATTTGATGAGGAGTCTGTTCTTGATGCTTTGTCTGGACTGAAACTTACATTCTTGCCGGGCCCTGACGGGGTCCCGGCCTGTATTTTAAGAAAACGTGCTGTTGTCTTGAGTGGTCCTTTGACCTTTATATTCAATAGGCTTCTGAGTGTTGGTCATTTTCCATCTATTTGGAAGAGTTCGTTCATAATTCCTTTGCACAAGTCGGGTAATAAATCTAATATTTCCAATTACAGGGGTATTGCCAAGCTAAGTGCTATTCCCAAGTTGATGGAGAAACTAGTGACGGATTATCTCTTTTTTAATACAAGATCTTTAATATCTCCTTTCCAGCATGGTTTTTTGAAAGGCAGGTCGACTGTCACAAATCTTCTTGAATTTACTACACATGTTTTCAGGGGCTTTCTTGTCGGTGCTCGGACTGATGTAATTTATACTGATTTCAGTAAAGCTTTTGATAGGGTTAATCATAGTATTTTGCTTCTTAAACTTTCGCTAATAGGTATTCCTGATATTATTCTTCGTTGGCTAGACTCTTACCTCTCCCTTAGGACTCAGAGGGTATTGTTTAGGAATGTATTGTCTAAGACTGTATATGTTACTTCTGGTGTTCCGCAGGGTAGCCATTTGGGTCCTTTACTGTTTTTATTGTTTCTGAATGATCTTCCTTCTGCTCTTTCTGATTGTAATATTCTGATGTATGCTGATGACGTTAAATTATTTTATACTTTTGATGATGATCATGGCCAGGCTGTTCTTCAGCGAAATATTGATTTGTTTGTTACTTGGTGCAGGATAAATTTAATGGATCTTAATTTGAGAAAATGTAAATGCATGGTTTTCTCTCGCCTTGGTGTAATCTCGTCCACTTATATGATTAATTCTTGCCCTTTGGAAGCTGTGCCTTCATATCTTGATTTAGGAGTATTATTGGATATTAAATTGTCTTTTATTGATCATATTAGTTTGATGATTGGCAAGGCTCGAGCTGTTCTTGGTTTTGTGAAAAGATGGGCTAGGGAATTCATTGATCCTTATATAACAAAACTACTGTACATTTCACTTGTTAGGCCTATTTTGGAGTACGCGTCTGTTATTTGGAATCCATACTATCGTTGTCATAGTGATTCAATCGAGTCTGTGCAGAGACAGTTTTTATTATTCTGTTTACGTGGCTTAGGATGGGATTACACCAATGGGCTTCCGTCGTATGAGGATAGATTAGCTTTGGTAAAACTTCCAACTCTGGAACGTAGAAGGTCTGTCTTAGGTGTTTGTTTTATTTTTAATCTGGTTAAAGGTGATATCGACTCTGAGTTTTTGCTTTCTAACCTGAATTTCAGCATTCCTGCAAGATTTACACGGCACTATCGTCCTCTTTCCTTATATGTTTACAGATCGAATCATGCATGTCATTTTCCTTTCCGGAGAATATGTAATGATTTTAATTCGCATTATAATTCTATAGATTTTAATAGTAGTGTTTGTAACATAAAACGTAGCTTGTATTCACGCAGTAATTTATAAATTATCGTATAAAAACGTATTTTTGTTCTAGTCTTAGATAGTTCTGTTTTTTTTTTGTTCAGCTTGTGATTAAGTTCTGTAGCTGTTTATATGTTCTAGTAGCCATAGCTTTTCCCTTTCCCGCTACAGTCCGGACTGTGGTGTGTACGTGTCCCTACGGAATGGGGACGAGCCCTCCGCGGTCGGTTGAGGGTGGGTTAGTGTGTGGCCGGGGACGTTCGTAAAAAAAAGTTTTCTCAATATTATAACAATTAGCATTTAATTGGGCAATAAATAATTGAGATTTTATATGAAATATTAAGATTAATATTGGCGTTAATTGCGATTTACACAATAAATGTTCATACGTTCAATATTATAAAATCGAAAAAATTTCTTTTTTTTTAATAAAGAATTCATATTGAGATCTTATGCTTGTGTAGTAAATATTTAGCTTTTTAGAGTTAATTTTAAAAAGGATTCTCATGAAATGAATTGTGTCCTGTCTATGTGTGTAATACCCACTTTAGATGGAAAAAATATCAACTTTAATTATTTACCGGTAAACTTTTTATATACTTATATTGAAAACATACAAATAACACGGAGAGAACTCTATAATGTGTGGATTGACGAAATGAAAAGCAAAGGAAGGACAAATGCTATCATTATTTTTTTTTTTGTTTTTTTTTTTTTTTTGCTAAAAGTGGGTTACAGGGAATTAAAACAGAAGATTATTGCAATAAAGTTAACGTACTCACTTAATGATTGATATTTTGAAGGCTCTAACAAAATTTGGTTAGATGAACTATTGTCTTGCTTCTAAAAATGTGTTTAAAATTCCAGAGGATTTAGGAATGCAACCATCAATGACAAATTTTGGCACAACCCAATCAGATTTTTCAGCTAAATCTGAAAAAGGAAAGCATTTAGAAGTGTTTACTTTAGTTAGTGGATGTCCACTAGGTTTCGCTGGTGGCGTTAGTCTTTATGGATCTCCAATAAGAGCAACTAAAAATTAAAAAATTGTTAATGCACAATCTAAGGAAGCAGTACCATTTACAGATGAAGAAGCATGAAGTCTGTTTATCGATGGAAAATATATAAAAGCATGTTATAATGTGATGCGTATTGCTGCTAAGATCCATAACGCGGAATATACCCATCATAGAATTTTGGAAGCTACCCATGTAATGGAATACAGCTATCGGATGTAATAGCAGAAGTGTCTCTGCAGTATTTAGTTTATCACACTGCATGTAGTATTTTAAAGTTACAAGAAGAGGTCATTGAGGAATTAATTATACGGAATTGACTTTGATTCATAAATGGGGGTGTAATAGTAGCAGTGAGCACTTCACCTATAAGCAACACTTTAACTCAAATGATTCCTGTAAAACAGATGAATATTTGTTTGCAGTTTGTTTGGTACTTTTGCAGCTAAAGTAAGGAAACGATATCATATGCGAAAACCCACGTCCATCATTTACACGTTTTTATCGTAATTGTTACAAAGAATTTGTTATTTTAATAGTTTTCAGATTTACCTCTTTACCTACAACGACACGCCCATTTTACCTGAAAAGCTCACTTTTGGAGCAAAGAATGCCTTCAATGGGAAATATATAACTCCAAAATTTCATACTTCTAGCTGCTTCCGAAGAGAAGTTATGACTTTTTTCCAGCTAGATTGGCCTCTTGAGTAACTGTGCGGCAACAGTGACAGCATAGGTGATAAACTGAGAAGCGATAATACTGAAAATGAGCCAAATGTCCGACGTTCACACTGTATTGAAAGTAAACCTCGACGCAGATTTAATTTATCTGGTACAAAGTAATGGCGAACAAGGGGATACAGAAACTTTCGATGAAGCTTTTCATCGTCAAATGCTGATTTGTGGAAAGCAGCGATGTTTTCTGAAATGGTATCCCTGACAGCTAATAAAATATAGTATTTGATGGATTTGCCTCAAGAAAAAAAGCCCACGAAGTGTAAGTGGGTGTTTAAAACAAATTTCAACGCGAATGGTGACGAGATATGTAATAAGGCCGGACTGGTTGTAAAAGGCTGTAGTCAGCAGAAAGGTGTCGACTACGAGAAGACGTTTGCATCTGTAGTGCGATGCATATCATTACGTTTTTATTTGCATTGACAGCGAAACATAAACTAATAATTCATCAGTTAGATGCAGTAACTGCGTTTCTCAATGGAGACCTAGAGGAGCAAATTTTTACGGTTCAACCGGAAGGTTTAGATGACGGCGTGTTGTTTAAAAAAATCGCTTTATGGCTTAAAGCAGTTGAGCCGAGTGGGGAATAAGGATCTTAATGAAGTACTACTAAAATTTGGTTTACAACGTAGAGATGTCGATCAATGTGTTTATTATTACATCGAAGGTTCAATCACCTTATATGTTGCGATTTACGTCGACAATGCACTTTGGTCGAAATGCATAATCTGGCGTCATTAAATTAAAATTTTTAAGTATTAAAATCGATTATTTTTTGCATTTTATCGATAAGTGATACCATATTGACGTTTTTACTTTTGTTCTACTTTAACATTCGCACAGCTGTGAGTTGTCAAACATATTATTTGGCGCAAATTACTCAGTGGGTGATTTTTGTTGATATTGACACAAGTGATTAATTTTTTGGAAATCATCGCCAATGTTATGAAAAACGCATATCGCTTAATATCCGCGTTTTCGATTTGAAAACGCCAAGTAGGTGGTTTGACAAATGAAGTCGCTAGAAATATGGCGTTTTCAAATCGCTAGTGTATACAGAAGCGATCTGGTCTTTCTTATTTAAACTGTACCTTAAATTGCCAATTAAATTATACACAGTTTAAATTTAATGTTTTTTTTTTTATTTGAATGAAAGCTTTTATCATTTTTTAACGATTAAAATTTCAAATATTGAAAAGAAAAGTTTGCTTTGAGTTTGTGTATCATTTGTTTACTTATCAACTGGCGACTTATGCGAAGTCGAAAAAAATCTAATCTAATGCTTTTACAACTAATTATTTGGTTATTTCTTTCTAAACTTTAGATATTACTATTTCCAATTTATTATATGCACATAACTATATTAAATCGTAAAAATAAACCCTTAATAAAAGTTAAAAAATAATTTAAAACCTGTATAAAGTACTTTAAAACTTTTATGAGAGCAAAAAAACCACACAAGATTTTATTTTAAACGGGCTACTCGTGTTAAAAATGTCCAATTATTCGTGAGTGCTTATAAGTAATATCTCTAACTGAAAAGAAGCATTTGTCACAATTTTTCTGACATTTGACAAATTAATGGCCTGTTTATACAACACAAGTCACTCAAAATTTTTGTTCAATTGAGTTCAAAAAATGATTTTTCGTTTTTGTAAGGCATGTGTCGGGTTCTTGTGAGTAAAAACGTAAGAACTGACGTTTTTAAACATATTCTGTAGTTTTTCTAACACATTTTCAAAAGTCATTAATGTCAAATATAGACAATCATAAAAAATTAAATGTGAAGCGATAAAACATGAATTCAAACAATAAAAAATGGTAAGTATACATAAATATTCATAAAATTTAATAATGTTTAACGATTTAAACTACTTTTTAGCTTAAAAAAGACAATATATGTCCAATTTCAAAAACTGGTGGACATAATGGAAGAATTTCCCCAACTTGCAACCTGCAGCCCTTCATTTGGAAGCAACAAAGTTGTTGTAGAACAGACGTGGTATAATGCTGCACAAAAACTTAATGCCCTTGGGCCACCTATTAGAATTGGGCAGGAATGGAAAAGGGTACGGTATTTTTAGATATAACCTTGTTATTTATTATTGAAAATAAAAGGTATGCTTATTTTTCATAATAGATATGGCATGACCAAAAGTGTCGTCTTAACAAAAAAAAAATAAGCGACAACAATAAAAGTCTTCACGGAACTGGTGGAGGACCCTGCTTAGTAAACAACTTAACAGAACTTGAATTGCAAATTGACAAAATATGTCACCTCTCGTCAGCAGCGGCACCCAGTGGCAAAATTTTAGGTTTACCAACTGCCCAAAAACCTTTGCTTTCATCTGCAGCAACCAGTTGTAAGATAGATATACCTCCTGTTCAAAAACATTTTCAACTGACACCACCTCGAAGAGGTGTTAAAGTTGCTGTTGTAACTCCAACAAGCTCGAAGAAAACCACAGAACAAGAGGCACAATATGAACTTATGACGGATATATTTACGTCAAATATTTCTGAAATAATTACACTAGAAAACTCGCCACATAAAACATTATCGCAATTACAGAATGCATCTACACTGCCTTCTAAACAAGCAATAACATCAACGCCAAAGCAGACAAAATAAATTAAAAAATACCAGGAAGAAAACCCAAGGACATTTCAACAAAACAGAAAAAGAAAATATGGAGAAAACAAGTTTGAAAAACAAACATTATTACAGCAGCAAACGAATATACAACAAAGCACATTAGACACATGAATAAACAATTGAATGCATTTATTGAAAGCACTAAAGTGGCAAAAATACAGGCTGAGGCATCCGCAGTTCAAGCCGAAGCTTCAAAAGCACAAGCTATTGCCCTAAAAGAAATAGCAGATTCGGTAAAAGTAATGGCCCAAGCCCTGGTAGATATAACCAAGCATCTTAAAGATGAAGATTAATAAAAACTTCATTATAAAATATCAATTTAATTATTTTTATTGAATTTTTTGCACATTTTTTGTTTTTTCTTTAAATTTATATAAATAAACAAACAATTGTTTTTCTTTTATTTTTTTTTTTTTGCTTTATATTAAATTTCTAGAAATTTCATCCCTGATAGTTTTGGCTATGGTTACTTCTTCTGAGAATAAACCACTGTAAGTTTCATCCTCGTTTCCATCGTTACTTGAAGACTCAACGTTTTCACTTGGCTGCCAATTATTTTTATAAAAAATACATATATTATGCAGAGCGCAGCACACATTAATAATTTGTGACGCCTTTTTTGGGCTATAATGTAAGCCTCTGGAGCCAAGAATGCACCTAAATCGGTTTTTTAAAACACCGTTGCACCTTTCGATTATATTTCTAATCTTGCAATGTCTTTCATTAAACTTTTTTTTAAGATTTTCAGTTGGACTTCTGTATGGTGTCATTAAATAGGGCTGCAATTTATATCCGGAATCACCTACATAAATATTTAAACACAAAAAAATAGATATTGTTAAATTTTTTACAATATTTAAACATACATATATAAGTGAAGTCTAATTTCATATGTAAGTGAAGTCCATTTCATTCTGTAAGAATGTCATCTTATAGATATGAAAAGCAAAGTACTGATACTTAAAACAAACTTACCAAGGAGCCAAGTGTTTCTTTTTCCATTTAAATAATTAGTTTTAAAGTAGTGATCAGCAGCACTTTGATCCCAAATGAAAGCATCATGATTTGCACCTGGGTGTCTTGCATCCACATAATTGATAATCATATTATGATCGGAAATCTGATAAAGCCAAACATTATTAGACGTATGTTTGTAAATGATTATATAAAGTATGTACTCACCAGCATGACGTTTATGCTATAATATCCTTTACAGTTATATAAATGATTTATTTCACTTCCTGGCGCCTTTATTCTCACATGTGTTCCATCTACACAACCAATCACGAGTAGCAAACCGCCGGTACTGAAAAAGGCTTCCTTGGTAGTGTTTTCATCTTCTATATTTTTTTCAAGGTTTATCCATTTTGGCCCTATGTGTGACTCAAATATGTCGAGTAGCTCACTTATAACTTTGCATACCATGGACTTACTCATGGAGGAGATTACCTCGTTTCCAATTGATGCCAAGTATGCACCAGTTGCCAAAAAGGACAATAGAGTCGCTAGTTTTGTGGGCGCAGGAATATGTATATTACGGTACGCAATAGTTAGCTTAAGGTGCGGTCACATCTAAAAAATATTTGCCAAAAAACATAAAATATTTGTTTGCCATAATGTGACCACAAAATAAATTTGCGTGGCAAACAGAAAAATCCGCCATTTTTGGCAAATAAAATTGTTTGCCGGCAAATAAAAGTTTTTTTAATGTGACCACCCTGTGACAAATATTTTTATGATTTTTTGGCAAATATTTGTTTGCTCTTACATATTTTTCCTAAGGGCAAACAGTGGCAAATAACAGCTGTTTAAGACTGTGTTGCATACTAATAAAACTAAAACTAAAACATCACTAAAATTGCAAAAAAATGAATGAATTCAAATTTGAAGAAAATAAATAATTTATTTTATGGAAACCTTTTTATTTGTTGTAAATGTATTTACTATATAGATATAAATATTTGGGTGCCTGCATATACAGAGATACATTCAAAGCCTGAAATATAAATTCACGTTAATGCATATATGCTATAAAGCTATTCAGGGGTTTTAATGATTTTTCAGTATAATGGTTATTTTTTTAAATCTCGTTAAAGAAAAAGATGCCTGAAACGTCTTAACTCTTTAGTACATGTTTTTGTTATAGAAAATTTTTCATTATTATTCCAATTCCAATTTTTCTTTACACACATAGAGTTCATTTTGGAATTCAATCATTTTTTAGGATAAATTTTCAAACAAAGTGAACTGAAAACCATTCTCAAAAATATCGATAAATAATTTTCAATTAGACCTAAAAGAATTCCTTCAATTTATATATATTCGATTTCCAACTTTTAGATTTAACATCTTTTTTAAGTTATGTACATCATTTCAGCGATTTTCAAATATGTTGATTGACTGCACTGGAAAAATGTAAACATTTGTTTATGTCAAATTTATTGTGATTAACAACATAATTTTTCAGTTTTTTTCTTATTTTATGCATGGAACCCATTTCCAAAGCCATAGTCGTTGTTCTTTTTTTTCCCTTCCCAAAATAGAAGCTCCGCAACACAAAACGAAAAAATATTCACTTTCTATTATGTGTGAAAATGTGTATAAATATTTTTGTTTTCCAAAATTCTGGTCAAACATGTGTTTTTTGGCAAATATTTTTTAAATGTGACCACATTGCAAAAATATTTGCCAAACTTTTGTTTGCCGCTATTTGAAGAAACAAAAATGGGAAAATAAATGTGCGTAGTGTGACCACAAAACAAAATATTAGTTGTTTCAGTCATATTTCTGGCAAACAAGGGAAAACAAAATTATGGCAAACATTTGCCATATCTGACCGCACCTTTAGGCACTATTTCAGCAAGTAACATTGAAAAAATGTCTTTGTTAACGCGAAATGTGTTGATAAAACTATAAATATAACAAATTTTTAGAAGTTATTTTTCAATTTTTTGTAAACATACCGCTCTTCTGGCAAATCTAACACATTTAATGCATCCCGAACATTTCTGCGACATATACGTGTGTCGCCAACACCATTCTCACTCGAATCACTCGATTCGCTATAATAATTTGCCACTGATGGAAACATTTTTTTGTTTTTTTATTATGAAAATTTATTTTATAATATTTTTTGAACATAATATTTTATAAAAACAACTGTTTTTGTTTATTTTAGGGTTGCGTTTTTTGTGTAAAAAAAAATATGATTTTGTATGAAAAAATTTACAATATGTAAAAATTAAATATTATGGCAACAATAACATTTGACAATAGCAAAATCACAACGTAAGAAAACGTAAGATAGACGAGTACTTTATAAAAACTGATTTTCTTACGTACTCGTCTGGGTACCAATTGCTTGTCTGAATTATTACATGTCTTATATAAACAGGACATAAATACGTAAATTATATATAAACTACTCATGATCTGGATTGTTCAATGGGTTGCAAAAGTGCTTTAATGGTTTTTAATTACCATTTCTTTTGCTTTTTGGTTTTTAAAGCTAATATAGCAGCAAATACGCTGTAGGCATTTAAAATTGTTTATTTGTTTATCTTTTGTTATCGTAAAACATATGTTTTCATAGTTCGCAAGCAACTTTGAAAAATGAAAACCGCCAGCAAATCGCTTCGTTTTCAGAACATGCTGAAATGCGTTTTGCTTTTTCCAGAACATGGACGTATATTTTTTTTAAGTAAAAGGTATTCGTGTACTAAAAAATTAATGTTTGTACATAGGTCTCGTTTTTTAAAAATGAGTTGTGAGCCTAAGTCAAATATCTCTTCAGTAAATATATCGTTTATATTTATGCTAGTGTAGAATTATTAAAATTGTAATGGTTTTGTTATTTGTAGTCGAGTGCACTTTTAAATGTGCACAGTTCGACTGGACTTTATTGATTAATTCTTTGAGGGAAAATGTCCCTTCTTTTATACTAAAATTTTGGCTGATTTGACAATTTCAAATCAACCCCTTACTTCTAATACAATATTCGTTTGGCTTACTACTAGAACACAGGTTTGTGTGTACATTTATACTTAACTATATATTAAAGGGTTTGTGTATGTTTATCGTGGGACAAGTGGATGTCATACGACAAGCGTCCGCTGTCCATAATAATTCCCACGGTAAAGTGTGAAGAGAGCCACACACAATCACTAGCTATGCAATACAACAACAACACACATAATGCATAATAATAGTGCCGGCGATCACTCAACAAAGTGTCAAATGATCGTCGCGTATGCGCATTTCTATTGTGGCATCATACGCTGCAGCGACGGTCAGCAACATTAAGTCAAGTGGTCGCTGCTTATATGCAATTGGATATTCTTTTGTTTATGCACATGAAATGTTGCGTTGGTATTGACAACTGTAAAATCATGCTACACCTCCACCCTTTACAAGAATGTTCATATAACTTTTGTTCTATGGACATTCTTTTACACAACACAGTACAATGATTTTACTTATATTTTAATCTATATTTTATTAGTAAACTTAAATAGTATGGTTTAAAAATGTTTTACATATTAATCTTAATTTAACGTAATCCAATTTTAATATTATTTCTTAATTTTAATTTATTTTTGTTTTTAAAAATATTTAATGATAAGATTACTTAGTTATTTAAAATTTATTATTTTTCTCTTTTGGCCAATTGAGTTTATAATTATGTAATACTATTTATTATATGGCTTAAGTCTATTTTTATGAACTACTTGATCTTTATTATTTTTCTTATCAACTATAGTTGCATTATTTCTTAAATCTATATTTTTAATTTTGTATGGACCTTTAAATGATTCCTCTAATTTATGTCCTGTATTATTCCTAAGTAAAACTAAATCTCCTATTTTAATATATCTAATCTAATATATCCTTATCATAGTTATTCTTCTGCTTGATTTTATTTATTTCTAATAAATGTTTTGCTCTCTTAAGTGCAATTTCTAATCTAAATTTTGCCTCTTTGGCATAATCGTCCACATTGTATACATTGTATAATGGAGTAATTGTGTCTACCTCATTGAAATCTTTGAAATTGTTTGGTACTTTACTCAAAACGAATTCAAAAGGACAATAATTATGTACAGTCGATGGTGTTGTATTAAAACAATATGTAAAATATCTAATCCATTCATCTCAGTCATCTTTTTCTACAGATATGTAGGAACGTACATATTCATTAAAAGTTCTGTGACTTCTTTCTACTGTGCCTAAGGCCTGGTGATGATGTGCTGTTGATGTTAGTTTCTCTATTTTCAACAGAGTGCACATTTCGTTTAGTATAGAATTTTAATATTCCGTACCCATGTCCGTAATGAACGCCCTTGTAAACGTCTTTGAAGCATAAGCTATGGGAAGTTGTTTGCCCTGATGTTCTTGAGTCAAGACAGCACCGCATGCATGTTTACTTGCATCAGTTGTTATACAAAATTCTTTTGTAAACTCTGGGTACTGTAACAGCATTGGACTCATTAATGCTCTCTTTAGCCATCTGAATGCAAATTCACAATCTTCTGTCCATTCACATGGCACACCCTTTTTTGACAACCTCGTGAGGTGTCTGAAATACTTAGAAAAATTTTTAATAAATCTTCGGTAATAATTAATTAATTAATTGGCGCTATCCGCGTCTTTGGGCGTCGGGTAGTTTTCGATCACCGAATATTTACTATCGTCTGGTAATATTCCTTTTTCGGTACACTTGTGGCCAAGATAAGTCACTTCTCTCATAAAGAACGAACATGTTTTAGGATTTAGTTTCAAATAATATTTGCGACATAAATCAAAGACATCCTTTAAATTCGTAAGCAATGCTTTTTAGAACATCCTAATACTACCAAGTCGTCCATTTTTAGGAACGCTTGGTCCGGCTTTAAACCACTGAAAGCAATTGTCATCATATTCTGGAATGAATTCGGTGCGATTTTCAAGCCATAGGGTAGTCTAGTAAATCTATATGAACCATTGGTTGTTGAAAATGATGTTAAATCTCTAGAGTTTTTCTCCAATTTTATTAGGTGAAAACCTGACATTAAGTCTAAACAGGAAAAATATTTTGCTCTGCCAAGTTGGTATAGAATATCAACAATTCTAGGCAATGGGAATTTATCCGATAACAATTTTTTATTTTTTTGTTTATAGCTTATCACAAGTCACCATCCGAACCTAGAAGTGATTTCTTTCGAACCAACAAAATTGGACTATTGTATTGCGAAAATAATGGTTCAACTATTTTATCATTGATTAGTTTTCTAACCTGAAGTTGTTATTAATGTTTTGATTGGAAAGATTGTTATATTTCCTTCGATATTGATTATTATTTCCTCTGTTACCAGTTCGATTATACTTTTTACCCAAATATCGCAAAGTATTTTGCGGGCCAGTTGCTTCTGTGCTACTGTTAACAAATTTAGTAATTGCCTCATTCATATTGTTGAATTGTCCTGCCTCCATGATAAGTTTTACCTTATCTATGGTACAATTTTTTGTTAATGCCTTAACGGCAACTTGCGTTGAATACTTGTTTGCCAATTCACATGATAACCCGTCGGATATATATGAGTTTTCCAGAGATTTTGTTAAGTTTTCAATTTCACTGCAGTAAGTGTTTGCAGTTTTATTATTTTGTCTAGTATTCATAATTTTAGCTGTCAGTACTTCTATCGATTCGCCCTTGACCGTAGTGCGCAACTTATTGATTATTTCCAATATTGTACTTTCAGCTTCAATTAGATTTCTAGGAGTTGCTTTCAGTTTGGTCTTTATTAAAGACACTGCTATTGCTTCATTTTCACCCTTGATTGTGTTTAACAATTGCAGAGAGTATATAAATGCTCTCAGATTTTCTGACTTGCCATTAAAGTCGATTACGACCTTTGAGGCTGTATTTAGGAATTCTACTACTGTCTGCGTCATGTTTGTTGAAACTTCTTCAGGTTTTGTTTCCTGATTATACAATTGAACCAATGTTTCGTTCGATTTCAGGTCTGTCGTTAATTTTTAAAATACTTCTTCCTGGAATGTAGTTGGTAATTCAACATATAAACCCTTTCTTTATAAAATATTCAATAGCCTACTTCTTACATCAGAAAAGAAATTTTCGGCTGCTGCTTTGAGGTGTTGTAAGCCTACCAAAATTTACGTTAATAATAACTCTTATCCTTTCGAATTGTTCAATCAAAGTTCTCAGATGTTTTACTACTGTTTCGTCCTTTATATTTCTTTCTATATTCAAACATTTATATGATTTTTCAAAATCGTTTTTTAACAGTCTTAATCTTTTCATTATTTCTTGCCAGTCCATTTAGATTTTGTCCAATTCATTGGTTCAACTTGAATATCTCTTTCTAAGTCTTCTAGTATTTTCAATATAAAATTCAATCCTATTCGAATTTATTTTATCCTGAAGTACTTCTATTTCATTAATAACATTGGGAGTTGGCCTATCTAGTTTTGTTTGTGTCTGACACATATTAATATAAATTATTTCATCAATTAAATAACACTATTTATTAAGTATTTTAAAATTAAATATTTTTTTTTTAAATTTTTTTTTTTTGTTTTTTTTGTTCTAATTTATTTTATTATATCCTTCTTGTACGTATTTAGGAACTACAATTTTTTTTTAATTGATTCTAGTAAAGAAAAATTAAAAAAAATTTCTAAATCGCCTCGAGCGGTTAACGCTTATAGGCATTTCCAGTGCAACCCTTGAGGAGCACGTTGGTTTAAAATTAAAAGGAAAATTATTATTATTTATTTACTTTCTTTGTGGTCCTGGTTGATCAGGAAACCTATCCGGGAAGATTTTTCTTCAGTAGTTTTGTTGGGGGATTTGGGTTGTTTTGGCGAAGTTGAAACTTCTGTTTTACATGGAGGATTTGTCATTTTGGGTGACAGCTTAACGGATTTTTATTTCTGAGCCTCTCCTTCACTTTTGGGGTACTCGTCCTTCAGGGCAAAATATATATATAGTAGTGCTGACGTCTCCTAGGTCATGCTTCCTTAGACCCACTGTCTATCGGGCAGACAGCGTCTTCCTTCTCGCAACTAACGGACTTTCGGCTGTCCGTTAGGATAAAACAAAAATTAATTTGTTTTCCTTTGTGCTGGATAAGATCTCTAGCACTAAAGGATTTATTTGTTTATTTATTCTGGGTGTAGGACTTTTTTCCGTAAGCACTCTAGGTTTATCTTTTGTGGGTGCTTATTCAGTTAGCACTCCAGGATTGGCAGGATCGCCATGTAGAATTATTAAAATTGTAATGGTTTTGTTTTTAAAATGTGCACTGTTCGACTGAACTTTATTGATTAATTCTTTGAGGGAAAATGTCCCTTCTTTTATAGTAAAATTTCGGCTGATTTGACAATTCCAAATCAACCCCTTACTTCTAATACAATATTGGTTTGGCTTAATACTAGAGCACATGTGTATAATTAATACTTAACTATATATTAAAAGATTTGTGTGTGTTTATCGTGGGCAAGTGGATGTCATACGACACGCGTCCGCTGTCCATAATAATTCCCACGTTAAAATGTGAAGAGAGCCACACATAATTACTAGCTATGCAATACAATAACAACACACATAGTGCATACTATATGCATATCAATACTGCCGGCGATCACTCAAAAAAGTGTCAAATGATCGTCATGTGTGCGCATTACTTTTGTGGCGTCATACGCTGCGACGACAGTCAGCAACATTGAGTTAAGTGGTCGCTGCTCATATGCAATTGGATATTCTTTTGTTTACGCACCTGAAATGTTGCGTTGGTATTGACAACTATAAAATCATGCTACAGTGGAGATTCCGCCGCCTAGCCATAAAGAGGTCCAAGTCGCGATTATGCGTCTTAAAAATAATAAAGGGGCAGATCCTGATGGCCTCCCCGCTGAATTATTTAAGACCGGATGTAATGAGTTGCACCAGCTTATTTACAAAATATGGCCAGAGGAAAGTACGCCCTACGATTGGAAACTCAGTGTTCTTTATCTTGTCCTGAAAAAGGGAGACCCCACAATATGCGTCAACTTCAGGGATATAAACCTTCTGCGTACTGTGTGAACGACTGAAGCCACTCGCCAAAACACTGATTGGACCTAAGGCTGATTTCGATAGCCCCATAAGGGATCGTGTTTTTGCCACATTGTCTGAGCTCGGTATACCTGCAGAATGACGTTGAGCAATTCTCTCCGTCAAGGCAGGAACGGACGTTTTTGAACCTTTTTTAATACCATGCGAGGTTTCAGACAAGGCGACCCCTTATCATGCGACCTCTTCAACTTCGTCGTGGAGTGTTCTGCGAAAGGCGGAAGTGCATCACAATGGTACGATTTTTCAAAAAAAGTGTCCAGGTGCTTACGACATCGGCATCATAGGGCAAACGAAGCGAGATGTTACTGCTGCCTTTAGTGCTATTGAATAGGAAGTCTAAGAAGATGGGCTGGCAGTAAATGAGGGTAAAACAAAGTATATGTTATCGACAAAAAGAGACGTGCGGCGTATTGATTCTCAGATTACGGCCGGTAACTATAATTTTGATAAAGTCAAGGAATGCATCTGTGTTGACTCTGTCGTTACCACCAAAAATGATGTCAGTCTGGAGATCAAGCGCAGGAATACTCTTGTCAACAGGTCCTACTATGGTCTCAATAGGCAATTGAGTAGCAGAAACATCTCGTAAGACAAAACTAATACCCTACAAGACGCTCATCCTACCCATGCTTCTTTATGGCACAGAGGCATGGACCCTATTAAGAACTAATGCAGCAGTATTGAGAGTATTCGAGAGAAAAGTCCTACGTAAGGTCTTCGGTCCAGTGTAAGTTAACGATGATTTCCGCATCCGATTCAATAGTAAGCTGTACGGGCTCTTCAATGTTCGGTTGCCGAGAGCAAAAAAATAATGCATGATGTGACTCTATGAAGAGCACAATATTTTTGTTGCGCTCTTCACACTACTCTCTTTTATACTGTTGTAAAATGGCTTACGAGTGCAGTTGTTTTTGTACCCTATCTTTGCTTCACATTTATTTATATTTGCAACTCTAATCCATATTCGGTCTTGAGAAAAATGCAATAGTATACAATTTTATATGTCTTATGCACACCTCTAGTAAATATACATGCATTTCAAATATACTGTAGGCAAACAGAAGAAATACATGTTGCGCTATATATATTATATGCCGTATTCCGTGTATTCGTGGTGCCGACATTATAAACCACGTATCACTTCCAATACGGATGATGTGTGAATGTCAGAAATCGAGAAATAAAGATCTAAGAAATTATAGAAAATAACAACTGGAAAAAACATAACGGAAGATTTGATGCATTCACTTCTCTTTATGATGCTTCTATTTCCTCGATCTCTAAAAGACCTTCTTTTTATTCCCGAAGCCAAATAATAGTAAATAATGACGTCCAAAACTTACTTTTAGAACAAAATATACAAGAAGACGCTGTTTGTTCTCATAATTCTGATTAGGAACATGTATTTTTGGCTTAAAACTATTTATCAATTGTGCAAATTGTTTTATATCTAAATTAATAAATTAAATGAAATGTGTTTAAAATGTTTCAACACTGTTTTAAATTAAATGACGCCACCTTGCCTTGGTCTTTTGTAACTTGATCAATCGTCTAAAACAATGGAATGAAGGATCCTGGCGAAGCTTTTTCTGTTTTGGGTGTAAAAATTTCCCATGATTATGAGGAAGGCACAATTAGAATTTGCCAGACAAAATACTTTGAGGAAATATAAAAACGTTTCTTTCTGGATGAATGTAAGGCGGTATCTATACCTATGTTGCCCAAAAGTTCTCATCATAAATTTGTCCCTCCAATGAAATTGAGAAAAAGGAAATGGAAAATGTGTCGTATATGCAGGCTGTCCGTAGTCTTTTATTCCCAGCGCAAATCCCTTGCCCTGACATCAGCTATGCAGTGAATTTGTTAAGTCGATTTAGTAATAATCCCGCAAAACTCATTGGGCTGCAGTTAAAAGAGTTATGAGGTATCTAAAAGGTGCAATAGATAAAGGTATTACATATCAGTGTGGTCAAAGTGATCTGGTTGGTTTCTGTAATGCAGACCGGATAGGTAACGTGAATGACAGACGGTCCACAAGATATTTGTTTACATTACAAGGTGGAGCAATATCTTGATCTCATCAACAGAATATATGTCAATGGTCTCAGCCTTTCAGGAGTGTATTTGGTTACAACGTTTACAATGAGAATTGACTTAAGAACAGCAAGGGCAGATAATTTATTGTGACAACAATAGTGCAATAAATATAGCTCAGAACAACTCATTCTCATACAGGATCAAACATATTGACTTAAAGGCAAAATTTATAAAAGAAAAGCTTCACAACAAGTATGTAGACACTAATAGTATGGTAGCTGATTTTCTCACGAAAACAGTTAGTACTGATATTGTTCACGCTGGCCACCCTACTTTTAAGCCTTAGTAATAAGTTTAGTTTAAGTGTATAAACCACCCCTGTACTTACGTTATAATTATTGTGAATTGTAAAATATATAAAGGAAAAGAGATCATTACACGATCCACCCCCCAACCCGAAGGTACGTTTATGTACAATAAATAATAATTCGATTATTTATAGTAATAAATTTGTATTTTATTTCCCCGTTTTCTCGCCTAATATTTTATTTTATTATTTACCCTGCACCCCCCGAAACATTTGGTCCTTCGAACCGGATCAACCCCTAAATAAAATAAAATATTGGACGAGATTTTCTTTTTAGATTATCTCAAGGATCGCCATATTTGGTATTTTTGGTGGATTATTCACACCCTTGTCTCCGCATTAAAAGTTTTTAATATAATTTGGTATTATTTTAATTGTTTTACAAGGTATGTAAAATACATTTTTTGTGGTGCGAAACAATTTATTTATTTATAAAGAATATAATAGTGCAGTGAAAGTGTAAGAATATACAGACAAAACAAAAGCATAAAAAGTCAACAAACCGAAAATATACAAACAACACAGTGTATTATATTTGTCGTGGTGTTGTTGTTGCTTACTTTTTTTAATAAACAGTTTGAAGATTGTCACAAATTAAGGTGGCCGCTTTCTATTATTGTGCTTTTATTGTGATATTGTCGTATATTATATTCTTACACAAAAATAATATAATGCAATTTTCTTTGAATATTTTTATTAAAATCAATACTGTTTTAGTATTTTTGAATTTTATATTTTAATTCGATTTTCTACTAATATTTAAACAAATATTTTTTGATATTTTTGAAATTAATATTCTCATCAAACTATATTTAAATTTTTCGATTCTTTTTGAATTTTGTTACGGAAATTTTATAAAACTTTTTTACCTTTTCTTAACGTATCGCGAATATTTCTTTAAATTTTCGTATCGAAAGTGTTTTGTATTCAATTATATTTCAACTTTAAATTTTCTTCAAGTAAACCTATTCCTTGCCGCTTTTCTACTTTAAAGTTCTTCGTGAATTAAATACTTAAAATTTTTGAACCCTATCTTATTATTTATTATTATTGAATTTATCTTCCGATAAATTAGAAAAGAACCGAATTTTAGTAAAATGACCGCAATGCGTAACTTAAATAGAAATTATAATCGCTTAGGCGATTTGGAAAGTTTTATTCAGGCTATTCCCCGAGAAGAACATTCGGTTCACTCTCTAAGTGTCCATCGGCAGGAGTTGACCCGTTTGTGGGAGGTCTTTCGTGACAGTTACGAAGACTTGCTAGAAAATGCCGAGGACACCAAAGTCTCAACAAAAGACGCGAGGGCCAAGTATATGTCCGGATATACATTGTATTTTCAATCCGCCTCGTTTATTGATGAATTGATTGACAGCCTTAAAGGCAAGGCTGCGAACCCTCCTATTAATAGTATCCCCGTTCATCTTCCCCCATGTGACACCCCAACCTTTTCTGGCGATTACGCTTCGTGGCCAACATTTAGAGATATGTTCTCTGCCATTTACCGTATTAACCCCCATATTGGAAATATTCAAAAGATGTACTATCTTTTGCAAAAAACTGAAGGTGAGGCGAGGGATATAATTCGCACTTGCCCCATGACGAATGATGGTTTCGACATGGCTTGGCAAAATCTCGTCGATCGTTACGAGAATAAAAGAGCATTGACTAATTCTCAATTGAAAACTCTGTTTAATCTCCCTTCGATATCCAAAGAATCTGGCCCTTCCATCAAAAGTTTGCAACGAACAATGCAATCGTTAATCGCATAACGAATTTGTCGTTGCTGGCCATACAGACTCAGAATTGGGATCTTTGTTTACATTTGTTCCACCAAACTCCCCGAACACTCTCTAGGTCTTTGGGAACAATCTCAAGGCCCTTGCTCGGACCTACCCAAGTGGAGCAAGATGGATGAGTTCTTGACTGCCAGATATCGAACCCTCGAATCAGTTTCGGACATTATCGGCAGCCATAATTTTACTCAATCTGCGGTTCATAATGATAGCCAAAACATTTCTCAAAGCCCTCGAAAATCCAGAACATGTGAAACTGTCGTCCCGAATACACCCCGAGGAAAATGTCCGATTTGTAATCAGAACCATCCTATTCGTCTGTGTTCTGATTTTCTGAAAATGTCGGTTATCGAACGTTTATCATGTGTTAAAAACCATAAGTGTTGCACTAATTGTTTGGCCGTGTCCCATGAGTCAAAAAGATGCCATAGCTCTAACGTTTGCTATATTTGCAAACAAAAACATCATTCGCTACTTCACCGTAGCGAATCTTATACCCGGGAGGGACCGAGAGCTGAAACTAGCCCCATTAACCCGTTTTCCCCAAATCGCTCTTTGAAAATCCCCCGGCCTCCAGCAGAAAACCGAAATGAAGTGGATAATTGTCCATCGACACCCCCTACTACCCGTTCTTTCCACAATTTCGCTACCCGTCTACAGTCCACCCCGCCTTCAACAGTTCTGTTAGGGACTGCTAATGTTAACATGGAATTAGATAATGCCATATTTTCAGCGAGAGCTCTGATAGACTCAGCGGCTCAAGCTACTTTCATCTCTCGAAAGTTACAACGGAAGCTAGATCTTCTAACTTATTCGGCACATGCTGCCACTATTGTGGGCCTTAATGGCGCAGTGGTAGCAAACTCTGAAAAAGTTTGTGTTATTACGCTCGGATCTCCTATCGATCCATCGTTTAAATTGACCACAGAGGCATATGTTGTCGAAAAGCTCACTGGTCAATTACCCACATGCTCGTTAGCAAAATGTGCCGAAATAGATGCACCCGATCTCCCGTTAACGGAATTTGAATATGCGACCAGATAATGCTTTCCGGATTTCGAAAAGACTCCAAAAACCCTTTGATCGCCCAACAAACGGTTTTCGGTTGGGTTGTGACTGGTAGAATAACTCAGTCAAATTCGGTAAATTCATTACCCTCTAGATCTAAGATCCCTGCAAACTTGAGTCTTGGTCAACACGTAATATGAAATCTGATCGCTACAGAGCCCCGAAATTAAAACCTCATACGAGGAAGCAATTGGAGAATACCTTTCCCTAAACCACACACTGGAAATCGACTCTGACTCTATTTTATTACATCCCCATCACAATTTAGCATTTACCCCATCATATCGTTTTAACTCCCGTCACACATCTTTTCTCTAGTGCTATCCGAACATCCACTTAGATTCCCAATTTTTAAAATTGTTAGACGCCAGCACCGCTAAAACTCTGGGTTTACGTTGGAATGCTAGCATTGATACATTTGGCTTCAAGCCAGCTCCAACGCCCTGTTTCATTGTAGTCACAAAACTTTCTGTCTTTTTTCAAATACCAAAGCTGTTTGACCCCGTTGAGTTAGTGCCACCTAAAATCGTAGTTGCTAAGATTGTTATGCGACAAAGTTGTAAAAGCAGAACAGATTGTGGCGAATATTTGGAACCCATGACGTTTAACAGATGGCTCGAGTTTGTCGATGATTATTCGTACATCGACAGCATTAACATCCCCCGTTGGGTTAATTTTAACCCTCAGCGTGAAATATTTCGTGCATTTTATGATGCTTCTGAGAAAGCATATGCCATTCTGTATAGTAGAGTCCTAACCCCGTCTGGTGACTTTGTCACCCATTTGCTCGCTACCAAAGTAAAGGTTGTGCCTGTATAAGTGTAAACTTTACCCCGTTGAGAGCTCTGCGATGCAACTCTATTGGCAAAAGATGGTATTTTCATTTCGTAAGAAGCTGAATTTTAACTTTGTGGGACAGATTCGACTATCGTTATGTCCTGGTTTCAAAACCCTCGTGCCATTGGCCAACTTTTGCGGCAAATCGAGTATCGTTTATCGTGGACCAGGTAGGCACTGACAATTGGAATCACATGAAATCTCCACATAAAGGTGAAAGGCCAATGTGCGCGGCATGCGGCAACGGGCGGCAATCAGCTGACTTATTTGCCGCTTGAATTTGTTTTTGATAGGCAAATGAACGCGGCCAATTAAAGTAAAAAGTCCCTTATATTTTTCCATCTTGTTTGGCAAAAACTCTCTGAAATAGTATGTATGTATGTATGTACATGTGCAAAGAAAATTAAAAATGTTTTACACAAATATGTTTACAAACTTACCATCAATATTCATCGCAGCACTTATCTCTGCCCAAGCCTTTGCTCTTTTAAATTTATTTTTGTAATCGAGGGAGCTCTTTTTGTACAAATTTTTAAATTTCTTAACTTCTGAAATAAGCTGCTCATCATCAATGCTTTCCATTTTTATATTTCTTCTTTTTTTTTGACAAGTTGACGCGGCAAAATAAAAAGTTGAACTAAATTTAACATGCCGCTTGGCCGCTTGTAACAGTGTTGCCAGTTTGAACTAAATTCAATCTGACAAAATTTGTTTATGAATTCTTTTGTAAGCAAACCAATTTTTTGTAGGTTGGTAATACTGTTGCCGTTTACTGCCGCTTGCCGCGTACATTGGCCTTTCACTATAAGGTTGATGGCCTATGATGATTTTCACTCGTAAGAAAAATCATCTAGGAAATTTCGTTGGTGTCGATCATATTGTCTTTTGTATGACAATTAACTTGAAACTTTAATTGAATCGAACGGATTTATTTCGTCCCTAATTCAAAATGAAAGTGGCCGAAATTCGGACTGCCAATGGCGTTCTAATACGGCCAAGTGTGAAGCCCATGCGGCTTTCTAACCCTTACTAAGAGCAATGCTAATTCGATCTCTCGTTTCCTGCTGTGTGTCTGTCGTTTTTACTTACAGGGAACCTCACACCCCGTAGGCTAATTGTCGAACGCATAAGAGACAAACAACTTGAAACAAGCTGGCAACAATACGGATCCTGCTCACCTAGTACGGAAGAAGACGAGCGCAACCCACAACCAAGCTCTTGTTAAAACATGTTCGTTGCCAGCAAAACCTACTGTTTTCATATTTTATAATTTTTTACCTTATTCAAATAATTTGTATTATTTTATAATAATATTATTACCCTTGAATTGTTAATTTTGATCTTTGGCCAGGTGACTTCTCGGTCCTCTTGTTGCAATGTTGCAAGGGGGGCGGGATGTTCACGCTGGCCACCCTACTTTTAAGCCTTAGTAATAAGTTTATGGTGTTTTCTTTTCTACAAAGAAAATGTCACCCTCTTACAAGGTGCAATAAAAAAATTTTTGACCAACCCTGTCATAATGTCATTTTTTATTTGAGAAGAACATAACACAAATATTTAAAAAAGGGTATGCCCTGTGTTTGCCACAGCGGCTGTTGATTATGTATGTAATAAATTCAGTAATTCTTCTTTATCAGATGACGAAGATGAATCTAATTACTGATCTATTTCAATTTTTGCAAATAAAATAGATGCAGCAATATCCATATTTATATTTTTTTCATAAAAAAGGTTTTAGATCTAAAAATATGTTGTATTTTTTGATTTGTTTTCAATAATTAATGTAAATATGAAAAACGTGTTGCCAGATCGCTAATTTTTCAATTTTATTTTTTGATAGCTTTGTTTTATAACAAACAAAAAAATACATTTTAACACTGTTCTAACCTTGAATGGATTTTTTTTTTATTACGGACCATGTAGTTTTAATTACATAATGTTTCCTTAAGGTTACTTAACAAAATAATGAAAAAATTAACTTCAAATTGGATAACAATACCAGGCGACTGTTTTTAATTTTCATCTGGTAACCCTAAAAATATCATCTGGTAGCCCTATAAATAAATAAAAGTCATCTGCTTAACAGGGCATTATCAGCACTTTCGTTTTACACAGGGCATAAAAGGCAATGCCCTCCACCATTGGTAAGGGCGAATTATTTAGAATAAAACGTACCACCCTTTTAGAGGGCGAAACATTTTTAAGAAACAAACGTAAAAGTGTATTTTGCATTAATAAAATGCACATTTTTTGGTAGAAAAGAAAACACCATTAGTTTAAGTATATAAACCACCCCTGTACTTACGTTATAATTATTGTGAATTGTAAAATATATAAAGGAAAAGAGATCATTACACGATCCACCCCCCAACCCGAAGATACGTTTATGTACAATAAATAATAATTCGATTATTTATACTAATAAATTTGTATTTTATTTCCCCGTTTTCTCGCCTAATATTTTATTTTATTATTTACCCTGCACCCCCCGGAACAGATATGTTGACAACCCTAAATCTGGTTTAAAATAACTTTCGTATATGGAATTTTTTAGATAGTTTGTTCAGACGGAATGTTCTAAATATTTGAATAACCTATTTATACAAAGTAATCACTAAGTTTATATCAATATGTCATGTAATGAATTATTTGAAGTTTTTAATATATGGCAGTTCTTTACTAATACTCAACACAACACTTTTAGATGATAAATTACCTACAAATAATAATATTGATAGCAATTTTACAGAAGCGATTATTATTGACGATAGCAGAGTACTTTAGTGCAAACTCCGCATTTTCCCACACACGTCAAATTTACAAAAATTTTATTGTTATTATAACTCCTAACAATTAAAGAAAACAAAAAAGAAGGAAAAAAGCAAAAACAATCATTGCTTATATTGGACTTAACATAAATATTATTCAGCGGAACATTTAAATATGGACTTGAACTCCTCGTTGCCATACATATACCAACTATAATAGCTTTACAGGAGACACATGTTATAGATATGAATATGAATTTGCTTGGTTATAAGACAATAGGAATTTTTTGTACGCTATACACAATAGATTAATCATTAGGAGATTTGATTTAACAGACGATCGCTGATATTGAAATTCATATAACGAATATAGTTATAAGTTAACAACAATTATATTAATTTTTGCACATTTCCAGTTAAATCTGGCAACTCAAAATTAAACTGAATTTTTTACTTATAAGTTACCTTTTGATAAAAAATATTGCTGACAAATGTCTGCAAGTTAAATTCCATTTAATAAAGTAACACATAAAATTGTAATAAACACTTTATTTATTAAGAAAATGTCGAAACATTAAGAATTAAAAAAATGTAAAGCTGAAAAATTAATAAAATATAAACAGTTATAGTCAAGTACTCAAACTGAAAAGTAACATTGTTTGTTTTAACTGGCGCTCAGCATAAACAAGTCAACTATTTAAAAACTAAAATAAAAGTTAATAAGTGAACTGTTTGAAATTAGAAGTTAATAAGTGAACTCAATGAAGATTAAAATAAAAAATTATAAGTTAATAAGTGAACATTGAACAAAATAAACTGAAGCAAAACCAAAATTTTAAGTGAAATGAAATAAATACAAAATAAGAACAAAAAAAAAAAAATTTAAGATACACTGCAATGAGAATCTAACAATTACAAATAAAAAAACTTAAATTAAAAAACAAAAAAAAAAAAAAAACAAACAGTAGTGCAAAATAAAACTCAATCCCTTATGTGAAAATATAACAATTAGAGAAAAAAAAGAAGAGAAATTTAAAACAAAAACACCTTTTAAAATAACAGTGAAGTGAAAATAAAAACAATTAATTTAAAAATATTATTATTTATTTATTTATTAATTACAATACAATTACAAACTATATTCTAATTCTATACGAGCTGAGTAACTTCGACCATATGCTCGGTGTAGTGTCACAGACCAGAGCCTCTGGTGGGAATCGAACCCACAACCCTCACGCTAATAGTCTAGCACACTACCCACTAGACTACCAGGGCGCTCTAAAAATATTAATTAAATAAAAATACTAAAACTTTACTCAAAAGCTACATTAAATAATTAAGTTGAAAACACATACTAACTCTGAAGTGAACAATTAAGTTGAAATTAATCAAATAAAAAAGGCTAAAACTTTACTCAAAAACTACAAATCAATTGTAAAGTGAACAAATAAACAATAAATTGAAAATATTAGAAATCTAAAAATTAAACACATTAAAAATCCTACAACTTTTAAAGAGGAAAATCAACTGTAACTCAACAACATTCAAGAGAAGATCCAACCACCAATAGCCATGCAACTAATATTAACGTACATTTTGTAAGTCCTATTATAAGCATTTGAATTATTATAATGAACATTACAATTATTATTATAAAGATTATTAGACTACATTAAAGAATCAATAAAAACTTGTATTCATTGAAATTTTACCAAAAATTATTATACTATTACCAAATAAGGAAAAGTTAAATTAAAAATATGGCAAACCAAAATAATCTCATCATACCACCACTAATAAATATACCAAACCCTCCTCCTAATTCTTCCATTAGCCAGAATGATCAGTTTGAACAAAATATTGTTAGACTAGTAACCAGGGTCTGCACAGAACAATGTAGGAATATAGTGGAAAATATATTGAATCCTAACGCAGATATTTCAGGGACAGATCAGGGAATAGATGAGCGTTTTGGGGAAAACCTTGTGGATTTAGATAAGGTGCCCGATGTAGTTAAGTGTCTGAGAAAATTCTCAGGGAACAATCCGCAATTCAGCTCTTGGAAGAAGAGTGTGGAACGGGTATTAAACCTTTACGAATCTTCAAGGGGTACTCCGAAGTATTTCGCTATCCTTAATGTTGTAAGAAATAAGATCACGGGGGCAGCAGATCCTGCGCTCGAATCATACAACATCCCACAAAATTGGGAATCAATTTCGCGTTGTTTGACCTTACACTATGCTGACAAGCGAGACATTGGAACACTGGAATATCAAATGATTACCCTTGTCCAAAACAATAATTCAGTTCAAGACTTTTACCAAGAGGTTTATTCACATTTATCCCTCATCATAAATAATATCACATGCATGACTACCGGTAAGGAAGCCATGGACATATTAATACAAACCTACAGAGATAAGGTGCTAGACACATTTATTCGTGGACTGAGAGGTGATCTTTCCAAATTACTCTGTATACGGGGACCTACAACCTTCCACCAAGCACTCCATCTGTGCTTAAAATTACCAAATCAGAATTTTCGAACGGAACATGTTTATACCAAAAATATTAAACATTTACCAAACCAGTCAGAAAACAATCGAAACTTCAGACCCCAAAACAATAACAGATCGTAAAACTTCATTCCTCGAATAACACAATTTCCAGAAACTCAAAATAACGTTCCCCACCACAGTACTTTAATTATAAGCCACAACAATTCCATAATCAAAGTCACTTTTCAAACCAATTTCACGGAAATTCGAATAATAACCTAAGATCAAATATTCCACCACAACGACCTATCGCTCCTAAACCTTTACCGAAACCGGAACTAATGGATGTGGACCAATCAATACAAACAAGAATGGTGAATTAAATGAACCGACCCCGTCCTGGTAACGATCTTGCGGACAAAAGACCATTGACACATAGTAACCAACAACCTTGGAAATTCCAAAGGAATTTTCACATAAAAAGTGATGAACAAGAACTTAACGGTCAAGATTATTCTGATGAGGTTTACGACGAACAAGTGAACACGTATAGTATAGAGAATGATCTTCCAGATTTTCAGGATTACACTGAAGACAAAGAAGAATCCACCGAAAACCTTGATTTTGTTGGTATTCATTTTTTAGAATAGAGACCTCGTCCTTGCCTTATTTTGAAGCAAGGACGAGAGATGGAAAAATTCTGATAATATTAGTCGACACAGGTTCAAATAAGAATTATATTCCGGATTCTATAATAAAAACAGCAAAACCTAGTAAAACAAAATTCTATGCTAATTCTGTAGGAGGTAAAATTGCTATAACACAGCATTCTTTTATTAACCTTTTTGGACTTAAAAATAAAAATATAAAATTCTTCTTGCTTCCTACCCTAAAATCTTTTCACGCGATATTAGGCAACGATACTCTAAAAGAACTGTCCGCAGTCATCCATACTGCAAAAAATTGTATGATCCTCAACGGTAACATTAGAGTGAAACTTAAACAACAAATTTCACAATCAGTTAACAATATTCAAATTAGATCAGATCACATGTCCAACGAGCAAATACATAAAATAAGCGATATAATCAATAGGTATCCCAACTTATTCTCCGAACCGAACGAATCTCTGACATATACCACAGTTGTAAAAGGAGAAATAAGAACTACAACTGAAACCCCTGTCTACTCTAGACCCTATCCTTACCCCATGCATCTCAAGGATGAAGTAGAGTGCCAAATCAAAGAACTATTAGACCAAGGGATTATAAGACCATCCAAATCACCATACAATTCACCAGTATGGGTGGTCCCCAAGAAGATGGACGCGTCAGGAAAAAAGAAATTCAGAGTAGTCATCGATTATAGGAAATTGAACACTGTCACAGTGGCTGACCGTTATCCCCTCCCCGAAATAAACGAGGTGATCACGAAATTGGAAGAAAATAAATATTTCTCGGTCCTGGATTTGAAGAGTGGATTCCACCAAATTCCGCTGAGAGATAAGGATATTGAAAAGATAGTCTTTTCAGTGAACAATGGGAAGTACGAGTTCACGAGACTTCCATTCGGTCTAAAAAACGCGCCTGCCATATTCCAAAGTACATTGGATGATATACTCAGGAAGTATATCGGAAAAATATGTTATATCTATATCGACGATATTATCATATTTGGCAAGGATGAAGAAACACACCTGCAGAATATCGAAAAAATCTTTAAAACATTGGAATCAGCAAACATGAAGGGCCAGCTCGATAAATGCGAGTTCATGAAGCCAGAAGTAAAATTTCTGGGTTTTCTGATATCCACAGCAGGAATACGCGCAAACCCGAAGAAAGTGGATGCAATTAATAATTTCCCTACTCCTAGAACTATAAAAGATTTAAGATCATTCCTAGGGATGTACGGATTTCATCGTCGATTTATAAAAAACTATGCCAAGCCAGCAAAACCATTAACAGCCCTTTTGAGGGGGGAAGGAGGACTAATGTCCAAATTTGCATCGTCCAAAATAACAGTTATCCTCAACAAGAATGCCTTATATGCATTCGACAAAATAAAGAGAAGTCTTACGTCAGAAGACGACTTACTACGAATGCTTCCAATTATGCCATCGGAGCCGTTTTAGAACAAGATGGTAAGCCCATTACAACTTGAATAGGGTCGAAGAACACTATGCCACAAACGAAAGAGAAATGTTGGCAATTGTTTGGGCCTTAAAGAAATTAAGGAACTACTTATATGGGCTCAGAAGATGGAAGGCAATCTTGGAAGAGTACAACTACGAACTGTTGAACAAACCCGGAAATGCAAATATAGTGGCTGATGCTTTATCCCGACCACCGCAGCAGATATTGGAAATAAATTCAACAGATGCTACACAACATAGTAGCCAAAGCTCACCACAAAACTTAATCCAATATACAGAGACACCAATAAATGTGTTCAAAAATCAAATTATCATAGAACCAAACGAAAAACAATCGTACGATTTCCAAATCATCTTACCATAGACATATTTTGTTAGAACTAGACCTTAATGAAAAAAGACTAGAGGAAATACTTAAATCCGTCAGTAACAAATTGTATTAAAACCACTGACGAAGTGCTAGGAAGAGCACAAGAAGTATATTATAAGACCTTTTTCAAATATAAAGTCCTTTATACGAGAAAAATGTTGGCCGATATATGCAATCAGTTCAAGAATTGGAAATAATCAATGAACACAGCAGAGCCCGTCGAAGTGCCGAGGAGAACAAAGCTCAACTTTTATACAGGTGTTACTTTCCATAAATGACTGCAAAAATACAAAGAATAACCAAAGCATGCAGAATTTGTAAAGAGAATAAATAACCCTAATAATATTTCCTTACAAGGAACTTCTATACCTCAATACCCCGGCCAAATAGTGCATATCGATATCTACATAACGGAAAAGACTTCAATTTTAAGAGCCACTAAATACACGCAAGCAAGAATATTGAATTCAAGAGCAGCAGAAGATAGTAAGGGGCCATTGAGAGAAATATTGCCAAATTTTGGCATGCCCGAAATGGTTGTTATGGATAATGAAAAATCATTCAACTCCAAAGCATAATATTCATGCTAGAAAATAAACTTAATGTCAAGGTGTTTAGAATTCCCCTATATGCGAGTGCGGTCAATGGACAAATCGAGAGATTCCATTCGACTCTTTCAGAAATTATGAGGTGTATCAAGTCGGAGGGAACTCAAGGCAATTTACCTGAACTCTTAGACAAATCAGTTTATGAATACAATAATACCATTCATTCAACTACAGGTAGGAAACCTTTTGAGGCGTTTTTTTTTGCAGGAAATCTTTTGATGATCCTGAGGATTGGGAAAGGGAGAGAACTAGAATGGTAGAAGACTTTAAAGCTAAACAACAGTCGATACTAGAATAACATAATAGGTGCAGGAACGAGCCGAAAGATTAGCTGGTGGGCGAACAAATTTTTGTTAAGGAGAATAGGAGACTTGGTACCAAATTGTCAAAAAATTATAAAAAGGAAATAGTACAGGAAAATAGACACACAACTGTAGTAACCACAAGTGGAAGAGTGGTTCACAAAAATAATATTAGGAATTAGGGAATGGAGGAAAAGAATATATTTTTTTGTTTATTGTTCTCGTTTTTTTTAGAATACAAATACCTGCCCTAATGTGCGAGGTAAGAATCATGGAGTACACCACCTCACGGATAGTCGCTGTGGATACTGGGTTTGCTAGAGTGCAATCCGGTACTGTAAAACTAGTCCATGTGGTCCATATAAAGAATTATGAAACAGTGATCAACGATATACAGTCAATCATCCAGGCTAATGTAAGCACTTCTCATCCCCTATATCCTTTCCTTTCATACGAAATAACACAATTAAAAATGTATATTAGTAACCTAAAACCAAGAAGTTAGAGACCCCTAGATTTTATCGTGTCTGCATGGAAATGGATTGCTAGTAACCCAGATCATGCTGACTTTCAGATAATAGAACAAAAAATAAATAATGTATTAGAAAGTCGCTGAAAAAATTGAACGAATTAACCTCGAGAACAAATAAAATTTTAAAATCAGTAATAAATGAAGAAACAAAAACTTATCTAATAAACGAGTTAAAATAGAAGCTAGAAATATTAAATAGAGAAATTTTAAGTCTTAAATATGCAATAGATTGGGCCAAAGTAGGGGTCATCATATGATCAAAACCTTGGCTGACCAACAAAGCATAAATTATTTAAATATCGAGGAATCAATTAATTTTGGAGAAGTAAGAATAGCTTCCAGCGATGACTCTATAATTTATATTATTAATATTCCAACAACTTATAATGAATCATGTAATAGAATTACCATTAAACCTGTAAAAATCAACAAGATAGCTACTAAAATTGAATTCGATGAAATTTTAGTCTGTGCCAAAAAAGTATTTGGTATTAAAAACGAATGTAAAGTTTTCAGTGGATTGGCAATGTGCAGGAATGATAATATTAAAGATATTACAAACTCCGAATACCTCCCTAATTTAATTCACGGTAAACCGTCGAACTGCACCATGATAAATAATCTTCACATACCAACTATACAGGAAATACTTCCTGGCACGATTCTTTTGAACCAAATTAATGGAACAATTTCATTTAGTCAAGAGTCTTATGATTTAAACAGTACTTACCTTATAAGATTCCAAAATGAGACGTTATCAGCGGGCAGTAAAAGATTTTAATTCTCAGAGATTTCTTATTCTAATCCATTACCACCAGTGATACAGCCAATAGTTGGAAGACCACATGTGGAAGAGACTCTAACGTTAGAATTGATTAGGGAAATGAATGTTAATAACACAGAAGCTATAGAACTATTAAATATCGAAAGCAAATTTGGCGACGTTAAAAGTTATGCTCCAATGACTTTGACGGCCACAATAATATCATTATTTTGTCTGAAGAAAAAGAATAACTGGAGAAAAGAAAAACGTTCTGGGGATATAACCGTCTACGCCCCATTACCATTGCAAGATTTTATCCTGAGTAGCAATGATTCTGGAGGATCTCCAATAGCAAGGATTACTCAAATACCATATTTTTGATTGTGGACAATCAATTTGAGGGCGGAAGAGTTAACAACAAATATATTAATTTTTGCACATTTCCAGTTAAATCTGGGAACTCAAAATTAAATTGTTTTTTTTACTTATAAGTTACCTTTTGATAAAAAATATTGCTGACAAATGTCTGCAAGTTAAATTCCATTTAATAAAGTAACACATAAAATTGTAATATGAATAAACACTTTTTATATTAAGAAAATGTCGAAACATTAAGAATTAAAAAAAATGTAAAACTGAAAAAATATTGCTGACAAATGTCTGCAAGCTAAATTCCATTTAATAAAGTAACACGTAAAACTGTAATATGAATAAACACTTTATTTATTAAGAAAATGTTGAAATATTAAGAATTAAAAAATGTAGAGCTGAAAAATTAATAAAATAAAAACAGTTGCAGTCAAGTACTCAAACTGAAAAGTAACATTGTTTGCTTTAACTTGTACAAGGTATGTGACCTAAGATTAAAGGTTTCTATGGTTAATGAAATATCCCCGCTTAATGGAGTCCATCATATAGTAATGGGTGATTTTAATTCACAGAAAGTTTTGTGGGGTTTAGCCACGAATTCTAAGAGTGGGAGAATTTAGGAAGACTTTGCTAATGATTATAATATGGTCATTTTGAACGATGTGTCGCAAACTCTGTTAAGTACAAGAAACACATTAACATATGGAGTTGTTTGTATGTACCTGAGGTTGGCGACCATTTTCCCATTAAGATCTCTAAGAACATGAATATTATTCAAAGACAATTTTCTCCAAGATTTAATGACACCAATGCTGATTGGGAACTTTTTGGGCAAAATTTAGAAATTGTAGCCATATCCCGCATCATTGAATTTAAACAGAGTAGCCTTTAATAGAAACTATTCCTTTAAGTTGTAAGCCTAAGCACAAAAATAATCTTGTTTGGTTCAACTAAAATATAGCTAAAGTAATTCGATCAGGACAACTAACTTGGAGAGAATTCAATAGGTGTCGCAGTCAGTATAATATCTTGGAATACAAAAGACTATGTACTAAAGTCAAAAGAGAATGCAGAATCACAAAAAGACAAACCTGCGATAATTTCTTGAACTAATTAAAATAACAGTGAGAGCTTTAGTCACCCTCAGATAATTGTTAGCAAATTTGCTGAATTTTGGACTTCAATTAGCTCGGATAAAACACTTGATGCAAATGTAGTTGTTTCAAAACAGAATCTGGATATCAATAATCTACCAAGGTGTTGCGCTGTACAAGTCTGTCTTGCCAAAAAAGTGAACATTTCTGAATTAGATGAAATATTGAGAACATTAAGTGGTTCTACACCGGCACAAGACAAGATAACATATTTGGCAACTCAAGATTGGAAAACCGCAATTTTGGCACTAATCCGTAAACCTGGTCGCAGGTCGTTATTACCAGTTCTTGCCAAAAGAGAGGCAAAGAGATTCTGGAAGTTAGATAGCGTTTACGTTTCAAAAATACAGAATGCTTTTATATCTCGACATGGTGGTGTTCGTAGGATTTGCCATCATATGGAAGAAATTTTGCGAAGAAACCTTAAACACACAACCATAGTCTCGTCATACCTGGTGCTAACGTATATAATATTGGAAATGAATGAATGGGATACTCCCAGAATTATTATGAAACTCATACTGTTTTTCCTTACTTACAGTCAAGGTCGATGGATATTTTCTGAAACTTATGATTTAAATAGTGGTGTCCCACAGAAATCAGAGGATTAATAAATTTCCATCGCGAAGGGAGGTTATGGATGTGTATTCAGTGGAGATACATTCTATGCCTTTTTCTAAAGCAAACGGGCTAAAAGTTGATAGTGGTGTTTTTGGGTCAGACGAAGAAATAACAACGTATTTAGGGTTATTATTATTATTGCTGTTCTGTGGAGTAGGTAGATCGGGATAATCGGTAAGTTTCTGTTTCTTGGGCCGGCTTTCAATATAATCGTTCAGAACAGAGAATCTGTTGCTGGAGAATTTATCCGGAGGATCCGGGGCCATGGTATCAACATAAAATGCTCAAATTCCAATTGAACTTTTGTAAAAATCATAATCAAAAATGAGAAAAAGTAAGAAATTTGGAAATATAAACAAAATTAAATCGAAGTTTACTGTGAGTAACGGAATAGAAATACACGTATACAGAAAAAAAAATTATGAATAACAACCGTTCGTTTTGAATAACCAAATACACAAAAAAAAATTAGCAATTTTTTTTTATATAAATGCATTTGTTGTTAGCAAATTTAAGGTTTAATACAAAAATTTTATTTTTTTTTTCTTGTGTAGTTATACTGCAAACCGGAGGCTTAACATAAAAAGGCCTAACTCAGTTTTTAATTGCAAATATCAGATTTATAAGGATTTTAAAAAAATCAATGAATTTTTGAAGGAAAAAGGGTCGCCGTGGTCTAGTAGGTATACATGAATAAAGGTATACAGTAGCGAGCACAAAAAATGCAACAGTGTGCCATATAATCTTTAATAAGATCTGTTTCAAAATAACGGTAACTAATTTATGTATTTTCTTTTGCTGTTAATTCTTTCAATTAGAAGTTTTCAAAGTAACCACAGTTTATTCCAAATTCTGCTCTAAAAAGTTAAATATTTTTGAATTAGTGAAAAAAGTGCAAATTTTTAGCGAGCAAAAAAAAAGCAACATAATAAAAAAATAGTTAAAGTAAGTTATTTATTAAATTATAATTGAAAATTTCTTAAATAAGTTATACAACATGTGTTTTGTAATAGACGCAGCTCTCAGCTGACAGCAAAACTGCAATCATTAAAGCCTTAGAAGAAGGAAAATCCATGCGTGAAGTTGGACACCTCTTTGGTGTAAATCAATCAACCGTATGTCGGATTAAATCTCGATTTTCCTTGAGAAATAGTGTGGAAAGGAAACCAGGTAGTGGTAATCCTCGAAAACCTATCTCCCGCCAAGACCGCCAGATGATTGCACTGGTTAAAAAAGCTCCACGAAAGACCGCAGTGGACGTTGCTAATTTCGCAAATGAGCAAATGGGAGTCTCTATAAGCATTCACACTGTTCGCCGTAGGTTGAAAGAGGCTAAATTGCATGCGAGACGACCCGCAAAGAAACCTCTCATCAGTGCAATCAATAAAAAAAAGCGGCTGGAATTTGCAAATCGTTACAAGGATTGGTCAAATGAACAATGGGCTAAAGTCTTGTGGAGCGATGAAAGCAAATTTAATTTGTTTGGCGCCGATGGGATAAATTTTGTTCGAAGACCGTCTGGACAGAGATATTCTCCAAGATATCAACTTCCAACCGTTAAACATGGCGGTGGATCAATAATGGTGTGGAGTAAGGAACGATATGTTTAAAAAAAATTATTGATTTTACGTCACGTATTTACAGGTGCGTTTTCTCGTGAAGGGGGAGGTCACTTAACTCAAATCGAAGGAAAGATGGATGCCAAGAAGTACTGTGAAATCTTTGGAGAACACATGCTTCCTCATCTGCGGGAAAAGATGCCTCCCGGTAGTATATTCTAACAGGATAACGATCCAAAGCACTCAAGTCGCTTAGCTCGAAACTTTTTAAGCGATAATGATGTCAATGTTTTGGATTGGCCACATTAAACACATTAAAATTTATGCTGTTGCATTTTTATTGCTCCCATGAAATTCGCACACAAAATAATATATCATTAATTAAAAATATTTACATTATGTTATTGATAATAGGTATCTATAACTGTAAGGATTAATAACCCAAAGAAATATTTTGAACGGGTCACCATTTTTTTTAAATTATCGCACTTAAAGATAATTTTACCCAACATTGCATTTTTTGTGCTCGCTACTGTATATGAATAAAGTTAAAGGTAAGATACCACTTGACCGGATCTCCTACCCAATGATTAAAGCTTTATCACACACAAGCAAGGCTAAACTACTTCATCTATACAACACAATATTCCTAAGTGGTCACATTCCTCACGGTTGGAAACTTGCCATCGTTGTACCTATACCGAAAACCAAGAACTCGTCTTCTATCAGTGCATACCGCCCTATATCATTACTTCCATGCCTATCCAAAATCATTGAGCGGATAATAGCAACTAGACTTGCTTGGTTTTTAGAAAATAAAAGCCTTATGTCTAAGGAGCAAGTTTCTTTCAAAGCTAACAAAGGACATGACGATGCGTTATTACACTGAGATTATTATATAACAAAAGCGTTTTCTGCTAGAAACTACATTACTTTTAATCGACTTTTAGAAAGCATTTGATAGAATCGGCTCTCATGTCGTTTTGAGCATCCTAAAATCTTGGTCGATAGGCCCAAAAATGTCTAAAGGTGCGGTCAGATATGGCAAATGTTTGCCATAATTTTATTTTCCCTTGTTTGCCAGAAATATGACTGAAACAACTAATATTTTGTTTTGTGGTCACATTACGCACATTTATTATCCCATTTTTGATTCTTCAAATAGCGGCAAACAAAAGTTAGGCAAATATTTTTGCGATGTGGTCACATTTAAAAAATATTTGCCAAAAAACACATGTTTGACCAGAATTTTGGAAAACAAAAATATTTATACACATTTTCACACATAATAGAAAGTGAATATTTTTTCGTTTTGTGTTGCGGAGCTTCTGTGCTATTTTGGGAAGGGAAAAAAAAGAAAGACGACTATGGCTTTGGAAATGGGTTCCATGCATAAAATAAGAAAAAAACTGAAAAATTATGTTTTTAATCACAATAAATTTGACATAAACAAATGTTTACATTTTTCCAGTGCAGTCAATCACCATATTTGAAAATCGCTGAAATGATGTACATAACTTAAAATAGATGTTAAATCTAAAAATTGGAAATCGAATATATATAAATTGAAGGAATTATTTTAGGTCTAATTGAAAATTATTTATCGACATTTTTGAAATTGGTTTTCAGTTCACTTTGTTTGAAAACTTATCCTAAAAAATGATTGAATGAATGATTGAATTCCAAAATGTACTCTATGCGTGTAAAGAAAAATTGGAATTGGAATAATAATGAAAAATTTTCTATAACAAAAACATGTACTAAAGAGTTAAGACGTTTCAGGCATCTTTTTCTTTAACGAAATTTAAAAAAATAACCATTATACTGAAAAATCATTAAAACCCCTGAGTAGCTTTCATCTAGAAAGGCACACCAATTGATACATATATGCATTAACTTTAACTACCTAAACTTCTCAATCCTCGATAGGGATATCTCCTCTATTATTTCTACCATTAAGCCCAAACGAATTAAATCCACAATAGCTTCATGTTTATTATTATGCAAATGAGGATATGTGGTCTAAAATTTACAAATAATTTGCTATATAATGCTCATGTTATATATTTATCAGAATTAAAACCCTACTTAAACTAATATGTTCACGCAACAAAGGTCTTCACTTTAATACCGCACTTGAAATTTGGTGGCCTTCAAAAAAGAATATAGGAAAATTAAATACAGCTATAAATAACTGCTACAGAATTTCTTCTGACTAATTAAGACCAACACCATTAGAAAAGCTTAGGATTGGAGCCGGATATCAGAACTTCCAATTCATTTTGAAAAAAAGTGAAATCGATATGGCATCAAGATATGATAAGGTACACCGATGGTTCTTTTGATAATGGTGTAACAACATATTCGGTTAATGAACAAATAAGTCAAATGCGATTTTTTACTAAGGTGGAAGCACGTATACCTCATAATGCTGGAATTTTCTCTGCGGAGTTAAGTGTCAATTTCATATGCTATTGAAAAAGAAATCAAAAACTATTATTTGTACGGACAGTTCAATAGTAACTAAAGCTTTGGAGCATACAACAGTGTGCTTAAATTGGATTCCATCACATATAGGCATTGAGGGAAACGAATATCCTGGTTGTGTCGTCAAAAATGATCAAAATCTTCAGGAAATACTGTAACATTATGCTTTCCAAATATTATAATGAATCAATTTCGTAGTAAACAAAAACAACTTCATCCTATACAGCCAAGGCCCAAATACAATTATAACTTGACAAGAAGTGTGTGCCTTTCTGAGACCAACAATGTATGCATTTTTATAACTACTTTAAATGTTTTGTTTCAAAACAAATTTCAACACTCTTGAGTATGTAGGACAGAGGGGAAAAACGAGTGGAGGTGATTTCAGAATTTCATGTACTCAGAAATTTGCTTTGTTATTTATTCGTATATACACCGGTTGTATTTGATTTCACTTTTTCTTTTATTAGTCTTTGTTTATTTTGTGTTTGAAAACATTTACATTCTAAATATCTAATTATTAAAATTAAATATTTTCGACAAAACAAAACTTACATTCTAAATTTCAGTGGAATAGCTTTATTAAAATCGAATTTATTATAAAAGCCCTCTGTAAAATTTTTTGGGTTAGATCTTTTTGACGAATACATACATAATTGGCCATTACAACCCTTTAGTCAGGATTACGACCTAACTTCTGACACCACTTATATGTTGTGTCCATTAATTTTATACATGAGATTTTTGAGAAGCTTTTCATGGCAATTTTTACTTTCATAGTCTTTGCCAGAAATCTGCTGAGAGGAAGTCGCCGAAGAAATATTTTTTCGTTTTGATGTCGGACCTGGGATTCGAACCCGGGCCTTTTGTCTAATAAGCCAACACACTACCCACTAGACCACGGTGACTTCTTTTTGGCGAATATGGCTCGATATTTTAATAAATAAATAATTCAAACATGAAATCGATCATATTGGATACTGTGACACCAAAATAATTTTTTTTTTCTGAGGGCAATCAGGTACTGCTGTGGAGAAGGATAAAGGAAAGAGGAATAAGTCAGCCTAATAGAAATAGCTCTGAAGCAAATTATTTGCCTAAATGTAGGTCGGTATCTGATAAGTACGTACTTACGTTAAGAGTAAATCGGCTGAAAGCACTTTTCATGACGTGACGCGTTTAGCTGAATGGAATTTTACTTTGTTAGTCTTCTTAGCTGCCAACCCCCAAATCAGTTCATATGCTAAATAATAAGACGTTTTAAAGCGTCTAGAAGTAGGGGATTAAAGATTGCGACATGTATTGACGATGTGATTAATCTGGTAGGTCGTTTTTAATAGGCACTTGGAGTTTTGTTCAAATTTCACAAAATTTACACCTTTTAGGTTACCGAGGTTCGGTGGTATCGAGCTTTGGCTTCCTTCTAAACTTCTGAGTACAACGGTTTTGTCCTAAACAGCAAGCTAAATAAAGAAGGTATTAAGAGTCAGAATGCTCTCTAATAATGTTGAAATTACATAGGTAAAACCTGTGGACTTCGACCACATCAGCTGGATCTATTTGGAGATTGCTAATACTGCCATTATTATTAATATGTTGGACATAAGCTTCCAACACAGGACTTTGAATAAGGTTCAGTGGATAACCTCTTAACCTATCACCGTTGTACTCTTGATAATTTGCTCTGCATAACCCCCCATTATTCCGGTGTTAAGAACATATGCAGCCCGTGCCATATATATGAGGTATTTTGAGTGTCTTCTCACAAAAGAGGATAACAGACTTCTAGATAAATTCACTGAATATATGTTAGGTTAGAGGACGTGTATTTGTCGGTTAAGACAAATGCAGTACCCGGAGTTCGAAATTCAACATGCGTACCAACACAAGAAAAAAAAAAAAAAAAAAGAAAATGCGAAAATTGACCTTACATACGGTAACAGTCGCGTTCCTATTGGGAGGGGACTGCAATGTACTACGAGTTTAGCCAGTTAAGTCAGACTAATCCCAGTAGTGATTTTTGCTAGGCTAGTCAAATCAAGTAGAATTTCAATCCAATGCTTTAGCACCTTCTTGACTGCTTAATTGAGTTGTGGTTAGGTTAGGTTAGAGGACGTGCACCTGTCGGTCAAGACAAGCACAGTACCCGGAGGTCCAAATTGACCCATTGTACATTGTCCTTAGGGGAGGAAGGAAAAGGAGGATATAGGAAAATAGGGATGGGGAGGGAGAATAGGAAACAGAGGAACGAAAAACAACAGACACAAAACAACAGGTTGAGAGTGCGACTACACTTATGAAGCCCTAGCACCTCTCAACCAGCCCAAGCTGCTAATGAATCTGTGGAGAGCCTTGATGTCGGCTCTCGACACAGAACTCAAGTTCTCAAAGAAGACCCTGCCAAGGGTCCTCAACCTCAACCTACCAAGGGCTGGATGAGGAGATGTTCGAGAGTCTCCAACTCCTCCTCATCGCAACATACCCTGCAATAGTCCGGCCGGGATCTGTTCCAGATCCCCGTCAGCGACCTAATCTCGCAGTGCCCCGTGATAAAACCGACAACCAACCTTAAGCTGGCCTTAACCAAGCCCAGCAGCCACTGTCCTCTTGCTGTCCACAGCAGGCCACAGACGCCTAGAAACAGAACAACCCGATCCGTTCCCCCAACGTCTCTGTTCTTCCCTCCTGACCCATCCATCCATGAGGCCATAGAGGTGACAGACTGGGGGGTCAGAACCAACCGTCAAATCGCCACCTGAAAGCGAACCTAATCTAGCGAAGGCATCCGCCGTCTCATTGCCCTGTATTCCGCTGTGACCCGGAACCCAGCATAGACGTATACGGTCCGGTCCAAAACTCCGCAACGACTCTTTGCACTCGCGAACGAGCCGTGATTTGCACCAGACCGACGCAATGGCCCTAAGGGCAGCCTCACTGTCAACGAAGATCGTGTAAGATTCCGAAGCCAAAGAAGGGCTATGGCATCAATAGCCTTCAGTATAGCGAAAATCTCCGCCTGCAAAACGCTGCAGTCATCATCCAACCTGAAGTGGAGTTCAAAACCGAGTTCCTTACAGAAAACCCCAGCACCTGTACATCCACCTAACTTAGACCCATCTGTGAAGATGGATATACCACTCTGCCCCTGGAGTACCCCACCACTCCATTGTGCCCTATCTGGTATGAGTATACTCAAACCAGGTAGGAACATAGCCTCAGGCACAATATAATCAGTGGCTTTTTCCGAAAGTCCGTACCTTCCGTCAGGAAAGACGGTATCAGAACTCTGGAGTGACCTATCGAGCGCTGTTCCCAACAGCCCGATTCCCTCAGGCGTATGGCACTACGCGCTGCAGACAGAGCATAGTATCAAGAGCAGCCTGAGGGCAACTTTTCCTCACTCCAGTGATACTCAAAGAGGCAATCCGCTGAATCTTATCCAAAATTTTCCGTTGAAAACTCTTATCTAAGGCACACCACCAGACTACACAGCCATAAGTAATAACCGGTCTAACAATCGCCAGATATATCCAGCGAATGGCTCTCGGCGGAAAACCCCAGTTCTTTCCTATGGAGTTCCTACACTGCTAGAAAGCAATTAGTCCCTTCTTCATTCTTTCCTCGGTGTTTCGTTTCCAGTTCAGCTTACTGTCCAGGATAACACCCAAGTACTTGACCTCAGAAGACAACGGAAGCTCCCTACCAGGTTTCAATCTTGTACCTACGCGAGAACAAAACGAGGTCCGTCTTATTTGGATTTATCCCCAGACCACACTTTGTCGCCCAAGAGGATAAAATTCCAAGAGCAGACTCCATCAATTCCCCCAGCGTTGGCAAAAATTTACCACCCACAAGAACAGCCACATCGTCGGCATATGCCACAACCATAAAGCCCCTACTTTCGAGGAGCCTCAGACCAACATTTGCAACCAAGAGCCACAAAAGAGTGGATAGGACCCCCCCCTGTGGTGTACCCCTGATCGCACGCTTGACGACAGAACATCCACCCCAGATTTGATCGGATTAGTATGTTACCCAACATGTGGGTGATAAACCGCACCAGAAAATCTGGGGCATGTATATCCCTTAGTGAATTCTCAATAGAAGTGGTAACGTTATTGAAGGGCCGCCCTATATCAAGGAAGGCCGACAGTGTGTACTCACCCCTAGCCATATTCGCCTCAACAAAACCAGTCACTCCAAGAAGAGCGCTCTCAACAGACTTACCCTTAATGTAAGCATGTTGCGACCCACTCAACAGAGACCAGTCAATGTTTGACCTTAAATATAGATCGATAAGTCTCTCCAAAGCTTTCAAGAGAAAGGATGAGAGTGGAGAGATGAGAGGATGAGCAGGCTGGCTCTTCTTACCCGGGTAAGTGAGAGGACAAGCAAGACAACGAAATATCCGTCAAAGATCCAACTCGATCATTGATGCCAGGAGTGGAGCGTCCCCTAAGGGCTCTAAGCTCCCCCTCCACAGCCCTTTCATACCTGATCCAGTCGGTTCATCTTGGATTTCTAAAAGGCCTGTTAAGGCCCCCAGATAGATTAAAACTGAATATCAGTTGGTGAACAGAAAAAGAACACTCATCTGAAACCCTCCAGTCCCTTATCATAGACCTATCCATGTTAGTGAGCGTAATGTCAATTACCGTCTAACACGATTTCTAAACTTTAGCGTGTTACCAGCGTTACAAATGCTGAGCCTCTTAAGAATAATAAAATTCAAAATAGACACACGTCTAGTATTTATGTCAGCACTGCCCCATTGGGTGTGATGAGCATTGGCATCACAACCCAAGACAAGGTGACATCGTTTCCTCTTTGCATGCTCCACCAGTAGATTAATTAAGCCACCAGGAGGGGATGCAGCCTCATACGGCATGTACACAGATGCCAGCATCAAATCGATCCCATGGTCATCTCTGTAGGCCACAGTTGTTATGTCACCTGTACAAAAGGAAGGAGTGATTAAACTTCTAGCTAAAATACAGGTCCGTACCTTATCACTTGTTCCAGGAACAAGTAACCTATAGTCAGGATCGCTCAAACCCAGGATCCTATGCCTAAGGATCCAGGGTTCCTGGATAAGAGCGATATCAGCTTCAAGGCGGCGCAGGGTGGTTAATAGGTTGTGTGAGGCGGCTTCGCAGTGATGCAAATTAATCTGCACCACTTTTTGCCTCCTCTGGGTCACCTGACACCGACTATGTCCGGATAACGGAATTTCAGACGTGCCAACCCACATAACACCACACCACCCCTTGCCCTTAGCCACTGAAGGGAATCCTGATCAATAGCAATCCTAAGATCGCAGCCTTTCCTACCATTACCAGTCCGGGAGTTGACAACTACCCATGAGCTGGTGTTCAATCCATCATTCTGCTTTCCAATAAGTTTTGGTATGACATTCACCCGCCTAAAGGTAGGCGGGACCCATACCTTCGCTATTGGAAGGTATGGGTCTCTGGCGAGAAATCTGCGAAGAAGACATATCCACTGAAAAGTGCCCCTCCACCTCCTTCGCCACCAACCTTACATCCTTCTTCTGTGATAAAGGATTAGCGATATTTACTACCCCCTTTCCTTTATCCATTGTAGAAGGAACACCATCACCCTTTCTCTTCTCCGGATGTTTGAAAACCCTGGTGTTTTCCTTTGCTCCAGTTGGGAGTAAGGGTGTAGAACCTTCATGCCCCTTGCTTGCTGCTTGAGAGGTAGATGCAATTGGCATCACGCTCCCATCGGCACTCAAGGGACCATCCTCCTTTCCAGAGTCAGCGCCTCGTGAGAGGTCACTGCCCGGGTATTTTGACTCATACCGCGAAACAGTGCCTCTGTGACGAGTCAGCATCCTCTGCTCCTTGACAGAGAGGGAATCAACACCGCAGCTTGCGAATCTCCTCAAGACCGTGCAAGTCCTACGATACGACTTCCTCTCAGGTACATAGCGGAACGTTTCCGCCCCGTCCTTCCCCCCTTGTGAGACGAATCACCTCCTCCCACGCAATGTAAATCCGATGCATTGGTGGGATCCGGAGCAAAAAAAAAAAAAAAATCAATTCGGAAAAACGTAGTAACGCGGAATACAGGCTATTTAAGGAAATCAAAACCCAGAATACCAAAAATAACAAACGAAAACAAATCGATTCGAATGTAAATGTAGAATAGGAGCGATAGTGGCCAAGACGTTACTTCTGTCTAGGTTGAACCTTTTCATACCGAATGGTAGCCGGGTCTCCAGGTCAAAAAGATATAGATAGAGATGGGATTTCCTTCAAAGATCTCGAACTTTAGGTTAAGTGATTTTTGTACCGTCTTTCTCACTACGCAAGATTTACTGCCTGAAGACCATTTAATTATTTGCCCTAAGCTACCAATCTGTTGCTTCTAAGTAAAATGGGTCAGGCAGAAGGAACAGAAACGATTCGTTGATTGAATTACGTTGTGTGTTTAGGAATCTATGAGCCTCTATAGACAGTGTTAGAACAGGCTTGCTATTGAATTGAAGTAATTCCAGAGTAAGACTGATAGTAGGTGTCTCATGGGGCATTGTCGCTGATAAGGCTCAGGAGGAATCAAGAGACTACCCTTAGTAGGATGATATTGAGGACCCTGGGTAAGAGTTTTCCTGACGGTTAAAATTCTCCGTCCATAGCTGACCATCAAGCTTTTAAGAGATTTGTAATAAGATTGAACTGATTGAAACATGCTTACTACCTAATTTCTAACCCGGAAATCATTGCGGTAGTGTGTTCACTGATCTCTTGTGTGTTGTGCCTTCCTTCACGTTTTTTCTCATCTTTTTTTTTAACTAAAATGGCTGAGTTGAACTCTCGGTATTGTACTTGTCTCAATGACAAATCACGTTCCCTGAGCCTTACAAATCCAAGAGAACGTGAATAATGACGAAACCAAATAACGTGAATAGGATATCTCCTCAGAACAGTTGCATTTTAGATTTCTCTTTAGACTAAATGTGGGAAATTAATCATAGTTTATCGAGTAGAAATATTTAAATATTTACTGGCAGTACATCTTCACTTACAACTCTGGAGAGTGTGTACACTACAGATAGATTGATAGGTATATATATAGCAAGTAGTGACAAACTCAGCCCTTATATAAATGAATGCCTGGGCCCAGAGGCGTTTATGGAAATAACAGTTGATGTACTTGCATAGGTTGGGAGGGTTGGGATGCATGCATACAAGGTAAAGTTTCTGACTGTGGCCAACATGGCGACCACCAGGACGATCCTTGTCTTGCTGTATTCAAGTTGACACGCAGCCTCCTCGCGGCCCCTCCTGGATGGCATTCTAGCACCCGCTGGATGTTAACTAATCCCCTGGACGTTAAATTTGGGTTGTGCGTAGGGCTTGGAACCCACCACGTAAAAATTTTCCTCCAGTGAAAACCAATATACAAAATTTCAAAAAGATCCCCTTTAAAGTTGACGACCACGGCAAACGTTCAAAGGACAACGATTTAAGAATAGGCACTTGGAACGTCCGCACCCTTCACAGGGTGGGCGCTTCCGCCCAGCTGGCGGATGCCCTCAAGAAATGTAGGACGGACATCACTGCCATACAGGAAATGCGATAGACAGGGCAAGGATGCAAAAGGCTAGCATCTTGCGATGTGTACTACAGCTGCCATGTTGATAAGCACGAATTTGGATGCGGATTTGTGGTTAATAAGAGACTCCGCCACCTTGTCTCTGGGTTCACACCTGTGAACGAAAGAATAACCACAATCCGCATCAGGGCTAAATTCTACAACATCAGCCTGATTTGTGCTCACGCCCCGACGGAAGATAAGGACGATGTGGTTAAGGATGCCTTCTACGCTAAGCTCGAGGACATATATGATAAGTGCCCGGCCCATGACGCAAAAATTGTCCTCGGAGATTTTAATGCGAAGGTCGGGCGGGAAGGTATCTTTGGCCCCACTGTCGGACAGTTCAGCCTCCACGCGAAAACTACCCCCAATGGTATGAGGCTGATCGATTTCGCCGCGGCGCGTAACATGGTAGTATGTAGCACCAGGTTTCAACATCTCGACATCCACAAGGCCACTTGGATGTCCCCCGACCGATCAACATCCAACCAGATCGATCATATTGTGATTGACGGAAGACATGTATCCAGTGTACTAGATGTGCGCACATTTAGAGGTCCGAACATTGACTCGGACCACTACCTTGTCGCAGCCAAGTTCCGATTGCGCATTAGCGCCTCGAGGATGGCGCGCTCTAGTACATTGCGGAAGCTGGATGTCAGGAAGCTGCGATCACAAGGGACAGTAGAGGCGTTCTCCGCTCAACTCTCGGATAAGCTCCGTCGATCCCCATCTAATCTCAACGACATTGGAGGACTGTGGGCCAACATCTCCCACTCCTTGCGCACTACTGCGGAAACAGTCCTTGGTTTCGAGCGCCCACCACAACGAAACCAATGGTACGATGAGGAGTGCCGCGAGGCAGCTGCAGCGAAAAACGCCGCATACAAGAAGACGTTGCAGTCTGCTGCTACGCGAGCCATTGTCGAGAATTACAGAGAGAAGAGAAGGGATGAGAGACGCCTTTTCAGACGCAAGAAAAGGGAGCAGGAAAGGCGTGAGCGTGAGGAAGTCGAGATGTACAGATGTAGGAATGACGCTCGAAAATTCTATCAAAAGGTTAAGCGTCTGACCGAGGGGTATAAGCCCGGAGTGTCTTCCTGCAAGGATGAGAATGGAAACCTGGTTACAGATCCGCAAGGGGTGCTGAGGTTGTGGAGGAAACACTTCTCTACTCTGCTGCAAGGCGATGACGACATCAATACCGCCTCTAGAGATGATGTTCCGGACCCGATCGATGATGACGGCGTGGAGATTCCGCCGCCTAGCCATGAAGAGGTTAAAGTCGCGATTATGCGACTTAAAAACAACAAAGCGGCAGGTCCTGATGGCCTCCCCGCTGAATTGTTTAAGACCGGATGTAATGAGTTGGTAGGGCGCATGCACCAGCTCATCTACAAAATATGGCTAGAGGAAAGTATGCCCAACGATTGGAACCTCAGTGTCCTCTGTCCCGTCCTGAAAAAGGGAGACCCTACAATATGCGCCAACTACAGGGGTATAAGCCTTCTCCCTATCGCATATAAGGTTCTTACAGGCGTATTGTGTGAACGACTGAAGCCACTCGTCAAAACACTGATTGGACCTTATCAGTGCGGCTTCAGACCTGGCAAATCCACCATAGACCAGATCTTCACACTGCGTCAAATCCTGGAAAAGGCCCACGAAAAACAAGTCGACACACACCATCTTTTTGTCGACTATAAGGCAGCCTTCGATAGCCCCATAAGGGATCGTGTTTATGCCGCAATGTCTGAGCTCGGTATACCTGCGAAGCTGATAAGGCTATGCAGAATGACGTTGAGCAATTCCTGCAGCTCCGTCAAGGTAGGAATGGACCTCTCCGAACCTTTTGATACCGTGCGAGGTTTCAGACAAGGCGACCCCTTATCATGCGACCTCTTCAACTTCGTCATGGAGAGTGTTCTGCGAAAGGCAGGAGTGCATCGCAATGGCACTATCTTTCAAAAAAGTGTCCAATTGCTTGCGTACGCTGACGACATCGACATCATAGGGCGTACCAAGCGAGATGTTACTGCTGCCTTTAGCGCTATTGAACGGGAGTCTAAGAAGTTGGGTCTGGCAGTAAATGAGGGCAAAACAAAGTATATGCTGTCGACAAGTAGAGACGTGCGGCGTATTGATTCTCAGATTACGGCCGATAACTATACTTTTGATACAGTCAAGGAATTTATTTATCTTGGCTCCGCCGTTACCACCAAAAATGATGTCAGTCTGGAGATTTAACGCAGGATTACTCTTGCCAACAGGTGCTACTATGGTCTCAATAGGCAATTGAGTAGCAGAGACCTCTCTCGTGCGACAAAATTAATACTCTACAAGACGCTCATCTTACCCGTGCTTCTTTATGGCGCAGAGGCATGGACCCTATTAAGAACTGATGCAGCAGCCTTGAGGGTATTCGAGAGGAAAGTCCTACGTAAGATCTTCGGTCCTGTGCGAGTTGGCGATGATTTCCGCATCCGATCTAACAGTGAGCTGTATGAGCTCCTCAACGACATAGACGTTGTACAGCGTATTAATATTCAGCGGCTGCGCTGGCTCGGCCATGTCGTTCGAATGGAGGAGGATGCTCCGGCGAAACGGGTATTTGATGCGGGGATCTGCGGAAGTCAGCGTAGAGGACGACCTTGTATCCGTTGGAAGGACCAAGTCGAGGAAGCCCTGTCATCGATTGGTGTGACCAACTGGCGTAGGCGCGCAAGAAGCAGAGGCGCCTGGAAGGATGTATTGCGGCAGGCCGAAATCCGTTAATCGGGTTGTTATGGCCAATTAAGTAAGTAAGTAAGTACTTGCATAGGCTGCTGCAACAAATAATTTGTACATGAAGTTATATTCCAAATTATACCACTTATCTGCAACGATATTATGGGGTAAAGTATTTGTATAGAGACCAGACAAATCTGTTCCGTTATGGATATACATAAACAAGATCTGCGTAAATCCAACGAAGATTCATCCTTATAGAACTTTCCTGCAGTTATACTAGTCCATGAATATCAGAGATCAGCAACAAGTATTCAAAACGATGAGTAGATTCGATTCATACTTATATTTTCTGATACTTATACGCATTCATACTTATTATCATATTCACAATACTCATATTCAAAGTTTGAAATACTTATCGTACTCATACTTAACAATACGCATAATGTTATTGATTTCGACTCGCCTGTACTTAACATTTACACGAAGCACAAAGTAAGTATGAATCGCGTACATTTGTTAATTGTAATAAACAGTTTTAGGCATATCTTAAAACTATACAGTGTATAATATACAATACACATTATGCTAATATACACAAGAAAATAATTAATTATCTTATTTGAAGTAAATTTAGATTATTATTGTTTTCTGTTTCAAAATATATTTTTTTATTTTTGACAATGATAATAGATGTCATTTGACAATAATAATAGATGCTATAGAGTTCACAAACGTTCCACAGAAACTTTACCAGATTCTAATTGAGACCTTTTCAAACACAAACTTTTCTCTAAAGGTAGTGGCGATATTTTTTTGTTCTGTACGCTTTCAACACTTACGATGTTTGTCTGTTTTCGGACAGGAATTCGGCTTTTCGCAATATTTCCATTTGCTGCGCTTTTAGAATAAATTGTTTGAATAGCAATGTTTTCTTGTGAAAGTCTGTTTCTTGTTATAATCATTTTAGACATTAACTCTTTTCTTGCAGTATTTCTCGTCATTGTTGCAAGTCTTTGTATTTTTGAGTCTTCTGATGTTTTCAAAGAATTTTTGTTCGGCTTTTGTCTTATACAAAATGTCAATTTTTTGTGATCATTTTGAATATTGAGCGACGAATTACTTTCAGCAGATTTCCTTTTGGATATATCATTTTTAATGACTGGCGTTTGGCTACTGGGAATACAAGATGATATTATACTTCCACTTACACTCTTAGTTACAAATTTCTTTTTTTTGTTTTCATTCCCAGAGCATTTTTGAATTAGCTGTGAGGATAAAATTTTACTAACGTTAGAAATTTCAGATGGCAATTTTGTACCACTTCGTTGGTTACCAACTGATGAAGTTGATCTGCCTGCTGATGTGCCTGACTGTCCTATATAGGAAGAAAAAAAATATAGAGATCTAGACAAATAAAGTAACGGTAAAAACAAAACAACACAGATTGAAGACATAATGCATTCATTGGATATTTCATTGACATGAATTACTTACGTCTTCTGCTCTCAATTTGAATCTTCTTTAGAAAAATAAAATTTTTATATTTTTCAGTATATTTTTAATATTATGCAAAATAGAACTTTACAGTAACAGAATAAAATCGCATCGTAAGGACTATTTATTTAAAAGGAATAAAATATGTAAAAACAAACATTAAGTAACATGTGCATAGAAATGCATTAAATCTTATTGTGTTTTGCATTCGATATTTTGTTGTATTGTATATTGTCAATATTACCTAGTTCAATACACTGCTGCTTTCTTACAGGCGACGACGTAACTGCAGAAGCAGTAGTAGTACGCATTTTAGGTGAAGTTCGTAAAACTCGCTTCCGTCCGTTCCGTAAGGGAGTAGATGTGACAGTTACAACAGCGGAAATTTCCATTGTCTAAATGAGATAGTAAAATAATAAACAATATGAAATTAAAATAACTATGTGGTTTCTTTGTTCCCGTAACATGAGTTTATATTAATTTCGAATAAATTACTGCATTAAAATTTTACCGAATTTTATACTTTTGTATTGGTTTAATTTAATTTGCATTTTATACGAGTTTGTTAAAACCTCTTTTTACTCGTATGTCTTTTTATAAAGTTAATTTTTAACTTAATTTTTTTATGCAGTCATATAATGAACTTTATCTTTCCAGTATTAAAATTATGATCATGTCTATGGAATATATTGGTTAGTGCAGAAATGTTAATAAATTATGCCTTAACTATGGAAATTAAAAATATCGGAAGGCGTGGAACAGGAACTTTTAATTTTTTTTTTGCAACCATATTTAAAGTTGATATCTTGTTTGTCTAGTAGAAGGGGTTGTAGATGTCGTACTCACTTTGCCAGTTTGTTTTGAAACATTGCGATATGAGCGATTGTGCACAGATTGCAGAGATGTCTTGGATCGTAACCGTGTCATTGTAGAAACTAATTCTGATGTGGGTGACTCTGGAATGATATCTGATACATCACGCTAAATAAAAAATTAAAAGTTATTGGTAATTTTTATACGGGAATTTTTATTGTTTACCTCATCATTTATAGTTATTAAGTGTTCAACGCTAATATTCTCCTTTAAATTACTGTCCGTAGGTCGTAAACTACCATGTTGTAATAGTGGTTTTTCTTTTTGAATAGATTCACACTTGTCTTCTTGTGGTGACATATTTCCTTCAATCACTCGAGTGGTTGCTTGGGGATCAGTGGTATGTTGCAAATCTCTCGTAGATTTTGATGTAGATTTCGTTTTTGATGGACTTAAAATCTTTTCAATGATTTCAGGCTCCCGAGGTTTGGAATGAGGGAACAAATCGCCATTTAATCCATCATTAATATGTTTATTTGTGTTTCGGATGTTATATCGAAGACCTTTCCTAGTTTTACTGCGTCCACTACTGTTATTTTTGTATGAATTCTGAATTTTTTTATCAGAATCGATTCGAGCTTCTATTCTGATTTTATTAGGTTGATTTATTTGATCATTCTTAGGAGAACCGGTGCTGTCAACAGAATTATTCCGAGAAAGATTTAACGATTTCCTAAGAAGTCTATGGCTTGTAATATTTTCGCTACCAAACGTTGTCGGCATATTTAAAGCCGATGGCGAAACTTGCGTAGTTTGGTTAGCCTTTAGTGTAGTATTATTGCTTTCGCCTTGAATAAAATTGACCTCATGGATGGAACTACTTACGTTTGGTTCAGATGATGTTTTTTTGTTAACCTTTGTTGATTCAATATTAGTTGCTGACTCGATTTCTGCATTTTCTGTCTCAATATTTAGTTCTGATGCATTAGCTTCCATATCGTCATCGTCTTCGTCAGATACTAAATCTTCACTACTCCTTTTTGGTGGTGGATTGAAAACACCATCGAGCATGTCCTTAAAATCTATTATATATTTGACGGTTTTTGGATCGAATTTATTCTGCAACGATTAAAGAATGAAAAAAAGAAAATAAGAAATTCGTGGGCTTCGTCATAAAGATGAAGATTAAAATAAATCAGAAGGACCGACATTTTTTTCTGATGCAGGGTGAGTATAAAACCCTTTTTAAAAATAATGTCGTGTCGAAATGGTCGTAAGATGTAAATAAATATTTGTTCTTAAAGCTTCACTTGCATCAAATGGATGTTTCAATGGTCTAGATGAATTGTGAACTGACTGACTATACATATATATGACCCAAAATGAACTATTTTCAGATGATAGATTTGCTGACAAAGCAATCAGGTGGTAAATGGATTCTAAAAATGGATTAAATGCTAAAGGGAATTGGTTTCCATCTTTGTAAAAGTGAAGCGCGACTTATCAGAAACGGAAACAACAGTAACATCGATATAATTTTATTTTATTTATTTAGGAGTATTCGTAATACTTTGTTTAAAACATAGTAAAATAATTTAACCGATTGACAAAAGCTCTTATGAAATATTAATATGATATAATAAATACATTTATATATATATTATTATTATTATATATATTATTCTCATTTTTGACTTCACTTGGCAGCTCATTAAACACATGTACTACCCTAACCATTAAAGGTTCGTACAACGTATTGAAATATCAAAATTTGAGTTTTAAATCGCTCCAACTTCCACAAAACTTGTCCAAACTGGACCAAACAACATTTATTTTAAAGATAATTTTATTATGTTTCAAAACTTACCAAAACATTTATTTATAAATTCATTCGTATTAAAAAAATAAAAAAGAATTCAGATACTTAAAAGTAAATATTCTGGTGCATTTCCTGTTTTCTATATATGTACAAATTAATGTGTGTTTGTATGTGGCTTTGTTTGTTTGAAGTTCATAGACGGCTAAACGGCTGGACCGATTGTCTTGAAATTTTAATAATACCTTCCTGTATGTCTGGAAGGAACTATAGGCTATTTTTTATATTAAAATTTCAAGTAAGAGGTGCCACGCCCACATACCCAATAAGTATTTAATGTCACATATCTCATAAACTGCATCAGCTAGAGTCTTCAAATTTTGTATGGGCGACTTTGACGTTTATATGAGTAAAATGGGTGGATTGGCTATAGCGAGCGGGTCACATCGCATATAAAAAAATATTAAATTATTATACCTAAGAATGTATAACAGTTAGACTCGTAAAATTTTTACGAAGCCACTTTAGTATCAAAATGAATATTGTAGACAAAACTGGACTGACTAGCAATAGGGGCCGAGGCACCTCCCATCTATATATATATAAATGTATGTGTGTTTATTTGTTTGTTTGAAGTTTATAGACGGCTAAAGGGCTGGACCGATTTTCTTGCAATTTTAACAGTACCTTCCTGTATGTCAGGAAGGAGCTATAAGCTACTTTTTATCTTAAAATTTCAAGTAGGCGAGGTGCCACGCACACATACCCAACAAGTATTTTTTTTTTTTTGTAAGTAAATTTTATTGAGACATTCTTTTTCGATAACATGTGTTTACTTAACTAAATGGTTCTTCTATTATGCGGTGTTTTATAGAAAAACGCTACTTGCTGATTTTCTTTTTTTTTTCAAGGGAATATGTTAATAAAACAAAATTTTAAGAGAACAAGGTTTGCTCGCGACCTTTTACTTTTGCAGACAGCGCAAGAGAGTCTGTCAAATAAATAAATAAATCAAAATAATAAATATAACACTTAAGACGAGTTAACAAAAATCTGTTACAAAATAAAAGTTGACCGCAGAATTCAAAATGTCGACTAGACAATGAGAGTAAATATCACAGGATTATAACTTTCAATGAAATATTCAATATAATACGGTGGTTCAGGTACATTTGTTAAACTTTGTCAGATTTATATCAGCCAAAACGGGGTGAGCTGAGCTCTTAATATTATAAATTTTTCTTTTTAGCCCCTATGGGAGTCAGGCATTATTTTGGAGTAAAATTGTGGCAGCATATGTGGGTCAGGATAGATGTCTGTGTTCTCGTTCAGTATACCAACTGGAGTGAGATAAGTTGAACTTGACCAATGCAGACACCTTTCCAACTCATGAATTTCATTCATCAGGAAATTTTCGTGGGTGGCCAGTTTTTCAACAAATACCCTTTGATGGTGGAGTGCATATTTACGGAAGGGTTGGACTCTAGAGGTGTCATATATGTAAGTATTTGAGTACTTCCTAGTGCGGCTTACATAATGTTTATTGATACACTTCCGCAAGATCTTCCGTTCAAATATTTCCAATTCTTTGGCCACTATTGGCGAAATAGTGAACCAGATTGGAAATCCATATAACAAAAATGGGGCAAGTACGCTTCCTTGAGGGACTCCACTATTTACATACCCCAATGATGAAGATGAAACCTGTATTTGGACAGTAAATTTACGGTCGGATATTAAACTCTGGATCAATTTAACCAAATAAGGATCAATTCCCAGATCTATCAGTTTATAGATAATCCCACTATGACACACCGAATCAAAAGCCTTTTCTATATCCAAAGATATCGCCACAGTGCAGAATTGATTCCTCAAGTTTGAGGATATGTCACGGTGAAACTTTAAAAGCGCGTGCTGTGTGAAGATTCGATATAGGGTTTATTATGAATTCATTTTAAATTTTTTCCTTTAGGACGTGCTTAAATACCTTTCCAAGATTAGAAAGCAGGGATATGGGGCGGAAATCAGACAATTCCTCACTATCATTTTTCTTTTTTATTGGGATTATTTTTGCCAACTTCCAATCAGTGGGAAAATAACAGTTGTTAATACAATGATTTACAATACAGGTAAGTACATCAATTGTTGATTGTGGAAACTTTTTGATGATGTAGTTAGAGATGCCATCTACGCCACATGATTTTTTGGAATTTATATTTGAATTATTCTTTTAATTTTTGTAGAGTTGGTGAAATGGTATCTATCCAAATTTGAAAATTCGTTAAAATTGTCGTCAAAGGTGAAAATGAGGTTTGGAATTACTTCAATACAATTTAAAATTCTTAAGTCAAGATCATCCACTGGCTTCTCTGCAATTGTTCGGCGAAAAATTGATGAATAAAAGATTTGGAAACAATCTGCAATTTCCGCAGGACTAGATCCGACATTATCATCGTGTCGTATCTGTCGACACAACGGTGATTTCCTTCCCCCTGTAAAGCGGTAAACTTCTTTGAATGCATTCGGACCTGGTTTAATATTTTGTAATTTGTCATTAATTTCTGCGTGTTCAATTCCAACAGATTCTTTAATAATTATCTTCAGAAGTTGAATTTGTTTAGATAATATTTTGTACCCACTGCTGAGTCTGTTTCCGGTGCGGGTAAAGATATTCTTCAGTTCCTTTTGCCATTGGTACTTTATTTTAAAGAGTTTTTTGGTTCTCTCCAAAATTGAAGTTTTCTCGCAATTAGTTATTCACCGGCAATGGGTATCGTGAATTGTGGTAAATGACGTATTAAACACTTTGATCAATGCATCAATTTCCGGATTTTCCAAGTTGGTGTTTATTGAAGGAATAATAGATCTACTCAAATTCATCAGATCGCCGCGGAATTGATCCCAGTGTTCTTATATGATGTAAATGATTGCGGTGGGTTCAAAATTATGTTTGATGAATTTAATTCAATTTCAGTTTGATCGGGAAATGATCTGAAAAAGTTGGCATTGAGGATTTGCATTATTTCTGTCTATGAGTTTGGTGCTGACAAGAAAATGGTCTAAAAATGAAGGTCCATTTGGATAAGATGGTATAGAATCGCAGATGCGAACAACCTCCAGCGAGTTGTCATCTAACCATTTCCTGAGGATTTTCCCATTAGAATTTTGTATAATGTCACCCCAAGATGAACATTTTGAATTAAAGTCGCCACCAAGGATGAAACCATCAAAATTTAAACAAGTTTGAAGAATAATATTTAGATCTGATTCTAGGTGTGAGAGTTGCAAAGAATATAAATTGAACCAAGTAAATATTTCTTATGTGTGTTGTTGTACGTATAATTTATTTGTATAAATGAAGTATTTATACTAACATTAGATATGGAAACTTTACTATGCTGTATAGTGTTCTTAATCACCACTGCTACACCAAGCGGGGAATTATCATAAATAAAGTTATAACTTTCAATTTTTATTGTTTTGCTTCTTCTCAGGTGGCACTCTTAACTGAATGCGATATCTATTTTGTTATGGTGGAGTGTATTGCATTAATCAATTTGACGGCTTCTATCAATCAGGGATCGCACATTGAATGATAATATATTCAAAGATCTATGGTCCATATTGAGATCTAACTTTGTTTAGAAGGCGCAAAAATTCGAAATTGGCTTCAGACTTTGGCATGTTTTTGAATTTATTCAGGAATATGTTAATTTCCTGCCAGAGACCTGAGCCGATCGCCTGACAGCCGGCTAAGCCGAGCCGCCGACAAAATTTAAAAGCCGGCGCCGAAAATTTATTCGTCTTAAGTCGGCATAAATTCAGCCGCCGTTTTATGTAGGTATGAAAATTAAAATATATGGAAATATGATTTTAATACAATAAATTTTGATTATATATAAAATATGATATTTATATATTATTATTTTACTTGACTTAAACACATTAAAGAAGTTTTTTTTGTTCATTTTGTGATATGCTAATAGAAAAATATTTAATTTTTTGATATGGTGATTTTGAACACCCTTTCTTGCTTTTGGTGAATGTGGTAACAGTTTTAACTTTACGTTAAATTTTTTAAAAGATAAAAAATTATAATGGAAAACCAAAAAATTACAAATTTCTTTCAAAATTTAAATAATAATTTAAATGTGTTAAATTCATCTGATTCCAATGATGACTTGCTATTTTTAATGGTATTGACAATGACATAAACGAATACGAAAAAATACTAGCCACTAAAACAACAATTAAAGAAACAAGCCAAATCCTTTTAAACAAAAAAATGTTCAGCAGGGTCTATAGTTTGACACCATTTTAGTTAAATGGTTATTGGAAATAAACCTGTGCTAAAAAAGTATCATATGCGTAAAGTTTGCTTTGATGAGTCCCCCATGGGTTTGATGGAGTAGGTACATAATATATTATTTCTATCCAGGAATTAAATTTAAAGATAATTAAAAGCATATTTTCCCAAAACAATAATTGAAACTCCAATTTCAATTAGCTTTTAGCCAAATTTTTCGGTAATTTTTTTTTGAATATTTATTTCTGATAATTGTTTTGTAAGTGTTATAAAATGCGAAATAATTTCAAATTTGGAGTTTCTACGTCATCAAACCTCTGTAACCATTTACGTGCTCATGGTATTGACGTAAAATCAAAAAAATTTGTAAAATTCGAATGCCAAAACAAAATCCATATTGTCAGGATGTTCTAAAAATGCAGATTCGGAAAAATTTACTAACGCACGTCTGCTTGTGCAAATGTGCTGCAGAGATCTAAGACCCTTTAACATAGTGGATCAACCAGGGCCATTTTATTTATGTCATTTCGGATCACAGTAGACATAAAGGTGCTGCCGAAACTTTACCATATTTCGGCTGACAGCCGACTTAAAGCCGCCGCCGAAACATTTCAATTTTAGCCGCCGCCGCCGACAAATTTGTTCGGCGCAGGTCTCTGTTTCCTGCTCCAGGGTTAACTCTTCTGGCTCTAAAAAATAAGTGGCTAGGTTCAAAAAATCGACAATTACTGAAGATTTTGTTTGTCGGGGATTTTGAAAGAAGCTGGCATATGTTTTACCCGGCGAACGCATGGCAATGTTCACTGCCTTGTTGAGATTTTCCGCTGCAACGGCCTTTTCCTTTATTACCTTCGCCATCTTATTCTTCTTCACCGTAAAGTATTTTTTAAAGGTCGGACAACCTCTCCAATTGGCAGGATGGCCAGTTTTTCCACAATTGGAACAATAGGGTTCTGAGGAATCTTCTCTTGACCGTTGGCATTTCACGCAGGTATAAGCCGAGTTGCAGTTGACATCTACGGCACTGTATATTGCCGTCCTTCTTTTTTGACTGTTCCCAAGATATAACTTGGTTTTGTAGGCCACGAATTTTTGAAATACTGCTCAATGATTTCTCTGGGAGGAGGGAAACCAGAAAGAGCCCCGGGACAATAGATTCAAGTTCCATCTTAATTGCTTCACTTTCTGTGTCACCAACCAGTCCTCGTAAAAGTATCGACTGTTGTTTGAGTTCCTTTGGGGTGAAGGAGTAGGGATGAATGTTCTTTGTTCTAAGTATAGCCATCATAGATGAATGAACTTTGTGGCCTGAAAAATAGAGCTTGCTTTTACTTTTATTAACATTTTTCACCTTAAATGAAAAATCCGGAATTGTACATTTTAATATATCTACCAATGCTTTTATGTTTACATTATAAACTATTATTGGCGGACACCATTTTCTTCTAGTGTCATGTTGTTCCTCGTCCTTGTTTTGTGGTTGATTTTTTTTTGCCGGCGGGGTGCCTTGCAAGTCAATATCAGCTAGAACACTGCGGATGCAAAATTTATTTTGGTCTAGGGGAACATGATTAGCCAGTCTTCTAGATAAATCAGAGATATCCACATTAATTGGCGGTATAGTGCTTTCTACTCTTCGTCGTTTACGGTCATTTGGTGTGTCCGATGTATTTATTGTTGTATTTGTGCAGCCATCTAAAACAGCAGTCGGTGCAACCATAGAAGTCGCCATTTCCTCCTCTGAGACATCGTACTCAATATCATGGGGCAAAAATATAGACTTACATTTGCAATATTATGCAAAATGGTGCAAGTTGTCCGTAAAATCAAAATATAATAAAATATTAAAAATTTATCTCTCCGCGCTTAAAAAAAATACGTCTGACCTAACCGGTACCACAGTATTTAATGTCACATATCTCATAAACTGCAACAGCTTGAGTCCTCGAATTTTGTATGGACGACTTTGACGTTTATACGAATAAAATGCGCGGATTGGCTATAGGGGGCGTGTCACATCCCATATAAAAAATATTAAATTATTATATATAATTGAAAAAGTCGAATATATAAAATACCTTGGTTTTATAATCGATAAAAAATTAAATTTAAATGGACAAATAGACTACTTATGTAAGAAAGTTGGTAAAAAAAACTAGTTTTTTAAAGAGAATAAGAGGCAAAATATCCAAGCCTACAGCGATAAATATATACAGCACGAAAATAAAAAATAGAGCGATGAGAATAATACTAAAATACGATATTTACACGCATATAATTACAATGTTAACTAATATGAAATGGATGAGCATAGCACAACGGCTCCAATTTAACACATTAAAATTTATTAGAAAATTAAAACAAGGAGACGTCCCGAAATACCTATGTGATCAAATACAATATGTTGGAGACAGCCAACCATATCAACTAAGAAATGCTTCTGACTTTAAGATCCAAAGAGTGAGGTCAACACAAATGCAGAAAACGCTATTCTACAAGGGTCTACAGCTGTTTAACTCATTGCCAAACAACTTTAAGAATGAAACAAGTGGAAATGTCTTTAAACGAAAGTGTATTAATTTTGTACTATTTAATAATAATTTGTAATATACACATTTATTGTAAATTTGATGAAAATGTAAAGTATTTTTAATACTAGTAATATATAATAATAGTAATAAAAAAAAATCTAAGAATGTATAACAGTTAGACTCCTAAAATTTTGTTGAAGCCACCTTAGTATCAAAATGAATATTTTAGGTAAAACTGGACTGACTAGCAATAGGGGGCGTGGCACCTCCCATATGAGTATGTGAACATATATATTTAAAAACGGCCGGACCGAATTTCTTGAAATTTAAATTTCCTGTATGACTGGAAGGAACTATAGGCTACTTTTTATTTTTAAAATTCAAGTAGGCAAGGTGCCACACCCAAATACTCAAATAGTATTTAATGTGCCACCTAACCTAACCTAACTTTGACATCTATATGAACAAAAGGGGCAGACTTGATGTAAAGGGCGTGTCGCCTCCTATAAAAATATTAAATTAATATATCTAAGAATTATATATATTTATATTTATATATGTATATATTTTATATAAATATTCGCTGACTAGGAAAAGGAGCGTGGTACTTCCCATATGAAATAAATTTAAAACTTCTTATATCTATGCAACACTGAAATCCATATGAAATCCATATGAATATAAAAGTTCGTGTACATGGAAAACTGTTAGAGCTAGAATCTAGCGTGAACCACTTTGACACACATGTGAACATTTCGGTTAAGGGAAATAAACGGACTCTATTTTTATCTGAATTTTTAGACAGAAAGTAAATACTAAACATTATATATATCTGCCAAACTACTGCAGCTAAAATCATGTGTATTACCTGTTCATTCCAATATCTGTTTTATTATATGTTTGGGACATGTGTAACTTAGGTACCATTAACAGTAGATACAGACCATCGATGACTCTATACTGCCTTAATTTATTAACTATCTACTGCATACATAACTTTTTAAAAAACCAATTGTTACTTGTGGTTATATAATCCAGACCAAACCTTTATGGTCGGGTCATTTATGGTCACCCTAATAAAAAATATTAAATATTTTCTATTGCCTCAAATTTTTATCTTGAAAATAAAAGAAATTGATCTATTATGGTATATTCGCCTGTTACTGATTGAAAGTACTTGACTTGAAAGTACTGATTGAAGTACTTAAATAGTACTTACAATCTTTTTCGCAAATCATTTGAATCCCAGATTCTAAACGAGTACCCATTGCAGCATATCCAACAAAAATTGTATTGGTGTATAACTATCACACTTTTTTATTGTTCTCATAGCTTTATTTTGTAGTCTTTCTAATTGGCTATTAGTGCAGCACGTATATAATATTATTGAACCGAATTCAAACTTTAATAATTGTGATATATATATTCATCGTAGTTAATGTTGATATTTTTCTTCTTATTCTTCTAAAGGAGTTGATTTTTTTTCAGCAATTTTTTTTACAAATATAATCTATATGGTTTTTAAAATTCATCTCATTGTCTATTATAAAACAAAGATATTTAATTTTTTCTACTTTTTCTATAATTTTATTATTAATCTCCATATCTGAGACTATGCATACATACATACATAATTGGTCATTACAACCTGTTAGTCAGGATAATTAACTTAGTTCCTCACACTACTTATGTTGTGTGTGTTAATTTTATACATAAGTAGCGGGACCTACAGTTTAACGTCGACTCCGAACAACAGATTTTTGAGAAACTTTTCATGGCAATTTTATTTACTCTCAGAGTTTATGCCAGAAATCGGCTGAGAAGAAATCGCCGAGAAAATACAGTAGCGAGTACAAAAAATGCAACACTGTGCCATATGATCTTTAATAAGATCTGTTTCAAAATAACGGTAACTAATTTATCTATTTTCTTTTGCTGTTAATTCTTTCAATTATAAGTTTTCAAAGTAACCACAGTTTATTCCAAATTCTGCTTTAAAAAGTTAAATATTTTTGAATTAGTGAAAAAAGTGCAAATTTTTAGCGAGCAAAAAAATGCAACATAATAAAAAAATAGTTAAAGTAAGTTATTTATTTAATTATAATTGAAAATTTCTTAAATAAGTTATACAACATGTGTTTTGTAATAGAAGCAGCTCTCAGCTGACAGCAAAACTGCAATCATTATAGTCTTAGAAGAAGGAAAATCCATGCGTGAAGTTGGACACCTCTTTGGTGTAAATCAATCAACCGTATGTCGGATTAAATCTCGATTTTCCTTGAGAAATAGTGTATAAAGGAAACCAGTAATACTCGAAAAACTACCTCTCGCCAAGACCGCCAGATGATTGCGCTGGTTAAAAAAGATCCACGAAAGACCGCAGTGGACGTTGCTAATTTCGCAAACGAGCAAATGGGAGTCTCTATAGGCGTTCACACTGTTCGCCGTAGGTTGAAAGAGGCTAATTTGCATGCGAGACGACCCGCAAAGAAACCTCTCATCAGTGCAATCAATAAAAAGAAGCGCCTGGAATTTGCAAAACGTTACAAGGATTGGTCAAATGAACAATGGACTAAAGTCTTGTGGAGCGATGAAAGCAAATTTAATTTGTTTGGCTCCGATGGGATAAATTTTGTTCGAAGACCGCCTGGACAGAGATATTCTCCAAGATATCAACTTCCAACCGTAAAACATGGCGGTGGATCAATAATGGTGTGGAGTAAGGAACGATATGTTTAAAAAAAATTATTGATTTTACGTCACGTATTTACAGGTGCGTTTTCTCGTGATGGGGTAGGTCCCTTAACTCAAATCGAAGGAAAAATGGACGCCAAGAAGTACTGTGAAATCCTTGGAGAACACATGCTTCCTCATCTGCGGGAAAAAATGCCTCCTGGTAGCATATTCCAACAGGATAACGATCAAACTTTTTAAGCGACAATGATGTCAATGTTTTGGATTGGCCATCACAGTCTTCCGATCTAAACCCCATAGAAAATCTATGGAAGGTATTAGATCGGGAAGTTAAGAGGAAACATCCGTCAAATAAGAGGCAATTAGATGAAATTTTGAAAAGTGAATGGGAGAAAATATCCATTAACACATTAATAGCTTTAGTCGACTCTATGCCTTCTAGGTTGCAAGAAGTCATAAAAAATAAGGGCTACGCCACTAAATATTAATTTTAAGATTTTTTTTGTAAGAATTACTATTTAATTTAAATAAACACATTAAAATTTATGCTGTTGTATTTTTATTGCTCCCATGAAATTCGCACTCTTTTTAATAAATGACAAATTAATATATCATTAATTAAAAATATTTACATAATGTTATTGATAATAGGTATCTATAACTGTAGGGATTAATTACCCAAAGAAATATTTTGAACTGGTCACCATTTTTTTAAAATTATCGCACTTAAAGATAATTTTACCCAACGTTGCATTTTTTGTGCTCGCTACTGTACTATTAGTATTTTATTTTGATGTCTGGCCTGGGTCTCGAACCCTGGCTTTATGTCTAATAATCCAGCACACTACCTACAAGACCACGTCGAGATTATGCATAACAAATGTTTATTTCCATAATTTTTGTATTATCTTTGTTGAGTTTTAATTTGTTAATTTTCAGCCTGTTATTTACATTGTCATAGAGGTCATACTTTAAGTTTATTTGGCATTCTTCATCTGATTCCGATATATTAAATATAAGAGTATCGTCCGCATATAACACTATTTTACATTTTTGTAAAACATTAATATATATTATAAATAGCAGAGCACCTAGGAGTTATTCCTATGGAATCCCATAATCATTTATTTCACTTGAAGTTACGTTGTTAAATCTAGTTATTTGTTTGCTATTTGTCAGATAAGACTTAAACCAGTTTAATTCATTATCTCGTACTCCATAGCTATATAATTTTTGTATCAGAATATCTCTATCTATCGTTTCAAAGGTTCCTCGAAAATCAAAAAATATTGCGATAATTTTCTTAATTTTTGCTAATATTTTTCCATCTATTGATAACGTAGTTCACCGCTGTTTGGCTTGAATATCGTTTCCTATTTGGAATAAAATATTATTATTTTCCATGTACTGTTCGAGATGTTGCTTTTTTTTACTATTTTTTAAAAATTTTTTAAACATATTTTTAACGAATTTATTGGCCGAAATTCTTTACACTTATTTGTTACCGATACCTTCTCAATAAGTGTTATCATTGACGTCTTCCAATTTCCTGGGAAATTACCCGTTTCCATAGACTCATTTATAGTTTTCAGCATTCTATCACCAATTGTATTGCAGTTATCTAAAATTATTTTAATGTTTCCGCAGTTATAATTCGGTTTCTTTTTAATATTTTTGCAAATTGTTCTTAGTCAGTAATTTGATATTGCACGGAATTTGAATCTATAATTTATCACATCCTGTTGATTAATATATCTTACATATGCTATTTTATAACTAATTTCCTTAATATTATTTACAAAATATTCATTAAAATGGTTTGCTATTTGGACGTTGAAGTCGCCGTGGTCTAGTGGGTAGTGTGTTGGCTTATTAGACAAAAGACCCGGGTTTGAATCCCAGGTCAGACATCAAAACGAAAAAATATTTCTTCGGCGACTTCCTCTCAGCAGATTTCTGGCAAAGACTCTGAGAGTAAAAATTGCCATGAAAAGCTTCTCAAAAATCTGTCGTTCGGAGTCGACTTTAAACTGTAGGTCCCGCCACTCATGTATAAAATTAACGCACACAGCATAAGTGATGTGAGAAGCTAGGTCGTAATCCTGACTGAAGGGTTGTAATGGCCAATTATGTATGTATGTATGTATTTGGACGTTTGCTTTATACTCTACATTATTATATATCACAGTTTTTATCACATTTCGAGTTGAACAACGATCAAATGCGTTCTCAGTGACCGCAGTTCATACTAATGGTGTCGTGTCGTTCTTTTTGTTACCGATAATCATATTCTGTAGGACTCCGTGGTAAGCTACAGTGTTCGGTAAAAAACGTCAACCGGCTTCTGGTAAACCCTTATTACGACAACTTTCTCGGGTGATGGTCGGGTGCCCTCGGGGATGACGAGATGTCCTAAAAAGGTAATCTCGGATGACGGTGCTGGGCTAAACCAGAACTCCATCGAGATGAGCCAGGCTTCGGCATTTGTGTTGCACATTTCGGGAAATGACAATCCAACATAAATAGCCGATATACTACTGGTTGCGTCCCAGGACGTTTGTGCCTGCCCTCCGTCATCACCTTGTTTGACCATGGTGGAAGTGTCGTTGGTTGCCATCTCGTGTTCTTCGGGGTCACCAATTTAGGCCTCTAAATTATCGTTTTATTTATCTTACCCAATTATCAAATTATAAAAAGTAACTTTTATTCAATTATTCCACTTTATTTATTAAAATAAAAAAAAGTCAAAAAGGATTTACGATTTATAATAGATTAATTTAGACTCAAAAAAGTACGGAAGAATTACATTGTTACTGCTTAGGCGTCGAAAGGAAAAAGAAAGAGGAAACTAAATTTTCAATGTACTTGGGTGTGGTTCATTTAATCTTGCATATTGGTTACTAACAGTAATCGATATTTGATATTTTATCGTTAGATGCAGTCTTTTTTTCCACTGGGTGACACATTAATACGTCATCATATGAGGCTGAACGATAAATTTAGCCCTAATTTTGAATTAATTTCAGTTGCAATATCGCGTGACGACATGAAAGGGTCTTTCTTTAACATTCTGACAATAGCATGGTCCACGATTTCGCTTGTTTTCTTGACACGTGACTTCTGTTTTTTGTTCTCTGTGATATTATTTTTATTTGTTTTGAAGGAAATGTTTACATTGTAAATCATTCAAAATATAAATAAAATATAATATTGGCAATTTCAGCCATCTTTTTGCCAGCCTTCCACAACTTTACACGCCCCATTTTTAACAAAAATTAATTTAAATGCTACAAAATTAAAAGAATTTACAGTTTTATACCTAAAACACTTTTATGCACTTTATGCTAATTTACTATCCAGCTTCAGTTTAGCTACTGATCATAATTAAACTATAAATGGATTTTGTGCTAATTTAATGTCCATAGTTGTAGATATAATTTTCTGGTTAGGCTTATATCAAGCTGAATACTGAGATCAATCATGCCATGTTACTTTTGAAGCACGATTTGGTTATTTATTCGAACGGAGACTTGTTTCTCTTCGTTACGTAAACATATATTTGTTCATTAACTTTAATTTTAAATTGATATAACCATGTCTCTAGCTAAAAAACTTGTCCCTGTAGAAGTCGAGATACTTCCGTACACTTTGGTTTTAATCGATTGGGGAGCATTCAAAAACTCACCATCATAAACTATAAACTCTCGATTGGTAATATAAGTTTAGAATAGTGTCGAAATAATATTAGAAAAATGTAGTTACAGTCCTTTTTTCCAAACTCTGTCTTATATGCAATACATATACATTCATAACATTGTAGTTGGTAAAGATATCACCAATTTAAAAAAAAAATTTTACTCTTGAGCCATTGCCAAGTTTCAGGATTGTCTTTAACAAGTGCTACCTTCTATTCTTCGGGCTAATATTCAAGACGTAAAATAGCATAAAAACGAAAAGTAGAATCCCTATGACTATTTGGGACAACTTTATTAGTATCATGCTATCATGAGCTTTCTTTGTATTATGGTTAAATCGAAATTTAAAACTCAAAGTTAAATTTTAGTGTCACTGAACAAATACAAGCTGACTACGCCTTTCAAGTGGTCAACGAGCAAGTTACCCTTCTTTATTTCATCTAGGGGTACAAGACGTACTGTTTTTAACAGAACATGTACTGATTTTGTTCAATTGTACTGTATTATTCCCAACACACAAATCAGTACGCAAAGATACAGTACGCAGTATTTACGGTTTACGATTTGTATTGTTTTGGTACTGTTGTTTGCAGTGTTGCCAATTTTTTTTTCAAAATTTCCCGTCAATTTGGGCTTTAAAAATCGCTAGAAATCGCTAAATTCAATTTTTAAACCGTCAGAAACGCGTCAACTAAATAGTTTGAAAATATTAAATTAACGTTAAAGTAAATAAAATGTAAATAATTACACATATTTTTTATTGAATTGTTTATTTAATTATGTTTTATGATTTATAAACAAAATTAGGTATTTTCCAAAAGATAGTGGCAGTCTTCTGGACTTTCGTTTCAAAACTTTTGTGGATACTGAGGTGTCATAACTTTTTAAAAAGAAAATTCAATTTAAATGTACATTTTAAAATTATATTCATATAATGTTGTAACAATTTCATCGTTTCTTGTCATGTACGATTAATTCTGTTTTTACAGGGTAGATACGTTCCAGAAAAACCCGTGTAAAAAATGACATGAAGTACTTTTAGCACTAGATGATTAATATTATTCCACATTTGTTTTTGATCACTAGAATTCCTTATTGTTTTATTAATATAATTATTTTTTTCTTGTTCAAGTTTTATCTTATATAAATATCTTGTTCTTTTATACTCCTTCGAAGCTACAAAATTATTTTGGCTTTTAGCGATATTGTATTTTATTATTTTTTCTCTTTTCTGCCTATTGAACCACTTATTCTTCATACTTTTCTCGTACATGGTTCTATTTACCGAAAGTTTTCCAATCGTCTTTTCAAAATTCTCAACAAGAAAATTTACATTGTGTTTTAAGGAAACAACATAAAGAATTTTAATTGAACTAGATTTATTAAATTATTTCAAGTTATATAATATAAATCCACAAACTACAAGTACAAGTTTATTGTTTCACCATTAGAACTCTTATGCCTTTTTTATAAAGTGATGCCAAGACATTGTAATTTAAATCGTATCTCTCTTCATTTCCCAATATGTTGTTTATTTCCCTTTGGAATATGTTCCTTCTATATTTAAATATCTTTGCTCCATTCCTAATCACTATCGTGTTATCAACATATTCGATTTTAATTTCTATTAATTCATGGTCCGATATTTTCTTTGTACTGCAAATATTTGAACTAATATTTCTCATATTTGAAATCCATTATTGTTTTTGAATCTTTCGTTACTCTAGTGTAATCATTTATTAACTTCTTTAATCCATTATTATTATTGCAGTTCACATCAGATTATCAACCTGAACGGTAGTGTGAATAATAAAAGCGCATAATAAAAATAAAAGCATATCCATAAACACATTGTCAAAGCAACTGTATTTTTCTTCTTCTTGCTCTTGTAAATTGTCTACTTTGTTCCTTCTTGAACTCATCTTAGTAGTAGACATTCGAAAAAATTGGCCGCAAAGCAAAAAAGGCCCATGTGGCCAAATCTTTTTCTAAAAATAGAAAATTAATTTCAAAGAAAAAGATGAAAAAAATTTGTTCCATCGGTTGTGCTAACGGCAACACTGCGTGTACTTCAAGCAACAGGTTTAAAATTCTTGCTGATCATAATTTTATGGACACAGCTTTTATGGTCAAAACCAGAAAACCTCCTCCCATTGTTGTTGAAATCAACTGTCCATTAACTGACATCCAAAAGTTTATTGGAAATTATTGTGTTTATAAACAAACCTCTATAGGTACAAAAGTTGTTTCTCCAAACCAGAAATTATATGACTACTGTAAACAAATACTGAAAGAAAATCAATTAGAGTTTGACTCGTATAATTCTAAGGACAATAAATTATACACTATTTTTTACATGGACTTCCCCACATTGATGCTGAGGATATAAAAAAGGAATTAATGAGCTACAACTTATCTCCCTCTACTGTGACAGAAATCCCTACCAAATACAGTTCCAAAAATAACGCAATATACAAGGTACAATTTTGCTGAAAAATTTTCAACCCAACGTCACTAAAAAACGTGAGAACAATTGCCAATGTTATTATTACTTGAAAAACGACCAGCTGTCTTCACATGTTTTAACTGCAAAAAAATGGTAGACAAAACGGATCATCCTGCTAATGATATAAACTGTCCTTTTCGTTCTGTTTTTCGTGAAACCAGAGCACGAGTGACATGCAAGACTACCAAACAAGAACAGGTTAATTCTTTTCATTTTAACAACACAGAATTTTCAGTATTAGGTAACCCCAACGAAATCATCTACAACAATAGCAACAATAGTAAAGTCAGTTTTGCAAATCAAGTCAAAAACAGTTCTAACCTATTCAGCATAGATGAACTTTTTGAAATATTCACCACCGCCATGGAAGATTGCAAAATGTACGTCAAAAATGCAACAATTCAAAGTAGTTATGTCTATGGTTAAATATGCTCATGGATTATACTAACATCCAATTTAAAATACTTCATATGAATGTCAACGGTATTTCATGCTTTTTAAAAACTAAACAACTCGAATTATTACTCGGAAGGGAAAATATAAATGTCGCTTACTTAAATGAATCATTTCTAACAGATAATCATAAACCTTTTTTGAAAAATTATTATATCAATAGGAATGACAGAACTGACGCGAGAGGTGGAGGCGTTGCCCTCCTAATTCATAAATCCATTAAACATAAGTATGTCAACTCAGTAATAATCTCTGCTTATTCAGCTCCTTACACTAATAACTTTTCGCCCGATATCTTAAATCTGACTCCACCGTCAAAGGATTTCATTGTGCTAGGAGACTTCAACGCAAAACATATTTCATGTTGTTTATTTTAATATAACAAAAGTCTTTATTTCATTTTCCAAAAGTAAAATTAATATTAAAGTTTAAAATAATGCGTGTTATCTTAGGCAAGTACAAGAATAGAATGACATAGAATAGAATGGATAAGACAAAAAGAGAACAAAGTAAACTAAGTTAACGATATTCACATTGGAATATAGAGTTGCCAATAGTTATTTATTCTGTTTTCCAATACTCCTTCTCAATGTGAATGACGTTCAAAATACAAAAATATAAATTCTTTAAACAAATTTCATTAATTTCAAAAAATAATTGTGTTTTGTCTTCGCCAAATTCTTCGTCAATACATCAGCAATCATTTCCGCTGATGGACAGTAGTTCAAGATGACATTCTTATTTTTTACAACCTCCCGGACATGATGGAAACGAATATCAATATGCTTCGTCCTTTTATGGCAAACGGGGTTAGATGCAAATCTTTCCGCGCCTTGGTTATCAAAATTGAGTATGACGGGATCACCTAATGTATATCCGATTTCTTCCAAAATGCGTTTTAAGTAAATTGCCTCTTTTGCCGCTTCTGACAGGGCCATATATTCCGCTTCTGTGCTGCTTAGTGCCACGCAAGACCGCTTCTTAGACTGCCAAGGTACCGGACAATTTCCAATAAAGAATACGAAACCGGTATATGATTTCCGATCAAGGTTATCGGCACCCCAATCTGCGTCCACAAAACCTTTAATAGATGTTTCACCCGCCTTGTATTCAAGTTTCATATTAACCGTGCCTTTAAGGTAACGTAATATTCTTTTCACAGCTTGCATATGTTCCTCATGTGGGTTCGAATTTCTCTGTGCTAGATTGGCCACAGAATGAAGAATATCAGGTCTCGTTGTTATCGAAAGATACATTAGGGCTCCAATTATGGATTGGTAATCACGTTGAGGTATTTCCTTGCAGTTTAGTGCAGTACAATTTACCTGATGATTAGTCTCGAGTGGGGTTGTAACAGCCTTACAATTTTCCATCCCATACTCCTGGAGTAAATCCTTTATGTATTGCGACTGGTAAATAGAAATTGTCCCAGTTTCATTGACACGCTCGATTTCAATTCCGAGATAATGATGTAATACACCCTTATCAGTTACAGGGAATTCATTCGCCAATAATTGCTTTACAGCCAAGACTTGGTTTTTCTTACATCCAATTATAAGGTCATCGACGTAAAAAGTTACCAACACCAATTCATTTCCCATCGTGGCCTTATAAAGACACTGTTCAAAACCAATCTTCCTGAGAACAAAGTCCAGTTTTTCGTACCACTACTTTCCGAACTGTTTCAGCCCGTATATCGCCTTATGCAGCTTCAAAACCTTGTCAGGATAATTAGGGTCAACAAAACCCTTTGGTTGCCGAATATAAAGGTCATGATGTACAGTGGCGAGCACAAAAAATGCAACACTGTGCCATATGATCTTTAATAAGATCTGTTTCAAAATAACGGTAACTAATTTATCTATTTTCTTTTGCTGTTAATTCCTTCAATTCTAAGTTTTCAAAGTAACCACAGTTTATTCCAAATTCTGCTTTAAAAAGTTAAATATTTTGAATTAGTGAAAAAAGTGCAAATTTTTAGCGAGCAAAAAAAATGCAACATAATAAAAAAATAGTTAAAGTAAGTTATTTATTTAATTATAATTGAAAATTTCTTAAATAAGTTATACAACTAGTGTTTTGTAATAGAAGCAGCTGTCAGCTGACAGCAAAACTGCAATCATTAAAGCCTTAGAAGTACGAAAATCCATGCGTGAAGTTGGACACCTCTTTGGTGTAAATCAATCAACCGTATGTCGGATTAAATCTCGATTTTCCTTGAGAAATAGTGTAGAAAGGAAACCAGGTAGTGGTAATCCTCGAAAAACTACCTCTCGCCAAGACCGCCAGATGATTGCACTGGTTAAAAAAGATCTACGAAAGACCGCAGTGGACGTTGCTAATTTCGCAAATGAGCAAATGGGAGTCTCTATAGGCGTTCACACTGTTCGCCGTAGGTTGAAAGAGGTTAATTTGCATGCGAGACGACCCGCAAAGAAACCTATCATCAGTGCAATCAATAAAAAGAAGCGCCTGGAATTTGCAAAACGTTACAAGGATTGGTCAAATGAACATGGGCTAAAGTCTTGTGGAGCGATGAAAGCAAATTTAATTTGTTTGGCTCCGATGGGATAAATTTTGTTCGAAGACCGCCTGGACAGAGATATTCTCCAAGATATCAACTTCCAACCGTAAAACATGGCGATGGATCAATAATGGTGTGGGGTAAGGAACGATATGTTTAAAAAAAATTATTGATTTTACGTCACGTATTTACAGGTGCGTTTTCCCGTGATGGGCTAGGTCCCTTAACTCAAATCGAAGGAAAAATGGACGCCAAGAAGTACTGTGAAATCCTTGGAGACACATGCTTCCTCATCTGCGGGAAAAAATGCCTCCTGGTAGCATATTCCAACAGGATAACGATCCAAAGCACTCAAGTCGCTTAGCTCGAAACTTTTTAAGTGACAATGATGTCAATGTTTTGGATTGGCCATCACAGTCTTCCGATCTAAACCCCATAGAAAATCTATGGGAGGTATTAGATCGGGAAGTTAAGAGGAAACATCCGTCAAATAAGAGGCAATTAGATGAAATTTTGAAAAGTGAATGGGAGAAAATATCCATTAACACATTAATAGCTTTAGTCGACTCTATGCCTTCTAGGTTGCAAGAAGTCATAAAAAATAAGGGCTACGCCACTAAGTATTAATTTTAAGATTTTTTTTGTAAGAATTACTATTTAATTTAAATAAACACATTAAAATTTATGCTGTTGCATTTTTATTGCTCCCATGAAATTCGCACTCTTTTTAATAAATGACAAAATAATATATCATTAATTAAAAATATTTACATAATGTTATTGATAATAGGTATCTATAACTGTAGGGATTAATAACCCAAAGAAATATTTTGAACTTGTCACCATTTTTTTAAAATTATCGCACTTAAAGATAATTTTACCCAACGTTGCATTTTTTGTGCTCGCTACTGTATATCACTATTCAAACAGGCCGAACTTATGTCAACTTGGTGCAAATGCATCTTCCATTCAACAGCCAGTGCCATAATCAAGCGTATGGTTGAATATCTCGCAACAGGTGAGAATGTGTCCTCGTAATCAATGCCAAATCTCTGGCTACAGCCTTTAGCTACAAGACGTGCCTTAAAACGTTCTATGCATCCATTCTCGTCCTTTTTAAGGGCAAATACCCATTTTGAATCGAGGATACGTGCTCCACTGGGTAGATCAACCAACGACCAGGTTTCATTCCTCTTCAAGGACGACATTTCCGTCTGCATTGCCTCACACCACTTTTTCCGATTAAGGCTACTCATAGCTTCTTCAACTGTCGTGGGAACGCTTTCCTGTATCATGCTATTCAACTTCTCTTTACGTGGTCTTCCCCGCTTACCAGTGCTAACAATTTTTGGGCTGCTGCGGGTTTCCTTATGATTCTCGGACTCTGATTCCTCTTCACTTTCACCAGCTGTTCGGAATCCTGCAAACTCTTCCGCATCAGATTCGTCACAGTCGGTTGGGATAGGGGTTGGCTCTATAATTGTTTTCTCGGAATTTTCCGCATCTCGTTGTTCGCTATTATCAATAACAATTGTTAAATAGTCCTCCGCTGCCTTTGGTGTAGATTCGAGAGGGTCACCGCTGTCTAAATCATTCTCCTCGAATATGACATCACGGCGTTCGATTACACTACGGGTATTCTTGTTGTATAGTCGATATGCCTTCGCGACTTGGGAATAACCAACCATTACATAAGTTTCCCCTTTGGCTTCAAATTTTCCGCCACTTTTATCACCCTTATTTAATGCCACTGCAAAGGACCCAAACGTTCTGAGATGTTGAAGATTTGGTTTCCTGTTAAACCACATTTCATATGGCGTCTTATCGCCATATATACCCTCACTTTCTAAAAAGGTGTCAAATTCCTTGTTAACGTACTCACGGCCATTGTCGCTTCGTAATATTTTGATTTTCCGTCCAGTTTGTTTCTTAACATGCTGTTAATAAATCTTGAACGTATTAAAAACTTCACTCTTAGCTTTGAGAAAATATACAAAAACTCTTCTCGAGAAGTCATCAATAAATGTAACGAAGTACCGTGCACCACCGAATGAGGTCACTTTAAATGGACCGCATACATCGCTGTGTATAACTTCCAATAAGTCACTTGACCGTGTAGTTGACTCTTGAGGAAATGGGCTTACATGAATTTTGCAAGTCATGCACGTTTTACATCGAGCTGATAGTACACCTTCCTTCAAATTCATACCCTTGACCAATTCATATCCTTTTTCGACATATCGCACAAAGAATTATAATTCAAATAGCCAAGTCTGTTATGCCACAGTTCACCAATATCATTAGCCATATATAATTGTTCTACTTGACCTTCAATTATAAATAAATTATTATGGTTAAAGGCCTTTAGAATAATTTCCCCATCGAAACTTTTCACAACAGCAGATGTCGAATCGAAAACCAAGTTCAAGTCATTAGCCACAACTCGGCCAACAGAAATGAAATTCATATTTAATTCTGGAGAATATAAAACATCTTGGAATTTAATACTCTTACCATTAATCACCGTCTCTACGTCACCTTTGCCTTTGGCGATAATATGCTTATCGGCTTCGAATCTAATTTCCTCTGTGTGCTCGACAAAATTCGTAAACATTTCCCTCTTATAGCACATGTTTGAAGTTGCCCCGCTGTCTACGCACCATTGTATGTTTCTTGCATTCTGCTTTTCCTGTGATTGTATATGTAATAGATGTTGTTTTTAGCCCCTTTGCAGGTTTTTTACATTTATTGGCAAAGTGACCCAATTCGCCGCAATTAAAGTATTTGCCCTTCATTTTGTTCTGTCCGTTATTTTTCTTCGCTTTACTCTCTCTCCGAAAAGTTTTCATAGAAAAAATTTGCTGTGTACTTGTTGTCGCTTCTTCGCGATCAATTTTCTGTTTATGTCTATCTCCCCTCTTCGAGAATTTTCTGTTTAACGGTTGTTAAATTGGGTAAGACATCGCGTATTTCAATTGCTATAACAAAATTCTCATAGTCATCTGGTAAACTGGAAAGAAGCATTATAATCAGGAGTTCATCTTGGATGACAATTCCCGTCTCCGCCAGCTTTTCTGCCAACTCAATAAAATGATTAATATGCTGACCTACATTTCCTCCAGCAGCCATTGTAAGGTTCACCAACTTTTTGTATAGAGACACCTTTTGAAGTGGACCTCTCGGCTTGTAAGTCTCCTCCAAACGTACCAGGCATCTCATGATGTCGAGCGATTCTTTATTAAGTTCAGCTGAGATGGTTTTATACAAAGCGTTATTGTAGCCAGCGCTTTTTCATCTTCTGCTCCCCACGCTTCTCGATCCTTATCAGTCTTAGCATCCTCGACCTTAACAACACCATTTGCATGCTTCCACCAGCCATTGTGTATTAATACACTACGCATTTGTATGGACCAACTATCATAATTCGTGTCGTCTAGCTTTTCTATTTGATATAATGACGACATTTTTCTTTTTCACGTTGGCCAAAACTTTACCAACAAAATTCTCCGAACTTTATTTACTTTAATTATATTCACCAGAACTTTGTCCTGGGCCCATAACGTATTTATTTTAATATAACAAAAGTCTTTATTTCATTTTCCAAAAGTAAAATTAATATTAAAGTTTAAAATAATGCGTGTTATCTTAGGCAAGTACAAGAATAGAATGAATAAAAAGGATAAGACAAAAAAAGAACAAAGTAAACTAAGTTAACAATATTCACATTGGAATATAGAGTTGCCAATAGTTATTTATTCTGTGTTCCCACACATGTAATTGTGCTGTAAATAACACTGCTGGTTCCATATTTAATAATTTACAACAATCTCATAACTTCTTTGTGCACTACCCCAAAAGCCCAACACTGTAGACCTTTTACAGTTGATATAATTTTAAGTAACTTATCTTTAAATATGAAAACAACTACAATGGAGTACGACCTACCGTCGGATAATCGCTCCATAGTGTGTACTATAAGCAATTCACAGCCAACACTAATCGATCGTAACTATTTTGATTATAGCGCAACTAACTGGAACAACTATATGGATTTCAATAACAACAGAATAATATTTCATACTAACGAATTTACCTCTACAGATATTATAGATGAAGAAATACAGAAAGTAATTAATATCATCCTATTAGCAAGGGACTATATAACGCCTAAAAGAACTTAACAGAATAATTTTATGATGCCCGATAAAATATTAAAATATATAAAGCTACTACCACCAATATCAATAAAATACGTTTTTATAATCAATACGCCAAAATGATGGACAGATGGACAAAAGCATTAATGAAGAGCGTAACCAAAAATGGAACCAACTATTGACTAAGATAAAACCAGGCTACAAGTCTTTTTGGAAAGTTAGTAGAAGCTTGCGCGGGAAAGGTAAGAACAAAATACCAAATACTAACGTTGGAAACAATAAAGTTATTTCAGATATTGAAAAAGCTGAAATACTAACAAATACGTTTTCCCAAGCCAATAAGCTGACTATTAATTACAAACACCCGACGGATAATATAATCAACTCTACGGTTAGTTACTTTACAGCATTCAATGAAGTATCAGATATAATTTCAACATTAAAAGTCTCGAAAGCCCCAGGATTGGATAATGTATCTAACTTACTTCTAAAGAAACTCCCAGCTAAAGCTCTGAAGTTACTAGTAATTATTTTCAACAACTGCATAAGACTCAACTATTTCCCAAACTTCTTTAAAAATGCTAAAATGATACCCAAATGTAAACCTAACAATCCAAAAAATAATCCTAATAGCTATAACTTTACTAATGGCATTTCTTTTCTGGCATAAATGTTGCCTTTATTCTGCCTTTTTGCCCTTTTGCTCGTTCTTTTCTGAAAAAAATTCAATTTTGTAAATTAGAAACATGTTCTTTTCTAAAAATGCTGACATAAAACCCTAAAAATATGCTACCTGTTTTACCCTCAATTCAATCAATGTTCAACGGTTGTAAGGGCAGCACTTTTAAAACTGCTGTTCTTTTTATTGTTTTGAAAAAATAACAAAAATTATTTGTTTTAAAAGTGGTGAAATGGAAGTAAAAAATATTATTTTTAGAGTTTGTTGGACTCCTCTTCATCGTCAGATGTGGAGGACATGTATCCATTATTATTAAAACGAAACTCTTGCCGCGAGTTAAAAATTTTGTTGGAAATGATATTTATCAGTATTGCACCAGATTCTTACAGCAAATTTAAAAACAAACAACAGCTGATTATAGGTGTTGATAATTTTTTTTTTGTAAAAGCTGAATGATCTTTAAATTCGCTAAAAAAAAATTTCATTTTATTTTAGCTATGTATATGGGCTACAGAGAAACATATGCATATGTATTATTATTCCAACAAAAAAGGTTTCAGATGAGTTAACTTAAAAATTAACATTTATGAAAATTGTAATAAAAAGATTATTTATAAATACTTTTAAATGGAATTTGGTTATTATCTTTTGTATTAAAATATTTCCCAAAAAATTCCATAAATTAAATTTTTTATTTGATTTTTAGCTATTTCTATATAGAAATTCATAAAAATTTATAATTAATAACATATTGTGCCAATGAAAGCGATTTAAAAACATTGGCATTTGCATAAAAATAAACATTTTAACTTGTCTGATCCCGGACCCCCGGTAAAAATATTATTATTTTTTTATTTAAAACATTTTCTGTAAAGTTAACTTTCCGAAAATAAAAAAAAAAATAATTCAATTGGAAATTGTTCAGATAATTAAAAAAATATTTTTACATTTGCTATACAATGATTAGTTTTAAAATCGTTAACTAAGTAAGAAAAAACCCTAAATTGGTATTAAACTACAAAAATAATACAGTTCGAGCTCGATTTGCGCAACCGAAAGGAAACCGGGGTTGTTGCTTTTACCGAAAAATTGTCATAACCGACCACTAAAAATCTTATATAAAAACTCACCACTCTTGAACTCAAATTCATTAAATTTTATTTTTAACATGAGAAAATAACTTATAAAGCAAAAGTAATAAAATTAAAGTTTTGTTCATAAATAAAAAGCAAAACAAAAAATTATTTTCGTAGTTATTTTCTTTCTCTTTTTGAAAATACATAAAATTATACCTTTAATTTAAGGAGAAAAATGGTGAGATTTTTGTTTGAGTTTCAGACTTTTTAGCCTTTTGGAAAATCACAGATTCCTTTATTTCTTAAAGAGCGATTAATTTTTCATACGAAATGTCATTTTCTGTTGCCCATTCTATACAAATGTCAATGGACATGATGACATTATCTACTTTAACTTTTTGTCTTTGTTCAGTTTGTATTGTTTCTACAATTTCTTCGTCTGAAACGTCAATATCTACATTTTCCTTCTCTGATCCATTCGGTAATTTCATTATCTGTTAAGTTAATATCCGGTATAACATCCTGCAACAATTTTGAAATGGATGGTCTAATTGAAGCCTCTTCTGCTATCTGGTACCGTAACAAAATCAATGATGGATCGTCTTCGTCAGACACATCGCAAAAATGTTACGTCCTGGTGCTGCATTTTCATTTAAACTTACTACAACTACTACAACTCCGTGACATATACAACATCTAGATGTTGTAAACCATAATCGACTTCTAACTTAAACTATTAAGAACTTCTGTTTTCCACATTTAATTTAAATTTATGTTTGATTTTTTACTATTTAACACGTTCCCTGCCAAGCTATTTATGAGAAGGTGTCATTTCTAGGTACGTGTACCATGACATGTTCTTTTTTATTTTTGAAAAAAAAAAAAAAAAAAATGAATGTTAATTTTTAAAATTATTACTATTAAAAGGGGAAAATGGACAAAATAACAATATAAAATTAAATTTATTTCATATAGAATAAGGGACGTTAAGGGTAATGTTCAAAAAATAATATATATTTTACTCAAGTTTGATTACACTGTTATAATTTTTCATACTTTCTGCATTCCATGGAATGACTGCATTCTTTTTGCTGGTCTACCATCCAGAACAATTTGGATTTAAAAAAGAACATAGCACAACTCATCAATTATACCGGATAAAAAACCAAATACTGATATTTTTGCAACCTTCTCAATTGATGTTACCATCACTGTTTTCCAATTTTCTGGAAACACACCTGTTTGTAGTGATTTGTTCACTATCCTTAGCATTATTTTGGCAACGATATGCCAACTATTTATGATCATGTCACTTGACACTTTATTATAATCTGATATTTTCTTTAGGGATTTACAAATTATTTTTAATTCTTCCAATGTTATTTCCCGAAATTTAAATTTGGAATTTATCACAGTTATTCTATTAACATATTGCACATTATTTATCTCATCTCTTATCGTCTTAATATACTTCCACATTTCTTTGTGGTCAGTAGCATTATTAATTCTGTTATTAATATAATTGTTATTCGCGTTTTGAATTTTAACTTCATATAAATTTCGCATCGTTTTATATATAGCCCACGCTTCATTAGAGTTTTCTATTTTTGGTATATTGTATTTATAAATTAAACCAATTTATATTACACTTTTCCTGAATTTTTCGTCTTCTCGTCATCTTTTTAACACGTTCCCTGCCAAGCTGTTTATGAGAAGGTGTCATTTCTAAGCCACGTGTACCATTTTCGGTACACGATGACTACTTTTATAAATCTCTATGAATACATGTTCTTTTTTCATTTTTGAGAAAATGTATGTTTTCTATTTCTTTTTGGAAATATGTAATTAATATACACGCGTTCTTTAATTCAATACATCTTTATTCCACGAACTTAAAATTGAGAAGAATAGAAAAAAGGAATGCAATAACTATTATATGCATTCAGTGTTGCCATATTAATATAAGATCAACAGTGGGTCATAACAGTATGTTATTTTCAAAATTATTACTATTCAAACGACAAAATGCACAAAATAACAATAAAAATTAATAGAATAAGGGACATAAGTGTAACGTAAAAAAGAGAATATACAGTAGCGAGTACAAAAAATGCAACACTGTGCCATATGATATTTAATATTATCTGTTTCAAAATAACGGTAACTAATTTGTCTATTTTCTTTTGCTGTTAATTCTTTCAATTATAAGTTTTCAAAGTAACCACAGTTTATTCCAAATTCTGCTTTAAAAAGTTAAATATTTTTGAATTAGTGAAAAAAGTGCAAATTTTTAGCGAGCAAAAAAAAATGCAACATAATAAAAAAATAGTTAAAGTAAGTTATTTATTAAATTATAATAGAAAATTTCTTAAATAAGTTATACAACATGTGCTTTGTAATAGAAGCAGCTCTCAGCTGACAGCAAAACTGCAATCATTAAAGCCTTAGAAGAAAGAAAATCCATGCGCGAAGTTGGACACCTCTTTGGTGTAAATCAATCAACCGTATGTCGGATTAAATCTCGATTTTCCTTGAGAAATAGTGTGGAAAGGAAACCAGGTAGTGGTAATCCTCGAAAAACTACCTCTCGCCAAGACCGCCAGATGATTGCACTGGTTAAAAAAGATCCACGAAAGACCGCAGTAGACGTTGCTAATTTCGCAAATGGGAGTCTCTATAAGCGTTCACACTGTTCGTCGTAGGTTGATAGAGGCTAATTTGCATGCGAGACGACCCGCAAAAAAACCTCTCATCAGTGCAATCAATAAAAAGAAGAGCCTGGAATTTGCAAAACGTTACAAGGATTGGCCAAATGAACAATGGGCTAAAGTCTTGTGGAGCGATGAAAGCAAATTTAATTTGTTTGGCTCCGATGGGATAAATTTTGTTCGAAGACCGCCTGGACAGAGATATTCTCCAAGATATCAACTTCCAACCGTAAAACATGGCGGTGGATCAATAATGGTGTGGGGTAAGGAACGATATGTTTAAAAAAATTATTGATTTACGTCACGTATTCACAGGTGCGTTCTCCCGTGATGGGGTAGGTCCCTTAACTCAAATCGAAGGAAAAATGGACGCCAAGAAGTACTGTGAAATACTTGGAGAACACATGCTTCCTCATCTGCGGGAAAAATGCCTCCTGGTAGCATATTCCAACAGGATAACGATCCAAAGCACTCAAGTCGCTTAGCTCGAAAATTTTTAAGCGACAATGATGTCAATGTTTTGGATTGGCCATCACTGTCTCCCGATCTAAACCCCATAGAAAATCTATGGGAGCTATTAGATCGGGAAGTTAAGAGGAAACATCCGTCAAATAAGAGGCAATTAGAAGAAATTTTGAAAAGTGAATGGGAGAAAATATCCATTAACACATTAATAGCTTTAGTCGACTCTATGCCTTCTAGGTTGCAAGAAGTCATAAAAAATAAGGGCTACGCCACTAAATATTAACTTTAATATTTTTTTTGTAAGAATTACTATTTAATTTAAATAAACACATTAAAATTTATGATGTTGCATTTTTATTGCTCCCATGAAATTCGCACTCTTTTTAATAAATGACAAAATAATATATCATTAATTAAAAATATTTACATAATGTTATTGATAATAGGTATCTATAACTGTAGGGATTAATAACCCAAAGAAATATTTTGAACTGGTCATCATTTTTTTAAAATTATCGCACTTAAAGATAATTTTACCCAACGTTGCATTTTTTGTACTCGTTGCTGTATATTTTACTCAAGAATGATAAACTAAAGATTACGCCATCACGAACACAAAATTAAAACTTTCTGCGTATGTTGAACCAATGACGTCACGAAAATTGTTCTCATTGTTTTCTTATTGGCTAATGATAATGTTAGTGATATTTCAGGGATGCCAACTATTTTCACGTAGTGCTTACCCTTTTCAGAAGAAATGTTAATATTCACATATGAAAAAGATTACGCCATCACGCACACAAAATTAAAACTTTCTGCGTATGTTGAATCAATGACGTCACGAAAATTGTTCTCATTGTTTTCTTATTGGCTAATGATAATGTAAGTGATATTTCAGGGCTGCCAACTACTTTCACGTAATACATACCCTTTTCAGAAGAAATGTTAATATTCACATATGAAAAAGACTTGGAAACTTTTAAAATAGCCCAATTTTGTCATCTAAGGGGAAATCATGCGCAAGGCGTAATCTTTAGTTTATCACTCTTGTATTTTACTCAAGTTTAATTACACTAATATAATTTTTCATACTTTCTGCATATCATGGAACGGTCCTATCCTTTTTACTGGTCTACCATTACAGTTTTGTAACTCATGGTGTAATTTCAGAAATACACCAATATTTGTATTACATAAAAATGAAATCAGTAACATTCTATATTTTAAAAGGTGAAATTGAACTATAGTTTCCTGTATTATATAAAATCGATGCATTTACAACTACCGTATTCAATAAAAGTTCAAAGTGGTCCGATAACTAATTACCACGCCGCATGTACCGTTATCGGTACATTACTCTAAAATTGCTCTAAACAACATTACGTTACATAAGATAGTCCTCCCATTAATTAAATCTTCGATATAAACATTTTTAATTAAAAAGTTCAGCTTGACGTAGAATTGAGGTTTAGTGTGCACCGAAAACGGTACACGTGGCAGGGTACGTGTTAACTGCATTTTCTAGATAACTATCAAACACAATCACGATGTCATTTCTTTCTATATTCACATTCATTTCCTGGATGCTTCATATTTCTCTATTATATTGCTGTTTATTATATTAAAAAATATCGATTTTTTTATAACCAATGCTGTCAGTGTTGTGTTCCACATTGTCAACTATAATGTCTATTGCTTCATGATCCGATATTTTATTTGAACATTGCGTGTAAACTCTTCTATTACTGGTTTAAGGCCATTATCATCCAGCAAACATTGCAGTTTGTTATTATAAAATCCGTCCTTACACCAGAGAACAGAAAGAGACCATTCACATTTGCTGACCTTTCGCAAATTCATTGCTTTTATTCGACAATAATAAAAATGTGCATTGTCGTTTGTTTAATCACTCCTTATTACTGTTTGCTATTTTACATTCCTTTTTTGTTATGACGTTATTCATCAAGCTCTCAAAGGCGAGCTATTACTTCAGCTCGGCAAAAACGGCGAACGAACGGAGGACTTTAGAGGGGCCATTGGAGAGCTCCTAGGTGAATGCGCGTCTGTCCGCACTCTAAAGGAGAGGAGGACAGTTGAGATAAAGGATATTGATGAAATAAGGGAGAAGAAGGACGTATATAACGCGATTATGAACGTTACAGGTATTGGGGCTTCGGTAAGACCGACATAGTTGGTCTCAGGAAGGCGTATGGTGGGACGCAAACTGCCGTAGTAAGCCTTAACGCAGACGCTGCAACGATTCTCCTGAGGGAAGGTAGAATTAGAATCGGCTGGGTCATATGCAGGATTCGCGAGAGGAACATTCCGACAAAATGCTTCCGGTGCTTGCAGTTTGGACATATGGCCCGTCAGTGCACAAGTAAGGTTTACCGCTCGCGAACTTGCCGTAGGTGCGGACAGGAGGGGCATATTGCGAGAAATTGCGAGGGCGAACCTCTTTGCATGTTCTGCAAAGTGGGCGATCAGAAATCTGCCAACCATATCGCGGGGAGCGGAAAGTGCCCACAATTGTTGAGCGCACTTAAATCACGTTCTAGAAGATGAGGTTAATACAAATTAATCTTAACCACTGTGAAGCAGCCCAGGACCTATTGATCCAGAGGGTAGAGGAAGAGAATATTGATGTCGCCATCATAAGCGAACATTATAGGGTACCGAAGAATAGTACTTGGATCACGGACGGATCTAGTACTGCGGCTATATGGATCTGTGGTTCATTACCCTTCCAGCAAACCTATGCGCGGGACATTGGTTTCGTTATGGCTAGGATAAAGGGAGTTTTCTTCTATAGCTGTTACGCCCCGCCGAGATGGTCAATGGAGGAGTTCCAACATATGCTGGACAGGATGGCGTCACACGCGCGCCTGAATACTCCCGTCATTATTGCAAGAGATTTTAATGCTTGGGCGACCGGATGGGGTAGTAGATATACTAACACCAGGGGTCGCTGCCTCTTGGAAACGGTCGCTTCCCTTCCTGTGGCGCTGATGAATGATGGAAGAGGAAGCACATCTAGAAGAGCTGGATCGAGCTCGATAATAGATTTATCGTTTGTGAGCAATAGTCTTGTTTCGCGGACCGCGTGGAGACTAACTGAGGACTTCACGAATAGTGACCATCAGGCAATCGTGATGACGGTTACTGGGCGAAATACGAGAGGAGATGGATTGGCGAAATTTACGGGACCTAAATGGAAGGACACCCGCTTTGACGAGGAGACGTATAGATTGCTGTTGTCGTCTTTTCACACGAGTGGCAGCACGACCGAGGAATTAGTAAGCGATATATGCGAAATGCTCAACACTGCATGTGATGCTGCTATGCCCTGTGTATAGGGGACGCTCCCCCTGCTACTGGTGGAATTACGAAATTCTAAATCTGCGGCCGGCATGCTTTAGGGCGAGAAGAAGGGCTCAGCGTACAAGAGGAAGAGCGACATGGGAAGCCGAACGGGCTTCATATGAGGATCTTAGGCATCAACTTAGAAGAGCCATTAAAAGGAGCAAGAAACTATCCTTTCAGCGGATATGCCAAGAAGCTGACATAAATCCTTTTGGGACGGCTTACAGAGTCGTCTGCAAGAGAATCGGCGCTCAGCAACAGCCTAAACTAGTCTGTCCAGTTTTGCAACAGGAAATTATTAGTACATTATTCCCACGAGGCCAGCCCAACACTTACATAAGTAGGGATACGGAAGCCAATCATACCATCCCTGAGGTAACAAGAGAGGAGGTACTCGCAGCATGCAATGGAATAGGAGATAGGAAAACACCGGGGCCAGATGGAATCCCGAATAGAGCACTTAAGGCGGCTATCCGGTTCAGACCTGATATGTTCGCCAAGGTGTTCCACAAGTGCTTCGTCGAGGGTGTTTTTCCACGTAGATGGAAGAAGCAGAAATTGGTTCTCATTCTCATTCACATTGCAAGAGATGCAATAGTGGGCGAAAGGAGATTTGGCACCAAGGAATACTGCGCGATTGTCACACTTGACGTTAAAATCGCTTTCAACTCAGCGAATTGGGGGCGGATTATGAGAGCCCTCTTTAACATGGGTACGCCGCCATACTTAATGGAGATTCTGAACAATTACTTTCAGGACAGGATGGTAATATATCTAACGGATGAATGAGAGCAGGAATACGTAGTGACGGCGGGTGTCCCGCAGGGCTCTGTACTTGGCCCACTACTATAGAACATAATGTACTATGGAGTACTTCGACTGTAATTGCCAAACGGTCTCGGTAGCTAAGACGGTACAGGATATAGAGGAGAAAACTAATACAGCGATTCGAAATGTTGGTGCATGGCTGGATGAGGCAGGGTTGACACTTGCTGCACATAAAACGGAAGCCGTTTTGATAAGCGGCCGGAAGATAGTGGAAAAGATGAAACTGACCGTTGGAGGCACAGAAGTCGAATCAAAGAGGACAATAAAATACCTGGGAGTGATTATTGACGACAGGTTGAACTTCAAGGAGCACGTAAAATACATCGGCGAAAAGGAATCTGTAACGCAAGGAGCACTGGCGAGGATGATGCCAAATATTGGAGGACCAAGTCCATTCAAGAGGAGGATAATTTCAGCGGTAATAACGTCGATAATGCTATATGTTTGCCCCATATGGTCGGAGGCACTCTCCGTGGGGTCGACAAGGAGAATACCGTCCTCGGTGTATCGTCTAAGCGCGATTAGACGGATAAGTGGCTTCAGGACAGTGTCTGATGAAGCGGTATTGGTATTGGTATTGGCAAAGATAATACCAATAGACATATTGGCGGATGAGATGAGGCGGATATACTTCCGCCGTCTTGAGAGTCCAGGACGGACAGCGGCTATAAAAGCGGAGGAAAGAATGACTTCCATGCACAAATGGCAGTCACGATGGGAGAGCAGTTTAAAGGGAAGATGGACATTTCAGCTTGTCTCTTCTATAACCCCTTGGATGGAGAACAAACATTGCGAGCTGAATTATTACGTGACCCAGTTCCTAACTGGTCATGGATGTTTTAGGAAGTACCTGCACAGATTTGGACATGATACTTCCCTTATATGCCCAAACTGTGTAGACTGTGAAGAGGAAGATGCGGAGGATATTCTAACATGCTGCCCCAGGTTTAGATGACCCGGAGAAAATAGATTAGGGCCAAACCGGCTCATGGAGGAGGCGTTGATTTCTAAGACGCTATGGAGCCAATACAACCAGAAAATGGCGGAAGTAATGATAGTACTCCGAAGGTTAGAGGAACGAAGGCGAAATTTGAGATAACGTGTTAAAGCTTTCAAACTAACCAGTCCCCCGCGAAGTAATACCTTACGACAGTCCCGCGGGGGGAGAGTGGTTGATGTGTGTAGGGGTGGGTTTTAGTACGTAGGCACCAAGGATGGTGAACCGTGGATGCTTTTGTCGGAACAAAAGTATCTTTAGAAGATTTACCACCTCCGGCTCAAGGCAAAAAAAAAATGTATGTGCGATCAGCATTGAAACCATTCATACCAATCGTTAAGTATTCGTTGCTTTTGGGAGTATTCGTTTACATTAGTAGAAGGCATGCAATGCAAGCACCATTTTTCGTTACACTCCGTTTTGTGACATTCATTGCTTTACGGAATTGATTTGTACTGTCAACATGAGATTCATTTTTTGTGATTGGATTCAAAATTAACCAATCAAACCGTTCTCTGTCTTACACCAATCTATATTAACATCACCAGTTATTATAATATTGCAGTTCAATTCACTCATTTCTTCTAATACTTCTTCAAATATTCCTAAAAATTCAGTTTCAGTACTACTACACCAATCTATATTAACATCACCAGTTATTATAATATTGCAGTTCAATTCACTCATTTCTTCTAATACTTTTTCAAATATTCCTAAAAATTCAGTTTCAGTACTACTAGGTGATCTATATACAGATGAAATTGCTATCGTGTAGTTATTATATTTCGTCATATAAGCAGCTATCCATATTTTCGAGTCAATAATGATTTCAAATATTCTTTTCACATTCCATCTCTGTTTGAAATATGTTATTACTCACCTGTTCTTGTCGAATTTGTTAACGTTATAAATTGATTGTAACCAATAAGTTGTGTTTCTTTCTCGTTAATTTCTTTAGTTAAATGGGTTTCCGAAAGTACTATAAATTCAGGCTTTTTCATTTCTGCTAATACTTTTAATTGGTTATAGTTATTTAATATTCCTCGTATATTTGTGTATATGTCTTATATTTCCCGTGATTGTTAAGCCACTAAACCACTTCTCCTCTTTTTTGAATTCAATTTATTTTGATATATAGGACAGTCTTTACTCATGGTCGTACTCTCATCCAAATCTAGATTTAACCTGTTATTTACATTCCAACAGTTAATACATTTATTTAATATATCTTGATGACATCCCTTCTATTTATAAATTCCATGACATTTTATGCAGACCTCTGAATTTTTACAATCCGATGATTTATGGTTATATCCCTCACATTTGAAACACTGTATAATGTGAGTACCATCGAAAACTCTGCATTTTCCCAACCAATATTAACTTTTAGTGCCATCATTACTTTCATATATGAATCGTTATCTAATTTGAGTATAGCGTTCCACATTGTACCACCATTTCTCTTATAATCAAATAACTTTATTATTTCCATTTGGCTATCATTAAGAAAATTGTTTTGCCTTCTCAATTTTTCGATAATTTCAGTTTCTGTTAGACATAGCAGTTATTTTAATTTTCATTCAATTTAAGTAGGAACTTTAATTTCGTAACATTCACCCATTTTCTTTCGCATTGTTTCTTTTATTTTTTCTCTTTCTTCGTTACTTTCGCATTGTATAAATACAGAAACATTTTTTCGTTGTTCTATATTAACAATTTTAAAGTTCATATAATCAACTTTTTTATTTAACACGTTCCCTGCCAAGCTGTTTATGCGAAGCTGTCATTTCTAGGCCACGTGTACCATTTTCGGTACACGATAACTACTTTTATAAATCTTTAAAAACACATGTTATTTTTTTGTTTTGTTTTTTTTTTTTGTTTTGATAAAATTTATGTTATTTTTAAAATTATTACTATTCAAAGAGCAAAATGCACTAAATAACAACATAAAATTAAATTTATTTTATATAGAATAAGGGATATAAGGGTAACGTACAAAAAAAATATGTATTTTACTCAAGTTTGATTAAACTATTATATTTTTTTAGACTTTCTGGTTATCATGAAATGCCTGCATCCTATTTATTGGTCTATCATTACAGTTTTTTAACTCATGGTGTAATTCTAGAAGGTAGGACATAGTCATCTTCTTCAGAAAATACATCATTATTTGACTTACATAAATATGAAATCTGTAACTTTCTATATTCTAAAAGGTGAAATTAAACTATTGTTTCTTGTATTATATAAAATCGATGCATTTACAATTATCGTATTCAATAAAAGTTCAAAAGTGTTCCGATAACTAATTACCACGCCACATGTACCGTTATCGGTACATCACTCTAAAATTGCACTAAACATCATTACGTTACATAAAATAGTCCTACTAATAATTAAATCTGGGATATAAACATTTTAAATTAAAAAGTTCAGCTTGGCGTAGAAATGAGGTTTAGCGTGCACCGAAAACGGTACACGTGGCAGGGAACGTTTTAAATCCTCCTTAGTTTTTCCACATCTTGTTTCCCTTTTGGTTTAATAATAAGCGGGTTTTGTTTATTTCACTATATTACTTTTTAATGCATCTGCAAATTATAGCTTATTTGTTTTGACAGTTGTTTCCTCAATTGTTTTTTTTTAGTTCATTACACATTATTTTGTTCTTCTCTTCAATAAATTACACATCTCTTTATTTTTATTTTCATTTATCACTCTATACAGCTTACTTATTTCCTTTACATTTACATCGCAAGTAGCTCTTTAATTTCGTTTTCTTTTTGTTTTAAAGATTTTTTAAATTCGCTTTATATTCAGCCAGGTGTTGTTTGTTTTTTTCACATTTTCTTGAATATCTCCGATCACCATATCCACATTATAAATATATTGTACAGTCATCACACATAAAACGGATGAAGTCGTCAGCTTCCAATATTCCCGAGCACTTTTTTGTACAGTGATAAACTTTTTTACATATTCCTTCACAAATTAAGCCAGATTCGCCGCGTATTGCCGTTTGATGGCATTCCGACATATTTCTAGTTTAATTTTTTATGTTGTTTTTCCAATCAATAAATATCTTTTGATTGTACTTCACCATCCGAATATGAAAAAAAGACTTTGTTTATGGTTCTAATATAGTCCTGTCTATTTAAATAACCACTAAATATTTCATTTTCAAAAAATTTGCGGAGCCTCATGTAAGTATACTTTTCCCGTTTGAAATATATAATAATATTCATTAATCATTTTCACCTCCCAAAATTTGTTGTAGTACATAATTATACCTCCGATTCTCGTTGAATTTTATAATAATACCCTTTGAAAGTATTCCGGTATCACTATTTCTGGTGTGTTTCCGATAATATTATAAAATGTGATTTTTATCTGCTTTTGCGTGTATTTATTTAAAGTTGTGAATTAATTCCTGAAAATTTGTATACATGCAATAGAACTCCTTTAATTGTCATTCATCTATACCCATTATTCGCCTTTTTAAATTCAGTTTTTTTATAAACAGGACATTCTCTATTTGTAGTCGCATGATTTTCATCTAAACCCAGATTCAATTTTTTATTACTTTTTACGCAGTTGATACATTTTTTTATTTGTTCTTTCTTACATTGCCTTGTATTATGATTTCCATGACATTTGAGACATATTTCGCTGTCCTTGCAGTTCACCGACTTATGGTTAAATCCATTACAACTATATCACCTTGTTACTTCCGTTCCATCAAACACTCGACATTTTTTCCACCCAAAATTCAATGTTTGTGCCGCAATTACTTTTTGGTATTTATTTTTAATTTCGCGTTATAAATTAATTTATTGTTTCTTCATATTAAAATGTCATATCCGTTATAATTATAATCATTTCAAATTCACTTGGAACTTTTAACTCATAAGTTTCACTTATTTTATTCTCGATGGCACTTTTTATTTTATCTCGTTCATCTTCGTTTTCACTTTGAATGATCACTGTTCCATTTCTTCTACTTTCAATATTTGTTATTTTAAAATCTATTGGGTCTACCTTTTTGTTAAAATTTTCTTTTGTTTTTTTCAATATTCTGTTTTTCCTTGGGTTTAATTACCAATGAACTTGAACTTTAACATCTGGCAACACAGAATTATTTTTAACAGCATCTGCGAATGTCATCTTATTTTGTTTTACATTTGTTTATCACTTTCTTTATTTCACCGCACATATTTTCATTGTTTTTTCGCATTTATTCTTTTCTCTTTTGATTATCTTTTACAATTACCATTAGTTTTTTTATTTCTACAACATTCTTCTCACAAGATTTTTGGGTATCATCAAGAATTTTAAGTCGGTCCATATTTCTTTATTTTCGTAATTGCTTTCAATAATTATTTTATTTCATTGTGCCTTAATGATGACTCGAATTCTTTTTTATATTCTTTTAAATTTTGCTTGCTAACTCTAACGCCTACTTGAATTTCACCTAATACAAGGTCAACATACCTTATATACTGATACTATCCTCACAAATAAAACGCACTAAATTGTTTGCTTCAAGTATGCTAATAGAACATTGGTCAATTTCCGAACACTTTTTGTACTGTGATATATTTTTCACAAACTCCTTGGCACACACTGCACTCAACCATTATCACGCGATTATTTTATTTTCAATCGAACAAATTTCTCAGTACTGTTTTCATTTCCCTTAAATTATTTTTATATTTCTATTTTTATAGCACTTTAATATTTTAATTTATTTATTTATGTAGAACTTAATTTTTTTTTTGCTTCTCTTCTTTTATTCAATCATGTAATCTTCATTAATTCAATTCCTGTTAATTAATTGATTTGCTTATATCTTGTAGTGAATTGAAGGAATTGCATTAAAAATCCCATAGTTCGGATAAAGCATACGTAGTAGGTAAATTTCCTCAGTTTTGAAATTGAAAGAGATGGTAAAACTAGGCAGATAAGCATTTATCACAATAAATATATTAACCCGATTATTTACCAATCATTCGTCGAAATTTGTTCTAATCTTCATGTATAATATTTAGTACTTACACTATTTCAAAGAAACAAAGAAATAAGTTAATATCAAGTAATGACGCAAAAGTATTCAGAAAATCCTATCAGACATCTGAAAAATGGAACATATTTTATAGCAAAATGAAGTTCGATTGTAAACTAATGTTTATACGATTAAAATATCCTACATTAAGCAAAAGTTATGAAACGAAAAAAAATATGAACAAAAAAACCCAAAAAATATAACTTTTTACCAAAATAAAAAAATAATATTGTCTCAAAATTCTATAAGACTTACCAGTATTAATTTATCAGTTAATTCTTTCATTTCATTCTTAAGTTCCTCTTGATGTATCATGTTAATTTCCAAAGTAATCAGTTCCTTTGCCAAAAGTTTGCAGAGCTCTTTATTATTAGCGTTGTTAGTCATTTCATTTAAAAAAACTAATGCTAGCTTATTGTGTGAATTTTCGCGGATATTAGAAATTGCATCTGATCTAGTGGCGTCTATTATAAAACGTGTAATCGTTTCAGGACGAATATCGTGAAGGGGACTATCGTATGGTGCAGTTAAAACTGAATTAACAGTTGTCATTAGACATGGTTGCAATAAGTTTTGTTTTCTTTGTTGAATGAGATTTTGCAGGAAAACGCCAAGAATTTGATTTATTTCAGGTTCTAAGAGTATAATTTATAAAAGTTATATAGAAACTGTTTGCAATTTCAATGCGTTTACTTACCAGTCGCAGGATTAAAATAACGTAGAAGTAGTTTTTCTATTATATCTCGATTTTCTATATGGCCGTGCAAAACTAATTTACAAAAGCCATTAATAATTGCACGCACAATACACATATCATCACAAGTATCAAGAAAATGTGACATCATATAAATTACACCGACGCCTTGCCCTAATGTTGTTGATTGTCGAGCGTCGTCATCGACATCAATGAATTCAAGGGTATTGTAGAGCTGGCGCCCTGTTTTTTTGGTCTTATTTTGTTCTTCTTGAACCGCAAAACAGTCAACACCGTAACGATCTAATAGCTCAAACATGCATGTAATTGCAGTTTCCCATATCCGGATATTGTGATTTTTAAAAAATTGTGCATATAGTTCATCAAATACATCTTTTGCCAATGGCTCATACAACATGCTAAATGCAGATCCACACTTCAATGCCCAATCGCGAATTGCAATTTGATTTGATGCGATATTCCGAAAAATAAAATCCTGTAACAAAACTATTAATAGTCTTTTATAATTACTTTATTTCTTATATTAGCCTACATTGTATAAACGGCAAGTACTGTGATTTAAGGCTTTCACACGTTTGGATACCACCATATAGTACGTTATTTGAAGACTTCGTAATATGCAATCGTGTTTCACAACCTTTGAAAACTGTGGCTGTGCCGAATTGCTAGACCTGTCCTCTCGCTTTTCCAATAACGGCCTTAACAAGTTTGTAAATTCTTCTGTGGCATTATTTTTTTCGTCGATTATTTGCTGTGCTCGTACATACTCTTTCATTTGGACATAGTTCATTTCTTGTTCTTCTAAATCTAGAATCTTAACTTTCAGTGATGAAAGCTTTAAATTTAAATCAGCATCCATAGAATTAGCCAGCAACTCACTTATAAGATTCCTATCGTGTACAAGATCTTGCTGTTTTACATTTAGACCACATATGTCATGAATAATGTCTAAAAAGAACTTATTAAAACAAAAAATTTTTAAGAGGGCGTGGCAAATCGTAAAAATTTAATATTTAGGTACATATTGATCGTAGACGAATACAATTTGGTGGGCAAGTTCGTCCCCCTTCAAGTGATACCTACACCTCTTAAACTACTCAACCGATTTTAACCATTATTTTTTTGTTCGAAAGCTTATTAGACTTAAGGTGCGGTCAGATATGGCAAATGTTTGCCATAATTTTGTTTTCTCTTGTTTGCCAGAAATATGACTGAAACAACTAATATTTTGTTTTGTGGTCACACTACGCACATTTATTTTCACATTTTTGTTTCTTTAAATAGCGGCAAACAAAAGTTTGGCAAACATATTTGCGATGTGGTCACATTTAAAAAATATTTGCCAAAAAACACATGTTTGACCAGAATTTTGTAAAATAGAAATATTTATACACATTTTTACACAAAATAGAAAGTGAATATTTTTTCGTTTTGTGTTGCGGGGCTTCTGTGCTATTTTGGGAAGGGAAAGAAAAGAAAGACGACTATGGCTTTGGAAATGGGTTCATGCATAAAATAAGAAAAAAACTGAAAAATTACGTTTTTAATCACAATAAAATTAACATAAACAAATGTTTACATTTTTCCAGTGCAGCCAATCACCATATTTGAAAATCGCTGTAATGATGTACATAACTTAAAATAGATGTTAAATCTAAAAATTGGGAATCGAATATATATAAATTGAAGGAATTCTTTTAGTTCTAATTGAAAATTATTTATCTATATTTTTGAGAATGGTTTTCAGGTCACTTTGTTTGAAAATTTATCCCCAAAAAAGATTAAATGAATGATTGAATTCCAAAATGTACTCTATGTGTGTTAAGAAAAATTAGAATTATGTTGCTGCGTTGAATTACAATTCTCCATTATAATGACTCGTACCGTCCACTTCAATATTCAATTGTACTTTGAATATTTTAACATGTTTATTTTCAGGAACAAAATTTCTCGTGATAATTTGGAAAAAAATTAAAATCACTATAATAATAATGAAAAATTTTCTATAACAAAGACATGTACTAAAGAGTTAAGTCGTTTCAGGCATCTTTTTCTTTAATGAGATTTAAAAAAATAACCATTATACTGAAAAATCATTAAAACCCCTGAATAGCTTTCATCTAGAAAGTTACAACAATTGATATATGCATTAACGTGGATTTATATTTCAGGCTTTGAATGTATCTCTGTATATGAAGGCACCCAAATATTTATATCTATAAAATGTATACATTTACAACAAATAAAAAGGTTTCCATAAAATAAATTATTTATTTTCTTCAAATTTGTATTCATTCATTTTTTTGAGATTTTAGTGATGTTAGTATGCAACATAGTCTTAAACAGCTGTTATTTGCCACTGTTTGCCCTTACGAAAAATATGTAAGAGTAAACAAATATTTGCCAAAAAATCATAAAAATATTTGTCGCAGGGTGGTCACATTAAAAAAACTTTTGTTTGCCGGCAAACAATTTTATTTGCCAAAAATGGCGCATTTTTCTGTTTGTCACGCAAATTTATTTTGTGGTCACATTATGGCAAACAAATATTTTATGTTTTTTGGCAAATATTTTTTAGATGTGACCGCACCTTTAGTTAAAAAAAATTCGATATAGCAAAAAGTAGGCGTGGCAAACCTTTAAAATGGAATATTAAGGGATATAGTGATCATAGACGAATGCAATTTCGGTGGTAAGTTAGTAGAGTCGATATCGACAAATTCACCAAAAATGGACGTGAGAACATATTAATTAATTTTATAATTCGATGGTTTGTAACTACATTAGTACTACATATATAACATGTACATCTGTTAGTTTTTGTTTTGGAGCGAGTACAAAACTACAACTTCGTCAGCGCTTCCAAATTTTCGAAGCTCACCTATCGTACCGGCTTCGATTAAATTTTGAACTAGATAGAACTGCGTACCGTACAACACATATAGTTTACGTTGTTCTTTTTAAGAAATATTTAGAGGAGATAGCACAGCGTGTTACAACGTGTGACTTGTTTTGGGCAATAAAAAAGATCAATTTTTGGCGTAACGAAGCTCGCTGGGTTAACTAGTATGTATATATATAAAAGACAATGGTATTGCCAATAATAAATTCTAGAGTTCGACAGAACGTTCGGTATACAGTAAAAAATGACGTTCGGCCAAAGTTCGGCGTTCGGTCAAAATTTTACCGAACTCCGAACTTTTTATTTAAATCATATTAAATCACAACTCGATCAACGTTTTAAGTCTAAATACCTTTCTACACAACAGCTGGAAAAATCCACATAGGATATAATTAATTTCTTAAATGATAATTCAATTAATTTTCAAACATCAACAGTGATGGAAAAAGTATAAGAGGCGGAATCAAAAAGACGCAAAAAAAAAAGGAGAGAAGACGTTCATCTTTATGGGAAACCATGATTTTGTTTCACATCAACCTCAAGACGAAAATATTTTCGAGAAAGAAATCAAAATCTATATATCTGAACCATTACGTGATCACAAAACTAATATATATGAATATTGGAACTCCTATTCATTTGCAAATCTTAAGGCAGCAGCCAGGAAATATCAATCAGTACCGCAAACGATCGTTTCTAATGAGCAACTATTTAGTGCTCATCTTTATTCAGATAGATGAAGTAACCTTAAAGGCATTACAGAAGGAAAGGTACTATTTTGCCATTATAATATAAAAACAATGAATTTTGAATTCTAGAGTACAAACTGTCTTAAATGTTATGAATTCGTTATTTTTTGTTTTTATCAATAAATTCCAAAAATGTACATACATAATACTTCGACCTAGCTTCTCACACCACTTATGTTGTGTGCGTTAATTTTACACATGAGTGACGGGACCTAAAGTTTAAAGTCGACTTCCGAACGACAGATTTTTTCAGAAGTTCTCCCAGAGTTTTTGCCAAAAATCTGCTGAGAAGTGCCCAATTACATATTTTTCGATATTTCACTTTGATGTGTGACCTGGGGTTTGAACCGTGGCCTTACGCCTAATAAGCCAAGAAATCAAAGTTCAAATAATGATAAGACAGTAAGTGTTTGGAAATATAAGTAACTAGAGCTGATGACGCATTTAAGAACTGTACAGGATAAAGCGAAAGCATAACTCTGGGGAGCGTGTCTACCATACCGATGGCAAAAGAGTGACGGCAAATGAATTTGGTTGGAAGCCACCTCTTGACGAAATCGACTGTTCACAATATTGATATTATTTTTTATATCAAAATGTTATAGACACTATTTTGTTAAGTACTGAAATTGTATTTAATAATAAATAAATAAATCAATTAGGTTAGAGGAAGTGCACCTGTCGGTCAAGACAAGCATAGTACCCGGAGGTCGAAATTGACCCATTATACATTGTCCTTAGGCGAGGAAGGAAATAGAGGATATAGGAATGTAGGTAAGGGGAGGGAGAATGGGAAACGGAGGAATTACATATAAAGAAACAGACACAAAACAAAAGAGTTGAGAGTGCGACTACACTTATGAAGCCCTAGCACCTCGCAATCAGCCCAAGCTGCTAATAAATTTGTGGAGAGCCTTGATGTCGGCTCTTGACACAGAACTCAAGCTCTCAAAGAAGGCCCTGCCAAGTGTCCCCAACCTCAACCTACCAAGGGCTGGGCAGTTGCAGAGTAGATGTTCGACAATCTCCAACTCCTCCTCATCGTAACATACCCTGTAATTATCCGGCTGAGATCTGTTCCAGATCCCCGTCACCGACCCAATCTAGCAGTGCCCCGTGATAAAACCGACAACCAACATTAAACTGGCATTAACCAAGTCCAGCAGCCACCCTGTCCTCTTGCTGTCCACTGCAGGCCATAGACGCCTAGAAACAGAACAACTCGATCCGTACCCCCAAAGCCTCTGCTCTTCCCTCCTGACTCATTCATCGAAGAGGTCATAGAGGTGGCAGACTGGGGGGTCAGGACCAACTGTCAAATCGCCACCTGAAAGCGAACCTAACCTTGGGAGGGCATCCGCCGTCTCATTGCCCAGTATTCCGCAGTGACCCAGAACCCAGCATAGACGGATACGGTCCGGTCCAAAACTTCTCAACGACTCTTTGCACTCGCGAACGAGTCGTGATTTGCGCCCGACCGACCCAATGGCCCTAAGGGCAGCCTGACTGTCAACGAAGATCATGTAAGATTCCGAATCCGAAGATGGGCCACCAGCTATGGTCTCAATAGCCTTCAGTATTGCGAAAATCTCCGCCAGAAAAACGATGCAGTCATTATTCAACCTGAAGTGGAGGTCAAGACCGATTTCCCTACAGAAAGCCCCAGCAACTGTACATCCACCTAACTTAGACCCATCTGTGAAGATGGGTATACTACTCTGCCCCTGGAGTACTCCATCATTCCATTGTGCCCTATCCGGTATGAGTATTCTCAAACCAGGTGGGAACATAGCCTCAGGCACAATATAATCAGTGGCTTTTCCCGAAAGTCCGTACCTTCCGTCAGGAAAGACGGTATTCAGAACTCTGGAGTGACCTATCGAGCGCTGAAAAATAAATCAATTATTTATAAAACATTTTCTTGTAAAAAGTATGTATCAGTCTGGTAGTCAGCTGTGATCAATGTACACATCAACATTGACTGGTAAATGCATTAAGTTTGACTAGTCAACTGTGACCAATTTTTTAGATTAAATTCTCAGTAAAGTTTACAACAACTGTGATTTAACAACAGCAGTGAGTGCCCTGGTAGTCTAGTGGGTAGTGTGCTAGACTATTAGCGTGAGGGTCGTGAGTTCGATTCCCACCAGAGGCTCTGGTCTGTGACACTACACCGGGCATATGGTCGAAGTTACTCAGCTCGTAATATGATTATAATATAATTTGTAATTGTATTGTAATTAATAATAAATAAATAAATAAATAACAACAGCAGTAGAGTGGGCATAGGTTTTCTTGTCGATAGAATTCATTCGATAGAAACAGAATCGCACGTGCACGAATGTTTACTTCAAGTTTTTCATATTGATCTTAACTAATAATTTGATGGGAACGAGAGTTGTGTTTACACAACACAAATGACAATCAAGACTTAAATGACTAGACCACCATTGTTCTGATAGGCCTATCATATACGAGAACAGAACAAGTATGCTGGCACAAAATGTGGCCCATGCGGGCAAGGGAGGTGAGGAGAGTGGTATTTTGCTGGCATAATTTTTTAACCAGCTTCTTCCACGTACAAACCAATACATAAACAACACGAAACCAAAACACATATATTAATAAACAGCAAGTTTTTGCAAAGAGCATATTTAGTCTTTCTTTGTGCGTTGAATAGTGAAGAAAATACTAATACACAAAACAATATATGTATACAATTTTATGTAAGATGAAATAGTCTCGTGTGTGACTGAAAGAACAAAAATTGTGCGGCTTAAAAAATAGTCTCGTCTGTGATAGCACATAAGGCTGTAAATTATGAATTTGTTAAAGAAAATATACATACATTTCAGTGTTGTTACTATCGAGCTTTTTAGTTACGCAAAAGTAAAATCCCATGCATACATACATAATTGGTCATTAGAACCCATCAGTCAGGATTATTGACCTAGTTTCTCACACCACTTATGTTGTGAGTGTTCTTATTATACATGAGTAGCGCGACCTACAGTTTAAAGTCGACTCCGACTTTTCATAGCTAATTTATTTACTCTCAGAGTTTTTGCCAGAAATCTGTTGAGAGGAAATCGCCGAAAAAATACTTTTTGTATTTTGTTTTGATGTCTGGCCTGGGACTCGAACCCTGGCATTTACGTCTAATAAGCCAACACACTACCTACTAGACCACAGCGACTTCGACTAAAATCACATACATATATAAAAAAGCCGCATATATACAGTTTTTCAAAAGAATCTTTGCACAGGCCAAAAAAATGTAAAACGTGATCTTCATTCAAGATTTCCAACAACAAAATCTTTATATATTTTTTTTATTTTTGCACACAGTCTATAACTATACTTGTTTACGACAAAAAAGGCACCAATAGTTTCCTAATAGTAACACACATTACAATAATAAAAGAACTTTACTCAATATAAAAAGTGTAAAAAAAATCGTTGCATATTGAACGAAGATAATAAAAAAAATTACAAAAATATGCCGTTATTTCCCAGAAATGTTGTGCATTTTGAGTTTTTTACAAATGTTATAAAATGTGAAAAGGGTAAACAACGCTTTAGCAACGAAGTGATCATTTTTTATATAACAAGTGTGTTCATATTTGAATACAAAAAATGCCAGGAAAACGAGTTTCCAAAAATATTATACAATTGCTCTATTTCAACTGCTACAAAGGTAAATCTGCCAAGGAATCGTCGATATTTTCTCCCTGAACATCAGGACTGTATATAATATTATAACCCGTGCTGAAAAAGAAAGAGGACTAGACTTAAAGGGATCCACAGGCAGGCCAAAAAAGATGACGCAGCGAGTTGAGAGAAAAATGATTAAAACCCTGTATCATAGCCTGCAATCCAGTACTAGATGATTAGCTCTTCAAGTGGAAAAAGACTTTGAGTTACGTGTTTTCCAAGAAACCATCAGAAATGTTCTTCAAAAACATAAATTTTCTGCAAGAATGACTAGGAAAAAACCCCAGCTGCCAGCACAAAATGTCGAAGAGATTAAAATTTGCTACAGAATACATTTCACTTACTCAGGAGTACTGGGGCGATGTTATTTTCTCAAATGAGATGAAAATAATGATTTATTATTATGACAGACCGCAAAAAAATTGGCGTAAGCCTCTGACAGGACTAGAAAATAAAAATCTTATTCCTGCAGTAAAGTTTGGAAAACTGTCTGTAATGGTATCCGCTTATATATCCAGCAAGGGTGTTGGTGTAATCAGGATTTTGGATGAAATAATGGCTAAGGAAGAATGAAATTTTAAAAAATAAACTGACCGCTAGCGTTAAGAAATTTGGTTTTATTGGCCCGGTTAATCCGAATAAATATAATTGAAACTACTATCAAGATAATGATCCTTAACATAAATCTTATTTATGTAACTCCAGGTTACTTTACAACTGCATCAAAGTTATCGACACTCCTACCCAAAATCCTGATATTAACCTTATCAAAATTTTGTGGGTTCATGTAAAGAAAAAGGTCGGAAAAAGATCGCCCACAAATAAAAACGAATTGATAAAGTTCCTTAAAGAAGATTGAGAAAAATACCATTAGAATATGACATTCCGAAGCTTATTCAATCCATGAGGAGGCGTCTGCAAGCGGTAATTAATGCTCAAGGTGGACACACAAAATGTTAGCGTTACAAATTAAAAAAAATTGCATAAGTCTTAATATTTTATCAAGTGTGCAAACATTTTTTTGACAGCAGTAAAATTGAATTGTTTTTGTTTTTCAATATTTTACATTAGAATATTTTCATTGTTATAAAAGTTTTTTATTTATTATATTTACAAAACATATGTTTATAAAAACCTGTTTGAAAAAAATTAAAAAATTGATTATTTAATTAGAAATCAATGAATTTTTCAAAGTTTTCTTAAATTTTCTCTATGTGCAAAGATTTTTTTTGACAAAATGTACATATGCATATATACTAAAGCATATAGGATAATACGTCGCTTTGAGTTTAATATTATTTTTGTTTTTTTTTTTTAAATGTTCACTTTGTTCATTCTCATATTTTGGTAACCCTGGGACCTATATTTGATCTTTACATGATTTGCTTTAGAAAATCATACATTTTCAGTCGTGTAGTCGCCGTAGTCTAGTAGGCAGTGTGTTGACTTAATAGACGTAAACGTGAATATGTAATTTCTTCGGCGACTTCCACTCATCAAATTTCTGGTAAAACTCTGAGAGTAAATAAACCTTCCATAAAAAGTTTCACAAAAATCTGTCGTTCGGAGTCGACTTTAAACTTTAGGTCCAGCCACCCATGTATAAAATTAACGCACACAACATAAGTGGTGCTAGAAAATAGGTCGTAATCCTGACTGAAGGGTTGTAGTGACCAATTATGTATGTATATATGTACATTTTCCGTCGTTTCAATTTGAGCCGTGTTTTTATTTTGAAACATAAGCACGACGCAAAGTGGAGTATTCGCGTATATGGACAATGTATTTAACCACAATTCCAAAGATTTATTATTGAGTTTATTAAAAACATTTTTATTTAATGGACTTACCAAGCGAATTCGCAAACAAAATATGATTAATAAATCTTTAATAATTCAATACTATTTTTTATGCATACAGAGATTGTTTTTTAAATTTCAGAATTGTTCTTTTATCTTCAATAACAGAAATATTTTAAGCTATTTGATTATAATTTCATGTTGTATTGGCATCACTAAACTGCTCACAAAAATTAAGGTATAAACACATAGACGATCGATGGCAGAAAGCTGAAAAGTTTAGAATACACGCGTTTATATGAATGCGATTATATTGACGGCAAAATAAAAATGACCTAGACAATAACCTCTCCTGTTTTTGTCCATCTTAGGCTAAATGTATAAACACAAATGCGGCAGACAGGAGCACGGTTGTTCAAAGGGTTAAACATGGAATTATAGTTTGGAAATGCAAATGTTTAAAAGAACTAAGCTAGTAGGTAGTGTGTTGGCTTATTAGACGAAAAGCCAGGTGGTTCGAGCCTCAGCCCAGACATCAAAACAAAATAAAAAAATTATTTCTTCGGCGATTTTCTCTCAGCAGATTTCTGGCAAAAACTTTGAGAGTAAAAAAAACCTGCCATGAAAAGTTTCTCAAATACAATCTGTCGTTCGGAGGCCACTTTGAACTGTCCCATCACTTATATATAAAATTAACACACACAAATAAGTGGTGTGAGAAACTAGGTCAATAATCCAAAATCCAAAATGAAGGGTTTTAATGACCAATTATGTATGTATGTAATATTTTCCTTGAAGTTCTTACAACTCAATATTCGATTTTTTAGGTTAGGTTAGAGGACGTGTACCTGTCAAACAAGACAAGTACAGTACCTGGAGGTCGAACTGACCCATTGTACAACGTCCTAAAGGATGATATTTAGGAGAAAGGTGGGAGTGGGAAGCGGAGGAATCACACAGACCACACACAACAAAAAAGGTGGGAGAGCCCAGCAACACCGATGAAGTCCTAGCACCTCGCAATCAGCCTTATCCACTAATGAATCTGTGGAAAGCCTTAATGTCGGCTCTTGACACTGAATTCATGCTCTCAAAGAAGACCCTGCCAAGGGTTCTCAATCTTAATCTACCAAGGGCTAGGCAGTTACAGAGGAGGTGTTCGATGGTCTCTAACTCCTCTTCGCAGCATGACCTGCAATAGTCCGGCTGCAACCTGTTCCAGATTCTCGACTGCGACCTAATCTCGCAGTGCCCCGTGAGAAAACCGACAAACAACCTTAAGCTGACGTTATTCAAGCTCAGCAGCCAACCTGTTCTCCTACTGTTTACATCAGGCCATAGACACCTAGAGACAAAACAACCCGACCCGTTCCCCCAGCGCTTCTGCGCCTTGTCCGTGACCCACCCATTGATGAGGCCATAGAGGTGGTAGACTGGGGGTCAGGACCAACTATCAAATCGCCCGCTGAAAGCGAACCTAGCCTAGCGGGGGTATCCGCCGTCTCATTGCCCAGTATTCCGCTTGGAGTCCTCAACGACTCTTTGAACTCGCAAACAAACCGTGATTTCCATTAAACCGACGCAATGGTCCTAAGGGCAGCCTGACTGTCAACAAAGATCATCTAAGATTATGAATACGAAGTTGGACCACCGGCTATGGCTTTAATAGCCATTTTCGATTCGATTTCTTATTATTTGAGGATTTTTAATTATTTTTGTCTGAATGACTTCTAAATTTCATTTGCATTGCTAGTTGCGAACAGTTGTATTACAGATGTCTGTTGAGAAGAATGAAAAATTACTTTGTACTTCATCACTTCACCTTTCTAATGTACTTTTTAATCATAGTACTCTTTAATTAACTTTCATTATTTTAATATTATGTACATTTATTTTACTTTAAATATTTGTTCAGCTCAATAGGTTATGGGAAATTTGGAAAAAAAATTTTAAAAAATAGTTTGTGTAAAAGAATAATCTTTTTTTTGTGTGAGTCGATGTATAATGACAAGTCTTTCTGTAGGATTTTCGTTGAAGAGTTTAAGAGGACGCGAGAATTTTGTCTGGTCACCAAGGGATGCTGGAAAATTGTGGAAACTGATTTAACTGCTGACGGTGACGCAATTCTAAACGAACATGTTTTAGCAGAAATTGCAGCTAAGACTCAAAAAGAGGCATGCGATGCGTTGATGAACGCTTATGCGGACTCTGGTCTAACACAAAAAGTTGAGTTACTGAAGCAGTTGGTAAACATGTAATTATGATTCAACATAGACGACGAACTTACTACATCGTTAATGTTAGCTGGCCTGACCGCTGATATTAAACCACTCGTAACATCAGTCGACAATTAAAAGGAAAAATGATCAATTGACATTGTGAAGAATCTTCTCTTACAAGACGCAAAATTTGATAATCAAGGCATGAAAAATATTCAATTGTGGTCATCACAAATTTGTACTTTCGAATATTCAACTTCAAGTCAGCTTTTCGGAAAGCCTCCAAAACAGTTTCCAAATTCATATGTCATCTAAATAGCTGAAGGCTATACTGAAACTTAAGGGACCTAACGTCGAATTTATGAGCTTCTGGAATACCGCCGGACCATTAGCAACGCCAGACGGTATTGGTAATAATTCATAGTGCTCATCTGACGTCACAAATGCTGTTATATAACGAGAGTCTTCTACAACTTTCACCTGGTAATAGCCAATACGCATACCAAGCACATTAAAGTATTTCATCCCATGTACACGGTTAATTTGCCCTTCAATAATCGACAACGGATATTTCATTTTCTTCGTAACACGATTTAGGGCTTTGTAACACGATTTGCATACAATCAAAATAGAGTTAGCGTAATCTGATTCGGAATCAATTGTAATGCCAACATCTTTCAGTAGTTTAATTTCTTCCCTAACAAGATTTACTCGCTCAGATTTACTTACCCTGTAAGGCTTCTACTTTAAGGCTAGGACTTTTACCAATTAAATCGACTGAAAATTCTCTGTCCACTCCACATCCAAGTTTATTAATATTAAATGTTGTAGTAAATTCAATAATTTGAGTTTGTAATCATCTGATATATCGGGGTTGATATCAATTGAATCCTGAAACCATTTATATGCAACAGCCGGCCTTAATAAATTAGTTTGTTAAAAAGTTGAATTTATGGTCTTAATTAGGTCGCGTTTGAAATTAAACTATTAACGAGGAGTTTTTAAAGATGGGTCTATGATCTAGATGTATGATCTACATTGCAATAGATCAATGCGTTTATTACAAAGTTAATGATCATCTGATGTTGTCGACGATATTTTGATATTTTCTAATAATATGACAACAATCGAATCTCTGAAAGTCAAGTTGGCCAAACAATATAAAACGGAGGACATCGGAAATGTGTCATCAGTTTTGGGTATGAAGATAACGAGAGAAAAAATCGATTGACAAAGGTATTATTTATAGAAAACAAACCAATTCAGAACCAAAGTCTTCTGTGATGGTGATTGGGCCGGTGATATAAACAACCGTCAATCTGAAACAAAAGACAGTGGCATTATCCTCGACTGAAGCAGAGTTCATGCCATTAACTGCTGCTATCAACGAATCAGTCTGGTTAAAACTTTAATTGTAAAAATATGCGAATATATTGTGACAATAATGGTGCCTTTAAAGTTGCCCTAAATAATAATTACTCGCCAAGAACAAAACACGTGGATATTAAAACCAGATTTATTCACCAGAAAATCGACACGAAGAAAGTTATTTTAAAATATTTATGCACAAATGATATGATTGCAAATGTATTTACGAAAGCTGTTACTCCTCAAAAGCTTAAATATCTAATAACTAAATTTGGTGTTTACTAGCATTTTGTTAAAAAATGAGTACGCCAATACCCTGCCGCAAAAGATTGAAAAATTAACAACAACAATGCCAACTGAAATTCAGGAGTTACTTAAAAATTTACTTTTTTAATTGCTTACCTTAATGCAACTGATGTTCAGTTGCTATTCGTTATAAAAATAATCTCGATAAAAAGCGTGAGCTAATCTAAATCGATAATCATTACAAAAATTATATAAAAGCAAAAACCGCCAAATTATGATTTATTTTGCTTTTGGAACATATTCCAACAGGAGTTTCTCACTTCACAAAAGTAACCAAAGCTTCGGTGTACTTATTTAGTAGTAAAACGGAATATAGAGTATTACAATACAGTGAACTCGCGAAAACGTGAACACTCGAAAGTGTGACCGTCTCAGAAATATGAACAAATTTATTTTTCCAGCGAGTATTCTAAACCGTGAACAAGATCTGAAAGTTCTAAAACGTGAATATTGTTTATGACCGGTTTCATTTGTTAAAGAGGTAAAAGTCAACTGACAAGTTTAAAACTGAAAACTTTGTTACTATTCTTTGCTAAAACTCAGTTTCGATTAATATTCACTGAAGTGTTTCAACACGTTGACGTAAATGACGTCTATAACCGTCGAAAAAATTTAGAGTTATAAAACAAAAATATAGTTGTAATTCAGTTTGATTTCGATTTCTACCAATTCACTCAATAATATTCTAAAAGGAAAATATTATTCTTATATTTCTTGATATATTTTTAGATTCATGATTTTGTTGCTATAAGAATGCATGTAGATTTTAATGACGTGTATAGCCGTCAATACATTTTTCATTATGTTTAGCGTCTTTTCTAATCTGACTTAATTTGAATCAATGTAAGTGTTTGTTTTTGTTTTTATTGGGAATTTTATAACTGTAAAATTTTTTTTTATGAATGATGTGTTCAGCTTTTACAAACTTTGCTTTAATTGCATTTTAAATTATATTGTGGAAGGTTTAATATTATATGCAAAATTTCTGTATATTTGTGTTTTGAAATATCGTTTTTTCAATATGATCTCCAGTGGGGGAAATCGTTGTGATAGTCTTTCTTCTTCAGATAGTGATGAAACTGATGATATATTTGTTTCCCGTCGACGAAATATTATTCCTATTGTTTATTCATCCGATAGTGATAATGATGAACTGAATTATGGTAATGAAACTGAATGACGTGAGGACACAGCCCCAATTAGAGAATTTGACTTTAATGAAATGGAAGGTGGAATAAAACAACATTAACCTCAAATCAACTCCAGGGTATATTTTCAATAAAATATTTACCAGTGATATAATTGAAAAAGTTGTTGATGCCACAAACAAATATGGGAAAAATTTATACGAAAAGGGACCTACGTTAAGAAATTCTAAAAAGCTTGAATTCAAAAAAACCAACAAAAAGGAATTAAGAAAATTTTTTGGTTTGTGCTTATAATATATAAAGTAACATATGGCGGACCACAAAAAACATCTAACACATCTTTTGTAAGTTTGCGTGAACAACATTATATTGAAAAGATTCCTACACCGGAAAACTCTAAAAGAGATTCTTCATATCGTCGCTGCAGAAATTGCACAAAACATCAATTTCGAAAAGAAACAAAATATAGATGTAAAACGTGTCCTGAAAAGTCAGTTCTATGTCCCGAATGCTTTGAGCCGTACCACTTATTTTGTTGTTAGTACATACATATGCGATTAATATTCGATTTTTACTTTATTTAAGCTTTATAAAACAACATTTTAACAAAAAAAATGTTTTGTAAAAAATTAAATATTAATAGACCAATAAATAAATTTTTTTATTTTTGTTATGAATTTTGTGTAAAAATGGATTTAAGTTAATAAAAGTTAATATAAATCATAATTTTCGAAATTATTTCCAAAAAATATCTTTCAGTATCCGGACGTCTAATGCCGTCATATGCACATCAATGGAACCAATAATATGAAAAGCAAATTACGGCTATAGACGTCCACCTTTACTTTAAAAAATTTTATAGAAAAAACTATAATTTTAATAAATAAGTATTAAATTTCCATCAAACTCGCCAAGATTAAAATAACTAAACAACAAAAATGAAGTGTGTTTCTGAGTGGCTTCGTCAATTGCGTGGTGAACATCAACGTGTTAAGTGAGAGGATTATCCTCCACGAATAAGACAGGAGGAAAATAGTACGGTTCTACTTCTTCCGGCGCTGAATTCTCAGATATGTTTTAGATTGGAACAACAATCATGAAGAAAGTTAAAAGTAGGAAGTATTCCAACAGAAATTATAATTAAACTTAAGGAAGCTTTAGAAGCTTTTGATAAGACTTTAATATGTTCTGAAAAAGTTGGTAGACTAAAGTGACATTAGCAACTAAACAAAAACTTCCCAAAAATATGACTGAATTTTTCTTTCAAACTTGATTTAACTAATTATCCAATGGAAAAATGATTCTTTTAGTTTATTTTGTTGTTTTTTAATACGATTTTTTTTTGTATTCAAGTGTATTAAAGTGAATTATATACATAAGAATATTGCATTTAATTTTTTGTTATTAGTAATTGGGAGCGATGGATTGCATGCAAACAAGGCAAAGTTTCTGACTGTGGCCAACATGGCGACCAACAGGGCGATCCTTGTCTTGCTGTATTCAAGTTGACACGCAGCCTCCTCGTGGCCCCTCCTGGATGGCATTCTAGCACCCTAACTAAAGCGTGCAGCGAGGTCCAATCCCCTGGACGTTAAATTCGGGTTGTGCGTATGGCTTGGAACCCACCACTTAAAAATTATTTCCAATGAAAGTCAATACAATAGCCTCTATAAAGATCCCCTCTAAAGTTGACGACCACGGCAAACGTTTCAAGGACAACGATTTGAGAATAGGCACATGGAACGTCCGCACCCTTTATAGGCAGGCGCGTCCGCCCAACTGGCGGATGCCTTCATGAAATGTAGGACGGACATCACTGCCATACAGGAAATGCGATGGATAGAACAAGGATGCAAGAGGCTAGCATCTTGCGATGTGTATTACATCTGCCATGTTGATAAGCACGAATTCGGATGCGGATTTGTGGTTAATAAGAGACTTCGTCACCTTGTCTCTGGGTTCACGCCTGTGAACGAAAAAATAGCCACAATCCGCATCAGGACAAAATTTTACAACATCAGCCTAATTTGTGCTCACGCCCCGACGGAAGAAAAGGACGATGTGGTTAAGGATGCCTTCTATGCTAAACTCGAGGACGTATACGAAAGTTGCCAGGCCCATGACGCCAAAATCGTCCTCGGGGATTTTAATGCGAAGGTCGGGCGGGAAGGTATCTTTGGCCCCACTGTCGGACAGTTCAACCTCTACGCAAACACTACCTCCAATGGTGTGAGGCTGATCGACTTCGCCGCGGCGCGTAACATGGTTGTATGTAGCACCAGGTTTCAGCATCTCGACTTTCATAAGGCCACTTGGATGTTCCCCGATCGATCAACATCCAACCAGATCGATCATATTGTGATTGACGGAAGGCATGTATCCACTGTAGTAGATGTGCGCATATTTAGAGGTCCAAACATCGACCCGGACCACTACCTTGTCGCAGCCAAGTTCCGAGTGCACATTTGCGCCTCGAGGACTGCGTGCTCTAGTGCACTGCGAAAGCTGGACGTTAAGAAGCTGCGATCACAAAGGACAGCTGAGGCGTTCTCCGCTCAACTCTCTGATAAGCTCCGTCATTCCTCATCCAATCTCAGCGACATTGGCGGATTGTGGGCCAACATCTTCCACTCCCTGCGCAATACTGCGGAAACAGTCCTTGGTTTCGACCGCCCACCCCAACGATATCAATGGTACGATGAGGAGTGTCGCGAGGCTGCTGCACTGATATTTGATGCGGGGATCTGCGGAAGTCGGCGAAGAGGACGACCTTGTATCCGTTGGAAGGACCAAATCGAGGAAGCCCTGTCATCGATTGGTGTGACCAATTGCTGTAGACGCGCAAGAAGCAGAAGCGCCTGGAAATTGCGGCAGGCCGAAATCCGTTAATCGGGTTGTTATGACCAATTAAGTAAGTAAGTATGTAAAAAAGAAATAAACATTAAAATATCATTTTGATATTAAATAGGGTAATTTTTTTTTTGAATTTGGGTACTCGACAACATAAACAAACTCGAAAATGTGAACCGCCTGGGTAAAATTAGTTGACGCTATCGCGAGTTCACTGTATTACATTTCTCAACATAAAAGACATGCTCTCATAGATCTTCGATGACAACAATGACAAATTCAACATATGCAGTTATTCCGGCTAATTACATTTAGAGGTTACGATGAGTTCATCGTATTAATCGAATAAACAATGAATGATAAAAGAGCGCCGCTTTTCCCTTTTTCCAAAATTGTACTCTCTCCCTTGTTTTCCCGTTAGCAGAAATTTTCTGGCAATTTTTTCTGTAAGATTCGATTGCACAAGACTACGACGAACTGACTACGATGTACTGATTTCAATAAAATCTGGCATAATACTTTTTTAATTTTCGTTTCCTCTTTTCTACCCTCTCTTCTCTTCTCTTTATTCTTTTCTGTTCCTTGTTTTATCTTTTTATGAAGGGTTGCAACGGACCAATAAGTCTCTGGGTGAAGGCATGAAACTGTGTTGCATAACCCCTCCAACGTAACCTAATTTCAATAAAAGTACGTTGGTCTACGAAATTGAACAACATTGTTATTTTAAGCCTTTTAAGATTCACTTTCTTTTAAATATAGTTCTTTATTTCATTTATTTTCCAAATAGTGGGTTGGACAGATTACTTATTAAATATTTTTAATGAAAATACTATTTTTATAAGATTATCAACATCTTTTGTGGCTCTTGGTTGCTAATGTAGGCTCCTCGAAAGTAGGGGCTTTAGGGTTGTGGCATATGCCGACGATGTGGTTATTCTTGTGGGTGGAAAATTTTTGCCAACGTTGGGGGAACGGATGGAATTTTATCCTCCTGGGCGACAAACTGTAGTATGGGGACAAATCCAAATAAAACGGGCATCGTTTTGTTCTCCTACATTCGCTAGATATATCTGGCGATTGTTAGACCGGTTATTACTTATGGTTGTGTTGTCTGGTGGTGTGCTTTACATAAGAGTTTTCAACGGAAAATCTTGGATAAGATTCAGCAGATTGCCTCTTTGAGTATCACTGGAGTAAGGAAGAGTTGCCATCAGGCTGCTCTTGATACTATGCTCTGCCTGACTCCGCTTGACTTATATGTCAAGCGGTGTGCAGCGCGTAGTGCCATACGCCTGAAGAATTCGGGTTGCTGGAAACAGCAATCGATAGGTCACTCCAGAGTCCTGAATACCGTCTTTCCTGACGGAAGGTATGGACTCTTGGAAAAAGCCGCTGATTATATTGTGCCTGAGGCTATGTTCCTCCCTGGTTTGAGAATACTCATACCGGATAGGGCACAATGGAAAGGTGGGGACTCCAGGGGCAGAGTGGTATACCCATCTTCACAGAAGGGTCTAAGTTAGGTGGATGTACAGGTGCTGGGGTTTTCTGTAGGGAACTCAGTCTTGAACTCCACTTCAGGTTGAATAATGACTGTAGCGTTTTTCAGGCGGAGATTTTCGGAATACTGAAAGCTTTTGAGGCCATATCTGTTGACCCATCTTCGGATTCGGAGTCCTACATGATCTTCGTTGACAGTCAGGCTGCCCTTAGGGCCATTGCGTCGGTATGGTGCAAATCACGACTCGTTCGCGTGTGCTAAGAGTCGTTGACGAGTTTTGGACCAGAATATATCCGTCTATGCTGGGTTCTGGGTCATTGCAGAATACTGGGCAATGAGGCGGCGGATACTCTCGCTAGGTTAGATTCGCTTTCAGGGGGCGATTTGATAGTTGGTCCTGACCCCCAGTCTGCCACTTCTTTGGCCTCATCGATGGATGGGTCAGGAAGGAAGAGAAGAGGCGCTGGGGGAACGGATCGGGTTGTTCTGTTTCTAGACGTCTATGGCCTGCTGTGGACAGTAAGAGAACAGGTTGGCTGCTGGGTTTGGTTAAGGTCAGCTTAAGGTTGGTTGTCGGTTTTATCACGGGGCACTGCGAATTTAGCTTGCTGACAGGGATCTGAAACAGATCCCAGCCGGACTATTGGAGGGTATGTTGCGATGAGGAGGAGTTGGAGACTATCGAACATCTCCTCTGTAACTGCACAGCTCTTGGCAGGTTGAGGCCGCTTGGCAGGACCTTCCTTGAGAATTTGAGTTCCGTGTCGAGAGCCGACATCAAGTCTCTCCACAGATTCCTTAGCATTCCTCTTTTGTTTTGTGTCTATTTCTTTCTGTGTAGTTCCTCCGTTTCCCATTCTCCCTCCGCTTACCTACATTCCTATATCCTCTATTTTCTTCCTCCTCTAAGGACAATGAACAATGGGTGAATTTTGACCTCCGAGTACTGTCCTTGTCTTAACCGACAAGTAAACGTCCTCTAACCTAACCTAACCTATGAATTGGAGTTTACTTGCAGTGAGACAAAATGGAGTAAAGTTTATCAATGGACTTCGATATTTCTGTGTATTAATAATTTTAGCTCTAAAGAAGTTGTAATGGTTTGTTTTGGATATTACTATAGAAAAGTAATGATATTGCAGTGATAATTTTGTTGTATGGAATTATTGAGTTGTTAGCTATATTTTGTGGACAGGTGAGTTGCAATTGATTGATATAATTATTTTTATATATTTTCCTATTTTGCCCTTAAGTGAAAGTCAAACTGAATATTACAAGTAACTTGCACAATAACTAATATTCGTTGCAGTATTCTTAGATAGAATAAGAAATATGAATATACCGTGAACTCGCTGAGACGTGAGCAAATCTTTACAAGTGTTTCGATTTTGATCTCGTTTCTGAATAATCTTTAGTGGGACAAGTTAAAATAAAGAGGCGAAGATTCTATGCTAGGATTTCCAATATTTATAAACCTAATCATCCATATCGTAAATAACATGATAGATGTGAATATAAATAAAAAAAAAATTCCTGAAAATTTAAGTTCACTTCTTAGAGCTCTCAAATTTTGTTCGCATTTTAGTACAGTAGATGTGCCAAAAATTTATGATGGTGCTGGAGTGTTCTTAAATTTAAACGTAACTTTGGCAATAATTCTTTTTTTAATTATATTTATGTCAGCTTCGTATTTTAGGGAATTAGGAAAATGCTCCTTAACTGCTCCACTTTCCCAGCTGACCTTTAGAATTTCCGAAGATTAGCAAACAATGTGCATAATGTCGAAATTATATAATTTGAATTTCTATTACTTGAATTTTCTATTAGTTGAAGCACAGCAACAGCATCTTGTAGAGAAATTCCATCAGGTTTTGTTTCTTTAACTTGAAGTCATAGAAACTGAAGTTTTTTTCTGGATAATGGTGATTCAATTTATAGAAGTTCGACTGTATACATTATTTATTTATTTATTAATTACAATACAATTACAAATTATATTCTAATCACATACGAGCTGAGTAACTTCGACCATATGCCCGGTGTAGTGTCACAGACCAGAGCCTCTGGTGGGAATCGAACCCACGACCCTCACGCTAATAGTCTAGCACACTACCCACTAGACTACCAGGGCGCTCTCGACTGTATATATTTTGTTATTTGTGATTAGCAATATTGTTGTTAAGAATTAAATTAGAAGTTCACACAATTTGAACTTTCTTAATATGTAATATTTCATCCTATTTAGAAAGATAGACTTCCCTCTATAATCGGCAATCTTCCTAAACCAGTTGTGTTTATTCGGGAGATGAATTTCGTTTTTTCTTATTAATAATAGTACGATGTTGTACTTACTTGAAATGAGTTAAAAGAAATTAATATGGGTGATTTTTCTATTGTATTTCAACTCAATTCTCCTTGTTTTTACCAGGACAACAATAGGTCTAGCAAATATGAAATACAGATGATAGAAATTTGAACGCCGGAATCACGTAATATAATAAACACAAAATTTAAAAATCGAAAAATAGTTACAATCAAATTACAAATAATAGTACAAAATTTAATCATTTATACAGGTAAATATTATACTTTTCAAATTCTATACTAGTTTCCGGTTATTGTCTACTGTTAATGAAACGCTTGACAATTTCTAAACACAATCGCTGTTAAATGTGTTTGTGAAAGCAAACATGATTGCATATCCCCCAGAATGTAAAATTTTCCCCATTACATTTATAACTGTGGCATTAGCGAATTGAAGTATTTTTAAATTTTTTTACGACAAGTTGCACTGCGGAATGATATCTATTAAATAAATCACTAATATTTTGGGGTTAATATTATTTTTATGTTCATCAATAATAAAATTTTTGGCGTCAAAGTTGATTTATATAAAAATAAATCTGTTGTTTTAAATCTGTTAAAAGTTTTAAAGTTCACTAATAATTCTGTAGAAAAGATCGTTATAAAAAAATTTAGCAATATTTAAAAACTATTATTTTAATAGTTAATCAAATAAATATGTAACTGAAATAAAACTGCACATAACAATTAAATATTTTTTTGTGTCCATAACTCTATACATGTACATATATTAATTCAGTCCTTACCTGGTGCCTTGTATTTTGATCAGTTATTAAGTTTTCTGAGCATTTAATAATGACCTCCACAACTTTCTCATCAAGTGTGCAATTTTTAAGTAGATGAAGTAGTAAATTCCGCAAATTAGAACGACCTATTTCGTCACCCAAATCATATAAATACAATATTTCCAAAAGCGAAAGAAGGATGTACTGAAACTCCATTGCTTCAAACTTGTCCATTTCAGTTTTGCGACTTTGGCAATACGACTCTACGTAAGCACAAAATGTACTTAATTCAGGAATTATATAATCCAATTCTTCAGCTATCTCATTTTGTAAATATTCGGCAAGACATTGCCAATAAAATGCTGTCTCCAAATTTAGTTTCACATGAGGAACGCAGCGGTAAAATTCTACGTCTTCTTCAATTTGTAAGCACGATATAATATCTGCTTTACTTTGCCGTCTGAAAAAATAAATTTTATTACAATATTTTACATAGCATTATATATTTTTTTACTAAATTTATCAATAAGATAATTTTATTTTTACTTTAAAACTTTTTCCAAGAGACAAATAGGCAAAAATTAATAATAGGAACTATTCAGTTTAAAATGTTTACCACCTCTTTTTGTCAAAATATTACACAAAACCTATGCTATTGAAATGGGGGTTCATTAAATGCTACACAAAATAACGATACGAATTAAGAAACTAAGATTTCAAAAATATTATTTTTTATGTACTTTGCTTTTTAAAATTAGCTGATGTATTGAACTTGGTAAACGTGTTACCGACCCGGTCTGTAGCAAAAAGAAAAAAATAGTTTTACAGCTGACTGATACGTTGGTACTCCTTAAGCAACAGCTCGTCTTTCGTCAGCTACGGCAGTGTTGATAGAAAAAAAAATAATGGCGGTGGGCTCTCCTTCGCATTTGAACACAATGTCGTTCATAAGACGATTATCTTTCCCACGCTTGACAATTTCCTACAGGTGATGAATATATCGATTGCGATCTCGAAATCGGCAATCTATATATTCCCCTTGTAAACAGTATAGGAGCCAGTAATTATATTACTATATACATATCGTGCATACGTATACACTGATGGCCAAAACTAAAGCAACTAATATTAGGTTAACACTGGATGTATTTTGGTTTTTATGTTTGCACTCTATTCAGATTAAATGGCCAGTGTGACGTAAAATACCACGGACTAATGGATTAGTTTGGTCATCTAGGTAATGTAAGTATTTTTCAGCGTAACTTTGTGAATATTCGAGTTTTTGATATTTTTTTTTTTTTTTTTTTATTATTATTATTAGAAATACTTTACATTTTCATTAAAAATTCACAATAAATGTATATTACAAATTAAATAGCACAAAATTAATACATTTTCGTCTGTTTGTTACATTATGTTGTTTGGCAATGAGTTAAACAGCTGTAGATCCTTGTAGAACAGCGTTTTCTGCATTTGTGTTGACCCCACTCTTTGGACCCTAAAGTCACAAGCATTTCTTAGTTGATATGGTTGGCTATCTCCAACATATTGTATTTGATCACATAGGTATTTCGGGGCGTCTCCTTGTTTTAATTTTCTAATAAACCGTAATGTGTTAAATTGGAGTCGTTGTGCTATGCTCATCCATTTTAGATTATTTAACATTGTAGTTATATGTGTGTAACGATCGCATTTCAGTATTATTCTCATCGCTCTATTTTGTAGTTTCTGCATCCTGGCTAATTGATTTGTGCCACTGCATGTGAATAAAATAGTGGAACTACATTCAAAGAGTGGTTTTATTATCGTGCTGTATATATTTATCGCTGTAGGCTTTGATATTTTGTATCTTATTCTCCTTAAAAAACTAATTTTTTTACCAACTTTCCTGTATAAGTAATCTATTTGTTCATTGAAATTTAATTTTTTATCGATTATAAAACCAAGGTATTATATATCTTCGACTTTTTCAATTACTGTGTCATTTATTTTAAATATTTCGTCTGAATGTAAGTTTATTTCCATTATTTTTGTTTTATTTTAATTTAGTTTGAGTTTATTCATTTTAAGTCATTCCTCAATTTTTTTCATATCATATTTGATATTTTCGCGACATTCTTCATCACTATTTGCTATACTATATATCAGAGTGTCGTCAGCGTACAAAACAACTTTACATTTTTCCAAAATACTTGGCATGTCATTTATGTAGATTATAAACAATAACGCTCCCAAAATGGAGCCTTGTGGCATTCCGAAGTCATTTATTATTTCAGCAGATTCACTGTCATTTAATTTTGTCGTTTGCCTTCTCCTTTTTAGGTACGATTTAAACCAATCTAGCTCAATTCCTCTTATTCCATACATCAATAGTTTATCCAGCATTATTTGTCTATCAATCGTCTCAAAAGCTCGTTTGAAGTCAAGAAATATTGCCATAATCCTCTTATCTTTTCTTACCGTTCTCCATTCACTTATGACATAGTTTACCGTGGTTTCACACGAATGTTTCCTACGGAATCCTGACTGGTATTTAGATAGTATGTCACGATTCTCTATATATTTATCAAGCTGACCTTTTACTACTTTTTCAATTATCTTTTCACACGTTTTCAGAGAGTTTATTGGTCTAAACTCCTAGCATTTTCTCGTTCCGGGCACTTTCTCAATTGGAGTTACGGTTGATTTTTTCCAATTATCAGGAAAAATACATGTCTCTAAAGAAGTGTTTATTAATTTTAACATAATATTTCCTGTTACATTCCAGTTGTCAAGTATAATTTTATTTGATACACGTTCATGGTCAGATTTGTTACATACACTTCACGATGTTCTCCAGTTCAATAATATCCAACTTTCGGAATTTAAAAATATCATTTACTCTATATTCTATTCGGTTAATATATTACACGCTGCCTATTGATATCCTTATACTACTAATGCTATCGATAAAAAAATGCATTGAACTTATTTACTATATCACATATATCGTTATACTCAATTTGGTCAAATATCACAGATTTGGCTGAGTTTTGCTTCTTATTAAGTACTGTTGAAAATCGCAATACGCGGTATGGCAAATCTGGCATCATCCTTATTTAAGCCTTTTGGCAATTCTAATTTTTTATCTACTCTTGTATCAAAACACTATTTCTGAATTCAATCACCTTTTTTTAAGCTTCTTTTATCAACATTTGCTTTTACTTAATAAATAAATGAAATCATAGAATTAACAGGTTATGAGCCAAGCAGCTTCCACTGCGCCAAGGAAATAACTATTGGACAAAAGAGTTTACGAATTGTTTTAAGTACACACAAAAGGAAAATTTTTTTTCCTCGAAGGAACATCGTGATATAATACGGCGTCATTGTCGAACGCTGGAAAATGAGTTACAACACGATAAGAATAGAACCTTTAAACAAGGAGAATTTTGATACGTGGAAGATCCAAGTACAAGCTCTATTGGTGAAAAATGAATCCTGGAAATACGTCTGCGGAAAATTCGTAAAGCCGGAGGGCGCTGCTTTGTGGACGGAAGATGACGAGAAGGCTAAATCAGATCTTATACTGACAATCAGTCCATCAGAACCACAGCAAATTAAGAACTGTAGCACATCGAAAGAAGTTTGGGACAAGTTGCACTCAGTTTATCAATCACGAGGGCCTGCCCGTCAGGCAATGTTGCTGAAGTCTCTCATTTTGACAAGAATGCAAAGCGGAGATGACATGCGTGATCACGTACGAAAATTCTTCGAAGTTGTCGATAAACTGAACGAAATGCAGTTGGTGATTATAGACGAAGTGTTAGCTATACTTTTGCTGTATAGCATCCCAAGCGAATACGAAACTTTTAGAATCGCCATCGAGTCGCAGGAGAAATTACCGAGAACGGAAATCTTAAAAGTCAAACTACTTGAGGAATTCGAAGCACGTAAACGGAATACAAATGAACACGAACACATCGAAGGAGCAATGTATTCCAATAACGGAACACATCATGTCAAAAACAATTACGTTAACGCCACATGGCAAGAGAATGTCGCTCGATAGGTTTCAATAAGAAGAAGCAGCACAAGAAAACAGAAGTTTCGTGTAACGTGTACGAAGTTGCGAACAACATAGAGGACTACCATGGTAAGAGGTGCTTAGATTCAGGCGTCTCCTCACATATGTGCTCCTCAGAGAAAAAATTTGTCGAAATCGTGAATACGGAAGGTAGAAAACTGGCTTTAGTTAACGACAACTTAACCGATATAAGAGGTTTGGGGAACGTACAATTTGAAAGCTCCAACTGTAAGGTGAATTTGAAGGCGACATTATTCGTACCCGATTTGAGAACAAATCTTTAGTCTGTATCGAAAATTATTCAGAACGGTTTGGAAGTGCTCTTTAAACGAGAGGAGGCCGTAGCGCGAAATCCAAACGACAATAAGGAACTCTTCGCTGCAAAGCGTGTGGACGATTTGTACTATGTAGGTGAGGATCTGGAAACCTCGGTTTCACAGATGAATGAAAATCCCTGCAAGATTGGCATGAAATGTTTGGACACCTGAACGAAAGAGATCTAAAGGAAATGATAAAGAAAGAGAATGTAAGTTTATTTCCATTATTTTTGTTTTATTTTAATTTAGTTTGAGTTTATTCATTTTAAGTCATTCCTCAATTTTTTTCATATCATATTTGATATTTTCGCGACATTCTTCATCACTATTTGCTATACTATATATCAGAGTGTCGTCAGCGTACAAAACAACTTTACATTTTTCCAAAATACTTGGCATGTCATTTATGTAGATTATAAACAATAACGCTCCCAAAATGGAGCCTTGTGGCATTCCGAAGTCATTTATTATTTCAGCAGATTCACTGTCATTTAATTTTGTCGTTTGCCTTCTCCTTTTTAGGTACGATTTAAACCAATCTAGCTCAATTCCTCTTATTCCATACATCAATAGTTTATCCAGCATTATTTGTCTATCAATCGTCTCAAAAGCTCGTTTGAAGTCAAGAAATATTGCCATAATCCTCTTATCTTTTCTTACCGTTCTCCATTCACTTATGACATAGTTTACCGTGGTTTCACACGAATGTTTCCTACGGAATCCTGACTGGTATTTAGATAGTATGTCACGATTCTCTATATATTTATCAAGCTGACCTTTTACTACTTTTTCAATTATCTTTTCACACGTTTTCAGAGAGTTTATTGGTCTAAACTCCTAGCATTTTCTCGTTCCGGGCACTTTCTCAATTGGAGTTACGGTTGATTTTTTCCAATTATCAGGAAAAATACATGTCTCTAAAGAAGTGTTTATTAATTTTAACATAATATTTCCTGTTACATTCCAGTTGTCAAGTATAATTTTATTTGATACACGTTCATGGTCAGATTTGTTACATACACTTCACGATGTTCTCCAGTTCAATAATATCCAACTTTCGGAATTTAAAAATATCATTTACTCTATATTCTATTCGGTTAATATATTACACGCTGCCTATTGATATCCTTATACTACTAATGCTATCGATAAAAAAATGCATTGAACTTATTTACTATATCACATATATCGTTATACTCAATTTGGTCAAATATCACAGATTTGGCTGAGTTTTGCTTCTTATTAAGTACTGTTGAAAATCGCAATACGCGGTATGGCAAATCTGGCATCATCCTTATTTAAGCCTTTTGGCAATTCTAATTTTTTATCTACTCTTGTATCAAAACACTATTTCTGAATTCAATCACCTTTTTTTAAGCTTCTTTTATCAACATTTGCTTTTACTTAATAAATAAATGAAATCATAGAATTAACAGGTTATGAGCCAAGCAGCTTCCACTGCGCCAAGGAAATAACTATTGGACAAAAGAGTTTACGAATTGTTTTAAGTACACACAAAAGGAAAATTTTTTTTCCTCGAAGGAACATCGTGATATAATACGGCGTCATTGTCGAACGCTGGAAAATGAGTTACAACACGATAAGAATAGAACCTTTAAACAAGGAGAATTTTGATACGTGGAAGATCCAAGTACAAGCTCTATTGGTGAAAAATGAATCCTGGAAATACGTCTGCGGAAAATTCGTAAAGCCGGAGGGCGCTGCTTTGTGGACGGAAGATGACGAGAAGGCTAAATCAGATCTTATACTGACAATCAGTCCATCAGAACCACAGCAAATTAAGAACTGTAGCACATCGAAAGAAGTTTGGGACAAGTTGCACTCAGTTTATCAATCACGAGGGCCTGCCCGTCAGGCAATGTTGCTGAAGTCTCTCATTTTGACAAGAATGCAAAGCGGAGATGACATGCGTGATCACGTACGAAAATTCTTCGAAGTTGTCGATAAACTGAACGAAATGCAGTTGGTGATTATAGACGAAGTGTTAGCTATACTTTTGCTGTATAGCATCCCAAGCGAATACGAAACTTTTAGAATCGCCATCGAGTCGCAGGAGAAATTACCGAGAACGGAAATCTTAAAAGTCAAACTACTTGAGGAATTCGAAGCACGTAAACGGAATACAAATGAACACGAACACATCGAAGGAGCAATGTATTCCAATAACGGAACACATCATGTCAAAAACAATTACGTTAACGCCACATGGCAAGAGAATGTCGCTCGATAGGTTTCAATAAGAAGAAGCAGCACAAGAAAACAGAAGTTTCGTGTAACGTGTACGAAGTTGCGAACAACATAGAGGACTACCATGGTAAGAGGTGCTTAGATTCAGGCGTCTCCTCACATATGTGCTCCTCAGAGAAAAAATTTGTCGAAATCGTGAATACGGAAGGTAGAAAACTGGCTTTAGTTAACGACAACTTAACCGATATAAGAGGTTTGGGGAACGTACAATTTGAAAGCTCCAACTGTAAGGTGAATTTGAAGGCGACATTATTCGTACCCGATTTGAGAACAAATCTTTAGTCTGTATCGAAAATTATTCAGAACGGTTTGGAAGTGCTCTTTAAACGAGAGGAGGCCGTAGCGCGAAATCCAAACGACAATAAGGAACTCTTCGCTGCAAAGCGTGTGGACGATTTGTACTATGTAGGTGAGGATCTGGAAACCTCGGTTTCACAGATGAATGAAAATCCCTGCAAGATTGGCATGAAATGTTTGGACACCTGAACGAAAGAGATCTAAAGGAAATGATAAAGAAAGAGAAAGTCAGTGGTATTCATACAAATGTTGAAGCAGTGTTACCAGCTTGTGAAGTTTGCATTCAGGGGAAGCAATCCCAAAGTCCGTTTAAGCCATCTCATAGCAAAAGTGGAGAATTACTGGAATTAATTCACAGCGACGTGTGTGGCCCAATGCGTATGCAGTCCCTTAGTGACAGCCGATATTTCGTCACCTTCATCGATGAAAAGAGCCGTTGGTGCGAAATTTATTTTATGAAGAATTTTTATTATGAAGAATTCGGTTGTTCGGACCCTCAAGTCAGAAAGATACGTCGAAGCCGTGATGTAGTATTTACACCATCGACCACCAGAAACGAATTTGAGGAATTCATATCAGATCATATCGAACTACACTCCGTCGGAAGTCCCCAAGAAAATTCAGAGCAACCTAGCACTTCAAATTAACAATCAATGAGAAATGAAGACTCTGATATGTCCAATGACAATAAGATTGGCAAAATTACCAAACAGAAGAATCGCGGTCGTCCCAAGAAGGTGCTTAATGGAAAGAGGGGCAGACCAAAGAAGATACATAATACAGTTACAAAGGACACAACTGCAAATGACAGCAGCGACGATCCGGATGATTTTCTAGGTTTCAATGGCTCTGACGACGAGTACCAATCAGCAAATTTAATTCAGCATACCGATCCAAAAACTAGCATAGATGCTCTCACTAGCCCCGAAGCTGAAGAATGGCGTAATGCAATGCTGAAAGAATATAACACCTTATTGAAAAATGAAACTTGGAAAATAGTTGAAAGGCCAGTTAGCAGAAAAGTTGTCGAATCAAAGTGGACACTACATACAAAGTTTAAAATTGACGGCACAGTCTCAAAGGGTTTCACTCAACACCCCGGTATCGACTACGACGAAACATTCGCACCAGTCGCCAGAATGAGTTCCATACGTTTCTTAATGGCTATCTCTGCACAGTACGGTTTGGAAATTCATCAACTTGATTTTGTTGGAGCCTATTTGAACGGTACGATCGAAAAGGAAATTTACATGGAAATGTCCAACGACCTGAATAAAGTCCTGAACGAGAACGAGGCATCTAAATACGACGGTAAAGTGTGCCTTCTGAAAAAGGCTATATATGGCCTCAAACAATTCGGCAGATTATGGTACGAAAAGTTGGACAAAAGGTTGAAGGAAATGGATATAACACCATCACAATGCGATCCTTGTGTGTACATAAACAAGGACAATGGCAAAGTTACATTAATCTCCATTTACGTTGATGACGTTGTGGTAGCATCAAATGATCCAAATAAATTGAGGAGTTTAAAGATGGAATTGGCTAAAGCTTTCGAAATGAAAGACTTAGGACCCATTAGATTTTGCCTCGGAATTGAATTCATTCAAGACATGAAATCAGGAACGATTTCCATGTCACAATCGACATATGTTCAACACCTGCTGGAGAGATTCGGTATGTCAGAATGAAAAACCAGTAAGCACAACGAAGAATTTTGGTGAAAAGTTTTGTAAGGAGATGTGTCCCAAAGATGAAAAGGAAAGACTCGAAGCGGAAGGATTTTAAGCCAGTTTAATGTAAATTATGGAACAGCGCACTGGACAGCCGCTAAAAGAGTCCTGCGTTATTTGAAAGCTACCCAAAACATCGGACTCGTTTATTCTTCCAGTGACAAACCAGTAGAAGGATATGCCGATGCGGACTGGGGTTCGAATATAGACGACAGAAAATCGTACACAGGCTACGCCTTTACTTACGCAAGCGGCGCTATCAACTGGGAATCCAAAAAGCAGTAAACTGTGGCCGTTTCTAGTACGGAAGCTGAATATATGGCCCTATCTGACTCCACGAAAGAGGCCATTTACCTCAAACGATTTTCAAATGAGATACTTGGCATTAACAATCCAGTTTGTATCTACAACGACAATCAAAGTACGGAGAAGTTATGCCGTAACCCAATTTTTCACAATCGTACGAAGCATGTAGATATCCGTCACCACTTCATACGTGATTTCATTGAAAGAGACGAAGTCGATGTGAAATACATGAGTACGGACGATAAATACCGGCTGACGTTTTAACCAAGGGACTGGTGGCTCCAAAGCACAAGTGCATCGGAGCTCTAGGATTGAAATTATTAAATTTATAAATCACTTGAAATATGATTGCAATATAATGACTGGCATCATCCTTATTTAAGCCTTTTGGCAACTCGAATTTTTTATCAACTCTTGTATCAAAACTCCATTTCTGAATTCAATCACATTTTTTTAAGCTTCTTTTATAAACGTTTGCTTTTACTTAATAAATAAATGAAATCATAGAATTAACAAGTACTAGGTTTTTGATGTGCGTCCACATCTGCTTTTGGTTACTTGCGTTGTTAATTTTATTTTTTATGTAATTATTCTTATTATTTTTAATTTGTACCTTGTATTGATTTCTTATCAGTTTATATTCTCCCCAAGCTTGAGTTGAGTTTTCAGATTTGGCATGTAAATATTTTATCATCTTTTCTCTTTTCATTGTTCGCAGTTCTTCGTTAAACCAGTTATTCACTTTGCTATTTATGTGCATTTGCCTTTCAAACGTAAATCTTTGTATTGTATTTTCCATACATGCATCAAATAGTTTAACGTTTTCATCTTTATCTTTATTATCTTCGTATATCATATTCTCAGCTAACACATTATTAAATATATTCATATCGTACTTAAATATCTTGATGGTTTTTGCTGTATTTATAGGGTTTTCATTCGATCCCTCAAAGTCTATATTAATAACCTCATGGTCAGAAATTTTATTATCCTTACTGTTGGTACATTTTATCTTATAATTATTAGTTATTGCGTAGTCAATTATTGTGCTCGAATTTCTTGTTACACGTGTGCTTTCGTTAACTATTTGTTTAAGGCCGTTGTCGTTGAGAGTATTCTTAATTATATTCTTGTATAAAGAGTTCTTATTCCAATCTATATTAAAGTCTCCTGTAATTAAAATATCACAGTCAGTATCACAGATTTCTTCAATGATTTCGTCAAATATATCACAGAACTCTGCTTCGCTGTAACTTGGCGATCTATATATTGCACCAATTAATATATTATGATTATTATCATTATGTATAGCTTTACAGAATAATATCCAATACTTCAAATCATCAGTCCTCTCTATACACTTTTCCACATTTCATTTCTTTTCACAGTATACGACAACTCCGCCTGTTCTTGAGGATGTTGACAGTGACTTGATGTTATCATATCCTTGTAAACTAATTTCTTGTTCATCTATATCGTTTGTCAAATGTGTTTCAGACAAAATTAAAAAGTCAGGTTTTTCCGTTGCTGCGATAATTTCAATTTGATTATAGTTATTAACAAGACCTTGTACATTTGTATAGAGGCACTTATTCCCTTTAGTTGTTAAATCGCCAAGCCTATCCTTCTCATTTTATTTTTCAATTTATTTTGATAAACGGGACATTCTCTGTCGTTTGTAAAGTGGTTCTCATCTAAACCCGTATTGAGTCTGCTGTTTACTTTTGAACAGTTAATACATTTTACTGCCTTCTCTTGACTTTGGCAATTGACTGCTTTATGTTGACCATGGCATTTTAAACACATTTCCTGATTTTTACATTCCTTGGCTATATGATTGTACCCTCTGCATTTCATACATTGAACTAATTCTGTTCCGTCATATACTCTACATCTTTCCCAACCAACATTCACTTTCCTTTCCTCCATAATTCTTCCGTAAGCTTCATTATCAACTCTCATTTTCACATTGAACAAAGATTTATTCCCTTTTTTCGTTTCATATTTTCCTATAAACTTAATATTGGCATCAGCTAATTTAGGATTCTGTTTCCTAATTTCTCAATTAAATCATTTTCACTATAATCAAAAGACATGTCAATAATTTTGATATTCAGTCCCGTCGAATTTGGAATTTTCACTTCATATTGTTTGGATATTTTTTCCTGGATTGCACTTCCAATTTTCTCCCTATCTTCATAGTTCTCACTTTGAATAACAATTGTTCCACTGCTTCTACTTTCCACATTTGTTATCTTCAGGTTGTCTGGATTTATTTTATTTAATTCTTCCTTAGTTTTTTCAACCGATTGTTTTTCTTTGGGTTTAACAATTAAGGGTAGTTGTCTATTTATACTTGGCAACCCTTTATTTTTCACTGCATCCGCATATGTTGCTTTTGCACTTTGTTTACATTTTTCATTTACCGCTTTCTTTATTTCTTTGCATATATTTTCGTTTTTCTCTTCTATTATTTGGCACAACTGTTTGTAGTTGCATTCAAATTCTTTTAAACTAATAAATAATTTTTTGATTTCTTCTACATTTTTTTCACACGATTTCTGATATTTTACAATTTTATTTATTCTCTCCTCGTACCGCTTTTCTATAGCCTCACGTAATTGTTTAATTTCATTTTCATTGAGTGAAGCTTTAAACTCGTGCTTATAATCAACCAAATTCTGTTTATTTTTATGCACCTCATCTTGCACTTCTCTTAAAACCAAATCAATATTATGAATATATTGCATGCAGTCGTCGCATATAAACCTAATAAAGTTGTGCTCATCCATCATCTTTGCCGAGTATTGATCTATTCCCGCGCATTTTTTGGTGAGATGATACACGTTATCACACACTCCGTTGCACCTGATGCCACTTTCTCCCCTTATTGCTGTTCTGCATTTACTGCAGTCAGCCATTTTTGTTTATTTCTTATTATTTTTGGTTTTATTTTCTAATTTTTTAATAAAATTTATTTTATTTACTTTTAAAGTTATTGTTATCAATGCACTTCAATTTCTATGAATTGCTTTTTATTTTTATAATAGTTTTAAATAGTCCTATCTATTTTTTACAACCAATTTTTATTTATTTTTTTAAATTTTTAAGATCACTTTATTAAACACTTCAATTACTTTACTGTGTTGCCACCACACTATATCAAGGGGCGGAAGTGATCATTCGTAAAATTTTATTTTGGCGCCTCTGAATTTTCTCTATGTTTGAAGCTGAGACAGTACCCCATAACACCAAATGGGTTTTAATATTGATTTGTATATTAGGAGTTTACAATCTAACTTAAGTGATAAATTTCGACCAATTAACCAATTTATTTGAACAGTTTTCATTGTTATTTGCGCCAGTTTAGACTCAATATGCAATTTCCACGTTGCACTTTTGTTCGTTAACTTTTATTCTCCATTTTTTCAACCATTTCTCCAGCAGCGTCACTTGTTCCTGTAAGAATTGCGATGCAATCTGTGGGATCGTATGTACGCTTAAAAATGTAGTGTCGTCAGCATATGTGGAAATATGTATATTTTCACTTACAGCGAGTTTTTGAATGGAAGTTTAAATTCGAGATTAAATTAATCTCCAGTTAACCTTCATTTTCAGTTTTTGAATTTACTTAATCTTAAGTTTAACCTTACGGTTTAAACCAGCAACGTTGGTGGTTTAAACTTAAGATTAACTATGAATAGCGTTTGACAAATTTTATTTTAAAAAAAGTTCTTAAGTGAGAGAAAGCCGAATAAGGCACATTATTAAGTGATTATGAATTATATAAAACGCAAATTGATAATAGACAGTCTCAATTTATTTTTTATTTTCCAAATATAATTTTTTTACTTTAAGATCAGGTATAAAACCGGACCTAGTATGCTACACTAAGGAACACCGGAGTTAATTTCTTAAGGGGAACTTAAAAAATTACCTTGTTTAATTACAGACTTCCTATCAATTAAACAGCACTTCAATATTTCATATATATTTTCAGGGAATATTTGCTTCAATTTGAGTATAAGACAATCGTACTACACTTTATCAAAAGCTTGAGAGACATCAATGAAGAGTGCAGAACAATACTTTTTTCTTCAAATGCATTTCTAATTGCATTTACTAGTCTATGGGTTTGCTGAATAGTACTATGTTTTCTCCTAAACCCAAATTGGTGATTTGGAATACAACCGCATTCATTAAACAAAGGTGCTAGCTTACATTTCAGTACCTTCTCGAGTAATTTGGATAGGTTAGGCAAGAGACCCAGGCCAGACATCAGAACAAAATACAAAAAGTATTTTTTAGGCGAAAATCTGTCGTTCGGAGTCGACTTTGATTTGTAGGTCCCGCTACTCATGTATAAAATTAACACACACAACATAGATGGTGTGAGAAAATAGGCCAATAATCCTGACTGGGTTCTAATGACCAATTATGTATGTAGGCAAGAGACTTATCGGCTTATATGTATCAACCTTAGTACAATCCCTACCTGGCTTTGGTTCATAGTTATGAGTGAAATTTTCCATTGTGTAGGGTAATATTTGAGTAGAATAATAACATTCATAATGAATAAAATTATTTTTACAGCTATACCAGTTAAATTCAACAACATTTTGTTGTTTATTTTGTCAATATCCGGGGCTTCCTTAGGTAAAGATTTTTTAGCATTTACATTATCATGAAATTTAAATCTAATGGGTCTGGGAGCCTTCGCAACAACAATTGGTAATTTCATTTTTTCGGTAAACACGTTTCTAGATGATTGTAGGCGGGTGATCCGAAGAAATAACATCCAGTTTTAATTTAGAAATTGTGTTTTCGAGAACCCCAATAGTAGTGCTTTGCATTATAATCACCGGCTTCAAGAAAACGAGGGCCTAGTGACCGAAAAAAATGTTCATATTGACTCTCTGTGATCAAGTATCTAGGTGGACAATATATTGATGTGATAAGGTTTTGCTGGAAATATTCAAGGCAAATACTCGCATATTCATTTGATCTATCACGGGGAGCCTTTGAGTCGTAAAATGAATAACCGTTCATTTTAAATAAGCTTCTTTATGTCAGGTGAGTTTCCGAAATAAGCATGAAATCAATTTTATTGCTAATTAGGAAGTGTTCAATTTCACTTTTATGTCGACGTTAAACCTTAGGTTCTACACCTTATAAATAAAATTAGCACATGCAACATGATGTGATAAGCTAGTTTATATTCTTGTCTAAAGGGTTCTAACGACCAGTTAAGTAAGTAAGTTAATAAACGGAACTCCAATTTAAATTTTTAAAGAAGTTTAGTTTCAAACATCAGCGTCAACTAAGGACTCATTAGTTTAAAACAAATTATTTCGCTTACTTACTTAATTGATCACTAACAACCAGATTAACAGATTTCGGCTAACCGCGACACATCCTTTCAGGCGCCTCTACCTCTTGCTCGCTTACGTACGTTTGTTAACAGCAATCCATGAAAGAGCAGCAGATCCCCGAATCAAATACTCGTCTCGTCGGAGAATCCTCCTCGATTCGAACGACTTGGCCGAACCAGCGCAGCCGCTGTGTATTAATATGCTGCACCGAAGATCTTACGTAGGACTTTTCCCTCGAATACCTTCAAGGGTGCTGCATCAATGCCTAACAGGATCCATACCTCTGCGCCATAAAGAAGCCCGGGTAGTATTAGTTTTGTTGCAAGAAAGAGGCCTCTGTAACTCAATTGCCTATTGAGACCATAGTAGCACTTGTTGGGTCAGAGCAATCCAAGATAAATAAATTCTTATCTATATCAAAAATGTAGTTATCGCCCGTAATCTGACAATCAATACGCCGCACGGCTCTACTTGTCGATAACATATACTTTTTTGCCCTCATTTATTGCTAGACTCATCTTAGTACATTCCTGTTAAATAGCTCTAATGGCAGCAGTAACATCTCGCTTGGTACGCCCTTTGATGTCAAAGTCGTTAGCGTACGCAAGAAACTGGACGCTTTTTCAAAAAATAGTGCGATTGCGACGCAGTCCCACCTTTCGCGATGACGAAGTTGAAGAGGTCGCATGATAAGGGATCGCCTTGTCTGAAACCTCGCACGGTTCCAAAAGGTTCAGAGTGGTTCATTCTTAGCCTTATCAGCTTCGAAGGTATACTTGTTTTTCGTATGTCTTTTCCAGGATTTGCCGTAGTGTGAAGATCTGGTCGATGGTGGGCTAAACAGGTCTGAACCCGTACTGATAAACACAATCAGTGATTTCACGACTGGCTTCAGTCGTTCACACAATATTAACCTCATATGTGATATGGACGCATAATCACGAATTTAACCTCTACATGGCTAGGCGGCGGAAGCTCCACGTCGTCATCATCTATCGGGTTCGGAACAACATCTCCAAAGGCGGTATTGGTGTCGTCATCGCCTTGTAGTAGAGTAGAGATGTGTTCCGTCCACAACATTTACACCCACTGCGGATCTGTTACCAAGTTTCCATTCTCGTCTTTGCAGAAAGACGTTCTGGGCTCATAACCCTCGGTTAGACACTTAAACTTTTGATAGAATTTTCGAGTGCAATTCCTACATCTATATATCTCGACTTCCTCACGCTGACGCCTTTCCTGCACTCTGGGATTAGATGGGGAACGACGCAGCTTATCTTAGAGTTGAGCGGAGAACGCCTCTGCTGTCCTTTGTGATCGCAGCTTTCGCAATGCACTAAAGCGCTCAGACCTCGTGCGATAATGCACAATCGAAACTTGGCTACGACAAGGCAGTCCCCCCTCATACCTTTGCGGGTAGTGTTCGGGTGAAGGCTGAACTGTCCGACAGTGGAGCCAAAGATACCTTCTCGCCCGGCCTTCGCATTAAAATTTTCAAGGACGATTTTGGCGTCATGAGCTGGGCACTTACCATATACGTCGTCGAGTTTAGCGTAGAAGGCATTATTAACTACATCGTCCTTTTCCTCTTTCGGTGCGTCTGCGCAAATATAGCTGATGTTGTAGAATTTTGCCCTAATGCGGATTATGTCTAATCTTTCGTTCACAGATTTGAACCCAGAGACAAGGTGATGAAGTCTCTTACTAACCATAAATCCGCATCCGAATTCCTGGCTATCAGCATGGCAGCTGTAATACACATGGTAAGATGCTAACCATTTGCATCCTTGTCCATCTATCCCATTTCCTGTATGGCAGTAATGTCTGTTCTACATTAGGGCATACGCCAGCTGGGCGGAAGCGTCTACCCGCTGAAGGGTGCGGATGTTCCATGTGCCTATTCTTATATAGTAGCTGGTGCTAAAATGCCGTGGAGGCTGCGTGTCAACTGGAATACAGCAAGTTATATATTTAGAGTTTTTAGTTTTTATAATATTTCTTATTTCATTACAACATTGTTTCTTTTATTATAGACTTCATTTAAATTATCATACATGTTTTCAACTTTTTACACAGCATTTTCCTAAAGTTTTGTGTATTGTAAATTCTCTTGAATCTCATAACGTCGCGTTTAAATTTCCTATAAGATTTCAATTTCATATTTATATCGTCGCAGCGAACTTTCAAATTCATTTCTTTAAAGAATTACTTGTTGGTTGTTTTGTTCAACAATATTTCGTAACTCCCAAATCCATATAATCCATATGGAGGGATGGGATGCATGCAAACAAGGTAAAATTTCTGACTGTGGCCAACATGGCGACCACCAGGACGATCCTTGTCTTGCTGTATTCAAGTTGACACGCAGTCTCCTCGCGGCCTCTCCTGGATGACATTCTAGCACCTGCTAGATGTTAACTAATGAGTGCAGCGAAGTCCTATCCCCTGGACGTTAAACTTGGGTTGTGCGTAGGGCTTGGAACCCACCACGTAAAAATTTTACTCCAATGAAAACTAACATACAGAATTTCAAAAAGATCCCCTTTAAAATTGACGACCACGGCAAACGTTCAAAGGACAACGATTTAAGAATAGCCACTTGGAACGTCCGCACCCTTTATAGGCAGGCGCTTCCGCCCAACTGGCGGATGCCTTCATGAAATGTAGGACGGACATCACTGCCATACAGGAAATGCGATGGATAGAACAAGGATGCAAGAGGCTAGCATCTTGCGATGTGTATTACATCTGCCATGTTGATAAGCACGAATTCGGATGCGGATTTAATAAGAGACTTCGTCATCTTGTCTCTGGGTTCACGCCTGTGAACGAAAAAATAGCCACAATCCGCATCAGGGCAAAATTTTACAACATCAGCCTAATTTGTGCTCACGCCCCGACGGAAGAAAAGGACGATGTGGTTAAGGATGCCTTCTATGCTAAACTCGAGGACGTATACGAAAGTTGCCAGGCCCATGACGCCAAAATCGTCCTCGGGGATTTTAATGCGAAGGTCGGGCGGGAAGGTATCTTTAGCCCCACTGTCGGACAGTTCAGCCTCCATGCGAACACTACCTCCAATGGTATGAGGCTGATCGATTTCGCCGCGGCGCGTAACATGGTAGTATGTAGCACCAGGTTTCAACATCTCGACATCCACAAGGCCACTTGGATGTCCCCCGATCGATCAACTTCCAACCAGATCGATCATACTGTGATTGACGGAAGGCATGTATCCAGTGTACTAGATGTGCGCACATTTAGAGGTCCGAACATTGACTCGGACCACTACCTTGTCGCAGCCAAGTTTCGATTGCGCATTAGCGTCTCGTGGTTGGCGCGCTCTAGTACGTTGCGGAAGCTGGATGTCAGGAAGCTGCGATCACAAGGGACAGTTGAAGCGTTCTCCGCTCAACTCTCGGATAAGCTCCGTTGATCCCCATCTAATCTCAACGACATTGGAGGACTGTGGGCCGACATCTCCCACTCCTTGCGCACTACAGCGGAAACAGTCCTTGGTTTCGAGCGCCCACCCCAACGAAATCAATGGTACGATGAGGAGTGTCGCGAGGCAGCTGTAGCGAAAAACGCCGCATACAAGAAGACGTTGCAGTCTGCTGCTACGCGAGCCATTGTCGAGAACTACAGAGAGAAGAGAAGGGAAGAAAGACGCCTTATCAGACGCAAGAAAAGGGAGCAGGAAAGGCGTGAGCGTGAGGAAGTCGAGATGCATAGACGTAGGAATGACGCTAGAAAATTTTATCAGAAGGTTAAGCGTCTAACCGAGGGTTATAGACCCGGAGCGTCTTCTTGCAAGGACGAGAACGGAAACCTGGTCACAGATCCGCAGGGGGTGCTGAGGTTGTGGAGGAGACACTTCTCTACTCTGCTACAAGGCGATGACGACACCAATACCGCCTCTAGAGATGATGTTCCGATCAATGATGACGGCGTGGAGATTCCGCCGCCTAGCTATGAAGAGGTCAAAGTCGCGATTACGCGTCTTAAAAACAATAAAGCGGTCCTGATGGCCTCCCCGCTGAATAGTTTAGGACCGGATGTAATGAGTTGGTAGGGCGCATGCACCAGCTCATGTACAAAATATGGCTAGAGGAAAGTATGCCCAACGATTGGAACCTCAGTGTCCTCTGTCCTGATTGGACCTTATCAGTGCGGCTTCAGACCTGGCAAATCCACCATAGACCAGATCTTCACACTGCGCCAAATCCTGGAAAATGCCCACGAAAAACAAGTCAACACACACCATCTTTTTGTCGACTATAAGGCAGCCTCCGATAGCCCCATAAGGGATCGTGTTTATGCCGCAATGTCTGAGCTCGGTATACCTGAGAAGCTGATAAGGCTATGCAGAATGACGTTGAGCAATTCCTGCAGCTCCGTCAAGGTAGGAATGGACCTCTCCGAACCTTTTGATACCGTGCGAGGTTTCAGACAAGGCGACCCCTTATCATGCGACCTCTTCAACTTCGTCATGGAGAGTGTTCTGCGAAAGGCAGGAGTGCATCGCAATGGCACTATCTTTCGAAAAAGTGTCCAATTGCTTGCGTACGCTGACGACATCGACATCGTAGGGGGTACCAAGCGAGATGTGCTGCTGCCTTTAGCGCTATTGATCGGGAATCTAAGAAGATGGGTCTGGCAGTAAATGAGGGCAAAACAAAGTATATGTTATCGACAAGTAGAGACGTGCGGCGTATTGATTCTCAGATTACGGCCGATAACTATACTTTTGATACAGTCAAGGAATTTATTTATCTTGGCTCCGCCGTTACCACCAAAAATGATGTCAGTCTGGAGATCAAATGCAGGATTACTCTTGCCAACAGGTGCTACTATGGTCTCAATAGGCAATTGAGCAGCAGAGACCTCGCTCGCGCGACAAAATTAATACTCTACAAGACGCTCATCTTACCCGTGCTTCTTTATGGCGCAGAGGCATGGACCCTATTAAGAACTGATGCAGCTGCCTTGAGGGTATTCGAGAGGAAAGTCCTACGTAAGATCTTCGGTCCTGTGCGAGTTGGCGATGATTTCCGCATCCGATCTAATAGTGAGCTGTATGAGCTCCTCAACGACATAGACGTTGTGCAGCGTATTAATATCCAGCGGCTGCGCTGGCTCGGCCATGTCGTTCGACTGGAGGTGCATGCTCCGGAAAAACGGGTATTTGATGCGGGGATCTGCGGAAGTCGGCGAAGAGGACGACCTTGTATCCGTTGGAAGGACCAAGTCGAGGAAGCCCTGTCATCGATTGGTGTGACAAACTGGCGTAGGCGCGCAAGAAGCAGAGGCGCATGGAAGGATGTATTGCGGCAGGCCGAAATCCGTTAATCGGATTGTTATGGCCAATTAAATAAGTAAGTAATATGTAAAGCATGCCTTGTACATATATCTTACAAGTTTGTCATCTATAATATTTGGAGAGCCCTTCGATAACGGCACATTTTTTGTAGTGATATACAGGTGTCCCTTGTACAATGCGGTGGTTACGTTCCAGGAAAATTCCGCGTTATGTAATTCGCGTCGAAGAACTAGCTTTCATATAAATTTAAGGGTTATGTTTCAATAAACTTTTTCAGAAATAAAATAGGTACTTAATTAAAGACGTATGTACGTTTACAACTCAAAATCAATATTCATACTTTATTTAGAAAAAAAAAGTAAAAAACATAATGAAAAAAAAAAAAGAAAACAATCGGAAAACATAAATACATATTCACTAGTCTGTGTCACTTACTTCATACATCATATTTCGTTAAAATAATGAGCGTATAACTTCAGTTTATTCAAGTTATTTATGGTGAAAATCGTAGTAGCCCTTGTGATTAGAAAGACACAAGTTCACATTACACTGGCGACATACAATTTAAGTTTCGGAATTGCAACCAGCAAATTTACAAGTATTTAATAGAGTATTTAAAAACTGCACAAAATGTCCGACTCAATCGTATCGGACGTCTGTAGGCGGTAGAAACGATTCTTTTTTGATCTTGAAGTTGGCGTCCTGGAGCTTTTTGCAACGAAGGACTCTGCTTTCAAAGTACGGATGCAATCTCTGCTCAGAAGTTTTGCAGCTGGTATCTCGTATCATCAGCATTAGGCTTGTTGATTCTGTTGAACAAAATGTGAGCATTTACTATGGCTAAGTCAAGCAAATGTATGAACAGTCAATTCCTATACTTGTTGCTCTTCAATCGACCAATAAAACGATCCATGCGATCCACACAACAGAATCAGAAAGTACTCGAAGCATTTGAAAGGCATATAACACTCGTGAGATCTTCTCCTCGCTCGAAGTCGTCGTGGTCTAGTGGGTAGTGTGTTGGCTTATTAGACAAAAGGCCCGGGTTCGAATCCCAGGTCAGACATCAAAACGCCAAATATTTCGTCGGTGACTTCCTCTCAGCAGATTTCTGAGAGTAAAAATTGCCATGAAAAGCTTCTCAAAAATCTGTCGTTCGGAGTCGACTTTAAACTGTAGGTCCCGCCACTCGTGTATAAAATTAACTCACACAACATAAGTGGTGTGAGAGGCTAGGTCGTAATCCTGACTGAAGGGTTATAATGGACAGTTAAGTATGTATGAGATCTCCTAATTTGGGCTCAGAAAATGCAATCGCAGAGTTATCTAGTGCTATGATCTTTTTGATCACAGGATTTTCTTGAAATGGTGGTATTTGGGATCTATATCCAAAACTGATGCAATAAACTTCCTTGTTTTACATTTAATACAATCTTCGGGTTGATTGATAATCTGCTCTACAGGCACATTACGTTTGCTTTTCTGTGGCCGAGGAGTAATTGAATCAATCGAATTAAAAAGAGATAGTAATTTTGCCAATGACGAAAGACTTGCGTTTGGAGTAGGCAAATCTCTGATACCAGCATTGATTCTGTCATATTCACCGCTCTATTTACCTCTTCGTCAAATCCAACGTTAGTATGGCCCTTGGTCTCACAAGCAACATGATCTAAGGTGTCTACCACATCCTCTTCATAAGAAAGCGATGGTAACTTTTGCATTTGTCGACGTTCCATGTCAATTAACTACAATTTTTTATCTTCTGCAATATTCCACTTCCACATTCACTTAATACATGTATTATTATTATTTTGTTAAATTATCCTAAAACCGTCTCCAGACGGGCTATAGCTTTCAAGATCAATAAAAAATTTCCGAAATATTATTTTTCCTTTTTTTTGTTCCTTGTGCTTTCTGAACACTATCAGCAATACGCTAATACTTTTTCTTTTTAACTTTGACCACTTTTAATATTTTATTAAATTTTTTGAAATTCGCACTTTGTGAATAAATGAGCATTGAGTATAACCTGTTTACAGGCAGTCGTGGACACTAGAGTGTTAAGGTGCAAGCACGCAGCAGTGTGACTTTTTTACTTTACTTTTCTTTAGTTCTTTTCAACAGTCTTACTTCTTTATTACAGTAATCTATAGCTATAATATATGTATATCGACTTTATTTTTTAATTACAAACTTCAAATTTATTAGAAATAAACGTTTTACAAAACTTAAAAGAGTAAACTTCTGTTAATAATAAAGTCAAATCTAAATACTTTATAACCCTGGGCACCCGAATCTTTTAGTGTGAGAATTCGCATACCCGACATCAATTGTAATATGTCAATTTAGCTTATTAGTTAATTTTCGTTAAGAAATTGGCAAAATAGTTATGCAGAGTATTAATACACACTGTTGTTAACATTTATGTATTTTAAAAATATTAAAAAACTTTATAATTCGGAAATAAAAAAGAAATAACAACTAATCAGAATATTGCGATAACAAATTAATAAAAGTTTATCATAGTTACCGTTATTTCTCATTCTTGACGTTTTCTAATATTTATCTTTGAATTTTTATTTTAACATTCAATGACTAAAAACGATTAAGGTGAAGATTAGTGAAGATTTAGGAATTATAATAAAAAATGTTTAAGAATTAGAATAATAAAATAAAATTATTAGCAGTTTCAAACATTATTATAAAAGTGTGAGCTAGGAGGAAGGCTTTGAAAAATTATGCCAAGGCCAGATCGTGCAAGGGTATATAATGTCATTAAAACTTGATTTGTATCCAACATCAATCCGAATATCTTTGTAACTTAAATTGGGTCCATTCCTTACCCTGAATAACAATCCGAAAACATAATGATGCCACCACCAAAACTTGAGTGTCTTATTGGTTTACTTAGGGAACAGTCCCTTTCCCTTAGGTTGTATTTGGATTCATCCAAAAATAGAACAGTACTTGTAGACCAATTTTTGTTCTCTTCAGCAAACTTCCGATTCTTAAATTTGATTTTTAATGATACTAGCGATTATTTCATAGGGTAATAGCATTCAAAATTTATTTACAATCTCAAATTATTAATGAACTCTCGAAGTGTAATTTTGCATATTTTTTAAACTCTTTCGCAACAATGCATTGCATTAGCATTGGCGTCGTTTTTCAAGGTCTTCCTCCCAAAATCCACCATTATATTAGTATATTATTCAATCGTTTTTTTTTTTATTATAATTTTTAAGACTATTAACTTTAACTTTAGTAGTTTTTAGTAATTGGAAGTTTCAAAAAATCAAGAATAAATATTAAAAATAAGTAAAAAATAATAAAAAGCGATAATCATGATGAACTTATATTAACCCAAATATGCCCAATGACCTATATATAGTACATCTAGTTTTTGTTTACATGATAACTCAAGATTATCAAAGAACCGTTTTTTTTTTGTTTATATACTCAGTACTCATCAATACCTAATAGAAGATTGAGTGATCGCATTATTTTTTGCTATTACTTTTCAGTTATTGAATTTGTAATTTGTGATATTTTCATAATGTCTGAATATGGGAACATGTTTGTACGGTAAGTAAATTTTTTTACATTTAGATGTGAATAAATACTATATTTGGTTTGAATTTATATTTGTGAAGAGTAGCTTGATTGTTATGTGCGTGAATGTTTCATTCTTGTGATTTAGTTTTGTTCTTGTAACACCTTATCTTGTTATGACCTATATGTAGGACATTGGGAATATAGTATGCTATGTATTTTCTATAGGGGATTTTCTCTCAATGAAGCTTTAGCGTTGATAGAGGATGATGATATGGATGTGGATAATATTACTATATTCCCACCCAATAATGCATGTGGAGACATCACAGACGAAGATTCCGGTGATGAAGACTACGTCGATAAAAATAATTTGCCGTCTTCAGTTATGCAAAATGAGGTAGAATTTGTAAAAAAAATCAATTGTGATAGTGATTGGGACACAGAGGATGATATCCCCCTCTCTCAGATTAGATGTAACTTGTCTAAAAAAGCAAAGAAGTTGAAGAAAAATAAAAAATATCACTATGTGAAGACAGACTTGTCTATAAACAATGATATTTTTGAAAAGACTGAGGATGGTATAAACTTAGATGAGGTAACTCCAACTTCCCTTTTTTACACTTTTTTTGATGATGAGCTAGTAGGAAAAATTACGGATGAGACAAATCGGTACGCATCACAAAAGAATAGTAACATGCGCGTCAATAGAACCGAAATGAAATGCTTTCTTGGAGTGATTTTGCTTAGCGGATATGTTCCTCTGCCTAGAAGAAGAATGTATTGGGAACGCTCGAAAGACTCTAATAATGAACTAGTTTCGCAAGCAATAGCAAGAAACAAATTTGAGTTTATTTTGTCCAATATTCATTTCCATGATAACAACTTCTTAGATCCCTCTGATAAGTTCGCCAAAGTCAGGCCACTTTTCGCGCATCTGAATAAAAAATTTATGGACAACGCTTATGTTGAAGAGGAACACAGCGTAGATGAAGCCATGGTTCCGTACACAGGTAGACATGGTTGCAAGCAGATATTCATGGTAAACCAATTCGTTATGGCTTCAAATTCTGGGTAGGTACGACCCGTCAAGGATATATAAACTGGTTTGAGCCTTACCAAGGTGCTTCTACAAATATTAGTGAAACCTACAACGACCTGGGTGTTGGAACATCTGTCGTACTCGAGTACGCAGACGCCTTGCGATCAAAATGGAAGGAGCATAAATTTCATTTGTTCTTTGATAATTTTTTTTCTTCCATTGCTTTGTTAGAAAATCTGGAGAAAAAGAATATGTATGGCACTAAAAGCATTAGGGAAAACCGCATTCCTGGAAGTACTTTGCGCGAATCTAAGGAGATGAAAAAAACGATTCGGGACAGTTATGATTTCATCAAAATTATGAACAGCAACATCATTTTTATAAAATGGAACGACAACAGTATTGTTACGTTTTGCTCTAATGCAATCGGAGTGAGTCCCCTGGGATATGTTAAGCGGTACTCCCAAAAAGAAAAAAAATTTATTCAAGTCGAACAGCCCCGTATTGTAAAATATTATAATAGAAGTATGAGTGGAGTCGATCGTTCTGATCAGAACATAAGCCTATACCGCACTGCTATAAGAGGAAAGAAATGGTATTTTCCCCTCATCACACACTGTGTGGATATGGCGGTGCATAATGCCTGGCAGATTCATAAACATAATGGCGGAACTATGAATCAATTATCTTTCCGAAGAAGTATCGCCAGTACTCTACTTGTACAGAATAAAAGAGATTCGGTTTACCAAAGGGGTCATCCCTCCCTAAGCGTAAATAATGATTTGCGTTATGATCGATCGGACCATTGGGTCATTCCACAGGATAAACAAACAAGATGTGGATGGTGTCATCAAAAAACATTAACTAGATGTCAAAAATGTGATATAGGTTTACATGTAAAATGTTTTGTTTCGTATCACACACAGTGAGTCATATGCCCAATGTCCTATATATAGGACGGCTCCAAAAACCACTTTTTCCAATAAAATTTTTAAAACCTGTAATTGCAGTGTGTTTTATTTCTTATTTGCTTCCAAAATAATATAAAAGTATTTTTAAAATAATCATGATGTAGCAATGGGCATATCTGGGTTAATATTTTTCTTAATATTTTTAAAATATACGCCTAGATGTTAAGGAAAAAAAATTTATAATAAAGAAAACTTTTATTTACCAATTGAATGTGAACAAGATGTGTAATAAATTATAGTACCAGTTCTTGAAAATTTATTTTATTTTTTTTTTTTTTTGTAATAATAATAAATAAACCATTTGACCAACTAATCAACAATAATTAGAGTGCTTAATGCTTTTTAGCACATATCAACTATAGAATACATTCTGAGCATTGTAAAGTATGGACGTTTTAAACAGATGTACCTTAAATCTCGAAATTTAAAGAAAAAACCTGTACTGAACTTTAAAGCCTGATAATAAAACCAAACGATATATACAATTTTTTTTGAATAATGTGTAGAAGGAGTGCGCAATGTCCATATGGACAAAATGCAGAGCTTAAAGTAATAAGCAAAGACCTGCACGAATCAGTACATTTTTACTGTTCCGCTCCGTTTTCACTAACTTTCAAATATACAAGAGGAAGATGTGCACTATGTGCAAATGCTTACTCGGATTTATACAAAAGATATCTTATTAATTAAAATACAAATTCCAAAAATATTATTTTGTAAAATTGTCTTGTTGGGAGCGTTCATTAAAATAGATCTAAAAATATTGTTAAGTAAAATATATACATATTTTAGGTAAACTATAGTCAGCTCATAGTCTTACAAAAAAGTTGTTTTTAACTAAAAATTATCATATATGTGTATTTCAGAGTTTAGATAATATGGAAATTCTAGGAAGTTATATGTTGCAATAAGTTTTAAGATGCTGAACTAAGAAGTGTAAAACGTTGCGTCATAAATAAAAAATTATTTTTATGTAAAAAATTAAATTTAATTCATGAAACATTAATTTAAATGACACTATTCAAAATTATCTACAAAGAAAATTTGCCTAGCTCGACTAGTAAATATCTCTGAATTTAATCAAAAACTGAAATACGAAAAAATAATTCGGCATGATACAACCAAGATCTTAAGAAGAATAATATTCGGAATAGTTAAAAATTTAGATTAACCCGAATGTTCAGTATTTGCGTGGTAAAAAGGACTGTTTAGTTTAGAATTTTAAAATACATTTTTCTTGATACAAAATTACTTGACTGCGGATGTCATCAGTTTTGAAAACCACGAGAGCTTTGCGGATTTCAGATTTGATGTTAAGACATATAATTTAATTAAATTACAACTAATGCTCAACTAATAATCTATATATAAAACCTTCTATTTATAGTGTAATTAAGAATTAACACAATGATTAGTACACAATCAATATTCTTCAATATGACACAAAAATGAACTAAAGTAATACATACCGACATTTTTCGTCTTACTTACTTGAAAATTTCTCTTAATACTTGCTTCCCAATTTTACGGTAGCGATTTATTTCCGTTTCAGTAGAATCAAGTTTGAGGGCACCTATTAATGCCACTATATCTTTTTGATAGGACTCAATCCACTGCTGTAACATAACATTCGTAACAACTTTTCTAACAGAGTCAGAACGATCATTAAGTCCTCGTTCTAGCAACGTCAAACGTTGAGAAACTTTGTAAGATCGAACTGGATAACTACTCATGTGAAGATAAGTATGCCGACGAACTTTCTCGTCAATATCCCACAACCGATCTAGGATATACGGAATCGTATGATAGTTTCTTCCCATGCTTGTTATTACCGCTTGACGTACCCGAGGCGAAGGATCCGAACAAAGATGATATTGATACGATCGTAATACAGGGTCATCAGGGTTATCTGGAACTTGTAGTCGTTGCATAGCTAAGATGGCTTGAACTCGAACACTTGGTGAAATATCAACCAATCTTCCAACCATATACTCCATTATACTATCGCAAATAATATCATCTAAAGTTGCTTCATTGCCAAGTGCATTTAAAATCATATTTACAAATTGGCAAAGTCGAAATCGAATATGCGGATTATTTGATATTGTCTGTAATTAAAAAAAAAAAAAAACGTAAGCTTTGTGATAAGCTGTCCTTTAAAGACTTACTGTAAGCAGCCAACGACATATATCAGCCAGTAAAGGATGAGTATCCTCCCCATCAAAAGAACTAACAAACTTTGCACAAAACAAGAGTGTTGTATAGGCGAATTCATTAGTTTCCTCCGCAACCATAGCTGATTTTATCATTTTAATAAAAGTAAAAATGAAAGCATCATGATCCATCTACGAAAGCATAAAAATTATAGTTTAACTAAAAACATTTTTTGATATTAATGAAACCGGTACCTTTTCATATAATTGTTTCAGATCTTTTATGTATTTTTTGTGAAATGTTTCATTTAATTGGACCTTCGACATAATTGTATATATGGGTCCATTATTCAAAAACACTTTTCGCGAAGACATATCGAGATTTTTTCCATTTTCTTTCTCTTCATTTATTACTGGAACTTTTCTTTTTCTACGCATTTTGGATTGACGTTAAAATGTTCAATTGTATTAAAATATTTTTACTCTCTCATTAAATTGTTTATTAATAACAAAACTTCCCTCTACAAAATATTTCACTTCGCACTGAAATCAACCTTGCCAGCCCTCATAACAAAATATGACGCCTAAAACAATTTTTACTGCGTAAACGATTATTTATTTAAAATGAGTTTGAAACTTGGCAGCACCGGCAGGTGTAGACAACAGTTTTTGATTAAAGCGTTTTTATATAATCTTATATTAAGTGCATCGGACTTCTTAATAAAATGGAGTAAGAAACGCACAAGAGGCATTATGCAATTATTGTGAAAGTAGATTTATTCCAAACAAATAATGAATAATTACCAAAGTAAGGGTGATACTCTTAAGAGAATAGAAGGCCCTTGAAATCTAGCAGAGCCCGAGACAGGACAGGATGCAAACAATAAAACACGACAGTTACACAATAAATATTACTAAAATTATGTTTATTGCTTATAGAAAACTAAGGGCCATTATTACAACTTGCCGTTAAGCTTGGGTTCAATTAAAGGTACTTTTAGCCAAAGGGAACTGTAAAGTGACTTTTCGTTATCACAACTTAAGGTACTTACTCTGATCAAAATTTCGTACGAAAGGTTGACAAACTACATATAAAATATTTGCGAATTAATTTGGAAAAAGCAGTATTCCCTCGATTTACGTCGTAGAATATTCCGGAAAAAGGCGACATAAATTATTATTATTTATTTATTAGTAGTATTTTTAAATACTTTTTCAATACATTTCAGTAAATTACAATTCATCATCTTTTCTTATTAAGCTCAAATTTCATTAACATTTTTAATACAATCAACTACCTTTTTTCTAAAAATATTATTATTTGTTTCATTTTTTACATAATTTGGCAGCATATTATATTTTCTAAGACCTTTGTAAAATAAAGATCGTTGCGTATTTACATAAATTGACTGCTTCAATCTAAAATTCTGATTATTTCGTAGATTGTATGGTTGAACATCTCCAACATATCTTAGCAGTTCTTTTAAGTAGTCTGGCGCATCTCCCATCTCCATTTTTCTTATAAAAATTAATGTGTTATATTCAGGGACCGAAAATAACTGTTATTTTTGAATTTTTGATTAAAAAAAGCAACCACGAGGAAATGTCGGAGAACAGAACCAAGTATACCGTTTTGTTTGTCTGGGACCAAATTGTTATAAAATGGAATGCTTTTTAAAAACCTGATTTTTATTTTTTAGAAAAAAAATAAAAGTTATTTTTTGATTTTTATTTTTTCGAGCAAAAATAAAAGTTATTTTTGACTTTTATTTTTTCGAGCAGTAATAAAAGTTATTTTTTGACTTTTATTTTATCGAGCAGAAATAAAAGTTATTTTTGACTTTTATTTTATTCGAGCGGAAATAAAAGTTAAATTTTGACTTTTATTTTTTCGAGCAGAAATAAAAGTTATTTTTTGACTTTTATTTTTTCGAGCAGAAATAAAAGTCATTTCTATTTTAATTCATGATGAATTCATAATATTTATTAAAAAATTCTTTAAAACAATTAAAGTAAATTATGTCAAAAAATTTTTAGAATTAATTTTTGCAATAAATGTTGATAAATATTTTGAATTCAACATGAAATAAAACAAAAATAACTTTTATTTCTGCTCGAAAAAATAAAAGTCATAAAATAACTTTTATTTCTGCTCGAAAAAATAAAAGTCAAAAAACAACTTTTATTTCCGCTCGAAAAAATAAAAGTCAAAAATAACTTTTATTCCCACGCGAAAAAATAAAAGTCAAAAAATAACTTTTATTTCTGCTCGAAAAAATAAAAGTCAAAAATAACTGTTATTTTTGATCGAAAAAATAAAAATCAAAAAATATCTTTTATTTTTGCTCGAAAAAATAAAAATCAAAAAATAATTGTTATTTTGTGACTTTTACGATAAAAGTTATAACAGTTACGGTCCCTGGTTATATTCCATTCTTTGGCTTATATTCATCCATCTTAATGTATCTAGCATGTATTTGATTGATGTATAACGATTGAATTTTAAGATAGACCGCATTGCTTTATTTTGTAGTTTTTGTAATCTGTTTATTTGATCATCCGTGCAACATGTATACATTATAGTTAATCCGAATTCAAAATGTGGTTTTATCGTAGTATTATAAATGTTTATTGCAGTAATAATAGACATTTTGTTTCTTATACGTTTTAAAAAACCTATCTTTTTCCCAATTTTCTTGCACATATATTCTAAATGTTCTTTGAATTTTAAATCCTTATCAATTAAAAACCCCAGATATCTTATTTTGTCTACTTTTTCTATTATTACATTATTAATTTTGAATTCCTTATCACTGTTCATATTCAATTCCATTATCTTGGTTTTGTTTTCATTTAATTTAAGTTTGTTCATTTTTAGCCAATTATCTATTTTATGCATATCTATTTTTAGCTTTTCATAGCACAAATCTTCTGTTTGGGCTTCCGCGAAAATCAGAGTATCGTCTGCATACATAATTTTATCATTCTGTTTCACATACTTCCATCTATTTATAACATAATTCACAGCAGTCTCACATGAGTGTTTCTTTCTAAAACCTGACTGAAATCTTGACAATATTTTATTTTCCTCCATATATTCTTCTAGTTGATTTTTCACAATTTTTTCAATAATTTTTTCACATGTTTTAAGACTGTTTATTGGTCGATATTCTTCACAATTCATTGTATTTTTAACTTTTTCAATCGGTGTTATTACTGATTCCTTCCAATTTCTAGGAAATATTCCGCTCTCAAAAGATTTATTTACTATATTCATAATTCTATTGCCAACTATGTCCCAATTATTCAATATCAACTTATTATTTACTTTATTATAGTCTGGTTTGTTGTTTATATCTTTATATATATTTTTTAACTCTGTTAAATTTATTGCACGAAATTTGAATCTACTGTTTATAACTGGTATCTTATTTTCATACTGCACATACTCAATGGAGTTATTTATCTCCCTAATACTGTTTATAAAATAATCATTAAAATTTTCCGCTATTTGTAAATTATCATTATATTCATTGTTTCCAAAAACCACAGATTTTATCATGGATCTGGGGTTTCTTAAAACTAGTTCCTTTATTCTTCTCCACATTTCTTTCTGGTTCCTATTCTTCTCGTTCTCAATTCGTACTTTGTATAAATTTCTTATCATTTTATAGGCACTCCATGCCTCATTTGTATTCTCATTAACTGCGCATTGGTATTTAAAAATCTTTTCCCTTTTCATGTTCCTAAGATCATTACTAAACCATTTATTATTAAATTTTCCATGTAATTTCCTTTTAATTGTAAATCTCCTTATCGTATTCTCTATACTATTATCAAAATGATGGACGTACGGGTTTAAATCTTCAACTTCATCACCCGCCAATATTGCACCTAATTCATTATTATATTTAAATATTTCTATTTCCGCAACTTGTTCATTCAATATATTTTCGTTTCCGATAAATATATCTATCGTCTCGTGATCCGATATTTTACTGTCTATATTAGTTCCCGCTGTAATTCCTTCATTATTCGTTATAACAAAGTCTATTATAGTTTTGGAATTCTCTGTCACTCTTGTATATTCATTCACTATTTGCTTCAGACCGTTATCATTCAATACACTTTCTATTCTAGATTTATAAAAGTCCTTTTCCCAATCTATATTAAAATCTCCGACTATTAGCATATTGCAGTTTTCCTCCAATAATTCTTTTATTATTTCCTCAAAATCGTTGCAAAATTCAGGCTTTTGGGCACTTGGCGATCTATATACTATTGCTAATATGAAAGTTGTTTCCTCAATCCTTGCTCTGTATGCACCTATCCAATATTTTGATTCCTTTACATATTCACCTAACTTGTGTATATTATATTGCCTCCTGAAATACACAGTTACACCACCAGTCCTTGTTGATTTGGATAATATATTGAAATGATTATATTGCCCTATAAGAAACTCTGATTCATCCACTGCATCAGTCAAATGAGTTTCTGACAAAACTATAAAATCCGGTTTATTTATCTCGATAATTGGTTCTAACTGAACAAAATTATTTAGAAGTCCTTGAATGTTCGTATACATTCTATGTATTTTCCTCTTTATCTGCCTTGATTGTTAGGCCGCTATGCCTATTCTTTTCCTCCTTAAATTAAGTTTATTCTGGTACACAGGACATTCTCTATAATTTGTAGCATGATTCTAATCCAATCTTAAATTTAACCTACTATTCTCCTTTATGCAGTTAACACACCTAGCTATTATTTCCTTACTACATTCACTACTTTTGTGTTTCCCATGGCATTTGTAACATATCTCCTCATTTCTGCATTCAGAAGCTTTATGGTTATAGCCCTGACATTTAAAACACTGTAATATGTCTGTTCCATCAAAAACCCGACATTTATCCCATCCAACACTAATTTTTTGACTTGACATAACTTTAGCATATGCATCCTTATCTATTTTCATTTTAGCATTGTAAATTGTTCTATTAAATCTTTTTGTCTCAAAAATTCTCATTATTTCTATATTACTGTCCTTCAAAATTTCATTCTGTTTTTTCATTTTTTCTACCAATTCACTTTCTCGCATCTTAAAGTTCATATCCGTCACAATTATTTGTGCATCTATTTCCTTTGGGACTGTTATTTCATAATTCTCACTTATTTCATTCTGTATAACTTCCTTCATTTTTTCTCTTTCCTCCACATTTTCACTTTGAATTACTAATGTTCCATTTTTCCTATTTTCTACATTTGTAATTTTAAAATTCACCGGATTTATCTTTTCATTTAGTTCAGCTTTTGTTTTCACTACTGTTTCCCTTTGGGCTTTATAATTAATGGGATATTTTTTGATACATCTGGCATCATTATACTTTTTGCCGTTTGTGCATAAGTCATTTTCGTTGTGCTGTTTGTATTATTTATCGCTTTCTTTATTTCATTACACATATTCGCATTTGTTTTTTCTATTGTTTCATACATATTTTTGTTTTTATTCTCTACTTCTTTCACATTTCCATACAAATTTCTAACTGCATCTACATTTTTTTCACACATTGTTTGAATTTTATCAATTTTTTTAAATCTCTCATCATATCTTTTTTCGATTGCTCATTTTGCTTCAAAGAACTTTCAAACTCATTTTTATATTCCACTAACACTTGTTTATTTTTGTTTACACCCTCTTGAATGTCTCTTAATACCAGATCTACATTTTGAATATACAGCATACAATCATCACATATATAATTCGAATAAAATTGTCTTCATCTATAATTTTAGAAGAATAATTGCCTATTCCGGCGCATTTTTTTGTGTAATGATACACTTTACCACATACACCCATACATCGTAGTCCATTTCACCTCTTATTGCTGATCTGCATTTATTGCATTCAGCCATTATTTAACTATATTTTCTTTTTTTTTTTCACTCAACTTTGTCCTCTGTTGCTATGCTAGCATTTAAATCTGTTAGATACAGAACTGTTATTTTTACTGTAGAATTATTTTCTTGTCCGTCTTTAATTGTTGTTCCTGGATTAAATATATAATACAAGCAATTTGTGATTTCCTGCACTAAAGGACACCCAAATATTTTGGTACACTTCACAAAACTCTTTTTGATCTTTTATTTTATTCTGTTGTTAATGATATAAATTAGTATTATTTAAATTAAATTAATTAAACGCTATTTTATAAGAGCTCAAACATAAACACGTCTATTCGCTTTCGCTTTCACTCGGTAATATATTGACTTCTGGAAAGCGAGTAATTTATATTACGCTTGTATGGACAGATTCATGAGGGTTTCAGACGAGTGTGCCTTCTCGGATCACTATATTTTAACTAACTATCTAGTGGCTTTCGGAAGCCTTATAGGAATCTGAGAAAAACTGACTGAATCAAATTTCAGAAGGCTATGGAAGTGGAATACAGGACCCTTAAGGGTCATTCCACTTCTGACATTAATGACAGATGCTTGGACATTTTGTTGACTTGTTACAGAAAAACTTGTCTGGAACGTGGAACTTTAAAAACTCCGTTGTTGTACTAGGAAACTTTTTAACAAAGCAAAAGGATCGGGTGATAATCTTAACTGCGGATACATCCAGTTTCAGTTATAAAAGGGCAATTTAGTGTTCAAAAAGAACCATTAGACTGAGTTCTGCGAAAGAATTGAAGGAGTGCTTCTCGTTTCCGTAGGATGTCTAAGGATCCCAAAATGAGTATTTAGATATAGTATGCGAAGAGAGTTATAAGATTTTTGTAGCAGAAGACTTCAACCTTGCCTGGTATAGGGACTAGTATAGGTCTAGATTACTCAGTATACTTAATGATAATGGCTTGAAACAGATAGTAAATTATTACCAACAAGAGGAATATTACGGTAAGGATTAATAAGGATAATAAAATAGCAGATCTTGAGTCGATTGACATGTTAAGAAAGGATTGAAAAGGATGTGGATAATATAAGTGAATGGTTGAGGATGAACAAACTGAAGTTAAATGAAAGTAAAACAAATTTAATGGAAAAGAATATGTACACTAATATGAACACAATTGGAATAAATAATGTAGTAATTGAAAAGGTCAACAGTATTAAGTATTTAGGTTTCATAATTAATAGGGATTTAAAACTGAAGGAACACTTAGAGAATATGTGTAGGAAAATAGGGAAAAAGATAGGGTTCTTTAAACGGCTGGGGGAAAAGGTCTCAATGTTAACATCGATTAATATATATAATACAATGCTGAAACCACATATTATATATGCTGTACTGAGCAACAATTAACAAGACTGCAGAAATTCCAGAATAAGGCGTGCTATATTACAACTAAACAGATTTACATAAAACTACTTTTATGTTAGATGCACTAAGATGGCTTAATGTGCATAAAAGATTGGAATTGAACACGCTGAGTTTTATTAAAAAATGAAAATTGGAGAAACACCAGAGTACCTAACTGAAAAGTTGAAATATGTTGCAGAATCGCAACCGTACAGACTGAAAAATGCAAACGATTTAGGCTACTATAAGGGACTGAATTTATACAATAAAATGCCAAATTATTCGAAGAATGGAAGAATGTTTCAATATTTTTAGAAAACTGTTATGAGCTTTGTTAAAAATAATAGGAGTTCAACTTATATAGTTATATAATAAATTTAAATTGATATTGAATTGAATTGAATTATATGTATCCTGATAGCTTTCTGTTAGGAGCAACTGATTCCGTCTGTAATGTTGGCATAATGCCATATATAACGCAGGTTTTATTTTATATTTTCAAAATTAAAGTTATAATGTTTTCACACCGAGTGGTTTTAACGCATAAGTTGATTTTGTCGTTAAAACCAAAAATAAAACTTGGTTTTACCATACAAAATTATTGCGTTAAAAACATTTTAAAACCTTTTTTGAATTGGTTTCAAGTTAGTTTTATGAACTATAAGCATGTTTTCGATGTACTAAATCTTAGCTACCAACATAGAAATGTTGAAAACAACTGGAAAAAAACAAAATAAAAACAAAAATAGCTGTAAATAAATAAATAAATGTAAATAAACATTTATTTTGTGTTAAAAGGGAATATTTTTTAAAATTTGTAAATATTTAATTATTAATCGAAATGTGTGTGATTTTTGGTAACAATGAATATAGCTTTTTTTATATAATACCAGCGCTCAGGGTATGACTCCTACTCATGCAGTGCATTGTGCAGGTTTTTTAGGAAAGGTGAAAAGAGAGAGGGAAGATGCGAACGGTAAGGAAACGAGTTGGTGCTGGTGACTATAAAATGGTCAGTGCTATACCTTCACCATTAGACAGTCTACAGCAATCGTCCCCAAGAAGCCCGCAGTTTTTCAAACCACTTATGTTGTTTGTGTCAATTTTATGCAGAAGTGACGGAGCCTACAGTTTAAAGTCGACTCCGAACGACAGATTTTTGAGAAACAAAAAGAGAAAAAATGGGCGACTGGGACTCGACCCCTGGCTTTACGTCTAATAAGATACCTACTAGATCAAAAGGTAAGAAAGAAGCTAAATATATTAAGACGAAATAAGACATATTCATCATCAAATGTTTTTCTCGCAGAATTTTGCGAATATTACGGGTATTTATTAATTTGTTGAATGAGAAAGTTAAAATTCGTTAATTTTTTCATTATTAATCGAACTATAAGCAATTTCACTTGACAATTAAAAAAGTTCCGTGGACAAAGTTAAGTAAAAAGAAAAATATAACAAAATATAAACTCATCACTTTTCGTTTTAGGATTTTGTGAATATACCTTTAAATTGGTTAAATACTAAGTTAGTGACGATCGACGAAAGGTGTCACCAAATACAATAGTTTTGAATTACGTTTCCATAATAGAATGGTTCATCTCTTTTAAAAATTATTCTTTTATTCTACTAAAATATCATTAACTATATAAAATAATAAAAGGTCACCCCGAAAACTAAGGAAATATAAATAATCAAAAGACAAAATCAACACAAAAACAGCTGTTCCGCAGTCATAATCATCATGGATTTAAAACCAGATTTAAGAAAACTTGCAGTGTGAACGCAAAATCAGCTGATTAAGGTTTTAATGCTAAAATCAGGTTTTAAATTTTGGTGTGAAAACACTATTATGACAGTATAACACCAAATCTTTAACAACGGTTATGGGCTATATGTATCTTTAAACCTTTTAAGCTTCCTGGTTAAGATAATGATATATTTTACGTATGTTTTTTTATAAAACCAGCACTTAGGGGATAGCCCTGCATTGTGCAGGTTTAGGAAAGGTGGAAAGAGGGAAGATGCGTTCGGCAAAGAAAGGAGTTGCTGCTAGGTGACTATAAAATGGCCAGTGTTATACCTTCACCATTAGACAGTCTGTAGCAATCGTCCCTAAGATGCCCGTAGATTCTCATACTGCTTATGTTGTCTATGTTAATTTTGATACATAAGTGGCGGGACGTACAGTTTAAAGTCGACTCCAAACGACAGATTTTTTTTTGAGAAACTTTTCATGGCAATTTTATTTACTGACAGAATTTTTGCCAGAAATCTGCTGAGAAGAAATCGCCGAAAAATACTTTTTGTATTTTTTATTTTGATGTCTGGCCTGGGACTCGAACCCTGGCTTTACGTCTAACACACTACCTACTAAACCACGGCGACCCCTAATATCTGATGGAAGTGTAGGATATTGTCTCCTGTGGTGTAATATACCCGATGGTTGGAAAGATGTGATTGTGTTGTTTATACTGAAAGTCGGTAAACCCAGTCAAGTCGCCACAAAGGATTCTAGACCGATATCGCTTTCATCTTCCGAATGCTCTGGAGAGATCTATATTTAAGGTCAAGCACCGACCGTGATGAACACGTCGCAACATTCTTACGTTAAGAGCTCGGTTGAGATGTGACAGGCTTTGATGAAGCGATTTATCTAGGGATGCATACAGTTCGTCAGACGTCTTAGATAACAACGGGACTTTTAACAATATTGCCACTTTTGTAATTATGTAATCTTTATGATAATGATAATTTTTTGATAGTCAGCTGTGTGTTGAGATGTTTGCAATAAGTGTTGCAAAGTTAAACTATTAATGGCAAATATTTACAACGGTATAAATACCTAAGATTGTGAACTGCGCTATTTATTTAAAGGTACTTAAAAGTTGTATGTGCTGTTTCTGTACGACAAATTATTTCACTTTCACACAATTAAAAGCGCTTAATTTTGTTTGTGTTTTCCACAACAAACACTCAATTTTGTGTTTGTATTAAATTTTATTTAATAGAGATCGATTCAATAACAACCCCAACATTCGTTGAAACAATTTCTACGGCAAGCATCCAAATACATTAATTAGCTTATGTCTCAATGCGAGGGTATGGGTCTTGCACTTATGTCAGAATATATAATATATATGTCAGACAATATCTCTTCCGAGATTTGAGCTGCGTGCTGCAGACACACCCATCCTCACTTGCTACTTTTGTACCGAATAGAGTAACTGAGATTCAGGAGTAGCCAGAGAGAGAGTCTAATGGCGACATGTGCCAACTGACCATAATCCAGTTGACATTATTTCTAAAGGTGTAACTTCCAGAAATTTAAATTATCGATTTGGTTGAGGTACCGTCATTCTTATTAAATAACAGTTCATCCTGGCCTGTAAACAAACATTTTGAATTAAGAGAGAACCAAAAGTTATTGGAAACAAGAAAAGTAAATGTATTGACGCCTTTTACACGTTGAAATTTGTTTCGAAACAAATGTGAGAAACTTTTTTGCATTTTCTTTTAAAATTTCTTTCGCTTTTGGACGTAAAGAATTAATTTCAGAAATTTTGTTTTCTTTTATCGCGTCGTTCTGCTGTTTTTAACAGTTGTAACTTTGTTTGGCATTGTGATTTAGTTTCAAACACAAGACATGAACATTATATGAATATTATATTTGTTATTACATTATAATATATAATATATTTATGTGTTATTATTTTTTAATATATTTACCTTATTTAAATTATATTCTTTTAAATATTTTTCATTTTTATTTTTTAAACTTTTTTTAATTAATTGTTTGGCGCTACAAACGCAAAATCAACAAAGACTAATAATATTTTAAATAAGAGAGCTTTATATTAACACCGTTGACTAACTACGAGTTATCTCTTACACACTTTTTCTCCTAAAAACATCATTTTTGCCTTTTGATGATATATACGATCTAAAAATAGTTTTTAGTAATATAATGTGAAAAATCAAATTGTCGTTATTGGCCAGTTTTCTGAAAGTTGCCGCGGCAGTCAAGATGTTAACTTCTCTAAGCGGAACAAAAAATAAAAGAAAATGTGAAATCAAATACAACTCTGTGTATATACGAATAAAGAACAAAGAAAATTTCTGAGCACATGAAATTCTAAAATCACCCCCGCTTGTTTTTCCCCTCTCTCCTACAAACTCAAGAGTGTTGAAATTTGTTTCGAAACAAATTTCAATGTGCAAAAGGCGTCATTTCTCGCAGTAATAGAGACTTTGACTGTCTTCTGAATATGATGTCAAGGTGCTCTTTATATAAGAAGTCACTACGTGTAAATGGTTTATGCTCAAGTTCATTGATAGTCTGAAGAAATGAAAGATAAATCAAAGTATCATATCTACTGCAAAGCAAATGAAATAGTAATTTTATCGCCTCTAAACGCTATCCAGAAATCTAATTTTTTCTGAAGATCTAAATTACAGAAATTTCTGATTTTACATTCGAATATCCAAAGGCTTACATCATTCATACATAAGAAAGGCGAACAGTCTCACTTATAAGAACAGGTGAAAAACTGCTGAATGCAGAATTGAAGTTTAATACCAAGTTTCCGCTATCGTTACCAAGAAAAAATAGCTTTGCCGCTCTCTATTTGCGAAACTTGCATTTGGAAAATTATCAGTACCCAGTAACAGAGTGTGGACTACTGTAATTCAATTAACGTTTCATAGAGACTACGTGGGAAACCACTATTAAAAAGGTATATAGCGGCTATTGTGTGTTTTAGGTGTAAGGGTCGTACGCAGCGTCATCCGGGATGAAGTTCAGATTTATACCACTTCGGGCGCCACACTTTGGAAGTCTGTGGGAAGCCGTCGTCAAACAACCGAAGTTCCTCTTTCTGCGAGCCGTATGTAACATAGCGCTTACGCAGGAAAAGATGGTTACAATGCTCTAGAGGCGGTGCTAAGCAGTGATCCAATTGCACCGCAGTTTCCAAACCATAACGACAGAGAAGTCTTGACACCGGCTGATCAACTAATAAGCGAGGGTCTGCGTTCGTTGGCGCCAGAATCCGCAGAGGGTGTGAAAGACAAAGAAGTGAATTTATGCATGCTTTGACTTCTGCTCTCCAATCTCATGCAGATATTTTGGTAGGCCTGGTCTCGGGATTACATCCTCGGTCTTCACAGAAAGTCCAAGAGTCATCAGAAATCACAGAACTTAGAAGTAGTACAAGTGGTAATCATCCACGACGACAATTGCCCGTCACGGCAATAGTTAACCGGGAAAAACGTAACTGTAGATGGCAAGGTAAGAGTGGCGGAGGTCCCAACGCGCAACGGCGTTTTTAACCGCCCTATACACATAATAGCTCCACTGCCGCAAAATTTCTAATTTTCTGTTTTTATTTTTGCTTGGTTTTGTTTCTAATACTCCATATTCAGAAAGTTTTTCCGTTTTTTTATTACTGCTATCAATCATTATGCTAGTATTATTTGTATTTAAAATACGAATATAGGCTTGGTTAGATTTTAGCAATGTGTTCGCGATACACACGGTTCGGGTTCTTGATTTGGTATTAGCATTTCATCATCACAATTAATAAAATTAACTTTTCGTATTTCTTCCGATCTTGGTGGTAAAATAAAGCTATTATTGTTAATAATTGGTGTTTGTATAGGTTGTGATATAGTGAAAGGTCATAGGACTAGGCAGTCACAATTCGGACTGAAGTCCAATATACAATTATATTTCTTAAGGAAATCCATGTCAATGTTTCTACTTTTGTAAACAAAGACATATGTGTGTAAACTGGTAAGTAATTCAGAAAACTAAATTTTGCAAATCAAGAATGTATTGTAGTTTTGAATGAATATATATTTTCTGCCCTATCCTTTAATTGTAAAGCTTTTTGTTTCATTACAACTGTTGAATTTCGTTTTTCTTTAGGTCGAGCTTTTTATTATTTATTTTAATAATGTTGTCTAATCTTTTTAACACTTTATTATGGTATAGGTCTGTAGCCGTCATATTTTTTAACATATTAATTTTTGCTATTTTCTTTGATTTTACTTTTTTAAACAACCAATGCTTTTTCGTTTTCTTCTTTATTGTTTTCAATTTCAGAACAAGAGGAAATGTTTTCGCTATGAACTTCTTCATTATCAAATAGTGTACATACATAATTGGCCATTACAACCCTTCAGTCAGGATTACGACCTAGCTTCTCACACCACTTAAGTTGTGCGCGATAATTTTTATACATGAGTGGCGGGACCTACAGTTTAAAGTCGAGTCCGAACGACAGATTTTTGAGAAGCTTTTCATGGCAATTTTTACTCTCAGAGTCTTTGCCAGAAATCTGCTGAGAGGAAGTCGCCGAAGAAATATTTTTCGTTTTTGATGTCTGACCTGGGATACGAACCCGGGCCTTTCGTCTAATAAGCCAACACACTACCCACTAGACCACGGCGACATCAAAAAGTGTACAGGCAGAAATAAACGAATCGTTACAAGATGTATTACTTTGATATAGTTACAAAATTTTATCACTACAATCTTTTGCTTCTGACCAATTTTTTTTATTTGTATAGCTGATCCAAAAGTTTTGATGTTCTTCAGACCTTCAAAGTTGCTGTTGAATGTCATGCTATGCCGGCAGCAGAGACCTGCGCCGATCGGCTGACAGCCGGCTAAGCCGAGCCGCCGATAAAATATAAAAGCCGCCGTTTTTTGTACTTGAGAATATATGAAAATATGTTTTTAATATTTTATGCAATAAATTTTTAATATATATGAAATATGATATTTATATATTTCATTTTACTTGACTTAAGTACATTATTGATATGTTAATAGTAAAAATATTTAATTTCTTGATATGGTAATTTTGAACACCTTTTCTTGTTTTTTGGTGAATGTGGTAACACTTTTAACTCAACGTTAAATTTTTTTAAAAGACATAAAATGGAGAACTAAAAATTACAAATTTCTTTCAAAATTTAAATAATAATTTAAATGAGTTAAATTCATCTGATTCCGATGACGACCTTGCTGTTTTTAATGGTATTTACAATGATATAAACGAATACGAAAAATTACTAGCCACCAAAACAAAAATTAAAAAGCCCAAATCCTTTTAAACAAAAAATCTTCAGCAGGCTCAATAGTTTGGCACCATTTTTGTCAAATGGTTATTGGAAATAATCCTGTCCTAAAAAGTATCACATGTGTAAAGTTTGCTTTGATGAGCCCCCCATGATTTTGAAGGGTTAGGTACATATATTATTTCTATCCGGGAATTAAATTTAAAGAAAATTGAAAGGAGATTTTCCCAGAAAAAAAATTTTTTGGGAAATTTTATTTGGAATATTCATTTCTGAAAGGTGTTTTTTGTAAGTGTTATAAAATGCGAAATAATTTCAGGTTTGGAGTTTCTATATCGACATCAAACCTCTGTATCCATTTACGTGATCTAAAAGTGAGTGATTCCGGGGGTGCGGGGGAAATTTAATAAAATATTTTAATTCCAGTTGGCAAAAGAAAATATAATAAATGTATTAGAATATAATACACAATAAATATATTAAATGGTTAAGGAAACGTACCTTCGGGTTTTGGGGGTTGATCGGTAATAATTCAATTCTTTTTTATTTTCTTTCTTATCCTTTTCACCATCTTCATAGGCGTAGTTACATAATTCACTTAAATTAGTATTTACAATAGTTGACTTAAAAATTAGAGTGACCAGCGTAAACATCCCGCCCCCCTTGCAACATTGCAACAAGGGAGAACAGGACGCTATCTGGTGAGCAAAGAAATTACAATTCAAAGAAATTCATTGACATTCAGTTTGTAGATATGATAATACGTAATATTAAATAGTAATAACAAGGGGTAAAAAAAAGAAAAATATAGATTATTTGCTGACGACATTGATGACAATTGTCGCCCCAGCAGTGTTAGGGTTGCCACCACACTCTTATCCTTCTTGTGAGAGCGACAGGAACATTCAAGAGCTTGGCTGCGGGTTGCGCTCCTGTTGTTACCTTTGTTGGGTTTAGCCTTTTTGTTGTTGTTGCCGCGTGGTTGTTGAGGTTTGTTGTGATGACTGGGCCGAAGATGCAGCAGAGTATGATGGTGTTCCTGACACTCCATACATCGTTCCCTACTTCTACAGTTCTTTAAGAAGTGTGATTGTGCCAAACAATTTATACACAACTTATATTTTCGGACAACACCCAATCGCTTTTAGGGTTTTAAGCGGCGGAATTCTGGGCACCTTTGTAGCGTGTGATTGCCTTTGCAAAATCGGCAATTGGATGTTGACCCGGCAATTACTTCGTCCAGACTTCGATTTTCTGGACGTTCGACTGTTAGTCTTCGGGGTGCAACTTCGGACATCTGTAAATAAAGGACAAACAGACACAGAAAAAAAAAGAACGAATTAGTTCTGATTCGGGTTAGGAAGTAGTACGAGTTTCACAATAGGCCGCGTTAGAACGCCATTGGCAGTTCGAACATCAGCCACTCGTACTCTAGAATCGGAGCCGAGGTACACGCGAGAGATGCGACCGAGCTTCCATTCGTTTGGAGGCAAGTTATCATGCCGAATGACAACAAAATCGTCAATCGCGAAATCGCGCTGGGGATATTTCCATTTGTTGCGCTTATGGAGTTCAACCAAGTACTCGTCCTTCCACCGACGCGCAAACAAATGGTGAAGAACCTTCAGCTTACGCCACCTATTAACGTAGTTGAGTGATTCCATCGAGAGATCAGGTTCAGGGGGAGAGAGGATTGCACCTCCGACAAGGAAATGACCTGGGGTCAAGGGGTTAATATCCGAGGGATTATCCGTCATGGGACAAAGAGGACGAGAGTTCAAACAAGCTTCTATTCTTGCCAGCATAGTAGCGAACTCCTCAAAAGTGAATCTTTGAGCATTTGATATTTTCCGCATGTGAGACTTAAAGCTTTTAACACCGGCTTCCCAGAGGCCGCCCATGTGTAGAGCTCCAGGGGGAATGAAATGCCATTCCACCGATTGGAAAATGTTTTCCGACACAATCTTATGCCTCAATTCAGTAAGGAACTTAGCCCGGTTCTTTCCCATTACATTGGCTGCGCCGACGAAAGCGGTTCCATTGTCCGAATAGATATGTGCGGGGCAACCTCTTCGAGAGGAAAAACGTGCAAACGCTGCCAAAAAACAGTCCGTTGATATCTCACTGGTTGCTTCCAAATGAATTGCTCTTGTAGCAAAGCACACGAACACTAGCACATATCCTTTAGTGACTCGGCAGCCACGTCCAATATATGACTTAATTTCGAAAGGCCCAGCGAAATCTAGACCAGTGTGGGTGAAAGGGCGAGTTAAAGTGGTTCTCTCCGGAGGCAACGCAGCCATAATTTGTTGACCCACATTTTTCCGATAGATCGTACAGATCTTGCAGTTATGAATGACGGTTCGAATAAGTGTTTTCAGTTTAGGGACCCAAAATTCCTGTCTCATCAGGCGCAACATTAGAGAAAGCTCTGCGTGTATTGAGCATTTGTGCAGATGCTCCAGATACAGTCGGGTAAATTGACCACTGTAGGGGAGTAATTTGGGGAAACGTTCGTCGTATGTCAAAGTTGGTGATCGGGAGAGTTTTCCATTGACTCTTAACAAACCACTAGAATCGATGAAAGGGTTGCAGGTTAGGAGAGAGCTCTTACGAGACAAAGTAGCTCCGTCTTTCAAAGTCGCGTACTCCGGAAAATGAGAACTTTGACATAAAACAATCAACCGACGCTTCACGAAACTTATCTCATCTTGAGTGAGTTCCACGGACAAGTACTTGTGAGATAACCGGTAAGTTTTATCAGCCGAGTAGTAAAAACGAAAAACGTACGACAACACTCGTAGTGCACGAGGCAAATCAGAAAATTTGCGCAAAATTTCCTCCGTGGGCGTGGTCGTGTTAAGGTTCACTTGAACCAATCGTGTTTCAAGCTGAGTACAGGGCTTGAACGATGACTTCGGCCATTTTGAACGTGGAAGACTTAGCCAAGAAGGGCCCTTCCACCAGATGTCAGAATTGATAAGTTCCCTGGCTGTCATACCTCGACTAGCTAGATCAGCAGGGTTATGATGTGATTCGACATGATTCCAATTATCGGTGCCAACAGTATCCAAAACATACGAGACTCTGTTCGCCACAAAGGTTGGCCAATGGCACGGGGGTTTTTGAAACCAAGACAGAACTATTGTCGAGTCTGTCCAATAAAAGGCTTCCGAATTTGTAAAATTCAACTCTGTGAGGAGTAAATGTACCATTTTAGCCAACAGAGTTGCACCGCAGAGCTCTAAACGGGGTAAGGTTTGCACCTTTATAGGCGCAACCTTTGTCTTGGCAGCGAGTAAATGAGTGAATATTTCACCCGACGGGGTTTTGATTCTGCTATAAAGGGTGGCAGCGTATGCTTTCTCAGAAGCATCACAAAATGCATGAAGTTGTACTTCATACTCAGGGTTAAAATTAACCCAGCGGGGGATGTTAATCCGTTCGATGCAAGGGTAGTCATCGACAAATTCGCGCCACCTGTGTAACGTCATGGGTTTCAAACAATCGTCCCACTCAGTTCTGTCTTTCCAAATTTGTTGCATAAGAATCTTAGCGACAATTATTTTGGGGGCGAGCCACCCGACAGGGTCAAATAGCTTGGCTATTTGAGAAAGGACAGAACGTTTGGTGACTTGGGTAATATCGGGCGTCGGAGATGTCTTGAAGAAAAATGTGTCCAAGCTCGCGTTCCAACGTAAACCCAACGTTTTAGCAGTACTAGCATCCGAAAATTTCAAAAACTGGAATCCAATAAGTGTTCGGGGGGTAAGTCTTGAATAAGACTCTGTTCATTAGAAGTCCATTTCCGCAATGAGAAACCAGCCGACTTCAAAACGTAAATTAATTCATCGCGATTATGAATAGCCTGTTCAATAGAATGTGAACCCGACAAAATATCATCCACGTACATTTGAGTACGCAAGATGGTGGACGCAGACGGGTAGCTTGACTCACAGTCATCAGCTAATTGGTGCAGGGTTCTAATTGCCAAATAAGGGGCACAGTTCACTCCGAATGTAACTGTCCTTAATTCATAATCTTCCATATCCTCCCCGGGGTTTCGACGAAATAATATTCGTTGAAAACGTGTCTGATCCGGTCTGATCAGTATCTGCCTATACATTTTCTCTATATCGGAATTAAAGACGTATCTGAACAGCCTACAACGCAAAACCAGGATAGTGAGGTTAGACTGCAAAATTGGCCCGGGGTGGAGGACATTGTTAAGGCTAACACCGTTTGAGGACGGGCTTGAGGCATTAAACACTACACGAAGTTTCGTGGTAGTGCTATCGGGTTTAAATACAGCGTGATGTGGCAAGTAATAGTCAGAGTTGGGAGTCTGAACGCAATCCGCGTTTACCTTTGTCATGTGACCCAAGGTAGAATACTCCCCAATAGCAGAGTCATATTGACTCTTAATCTCTGGGGATTTCAGTAATCTTGCCTCATTGCGTGTGAATTGTGAAAGCGCGATTTTCCGGGAAAAACCAAGTTTCATACTGGCAGGAAATTCGGACCTAAAAGGTAAGGTAACAACATATCGACCCTCTCTGTTCCTAGTGGTAGTGCGACGGTACAAGTCCTCGCAAAATTTGTCCTCAGCCGAAACTTTCCTAAATTTGGGAACTTCTTCTACTTCCCAGAATCGGGTGATCTGGTCATTTAAGTCCAAGTGACTGAAAAACGAGACTATAGAGTTCAACGAATTCGGCTGAGGAATCCTACCAGTGAGTACCCATCCAAACACTGTCCTTTGTGCTATGAGTGAACCCTTAGGGTTCCGTTTAACGTCGGTCAACATTATCTGGGAATAAATATCTGCGCCTAATAGCAGATCCATATGACAGCATTTGAGGTCAGAAACTGGAATTTCGGACAAATCAAAATCACCTACGTCTGTCAGAGGGCAGGTGGGTAGGCGACCAGTAAGTTGCTCGACCACATAAGCATCAGTTTCCAAATGAAACTCTGGGTCAATAGAGGAACCTAAGGAAATCGAGCAGGTTTTAGCGGAATTGGCTGCTATTGCTCCGTTCAAGCCGAGTATCGTAGCAGCAGGGGCAGAGAATGTGGGAAGATCCAACTTTCTCTGAAGTCTCCTCGAGACAAAAGTAGCCTGAGAGGCAGGGTCTATCAATGCTCTAGCAGAATATCTCACGTCGTTGAGCATGATATCTACTACAGTCGTGGCCAGCAAGACTGTAGAATACGGGGTGGACTGTAATTGGGTTGAGAAATTTCTAAACGAGCGACTTTCGGCAGAAGTTGATGGCTTCTCCGTCAAATTTTGCTCGAAACGAGAAGTATGCTCCGAAGTAGGAGCGGGGTGACTTGATGTCGCGGGGTTTACCGAACTATTTTCGGGTTTGGGTCGAGAATGACTAGGGGCTTCAGTACGATGAAGCAGCGAATGATGCCTTTGTTTGCACATATAGCAAACATTAGAGCTCTGGCACCTTCTAAATTCCTGCGAGGTTGCCAAACAATTCGTACAAATCTTGTTCTTCTTGGCAACATTTATTCTTTCGGTTACCGACATCCTAAGGAAAGTGGAACACAATCGAACGGGGTGATTATCCGAACACAGTGGGCATTTTTTCGGGGGTATAGTAGGGGTCACTGTCGTTCCAAAACTCTTAACCTTCCGATTCTCCTGAGGAGAATTTTTCAAATTCCGAGTACGACTACTCGCTGGGTTCGGGTTGTGACTGCCAATAATGTCAGAGACCGACTCCAAAGTTCGATATCTTGCAGTCAAAAAATCATCCATGCTACTCCACTTCGGCAAGGACGAATTAGGGCCCTGGGACTGTTCCCAAAGGCCAAGAGTGTTCTCAGGCAAGCGAGTGGAACAAATATACACAAATATGATGTCCCAATTCTTTGTCTCAATACCGAGCAAGGACAAATTTGTTATACAATCATTAATTGTCCTCTGCAATTGTTTAATTGCAGGTCCCGATTCTCTTTCAATAACAGAAAGATTGAACAGAGTTTTCAATTGGGAATTTACCAGTACTCGCTTGTTCTCGTACCGGTCTACCAGATTTTGCCAAGCCATGTCAAAGCCGTCGTTGGTAATAGGGCATGTTCGTATGATATCCCTCGCCACACCTTTCGTTTTCTGCAGAAGATAATACATCTTCTGAATATTGCTAATATGCGGGTTAGTCCCGTAAAGGGCCGAGAACATGTCCCTAAAAGTAGGCCATGAAGCGTAATCCCCAGAAAAGGTTTGAGTGTCGCACGGGGGAAGGTGCATTGGGATACTACTTGGGGATGGGTTCGCGGATTTCAATTTCAATTTATCGATTAACCCATCAAGATACGACAACACTTCGAAATATAAAGTATATCCCGACATATACTTTGCTTTGACATCCTTCGTCGACACCTTAGTGTCCTCGGCAGTTTCTAAAAGGTCCTCGTAGCTATCGCGGAAGACCTCCCATAAACGAACCAATTCCAGCCGATGAGTAACGAGGGAATGAACCGAATGTCCCTCTGGCGGAAGAGTTCGAATAAAAGTTTCAAAATCCGTGAAACGATTGAAATACTTCGTAAAATTCCTCAAATTACGTTCCATTTTATAACAATAGATCGAGTTAAATAATTACAAGCCTTTCCAAAAGGTCACAAAAACTTTCCTCAGAAGGAAACAAAAAACAAAACGCAATACGCAACGATAATTACGCGAAATTCCGGCACGAGAAGTTTAAGCAAAAAAAAACAAACGATTCCACAATATTCAACCGAACGACGAAATACGTTCGAAATCGAAAAATTAAAAAATTGACAACTTTTATATAGAATAGTTAATATATAAAATAATCAAAAATATTAAAATTATTCACTTTTGAAAGTTATTCAACTATTTTAATATAAATATTTCAAATTACTTTTGCTTTAGTGTAAGAATATAAATTATATAAATTTTCAAAGCAAAACCGCCAAATTACGTGAAAAAAACGCCAAAAGTAATGTCAATAATCAACCAATTTATTGGAAATCGACAACTACGCACGGGAAGCAGTAAAATGTTTACTTGCAATAGAAGTAAACCAAAACAACAACACTTCAATACTTATTGCTTTCAAGCAAAAACACAACAACACTTTTGGCTCTTCTTTTATTTAAGACAATATTTTATATTCTTACACTTTCTATATTCAATCACTTTCGCACTTTAAAATTCAGATACGTACATACCTTTGAATTAATTGTAATTTAGTTTATGTTTGTGTAGGGTTAGGGGGATAAATTTCCAAAATAAATACAGCAGGATCCTTGTATTAAAAGTTCCAATATGGGGCCAATATGGCTGTCTCTTCACGATTCTGAAACGAGACTTGAATTAAAATATTTTATTTTGAGAAAATATTCCGGGGGTGCGGGGGAAATTTAATAAAATATTTTAATTCCAGTTGGCAAAAGAAAATATAATAAATGTATTAGAATATAATACACAATAAATATATTAAATGGTTAAGGAAACGTACCTTCGGGTTTTGGGGGTTGATCGGTAATAATTCAATTCTTTTTTTATTTTCTTTCTTATCCTTTTCACCATCTTCATAGGCGTATTTACATAATTCACTTAAATTAGTATTTACAATAGTTGACTTAAAAATTAGAGTGACCAGCGTAAACAGTGATTAATTCTAAAAATGCAGATTCCGAATTGCTTGTGCAAATGTGCTGCAGAGATCTAAGGCCCTTTAACATAGTGGAGCAACCAAAATTTATGGGATATATGAAAGCCATTTTTCGGATCACAGCCGAAATAAAGGCGCCGCCGAAACTTTACCATATTTCGGCTGACAGCCGACTTAAAGCCGCCGCCGAAGCTTTTCAATTATAGCGGCCGCCGCCGACAAATTTGCTCGGCGCAGGTCTCAGGCCGGCAGCATAATTTGGCATGCTTTATTAGTAGCCTAGTAGCATTAAGATTGGTAGTAAGCAGCTCTAAAAATTGGTTAGCCTTTAATTTTCCTTATGCAGTATTCGGCAATATACTTTTTGGCAAATTCGTATATTTAGCCATAAAGTCTCCTATAATCTATTTTTGGGTGCCATTTACTTTTGTTAATTTCAATCTAAAATACTAAAATTTTAACTATTTTCTTTAGTTTTTAAAAAATTTCTACTTACATTTCCTTTTAACAAAAAAGCTTTACTCGATAGATTTTTTGCTTACGATTAAAAATTCGCAAGATTGTATTCGAACAGTTGCACGCTATCGACTGCTGTCATTAGAAATGTCGATACATATTAATCGATATCGACTGACAGAATCCTAAAGCTACAAAAAATCGAACGTACGAGTAAGTATTCGATCGTATACGACTGCCTGAATTAGCGCCCTGATCTCAGGGGCTGTTCGAAGTTTTCCGAATTATTTGCATTTGAGCTTGTTGCCCGTAGGTAGCGTCTATTATTACGATTATTATTATATCGTTGTCTTTTCTTATTATTGTAATTGTTAGCATTGCTGTTAAAGTTGTTATTATTATTGTTTCGTGAGTAATTGTGTCTATCGCTAAATCTTCTGTTGTTTCCACGATAATTGTTATATTTGGGTTTTTGTCTAACATAATTAGTAATTGCCTGGTTCATGTTGTTGAATTGGCCTGCCTCTATGATAAGTTTTACCCTATCTACTGTACAATTTTTCGTTAATTCACAGGACAACCTGTCTGATATATGTTCGTTTTCTAATGACATTGATAAGTTTTTAAATTCACTGCAGTAAGCGTTTGCAGTTTTATTATTCTGTTTATTATTCATAATTTTAGCTGCCAGTACTTCTATTGCGGCTTTGTGGGGTGTTGTAAGTCGACTGAAATTTACAATAACTCTGATTCTTTCTAATCTGTCAAACAAAGTCATTTATATTTGTTTCTATATTCAAACATTTATATGATTTATCAAAATCGTCTTTTAACAGTCTTAGGGCCATTATTATAACTTAATTTTAACAAAAGGTAGGATTTTAACGGAGAGATAAATTGTTTTTCATTATTACGATTACCCAATAAGACAAAAGTGAGCGTTAAGCTAAAGGGAAGATCATCCTACCTTTAACATTTAAAGGTCACTTTCTGTTTGAACTTACTAAATCATATACTATTTTCGATGTGGCAATTTCAAATTTAATTTTCCTTTTGCACTGCGTTGTAGCACTGCCATATTTTTGAAAAAGTTAATTTTGTTTTATCGGTAAGTTGTAATAACCTAAAATAAGTTAAAGGTAACTTTGCCGTTCACTTTTGCTAAAGGTACCTTTAACAGCGTTGTCAACTATAAATTTTAAAAAGGACCCAACTCGTCCAAAAAACGCGTAATTTGGAAAAAAAGCACTAAAACATTATAATATTTTTTTTATTTTTATCACCATTTTATATAACCAGAAAAAAAAAATTACAAACCAAAATTAATATTATTTATTAAGGTTAGGTTAGATTAGAGGACGTGTACTTGTCAACAAGTGACAATTTCAGCAAACTGCTTCACAAAAACTTATAGCTTCACTTTTTTATAATTCACAAGCTTAATGCAATTCAGTTATATACTTTTGGATTAACAAATTAGAATAATATTTTAATCTCAACTTAAACAAGAAATAAGCCTAAAATAAACAGGATTACAGAGTAATGTAACAAATTCCAAAGCTTTACTGAAATTACAGTATAATGTTGTAAATTCCCAAAGCTTTGATTACACTGTTATAACAAAAAGCATGAAAGCTTAAATTAATATTATCGTGCCCTCTATTGGATGTTACTTCTCTTCTAGATGATCGTAGGAGATGGGATTTTGCACTCCCCAGGCGTAAACATTCCGGCATCCTTGCAGTACTGCAACCAAGAACAAAATGGCTTCAAATTAATGCTATAGGAAAGGAATTCAAGAACAAAAAATATTATGACATTAGTTCAAAATTGATCAATTTATTTTTCCCATAAATCGATAAATAGAAAATGAAAATAAAAAACAAAACATGAAACTCAATATCTCTGCTTACGATTCTTTGGTCGACTTCAATCAAATCTGTTAGCTGCGTGAAGAAAAAATGTTATGAAAAAAAAAAATTATAAATGAGAAAAAAAATATTGTATTTAGTACGTATCATGGTTTAAAATGACGTATTATATACTCATGGATTACGAAGAGCACAATCCTGAAATCAGGTGACCGAAAATTTAAAATTGGGCCAAAGGCTTGGCTATCGCACCACCGAAAACACCGTTGGGTATGATCTTGTTGTAAACACCAAATCCCAACTTAATTCCAACTGGTGCTGATTCAAAAATGTTGGGTCTGGCACTTCCCTCAAATTGTCAATAAGACTCGTTTCGAGCATCCAATCCTTATTGTTTTTGCACCAAGTCTACGCACTACCTTCTCACCAATGAAGGTACGCTCCGCAGAAGGAGCGCTCCCTCCTTAACATATAGTCCGTGCGCAACAATGTTCACTATTGCGGTGGGTTTCAACATAATGCTGTCCGTCAAAGTGTATGGTGTCGATGGTACAGCAGTCAAACGAGACATTTCTCCATACTGATGAGATTTTCGGTTCCTCGATCGACTCAGAACCAAGCTTCCCGATCACCTCCTGCATCCACTTCGTCACCCATGGGAAAGGCTTCATAGGAGGCCCTAACCTTTGCCCATATGACTTGAACTCCTCTTTTTGGATATCAATGGAGAAGATCATATTACCTTCCTGAGGAGTGGCATTAAATTCCCTTTCGAAATCCAGGAAAATCTGGGCAAACCTCTCAAACGTTAATAATCCTCCCGACTTCGGCATCGCGACTATTATTGATAATAGCTAGCAACAACAAAAAAGTGGAAACCAAAAGGAATTAACTATTCGAAGACTAATTCCCTAAACGAAATGAAATCAATTAAAATATCAAAAAAGAAATTAATTAGATAATAAATGGTACCACAACAAAACCCGAAAATGTTCGCGGCTCTATCGTAACTAATTTCGTGAAAAAAAAACGAAATATTCCAAAATTAAGAAAAAGTCACCGCGATCCCCTTGACAACCCACTACCGCGAACAAATTAGCACCTTACCGCAAACTTAACAGCAAAAAAAAAGAAATAATAATAAATGTCCAAAAACAAATACGGACAAATATTTGAAACAAGTATGCACTTATCGAATCTAAGCCAACATGATGAATTCCCAATATATGAAAATGTATATAAATTCAATAAAATTAAATGAAAATTAAATAAAAAATAAAAAAATAAAAATAAATAAAAAATTTTTATCTTTAATTTTAAAGTTGCAAAAATAGCTTGGATTTAAATAATTTAAATTCTCACACAAAATGGATAATTAAAAATAAAACACCAAAACGGAACCCATAAATAAATTTCAATGTGTGTTACTTCACTTTATTTAATGCAAATCAAATGTCCCATTTGCTTAAAAAATCTGTTAAAAAAATTCCAGATATAATACTATGAACGTGAATAACAATTATTTATGGTACCTTTTCCATTTATCCGGTGGATTTGAGGAATTGATATAAATAGTAGTACGTGGTCTAGTAGGCAGAGTGGCTTATTATATGAAAAAGCCAGGGTTCGTGTCCCAGGCCAGACATCAAAACAAAGTACAAAAAGTAGTTTTTCGGCAATTTCCTCTCAGCAAATTTCTGCCAAAAACTCTGGGAGCAAATAAAATTGCCATGAAAAGTTTCTCATAAAATCTGCCGTTTAGAGTCGACTTTAGACTGTAGGTCCCGCTACTCATGTATAAAATTAACGCACACAACATAAGTGGTGTGAGAAACTAGGTCAATAATCCTGACTGATGGGTTCTAATGACCAAATTATAAGTAGTGCGCTTTTCTATTTAGTCACTGTACCAATAAAAGAATGATAAACTAGTTTAGTTTTTGTTGTCCAGTCTAACAGAACTTTAATTTCGTCAAAAATTCAAAAAATATAAAAGTGAAAACAAAAACATTTTACCTTATAATCACAAGGTTGAATATATGATGACTGAGGAGAAGCTTGAAGGTCACACGAAAGAATGCACAAAACGCGGTTCCAAAATCCGAAAAAAAGTTCCAAAATCTGGTTCTATTGGAGCAAATGTTACTTCGCTTGACTGTACGATGTTGGGAAGAGCACAATAAAGGAACACTACTGCTTCCGACACGATTTATAAAAAATTCTTGAGTTGCTTCTTCTGCCTTCTGAAAACGCTCTGTCACTAGATTTGGAGTAATTTTGAACGAATCTCGCATTTATCCTCTTAATTGCCACGCAATAATAATAATTTTAGTGTGTGTATGGCGCCTTTCTGGTTTACTCGCTTCGAAATAAATTAAACTTTTGGTTTTGGTTGTTGTTTTGAAGACAAAATTTATATTATTTTATTCTTTCTCTTTGTTTTTTCAAATAACTAAATTCACTTTTATTTTAACAAACAAACTTTATGGTTCTATTGCTTCACAACAACTTATAGCATCACTTTTTTATAATTCACAAACTTCAGTTATATTTTCCCATCGCCGGAGATGGAATTTTGCACTCACTGTACGTAAACATTCTATCTCATTTATTACATTGGCCGTTGGCCTATCTAATTTATTTTTGCACATATTTAAAAGAAGAAAAAAAAAATTCAACCTTAAAATATCATAACATTTTGACTGTTTCTTCTTCCACGGAACCCTTATTAATTACATCCTCCATAGTTGGAGCCCTATTCATTCCAATTATTTTCCAAAATTTTGTAAACCATATTAAATATTCTTTATTTGAAATTTTTGGTTCTTGATGCAAACTATCTGCTATTGGATTCCTAGACCACATATTATTTTAATTTCCTTTCTTTTTGTGTATGTATAATTGAAATAAAAAGGCCTGAAAAAAATTGACATGTAAATTTTTCATTAAAAGCTGACAAGCAACTGAATACATTTTTACTCTTTGCTGTTAACATTGGTGATGTTCGCGTCCCATGTGTATAAAAAACCAATGATGTTCCGACCCTGGCAGTTGACGTGTCGGACACTGCTGTGCTGTAAAATATTTCTAAAAAGAGAAGGGGAGTAGAATAGGTAGAGTCTGTATATATACACACATAATTGGCCATTACAACCCTTCATTCGAGATTACGGCCTAGCTTCTCACACCACGCATGTTTAACGTCGACCCCGACAAATTTGTTTTGCCAGAAATCTGCTTAGAGACAATCGCCAAAGAAATATTTTTTCTTCATTTCGTTTTGATTCCTGATCTGGGATACGAACCCGAGCTTTACGGCTAATAAGCCAACACACTACCTGTTAGACTACGGTGACTATTGTATATATAGTAATGTGAATTTATCAGCCCCAGATTGAGCTGATCGATTTCGCCGCGACGCGTAATATGGTAATATGTAGCACCAGGTTTCAGCATCTCGACATTCACAAGGCCCCTTGGATGTCTCTCGATCGATCAACATCCAACCATACGCGAGCCATTGTCGAAAGTTACAAAGAGAGGAGAACGGATGAGAGATGCCTTTTCAGACGCAAGAAGAGGGAGCAGGAAAGGCGTGAGCGTGAAGAAGTCGAGATGTACAGATGTAGGAATGACGTTCGAAAATTTTATCAAAGGGTTAAGCGTCTGACCGAGGGGTATAAGCCCGGAGCGTCTTCCTGCAAGGATGAGAATGGAAATCTGGTTACAGATCCGGGGTGATCAAGGGGTGCTGAGGTTGTGGGGGAAACACTTCTCTACTCTGCTGCAAGGCGATGACGACATCAATACCGCCTCTAAAGATGATGTTCCGAACCTAATCGATGATGACCTCATGGCGATCCCGCCGCCTAGCCATGAAGAGGTTAAAGTCGCGATTGTGCAACTTAAAAACAACAAAGCGGCAGGTCCTGATGGCCTCCGCGCTGAATTGTTTAAGACTGGATGTAATGAGTTGGTAAAGCGCATGCATCAACTCATCTACAAAATTTGGCTAGAGGAAAGTATGATTGGAACCTCAGTGTCCTCTGTCCTGTCCTGAAAAAGGGAGACCCTACGATATGCGCCAACTACAGGGGAATAAGCCTTCTTCCTATCGCATATAAGGTTCTTACAGGCGTATTGTGTGAACGACTGAAGCCACTCGTGAAAACACTGATTAGACCTTATCAGTGCGCCTTCAGACCTGGCACGTCCACCATCGACCAGATCTTCACACTACGCCAAATCCTAGAAAAGACCCACAAAAATTAAGTCGACACACACCATCTTCTTGCCGACTATAAGGCTGCATTCGATAGCCCCTTAAGGATTCGTGTTTTTGCCGCAATGTCTGAGCTCGGTATACCTGCGAAGCTGATAAGGCTATGCATAGTGACGTTGAGCAATTCCTGCAGCTCTGTCAAGGTAGGAATGGACCTCTCCGAACCTTTTGATACCGTGCGTTGTTTCAGACAAGACGATCCCTTATCATGCGCCCTCGTCAACATCGTCATGCAGAGTGTTCTGCGAAAGGCGGGAATGCATCGGAATGGCATTATTATTTTTCAAAAAAGTGTCCAGTTGCTTGCGTACGCTGACGACATCGATATCATAGGGCGTACCAAACTGGATGTTACTGCTGCCTTTAGTGCTATTGAACGGGAGTCTAAGAAGATATGTCTGGCAGTAAATGAGGGCAAAAGGAAGTATATGTTATCGACAAGTAGAGCCGCGCGGCGTATTGATTCTCAAATTACGGCCGATAACTATACTTTTGATATAGTCAAGGAATTTATTTACCTTGGCTCCGCCGTTACCACCGAAAATGATGTCAGTCTGGAGATCAAGCGCAGGATTACTCTTGCCAACAGGTGCTATTATGGTCTCAATAGACAATTGAGTAGCAGAGACCTCTCTCGCAAGACGAAACTAATACTCTACAAGACGCTCATCCTACCCGTGCTTCTTTATCGCGCAGAAGCATGGACCCTATTAAGAGTATTCGAGAGAAAAGTCCTATGTAAAATCTTCGGTCCAGTGCGAGTTGGCGATGATTTTCGCATCCGATACAACAGTGAGTTTTATGAGCTCCTCAACGACATGGACGTTGTACAGCGAATTATCCAGCGGCTGCGCTGGCTCGGTCATGTCGTTCGAATGGAGGAGGATGTTCCGGCGAGACAAGTATTTGACGCGGGGATCTGCGGAAGTCGGCGAAGAGGACGACCTTGTATCCGTTGGAAGGACCAAATCGAGGAAGCCCTGTCATCGATTGGTGTGATCAATTGGCGTAGGCGCGCAAGAAGCAGAGGCGCCTGAAAGGATGTGTTGCGGCAGGCCGAAATCCGTTAATCGGGTTGTTATGGCCAATTAAGTAAGTAAGTAAGGTTGATGAGAAAGAACTTTTCCTCCTTAGTGTGGCTGCATCGGACGCCATTTACCTGAGCAAGATTGATGAAAGATATCCAGGGATGTGGCGGTTTTAGTAAATTGTTAATCGAACGCTCGCTTTATTGTTTTTAATATTTGCTTACAGCATCGAAGTGCACTTTTATATTTGATTTACCGACAATATGTAAAAATATTTATGGTTACAATTTGAGAAGAAAAAAATGTCTATAACATCGGAATTCAAGACAATAAACAATTGTTTTGTTTTTAAGAGTATAGTATGCATGCGAAGGCAAAATCGTACAGTACAGCAATCATTTTCTTAAACGTAACCATAGTAACAGAGATGTCTAAAGTGTATTTGTTTCGACAATACTTTAGGTTACACGCTAGCACGTCTATATGTAGTGCAAAAAGTCAAAACCGAATTGATGTTTATTTATTTATTTGAATTTGAATTTCTGCACAACAAGAATGAATCTTATATTTACAGTACAGAATTAATTAAGGAAAAAAGTTGCAAATATAAAAAGAAGAAATACTTTAAATTTCCTTAAAACTAATACTTTATATCAATACTAAAAACTAAAAGAGGGACATAAGTAGAAGAAAAGAAAATGAAAACAATTTGTACACACACATAAAAAGAAAGAGTAAAAAGATAAATAAAATAATACAAAAAAACAGTTAGAGTATAAAAATAATTAATTAATTAATTCGATAATAAGAATAAAAAAAAAATTATATGTTATTTGTGTAGCAAAAATAATATATGTAAATTAATTAGAGAAAAAGAAGAGCAATTGCTTTCTAAAATGCGTTACTTTACCAGTTAGTTGTATACTGTGAGGGAGCGAATTCCATAGACGAACTGAGTAAATTGAGAACTGCCGCTCAGAGACAAGTGTGTGATGTGCAGGGAGTATCAATTTTCTTCCCCTGCGTGACCTGGCGAAGGTAATATTATCAAATAGATATTTAGGTTCCTGTGTATAAATGACTTTATGCAAAGATCAGAGCACTCTTATTTTAATCAAATTCTCAAAAGATACCCCATATAAGCTTTCAGAAATGGAAGATGTAGAGCTAAATCTTCTTAAACCATAGACATATCTAATAATGTTGTTAAAGACAGCATTAAGTCTTCGCTTGGATAAGGAATCTGAGTTAGCGAAAATTTCGCAACCACAAAGAAGGCCAGGCATAATATACGATTTTGCAAGAAGTAATCTTATTCTCAGAGGTGTAAAAGCCTGAGTAGCCCAAAGGAATCTGAGTTTCACATACGCTTGCGCCACAGCGAAATTAATGTGATCGTTTCAAGTCAGTGTGCTATTAAAAATAATGCCAAGATTCTTAGCCTTGGTGGTCAGTGAAATCTTGCTGTTGTTCAGAAAAATATCATCCGTAATCACGGGACTGCGTAATCTTTTATGTATCAAAAGACATTTAGATTTAAGGGGATTCAAGAAAAGTCCATTTGCCAAGGCCTAGATGTGTATACGCTCAAGATCATCATTGATTCTGGCAACATTTGCCGACACCGAATCTTCCGGGCTACTCAGATATAGCTGCACGTCATCAGCGTACATATGTACTCTACAAAAGGACAACTGTAGCACGAATTTACAGTTGTCAATACCAACACAACATTTCATGTGCATAAACAAAAGAATATCCAATTGCATATGAGCAGCGACTACTTGACTCAATGTTGCTGACCGTCGCTGCAGCGTATTACGCCACAATAGTAATGCGCACACGCGACGATCATTTGACACCTTGTTGAGTGATCGCCGGCACTATTAATATGCACTATGTGTGTTGTTGTTGTATTGCATAGCTAGTGATTGTGTGTGGCTCTTTTCACACTTTACCGTGGGAATTATTATGGACAGCAGACGCGTGTCGTATGACATCCACTTGTTCCACGATAAACGCACACAAACCCTTTAATATATATAGTTAAGTATTAATTGTACACACAAACATGTGTTCTAGTATTAAGCCAAACAAATATTGTATTAGAAGTAAGGGGCTGATTTGAAATTTTCAAATCAGCCAAAATTTTAGTATAAAAGAAGGGACATTTTCCCTCAAAGAATTAATTAATAAAGTCCAGTCGAACTGTGCACATTAAAAGTGCACTCGACTAGAAACAACAAAACAATTTACAATTTTAATAATTCTACATGGCGATCCTGCCAATCCTGGAGTGCTAACTGAATAAGCACCCTCAAAAGATAATCCTGGAGTGCTTACAGATAAAAGTCCTGCACCCAGAATAAATAAATAAATCCTTTAGTGCTACAGATCTTATCTAGCACAAAGGAAAACCTATTAATTTTTTTTATCCTAACGGTCAGCCGAAAGTCCGTTAGTTGCGTGATGGAAGAAACTGTCTGGCCGATAGACAGTGGGTCTAAGGAAGCATGACCCAGTAGACGTCAGCTCCACTATTTTGCTGTAGAAAATTTTGTCGCTGAAGGACGAGTACCCCAAAAATCAAGAAGAGGCTCAGAAATCAAAATCCGTTAAGCTATCGCCCAAAATGATGAATCCTCCATGTAAAACATAAGTTTTAACTTCGCCATACAACCCATTAGGTTTCCTGATCAACCAGGACATCAAAAAAAATCCTTTTTATCTGATTAGTTTAGCTTGAAAAGTGGAGCAGCTCAGCTGCCCCCATAGGCCAGAAAGCGTAAACCGCTCTTGGCAAACAGTTAAAACAAAAACAAAATGATAGTAACGAAAAACAGATATGTAAAAAAAAGAAAGAGACTAAGATCAAAAAAAAGAGAGAAAAACAACATTTTTTATTAATAAATAGTGTTATTGAAAATTTATGAAATAATAAAAAAAAAAATATATATAAATATATGTAAATGGACCTTAAATATTGTTAGAAAAATTTTGGTTGAAATGGGTAAATAACAGTCAAAGGTAGACAGGGCTAATACCAATGTAATAAATGAAATAGAAGTAGGTAATGAATCAATTAGTCTTTCTAAAATAGAAAATTATTTAATAATAATTGTAGTTATCTTATGTCTCCATTTTGCCTTACACATTTACTCATTGCATAGCAGAAGATTAAAGAAAAGATATTCAAGTAGAGCCAATGAATTGAACAAAATCTAAATGGACTGGCAAGATATAATTAAAAGATTAAGACTGTTAAAAGACAATTTTGACAAAACATATAAATGTTTAAATATAGAAAGAAATATAAAGGACGAAACAGTAGTAAAACATCTAAGAACTTTACTTGACAAATTCGAAAGAATAAGAGTTATTATTAACGTAAATTTTGGTAGGCTTACAACACTTCACAAAGCGGCAGCCGAAAATTTCTTTTCTGATGTAAGAAGTAGGCTATTGAATATTTTATAAAGGGTTTATATGTTGAATTACCAACTACATTCCATGAAGAAGTATTTTATAAATTAACGACAGATCTGAAATCTAACGAAACATTGGTTCAATTGTCTAATCAGGAAACAAAACCTGAAATAGTTTCAACAAACATGGCCCAGACAATAGTAGAATTCCTAAATACAGCCTCAAAGCTCGTAATCGACTTTGATGGCAAGTCAGAAAATCTGAGAGCATTTATAGACTCTCTGCAATTGTTAAACACAATCAAGGGTGACAATGAAGCGATAGCAGTGTCTTTAATAAAGACCAAACTGAAAGGAACCGCTAGGAATCTAATTGAAGCTGAAAGCACAATATCCGAAGTAATCAGCAAATTGCGGGCTACAGTCAAGGGCGAGTCGGTAGAAGTACTGACAGCTAAAATTATGAATACTAGACAAAATAATAAAACTACAAACACTTACTGCAGTAAAATTGAAAATTTAACAAAATCATTAGAAAACGCATATATATCAGACGGGTTATCATGTGAATTGGCGAACAAGTATTCAACGCAAGTTGCCGTTAAGGCATTAACGAAAAATTGTACCATAGATAAGGTAAAACTTATCATGGAGGCAGGCCAATTCAACAACCTGAATGAGGCAATTACCAAATTTGTTAACAGTTGCACAGAAGCAAATGGACAGCAAAATGCTTTGCTATATTTGGGTAAAAAAAATATAATCGAACTAGTAACAGAGGAAATTATAATCAATATCGAAGAAAATATAACAATTTCCCCAATCAAAACATTAATAACAACTTCAGACCTCCACAAGGACCAGGAAATAACAGAAACAGGCAATGTTTCAACAAGACGTAGAAACTACGTAAGAGCAACTAACTCATACGAAAACGGTTCGGAAAACTCCGACACCCCCCTAAGATAAGCTCAACACATAATAAAATATACAACCTCAATCTCAACTGAAGTTTTTTTGTACATATGGAAATTAATAATACTAATCACATAGTAAAGTTGTTGGTGGACACAGGAGCAGATATTTCAGTTATAAAAAATAATTTTTTTAAACCACAACAAATAAATAAAAACATTACTACAACAATAACTGGAATAGGACAGGGATACTTGAAATCCATAGGAAAAATATTCTTGGAAATGAAATTCAAAAACTTTTTAATACCGCATTACTTTCAGGTGGTTCAGAACAATTTTCCCATACCTTGTGATGGAATTATTGGTTTGGACTTCTTGAAAAGATATAACTGCGTTTTGGATTTCAATGAAGACCATGATTATCTTGTTCTAAGACCCTCTAATCTGCAACATATAATAGACATACCAATAACAAATAGTAATAATGAAATAACACTACCACCAAGGTCGGAAGTGATAAGACAAATTAGATTTAAAAATCTTAAAAATGAAATATTGATACCAAATCAGGAAGTTACAAAAGGCGTTTTTATACCAAATATTTTAGTTAAATCCAACAAAGCTTTTATTCGTTTTTTAAATACTAATGACAGTATAATTTCGATCAGACAAAATAAGATTAAAACAGAAAACATCTCTGACTATAATGTAATTACAGAAAAGTCGAGCAAAATTGAAAATAGACAATCAAAGGTTATGGATATCTTAAAGAAGAGTTTCCCAGAACCATTTAAACCTACACTAACGAAAATTTGCAAAGAATATAGTGACATTTTTGGTTTGGAAACAGAAACAATATCTACTAACAATTTCTATGAACAAAAGTTGAGATTGAGTAACAAACAGCCAGTATACATCAAAAACTATCGTATACCACATACACATAAGGATGAAATTAACAAACAAGTTAGAAAACTTATAGATGATAAAATAGTAGAACCATCATTTTCGGAATACAATAGTCCAATTTTGTTGGTTCCAAAGAAATCACTTCCAGGTTCGGATGAGAAAAGATGGCGACTTGTGATAGACTATAGGCAAATAAATAAAAAATTGTTATCGGATAAATTCCCATTGCCTAGAATTGACGATATTCTAGACCAACTTGGCAGAGCAAAATATTTTTCCTGTTTAGACTTAATGTCAGGTTTTCACCAAATAAAATTGGAGAAAAACTCTAGAGATTTAACATCATTTTCAACAACCAATGGTTCATATAGATTTACTAGACTACCCTATGGCTTGAAAATAGCACCGAATTCATTCCAGAGAATGATGACAATTGCTTTCAGTGGTTTAAAGCCGGACCAAGCGTTCTTATATATGGATGACTTGGTAGTATTGGGATGTTCTGAAAAGCATATGCTTTCGAATTTAAAGGATGTCTTTGATTTATGTCGCAAATATAATTTGAAACTAAATCCTGAAAAATGTTCATTCTTTATGAGAGAAGTGACTTATCTTGGCCACAAGTGTACCGACAAAGGAATATTACCAGACGATAGTAAATATTCGGTGATCGAAAACTACACGACGCCCAAAGACGCGGATAGCGCCAAAAGGTTTGTAGCCTTTTGTAATTATTACCGAAGGTTTATTAAAAATTTTTCTGAGTATTCCAGACACCTCACGAGGTTGGCAAAAAAGGGTGTGCCATTTGAATGGACAGCAGATTGTGAATTTGCATTCAGAGACCTAAAGAGAGCTTTAATGAGTCCAACGCTTTTACAGTACCCAGATTTTACAAAAGAATTTTGTATAACAACTGATGCAAGTAAACATGCATGCGGTGCTGTCTTGACTCAAGAACATCAGGGCAAACAACTTCCCATAGCTTATGCTTCAAAGACGTTTACAAAGGGTGAAAGTAATAAATCAACCATTGAATAGGAATTAACTGCCATACACTGGGCTATCACACATTTCAGGCCATATATCTATGGAAAACACTTTTTAGTTCGTACTGACCATAGACCTCTTTCTTATCTGTTCTCAATGAAAAACCCAAGTTCCAAATTAACGAGAATGAGGCTAGATGTGGAAGAATATGATTTTACAGTTGAATACCTTAGGGGGAAAGACAATTATATCGCCGATGCATTATCACGAATTACTATAGATGATTTTAAAGAAATGAATAGAAAGATATCGTGCGTATTAAGAGTCACGACAAGGTCGGTGACTAAGGAACAAGAGAGTAGTAGGACAAATAATCAGCATAGATCAAATGAAACAGATGTATTAAATGAGCCCAAAATATATGTACCAATTAAGAATAGTGACGTCAGAAAATATTATAAATTAAAGATTTATCCCAATAAATGCTACATAAAGAAGGGAAAATCAATATTAGCTAGCCTAAATATAAACGATATATTTACTAAAGAGAAATTTGACTTATGACAATTTTTCTCTAGGCTCGAGAAAGCGGCCAGTAAATTGAATATCAATAAACTACAAGTAGCACCTAGTGAGAAGATTTTCGAATTTATCTCAAAGGGTGAATTTAAAAATATGGGCAATAAGCTACTAAATAGAATTAAAATAGCGCTTTTAAATGAAATAAAGATACTTGATCTAAAGAATTCTAAGGAAATTCTAGAAATCATGCTGAAATATCATAATGACCCTATCAAAGGAGGACATTGCGGCATATATAGGACCGCAGAAAAAATAGAAAGAAGTCACAGAACTTTTAATGAATATGTACGTTCCTACCTACATATCTGTAGAAAAAGATGACTGGGATGAATGGATTAGGTATTTTACATATTGTTTTAATACGACACCATCGGCTGTACATAATTATTGTCCTTTTGAATTGGTTTTTAGTAAAGTACCAAACAATTTCAAAGATTTCAATGAGGTAGACACAATTACTCCATTATACAATGTGGACGATTATGCCAAAGAGGCAAAATTTAGATTAGAAGTTGCACTTAAGAGAGCAAAACATTTATTAGAAATAAATAAAATCAAGCAGAAGAATAACTATGATAAGGATGTATTAGATTATAATTTTAAAATTTAGTTTTACTTAGGAATAATACAGAACATAAATTAGAGGAATCATATAAAGGTCCATACAAAATTAAATGTATAGATTTAAGAAATAATGTAACTATAGTTGATAAGAAAAATAATAAAGAACAAATAGTTCATAAAAATAGACTTAAGCCATATAATAAATAGTATTAATTATAAACTCAATTGGCCAAAAGAGAAAAATAATAAATAACTAAGTAAACATTTATTAAAACAAAAATGAATCTTAAAATTAAATAAGAAATAATATTAAAATTGGAGTACGTTAAATTAAGATTATTATTCTTAATCATACTATTTAAGTTTACTAATAAAATATAAATTAAAATATAAGTAAAATCATTGTACTGTGTTGTGTAAAAGAATGTCCATGGAACAAAAGCTATATGAACATTCTTGTAAAGGGTGGAGGTGTAGCACGAATTTACAGTTGTCAATACTAACACAACATTTCATGTGCATAAACAAAAGAATATCCAATTGCATATGAGCAGCGACCACTTGACTCAATGTTGCTGACCGTCGCTGCAGCGTATTACGCCACAATAGTTATGCGCACACGCGACGATCACTTGACACCTTGTTGAGTGATCGCCGGTACTATTAATATGCACTATGTGTGTTGTTGTTGTATTGCATAGCTAGTGATTGTGTGTGGCTCTTTTCACACTTTACCGTGGGAATTATTATGGACAGCAGACGCGTGTCGTATGACATCCACTTGTCCCACGATAAACACACACAAACCCTTTAATATATATAGTTAAGTATTAATTGTACACACAAACATGTGTTCTAGTATTAAGCCAAACAAATATTGTATTAGAAGTAAGGGGCTGATTTGACATTTTCCCTCAAAGAATTAATTAATAAAGTCCAGTCGAACTGTGCACATTAAAAGTGCACTCGACTAGAAACAACAAAACAATTTACAATTTTAATAATTCTACACAACTGACTGGGAAGATCATTTATATATAAGGAAAACAGAAGAGGTCCAAGAATGGATCCCTGTGATACTCCTCTATTCAAAAACAATGGTGAGGAAGACATGTTATTTGCATAAACGGATTGCGAACGATTCATTAAATAAGAGGCAATAAGTTTAGTGGAGCTATGAGAAAAATTGAAAAAATAACGAAGTTTCATAATCAGGGTATGGTGATTAACAGAATCAAAGGCTTAGAATGGTCAAGAAGTTCAACCGATTGCGATCCAGTTCCCTCCTAATATTCACGCTCACGTCAATTAAAGCCGTTATACAACATCTATTCGAACGGAAACCTGACTGCATATCACACAACAAGTCATGTTCCCGTAGATATTCACTTATCTGACGATTCAACAGTTTCTCAAGGACCTTGGAGAGATAATATAGCAATGGGTCTGTACTCCCCATTAAATTTCGGAATGGGTATAATCCTGGCATGCTTCCATTTGGTGGGGAAATGACCAGACATGATAATGAAATTAAACAAGTGAGGAGTGAGTGCAGGAGTTTAGGTAGAATAATTTTCACAAATTTTGGATTAATGTCATCATAACCGATTGCATCGGACTTAATACACTGACAACTAGACAAAACGTAGACCTGATTAACACACGTAAATTGAAAATTACGCAAATTGTTAGAAGCCATGGAACTAAAACTGTAGAAATTACCATCATCCTGTGCTCTAGGTAGATTAGTAAAAATATTATTCAAGTCGTTCACGTCAATAGAGACATTGCCATTTGTAACCGAGCTTCAAGACCAATGTCTCGAATGGCTCTCCATGTTTTATTGGACTTCAGAGCTGTACCAAAATGCCTACTATAGAATTCATATTTAGCACGCCTTATACCAGTATTCACACACCTCCTGGCTGTACGATATTCGCATTCAAAATCAGGTGTTTTGAAACGTTTCCACCTGGAGAAAGCACTATCCCTACGAATAATCAAACGTTTAATATCTGCCGTAAACCAAGGTTGAGTTTTCGTCCACTCGGACTTAGTCCTTAACGGAACAGTTTCATTAAAGAGCCGAAGAATGTTATCGTCAAGGAAATCCAGTTTCTCATCTATATTAGGCATATATTAGATGTTATCCCATTCAATTCGGCCGATATTCTCATTAAGTAAATTATAATCTATGTTTCTAAAGTCACAAAAAGAGTAGATATGTTCACAAGCAGGAATACAAAAATCATATGTCAAAAATATAAGGTCATGTTTAGAGAAACATGAGGCTGAGATTTGGTCATATAAAAGAACTTTAGAAACATTACTGACAAACAAAAAAGAGATCCAACAAGGAGTTCGAAGAAGTACTGTAATGTGTTGGGTTAGTATTATTGACAGAAGTAAGTCCAAAAGGGGTCATGCTATCAGTCAGGCTACAATCGTATAAAATATTACAATTAAAATCACCACAAATAACTATGTCATTATAATAAGCTGTCAAACTTTCCACCTCATCTAGAAAATATTCGTAGTTTACCCTACAATTAGGTCTGTATACACAGCCTACCAACAATTTACTGCCATTGGATGAAATTTCGATGAACAGATATTCAACGCGATTTATGCCATTTCCTACTACACCATCCATAATACAGTGATCAATCAAAACAAGAGACATACAACGTAGTTTACAAGCTATATGCTGTCTTATATACATTGGCAACACCACCTGCACGGCCATCTCTATCATTGCGAAAAAGCTTATACCCCTTCAAATTTAGCAAACCATCAGGTGATTCCCTATGAAACCACGTTTCTGAGACGCAAATAACATCAACATTCGAGCCTTCAAATACCAAACGAAACTCATCAAATTTCCTATTTAGACTCTGAGCGTTTATATGACAAAATGTAAAACCAATTCTCTGTTTAGACAGGATTCTCACCATGCTCATAGTTACATCATTGGAATTTCCTCGCATATCAATTATGTTGTCTATTTCTATGATCTAAATATCGCAAACTATTAGTAATCGTAACGCATGTATAGAAAGTAGTGTGGAAAAAAAAGTAATTTAAAGTAGCTAAAATAGTTAGAATTTGATAAAGTACAAATTGTATAGGGTAAAAAAGTAAATAATTATTCAAAATAAAATTAAAGACTAGAAACTTTAAACTTATTACAATATTACGTTTGTTCACGAAAAAAATTTAATACATCTAATTGTTGAATGCAAGACGGGTTGTCATCCTTTTTTCGCTTAACGTACACAAGGCCACGAAATGTGTAGCCTGAGTAAAGGTAATTACTTATTTTCAATGCTAAAGCCTCTCGAAGTATTTTGTAGTTGGTGCTGGTTAGGTTCTCCTTTACGTCAATAAATTTATTCGATTCAAACCCAAGTAGACTCAAAAGAAGATTGGAGTTATTTTGTTTCTTAAAATTACCCAGTGATTTTAAAATCAGATTTCTATCATGCGGTGAAAACAGTTTGACAATTATAACTGCATCAAGAGAACTATTTTTGGTTTTATTGCTTTGCTGACGGTAGATAGATTTTGTAGCTGGTGTGGAAACGTTTACCGCTTTACAGATGGTATCAAAAATATCTGAAAGATTTTCATCTTTCTTATAAGGGATGCTATTGAGGCGAAGATCACAAGCCACCAATAAATTTTCATTTTTCATTGCTTGGATTTTCAAAAGGTTTATTTTGGCCTTTAGTGTTTGAATCCCATCCTCTACGTCAAAACATTCCCTTTACTGACTGTTAATATCTTAACAAAAAGAAACTAACTTGGATCCTAGCAACATGCACAAATTTTTTATTTTTCTTTAAAAATATTTATAAAAAATTATTTTTTGTCACAAAATTGTCTTATAAATAAATGTTTGCTGGTACTTCTTGCTTACTTGTATATCAGCTGTGTATTAGAACTTTCATGGTATATGTTGGAGACATTTTCATACGTTTGGAGAGATGCTGTTGAAATCGTAAGCAGCTACCAGTTGTCAATAAATTGCAACGGTTGTTGATATACTTCGAGGATATTATGTTTGCAAAACGCTTTACGAGTCATACGTTCATTAAATTCCTGCACATAGATATGGACTATATAATAGAGAATAATTACCACAATATTTAAAAATAAATAAATAAATCTTATGAGGATTTATTCAAATTTATGAAAAGAAATATATATAAATATTTATGAATAAATATAAACTTATATTAATATATTTGCTTTCACTTTTAGTTTTGTATTCTAATATAAACGTAAGTATTTTTTTTTTCATTGCGAAGTCTAACGGAGTATTTTGTTGTTTTATCAGAATGTGTGCGTGCTGGAAACTATATACATATGTATGTAGATGCATCTAATACTAAAATAATAAAACTTCATATAATTATCCGAATGGAACTATGTATACACTAGAGGTGTGCACAAGACTCTTAAAATTTTACAGAATGTATTTTTCTGAAGACAGAATATTGATTGTAGCTGCAAATATAAATAAGTGTGAAGCGTATAAAAGTTCTGTGAAGAGTGCAACAAAAATAGTGTCACTACGTGCATTTCCTTTTTCAGTAAATGGGAAAGAAAAAATGTGTTTGTTTTTAAAAAACAAAACAAACAAAATCAACGAATATTAACATAGCAGTTTAAAGAGAGATTGTTGTTGTAAGAGTTTATGGCGCAAACAAAGAATGTATACTATACACTACTGAAATTCATATGACAATACTGAAAATTTAGCTTCATTAGTGAAATATGCTCTTACAACACTAATCATATTTCCGTTACTTCACAGACAAACGAGTGCTGATGTATACTTTGAACAAAAGAGAAATACACATTTCACTGCACTCGAAAAGGGTAAGCTAGCAGAATATCTCGTGCATACGTCTAGTATACACTTTTGTGGCTGTAGGTAATTTGTACTATAGGTAATTTGGCTTATTCTTTAGGGGAAAAATTATTTTTCACACTTTCAATAATACAATACAGACAAACTACGATATGACGAATCTGAAGGGGATCACAAAATACTTCGTTATAGCTACTTTTTCGTTATAAATATGTATCAGTAAAACCTTGATATAACGAAATTGGAAGATATACGAACAAATTTGTATAACTATAGTTTATTATTTAAATTCTATCTACTCGAAACTAAAAGAAATAAAACAGAAAATTAAACATTTAAATTTTTATTTTTTTCAATTTATTAGATTTTAGTAAAATATTATGTTATTTTAGTTTGTTTACGAATCTTTCGCATACAATCATCAATATTTTTTTCGACGGATGCTAAGCTATTGAATGAACTTAGTGGTGTTGAATCCTGTGCCTCCAGAAACGTTTGCAGTTTTCCGATAATTATTTTAGCTTCTTTAGGTGTTACAATATTTTCGATTTCTTCGGTTTCCTCTTCCTCCTGCTCTCCATTATCATGTAGTTTCGTTACACTAGTAATAATGTCATCATCGGTAAGGTACCCAGTAGAAGCAATGTTGTCATCGAAATTCACAAAATCATCAAACTGTTCTGTTAAATTAAGATGGTTTTTGAGAATAAGCCATTCATCGCTGTCTTGAAGGCAAACATTTTCAGTAATTAAAATATCAGGGCTCTCGACAAAGCCACAGGTGGCAAAACAATTAAAAATTGTTGATTTTTGAACACTTTCCCATGCCTTGTGAGCCATTCTTATTCCTTCTAAAACATTTATAGAGCTTTTGCGCCCCTCTTCCAGATCGTTGATTAAAATTTTGACCACTTCTTTACGATAAAAATGCTTAAAATTCTTTATTATTCCCAGGTCTAAAGGTTGTAGTTTCGAAGTTGCGTTTGGTGGCAAAAATTGTAATTTAATGGATTTAAGTGATGGAACATTTTTATGTGCCGTGCAGTTATCGGCAAACAACAAGACTTTACGATTGGCTTTAGTCATATCGTTGTCAAATTATTTTAAGTACATATATTGCTTGTCATCCAAGCCTTTTATTAGAAGTATAGTCAACTGGTAAACTTTTTACGTTTTTAAAACATCTTGGATTAGCCGATTTTTCGATTACAAGTAATTTTCTCTTTTCAGAGTTTGTAATGTTAACAGTAAATAGAATAGATAGTTTTTCTTTACTGTGTTTTCCACCGTGACATTTCTCGGATTTGAACGCCATTGTTCGATCTGGAGCGCATTTATAAAATAATCCAGTTTCGTCTGCATTAAAAATATTGTGCGGTTCATATTCTGCTAACAAAATTGACAACATTTTTTCCAATCAGCACAAACTTCATCATTTACACTGGCACTTTCTCGCCTGACTTTTCGAAATCCGATATCATGGCGTTTTTTAAAATTATCAAACCAACCGTTACAAGCTTTAAAATCGTTGTGTCCCAAAAGACCTGCAAACTCTTCTGCTATAGTTTTTATCGTAAGTCCTCCTAAAGGAATGTTTTGAATTCGGCATTGTTTAAACCATTTAGATACACATTCCTCAACGTCTTCATATTCAGCAAGCCGCATTCTTTTGAACTTCAAACTTTTATTGTTAAATAATCTCTCGATTTTTTAAAATTGTAGAAAGAGTACTTGGCGCTATATTAAATTGTTTATCAATTTCTTGCTTTGATTTGTCACCACGATCAACGGCATCAATTATAGAAATCTTTTTACTTATAGAAATTGATTTACGCTTTAATGAACTCATTTCGACAAGAATCAAAACAAATCTAACCAGTTTGGGACGTATTACCTACGCGTCCACTATTAAAAAATGTTTGGTAACGGGACTGCCTAAAATTTTTATTTTGCTTTACTATGACTTCGTTATATAAAGGCTTTTAAATCAGTGTTTCGCTATATAGAGGCTTTGCAATGGCACTTGCAAATGCATTTAGACTTCGTTGTTTTAGAAACGGGACAAATATTACTCAAAAATTTAATTTTGTTTTATTCTCACTTCGTTATATAGAGGCTTTTGAATGAATACTTCGCTATATAGAGGCTTTACATAGCCACTTTCAAACACATTTAGACTTCGTTTTTTTAACGAATTAAAAACGTTGTATAAAGGTTTTTGGTACGAATTATTCGCTATATAGAGGTTTTATGGCTCAGTATTTTTTCGTTATAACTATAGTGCATTTTTGTATGAAAAGAGGTTTTTTCAAGGGACTCAGAAAATAATTTGTTATATTGAGTTTTTCGTTATAACAAGGTTCGTTATATTGAGGTTTTACTGTATTATATTTTTAAAAAAAATTAACGATGACTGTGTAGCAAGTAGTCAAAATAATTATTTGTGAGCAGAGTTGAACACATCATATACAGTGCGATTTGGTATAACGTTTAAGTTTCTTTAAATAGCAAAAAATCAAACATAAATTTAAATTAAATGTGGAAAAGAGAAGTTCTTAATAGTTTAAGTTAGAACTCGATTATGGTTTGTTTACAACATCTAGATCAATGAATGATGCCCATTTCATAGTGCTTTCGCGCAAACCAAAAACTAGTGTTTCCATTTTGGAAATGCAGAAAAGCGAAAAGTAAAAAAGGGTAAAAGGCGTCACAAGAAACAAAAAAATAAAATGGAAATAATTTTCAAATACTTATACTATCTAGCTTTGCGTATAAACGATCTTAAAGGGCAAAAACGCAAGCAACATTAAGTACAAACAAAATATGATTTATTTAACAAAAACTCAAAGCAACAAAAATAAATGATTATAATTCAGTAGTTAACAAAAAGTTAAAATAAAATAACTAAAAAATAAAGATATTTCATTATAGTTCAAAAAATAAAACTTTAAATAAAGTTTCATTTTTGAAAGTAAAAAACAAATATGAAAATAACGTTTTATAGTAAAACAATTTCATCTTCAAATATATCGGCCTCATTATTTTCTTCCTCGGACCATAAAACTGTTTTGATAAAATATTGAGATCGTTTCATCGATTTGCATTTATTTTTAGAAAAACAATTTGTAACTGTAACAACAAACATTTTTTAAGACCGTATTTAAGGTACAATAAAGAATTAGCTGAGTTTAAGGAAAATATCTTTGGTTTGAAAATATTCTTTAAGCTAAATGTTCTCTCGACCTCATTCGAGTAAGATAACGATAGTATGCGAATTACAAAGTCTGTTAATTCTTGGAAGGGATTTCCCCCTCCCCCAGAGTTTTTTCAAATTATATACCTCTATCCAAAATTCATCACTTCTGTCTTTATTTTTCCAATTTCGATATACAAGATTCTTTAGGCAAATTTCTATTTTATTTATTTCATTTGAATCAACAACAAAGTTTTGCACAAAATCAATAATATCCGCTCCGATATTTTTAAAAATATTATCCTGACTAAATAGCTATATTTTTTGAAGTAATTTAAAATTTGCAGGATCATCTAATACTAAACTGTATTAAAGCAATATAAAACTAAAGACAAAAGTATTAAATACTTACTATTTTTACATTTAATCTCCAGGAAATAGAAAATTTAATTTTATTTACTTATTGCCAGTGTTTGTAGAAAAAAATTGAAACAAAAACAACGCAGCATAATATTGCAATGACAAACAAAATATTAAAAAGCATCAAAAGTGCCACAAAAAATGAAAAAAGCGTCAAAAATACCCTTTTTTCAAAAAAGCGTATTTCGAATAAATAAAAGGGTAGCGAGACCAAAAAAAGCGTCAAAAAATACCCGAAAAGGGTCAAAATGGACAACACTGCCAAAAACACACATATTCTTATTCTCTTTGTTTAGTCGTCACTCAGCTAACACAGAATATACACAGAAGGAAAAGCTGTGACGTTTGACAACCTCACTTAGCATAATTTTACATAATTTTTTAGAGGGAGACAAAAAATGTATTATACGTTTTGCAAAGCAAATGTGTTAGAAGCAACAGATATACAGAGTGAAAACTGGTGGATAAAGTTGAAAAATTAAATGTAAACAATCATTGATTTTGTCTTAAAAAAGGGAAAATTTTGAATATTTTTTAATTTCTTCAATGAAAAGTTTAAAGATTCTTAAATATTTAATTATTAATCGAAATATATGTAGTTTTTGGTCGTAATGAATATAGTTTCTTGTGCAAAAGGTAAGTAAGAAACTATTCATAACATTTTTTTCTTGCAGAACTTTGTGTATATTACTAGTATTTATTAATTTCTTGAATGAAAAAGTTAAAACTAGGTAATTTTTTTTATTATTAATCGAACTCTTAACAACTTTTCTTCACAATGAAACGAGTTCCGTGTATAAAAGATAAGTAGAAATAAAAATATAACAAAATATATGCTCATAACTTTTTGTTTCAGGAGTTTGTGAATATACCTCTCAATTGGTTAAAAACTAAGTTAGTGACAAGCGCTGAAAGGTGTCAAGAAATACATTAGTTCCGTATTACGTTTCCCCAATACAACAGTTCATTTCCTTTCAAAAATATTCTATTGTTCTACAAAAATATCATAAATTTCTACCAAATTAGAAAATAAAAACCCACCCTAAAAATTATCTAACTTAAATAATCAGACAGGGACAGAAATACTTTTTGGTAATATTTGCTGTTCCTTTCACAAAAATTCTGTAAACGTCAAACTTTCGTTTCCATTCTGTGCATATTCTGTGCTCAGCTAGCAACGAATGCACATGCGTAGCGGGTGTACGATTTTTTTGTAATATTTTTTGCTTAAAGAACTGAAAAAATTTGCTATGACTTTTGAATTTTGTTTTTAGAAAAAATAATGTCTAAAAAAAAAGTAAATAAATTTTGTATAGGTTAGGTTAGGTTAGGTTAGAGGACGTGCACCTGTCGGTCAAGACAAGCACAGTACCCGGAGGTCCAAATTGACCCATTGTACATTGTCCTTAGGGGAGGAAGGAAAAGGAGGATATAGGAAAATAGGGAAGGGGAGGGAGAATAGGAAACAGAGGAACGAAAAACAACAGACACAAAACAACAGAGGTTGAGAGTGCGACTACACTTATGAAGCCCTAGCACCTCTCAACCAGCCCAAGCTGCTAATGAATCTGTGGAGAGCCTTGATGTCGGCTCTCGACACAGAACTCAAGTTCGCAAAGAAGGCCCTGCCAAGGGTCCTCAGCCTCAGCCTACCAAGGGCTGGGCAGTTGCAGAGGAGATGTTCGACAGTCTCCAACTCCTCCTCATCGCAACATACCCTGCAATAGTCCGGCTGGGATCTGTTCCAGATCCCCGTGAGCGACCTAATCTCGCAGTGCCCCGTGATAAAACCGACAACCAACCTTAAGCTGGCCTTAACCAAGCCCAGCAGCCACTCTGTCCTCTTGCTGTCCACAGCAGGCCATAGACGCCTAGAAACAGAACAACCCGATCCGTTCCCCCAACGTCTCTGCTCTTTCCTCCTGACCCATCCATCGATGAGGCCATAGAGGTGACAGACTGGGGGGTCAGGACCAACCGTCAAATCGCCACCTGAAAGCGAACCTAACCTAGCGAAGGCATCCGCCGTCTCATTGCCCAGTATTCCGCTGTGACCCGGAACCCAGCATAGACGGATACGGTCCGGTCCAAAACTCCGCAACGACTCTTTGCACTCGCGAACGAGCCGTGATTTGCACCAGACCGACGCAATGGCCCTAAGGGCAGCCTGACTGTCAACGAAGATCGTGTAAGATTCCGAATCCGAAGATGGGCCACCAGCTATGGCCTCAATAGCCTTCAGTATTGCGAAAATCTCCGCCTGAAAAACGCTGCAGTCATCATTCAACCTGAAGTGGAGTTCAAAACCGAGTTCCTTACAGAAAACCCCAGCACCTGTACATCCACCTAACTTAGACCCATCTGTGAAGATGGGTATACCACTCTGCCCCTGGAGTACCCCACCACTCCATTGTGCCCTATCCGGTATGAGTATACTCAAACCAGGTAGGAACATAGCCTCAGGCACAATATAATCAGTGGTTTTTTCCGAAAGTCCGTACCTTCCGTCAGGAAAGATGGTATTCAGAACTCTGGAGTGACCTATCGAGCGCTGTTTCCAACAGCCCGATTCCCTCAGGCGTATGGCACTACGCGCTGCAGACAGAGCATAGTATCAAGAGCAGCCTGAGGGCAACTTTTCCTCACTCCAGTGATACTCAAAGAGGCAATCCGCTGAATCTTATCCAAAATTTTCCGTTGAAAACTCTTATCTAAGGCACACCACCAGACAACACAGCCATAAGTAATAACCGGTCTAACAATCGCCAGATATATCCAGCGAATGGCTCTCGGCGGAAGACCCCAGTTCTTTCCTATGGAGTTCCTACACTGCTAGAAAGCATTTAGTCATACAACAACTACAACAATGAAGTAAAAAGAACACAAAGATCATCTCTACACAAAAACCAACAAAACTGTAAGTGACTTACATTTTGATACATACATATATACATACACATTAGAAGAAATTGGATTATTAAAAAAAAAAAAATTTAAAGTAAGTTTCAATTTACATACACATAAGTTATTTCGCGCGTAAAAAAAAGTGAGAAAAAACAAAGCAAAGTAAAAAAAAATTATAATAGGTTAAATATAAAATTTAACCCGTTGAAGAGTGCTTAAAAAAGTGGTGTTATATCGATAAAAATTAACTTCGAAAAGCTGAAAAAGGTTAAAAGAAGCGTATAGACATTTAGATGGACATATGGCTTACCAAGAGCCACAAGAGAGGGGATAGGACACCCCCTGTGGTGTACCCCTGGTCGCACGCTTGACGACAGAACATCCACCCAGATTTGATCGGATTAGCCTATTACCCAACATGTGGGTGATAAACCGCACCAGAAAATCTGGGGCATGTATATCCCTTAGTGAATTCTCAATAGAAGAAGTGGTAACGTTATTGAAGGCCCCCTCTATATCAAGGAAGGCCGACAGTGTGTACTCACCCCTAGGCATATTCGCCTCAACAAAACCAGTCACTTCATGAAGAGCGCTCTCAACAGACTTACCCTTAATGTAAGCATGTTGCGACCCACTCAACAGAGACCAGTCAATGTTTGACCTTAAATATAGATCGATAAGTCTCTCCAAAGCTTTCAAGAGAAAGGATGAGAGTGATATCGGTCTATAATCCTTAGGACCGATGTGACTGGGTTTACCAGCTTTCGGTATAAACACCACGAGCACATCTTTCCAAACCTCAGGTATATCACACCACCGGGGAGAGTCTCTATACACGTCCACCAGATATTCGTGTAATATATCACCAGCATGCTGAAGCAGAGCCGGAAAGACACCATCCGGACCAGGCGACTTGAACGGCTCAAAGCTACTAATAGCCCATTTGACCTTATCTCTGGTAATGATGTCTTCCAAAACCGGCGTAGTTCCAGCATCACAGAAAGGATCAGCTACACCCAACGGATAGCTTCCTGGATCCTCACAATCGGGAAAATGTGTACTCAATAGAACCTCTAGGGTTTCTTTTCTCGAGGATGTCCACATGCCATCGTTCTTTTGGACGAAGCCTAGGACTATGGGGTCCGTCGACAAGATCCTACGGAAACGAGCCACATCAGAAACATCCTCGATACTACTGCAGAAACTCATCCATGTGGTTCTCTTTGAGCGCTTTATTGCTCCCTTATATTCATTAAAACTGGATCTATATGCAGACCAGTCCACATCCCTGCCCGACCTCTTAGCCTTATTAAAAAGTCTCATGGTACAAAGGCGGAGCCTCTGGAGTTCCGCATTTCACCAGGCAGGCTGACTCCTCTTACCTGGGTAAGTGAGAGGACAAGCATCTCTATAACAAGACAACAAAATATCCATCAAAAATCCAACTCGATCATTGATGCCAGGAGTGGAGCGTCCCCTAAGGGCTCTAAGCTCCCCCTCCACAGCCCTTTCATACCTGATCCAGTCGGTTCTTCTTGGATTTCTAAAAGGCCTGTTAAGGCCCCCAGATAGATTAATACTGAATGATATCATTTGGTGATCAGAAAAAGAACACTCATCTGAAACCCTCCAGTCCCTAATCATAGACCTATCCATGTTAGTGAGCGTAATGTCAATTACCGTCTCTCTAACACGGTTTCTAAACGTTGGCGTGTTACCAGCGTTACAAATGCTGAGCCTATTAAGAATAATAAAATTCAAAATAGACTCACCTCTAGTATTTATGTCAGCACTGCCCCATTGGGTGTGATGAGCATTGGCATCACAACCCAAGACAAGGTGACATCTTTTCCTCTTTGCATGCTCCACCAGTAGTTCAATTAAGCCACCAGGAGGGGATGCAGCCTCATACGACATGTACACAGATGCCAGCATCAAATCGATCCCATGGTCATCTCTGTAGGCCACAGTTGTTACGTCACCTGTACAAAAGGAAGGAGTGATTAACAAGTCCAAACCACTTCTAGCTAAAATACAGGTCCGTACCTTATCACTTGTTCCAGGAACAAGTAACCTATAGTCAGAATCGCTCAAACCCAGGATCCTATCCCCAAGGATCCAAGGTTCCTGGATAAGAGCGATATCAGCTTCAAGGCGGCGCAGAGTGGTTAATAGGTTGTGTGAGGCGGCTTCGCAGTGATGCAAATTAATCTGTACCACTTTTAGCCTCCTCTGGGTCATCTGACACCGACTATGTCCGGATAACGGAATTTAAGACGTGCTAACCCACATAACACTACACCACCCCTTGCCCTTAGCCACTGAAGGGAATCCTGATCAATAGCAATCCTAAGATCGCAGCCTTTCCTACCATTACCAGTCCGGGAGTTGACAACTACCCATGAGCTGGTGTTCAATCCATCATTCTGCTTTCCAATAAGTTTTGGTATGACATTCACCCGCCTAAAGGTAGGCGGGACCCATACCTTCGCTATTGGACGTAGAGGGAGGTCGGATTGAGGGACCACCTCCAACCGAGCACCAGGCCAGAGTTCACCAAGGCGCTTCACTGATTCCACAAGGAACTTTACAGTTCCCCCGTTTTCACAGTTCACTACCTTGATGCCCTTGGACCAACCTAGAAGATATGCGGGCATTCATGCCATCGCAACTCTCCTCCAAAATGAATTCAATTAACCTTTCTTCAACTAGATTCCACCTTTTAGGAGAGATTTTGCCATCCAAATCCGACCTGTCGATGAAAGCCAGCTGAAGGGAAGGGTTAGTTCCCAGGTCATCCTGTTTCTTAGGACGCTTGGACCTGGAGGAAGGCTCATCATCAGATCTGCCTCTCTGCATGCGATTCCTCTTGCGAGAAACCTGCAAAGAGGACATATCCACTGAAAAGTGCCCCTCCACCTCCTTCGCCCCCAACCTTACATCCTTCTTCTGTGATAAAGGATTAGCGATATTTACTACCCCCTTTCCTTTATCCATTGTAGAAGGAACACCATCACCCTTTCTCTTCTGCGGAGGTTTGAAAACCCTGGTGTTTTCCTTTGCTCCAGTTGGGAGTAAGGGTGTAGAACCTTCATGCCCCTTGCTTGCTGCTTGAGAGGTAGATGCAATTGGCATCACGCTCCCATCGGCACTCAAGGGACCATCCTCCTTTCCAGAGTCAGCGCCTCGTGAGAGGTCACTGCCCGGGAATTTGGACTCATACTGCGAAACAGTGCCTCTGTGACGAGTCAGCATTCTCTGCTCCTTGACAGAGAGGGAATCAACACCGCAGCTTGCGAATCTCCTCAAGACCGTGCAAGCCCTGCGATACGAGTTCCTCTCAGTGTACATAGCGGAGCGTTTCCGCCCCGTCCTTCCCCCCTTGTGAGACGAATCACCTCCTCCCACGCAATGCAAAACCGATGCATTGGTGGGATCCGAAGCATCCCGTCCGACAAGAGGGTTCCTTAAAGGGAAAAACCCCACCTCATTGCTCCCAGTAGCAAATCGGACCCGAGTGAAGGGGAGCCTTTCGATGACTGTATTGTCACCGTCTTCATCCGATAGTGGGGAGACAGGGTACTGACTCCACGCACATATCTTCCGTCGAAGTGGGGATTGCCAAAGCATTCGCCTCACTAAAGATCTCCTCTACAGTCATGATCCTTATGCCAGCTGGGGCGAAATTCCTGACGATTTCGTTGTTGTTATCAACGAACTCGCCTGGATTTGCGCAATGAGCTGGGTCACGTCCAGTCCGTAGTCAAAAGACAAATTGGGAAATCCATCATTCATATAGGACCCACGAGTAAGGGGGAAAGGAGGTCAATCATGCCATAGCCCCCGCTAGCATGACAAGGACTTGGTAGAAAACCTAATACTCACTGAGGCGCCCAGGTATCAGTGAGGCTCCGTTATAATACAGTCAGATTAGACCCCCGACTGCAAACCATCCGATAAGCACGGGTCGCTTAACACTTCGGATTAGGGGTATATGAAATATACGTGATCCGACGGTCCGAAAGGAGAGAATACGACGTCAATCCGGAGCAAAGTCTTCCCACGATATTAGGGTAACCTTTAGTCATGCACTTCAATCCACTCTGGGTCACAGAGTGGATCGAAGTACACTTAAGCCCCCACATCGCGACAAGATTGTTACCCAGGTGGAGGTAAATTTTGTATAATTTAACAAAATATTCGTTTTGAAGAATTTTATGCAAAAATAAAATTTTAATTATTTTTAACACGTAAAAAGTTTTTGAGCGCTTTTAAAGCTTTAGGGCTGTCGCATTTTTCCAAATTTAAAAGGAAAAAAGTAAGGTCTCACTCTCGTGGACATGCTTTTACGTGTTTACAAAATTTTGTCCAAAACAGTGACTATGGGAAAAATATTTTATATTGAAAACTGAATTCCTCAAAGTTATTTCTTAGACCAAAAAAACTGCCTTTAGGTATTAAAAAAAAAATGTTGCCCAAACATATTTTACATTTAAAATTGAATTTCTTTATTTTTATTTAATTTATTTTATTTCCATAATCGGATTTTTTAAAATTTGAAAAATAGTGAAACTATTATCACAAATCTTTTATGGGAAATATTACAGATGAAAGATAAAAAATTAGCATATAATTAATTTAAGATTGTAACTTTTCTTGAGAAACTACCTACATTTCAGCTAAATAATATGGAAGAATTTCTATTCTAAATTTTATTGTAAATTCCTCTTTTCGGATTTTTTTTCGTACATTTTATTTCGATTTACACAACTTTTCTTTCAGTGCAGTACTCTCTCGCTCACGAATACTACTACAGTTTTAGCTTTGGGCATCCCTGATCTAGATGTTGTATATGTCCAGTGTTGCCAACGATTGTATATCAAAACGCGCACAAAAAATTAAAAAACGGGAAAAAATGCGTATTTTTTGAGCTTAAAAAGGGTAAAAATGCACCACCGTTTTTTAGTAAGAAAAATCGTTTATGAAACTTTTATTTTTTAATATTCTTTATTTGATAAGTAAATATTATGGTTAAACGAATAAAATATAGTTACAAAACAAAAAAGAAAACAATTCATGTTAATATTTCAGTATAGTTTATAAAATTAAGATTTATAATATAAAAATTTTAAGTACGTGGGTATACGGCCCTTATACAAAATTCCTTATTAAAAAGGTTCCTTAAATCTTCGGCAAATATTTCCCTGATATCATCTGCATTTTCATCTTTCCCAACCACGTTTGACCACAATAGTTTTGTTTGAATAAATATATCTGCAGAGTTCGGAAGGCATTGCATAATTATTACAGCAAAAATTGAGTCTGCGTAGACCCAATTTTATGTATAAAATGGAATTAACAGAGTTTAATGATAGTCAGTTTTGAATTTTATTTTATCTAGCTCTAATTTCATAAATAAGGTGTTTAGTGAAAAGAACACATTTTTGTTTAATAATATTTTTTTCGGTTTCTGTTTTTGGTATTCATTGCACGCTTTTTTAAAACTATAACCATACATATATAATTAGTCATTACAACTCTTCAGCCAGGATTATTGACCTAGTTTCTCACACTACTGATGTTCGGTGTGTTAATTTTTTACATAAGCGGCGGGACCTACAGTTTAAAGTCTACTCCGAACGACAGATTTTTTGAGAAACTTTTCATGACAATTTTTTTTACTCTCAGAGTTTTTGCCAGAAATCTACTGAGAGGAAATCGCCGAAGAAACACTTTTTGTATTTATTTTGATGTCTGGCCAGGGCTCGAACCCTGGCTTTCAGTCTAATAAACCAACATACTACCTACTGTAGCAAACTTCATTATAATTACTATCCATATCACCTTCTATATAATTAAAATTTCCACAATTTATTATCAATTTGTTAGCCAGATTTTTTAGCAATCTATACAAATCATTATACAAATTGAACCTCTCCCAAAATGGAACTTAAATACGTGAGATATACATAATTGTTATTATTATTATTATATATCCTTAAGTGAAACATACCCACTGTCCTTAAGAATATTAAAATGTGTTTTAAGTTCCAGCCACATATTAAAAATAAATTTAATCGCCTTTTCAATTGATATCGTTTTGTAAATTTTACGCTTAAAAAAATTTGGACATTTTTCTCTGTAGTTTGAATATAAAGGCTATTAAAAATCAACAAAAAGCACTGAAAGCACTGTAATGAAATTTGAAAAGCACCATAATAGTGCCTCTCCGTAAAAAGGCACTAGAAGAAAAAATTTACGCGTACGATGTTTCTTAAAGCACCATAAATAGCGCGAAAAGCACTAAGTTGGCAACACTGTATATGTCACGGAGTTGGTCTTCAATGTTGTGGTAATTTCTTTTCTGGTAACAAAATGTTGCCTACAGATTGCACGAACCCTCATAATGTGTTGCATTTTAAACGGTTATAAAAGAACAAAAATCATTGTCCTTTATGCAATTATTTTTGTAGTTTAATATCAATTTAACGTTTTTTTCACGTATATAGAAAATGAAACAATATTTTTTTAATTATCCAAATAATTTCTAATTAAATTATTTTTTTATATTGGGAAAGCTAACTTTACATAAAATGTTTTAAATAAATAAAAAAATAATAATAATATTTTTACCGAGGGCTCCGGGGTCAAACAAGTTAAAACTTTTATTTTTGTGTTTTCAAATCGATTTAGTTGGCACAATATTTTATTAATTATTTAGTAATTTTTTTCGAATTTCTATATAGAAATAGCTTAAAATCAAATTAAAAATATAATTTTTAGAATTTTTTGGGAAATATTTTTATTACAAAAGATAATAACCAAATTCCATTTAAAAGTATTTATAAATAATCTTATAATTTTAAAAAATATCATCTCAAACCTTTTTTGTTGAGATAATAATACATACATATGTAAATGTTTCTTTGTAATCCTCGACTAGTAAATTTCATATCACAAAAATAGAATAATTTTTTTGCGATGTTTAAGATCATTCTGATTTTTTTTGTTTATAAATTTGATCGAAGAACCTGTCGCAAATCAAATATTAAAAAAAAATTAAATAAAGTACATAAAACTCAAAAAACCACAGAAAATGGAATCCGAGACCTCCTGAATCCCCAACAACATAGAAGAAAATTCAATGTAAGTAAAAATGGCTCCATTAAATAAATTATTATTTAACTAATAAAATTACTTTTTAATGTGGACTGATGGAGAGACAAGACAGCCCTTAGACTACTATGGCAATTACATGGTCCACTGAAAAAATATAAAACAAAAAACGAAATGTGGATAGACATTGCGTCCAAAATTCCAGATTAAACTCCCAAAAAGTGCGAGGAGCGTTGTAAAACTGTTTTAAAAAGAAAAAAGGAGCAATTGAAAACAACAAAACCTCCGGTTCGAAAAGAAAAAGTATAGATTTTGAAGAAGAATTAAATAAAATAAGTGCAACAATAAATATATTGTTGGTTAATATAACACGACACGTAATATAAATTTTGCGTTATGCATCTTCATTGGTTGAAATGTTACATTGTGGTTGAAATTTGAATAACTATTGACTCAGTGATGCCAACTTAGCCCTTTTCGGGCTAGATTTAGCCCTTTTTGAAGTACCTTTAACGCGAAAAAAAAACTAAACTAAAAAACGCGCAATTTCAGCGCTTTTCAGTATTTTTGTTTAGCCCGTTTTTCCTTTAACTCTGTAGGGCAATATTATCTTATGTTTCTCTGGCAATGTCGAATTGTAAGCCAATGTGGCAGAATTTTTTTCTTCTATTTCTTGATCTCTTCTTTGACATTTACATAGAATTGCCAAAAGTACCGGGAAACACAAGCTTTGCTGAAAGTTTAAAATTGTGTTTACATAATAATTAGGTGGAAAAGAAATGGCAGGCAGCGCTATCGGTATATACTGCAATTCATTTATCATTTGCTTCCATAGAACACTTGAAAGAGACAAGTCTCAATACCATATATAAAGTGATTTATGAATGAAGAAGAGGATGACCAAGAAGTCCAAATTGTATGTAACAATGACCAACTTTGAAAGACTGTAATGTACATTCTATTTGAAACTAATCTAGTATCTTAATTCTATTGAATGTAAAATGATCTCAAGAGCAATATCTATTAATAAATTGTTTTGTTTAAAAATTATGGTGGTTTTATCTGAAAAGACTTTTTTAATTTTAGCCCCCTTTATGCGCTTTTTCGAAAAAAATGAAATTGTATTGTACTAAAAACGTAATTTTTTCAATTTAGCCCTTTTTAGCCCGTTTTTCATTTTTTTTTCACGCGTTTGGTGTCCGAAGAGTTGGCATCACTGTATTGACTGACAAAGCAAAAGAACAAAGTGACCAAAGTTAAACAGCATGCAAAAACACAATCCCGTTACAATGTGTGTATACCAATATCAGTTTTGCCAATTTTATTTTAAATTTCCCGTCAAATTGGGCTTTAAAAATCGCCAGAAATCGCTAAATTAAATTTTTAAACCGTCAGAAATCCGCCAAATGAATAGTTTGAAAATTTTAAATTAACGTTAAATAAATTTATTGAATTGTTTTTTCAATTATTAACAAACAAAATTAAGTATTTTCAAAAATGTAGTGCCAGTCTTCTGGATTTTCGTTTCGAAACTTTAGAGGATACTGAGGTGCCATAACTTTTTAAAACTAAAATTCAATTTAAATGTAATAATTTCACCTTTTCTTGTCATGAACACTTAATTCTGTTTTTACACGGTAGAGACGTTCCAGAAAAAACCGTGTAAAAAATACATGAAGTACATAGAAAAGAAGGGGATTGGTTCCATATGAAATTCGTATGAGAAAACTGATACGAGAGTCTTTATAAAAAATTAAATAAAATTTTTATAAGCATTAATGCATATTTTATTTCATAAAATTAAAAGCGATTCAAACCTTATAAAAAAGTAACATAAATTTAAAATTATTGTAGTTCAGGAAGTCAAAAAAATAATATAAGTTGATAAATAAATGGTACATTCACCAATCCTTAAAGGTAATTAAAACTAATTAAAGCTCAATTCTCAATTTCGGGACACTACAACAGAAAGTAACAAAAAATTAGAGAACTTCCAAAGTCACTAAAAATCACAGATAATACTCTTCTTTTTCCTTTTGGTTGTCTGTTAGACTTTGCAAACTTCTTTGGATATATTTGTCGGGCTTAATTTCTGGGATAACTTCTCAAATAACATAATCTTCACATCAGCCACTAAGTTTTGCTGTATTTTTTGTTTATATTTATTGTTACAAAATTACAATTCTACATTTTTTACAAAATCACAATAATCTTCTAATTTCAACTTCACATTATTGCCCAAATTTTTAAGATCTTTTTTTAAACAAATTAGTTGAACAAATTAGGTTGCATGTTAAAAAGCGAATGATAATTAATTAGTAAAGTCAAACAAGATTAGCATTTTCAGTTTCCTATTGGACAGCACTGCGTTTAATAACAGAATCGGTTATTAGCCGTTACGATCGATTCAGTTTGTAGTAGTCGTAGTCTAGTAGGTAATGAGTTGCCTTATTAGACTGAAGGCTCGAGTTCAAACTCCAGGTCAGACAGCAAAACGAAAATATTTCTTCGGCGATTTCCTCTCAGCAGATTTCTGGCAAAAACTCTGAGAGTAAATAAAATTGCCATGAAAAGCTTCTTAAAAACTGTCGATCGAAGTCGACTTTAAACTGTAGGGCTGGTCACTCATGTATAAAATTAACGCACACTACCTTAAGTGGTGTGAGAAGCTAGGTCGTAATCCTGACTGAAGGGTTGTAATACCAATTATGTATACGTTTGTCTTTGTATAACTCATAGTAACAAGTCACACAAAGGTTTAGATTACGTTGAAATTTTCATAAACTTTTTCAACCGTGCCAAACAAAAACAGAAATTAATTTTATTTTCTAGACCGTGCTATTACAGAATTAGGTGATATTACTTTTTTGATATTTATTCTTCTTTCAGCCTTCTTTATTAGAAATAGATTTCAACTTAACGTTTTCGATTTTTGCTTTGTACTTTTTCTACTAACCGTTATGAGATTGTCGAATTGCATTTTTTCTTACTTATTTAATTCAACCTTGGAAAAAAACGCTAAACCGCTGTAAAAAACTCCAGATTTCACGCTAACCGCTAAAAAGAATTTTTTCCGTAATTGGCATTGCAAAAACGTCATATTTGACGGGAAAAACGTCAAATTGGCAACAGTGACCAATATGTATGTGAGTATGTATGTATGTTCTAAAAATTGAGAAACAAAACCACGGAATATGCATATTCTGTGATTCCAACAACTAAAACTTTATATATTTTTTTATTTTTGCACACATTCTATAACTGTACTTGTATAGGATCATAAGGCATTCAATAGTTTTCTAATAGCAACATACATTACAATAATGACAACAACAAAAGAACTTTACTCAATATAAAAAGTGCCAAAAAATCTTTGCATATTGAATGAAGATAAAAAAAAATTTACAAAAATATGCCGTTATTTCCCAAAAATGTCGCGCATTTTTGGTTTTTTACAAATGAGATGGAATGGGAAAGGGGTAAATAGCGTTTTAGTAATGAAGGGATCGTTTTTATGTAACAAGTGTCCTCATATTTGAATACAAACAATGTCAGGAAAACCAGTTTCAATAAGTATTATACAATTGGGCTAATTCAGCTAATACAAAGGTAAATCTGCCAAGGAAATCGCCGATATGTTCTCCCTAAACATTAGGACTGTATATAATTTTATATCCCGTGTTAAAAAAGAAGGAGGACTAGACTTAAAGGGATCTACAGGCAGGCCAAAAAAGATGACGCAGCGAGTTGAGAGAAAAATTATTAGAACCGTGTATGATAGAGCGCAATCCAGTGCGAGATGATTAGCTCTTCAAGTTTAAAAAGACTTTGGGTTACGTGTTTTCCAAGAAACCATTGGAAATGTTCTTTAAAAACACAAATATTCTTCACGAATGACTAGGAAAAACTCCTGCTGTCAGCACATAGTGTCGAAAAGAAATTAAGATTTGCCACCGAATACATTTCACTTCCTCCGGAGTACTGGGACGATGTTATTTTCTCAAATGAGATGAAAATAATACTTTATTATCATGACGGACCGCAAAGCGTTTGGCGTAAGCCTCTGAAAGCACTAGAAAGTAAAATTATTATTCCTTCAGTAAAGTTTGGAAAACTGTCTATAATGGTATTCGGCTGTATATCCAGCAAGCGAGTTGGTGTAATCAGGACTCTGGATGAAATAATGACTAAGGACGTACATCTTGATATTTTAAAAAATGAACTGAACGCCAGCTTTAAGAAATTTGGCTTTATTGACCCGGTTAATCCGAATAAATTTAATCACAAGTACTATCAAGATAATGATCCTTAAAATAAATCTTATTTAGTGGTTAGTAACCTGGAGTTAGGTTACTTTACAACTGCACCAAAGTTATTGATACTCTTGCCCTGATATTAACCCTATCGAAAATTTGTGGGTTCGTCTAAAGAAAAAGGTAGGGAAAGATCGCACACAAATAAAAACAAATTGGTAAAGTTCATCAAAGAAGAGTGGGTAAAAATACCATTAGAATATGACATTCCGAAGCTTATTCAATCCATGAGAAGGCGTCGACAAGCGTAATTGATGCTTAAGGCGAACCCAAATATTAGCACTATAAATTTAAAAAAATTGCAGAAGTCTTTATATTTTATCAAGTGTGCAATTATTTTTTTAATATTCTCCATTAGAATATTGTCATTGTTATAAAAGTTTTTTATTTATTATATTAACAAAACATATGTTTATAAAATCCTGTTTGTAAAAATTTGATTATTTATATTAGAAATCAATGAATTTTTCGAAATTTTTTTTAATTTTTCTCTATGTGCAAAGACTTTTTGACAAACTGTATGTATATTTACTTACATCATTTGGGGAATATTGATAAATAACATTTTCAACAAAATTTTTAACTCGCGGCAAGTAGTTTTTTTCTAATAATAATGGGTACATGTCCTCCTCATCAGACGATGAACAGGATTCCAACAAATCTTCCAAAATAATATTTTTTGCTTCCATGTCAACAAATATTTTCTATTTTTCAAAACAAGAACAGCTGTTTTAAAATTGCTGCCCTTACAAGCCTTTGATTAAATTGAGGGTCAAACTTGCAGCATATTTTTTGGGGTTTATAGCAACATTTAAGAACATATTACTAAATTACAAAACTGAATTTTTTCAGAAAAGAAATCACTTTTCCTTTAAATACATCCCGGAGTGTATAAAACTGTTAATTGAAAACAAGAATTCTTACTTTAAAAAAATTATTCGCATAGTAAGCTTAAAAAACTGTAAAAAAAACAAAAAGCCTATTAAACAAAAATTTTAATCTTTATTAAAACATAAAAATTAAAAATAGAGGCTAATTTTATTAACGTTTATATTATGGTTTATTTATACAAGATGAAATCGTTAGACCAGCTGATGCAAATAATAACGTCAAAAATTTTTGTGTATTTTATTTTGATAATCTATATTGTTTTTCTTATTTGTCAGAAGTTTGTATATTTTTCTTTTAAAACCATTTTCGTGTTTTCTAATTGCCAGGTAAGTTTAGAATTTTCAGTATTTCTAAAAATTAATTTAAAATAATTTTAATTATGTATACTTTTATATTATATTTAATTACATTTAACAATTTTGAAGTGTTTTTTAAATTGTGTTTGTTTAAAAGTGTTTTAATTTTACGTTAAATTATTGTTTAAGTGTTTATAGATTAGTGCTATAAGAATGAGAAACTGTGTAGTGTGAAAAAAAGGAGTCCCGCCTGTGTATTGACCATTTTTCCCGGTCGCAGATTATAACTGCAGGTCAAAACTGTAGTTTGGTGCCAAATGCAGAACCTGTCATGCAGAATCAACAGAATGAAGACTTGGCAGGGTATGTATAAATACTTTTAACATATAACAAGAAGAAGAGCATCTAGACCTAGATGAATCGGATCTAGATGACATTGGTATTTTACAAGAGGATGCTTTCGAATACATAGCTGGTTATATGATTCGAAAGCTTAACCTTGTGGAATATGAATGTCATCAATATTCATAAACGTGGGTTGTTCAGGTGTCAAAAGGTTACTTGAAAAAACCGACGAAACAATTTGTTTCAAAGCTTACACGACAGGAAATTATATTTTATAACATTAATGGAAGTAATATATCACATTCTCGTAACCTTAAAAAGCTCCTGATCGAGTTGCCAGAAGATGCGAAAAAATTGCTCTTTAAAAGTAGAATACATTTCCGTATCTGAAAGGCAAAAGACAAAGCACGGATAATAGGCTTTAAAAAGATGCTTAAAATAAAACTTTAAGTCTCTCCTTTTGTAAGTAATAATAAAATGAATTTATAAAATGAACACAGTATTTTTGACATACCTGCATTTCACTTAAGTGCATTTTGCATTTAAGTGCGTTCTTCATACATGCATATTTAAGATACGTGCATAATGTTTTAGGAAGCTTTTGCTGGTTTTGGATAAAAAATTTCACTTTGCTGCCTAATAGAGTTCAACTTTTGAACAATAGACTTTTTGTTAAAAAAGCCGTATATGATTCTTTAAATCGACTTTCGAACATTCACCTTTTAGTGTAAAAAGGTCGAAGTCGACTTTACACCCTATTTTTATTAATTAAAATTATTCACTGTTCGCTGCTTTTTTGGAGAGTAAACTTAAATGCACTTACCAGCATTAATAAGCAGGTAAGTGCATTAACGTTAACTGCTTTTTTGACTTCCCTGCACAAAATATAGTGCAAAAGTTGGTTGTGCAGGTAAGTTAAAATTACTGTATTAACGCAATTTTTTACCTTGTTGCACTACAAACATACAAAGACGTCCCATTATTTAACCGGTTCCTTTAAGAACCACCGAAAATTAAAAAGAGATGAATTTTTTATTTACATACTTACATAATTAGTCATTGCAACACTTTAGTTAGGTAAGACGGCATTTTTCAATTGCTGCCACAATATTCCATTTGAGAATAACTCGAACTAACAAGCAAGTACCACAAAACACAAATTAAAAATATCAGCAACCTTCGAAAATTTACCCTGCATTATCTCTAGTGCAACATGACGAGAATCATCTTCAGTAACCTAATTGCGATTTGCATGATCTACATTGATGACCGAGCCAATTTACATCTGTCATCATAATCAATTAAAACATTAACGAGTTTAATATTCAAGTGTATGAGATTACGATCATGAAGACTTTTCAAATTTACAATAAATCCAATAAAACTGGCCAAATCTTTTCCTCTGGTACAGTACGTTTGTACTCTAAACATTGGCAATCATTTTGTATAAATTGTGTATAAAACACAAGTGTATAGAACTGTCAATTGAAAACAAGAATTATTACTTTAAAAAAATTAATGCGCATAGAAAAGTTTAAAAGAACAAAAAGGCTACTTAAACAAAAATTTTTACCCTTATTAAAACATGAAAACTAAAAATAAAGACTAATTTTTTTTATTGTATGTATTGCAATAAATTTATGTGGGAGTAGGAACTAATTGGCTGAATTAAAAACACTGTTTTAATTAAATAATATTTTATATTCAATTTAGTTTATTTACGTAGTTTTAATATCTAAGTAATATAATGGATACACTTCGGTTTCACTTCTATTAAACACAAAACTTCTTTTACTTTTACTTCTTTTACTTAAACTTCTTTTTAATCTGACTGCTTCGTCTCGTGGTCACACCATAACTTTTTCTTTGTCTTTTTTCACAAGCTCGTCGAAGCCTGCTTTGTTTGTTCTGTCCGTTATTTGAGTGTAATTGAGAGTCCGTTACTTTCCTATGCAGTCGATATGAGAAAATTAGGGAGGCACCCTACATTCGGCCCTCCTGACGGCAATTCGGCTCGGATTGCCATCTTTTCATATATTCGGCCACTGTCGTTGTCCTCATTGGACCTTCATGGTGACCGACTTTCTCCACCTCATACCTTCCGTGGGGTAACTTGTTCATTATCTTGTAGGGGCCAAGGTATTTGCCTTTTAGCTTAAGGCCTGTTCCAAACTGAGTGCGCTTGATGGCCACCAACTCGTTCACAGCATATTCCGCTTCTGGCTTTCGTCTGCTATTGTAAGATTTACAGTTCTCTTGTTGAATTCGAGCGATATTCTCCTTAGCTTCAATTCTCATCTCGTTCCGTTCATCTTCGAATTCGCGAACAACTTCAGCATCTAATATCTCTCGAAGATCAGGGTAATCTGGTAATTTCATTTCAACGCCGGTTAACAACTTGAAGGGTGCTTCTGGGGGGAGTAGAATTAATAAGCATTTGAACTCGTCGTACATGTTTGTACCAGTTCTGTGGGGTTTCCATACACAACTTCGCTAACATTGGTATAACTATTTTGTGAACTCGTTCCACCTGGCCGTTCCCACGTGGAACACCAGTAGTTATCAACAAATGCTGAATATTCTCCTCGACTCAGTAATTCGTAAAATCATTCGAAGTGAACGCCGTCCCGCGATCGGTTATAATTCTTCTTGGGTTACCAAAAATAGAAGACTGTTTCTCCAAGCATTCTATTACAGCCTTTGTATCGGTAGACTTTGTTGGATGGAGCCAAACAAATTTTGTAAAACCATCAACGACAACGAGCAGGTGATTATATGCCTTCTTAGTGACTTCCATAGGACCGACATGGTCAATATGATATGTAGTCAGAGGTCGATCGTCCTTGTCTATAGGGTTTAGATAACCTTCCTTTTTGCCAACCTTTGCTTCGGTGATAATGCACTCGATGCAGTTCTTCACAACGCTTGGCACTTTCGTTGCCAATTTCATTATATAGTACTGTTTTTCGATTAATTCACGGGTCTTGGAAACACCAAAGTGACCCTGGTTATGCGCCAATCGGATAATCTCCTCCTCTAACTGGGCCGGCACTACGATTAGTTCCTTCGCTGGATCCTTGTATAATACACCATTTTGTATATAGTAGTCTTCATATGCTCCGTACTCCAAAACCGCTCTGATAGATTTCGTACACTCGTCACTTTCCTGCGCACACCTGATTCTGTGACTAAGGCTGCTCTCAAGTACCAAACATGCCATTCGGCTTAATGCATCTACGTGTTTCATTCGCGTGCCAGGTCTGTGCTCCATCTCATACGTGAATTCCTGCAGGAACATAGCCCATCTGGATATTCTTGCTGGAATATCATCCTTGTTCATTGTCATCCTGAATGCGTTACAATCTGTCACGATTTTAAACGGTATTCCGAGTAAATACACTCTCCACTTTTTCAGGGATTCAACTATTGCCAGTACCTCCAACTCGTAGGAATGGTATTTCTCTTCGTAGGGCTTCGTTCGGCGACTCATATACTGCACCGGATGAAAATCCTGCTCGTCCAAACTCTTCTGTAAGAGCACCGCCCCGTAACCATACTTACTGGCATCTGCATGCACCTCCGTAATAGCATCTGGATCATACAACTTTAAAACTGGAGCATTCACAAGGGCGTCTTTAAGCTGTTTACAAGCAAGTAACACTTCCTCGGTAATCACGAACCGACTATTCTTCCTGAGCAGATCTGTCAAGGGTTTCGCCATTGTTGCATACTGTTCAATAAATTTCCTAAAGTAGGAAGTTAATCCCAAAAATCTCTGAAGCATCTTCCGATCGGTGGGGATCGGGAAATTTTCAACCGCTTTTATCTTCTCTGCCGATGGCTTTATCGAACCGTTCTGAATAACGTAGCCGAGGAAATTGACAGTACCTCGTAAAATCTGGCATTTCTCCCATTTTATGCGCAACCCATTTGAGGCAGCTATTTCCAACACCTTCAAAAACTTCTCAAGGCCCTCTATCACATCCTTTGCGGGAATAATGATGTCGTCCATATACACTATCACGATACCATCACGTATTAAGTCCTTAAACACCACCGATATAAATCGGGTAAACACAGCAGGTGAGTTGCTTATACCAAACGGAGCGAACATAAATTCATATTGCCCGTTATGGGTCACGAACGCAGTATACTTCCTTGAAGACTGTTCTAAGGGCACATGGAAAAATCCATTTCTCAGATCTAATGTCGTATAGATATTAGCATTCCGTAGTTTATCTATCGCCTCATCCATTAACGGCATAGGGAAATGGTCACGAACAATCTTCTGATTTAGTCTCCTATAGTCGCAACACAATCTCTTCGTACCATCTTTCTTCGAAACCAGAACAATAGGTGATGCATACTCCGAAGTACTGGGCTGCACTATTCCTTCTGCAAGCCATTCTGTGATCTGCTTATCGACGATGGCTTGATCGGTAATGGGTAGACGTCTGGGGCGATGATAAACGGGTACGTCATCCTTTAATACTATATTCATCTTAACTGGACTATCCTTAATTCGCTTTGGACAGTATTCGGTAATCGCCGCTACTACTTTGCTCTTAATGGAGTCATTCAAGTGATCGATGTCGACTGGTATATCTGGTTCGTACTCGTCCACATTCAAACAAATTCCAGAAAATTCTTCCAGTAGTAAATTTTTCTCCACTGCCATCTTAAAAATAACTTCACCATTTGTGATAGTGACATCTGCCTTCCGTATTAGGCTGTTGCCTAACATGATAGAGTGATTGATGTCACGCTCTCCCACTACATAGAAAGTAACTTCAAACTCCAAATCGTCAACTCGAATAATTTCGTCGAAACGGCCCATTCTGACAATTGCGCTGTCACTTATTCCAAATAATTTGACCCTTTCCGGTACAAAGTTGACTTCACCCAAGATGAACAACATGTCAAATCGTACAATGCATATATCGCAACCCGTGTCCACTAACGCCGATAAAGTCTTACCCCGTATTGTAATATCCTTAAATATCAATCCTGGACCCTTTCGAACCATGTACACCTGATCGCCTTCCACCTTAACCTTTCTCTCTGTTTTATTCAATGTACATTCAAAAGAACGGTGACCAAATTTCTGACAACGGAAACATTTATGCTGCTTTTCGGGACAATCTTTGGCGATGTGCGACTTTTCACCACATTTGAAGCATCTTCTTTCTTTTACACTGGCGTCTACCTTTGACGAACCAATATTCTTCACGCTGGTTACGGACTCTTTCCCCCTGTATGATGACTGGGTGACGAGACGCGTTTTCTCATATACTTTAATTTGCTTCTTCAACTCCTGGATATTATCAGCCTGATACAACACTGCTTTATTCATTCTTGACTCCTGGATACCTTCTATGAAGTACTCGATGACACTTTCCTCGTCCAAATCAATCTGAGCTCCAATTTCCATGATACTGTATAAATATTCCAAAAGAGTTTCATTTCTGTTAAAGCGTCGATTCCGGATCTGACGGATAACTTCTGCTGCAGAAACCCGTAAACCAAACTCCTTCTTAAGAGCTGCTTTCAATGAATGCCAATCACGTATGCCCCTTTGACTTTTTATAAACATTCTTGCAGCACCGACCAGTAACTGTTTTCCATATACGAAAAATTGTAGTGGCGACCATTCCAATATTGTACCCATTTCCTCGAATTCGCTTAGCCACTGAATGATGTCAGGTGTACTAGTACCAGAAAACTGTGACAAACTGTCCTCCACGTCTTTAAGGGTATACATACTCTTTTGAGGAGCGAAAGCATAGGCGCCCTTACCATCATCCGTTTCAGGAGGGTCGTCTGCATTGTTACCCCCCACTGCTCCCTCAATCACATCGTCCTCGTCAGATTCCGTAGAATTTAGTCCATAATTTTTCAAAAGTCTATTTTGTAAGTCGTCTTTCAAACCTTGTGTACTCAGTCCTAATTCAGTCAATTTAATCCTAAGGGCGCTAACACCCAAACCTAAAATTTTCTCACGATTCATGTCCAACTACAGAAAACCGTGTCAATCAGATCAAAAGTATAAGCTGAAACCGTAAGTGTTTACAAAAGTATAGATAATAATACAATAGTATAGATTAGAAAATATAATATTAGAAAAATATCAAAATTCATTCAATATTCAAAATTAAATCAGCGATCTTCACACAAATTCAAAAATCAATTCTCCGGATTAATTCAATACAAATTATTCAAAATTACTTTAATTCAATAAATCTCAATTATAAAAATTTCATCTTAAATTTCAATCATCGTTCATCTAATTTTAATCATCTTAATTTTAATCATCGTTCATTTAATTTTAATCATCGTTCATCTTTCAATTTAAATCATCGTTCATCTTTAAATTCTAATCATCGTTCATCTAATTTTAATCATCTTAATTTTAATCATCGTTCATTTTTCAAATTTAAATCATCGTTCATCTTTAAATTTCACTCCTCTACACAATATTAAATTCTTAATGGAATAAAAATACTTATCTAATTTTTCAACATTCGCCCCACTGTATTCTGCTTTGTTATACGTCTTATTGCGCCACTGCAACTACACCAGCATCTCCTACACAGCACAAGAAAAACTCCGCTTCACTCAAATTTTCTATCAGCTTTGTAGCAGCAATCCTCGCACGGCAACGCAATTAACTTCAAAAATCTAGCAATATCAATCACCAGGCTTCAGTATTCAAATTCTGCTGACGTCGACAAAACCACAAAAAAAACTGCACACATCACTCAACTGTTAGCAACACGGCATCAAAAACTGTTTTCGCAGTTCAACCAATTTGTCTTCGTCTATTATGTTGTTGCTGTATGCTCTTTTCTACTCATTCATCTTCAACTCAAGAGATCAATGTTCTTTCTTCCTTATTTTCTTGTACTTAAATTCCGTGTAACTTAAAAACACTCAAAACTCTGTCTCTTTTCTCAACTGTCTCTATAAAAACAAATACTTTTTTGGTGGTGGGTTTTTTGTTTTTTTTTTTTCGTTTTGTTCTTTCACGATGTTGTTGTTTTTTGTCTTTGTTCTTTACCTACAACTTTAATACGACCGTTTTTTTTTTTTTTCGCTTTCTTCGATCTTTATTCAATGTGGTTGTTGTAACGTCTGCTTTTCCTTACATGTACACTTGTTCAACAATTTGACACTGAGTTTACTTTATTATTGTAATATTCTAGAAAACTCCATTTAACACATTGATTCTAACAAATTGTATTTGTTGTTCACAATCCATCATTTTTAATTCGATTTAAAAATTCCATCCCGGTTGAGCCCCCAAAAATTTGTGGGAGTAGGAACTAATTGGCTGAATTAAAAACACTGTTTTAATTAAATAATATTTTATATTCAATTTAGTTTATTTACGTAGTTTTAATATCTAAGTAATATAATGGATACACTTCGGTTTCACTTCTATTAAACACAAAACTTCTTTTACTTTTACTTCTTTTACTTAAACTTCTTTTTAATCTGACTGCTTCGTCTCGTGGTCACACCATAACTTTTTCTTTGTCTTTTTTCACAAGCTCGTCGAAGCCTGCTTCGTTTGTTCTGTCCGTTATTTGAGTGTAATTGAGAGTCCGTTACTTTCCTATGCAGTCGATATGAGAAAATTAGGGAGGCACCCTACATTTATTTCATCCTCCATCTTGTTCCTTTTTAATTTTGTGGCTTTTCGGCAACTGCTGTGTCCATCGGTAAATGCTAATTGAAGGCTTTTCAATATCGCATGTCGATTCCACCTCTTCAGGATTAGTTTGAATTTGCAATCTCATTGCGCATCCATTTGGATTTACTTCCGATGTCACAGACATCAACCCTACGGTGTTCTCCTCCAATGGGGTTAAACTAATTTCCGTCAACGGACCAATAACCAATTTTCTTTCCAAATTTGCTTTATATTTATTTATCAATTCATGTCTGTAACCAATTCAAACCAGTTTTATATTTTATATACTAACCCTTTACCGTTCTTTTGCAACTCTAAAGGGTGGACCCAAGCCATTTAGCTCCAATTTTTTAAAAAATTTCTCCCATGTCTCTTTGTGTTGAGTCATACTTGCTCTAACTTGACACGGCCAATGTCAGGATTTGATGTCATTAACTCGACCAGCTTTTCCATCTGCTTGTTATTAGTTATTTTTCATAATTTTTAAAATTTCCACAAAAAATTATATGCACGGGCAGTTGCGGCAAAAAAACCTAGCAGTAAGAAATCATTTTAGCAGGTTGCCATGGCAGAAGTACTGAAATAATACGCCAAAAACGATACCTCACAAAATATTAAGGTTCAAAATAGTTTGGGTGAAAAATAAAGCAATTAAATAAAATTTTCAATATTTTTTTTCAGATAACTAAATTAGGCGCCCACATAAATTTTAAATCTGATATCAACTCCGTACCAAAAAATTGTTTGTAATGCGTCAGCGTTGCCAGAATGCTGATTTTTATCATATTTTTGATGATTAGGTTAGATTAGAGGACGTGTATTTGTCAATTCGGACAAATACAGTACTCGGTGGTCGAATTGACCCATTGTACTACGTCCTAACTTCTCACACCACTTATGTTGTGTGCGTTAATTTTATACATGAGTGGCGGGACCTACAGTTTAAAGTCGACTCCGAACGACACATTTTTTTGAGAAGCATTACATGGCAATATTTTTCTGTCAGAAATGTGTTGAGAGGAAGTCACCGAAAAATTATTTTCAAATTTTCGATTTGATGTCTGACCAGGGATTCGAACTCGGGTCTTTCGTCTAATAAGCCAACACACTACTCACTAGACCACGGAGACCTCAAAATTTTTTGATGATTTTTGAACCAAAATATGGTTTGATGATTTTTTTCTTAAATTATGATTTCTATTTTATAAAAATTATGATTTTTTTATTTCAAGTGAGTACTATTTTCATTGTAATTGTACTACATAGTGAAGTTAAGTTTTATTATTATTATTATTAAAAATTATATAATACAATAAATGAAATTATATAATTAAAAGTACGAGTGTGAGCAACTAGGCCATCAACTCTGGGTTTTCTAGAAATTATTTTAAGCTAAATATAAATACATATATACATTATTAATTTACACTTTTTGATAGAGTTTACATTTCTTAACAAGGGTTGAAATTTTATGGATATTTTCAATTGATGGTGTACTAAGCAGCGAGCTAGGAATGGAATGTCCAAAAATTGAGAATCTATATTGAGAAAATAATTGACAGCTATACAGTACGTGTTCTACAGATTGTGGGATGTTACATGAATTGCATATTGGTTTGTCTTCCTTCGATAATAAATATTGATGAGTCAATATGGTATGACCGAGTCTTAGTCTGGAGAAAAGTTTTGCTTCACTGCGGGAGACTGTTGATGGATAGACGATCTGTTCGCCCTTGGAGTTGAATGTTTTATAGCGGTGATTGTAAGTTTCCCAATTGTTACGTTTTGTAATATACATATGCTTTACTAGTTGCGATTTTAAGTCTTTATTCTCATGAGTATTAAAGGCTTACGCAGGGCTTCGTCAGCAACTTTGTCAGCTGTTTCATTACCTTTTATACCCGCATGACCAGGGACCCACATTAAGCGGATTTTGTTTGGTGATTTTATCAAATAATTACGGATATTTGTTATTATATACCCTGAGTTCCTTATATGTGAAATAACAGATAATGTAAATTGACTGTCGGAGCAAATAATGAATTTTCCTGTAAATTTGAGACAATGTTCTATAGCCAATTTAATAGCAAAAGCCTCTGCAGCAAACCGTTGTAAATTGTCGATTGGTTTTCATTAGTAACAGCGAATGAGGTATATAAATCTGTTTTCGATCCATCCGTAAACACAAAAGTCCAGTCAGCAAAAGAATGTTGAATTGCTGTAAAAGCTTTTCTATATACTTCAGGTGCTGTTGTTTGCTTCGGGAATTGAAGAAGATCAAAAATAAAAGACGATGGCTTGAGAAGTCACTAAGCCTCGATTTTAGTGTTAGGTTGCTTAGCTGATAAAGATGGAAGTAAGGCTTTAGCGTATTCGATCGTTCTATGAATCGAGGATTTAATTTTATAGGTAATCTTCTGTTTACAAGCATTCTTTAGTAACTTTTGTAAATTAGAATTATTGGAGTTAAAGATTTTTGGTATAAGGTACAAATCACTGGCGTAAATAAATTCGGAGATTGAAGGAAAACCAGCCTCCGTTAATATATTTTTTATGTTGGTTGTTTGGAAAGCTCCGAGGGCATACCGAATGGCAGAGTGATAAGGAGAATTTATGTGTTGCAGGTAAGATTTAGGGCAGTGTCCATAGATTTGTAGGCCGTAACCTATTTTCGATAAAATTAACGCTTTGGTAACATTTAGAAGCGTACTGGGATGTATACCACATTTTTTCGAAGATAGAAATTTTATAATGTTTAGACGTTTCGTAAGATTTTTTCTCAGTTGAAGACAATGCTGCTTAAAATTGAATTTATGGTCGAAGATAATACCCAGAATTTTTAGTTCTGAGACATAAGGGATACTTGTGTAGTTATATTTAAGAATTGGAGGGTTACAGTTACGTTTATTACAAATGTGTAAAATCTTGCATTTGTCCAATGATAGCATGGCCCCTGATGATTTTGACCATTCTTGTATATCGCTTAGAAGTTAAGAAAATGCGGTTTGTACTCTTGTATGCGTGTTGTTTTTCGAAAAAAAGATGGCGTCATCTGCATAAATAGAATGGTCAAGGATTTTGTACTTATCTGCAATTTTATTAATGTCATCAAAAGCTATTAGGAATAAAACGACCGAAAGAGGCGATCCTTGTGGAATGCCATTATAAAGGCAGAAGATGTCGGATAGAGTACAATTAATGCGAACTTTTATTCTACGGTTCATTAAAAATGCTCTTATAATGTTATAGACTCTATTACCTACTTTCCAGTCAGCTAATTTCTGCAGTACAATATGAATTTCAATGCGGTCGAATGCACGTTCAAAATCTATCGACAATATTGATATGTGATTTTTGTGTGAGAGTGCTTGTGAGACAAAATAATTAAGGTGAAGCAAGGTATCGAGAGTGCCTTGTTTAGCCTTAAAAGCAGCTTGATTGGCATGAATTAAGTTATTTTTATAGGCATAACACATTAATCTCGTTGAAATAATCTTCTCAAACAATTTACCTATACAGGGGAGAAGTGATATGGGGCGATTGCTGCTTATATATTCAACTGGTTTGTTCGGTTTTTGAATAGGAAGGATAGTTACGTTGCGCCAGTTTTGGGGATAAATACCACTCTCAAAAATCTTGTTGAAAAGTGTTAAAATTCTTTCTTTTAAACACATTGGCAAATTCTTTAACAAGACGTATGATATTCTGTCATAACCGGGTGGTTTTCCTTTGGCACGAGATAGCGCTTTAACGAACTCGAAGAGGTTGATTTTGCCATCAATTTGTTTAGCTGAGTATGAAGGTAGCTTGTTGCAATAGTTAGAATTAAGTACATCTATTTTACTGGACACGAAACGAGGGTGGAATTGTCTATCGTGCGATAAATTAGACCAATATTCGCCGAAGTCGTTGGCTATTTCAAGAGGAGTTGAAAAGAGTCGTTTGTCCGTTTTAATATACTTAAATGTGTTCCAAGTTCTGTTTCCAACAAGCGTTCTTATATCTTGCCAAATTTTTTTAGTGCAGAGATTCAGTTTTGGATAACTTAACCGTCCTCTTGAAAATAGCATTTGCTTTCTTGTAAGCCAAAAGGTTTTCATCTGATCTACTGCGGATGTAATTGTGCCGCCTTTGTTGCTTATCCTTTCTTAAAATAGATAAGGTGTTGTTCCACCATGGAATAGGTTTTTTTATATAAGAGTGTTTAGTTTCTGGGATCGAGGTGTTGGCGGCAAAGCGAATAATTTTCACTATTCTGGCTGCTTCAGAGTTAATATTATGTGAGTAATTGCATTTACCATTTTGTTCGATACAGTGCTTTTGGAATTTATCCCAGTTAGCAGCATCAAGTTTATACCTGGGAGAAGGTTTATATTTGCTCTGATTTGAAGAAATTCCTATCTTGATAAAAATAGGGAAGTGGTCGCTACCGTATAATGAATTGGCTACACTCCATGAGACATATGGAGCTAGCTGCGTATTGCACATAGTAATGTCTACGTTTGTTAGAGAGTTATGGGTAGATAAATGTGTGCACGAGCCATCATTTAGAACTGTTAAATTTTCATTGAGGATTAAATTTTCTATAATTTTCCCTTTTGCGTTGGTTATGTTAGAGCCCCGTAGAGTACTCCAAGCGTTAAAGTCGCCTAACATTATGTAAGACTGGTGTGTGCTGGTGGATATCTGATACTGAAAACGTCTGAGTTGCAGGAATGTAACAATTTACAATGGAAAAAGGAAAGTTGGTATCTACAGTAAGTTCCAAAGACGCTATTTTTGTATTACGAAAGTTAATTTTGTGAGGTAAATTTTTTTTCACTAAGAAGCCAACTCCTTGTTTAGCGTAAGTGTTGTTAGGTAAATTATAGAAATACCTCTCGTACTGTTTATGCGTGGTTATGTTTGTTTTGTGAAATGGCAAGTGTGTCTCTTGAATTGCAATTATATCTGGTTTGTTATCATCAATGAGAAGGGATAATTCGTTGTAGTTGTTGTAATAACCATTCATATTTCACTGTATAACGCTTATCATTTGTTTATAAATTAAAATAAAGAAGAAGAATAAAATTAAGAGATTGAATGTTAGAAGAGAGTATTACTCTTCTTCACTTGATGTCCCTTCATAAATAATATTGATTTTATGTTTCGTATTATCTGCTCTCTCATTTCCATTATTTATTGTTTCGTTCAAAAAGTTGGATTGGATTGTGCTGTTGAAATGGATTATATTATTTGATTGGATTGTATTGTTAGATTGTGTTTTTGTTGCGAGAGAATTTTGTTTATCAATGGGAAGAGAGTGAATAGAAGATCTAACGGGTTTATTAGTTGATGATTTATTTTGCATGTTTGGTGACTTATTTTTTGTTGTATTATTAGATTCTTTTTTCACGTTGATTTCAATATTTTGATTTTTGTTGGTGTTCTGTGACGCGACATCCGAGTATGTTGTATAAGCTAAAGTATTTGGTGTATTATTTTGCAGGATAGTCCAAGCTTCTTTAATTGTGCATTTATTTTTAATTTTAATTTTTAAGAGTTCCTTCTGTTGAATAAATTTAGTGCATCTATTTGATGAAGCGGGATGCTCGTCAAGACAGTTTGCACATTGGACGCGTGAGCATTGATTAGGGGAGTGAGGAGGGAGATTACATTGTGGGCAGGTTGGAGGATTTTTGCAATGATTTTTTGTATGTCCAAGTTTTTGGCAGGACTTGCATCGCATAGGGTTCGGGAAATATTCCCGAACATTAACTAAATTCCAGGAAATTTTTAGTTTTGTTGGTAGGTTATACAGGTCGAAAGTAATTAATAAAACTCCTGTCTTTTTATGAATATTTTCTTCTAATTTTTGAAATTTATAAGCATCCACTACGCCCTGGTCAGCAAGTTCCTTTATTATTTCCTCTTCCGGAATATCCTTTAAGTAGGGGGCAAAAATGGTACCTTTTGTGTAATTCAATCCATTGTGAAGTTTACATTTAATATGGCAGAGTCCAAATAATTCCTTTGAATTTACAAATTTATCAGCAACTAGTAGATTGTTGACAAGAATGAGAAGATTAGCATCTCTTAATTGGAAAATGGACATGATTTCTTTACTGATGATTAGAATTGCACGATGAACTGCGAAGCATGAGTAAGATGAAAGGGGCTTATTTTGATCATTTGACTCCATCACAATATATTTAGGGTTAGGTTGGGGATGCTTTGGAAGCTCTGGAAAATGTAAGGTGTCTTTATTTTTCGCTTTTTTTCTCTTAGGACTACTAGAATTTGCTAATATAGCAAATCTGTTGTCTCCAAGGTTGGGGGGCCCTGCGGGCATTGTTGTAGTTAATCAATATAATGAGTTAATAGTATAACAACACAAGAATGAAAGAAATAAAGAAAAAATGTAATAGATAAAGAAATCGCGTAAATCACTGGTTTAATTAAAGCCAATTAGCGCGAAAAAACGATACGTCAGTTCGAGTTGAAAGCTAGTCGAAGACTGAAGTTAAGTTTTGTATCAGTTTGTTGTTGGTTGCTTTTACTTACTTCACAATTGTTATCCTATAACAAATACGTGTATGCATGTGCATAAAAATGCATCATTGGTTGGAAATAAAGACCTTAAAGAGCATATCTGTTATATTCGTGGGAAATACAAATCAAAAATACAGCTAACCTTCCTACAACGCGGGGAATAGGTTCTCAAAAAATGCCGCGTTGTAGGAGATATGAACTCCATACAAAAATCAAAATTTGGTTCCAAAATAAAAAATCGCGTTGTAAGAGTAGCGTTGAAAAAAATGTCCGCATTTTGGGAACCACGTTTTAGAGAAAACGCGTTTTAGGATGGTTAACTGTATTATATTGTTATTATTTAAAATATAAAACCCTGTATATATTATAGTAATAGTTCTTCATAAAACTTTTTCACAGTACATGTACTTTTTAAATTGAATTTATTTTTTCTTAAGCTTTCTTAATAAGTAAATATTTATTTATATTAATACATACAGTTATTGTGCTAATGAAATCAGGGGGGTTACCGTATAAATCGCTTCGAAAATTGAAATCTTTCGAATGGGATATTCGATACGAAAATGAAATTGTACTATCTAACACTTTCGAATTACTTGCAGGGAAGTACTAATTCGTCTGTGCATATACTTGGGAGCATCCCATCTTAAATGTCAAAATAGCGAAGAAAAACTTGGTAGCACTTTATAAGTGACAAATTTAAATTCAATTTTAATTTTGTTTTATAAACGTTGAAACAAAAACGAAGTTTACCATAAAATGGATTGTGTTTTTCTCTGGATGATCACCATGATGACGATTATATACCGGAAAGAGTCCAAAAGAATACGAAAAGGGAAAAAAGTACGTACGTTCGAAAATAAATTTGCGATAATTGTATTACATAGTAACCCCCAGTTGTGTGGTTTTCTGTTTGTTGGTTTGTGAATGTTTCTCCATAAATGCTTTAAACAATAATAACTGAAATACATAAGTTAATATCTTTTAATTATCATTTTTAAGTAAAGTTTTTTTTTAATAAAAAATTATGATTTTTTTTCTCAAAGCTTCTGGCTACGCTGTAGTGAGTAACAATTTAGGTTTTTGTTTCCATTTTTCTTAAATCTTTTTCATTTTTACAAAAATGAAAAATTTGCTTAAATGACTTAATTGTGTGTCTACAAGTGTACATATAAATATTTGGGCGCCTGGATTTTATTTATTTATTTTAAGAATTACAATACAATTACAAATTATATTATTTTCATGTACGAGCTGAGTAACTTCGACCATATGCCCAGTGTAGTGTCACAAACCAGAGCCTCTGGTGGGAATCGAACCCACGACCCTCACGCTAATAGTCTAGCACACTACCCACTAGACTACCAGGGCGCTCAATTGATATAACTTTCTAGATCAAAGCTATTCAGAATAGAAAAAATGTATTGGCTAATATTAAAAAATAGCAGAAATTATTTAATTAAATATACCGATGTATATACATATCTATTACGTGAGTTGTAGCAGGTAGTGAGATGGCTTAAACATTATATCGTAATTAAGGGGCTGCGATAATCAATTCATCAGGAGATATTTGGACCGACACTTATTAGAAGAAAGCCCACGGAAATTTCCAATAAAATGAAATACGAAAATTTATTTCTTCGGCGGCTTCCTCTTAGCAGATTTATATAGAATAAATAAAATTGCCATAAAAAGTTTCACAAAATCTGTTTTTCGGAATTGACTTTACGTTGTAGGTTCCAGCAATTCATAATTAAAAATTAATACACAACGTGTCGGATATGTAAAGCTAGGTTGTAATTCTGATTGAGGGCTTGTAATAATTATTTTAAGTAAAATGGTTATTTTTTTAATCTCATTAAAGAAAAAGATCTTTGAAACGACCTAACTCTTCAGTTCCTAAAAAAAGGAGTTCTGGTTTTTGTTACAGAAAATTTTGAATTTTTATTGCAAATATTTTGATTTTTTTTCAATTTATCACAATTTATGTTTTTTGTTATTGAAAATAAACAAGTAAAAATATTCAAATTACAATGGACTCTTGAGGTGGACGATACGAGTAATTGTAATGAGGAATTGTAATTCAACACAGCAACATAACTATTAGAAATTTTCTTTTTACACAAGTTAGTTCATTTTGGAATTCAATCACTTTGGAGGACAAATTTCGAACCAAATTGACATATCTTTCTGAAAAATCTCAAAAAAATATTTTTAAATTAGACCTAAAAGAAATTCTATAATTTATATATATTCGATTTCCAATTTTCAGATTTAACATTTATTTTAAGATATCGCTCCTTTATTGCAACATAGTCATATCTCAAAAAATTTGTAGTTACTTAAGCAAAACTGCTCTTTTAGACCTTCTGTACATGTTGAAAAAAAAAAATCAATTTTATATCCCAAGTTGAACCGAAGTTATAGCAAAAAGTGTTTGCGGCTATTAGATCATAGGACTTATATCTTTAAAACTTAAATCGCATTTTGCCAAGTTCAAGTTTTTTTTGGATATGATTTTGTTGCAATAAAGGAGCGATATGTACATAATTTCAGCGATTTTCAAGTGTGGTGATTGGCTACACTGAAAAAATGTAAACATTTGTTTATGTTAATTTTATTGTGCTTTTACACACGAGACTATTTCATCTATTGTATTATTGCAGCTGCACCGTGATACATAAAACATTGGTTAAAGGTTCAATTAGTTGTGACTTAACCATAACCATATAAATCAGCTGTTTTAACCAACTTTATGGACATCATTGTTTTCGATTATAGGTGACTTACTATAATGCCATAGTCATAGCGATAACCATATGTACCAATAGAATTTTGTTCTTTTGCCATAACCATAAACAGCTGTTTGCTGAATTTACTTACATGTATACACATTTTTTTTTTGTTTACTTTCGTATTTTTGAAAAAAAACATATGTGCAATTAACGTAAACAGCTGTTTCTGGCTATGGCAGCACTGATTGCTGCTAATAGTAAATTTACGGTTATGGATTATGTTACGACTACAGCGCTATGGTAAAGTCAGGACTAATTGAAGCTTAAAGCAGACATTGAAAAATCCTTTGGCTCTCAATATCTTGAACTTTCGCGGACACAACCGCTTAAAAAAGAGAGACACGGCGTCTCTCATCACCATATAAAATAACAAATTGCCTACAAATATAAATCTTATTCCTGTTATTGACCATAAATAATTGTTTTATTTTAATTAAGGGCCGAAAGCTCATTATTATTTTAATGTAACTTGGTCAGTAAAAAAAAATAATATTCAGCCTACTAAAAGATCGCTTTGTTTCAAACCTCGCACGGTATCAAAAGGTTCGGAGGGGTCCATTCCTACCTTGACGGAGTTGCAGGTACTGCTCAACGTCATTCTCATAGCCTTACCAGTTTCGCAGGTATACCGAGCTCAGACATTGCGGCAAAAACACGATTCCTTGTGGCTGCCCTTTAGTCGACAAAAAGTTGGTGTGTGGACTTGCCTGGCCTGAAGACACTCTGATAAGGTCCAATCAGTGTGTTTACGAGCGGTTTCAGTCGTTCACACAATACGCCTGTAAGAACCTTATATGCGATACAGAGAAGTATTATACCCCTGTAGTTGGCGCATATTGTAGAGTCTCCCTTTGACACTCATTGGGCATACATTCCTCTAGTCATATTTTGTAAATAAGATGGTGCATGTGCCCTACCAACTCATTAAATCCGGTATTATACAATTCAGCGGGGAGGTCATCAGGATCTGCCGCTTTATTGTTTATAAGGCGCATAATCGCGACTTTGGCCTCTTCATGACTAGGCGGCGGATTGTCCACGCCGTCATCATTGATTGGGTTCAGAACATCATCTCTAGAGGCGGTAATGCTGTCGTCATCGCCTTGTAGGAAAGTAGAAAAGTGTTTCCTCCACAACCGCAGCACCACTTGCGGACCAGTAACCAAATTTTCATTTTCGCCCTTGTAGGAAGACGCTCCGGTTAGATGCTTAATCTTTTGATAACGTTTTCTAGCGTGATTCCTACATGTATGTAATTATGTTTGGTGATAAAAAAATAAGTAATTTTAACTTTATTTTTCAACTTCTAAAAAATTAAATTCCTACGACTCAAAAAATACAACTTAACTTTTATCCTTCTTTGAACTGACTGACTCTACTCTACTTAAACAGGGTGCCGACGCTATCAGTTGTTACATTCGGCCATCCTGAAAAATATCACCTGCCGTAGATGATGCTTTTTATCTTCAACTTGTCACCAAGGTTTAATAAAGTCACAACTTGTGGATGTTATTCTGAGACCCTCAAAATCTGCTGCCTTTACCACGTTGTAACGCCTATTGCGTTTCGCTTTAGTGACTTCGTATGGCCCTAAATATTCACTAGTTTTTTCCAGCAACGAAATGTGATCTTTTGATCGCATCGTGCATGGAAGTCATTCTTTCCTCTGCTTTTACAGCCGCTGTCCGTCCTGGACTCTCAAGACGGCGGAAGTACATCCGCATCATCTCAGCCGCCAATATGTCTATTGGTGTTGTCTTTGCCAATACCAAAAGCGCTTCATCAGACACTGTCCTGAAGCCACTTATCCGTCTAATCGCGTTTAGACGATACGCCGAGGACAGTATTCTCCTTGTCGACCCCACTTAAAGTGCCTCCGACCATATGGGGGGGCAAGCATATAGCACTATCGACGTTAATACCTCCTCTTGAATGGACCTGGTCCTCCAATATTTGGCATCATCCTCGTCAGTGCTCCCTGCGTTATAGATGCCTTTTCGCCGATGTATTTTACGTGCTCCTTGAAGTTCAACCTGCCGTCAATAATCACTCCCAGGTATTTTATTCGCTCCTTCTTTGATTCGATTTCTGTGCCTCCAACGGTCACTTTCTTCTTCTCCACTATCTTCCGGCCGCTTTTCAAAACGGCTTCCGTTTTATGTGCAGCAAGTGTCAAACCTGCCTCATCCAGCCATGCACCAACATTTCGAATCGCTGTGTTAGTTTTCTCCTCTATATCCTGTACCGTCTTAGCTACCGAGACTATGGCAATGTTATCTGCCAAACCTACAATTGTAGTCCCGTTTGGCAATCGCAATCGAAGTACTCCATCGTACATTATGTTCCATAGTAGTGGGCCAAGTACAGAGCCCTGCGGGACACCCGCCGTCACTACGTATTGCTGCTCTCCAAATCTCCATCTTGTCGACTACCCTCCTAATCGCGTCAATAATGGACCGTCCTTTCCTAAATCCGTATTGCAGGTCCTAGAGAGCTCCTCCTGCCTCGGTTGTATATTATCCTCCGCTGTATTTTTCTCATTGTGTCAAGTAGACAGATGGCCGATATGACGATGGTTCCCCTGGTGGTTTACCAGGTTTTGGAATGAGAACCAATTTCTGCTTCTTCCATCTACGTGGAAAAACACCCTCGGCGAAGCACTTGTGGAACACCTTGGCGAACATATCAGGTCTGAATCGGATAGCCGCCTTAAGTGCCTTATTCGGGATTCAATCTGGCCCGGTGTTTTTCTATCTCCTATTCTATTGCATGCTGCGAGTATCTCCTCACTTGTTACCTCAGGAATGGTATGATTGGTTTCCGTATTCCTACTTATGAAAGTGTAGGGCTGGCCTCGTGGGAATAATGTACTCATAATTCCCCGTAGCACAACTGGACAGCCTAGTTGAGGCTGCTGAGCGCCGATTCTCTTGCAGACGACTCTGTAAGCCGTCCCAAAAGGATTTATGTAAGCTTCTTGGCATATCTGCTGAAACGATAGTTTCTTACTCCTTTTAATGGCTCTTCTAAGTTGATGCCTAAGATCCGCATATGAAGTCCGTTCGGCTTCCCATGTCGCTCTTCCTCCTGTACGCTGGGCCCTTCTTTTCGCCCTAAAGCATGCCGACCGCAGATTTCGTCATTCCACCAGTAGCAGGAGGAGCGTCCCCTACACATAGTCCTCCCAGGCATAGCAGCACCACATGCAGTGTTGAGCATTTCGCATATATCGCTCACTAATTCCACGGCCGTGCTGCCAGTCGTATGAAAAGACGATAAGACTATCTATACGTCTCCTAGTCAAAGCGGGTGTCCTTCCATTTAGGTCCCGTAAATTTCGCCAATCCATCTCCTCTCGTGTTGCGCCCAGTAACCGTCATCACTATTGCCTGATGGTCACTATTCGTGCAGTCCTCAGTTAGTTTCCACGCGGTCCGCGAAACAAGACTATTGCTCACAAACGATAAATCTATTATCGAGCTCGATCCAGCTCTCCTAAATGTGCTTAATCTTCCATCATTCATCAGCGCCACAGGAAGGAAAGCGACCGTTTCCAAGAGGCAGCGACCCCTGGTGTTAGTATATCTACTACCCCATTCGGTCGCCCAAGCATTAAAATCTCCTGCAATAATGACGGGAGTATTCAGGCGCACGTGTGACGCCATTCTGTCCAGCATATGTAGGAACTCCTCCATTGACTATCTCGGGGGGACGTAACAGCTATAGACGAAAACTCCCTTTATCCTGGCAATAACGAAACCAATGTCCCGCGCATAGGTTTTCTGGAAGGGTAATGAACCACAGATCCATATAGCCGCAGTACTAGATCCGTCCGTGATCCAAGTACTATTCTTCGGTACACTATAAGGTTCGCTTATGATGGCGACATCAATATTCTCCTCCTTTACCCTCTGGATCAATAGATCCTGGGCTGCTTCACAGTGGTTCAGAATAATTTGTATTAACCTCATCTTCTAGAACGTGATTTAAGTGCGCTCAAAAATTGTGGACACATTCCGCTCCCGAGCGGTGAACCTTACTGGTGCACTGACGGGCCATATGTCCAAACTGCAAGCACCGGAAGCATTTTGTCAGAATGTTCCTCTCGCGAATTCTGCATATGACCCAGCCGATTCTAATTCTACCTTCCCTCAGGAGAATCGTTGCAGCATCTGCGTTAAGGCTTACTACGGCAATTTGCGTCCCACCATACGCCTTCCTGAAGCCAACTATGCCGGTCTTACCGAAGCCCCCAATACCTGGCACGTTTATAATCGCGTTATATACGTCCTCCTTCTCTGTTATTTCATCAATATCGTTTATTTCAACTGTCCTCCTCTCCTTTAGAATGCGGACAGACGCGCTTTCACCTAGGAGCTCTCCAATGGCCCCTCTAAAGTCCTCCGCTCGCTCGCCGTTTTTGCCGAGCTGAAGTAATAGCTCGCCTTTGACGGTCCTCCGGATTTACGTTACGTTTTCACCTAATTTAGAAAGCTTAGGGTCCATTTTAACTCTCCTAAAAATGTCAGCATACGATGTGTCATCCTTCATTGCTATCATGATTGCGTCGGGCTTCGTTTTCCTCTCCTTAGGTTTCTTGACCTTCCTTTTCTTCTCCCCGCGGCAGGATTTGGAGTTCTCCTCTTTGCTTTGGGAATCTCAACAGCCTCCTCTTCCTCTCATGGCCTCCTCATCCAAAGCGAAGTTTGTGTAGCAGAACTGCTGCAACTCTTTTCACTGGTTGCCTGCTCCCTTTAGTCGCCTGCGTACAAGTCGTATAGAGTCTTAATGGAATCGATCGCATCTCTCATCGGCTGGTGGATTGATCTTATCTTTCCATCTTCCATCATTTCAATTAAATTTCTAATTTGGTCTCCGAGTTGACCAAAAACCCCGCTAGTCGATGCCGTTGGGTTACTTCGCGTTGGCTCCAGCTCCGATGCCACCAATGCTGAAGATTCTCCATTCACTGGGATCTCGGAGTTCTCGTACTCTGTACGAATGGGGTCATTTCCCGTTTTTGCACTGGAGATCTCAGAATTCTAGAGCTCTGCGCGAAAGCGCTGAGCTCCAGCGTATTCATATCATTCGCCGTCTTATTATTAGTTTTGTTTTTGCCATTAATCATTTCATTTGGGCCCCAACTCTCGGCCGCTATCCTAATCCATCGTTGTAGTCGTCACGAAAGACCCCTTGGTTATCTATCCATAAGCAGGGAGGCCACGCAAGGGTTGACACGTAACCTCATGGGAATATTTGTTCACAGCCAGGTCGACATAAGCCAGGGATTAACATCTGGTCCTACAACACCAACTTAACGGTGATAAATCAGGAACGTACCGACAGATTTTCCATGATTTTAACGGGGCGGAGGCAATAACAGCATTGGCCCGACAGCCATTTCGGCCAGCGTTCACACCGCCTACTAAAGTGCCGGAATACTGTTATTGTCAGCCTATATCGCCAATTCACATACATCTTCCAATATACCATAATTAGAACCTTACCGGGCTCAGTTCTAATGCCCTAATTAAGGGCGTCGTATTCGCCGCTTCGTTGAAACTGAGGGAACCCTCTGTGGGATGATGCTTAGTTAATGGCGGCATCAGTTCGCCATGTCACAGATAACGTCATCGGACATATGTACCTTTTTGTAGTACGCCTCCGTCACTGCCACTCTTGGTCGGGGACCGCTTATTGGTTATTCGCAGCTAACCTACTTAGGGTAGGCCGTTCAGTTATCCGCCATCTACTGACATGGTACATGGCTACATGGTAGCCTGAAACTCAGCCCCATGATTTCAGCAATAGTAGAAGATCGTTTCCGTCAACATATTTATAAACAATTCCACCTCTTAATTTATAATCGTCATAGTTGCCTAGCTGAAGTGCTGCTTTCACTGCTTTCACGTGCTCATCATTCTGTTGTAGTTTTCGTAATTTAGCTGTGAACTCTGTGTGTATTGAATAGACGTCAACAAGGAATCACTTGAACAGTCTACATGCCGCATTCGATTGACCGGTTTATGCACAACAGTATATGAAAAATCTTGCAAATACATATTCCACTGCGCCACATCTCGAGGTACGTCGTCCTTTTCAACTGCTTGCCTGAAAGTTGCGCAATCCGTTACCAATGTGAAGCTTATACCCAACAGTAAATGGCGAAATTTTTTAAACACTAAGTACGCTCTTTCACTTCCAAAATGTAACTGTGTAATTTGCTTTTTGGCGGCGTTGATTTCTTATTCCAGTACAAAATCAGCTAGAAATTGTCGTCACGTCTTTGCAAAATTGTAGTGCCAAAACCATTTTTCGAGACATCTGTGTGTACTTCTGTTGCGGCATTTCTGTCATACAACCCATGTACAGGTTCGTTAGTTAACATGTGTTTGATTTTTTCTATGGCCTGAATCTTTTTGTTAGCAATTGTAAAACTAGCGTTCTTTCTTATTAAGTCGGTTAGTGGTTGAACAATCTGAGCATACCCCTTCACAAACTTTCTAAAATAACCAGTGAGACCTAGGAAAACTTGTATATCTTTTATGTTTCTTGGCAATGAGAAATCCTCAACAGCCGTTTTGCACCACATGACTCAAAAATTCAATTTTATTTTTCATAAAACAACATTTTCTCCAATTAAAATCAAGATCATATTCTGACGATACTCGTAAAACATATTCCAACTTTTTCAGACACCCCTCTGCAGTTTCGTCGTATCTAATTATATCATTAATATAGAGCTCCATTATGTCGTTATTTTTTAAACCTTGGAAACTATGATCCACATATCTAACGAAGCAGGCTGGCGAATTGCAGAAGCCAAATGGCGCTCTGTTGAACTCAAAAAGGTGTCGCGTTGTTACAAATACTTTTGCTTGCCTCATCAATAGGCACGTGAAAAAATCCGTTGCGTAAGTCTATCAGCGTAAAAAACTTGGCCTCTTTTAACTTTTGAAGCACATCATCCATTATTGGTACTGGGAAGCAGTCTCTTAGAACCATTTTGTTTAATTATCTGAAGTCGATACAAATACGTAAGTCACCACATTTTTTCCTTACCACTACAACTTTGCAGGCCATATCAGACGTTGACCTTCTTACTACACCACTTTTTAACCATTCTTCAACTTGTTTATTGAGAGCGTCTTCTTCTTGCATTGCTAGGCTTGACGGAGAGTGGCGGAATGGCTTCATATTCTCGTTGGGTATAATTTTCATAGTTATAAGAATAATTTCTTTATTGTTTGAAGAACTTTGCCTCGCTGGATCAGCAACACAATTTTTTATTAATGTTTCAACCGCATCTTTGTATTTAACACTATTTCTACAACGATTTTCTGTGTATCTATTTGGACCAAAAGGTGTCTTTTGAAACCTTTGCGTTTGAATGCAAATAATTATTGAAACATATCCTATTCCTCTTCCTATTGTTCTCAAAAAACAATCTAATATACAAATTCTAACTAGGAACTCAGTACACCGAAAATTTCTTGTAATTTTCGAAAACTTGCTGATCATAATTTCACAGGATTTACATGGCACACCATTTCTCAGAATTTCCATTTGCACAGAATTTCCATGGCTTGGTAAAATAATACGAAGATGAGAAAATTTTAAACAAATTATAGTTCAGTCCAAATGTATGTTAGTGTAGTTTCTTTATATTTCTTATTTCTTGCTGTAAGAAAAATCGTAAAGGTGTCAAAAGACACCTCATGGTAGATATAGGTATATCATGTACGCATATACTGATCCAGAATGAGTTGGAGGAAAATGATAACGCTAAATAAATTTAACAATTATTATATCGTAATCAGGGCAAGGATTTTACTGCAAATGCATGTTTGTAGTCGGTACCTCAAAATCACTTTTGACAATATATTTTTTTGAGTCGAAGAATTTGCAACAAAATGGCATCGATTTGTTGTTGCATATTTTATAATAAATGCATATTTTTCTTATAAGTGCATATATTTAGCATACTTTACAATTTTATTGTATATTTAATTTACTTTACTTGGAATTATTTTGATGCCAATACATCAAGTTTACAAAAATCTCTTACCTTCATTCAAATAATATTTTTATTTGTTCGTTAAACTGCGTACACAAAATAAATTTTGTTCGCTATTTAAGAAACTCAATAGGAAAAATTTGCCTGGTCGTTAAATCGGAAAACTACTGCATGAATATCTCTATACATAAAAAAAGACGAGTATTCTCGTCATCGCTAAACGCAAAAACTACTGGACCGATTTTGAAGCATGTACTGTAGGGCGTGTGGAGTGTTTCTGTGTAGTTTGATCACATCATCCGACAGATGGCGCAATATTTAGTTTTTTGTGTTCTGCACCGTAACTCAAGAACTACTGCACTATGCTGTGTTTCGTTGAAGGCGTTGAGTCGTTAATCAGCATGCAGTGGCGTTAATTAGTCCGATACCACACGGATTTTGATTTTCTTCGAAAAACAGTTCAAAATAAAAGAAAAATTTGGGGCCAGCAACGCGGAGCGGACCAAGCTATCAAAAATATATAATTCCATTTAAACAATAATTGCTATGTTGGTTTAGTGCACCTTTTATTCTTCTTCTAAATATCAATCAGCCGTGACTTTGCATGGAAACCAAACTTACAGTGAAAATAAAATTCGAAGGCCCTGGACTACTGGTTTATTACATTTATAACTTAACAATATTTTTAGATGTACCCATGACGTATGCAAATGAATATCTAATTTTCCTTTAAAAAATACATTTAAAATCTTATATGTTCCTTATAAATATGAAACTGTGACCTGAGTGGTATCTTTTTATTTGTTTAATAAATATATATCAAACAAAAATTCTTTTATTGCATATTTTTAACATTTTTAGTGCATATTTTCTCTCTTATAGTGCATATTATTTGCGCATATTTTTAATTTTTTAGTGCATGAAATTCCTTGCTCTTATCATAATATTAACTGAGAAAAAATTATTAAACTTTCAAATAAATTTCAAGTTAAAGTTAAAATTTTGAAAGGTGTCTTTTGACACATTAAATAGTTTATTGTATACACTTGCTTGCATTAGCGACACGTCCCGCCTGTGTAAATCAAGCATTCGATCATTTTATTATTAAAAAACTATGGTAAAAAACTGTGTGTTTTTGATTGAAGACTGAGATTTATATCTTTTCGGCTTTGTCGAACGGTTTGCCGAGGTCATAATCTTTGGAAATATGAGTCGCTTGGCACTCACTTTTTTATTATATTGTCCTCTCTTGCGTTGCATAATGTACTCGTAAATTTCATATTGCTCATGTAACTCTTTAAATGTTTTTGCGTTGTGTAAGTTAACTTTAAAATTGTCTGCAATGTTTACACCGTGGACTATATACCGGATTGCCGCGCATTTCTCGACACATGCCAAATTTGCTATTTTTTTCATATTCAAAACGTATTTATAAAACGATTCTGAATGTTTATTTTTTTGTTCCCGACAGCATTTTATGTATTTCAAAACTATCGTATCGATCAAATTCACTGATTAATTTATATTTCAACTAGCAGATTGTACCCGGCGTTGCGCGGGTTATACAAATAACAATAAATAAACCGGAACCAGCTTCTTAAAAAATGTAATTTTTCAAATTATTTGGAAACCGGTTTTTCAAACAACCCAGTTTTTTGAATACTCTAAATTCTAAATTTAAATGCATGCAAAATGACCGTTTTTCGCCCCTTTCTCCGTTTTGGTTCAACTTTATAAACGGAACACCCCCAATAGCTATTTAGGAAACTTAACCAAGCTAATCGTAAAAATTACTTTAAAGAAATAAAATACAGGATTTACTAAGTAATAATTTTTGGTCTTTTTTTCCCTTTGGTTCAAAATGTTTCATAGATTTACAGCCTATAACCTGCACCGACAAAAGCTCGGTCAATATCCCAAATTTCAAGAAAATCGGTTCAGGCATGATTGGGTAAGCACTTAATTTGCCCGTTTTTTACCCCTTTTGGCTAAACTTTAGAAACGGAACTCCTCCAATAGCTATATGGGAAACTTAACCTAGCAAAATCGTAACAAAATACCTTTAAAACAGATAAAATACAGCATTTATGCATACATACATACATAATCGGCCATTATAACCCTTCAGTCAGGATTACGACCTAGCTTCTCACACCACTTATATTGTGTGCGTTAATTTTATACATGAGTGGCGGGACCTACAGTTTAATGTCGACTCCGAACGACAGATTTTTGAGAAGCTTTTCATGGCAATTTTTACTCTCAGAGTCTTTGCCAGAAATCTGCTGAGAGGAAGTCGCCGAAGAAATATTTTTTCGTTTTGATGTCTGACCTATTATTCGAACCCGGGTCTTTTGTCTAATAAGCCAACACACTACCCACTAGACCACGGCGACAGCATTTATGTATAAAAGTATTAATTTTTGCCCATTTTTTCTCCCTTGGTCTCATTTTTTTCCCGTTTTGATCAAAATTTTGAAAATATTTATAGCCTATAACCTGCACCGACAAAAGCTCGATCTATATCCCAAATTTCAAGAAAATCGGTCTATATGTTCAGACGTGATTGGCTAACAAACAAACAAAGAAACAGACATACAGAAAGATTTATAATATACTAGCATTTGTACCCGGCGTTGTGTGGGTTATAAAAATCCGGTTTCGAAACCGGCTTATTAAAAATGTAATTTTTTAAATTGTTCGGAAACCGGTATATCAAACAACTCAGTTTTTTGAATACTCTAAGTCCTAAATATCAATGCATGCAATTTGCCCGTTTTTCGTTCCTTTTCCCCTTTCTGGATCCCTTTTGGTCCAACTTTTTAAACAGAACAACTCCAATAGCTATTTGGCAAACCTAACCAACCTAAACCGTAAAAAAATACTTTTAAACCCATAAAATATAGTATTTATGCATAAAGTACTAATTTTTGCTCTTTTTCTCCCGTTGCGCCATTTTTTCCCTTTGGTTCAAAATTTTTAAAAGATTTATAGCCTATAACCCGCGCCGACAAAAGTTAAATCATAAAAAAATACCTTTAAAACACATAAAATACAGCATTTATGCTTAAAAGTATTAATTTTCGCCCAAAAAAGCTCGAACTATACCCAAATTTCAAGAAAATCAGCCCAGGCGTTCAGGCACGATTGGCTAACAAATAAACAAAAAACTGACTTACAGAAGGATTATAATATATATTAGGATTAGAATAACCTGTACTCAATTTGACCGTTTTCAGCCCCTTCCCACTTTTTAGACCCCTTTTGGTTCTACTTTAGAAAGGGCATACCTCCAAAAGCTATTTGGGAAACTTAATCAAGCTAATCGTAAAAAATTACCTATTACCATTTTTTCTCCCCTTTTGGTCACAATTTTAAAAATATTTATAGCCTATAACGTGCACCGCCAAATTTCAAGAAAATCGGTACAGGCGTGATTGGCTAACGAACACACCACCAAACATTTGGGAAACTTAACCTAGCTAAATCGTAAAAAATTACCTATTACCATTTTTCCCCCTTTTGGTCAAATTTTAAAAAAGATTTATACCCTATAACCTCCACGGACAAAAGTCCGATCTATATCCCAAATTTCAAGAAAATCGGTTTAGGCGTTCAGGTGTGATTGGTTACAAACAAACCAACAAACATTTGGGAAGCTTAACTAAGCTAAATCGTAAAAAATTACCTATTACCATTTTTCCCCATTTGTCCCATTTTTTCTCCCCTTTTGGTCAAAATTTTGAAAAGATTTATAGCCTATAACCTCCATGGACAAAAGCCCAATCTATATCCCAAATTTCAAGAAAATCGGTCCAAGCGATCAGGCGTGATTGGCTAATAAACAAAAAAACAGACTTACAGAGAGATTTATAATATATATTAGGATATTATGATTAAAGTAACCTGCACTCAATTTGCCTGTTTTCGGCCCCTTTACCCCTTTTGGTTCCACTTTAGAAACGGAATACCTCCAATAGCTATTTGGGAAACTTAACCAAGCTAAATCGTAAAAAATTACCTATTACCAATTTTTCCTGGTCAAAATTTTGAAAAGATTTGTGGCCTATAACCTGCACCGACAAACGCCCGATCTATATCCCAAATTTTAAAAAAATCGGTTCAGGCGTGATTGGCTATAATCAGATACACTTTCGGACTCTATAAGTGCTTTAGCTGCGCCCGTAATTTTGTTCCTCGCATGAACATGCATTTTTTTGATATTTAATTCATATGTTTCTGCATTTTCTTCAAATATTTGAAACCACTTTTTCACTGGTATGTTTTTTCCATTAAAATCATTTAAGCTGGAGGTCCACACCACGCGTTTTCGCGTCAAAGCATTGCGTGTATTTCATACGTTCTTCGAGTTCTACACTTCAAGTTACATGCAACTTTTTTTACGCGCCAATGTTTGTTTTGATCAGCTGTTAACAAAATAAAAATATTTGATTAAAAATAGTTGAATAAAACATTTCGTACAATAATGGCAAATGAAATGAAATTTTTAAAGAATTTATAGAATTAAGACTTTGTGCATATAACATTAAAAAAAAAAATTTATTCCTGTAAACAAGCGAGCTTTTTTTATAGAGGACTTCAGGTTTTTTCACAGCCTCTATTAATTTCTCCTCCATTGTTCTTTGAAAAATTTAAATAAATTAAAACAAAACAACTTGTCAAAGTCAGCTGTTTTGTACGCGCGCCGCTTGTGATGCTTACAAAAGTAGAAAGTAGATTTACTTTACGCGTTCTATACGCCATGGCATGCTACGCTTTTGTGCGTGTAACTTGCACCATATAAATTAGGGATGCCAATCGGGAAATCTCGAAATCCCAGGAATTTCGGGATTCACAAAATGCCGAATCGCGGGATTTTTAAAAACTTGTCCCGGAATTTTTCGGGATTGTGAATTCATATATATTTTGACTCTATAAAAGGTCCTGAAAAAAAATTCTAATCACTTGACCTCGATAATAACATCTCAGATGAGCAAAACCACTTCCATTGCTAAAAAATTATTTGATGCTATTGGAGAATGCAAAAGCTCTATAAAACGAATTGGTAGGGTAACTGATTTAGATACTCAATTATCCAAAGAAATAGATTTATTTACATCAGGAGGTGGTAGAGGTGAATATTTACAAGCTATCTTGGAACTATTTTACCAACAAATGTTGAATGCGAGTAGGGTTTCTCAACGGCAGTGTATGGTGACAACAAAATACGTTCAAGCCTATCAAATCACATGTTAGATGCTTTAATCTTTTTGTTGGAATCCAAATAATTTTCTTAAAACTAATGCATTTGCATATGTATGAATAATTTGTATTTTTGTTAATTTACGCTTTTTTGTTACATTTTGTTCTGCTGTTTTGATATTTTATTTTTAATGAGATATAATTCTGATATACATAATTGGAATACAAATGATTTTTTCAACAAAATATTTTTGTTATTAAGAGAAAATTGCGATTTTTCCGTAATTTTTCGGGATTTTTGGATCCCGAATTATCCCGGGATTTTTAAAAGTCGATTCCGTTTAGCATCCCTAATATAATTACATCAATTCTACTTTTTTGACAGTCGCGTAAAATGCGAGAACGTGTGGTGGGGACCTCCGGCTTTATAATTTTTGTAAAAGTGTCAACGGTTAAAACATTATTTCATTTGTTATTATCTTCGTTTATTTTTAACGTTAGCACTTGCATTAATTCTCTCAAATTATTTTCCGTTGCCATCTTTGGTTGAGCTTTTTCTATTTTGTTTTGATTCTTGTTTACAATTTGGAATTTATCTTCACTTATTTCTCTGTTATAATCCGTTATACTCTGTAAATTTGACTCACTTTTTGCTTTTTGAATTTCTATTTGTTCTTTAATCTGTGTTATCTACTTTTACTTTTGATCTTGTTTTAACGGATATTTGCACGTTGTTGTTATTACCTGTCTATGTAAAAGTATATTTCATATTTTGCTTTGTGGTTTGCTATTGCTCTTTATTTTTTATTACTTTATGTTTCTATTGATTATTCTTTCTTTTACTTTTTTTTGTATATGTATTTATTTTGGAAAAGAAGAAAATGAATTTAAAGTTCTGTGACAGTTATATGTTCCTTTATATTTTTTCTATTTTGTTTCATAATTTTTATTCAAATTATTTCAATTATACGAGAATATTCCACTTGATTTTTTTATACAATGACTTTTTTTTATTTATTTTTTAAATTTTGGTAGTTTTAAATTTGTCGTTAGGATAGTCTTTGGATTTATGGGTTGATCACCCAAATGTAATTATGGTTGGTTATAAATATAAAAATGTAATGGTTTATTTCTAAATTCTGTTCCGAACTAAACTTTTCAGCATTATTTTTCAACTTCTAAAAAATTTACTTTCTCCGACTCAACATATACAACTTAACTCTTATCCTTCTTTCAACTGACGGACTCTACTTTACTTAAACGGGGTGTCGCCGCTATCTCTTGTTACATGTATGCATCTCGACTTAGTCATACTCACCTTTCCTGGTCCCTTTTCTTGCGTCTGGAAAGGCGTATCTCTTTTCTTCTCCCCTCTTTGTAGTTCTCGACGATGGATCGCGTAGCGCCTGACTGCAAGGTTTTTTTATGTGGCGTTTTTTTGCAGCAGCTGCATTGCGACACTCATCATCGTACCATTGGTTTCATTGGGGTGGGCGCCACAACCCAAGAGCTGTTTCCGCAGTAATGCGCAAGTAGTGGAAGATGTCGTTGAAGTTACATTTAGATCGACGGACCTCATCCGAGAGTTGAGCGGAGAAGGCCTCAGTTGTCCTTCGTGATAGTAGCTTATTAACGTCCAGCTTTCGCAATGTACTAGAGCGCGCAGTCTTCGACGCACTAAGGCTGATGGTAAAGTAACTATTTGGGGAAGAGAAAAATGGTCACTCTTAAGCTGATGGATTGAGCGTATCAAAAAAAATGGTTGTATCAACTCAATCGAACAAAATCCAATTTAGACTCGAAAGCAGAAAAAAATAGAAAAAGAAATCAAAAGAGAGTTAGGATTTTGGACTATAAATTGTTTTATTGGAAGAAAATCGCTCCGTTACCTTTTTGAACAAGAGATTAATCCAGAAGAACGTCTTTAGAGAAAACCAAAAACGGAAGCAATATTTGGACGTTTTAGAACCAGTTGACGGTTGTATTCAGCAAAAATTACATAAGATTTTCATAATGTTCAGCTTTTATTTATAAAAGAAACATGTAATATCGGATAGTTTGAAATGCACTAGTATTTAATGCCAAGGGTTAAGTTTGGCAATAACATTGCCGCCCCCTTTGAAGGGTATGCAAGACAAAAGGAGATAGCAAAGCGTTAACGAGTCCTTGTCCGTATAGTGCTTTTACAATGTAGGAAATAAAATATTAAGGACTTCATTCGATAGCTTAGATTCTAATATTTATAATTGATATTTTAATTCAAGTAATCAATTTCTTATAATTCAATACAATACATAAGCATGTGCATATTAATAATATAAATAAAATAGTTTGTACGATTGTAACTGCTGGAACTAAGAACTTAAAAGTGCAATTTAGGAGAAAAAAAGGTTAGAAAAATTGTGAAAGAGAAAAAGTAATTATTAAATTGAACAGGGACCACAAATAGTCCACCCGAAAATGGTACTTTGAGCCGTAAGAAAACCAACCCTAGCGAAATCTCCTTGACGGATAACCTTGGGGTATAAATCCGCTCCGATGATTATATAGATCCCATCGCTCTCATAAAATTTGGAGTCGGCCAAATAGAGGTCTCGAAAGTTTCTCTTGTATGACTCTGGCAATGATTGGCACGGTGCACGTACCGTTATCCGATTGTCCACTCTAAACGTTCTCTCCCTCTATATTTGAAGTAGAATCAAATCTGGACTTAAGTACCAATGGGCAAATGGTTTCGTCGTGCAGGGTATATGCCGTCATATCCAGCTTATCCACTAGTTTTTTAGAAACACGGCTGACTAGCGATCAAGAATCTAGAAGGCATCGTGCATAAGATGTCGTCGAAACCAATTTTCGCCGTAACAGTGGGCAGAAGGACAATGGTGCTTTGGCGCAGGATCGACGTTAAGGAAGCCTTTTCCGACGTTGAGGGAGGTGAAGATTCCTTAGGTTTCATTTCAGAAGAAGGGCGTTTTTTCGATGGTGAAACTAATTGTGGAGATGGAGAACGAGATGAGGAAGATGAAGGCAAGAAATTCTTTAACAATTTTGGATGAATGTGCAAACGCGATTATCAGAACCAATATACACTTTAACAACCCGACCTAGTCTCCAGGCATTTGGAGGAAGGTTTTCATCTTTTATCAGTACCATTTGTATTTTCCGTGGGACGCTGCCACTTATTCCTCTTGACAAGCTCCTTCAAGTATTCTGTCTTCCATCTTGTGCAAAAGTTTTGATAAACAAATTTCAGTCGTTGCCATCGGTCTATTAAGGAAATAGGTGTATTGTCTACCTGAGGATTAACAGGTGCTAGAATAGGAGACCCGATAAGAAAATGTCCCTGTGTTAGGGCGCTCAGGTCTTCAGGGTTGGTGGACATCGATGAAATTGGTCTAGAATTTAAACAAGACTCTATCCTGGTCAAAAGTGTTAAAATTCCTCTAATGTATACTTGTAGACTCCTGCCATTTTTCGAAAGTGTAATTTAAAACTTTTTACTCCAGCCTCCCACAGACCACCCATGTGGGGGGCTCCAGCTGGGATGAAATGCCACGATATATTCTGATGGGCATAATTCGAAATAACTCGTTGCTGGGAGGTCAGAATGAACTCCTTTGCAAGAATCTTGGAAGCGCCTACAAAGGTTGTCCCGTTGTCGGAGTGTAAGTGAATCGGACAACCTCGTCTTGAAACAAAGTGAAAGGACGTGTAATTTCAGATCTTTCTGGTGGAAGTGCAGCCATAATCTGTTTCTGGCACCTTTTCTTATAAATCACACATACTTTACACTTGTTAATAGTTGTTTTGATTAAGTTCTTAGCTTTGGGAATCCAATATTCTGTTCTAAGAAGCCGTAATACTAGCTGATTTCCTCCGTGTAGACTGATATCATGGATAAATCGTACTAATAGCCTAGAAAATTGGGTATTGTAGGGTAGAATAATGGGGTATTTTTCATTGTAGGAGATTCCAGTAGACGATTCGAGTCTCCCACAAGAACGCAAGATTTTCTGGATCTAAGAACGGATTCAAATTAAGAATAGTGCTAGACTTGGATATTGCATGCTTATCAGACAAAGCCTTATACTCATTTTCTTTGACAGATAGAAATGAGTTTAGAACAGTTTTGATTTCAGTAGTAGAAAGAGAAACTGAATGATTTGCAACGTTGTCTCTATGAATACGAATAAATCTGTAGACGTAGGACATGAATCGAATTGTTCGGTGGAAAGAGGAAAATCTGTCTAAAATATCTTTATAGTCGGAGAAATAGTAGAAGAGTATTCGCCCTGTTTTCGCTTCGATATCAGCTGTGGATATTTTGGACAAATCATACCTAGGCCACTTTGAGCTGCTACTTCCAAGCCATTGTGGCCTATACCACCAAAGTTCATTATCAACGAGGTCCTGTGGATGTCGACCTCTAATCGCTAAGTCAGCAGGGTTCGCTTCGGAGTTAACATGGAGCCATTGTGAATAAACAACCACCTGAGTAATTTTTGATACCATGTTTGCAACAAACGTCAACCACGAGCATGGGGGTTTTGCTAACCATGAAAGTACAATAGTTCGGTCCAGCGAAAAATAGAATAATTTTCATTATCGAACTGAGAAATCAAGCTCTCTATCATTTCGGACAAAAGAACAGCACCACAGAGCTGTAATCTAGGAATTGAAATTGTTTTTACGGGAGCTACTTTTGTTTTTGGATGTAATCAAATGGGTGTGCACGGAACTATTCTCTGCTATTCGAACATATAAAGCTGCTGCATAAGCTTTTTCAGAAGCATCGCAGAACCCATGAAACTGGATTTCTGCATTTGGAGTATAATTTATCCATCGTGGAATCCGAATGCTATTGATTACAGAATAATTTGCTTTTAAAAGTTTTCATTGATTTAAGGCATCTGGCGAAATAACTTCATCCCAACCAGTACCATCTTTCCATATACTTTGCATTAGAATTTTCGCTTGGACGATGCATGGAGCGAACCAGCCAGCAGGATCGAACAACTTCGCTATCTGTGGCAGTACTTCACGTTTGGTGTAGCTAGCCTCTTCGGAAAATTGAACAGCTGCGAAGTAGAATTCATCCGAACGTGCGTTCCATCGAATGCCTAGTTTTTGCTGTGCTGTTATCTTCGAATTTCAGAAAATATTCGTGGAGGAGATGGTCTGGTGGCAAGTCTGACACTATTTCCCTGGAATTGGACGTTCATTACCGCTTTCTCCTTAGTATGGGCTCCTGCAAATACGTCATCCACATACATAAATTTCCTAAGGACTGTACTGGCGAATGGATACATAGGCTCAACGATTGAAGTAAAGTGCGAATAGCTAGATATGGTGCACAATGCACCCCAAAGTCGTAGTCAAGAATTGGGGAACTTGGATTGTCTCGAAATAGAATCCGTTCATACGGAGTGTGTTTCCGATCAACCAAAATTTGCCTATACATTTTCTGTATATCGGCGCTGAAGACAAATTTTAAAAATCTCCATTTTAGAATCAGGAGGGTAAGATCGTTCTGAAGTGTTGGTCCTACGTGCAACAAAGAATTTAAACTATGACCATTGGATGATGGAGCAGAAGCATTGAAAACTATTCGGACCTTCGTAGACACACTGTCAGGTTTTATGACAGCATGGTGAGGTAAATAATACGCCATTGAATTGTCCTGGCGCAGAGATGAATTGACCTTTTCCATATGACCCAGATCCTCATACTCCTGGACTACTCTATTATATTCAGTTTTTAATTCTGGATTTCGAATAAGTCTCGCTTCATTTCTGAAAAACTGCACCATAGCAGTTGACCTGGAATGACCAACATTCAGTGACTCTGGAAATTCTTCCCTGAACGGAAGCGAAACAATATATCTGTCATCTGAATTTCTACTAGTAGTACGAACAAATAATTCCTCACAAGCACGATCGGATTGAGACAGAAAGTTCTTCTGTGGAAGATTATCCACCTCCCAAAAACGTGAAATTTCTTTGTCTAAAGAAATTTCCCAGAAATAGGAAATAACAGTAGAATTGAGGCGAGACTTACAGAAGATAGGACCAGTCAGAATCCATCCAAAGATGGTTTCCTGAGCAATTAGGGAATCACAAACATTGTGCTGTATCCCTGAACAAACGATCGAAGGAAAAATATCAACACCGATCAATAAATATATTTTTGAACTAACATAAAATTTAGGATCGGCGAGTTTAATATGAGGAAGATTAGAGAAAATCGAATTCGGAATTGTCTGAGTAGGAAGGTTATTAGTAAGATTAGGAACCACAAGCGCAGTCACTGGAATATCGACCGCATTGTAAAACTGAGTTCCAAGCACAATGGAACATTCACGCTGAACTTTAACTGAAACAGTATTGTTCAAACCTGAAATTAGTGCGTTGGAACGATGTGAAGTTAATTTAAGACGATTGCACAAGCGCGCAGAAATAAAGGTTCCCTCGGAACCTGAATCGATCAAAGCGTGAATTTGGTATCTCACGCCCCTATGGCAAATATCCGCCATTTTTGAATAAGAAGCAAAACACGACTGAACTCTATCGTAATTTGAACTATTAGCGGGCTGTAAGTTATTATCGGAATATCGTGCAAAAGAAGGAGAGTTCGGATTCAGTGTGGAATTGGCCCCGGATCTTGAGCTACTTTGGGTTTGCGTATTGGCGTCCTTATGCAGAAGCGTATTATGGCTTTTTGGCATTTGAAACGTTATTTTTGCTTGTACAATTCCTAACTCCTTGAGTCCTAGAGAAGCAATTCAAGCACAGGCCTTCCTTTTTGATTTCGTCCAATCGCCGTTGATGGTCTAGTTTTAGAAACTTAGGACATTTACGAATAGCATGATTCTCCTTAGGACACAGTTGACAAAACGGACCAGAAACGTTAGCCTGAAAGTTATTAATCGCCTTATTTAAACTAGAGCTAGAACAAGGTCCACTTTTGGATTTCATTTAATGCCGCTGGAAGTATTTGACCCACGAATCTCTGAAACAGACTCCAAGGTTCAGTACCGGTTGGTCAGAAAATTATACAAATCAGACCACTTCGGAATGGTGGTCTTATCCTTGAGCTGCTGCTTCCATAGTGTCAAAGTATTCTCTGGAAGTCTACCTGTACATATGAATACAAAAATTAGGTCCCAACTTGTAACATCCATTAAATAAAGTCGTAGAATTGAAATACAAGAATTGATGTCACATTAGAGGCGTTTTAAGGCACCGCTGGACTCCGAAGAAATGCTTTGAAGACCAAATAAAATCTTCAATTGACCGTTCACCAAAACCTGGCGGTTTTCATATCTGGAGCATAGATTTTCCCATGCTTTATTGAACCCTTCATTAGTCAAGGGGTTTCACCGGTTGTTTTCTTTGTCAAGCAAAATAGCTTTTCGACATTACTTGCCCTAGAGTTCGAAATAACAACTGTAAAAATGTCTCGAAATGTTGGACAAAAGAGGTAATCCCCGTGGAATGGTTCTATGTCAACCGGTGGGAGGTTAACTCTGCTGGATTTCGACAGGAAAGTGTTTGGCAGATCCAAATCCTTTGAAGAGCCAGGAGAAAGATTACCTTGATGGTGCTTCAACTTTTCCGAAGTAGCAGATTGAAGAGCGTCAGACAATTCGCTTAATTTAGCTAAACAGCTGCAATATGAGGTATAGGTGCTTCTATATTTCATCTTAATGGACTCTAGTTCAACTGGATTTTCAGTTTCAGCAGCTTCCTTCTCTACCTCTATCAAAAACTCTTCATAGGCTGCCTTAATTCTCGTCCAGCTCGACTTCAGTTCACCTCGATGAACCTCAATTGCATAAATTGACGTTACTGGAAATTGATGGTCATTTAGATCAGCTTCGAATTCAACGACGCTATCGGCCAAGCGTATAAATTTATCCAGAGACATTTTGATACCGAATAAAATTAAAAAAAAAAAAAAAAACGATCGAAAAATCAACTTCCAAGGAAAACCGTAAACCAAAATTTTCAAAAACAAGAAAAAACTCAAGAATAGGAAAATACTACCAAAGGATGTACGACAAAATTTTATTTTGGATTCGATATTGTTATATTATGAAAAAATATAGCAAAAGTATTAATAATAATAAACAGCAAGAACAATTGAAGAAAAAAAATTGAAAAAGGAATTAATTCACTTAAATCTCTTACGAATTTAATGATCGCATTCATTCAAATACCCGTAATACAGATCAACTGTGAAATATGAAAAGCAAACAGTGTTCACTGACTCCGAATGCAATGGAAATTTAAGTTACTTTACAAAAAGAAAATAAAAATTTTAGGTCTGTTCGTTTACAATTGAAAACCAAAAAAGAAATTCTATTGAAGGTCCAAAAGAAGAGAAAAAAGCAATTTACGAAAGGAGATCAAAAACAAATTATGAATGTATATAAAAAATATTTCTTGGAAGACTATTTGAAAAAGAAATATTATTAATTTATTTTAATTTTATTAACCGAAGTTTATCTAAAATTAGTTTTACTGATCCCTTATAAAATTAAAAAACCATTTTTTGAAATGTGATGGAAAAGATTAAATTTTTATATTTAATTAATTAAATCACAAAACAAATTGCATATATTATTTGAAATAAATAAAATAAAAATATAAATTTAAAAAAAAATCACCGAACGAACCTATTACAGGGTTAAAGTGTAAACAAACAATTATGGTTTATGCGATCGAATTATAATGTAACTAACATACGTACATACATATGGTAGGCAAGAAAAAAGAACAAAGAGAATATTGCAAAATAATAAAAAAAAACAAAAACAAGTAATATCTTTGTTATTGATAATAGGTATCAAGTAAAACAATATTGGAATATATATGTATGTAATGTGTGTAATTACAAAATAATAAAGTATAAAATTAAACAAAATAAAAGGAACTGAAAAAGAACTTCACTGAAACATATATATATATAAAACCTGGAAAAGAAATTAAATAAAATCCCGAAGAAAAAATCGCACCCTACACACATATTATACCGCACAGAAATATCGCGAAATAAGTTTATGTTTGAAAAAGGTTATATGGGATTTTCGAATAAAACAGAACCTGAGAACGACAAGGTTCCTTGGCAGTAAAAGATGGAAACTTCGAGTTTTTCCAAAACGAACGTTTCAATTTACACATATATTTATACATTCGTATATATATATATATATAGAAATTGAAACGTATACATTCGTATATATATATGTATATAGAAATTGAAATGTTCGTTTTGGAAAAACTCGAAGTTTCGTACATACCTTTTTTATTATTTGCGATGGAAAGAAAAAAAATAAAGTTATGACTTGTTGAATTGATGATGATGATATTTGATGGCGATAATGGTGAATATGATGGCGATGATGATGAATAGGATGAATTCCAATAAAACGCAATCTTAAGGAGTAAAAATCAAATCCGGCTCGACGGACCAAATGATAGGATCGTAAAGTAACTATTTGGGGAAGAGAAAAATGTTTACTTTTAAGCTGATGGATTGAGCGTATAAAAAAAAAAGGTTGTATCAACTCAATCGAACAAAATCCAATTTAGACTCGAAATAGAAAAAAAAAACAAAAGAGAGTTAGGATTTTGGACTAAAAATTGTTTTATTGGAAGAAAAATCGCAACGTTACCTTTTTGAACAAGAGATTAATCCAGAAGAACGTCTTTAGAGAAAACCAAAAACGGAAATAATATTTGGACGTTTTAGAACCAGTTGACAGTTGCATTCAGCAAAAATTACATAAGCTTTTCATAATGTTCAGCTTTTATTTATAAAAGAAACATGTTATACCGGATAGTTTGAAATGCACTGGTATTTAATGCCAAGGGTTGAGTTTGGCATTAACAAAGGCGTAATAGGAACTTGGCTGCGACGATGTAGTGGTCCGAGTCGATGGTTGGAGCTTTAAATGTTCGCACATCTAGTACACTAGATATATGCATCCCGTCAATCACAATATGCTCGATCTGGTTGTATGTTGATCGATCGAGGGACATCCAAGTGGCCTTGTTAATGTCGAGAAGCCAGAACTACAGACTACCGTTTTACGCGCCGCGGCGAAATCGATCAACCTCATACCATTGGAGGTAGCGTTCGCTTGGATGTTGAATTGTCCGACAGTTGGACCAAAGATACCTTCCCGCCCACCTTCGCATCAAAATCTCCGAGGACGAGACACTTGCCCTGATGCGGATCGTTCATAGGTGTGAACCTAGAGACAAGGTGTCGAAGTCTCTTATTAACCACAAATTATATGGCATCTGTAATATACATCGTAAGATGCCAGTCTTTTGCATCTTTGCTCTATCCATCGCATTTCCTGTATGGCAGTGATTCCGCCCTACATTTCTTGAGGGCATCCGTCAGTTGGGCGGAAGTGTCTACCCTGTGAAGGGTGCGGACGTTCCAATTGCCTGTCCCTAAATCGTTGTCCTTTAAATGTTTGTCGTGGTCGTCAGCTTTTGAGTGGATCTTTTTTTTGGCTTTCATTAAAGAAGAGTTTTACGTGGTGGGTTCCAAACCCTACGCACAACGCAAATTTAACGTTCAGAGAATTGGACTTTGGTGCATGAATTAGTTACCATCGAATGGCTGGAGGTATCACGAGGCGGCTTCGTGTCAACTAAGGTCTACAAAAATCATGATAAAAACGAGCAGTTTGATAAAATATATGAAAGAAAAAGTGGAAATTTTTAAATGGCGCCATTAATTTAATTAATCATAATTAGTACATAATTTTTCATTGCTTTAAATGGTAAATATACGGTTATAGGAAATGATAGAATGATATCTTGTTCCATATGTCTGAATAACTATGGTTTAAAATGTTCAACGTTTAAAGCACGTGTAGCTGATGCACTTTTAGAACCGGTCAAGTTTTTACACTAAACTTGTTCAGCATGCTAAAGTCTTACCACAGAGTTCCATAATTGTTTTCGAAGCTATAAATGTGAGTTTGCCATAACCAGTAACAATTTTTTTAAATTACAATTCAAAATTGCAATGCTTGGCGAATTGTTTATCAACTTTTCAAGTTTGAATAAATTTGTTAACACTGAATACAACAACTGCCCTAAAAGGAGAAAAAAATCAGATAAAGTGTTTGAAGTTCCTTCCTTGAGCTACTCATTTGAGTCTTCTGCTACTAACTCCGAAACTGTTAAAGAATGATTGTCAAATTAATTCAAAACCTCTTCAAGCTGTTCTGTTTTTGTTCATGATTAGCTAGTGACACTGCCTTAGGCCTAAAATGGATATTTGAATACAAAAGTTTATATACGGCCAATTTGTTCATTTAAAATATTGATCACTGGTGATTATACAGCAACATACTCAACGTAATGCTAAAGGCAGAATCAGACTGTAGTCCCGTTTACTCAAACCTCAAACGAAAAGCAATGAAAAAGCTTGCAGAACCTGTAATATCGGCAAACATTGCTATTCATATGAAAAAAACGAACGTACGTAACTTTACGTTCCAAAAACGTTTCACTAAACGGAGCTTTTACGTTTCCTTACGTTCATCAGATGTTTTTGTATTGTATTTGGGTTAGTTTTTCTATTCCGTGCCGTATGTGTATTAAATATAAATAGTGTAGTAGGACGTGTGCTGGCTTACTAGACGTCATCCCTTGTTTCTAAAATCATCAAAACGAAATATGAACTAATATTTCTCCGGTGACATTCTTCTGGCATAAACTCCGAGAATAAATGCAATTACCATGATAATATTTCTCACGAATCTATCGTTCACAGCCGATTTTAACACTTTCACGCCGGCGTGTACCACCGGTGTCCCGCACTATAATCCTGATTGAAGGGTTGCTATGAATAATTATGTGTGCTTGTATTTTCTTACAAAAGTACCATTTGATAAAAAAAAGTACTCTTACTGTTATAGTTCAGTACCATTTAAAAATACAGTTTTAGAATACTGCTATAACCCTATTTTCAGTTACGTTTGTAACCTTTAACTTTTTAAAAACGTTTACAACATGAGTTCGTTGATTGCAAACAAATTGAAAGTAAATTTGTGTTTAGTTTCCAATTTCTAATTTGGCAACAACTTCTAGCAAACAATTGCATTATAAGACTGCTTGTTCGCACAATTTTGTGCACCACTATTTACAATTTGACGTGTCCAGCAATATTTTCTTGTTCGTTATTTTTCTCACACAAGTATGCGCTATTCCGCTCATAACGGAAACGAAATCCCGACTGTTCTCTTCACTCGCAACGCGACTTCACACTAGACTAACTGAATTCTTAGTACTGGTTGCCTGTTTTGTCTTGCCCTTTTATATGTCTACGCAAACAGCCTGACGAATATTCTTGAAATAGATTGTTCGTATTTCGAGAACCCTATCGCAACTTTGTTGTTGTTTGTGTATTTTGTCCACATTGGTTGTTATAAGAGAAATCTTATAAGTGAAGTCCAAGACAAATCTAGTATAACAGTTTCACATGAAATAGTAGATATAGCGCTTGAAAAAAAGAAATATTTTTAAAAAATTGCATTAAAAAAGATGCTTCGTAGAATTTGCGATTACTCATATTATTTTATTTATTTATGTTATATGTTTCGTCGAAACCAAAATAGTGTTTTACTATAATGTCGACCCAATATGCGGAGAAAATCTTTAAAAACATCGCTACGTAATTTACGAACACAATGTTAATGTAATGGCTCGATTGTAGATTAAAAGTGAAAAATCCATTTTATTAAAGTGGAGCAGTACTTTAACGTATTGAAATATCATTAGGTCGTCAGTGTGAACAAGTGTTTTACCAGGCAAAAGATCCGAAGCATAACACTTTCTCTCTTTCCAATTGTGATAAAATGAATACTTCATTTCAAAATCCAAAACTGAACTTTATGAAAAATTATGGGCTTATATGACAAAAGCAAAGATTTGGAATAAATGAGTTAAAATTAGCAGTGGCTACAAAAAAAACTGATTGATGTACATTACTATACTTTCTTAATGTAGTATAGAACATACAACATTATATCAAAAATCTTTCTTTCTATAGTAATGGTTTTTAGTTTTTTTATTTTTAGCGTTTATTTAAACAAATTTGATATGCTTAAACTAAAAATAAACAAATAGTAAATTTAAATCTTCTACTATACACTGTCTCAAAAACGGAATCTCAAGTATATGTAATAGCAATATATTCTATAATTTTAATAATACATGTTAGATTTAATCATATAAATAAATTTATAAAAAATTATATTTAATAATGTAAGTAAAAACATTAAAAAAACTTACATTGATAATACAAAGGATAAAAAAAGGTCAAGGGATAAAAACAAAAAAAAAAATTCTTATATAGCTATTTCATAAGCCACCAATATTTTTTAACGTTTGAGTTTAGATTTATGTTTTTATCCCTAGAGAAAATACAACTTCCAAATCTACTGTTGTCTGTTGTGAGTTGGTTACAACTTATAGCTTTATTAGTCGCCCGTCTATATATATGATAAAAAATTGGAATTCCCGCTTCGTTTTGCATAAAACCATTACTATTGAGGTAAAGAAATGCCTCAGGTGGTACAAATCCAGATTGCAAACATTTTTTTATATACTTCAAGACATTTGATGACGTGATTCTTATTAAATGAATGACAAAATTGTCAATTCGACTAACTTTAGCCTTATGATATAGTTTTTTGCTAGAAAAGAATTTAATGTAGTTACTGTTAGGCGTCCGAAAGAGGTATGTACAACTCTTCAGGCATTTTCTTTTCCATATATGATGGCGATATATTGAACCATATTTGGCAACCGTAAGTGAGAATTGGACGTATTAGGGTTTGATACATGATTGTTTTTACTTCAGGTTTTATATATTTAGAGAAAAAAGCTTTTTGTACCCAAAGAAAGCATTCCTAGCTTTTTTAAGCTGGATGTTAATGTGTGAATTAAAATATAAAAACTTATCTAAATTAATACCTAAATATTTCACTAATTCTTTGTTTGGGATACCTATACTGTTATTTGCTTTAATACCAAACGATTTCCAATTCTTTCTAATATTGCCATTGCATTTTCCTACCGGAGGGCGAAAAAGTATGGTTTCACATTTGTCAGTATTTATTTTCATTTGCCAGTCTGCTGCGTACTTTTCAACAATTTGAAACATATTTTGAAGATTCTCATTAATTTTTTCGATGGTATTATCGGGGTGGTATATTATTACATCATCCGCAAACGCAATTATGTTATCCATTTTGTATAATAAATCATTTATAAATATATTTGAGAATTGGGGAATTTACAGTGCCTTGTTGTAATCCATTAATAATATTAAATTTTTTGGAACTTGTTTTGTCTTTATCACAGACATAGAAAGTTTTGTTCTGTATCATATTATGCACTAAAATTAGAAGATATTTTGGACATTTGTATTTTATTAGCTTTTAGATTAAACCAGGAATCCAGATACTGTCAAAAGCTTTTTCAAAATCTATGAGACAAGCCCCAGTACACATGGATTTATTGAAATTCCAATGAATGTTTGACAGGAGTAAGTGAATTACATGCGTTGTTGAGTGTCTATGTTTGAAACCAAATTGGTTTTTAGTTTTAATCATTTTATAATTTCCACTTTTAAATTTCAATATATGCTACTAATAGGGTCTTTTTAAAATGTAAATAGAACGAAACATTTTAACGCAAACCAGATAAAAAATAATTAGTGAAAAAGTCAAAAACGAAATAATTTTTGCTGCGAAAAATAAATTAAATTAATTTGGTACCAACAAAAGTAATTGATTTTTCAATTAACATATAACTTAATGCACATATTGGTTTGTTTATCTCACTTGCGAAATATTTATTAGAAATTATTAGACACATCTGTCACAAATTTGCTTATAAATGTTTGTTGGTTTTCTACTTTTTGCTTACTTGTAAATCAGCTGTATACTAAAGCTTTCCTGGCATATGTTGGAGACATTTTATGTATATTTAGGGAGATGCTGTTAGCAGCTACCAGTTGCCTATTTATGAGTTGCAACAGTTGTTGATGAGATTCCGCGTATAATACTTCAGCGAAAAGTGAATGTTAAACATTAATTAAATTCTTGCACATACTATATCCTTTGTTTAATTGAAAAATGCTTAATAAATATGTATGTCGGAAATTGGAAACTGTTTAATATCGCAAGTTTTACAAACTGCTTATAAATGTAAAATTTTTGGGAAATATGTGCAAAGAAATGTATTTGAAGATAATAAACATTTTAGTATTTGAAATATGAATTTTTTTGTTCTTACCTGTGTATGGTGATGCAAATATACTTACATACTATGTATGCTGTAATAGTCCATTTCCACCACTGTTTGGCGTAATTGTGTATACTGTTGTTTTATGTGTTAGTAAGCTTGTTGAATACAATGTTAAAAGAACTCGTTCTATAATTCCCCGCAACCGAAAGTCAAAAACAAAACGTATGATAAATGGAAAAGTGAATATACTATACATACACATATTGAAAAGGTTTTGAGAGCAAGTACTTGGTTTTAAAAATTAAGAAAACCATAACAAAATAGTTTTTTCCAAACACATCTAGAGTTGTTGCAGTGACTGATTTTTAAGGTAAGTTTGTGCTTGAAAAACCTAATGTTAACCACTCTTTGCGCCGAAAAGATAACAACTGTAAATGAGATGACTACTTTTAATATTGAAATTTCAATTATATAAACGAATTTATGAACTATAAATTTTTATCAAGCCTTTTAGTACTGAAAGTAGTTTAACACTGTAGAGTATATAAAATACATTTATTTTAGACATCAAAATTTATTTATTTATTAAAATACAATTACAAATTATATCTAACCATTACGAGCTGATTAATTAGATCAGAGTTTCTGGTGGGAAACGAAACCATGACCCTCACGCCACTACCTCACCGATACATAAATGTATGGTGTACATGTTCATAATGGAATGATTTATTTGCATTTTGAAGACAATAATCATAGAATTGTATAACCACGACCTCACGCCACTACCCCACCGATACATAAATGTATGGTGTACATGTTCATAATGGAATGATTTATTTGCATTTTGAAGACAATAATCATAGAATTGTATAAGGTTTATCAGAATTGCCATGCGGCCGGTTAGTCAATTGCACTTGCAACTTGTAATTATTATTTATATTGTTATCCTTATCTTTATTTAAGTATTGTATAAACATGTTATCGACGAATCCATTCTATAACGATTTAAGTGTACTTAGAGCGTTTTTAATGTTCTTGCATTTTTAAATTCGCCTATCCATTTCGAAGTTACAGGGAATAATCTACTTAGAATACACATACTGTCTTATGGCGAGAGCTTTATAACTCAAAACACACTTTATCGACATAGAATGGTATAGATCGGAGGCGTCGTTATTATTAATATCACATTCATTCCAAGGACACAAAAGTAATATACATAGTAAGAATACTATGCCATTTACTTTGAAACGAAATTGCGTCGACAATGGGGGTACTATAGATGACAACCGAGTTGTTAACTAGCAATACAGTCGGCAACTGACAAACCAAACAATTTATTTATAAAAGTAAAATTTTTCGACTGCTACGATTTAGTGTATACCAATTGTAAACTCGAATGAAGTTTGGTTTCTGTCCATATTCATAAGTCATAAGATTGCTTAAAGAGCACTTGTATTGCATCTGTTTTTCCTTAATGTTTTTTAAGGATCTTAAATTAATTAAATTATGATTTAAAGTGGGACCTTTAAATTCTGACCGCGAAGTCCAAACCTTTGATAACGAGAAATAGACCGAACGGGTATGATTATATTATTCAACTGATTTATTATTTCACTTTTTACTTAATCCTACCATATTGTATATACTTAATCCTAACTGGGTAATGCTATTCAGCAACTTCGTTGTTATGATTTGCCTACTTCATTCATGTTCATTGAACTTAAAGTTAATTTAATATTAGGTTAGGTTTATATATAACAAAATAAATATAAATATGTAAATATAATAAAAGAAATAAGCACTTATGGCCCAACAACATCATTATGGCATTATCTAAATTTCAGTTACAAGTCATATGTAAGTAAATATTCAATACAAAAAAAAAAAACAGGGGAGTTACTGTGTAATTAAATTCGAAAATTGAAATCTTTCGAATGACATATTCGATACGAAAATTAAATTGTACTATCTAAGCCACAACTAATTCTAAGCCTTTCGAATTACTAATTCGTTTGTGGGTAAAAACAGCATATACTTGAGAGCACTTGAACTTAAATGTCAAAATAGCGAAAAAAACTTGGTAGCACTTTATAAGTGACAAATTTAAATTCATTTTTGTTTTAAAAAAGTTGAAACAAAAATGAAGTGTACCACAAAATGGATTGTGTTTTTCTCTGGATGGATGACAATGACGACGATTATATACCGAAAAGAGTCCAAAGGAAATTGATAAGAGATAATTCCAACATATTATCTCCTAATAAAAAATAATACGCAAATATTCAAAGAATTTATAGTTTATTGTAAATAAGACACGTTATTAAGGTTTTAAACTATTATTTAAATTTAATTATTATTAAATTTATTTTATATTAAGAAAAGGTACAATGTTTTAATTTATGTTAAGAAATCAATTTTCTATAACTGTAGCAGCGAAGACGACGCGAGGTATTAATTTCTGTTTTCATTTTCTTCTGCATTCTAAAGTGTTGCCAGATTCACCCCGTTTACTAGCTGATAGACTAGAGGCTGCCACAAATTTATAATTACATTTATTCATATCTATGTATGTATACTTTTAGTTTTATTAAAAATTTTAGACTCAGTAAGGGTGCCTTTCTGTATGTCTTTAATTCCATTATGGACAACTTAAGTGTTCCTCAAAGGTCCACAGCGATTCCATCGTCGCTAAAAGGTGGGTACCAACATCAAATTGGCCAAGATCGTCTCTTAGGAATATCACAACAGTCAATTTTAAATTGTATTGCCGAAGTGTTTCAAGCAAGAGAAGATATTCTCTGCCTGAAACACATAACATTTGAAATCACAGACGAATAAAAACGGAATGCAAAATTATATTTTTACAATAAGTGTGGAATACCAGGCGTAATAGCTGCTGTTGATGGTACCCACATACAAATTATTAAACCATCAATTAATAAACATTTGTATTTGGGGGAAAATTAAACCCCATCATTAACGCAATGGTTGTAAGTTTAAATGTAGATGAATATATTATCATAATATTACTTTTTATATGTATAAATATTGAATATAGATGTTAAAAAATGTTTTTGAGTTGATTGCCTTTGAAACTAATGATGAGTAAATTTTAGATTTGTAATCATAAAATGTATATAAGAACTGTCAATGGACGTTTTGGTGGTGCAAATCATGATTCCCATATTTGGAGTTTAAGCAATGAAAGGCAATTTTTAATAGAAAGTATCAAAAGAAAAGTAAAAATAAATTAATAAGCTCCACTTCAAAATACACAATGTTTCTCTTTTTCTTTTAAACAAATGTATTTTTTTGGGAAAAAATACTTACATTTTCTATTTTTTATATTTCTATTACCACTACTACCACTTAAAAATACAGAATGATTCTCTTTTTCTATTAAAAAAATTTATTTTTCTACAAAAAAAAAAAAAAATACTTATATTTTCTATTCTTTTATATTTCCACTATCAAAATATCTTTCGAATGAAATACGAAAAAATATAACGTATTTGTCATTCATTTTCGTACTACACGGTTGCACTTTAGACAGGGATATTCATGAATACGAAAATGGAAAAAAGTACGTACGATCGAAAATAAATTTGAGATAATTGTATTACACAGTTCCATTTTTCCGAATTCGTATAATTTTTCTTTCGAATCGAATTAAACAGTAACCCCCCAGAACTTTAGCTGATAATTTGTTGTTCATTATTATAAGTACGAAATAAGGCAAAACTCAGAATTGAGCTAAACTGAAGATCATCCTATTTCGAACTTGCCAAAATGGCGACTTCAAATATGAACAACCATAACAAAAAAGGGATCACGTATCTTTAATTTAGCAAACGTTATCGATATTGTCCCGGCACTGCCATATCTTTTAGAAAAGTAACCTATATTCTACAAGTAAGTTGTAATAGTGAAAAAATTCACTTTAGCTAAAGTTACCTTTTGCTAAACCTATCTTTATAGCAATAATGGCCCTAAATCTACTATATTTCAATTGGGTTTCGACGAGATGTCGTGACGAAGTATATTTTGTTGTTGTTGTTTGTTATATTTTATTGAATTTTACCAGGGGGTTACTGTGTAATTCGACTCGAAAATTGAAATCTTTCAAATGAAATTGTACTAACACTTTCGAATTACTTGCAGCGAAGTACTAATCATGGTATAAAAAATATAGAAGGTAGTTTCATTCTCTCTTTATTTTTTAAAATAAGGTTTTTTGAAGTTTCATTTTCTCACAAACTATGTATGTAGCGTTGCCATATTTATAATTTTGTTGTATATTCCCAATATATTATTTATGACAAATGTGTAATTTAGAATTGAAATGTTCCAAATTTTTATAAAATCGGCATTAGGCTTATGTAAACCTCCCTCGGATAATAAATTTTTATATGTATGATTCCAATTTAAGTAGAAATACTTTAATATAAAATTTTTTCAAAATATTTTTCAATTTTATTGAATTTATTATTTTCATAGAAAATGTTGGAAATTTAAAATATATATGGCAGCATTATTTTAACGGAAACGTCATAATCCTTAAGCATGTCAGATAGTGAATTTCAAAAAATAAAGAGAGAATGAAACTACCTTCTATATTTTTTATACCATGGTACTAATTCGTCTGTGCATATACTTGGGAGCACTTCATCTTAAATGTCAAAATAGCGAAGAAAAACTTGGTAGCACTTTATAAGTGACAAATTTAAATTCAATTTTAATTTTGTTTTAAAAACGTTGAAACAATAACAAAGTTTACCATAAAATGGATTGTGTTTTTCTCTGGATGATGACAATGACGACGATTATATACCGGAAAGAGTCCAAAAGAAATTGGTAACAGATAATTCCAACATATTATCTCTTAATAAAAAATAATACGCAAATATTAAAAGAATTTATAACTATATTCATTTATATCAATGTATGTATACTTTTAGTTTTATTACAAATTTTAGACTCTGTAAGGGTGCCTTACTGTATGTCTTTAATTCCATTACGGACAAATTAAGTGCTCCTCAAAGGTCCACAGCGATTTCATCTTTGCTGAAAGGTGGATACCAACATCAAATTGGCTAAGACGGTCTCTTAGGAATATCACGACAGTTAATTTCAAGTTGTATTGCCGAAGTGTGTCAAACAAGAGAAGATATTCTCTGCCCGAAACACATATCATTTGATTTGAAATTATATTTTTACAATAAGTGCGCAATACCAGGCGTAATATTAAACAATACCATATGATATACTCTCATTCAAGTTTTATTTTTTTAATTAAAATGTTAAATTCGTTAGGTTTTACTAAGCTGATGTAGTGAAGTGCGTTGTTACTTTTTTCTTATATGCCTACCAAACGCTCTATTTCGTAACAACAGATAAATATTTTCACCAATTTGTTTAGTTTCGAAAATTCTTTATATTTTAATTATGCTCTCACTTAATGGATTTGACATACTCTCTCTATATTAAAACTTTGGAGCTGAATAATCGATTACAAAAATTAGTTCTTTTTTCTATCGACGATTACATCATTGAATCGAATAGTAATATCTGTCATTGACATATTTGAAAACGCATTGGTAAGATCCGTGAGGGTACGTACATCCAAACGTCTGTCAAAGGGATAGCCCATAGTACGGTTGTCGGGATATAATTTATCCTTAAGACCACAAAAAGAGGAAGAGTCACTACAAATGTCTGGGCTAAAATACGGAAGTAAATGCAATAAAACCGTGCTGATAAATACAAATGCTGACCAATTTCTTAACTTACGTATTATTCGTTTGCTGCACTGCGTCACCAACGTAATCAGAAATCATTACAAACAAATCAAAAGCCATTCCTTCAGGTTTGCCCCTAGGTAACAGCATATGCTCCGGCCATCCGCATCCACAAAATCGGAATTCAGCTAAACGTTCTGCTTCGGTGGGTTGATAGTCAGGTCCGATGGGTCTAAATGTGCGTTCATAAGGGATAGTGATGCTAGATTTTTTCGACGATTGTCGTATGTTATTTGGTCCTGGCATTACTATAAAATTATATTACATGAAAATAATTATTTAATCACATTTAAAATAAATAATTAGAATATTAAAATAAGTTATGAAGTATGATAAGACGTACAATTAACAGTGAATTTATCCATTTCAATAGCTAATTGACGTTGGTCATTCAAATTTAATGGAGTTCCACGTTCATCATTCTTGGGGCAAAGGAAAATTCGACAGGTTCCTTTTTTTGGTTTCTTATCATTATTTGTCACATCAATAACATATTCGAAGGGAGCATGTTGCAAATGAGTGAAAGTAGCATAAATATTGCCTTTGGGCCCAAAATCTAAGCCAGCAGCTAAATTAACATCTGATCTTTCCATGTAAGTTAATAAAATATTGGGAGTAGCCTTTTGAGACTGTATCCGTACTTCAAGTTTTGTAACAATGACACTTTGAAATGCAAGGTCACTTTCTCTATACGGGTCTAATCGTTCCTTATGTCTGTTAAAGATGGTATCAATAAAACCATGCCACCTGTAAAAAACAGGATCTCGCATGGCTGTAGTAACATCACCCATAACGCCAAAATCCTCTAAGAAGCGTGCGTCAGGATCGTGGCAATAAGAAATTGCATTATGTCCTTCGTTATGTAGATTTCCATAAAAAGTGGAATTTACAGACAAAATGGTACATTCCATTATATCACCTAAGATGTCAATACCTTTTTTGTCATCTAATGGTATTTGCTTTCCTTGAGCCTAAGAAAGGATACACTGAATATAATACAATACAAATATAATAATTTCTTACATCTACGACAAAACCTTGATCGATAGCAGTAACAATTCGGTCAGTCCAGCGTTCCAAATCTGCTATTTCTAGTTTTGAATCCTCCCTATCAATATCACTTAATTTTGTTTTTGTAATTCTCGATGGATAAGTACGATTATTTAAACTGCTCATTATCTTTGGAAAGTAACCTTCACTTATGGGTTCACGTACGTTATTTAGAACTTTTGTTTTTGCCAAACCATTACAGAAACGCTCGACATTATACCTTGCCAATATTTGGTGGTGCATATAATAGAACAGTTCACCTCGACGATCTTTTTTGACAACTTCTATTGGACCATTTCCAGGATACACTAGATGCCAGTGCCAGTGGTGACTGTTCACCCCAATATCTTCACGGAAATAACCCAAACGTTGCTCCTCTTCTCGGTCAGAGGCTGTATAGTTTCGTGGAATTTCGATATGACGCTTTGTATTTAATTTCAATATTTAAGTTAATTACAAATATATAATATTTCAGAATTAAATACTTACTCGATCGCCTGGATTACGAACTACTTCTCCTTCAGCGCGAGCATCTTTAAAAACAGCTGGTTCAATAAAATTCTGAGGAAAAGTTTCCGCAATCGGTTTTACTGGAAAATCAGTAGTATCCTTGCGATGTTGTATGGCAACAGAATAGCAATATTGGAATAAGAATGGATTTACTCGATCTTTACAATAAGCACAAGTTGCAATGAAAAGTTCCTCGGTTTCAGTACTCATAAATATATCTATTAAACGTGCTGCTATCGCCCTATGTATGTTATTAAATAGCGAAAACTGCTTTCTTTTTCCTAAAGGTCTAGCTAAAACTCAAATCAGGTTTTTGCTTTAAGTCTCGTAGAGGAATTTTGACATCCACATCTTCACTAAATCTTGTCTGAATTTCATCCTTTACGTCAACATACTGCTCATTGTAATAACTCTCGGGCAGATCAAAGACCGCTTTTCCATCATCCCTAGCTGTAAAAACAGGTTCTAACGGACGGTCAAAAAGTAAGGCCAAAGCTATTTTGTTAGTTTCTTTAGACATTTTCAATTTTTTCCGCTAACGGCCTGCTGTTGTTGTTACTTCAAAGTACAATGTACTGCTTCACAAGAATTTCTTAACCCTTTTATACTAAATTTTTATAATTTAATTTAACCATACATTTTTAGTGATAACTTTACTAAAATAAAACCAAAGAAAAGTTTTTAAATATACTGATAATTATTTTTTAAAACCAAAGTTCTATAAAATAATGAAGAGAAATAATTATAAATGTGGTTATAAAAATTTTATCGACATTTACATATGTATATGTACATACATTGTATATATGTATATAAAACATATATAGTACAGAGTTAAACAAACTAATAATATAACAATAACAGGCCATATACACTATGATTATCAGCACTTGGTAAATATTGCGAGCATACTGATATGAGCTAGTACAAATTGATGTGAAATTTCACTTAATTTAATATGTAATTTCGTGTAGTGGTCAAATTGAATTTGTCTAGATAGAACAAATACTTTAGTATCAGATATACTAGAAAACAAATCCATTTACAATTAATTTGCTATACGTTTCTATTTCCATGTATGGTTCTGCGAATATATGTAAATTATCTGAACTATTTTTTTCATATTTTCTTTTATACATATGTATGTACATGGGTCACTTACAAAACAAATTCACCGAACTTCAAGAAGAGGCAATTAAATTAAATGATCGCATTACGGCGTATGGAAAATTGTTTGATGATTTTAAATCTTTGGATAATTTAAAATCTACTCCACAGTCTTCTCCAAAACGTCGTAGGTCGGCAAGAAATATAAATAAAGATAAACGTGACGACCCAGCAATTGTTTCTGTGCCTCCATGTAACTCAGCATCCGATTGTAATGTTCGATCCTCCAATATTGCTGAAATAAATAGTTATAATGTATATCGTGAACCCCATCCTCCATAATCTATAAATGCTCCAATTACAATTAATCGTCCTGAGTCCATAAATAATGAATCCAGGTGTATTCCGTTCCAAGCAGTTCCTCCAAAAAAGACAATTTTCATTTCGCGTTTACATCACGATACAACACCTGAATCTGTTGATTACTACATAAGAAATGTTATTTGTAATGATGCGGATAGATCAATACAGAAATTTAATTATTCTCAACCTAAATCTATCTCATCATTTAAAATTACCATTTCAGCGGATATTTTTAAAACTCTACTTAATCCGAATTTTTGGCCAACAAATACTATAGTGCGTGACCCCATAGTATTGCCGTACTTCCACAGCGTGAATCTCTTGTTCCAAAAAACTAACTGATGAGTTTATGTCCATCACTTATCAAAATGTTCGTTGATTGAGGACAAAACTAACAACATTATACACGAATAGTTTTATTATCGATCAACAAGTATTAGTATTCACGGAGACATGGTTAAATGAAAATTTTCTAAATACTGAAATACTCTGTAATAAATTTAATATCTTTCGACGTGATCGTGGTAACAAAACTACAGGTGGAGGTGTCCTTATTGCTACCTCTTGTAATTTACCTTCTGAGCTTGTAGTAATTGATACACCTCATGATATTGAATTTATAGCTTTTTCAATAAAAATGAACGGTCATCGTATTTTTAGTACCTGTTCATATATTCCGTCATCTTCTCCACAAGCTGTATATTTAAAGCATGCAGAAGCTATTAGTTCAGTAGTTCATTCTTCAAATAACGGTGATTCTATTTATGTCCTTGGAGATTTTAATCTACCATCTATTCAATGGAAATACTTACCAGATGATGGTTATTACATTCAAATGAAGCTTATATGATTAGGTCTATTTCAAATTAATGGCATTCCAAACATTAATTTAAAAATATTGGATTTAATTTTCGTAAATGAAGTAACTAATAGTTTTATTAAACGCTCATTCCCTATTACCAGTCTTGAGGATTGTTCTCACCCAACGTTCATATTAAAGACATCCATTCCTTTTAACTTATCAATGCCTTCGTGTGGTAAAAATGAAAAAGTTTTTTTCATTTAAGCACACCAACTATAATATGTTCAACGAACTCCTAATCAATACGAATTGGAATTCGTTATTTTCATGCTATACTAATATGGATAATATGTCTAATGCCTTTTACTCCAAGGTGAATACCTTTTTGAATTTATGTATTCCAAAGTAAATATCAAGACAACTATCCGGTCGTCCATGGAATAATAAACAACTTGCTCGTGTGAAAAATAAGAAGAATAAATATTATAAAAAGTTTATATATAAGGTTGTTATATTGATTATATAAGATATTCTATTACCCGTGCTGAATTCACAATACTTAATAAGTCATGTTATGATAAGTCGCCGTGGTCTAGTGGGTAGTGGTCTAGTGGGCTTATTAATCAAAAGGCCCGGGTTCGTATCCCAGGTCAGACATCGAAACAAAAAATATTTCTTCGGCCACTTCCTCTCAGCAGATTTCTGGTAAAGACTCTGAGAGTAAAATTTGCCATGAAAACTTTCTCAAAAATCTGTCGTTCGGAGTCGACTTTAAACTGTAGGTCCCGCCACTCATGTATAAAATTAAAGCACACAACATAAGTGGTGTGAGAAGCTAGGTCGTAATTCTGACTGAAGGGTTGTAATGACCAATTATGTATGTATGTATGATAAATATGTAAATGCAATGAAGAACAAGTTTAAGCGTAATCCGAAATCATTTCTTAAATTTATTAATTCAAAGAAAAAGGTAACTGGTTTTCCATCTTTCATGAGATTTCAGCAGATTGAATCTAGCGATAACAGCATTATAAGCGATTTATTTGCCAATTTCTTTTCCACAACTTATTCGGATTCAACTTATAACGATTCCATTGAGTATCCCTTTAAAATAAATACACATTCCACCGTATCTATATCTTTAATCAACGTTCCTGCTATTTCTATGGAATTAAGAAAGCTAAACTTCTCCTATAACTTTGGACCTGATAACATTCCTAGTAACATCTTAATTAATTGCGCCGACGCCATAGCTGTTCCTCTATCATACTTATTCAACAAATCGATTAAATGTGGTTATTTTGCTAACGTTTGGAAGGATTCATTCCTTTCTTCAAGTCAGGAAATAAATCCAATTTTACGAATTATCGTGGTATTGCAAAACTGAGTATAATTTCAAAACTATTTGAAAAAATGATTACTGATGATTTATATTATTAGGTTTCTAACTTGATATTACCTTATCAGCACGGTTTCAGGAAGAAGTGTTCAACTACAACAAACCTGCTTCATCCAGTTGTTTATCGTGGACTTTTTCATCAGCAACAAACAGACATTATCTACACGGATTTCAGCAAGGCTTCTGATAAAGTTAATCATGTCCTTTTGAAGAGGAAACTTCATTTAATGGGATTTACTGATCTTAGTTTAACATGGATTTACTCATATTTAACTAACAGAAAACAAACCGTACTTTTTAAAAACTGCTGCTCCAGAAGTATTGATGTCCTTTCTAGTGTATCTCAGGGTAGCCATCTTGGACCGCTTCTGTTTTCATTGTTTATTAACGACTTACCTGATATGATTCGCTATTCCAATATCCTAACGTACGCTGATGACGTAAAAATTTTCCTAAGTAATCGCCGAATTTCCGATCAGAAACTACTTCAAAAGGCCCTAAATTCGTTTCAGTTATGGTGTAATTTAAATTTAATGCAGCTTAATCTACAAAAATGTACATACATGAGATTTGTAAGGAAGAGTCCGATTCCTTCAAAATATGCTTTTGATGGATACGATCTTGAGCTTGTAGATAACTTCCTGGATCTAGGAGTTTTACTTGATCCCAAACAAAATTTTATTCCGCACTTAGCTATGACAGTGAATAAAGCAAGAAGCGTACTTGGTTCTACAAAACCGTGGACAAAAGAATTTAACGATCCTTATGTTGCTAAATCGCTCTACACATCTCTTGTGAGGCCTATACTAGAGTATGGATCCATAATATGGGATCCTCTATATAAAAAATATTCCGACGTGATCGAACCTGTCCAAAAGCAATATTTGATATTTTGTCTACGAGGACTGAATTTTAATACCACTAGTTTACCATATTATTCTGCCAGACTAGCTTTAATCAAACTTCCCACACTTAAAAGCCGCAGAACTATGTTAAATATCTCGTTCTTATTCAATGTAATCACTGGTGATACTGGCTCCAGTTTTTTAATCCATGATATCACTTTTAATGTTCCTGAACGTCCGTCACGTCATTTTACCCCATTGTCAATACAATTTTTTAGAACCAACTATGCTGGTGCTGATCCAATAAGGAGAATATGCAGCGAATTTAATAAATTGTATAAGCTGATTGATTTTTCTTTTTCCAATATTGTCATAAAAAATAATATAAATTCTTAGTTTTTGTAAATTAAATTTAATGTTATTGCCTGTAGGAATATTTCATAGGCAAATAAAAATATATAAATAAATAAAATAAAAAGTTTTCTCAACCCATGTTCTGCAAAACGCATATCGCTTAATGTTTGCGTTTTCGATTTGAAAACGCCATATAGGTGTTCTGACAAACGAAATCTCTAGAAATTTGGCGTTTTCAAATCGCTAGGGTATACTGAAGCGATCTGGTCTTTTTTTTATTCAAACTGTACCTTAAATTAACAATAAAATTATACACAATTTAAATTTAATATGTTTTCTTTTTATTTCAATGAAAACTTTTAGCATTTTTTGAGGATTTAAATTAAAAATATTGAATACAAAAATTTGCTTTGAGTTTGTTTACTGTTTGTACCATTTGTTTACTTATCAACTGGCGATTTATGCAAACAGCTGATCAGATTGATCTTCGAAAAAAATTTAATGCTAGTGGTGTTAATTTTACAACTAATTATTTGGTTATTTCTTTTTAAACTTTTGATATTAATATTTGAAATTTATTAAATTCACATATCTATATTAAATCGTAAAAAAAACCCTGAATAAAAGTTAAAAAATAATTTAAAACCTGTATAAAGTACTTTAAAACGTTCATGCGAGCAAATAAATCATACAGAATTTTATTTTAAACCGACTACCCGTGTTAAAAAGTACCAATTATTCGTGATTGTTTATAAGTAACATCTCTAACTGAAAAGATGCATTTGCTACAATTTTTCTGAAAACTCACAAATAAAATACGTAAATTATATAAAAATTACGCATGATCTGGATTGTCCAATGGATTGAAAAAGCCCTTTAGTGTTTTTCCATTAACATTTCTTTTGCTTTTTGTTTTTTTAAAGCTAATATAGCAAGAAATACGCTGTAGGCATTTTAACTTTTTTCATTTGTTTATGTTTTGTAATGATAAAACATATGTTTTCATTGTTCGAATGCAACTTCGAAAAATGCAAAACGCCAGCAAATCGCTTCGTTTTCAGAACAGGTTATCATGCGTTTTGCGTTTTTCAAACCGTAAGCGATTTGAAAACGCTGCGTTTCCCAGAACATGGGCGATAATAAACGACGCAATTCTAGTTTACACGATCAGCTCTTACATATCACATACATATGTCAAGCTTTCGAGTACATAGATTACATTAAGAGTGCACGACATTAATACAGAAAGTCTTAATGAAAGTCGTTTTTGCTTTTAACTTTGCTTTGTTTTGGGATTTAACAAAAGAAAATGTATGTAAATCTCTAATTAGAAACGATAAGATTGTTTTTTATATAATATTAAAAAATGTAAGCAAGAATAACAAAAATTATGTTATAGATCACGTGCTTAGTACTAGTTGATGAAGTATTGCTGCCACATGTACTTGGCGTCAAAAGAAAACTATTTAATATTCTCTTTATCGTTTCAGCCCCAGCCTCACTGTAGACTACCTTTAAAATTAGTAATGGAGATGGAATTTCATGGAATGTGTAGCGCAATTTCACTCATCTTGGTTTGGTGATCCCATAGGTTTTCTTTTCAAAGTGTGCCAAACGACAAATCCAAAAGTTTCTCTATTTGGTTTAGGCATTAGGTAGTTTTATTCAGCTTGTTTTACTTTGGACAGTGATAGAAATAACGGGTTGTTGAACTACTTGTGTGTAATTCTGATTAGCATACTCAATGACTTCAATTCGTTGAAGTAAAATAGCATAAAGTTCAACAATTAGTGAATTTCTTCTTTATCAAGAACGTTAGACTTTATTTTGCCGCCATTGGCCATTTGGAACTTTTTTACATATGTTGTTTTATTCCATCAACGAGTCATTTAGTTCAATCATTTGCATTGTTTTCCTATGCTAAAAACGATCCTACGTTACGTAATGTTGGACTAATTCTACTTCATTTCTTCCTATGAACAAGGATCATCCATATTTGTTAAAAGGAACATTTAATATAATCCATTGCATTGTTTATTAATTACAATTTTTGCAATTTTCTGTTTGTTCTCCATCAACGGATCCCAACTAACACTATCGCGAACATAAACATATTAATTAAAATAGCTACTAACTTCTTACTAGTCTAAAGGTTCAATTAGTCGTGACTTAACTATAACCATATAAATCAGCTGTTTTAACCAACTTTATGGACATCATTGTTTTCGATTATAGGTGACTTACCATAATGCCACGATAACCATATGTACCAATTGAATTTTGGTTTTTTACGATAACCATGAACAGCTGTTTGCTGAATTTACTTACATGTATACACATTTTTTGTTTACTTTTGTACTTTTGAAAATTACATATGTGCAATTAACATAAACAGCTGCTTATGGCCATGCAACACTGATTGCTGCTAATAGTAAATTTACGGAACGTAAGAATCTGCAGAAATTTCTTACATTTTTACGTGATCTCTGTTTAGCAGTGTTAACAACATGTCAATGTTAAAAATCACCAAAACAGAAAATTGAAATTAAGATCAGAATTTTCATTTTGTGCGTATGTTATGTTTGTCTGTATGTGAAATTTTCTTTAAATAAAACCCACATTATAGTTTATTTCATTATTAACTTTTATAATTTAAAATTAAAATAAACACTATTTTACTATAACATTATGTAAGTAATGTTTATTTTAAATTAGAAAAATATACATATTTATCGATTTTTAACTAATTAATGCGTTCGAAAAGCACATCAGTTTGCATTTTAGAAGATTAAAACGTTTTAACATTCCTACAAATTCAGATTCCGCAATATATGGCCTATTTCTGTAGGATAAACCATTTCAATTGCGTCTATTTATATCGAAATTACAATCAAAAGCACTGAATTCAGTGTTTTTCTGAACCAACAAACATACACTAAATTGAGTGTATTCGTTTGTGTTTTAGTAAAATTATTTGGGTTACAGAAACAGTACATAAAGCTTTAAATAAATATGTATCTTGAAATAAATATAAAATAGTTGAAATGAATCCAAAAACACTGTAGTGATAACACTGGTTAACAGGTGAAAGTGATAAAAGGAGTGAAAACAAAGATTTTGCGATTTGGAATTAATATTTAATTTGTTTAAAAAACAATAATAAAAACAATAAAATAAAAACTCAAACCCAAAAACATGTTTTCTATATCCATATCTGAATTTTTGTCTTAAAGCTTTTGCAATTTTTAATTCTGTACTCGTTTACTTCTTTTCTATTTTCGTTCGCATAAACACATATGACACGTTTTTACGATCTATAATTGTACTTACATTTTTAAGTTTCGTTCAAATTACATTACGTAGAGAATTTTTTTCTTCATTTGATTCGTGTGGTAGTTTGATGGGTGTTAATGGTTAATATTATATGGTTACGTTTTTACCTCTTAAAAACGTTAAAAATATGAGTTCGTAGATTGCAAATAAAATAAAAATAAATATGTGTTTAATTTTAATCAATTCTTTACTATCTGCACAACTTTTGTGCTTCTGTTCGAACTTATTCCAGGTCTGCTTACAACCTTTTTGTGAGTACAACATTAACAACTGTTTTCTTCAAACGCAACTTGTCTGTACACAAGTTTAACCGAATTATAGCTCGATAGATTTAATTCTCACAGCAAACAACGTGACGTCGTCTTACACGATTAAATTCAAACTCATCCTTGCTCGCTTTATCTTACCTTTTATATTGCTGGATCATCAGTGTGATGAATGCTCTCGAAGGAAGATGACGGCCTTCGGGAACAATCTAAAAATGTAAACAACTTGTTTCAATTTTTGTTTTTTCTTGTTTATATTCGTCCTGGCAAATTAGTTGTTGTTTGTCTATCTGCTATTTTGTACTGCACATTATTGTTGTTTGTTTACTGATTTCTTCGCTTCGTTTTGTTGTTGGTTATTTACATCTTTTATCCCCTATTCTTATTTATTCATCGATCTTGTAAACAAACGCTTTCTTTTTGTTGCTATATTTTTTACTTATTCATTGATCACGTGAACAGTGCACTGTTTAGTTTTTGGTGCTTTTGTTTATTATTTTAATAACGCCATTTCCACTTTTGTAACACTGCCGCCCACTTAAGCCTGTTCGTCCCGAATAGGCTCATCATCTTCTCTCCCATATTTCGCCTGTCGCTCTATGTGCACGACCTTCATTTTGGCTCGGGGCTGTTAGCTTTTTGTATCCTGTATACGACATCTTTAGCCTTTTAATTATTTTATAAGGCCCTTCTCGGCTGGTTTGTAGCTTGGGAGATAATCCTTTCTTCCGATTTGGGTTGTAATATAGAACCAGTTGTCCCTCATGGAAGCCCTTCTTTTTTGCTGCATGATCATATCTGGCTTTCATGCTATCGCTTACCATTTTAATTCGTGAACGCACAAATCCATGAAATTCATTTAAACTTTCTTATTTTCCAGTATAGGCGCCATCCTTCTCTGTGGTGGGTTTACTACCATACTTCAAGTCACTGGGCAGTTTTAACTCAGTCCCAAAAATAACATTGGCGGGTGATCTAGATATGGAGTCATGGACCGCGGATCGGTACGCCAGTGAAACCTCAGACTGTGTTCATCCCAATCCCTCTGTTGCTCGCTTACTACTTTTCGCAAGTATTCCTCCAGGGTTCGATTAAATCGTTCCACCATTCCGTCGGACTGTGGGTGAACTGGCGTCGTTCGAGTCTTTTTAATGCCGTATACTTCGCACATTTCCTTGAATACAACTAGGCGTTTGTCCTCTTCTTTAGCTGCTATAATTTTTGCCAATACTGGGTCACTCCTTTGGGCTTCAGACCAGTCCTCGTCGGCATCGATATGCGTTAGCCGGATGTTGCCATAATTTTGCGTGGCAACAGAAAAATCCCCTATTTTTGTAAAATAAAATTATTTGCCGGCAAACAAAAATATTTTAATGTGACCACCCTGTGACAAATATTTTCATGATTTTACGGCAAATATTTGTTTGCTCTTACATATTTTTCGTAAGGGCAAATAACAGTTGTTAAGGCTGTTGCCTCCTAGCAAGACTAAAACATCACTAAAATCGCAAAAAATGAATGAATTCAAATTTGAAGAAAATAAATCATTTATTTTATAGAAACTTTTTTATTCGTTGTAAATGTACTCACTATATACATATGTATAAATATTTGTGTGCCTGCATATACAATGATACATTCAGAGTCTGAAATTTAAATTCACTTTAATGCGTATATCAATTGTTATACCTTTCTAGATGAAAGCTATTTGAAACAAATTGGGGGATGATTTGTTTTTAAATCTCCTTTAGATCTCTTTTAAGAGAAGAGATCTATAGGAGATGTTAATTATAATTGCTCGTGAGTAATTATAATTGTTGTGACGCGTGTAAAAAAAAAGGGAAATAAGCACAATTAATTCAATTGCAAGAATTAAGAGAGAGAGAGAGCTGAGATGCTTACCTTTTTTTCAAACGTGAAATAACCTTTTTCTGGGATTTTCTTCAATTTCAAAATTAGAATGTATTTGTACAATTCACTGGTTTATTATGGGCACAATTTGATAAATTAAAAATTTTTGGTAAGTATGACTTTAAGTAATTTTTTGTAGGTATAATTCAATAAACAATTATTTTAAGGTAAGTATAATTCACTGGGTATTTATTTTTTTTAGGTAAGTATAATTCAATAATTAAAAATTTTTGGTAACTATAATTAAATTAAATTAACAATTCTTTTTTTATTATTATTTTTTTCTCTTTTTAAAGATATATTAATTTATGTTTGTTTCACTTGATTTATTTGTTTTATTTCTTTTTGTGTTTTTTCACTTTTGATTGAATTTGAGAGAAAGTGAACAGATTTTAAGAGTAAGAAGTGACTCTTTTAATGATAAAAATTGAAGTGAAGTTTTTTACGATTTTTTTCCCTTTATTAAGCTTATGTTTCACTCAACAGCCGTGGTAACGGTACCTTTGGAGAGATTCCAATTATGTACAAGAAAGGCTGGATACATTCCAGTTGTGTATAAGAAAAGGTGGAGACATTCTCTTTATGTATGTAAGCTGTTATTATAATTGGAATGCCTATAGGGTTTTATGTGTTCAAACCTCGTTTGTGGTGAAACCTGTCGCATCTTTTACATGTGTCCAATAAAGTGCAGGATCTTAAATCGCGGCTCTTAGCCAAACAGTTTTCGCAATGTTGATGTTTGTCGACTGCCTTTTGGGAATTGACATTTTTAGGAATCGTCGGCAGAACCTTAACGAGTGGAATTTCCTGCATATTTTACATTCATAGATTTCAGGATCCAATCTTGATCTGATCCCTTGCCTCCAGGACGTCGGTTAGTGTTGGTTCTGTGACTTCGGCGTGTTATAATAAATTTGGGATTAGTTCTAAGGGAGAAAATGTATATATTAAGAAGGGAGAGAGATTAGGTGGGAATTAGTGAGAAACTGAGTTGGTTAGGAAATGTTAGTAATTTGAGAAAAGGTAAATTATGTTGAGGAGTTATTTTAATTAGAATTGTCATCATTGAGAAATGGGAGATGACAATGTGCGAATATCTGCCTGTCCGGTGGAGCACGAGGGGGACGATATTTCCATTTATACGTGATGTATTCCCGAGCCATATCCTGGGATACTGTCTTCACCAACACATTCACTTCACGTTCGAGTGCTTTGAGAAAAGTACGACCGTTGTTAATAACTATCCTTTGGGGTAGTCCACGCCTCCCAACGAAAGGGGAGAATGCGGTTTGGGATTGGGATAATGTGGTTCGGGAGTGGGAGAAAGCGGCCGAGCATAGTTCCAAATGGATAGCTTTCGTGTTGGAGTAGATGAACGTATTAGCGTAGGCTCCTGTTCTGTTTAGATTCAGTTGGGCTGGGATTTTAATTCCACTTATGTCAGCATAAGGAGGTGATAGAGTGCATCTACTTCGGGGAAATGGTGCCATTATCTTAGAATGAGGCAGTTGTGTTCTTAGTTTATCTTTTTTTGAGTATAATACAAGCTCGCGTTCTTTATTTGCGGATTGCTTTTGTCCGCCAGTACCGACAATTTCAAGATGAGATGTGTGAGAGGGTAGTTGAAGTCGGCTTCTAATTGATTCTGTCAAGAATGTTGGTTGAGAACCTGGGTTCAAATGAGTTTGATTAGTGAAGAGTTCACTTTTATATTCTATTTGCGTTAGAGGAGTTCGCAATAGAATATTTTCATTACTCGTGGAGTAATTAGTGGGTACTTTACTTGATTTAGGGTGTGCAATTTGAACTTCATTGAGAGTGTTCTGGGTAGCATTTGTTGACTGCGGGTTAATACTGTTGTCGTCATAATCCGAGTTACGACAATTTTGTGGTGGATTTTCCGAAATCTTTGTCGCGTGTAGTAAAGAATGATAGGGGGTTCAAATGCCTCTGTTTCACAGGGGGGAATTTCCATACAGTAGTTTAGGGATTTCCATGTCAATTTTTTTATAAAATTGAAACAAATAGTGGCTGTATTTCGGATAGAATCATGTGAACACCAAGATATCTTTATTAGCTTCAGAATGTGTAAAGTGCAGTGGAAGTAGGCATCCTCACACGCTGCATAATTTTCCTTTGTCTCTTCTTTAAATTCTGGGGTTATTGTTTCCTCATGAGACAACATTACTTTTTCATAGGCAATATCGAGTTTTGCCCATATTAAGTCCAAGTGTTTTAACTTGGCTTCCAGAAAAAATTCTGATTGTTCATCTGTTGTTAGAGTCGTTGGCAAAATTGGATCAACTGATCGCAATTGAATACAAAACTCTCCATTGGAGAGCCGTTTAGTTCGCTAAGAGATGATGTGGACATAATGAGTTGAGATATAATCAAGAGTGATAGAATTTAAATATTCGATTCGTATATGGGATACCCGTTTAGAATTTGAAACCTTTGGGCTACTGGAAAGTAGAGCTAGAACTGCTATCTAGCTAAATTGAAGAGAGTGTAATATTTAAGCGGGTAGTACTGGATATTGTGATCCAACTGAAGTTAGCACTTAAGAGATTTTGGCTACTGGGAAGTAGTACCAGATACCTGTTATCTAGTATTAAAAAAGTTAAAAAACTTTAAGTGCTAATTGCTGTATGAGAATTCTTTCTATATTCTATGAATAGGGGGTTAGGGGCTATATGGGAATAGCACTAGATACCTGTTGTCTAGTTTAAAAAGTAAAAAAATAGAATATAGAAAAGATATGGATAAATTTTGGGATTTTCAGAAAATTGCCATGTGAATTTTCTTATAAAATTGTAGTGTGAGTTTGGGAATGGGACATGAAAGTTAATTTATTTCGTTACACAATTGGCATATCAATCAACTAATTAGATTGAGATAGATTATTGGTAACATTAAATTATTTTAATTTCGAAAATATTAAAAATTTTCAAATTGCGGAAAAATTTTTCTTTATTATTAAATTTGTAAAAATATTTTTATTTAGTTGTAAATAGGTTGCCATTGGTTTTCAAAAATTATTTATTATAAAATTTTAATTTAATTTCGGGATATAATTTTTGTGTAGTGTGTGCCTTCATGGGTTAATTTGTAATGTATGTTTGTTATGTTATAGTGGACTGTATGTTTTATTTAAAGTGGAAAGCAGTGGTATAAAAGAAATAAATCATGTATATTCCTTTTTTTTTAATTTATGTTCTGGAAATTTAAAATAAAACAAATGAAGATAAATAGGATGAAATTTTATTTTATTTTATTAATGTTACTAATATATTTATTTATTATTAGTATTTAACATTCGGGCAATAAAAAATTTGTTTATGAGTTGATTCCTTTAATTCTCTGTATGGTGTTTCTCCTTGTGCCTATTCCTTGTTCTTCCTTCTTCGCTTCTTCTTTGTTGTTTTAAATTTGAGTATCCCGCTATTCTCGTGTTGGAATTTTGTAACGAAGAGATTTGTTACAAATCAAGAGAAATTGCAATTGGATTCTCAACGGGAATATACCCAGCAGATTTTTTTGCGCATACATCATCCAACTGAGACCAAAGACAATGTACATGCGACTAATCCGAAGTCCATATTCAATTTCCGCTTACATTTACACAGCGATGGCCTAGGCTGTACGATAGGTCCAACTCTGCCGACAATGTAAGCGAAGGTCGGATGGGTCCAACTCTGCTTACATTGTAAGCGAAGATCGGATGGGTCTAACTCTGCTTACAATGTAAGCGAAAGTCAGATGGGTCCAATATTATTGTGATTCAAATTTCTTTAACTGAAGCCGAAGATTTCTTTTAATATAAAAAACACACAACACACTATTTTTAATTTGTATTCACTTATTTTATTTTTGTTAATTAATTATTTATTTTTAATACCACAATCACTTTTAAAAGACTTGTATATTCAAAAACACTTTACAATATGAAATTTTACTTTGAAAGAATAGAAAAAACTAAGAAACAGCAAAAAATAAATAACGGGACATCGGCTGAACCAAAACAAACAACAAAATTATATTAATAATATGATGCTACATTACTTAGCCATCCAATTCAGATGCAAGTACGATGGCAACATTTTATTCGATTTTGTTTTGTTCTTTAATTCGTGTATGCATTTCATTTTACAATGTAATAGCAATAGGATTCATCCGAATCGGATGCTAGTTGTATGCTCTTAACCAACTTTATTTTATGTTTTTCTATTGACATTATAGTATACATTTGGATGAGTTTCAAATTGTAATAACCTGCAGACTGCTGGGTAGTAAATCAAACACACTTCTCTTATGTGTGACTAAGAGAGTGGTGTATTAATACACTGGATGTTTGATTTACACAGATATTATCGGATTTGAAATCCCTAGCACTTTTCTATATATTTATTTTTTTTTTAAGGGTGTATTTTTAAATAGTGTTTTTGTTTTCACTTATACGGAAAAGAGATTTCTGTATTTTATACGAAAATGAGAATTGAAAACGCGAAATCGACTAACGGAATAAATATTTTATGTATATAGTATATATTTTATGTAATTAAACGGGTTGTTTAATTTTTGAGTGCGACCATTTTTTTTTTTTTTTAAATATAGAGATTAAAAAAAATTATTTTGTATATAAATATGTGAAGAAAAAACGGGATAAATGGAACTTATACGCGGGTAAAATGAGAGAAAAACGGGATAAACGAGAAAACGGTACGCGCATAAAAGGAGAGAAAAAACGAGATGTGCTTTTTGTTAAATAAAACTTTACCGTAAGCATATGTCCATCTAAATGTCTATACGCTTCTTTTAACCTTTTTCAGCTTTTCGAAGTTAATTTTTATCGATATAACACCACTTTTTTAAGCACTCTTCAACGGGTTAAATTTTATATTTAACCTATTATAATTTTTTTTTACTTTGCTTTGTTTTTTCTCACTTTTTTTTACGCGCGAAATAACTTATGTGTATGTAAATTGAAACTTACTTTAAATTTTTTTTTTTTTAATAATCCAATTTCTTCTAATGTGTATGTATATATGTATGTATCAAAATGTAAGTCACTTACAGTTTTGTTGGTTTTTGTGTAGAGATGATCTTTGTGTTCTTTTTACTTCATTGTTGTAGTTGTTGTATGAAATTTCTTCCACTAGTTGTTTTTTGTTTTATTTTGCGTTTAGAGGGACACGCTGAGTGCCATGAAAAAATACTTCAAGTTGCGGAGAGAGACAATGATTCAATCCATGAAATCTTCCAAAGGTGGCGAGGGACCATGAAACAAATCCACGCATTGCAGACAGGGAGTATGAATTAAATCCAAGGGTCGCGGAGCGTTCGCGGGGGGAAGGACCATGAAACAAATCCACGGGTTGCAAAGAGGGAGTGTGAATTAAATCCAAGGGTCGTGGAGCGTTCGCGGAGAGGAGGACCATGAAACAAATTGGGGGATGATTTGTTTTTAAATCTCCTTTAGATCTCTTTTTTTTCCGGAGATTATGTAATGATTTTAATTCGCATTATAATTCTATAGATTTTAATTGTAGTGTTTGTAACATAAAACGTAGCTTGTATTCTCGCAGTAATTTATAAATTATCGTATAAAAACGTATTTTTGTTCTAGTCTTAGATAGTTCTGTTTTTTTTTTTGTTACCTTGTTCAGCTTGTGATTAAGTTCTGCAGCTGTTTTATGTTCTAGTTGCCATAGCTTTTCCCTTTCCCGCTACAGTCCGGACTGTGGTGTGTACGTGTCCCTGCGTAATGGGGACGAGCCCTCCGCGGTCGGGTGAGGGTGGGTTAGTGTGTGACCGGGGACGTTCGAATGAAAAAAAAAAAAAAAAAGAAAAGATCTATAGGAGATGTTAATTATAATTACTCGTGAGTAATTATAATTGTTGTGACGCGTGTAAGAAAAAAAAGGAAATAAGCATAATTAATTCAATTGCAAGAATTAAGAGAGAGAGAGAGAGCTGAGATGCTTACCTTTTTTTCAAACGTGAAATAAAACCTTTTTCTGGGATTTTCTTCAATTTCAAAATTAGAATGTATTTGTACAATTCACTGGTTTATTATGGGCACAATTTGATAAATTAAAAATTTTGGGTAAGTATGACTTTAAGTAATTTTTTGTAGGTATAATTCAATAAACAATTATTTTAAGGTACATAAGTATAATTCAATAATTAAAAATTTTTGGTAACTATAACTATAATTAAATTAAATTAACAATTCTTTTGTTGGTCTGAGGCTCCTCGAAAGTAGGGGCTTTATGGTTGTGGCATATGCCGACGATGTGGCTATTCTTGTGGGTGGTAAATTTTTGCCAACGCTGGGGGAACTGATGGAGTCTGCTCTTGGAATTTTATCCTCTTGGGCGACAAAGTGTGGTCTGGGGATAAATCCAAATAAGACGGACCTCGTTTTTGTTCTCGCGTTGGTACAAGATTGAAACCTTCAGGTTGCCAAGATTAGCTGGTAGGGAGCTTCCGTTGTCTTCTGAGGTCAAGTACTTGGGTGTTATCCTGGACAGTAAGCTGAACTGGAAACGAAACACCGAGGAAAGAATGAAGAAGGGACTAAATGCTTTCTACCAGTGTAGGAACTCCATAGGTAAGAACTGGGGTCTTCCGCCGAGAGCCATTCGCTGGATATATCTGGCGATTGTTAGACCGGTTATTACTTATGGCTGTGTTGTCTGGTGGTGTGCCTTAGATAAGAGTTTTCAACGGAAAATCTTGGATAAGGTTCAGCGGATTGCCTCTTTGAGTATCACTGGAGTGAGGAAAAGTTGCCCTCAGGCTGCTCTTGATACTATGCTCTGTCTGACCCCGCTTGACTTATATGTCAAGCGGTGTGCAGCGCGTAGTGCCATACGCCTGAGGGAATCGGGCTGTTGGAAACAGCGCTCGATAGGTCACTCCAGAGTTCTGAATACCGTCTTTCCTGACGGAAGGTACGGACTTTCGGAAAAAGCCACTGATTATATTGTGCCTGAGGCTATGTTCCTACCTGGTTTGAGTATACTCATACCGGATAGGGCACAATGGAGTGGTGGGGTACTCCAGGGGCAGAGTGGTATACCCTTCTTCACAGATGGGTCTAAGTTAGGTGGATGTACAGGTGCTGGGGTTTTCTGTAAGGAACTCGGTTTTGAACTCCACTTCAGGTTGAATGATGACTGCAGCGTTTTTCAGGCGGAGATTTTCGCAATACTGAAGGCTATTGAGGCCATAGCTGGTGGCCCATCTTCGGATTCGGAATCTTACACGATCTTCGTTGACAGTCAGGCTGCCCTTAGGGCCATTGCGTCGGTCTGGTGCAAATCACGGCTCGTTCGCGAGTGCAAAGAGTCGTTGCGGAGTTTTGGACCCGACCGTATCCGTCTATGCTGGGTTCCGGGTCACAGCGGAATACTGGGCAATGAGACGGCGGATGCCTTCGCTAGGTTAGGTTCGCTTTCAGGTGGCGATTTGACGGTTGGTCTGTAACCTTTATGGCCTCATCGATGGATGGGTCAGGAGGGAAGAGCAGAGACGTTGGGGGAACGGATCGAGTTGTTCTGTTTCTAGGCGTCTGTGGCCTGCTGTGGACATCAAGAGGACAGAGTGGCTGCTGGGCTTGGTTAAGGCCAGCTTAAGGTTGGTTGTCGGTTTTATCACGGGGCACTGCGAGATTAGGTCGCTGACGGGGATCTGGAACAGATCCCAGCCGGACTATTGCAGGGTATGTTGCGATGAGGAGGAGTTGGAGACTGTCGAACATCTCCTCTGCAACTGCCCAGCCCTTGGTAGGTTGAGGCTGAGGACCCTTGGCAGGGCCTTCTTTGAGAACTTGAGTTCTGTGTCGAGAGCCGACATCAAGGCTCTCCACAGATTCATTAGCAGCTTGGGCTGGTTGAAAGGTGCTAGGGCTTCATAAATGTAGTCGCACTCTCAACCTCTGTTGTTTTGTGTCTGTTGTTTTTCGTTCCTCTGTTTCCTATTCTCCCTCCCTCTTCCCTATTTTCCTATATCCTCCTTTTCCTTCCTCCCCTAAGGACAATGTACAATGGGTCAATTTGGACCTCCGGGTACTGTGCTTGTCTTGACCGACGGGTGCACGTCCTCTAACCTAACCTAACCTAACAATTCTTTTTTTTATAATTATTTTTTCCTCTTTTTAAAGATATATTAATTTATGTTTGTTTCACTTGATTTATTTGTTTTATTTCTTTTTGTGTTTTTTCACTTTTGATTAAATCTGAGAGAAAGTGACCAGATTTTAAGAGTAAGAAGTGACTCTTTTAAAGATAAAAATTGAAGTGAAGTTTTTTACGATTTCTTTCCCTTTATTAAGCTTATGTTTCACTCAACAGCCGTGATAACAGTACCTTTGGAGAGATTCCAATTGTGTACAAGAAAGGCTGGAGACATTTCAGTTGTGTATAAGAAAAGGTGGAGACATTCTCTTTATGTATGGAAGCTGTTATTATAATTGGAATGCCTATAGGGTTTTATGTGTTCAAACCTCGTTTGAACTCTATTCATGGGTTGTAGTGATTTTTCAGTAAAATGGTTATATTTTTAAATCTCTCAAAAAAAAGATCCTTGAAACGACTTAACTCTTTAGTACATGAAAATAAGACTTTTTGTTTTTGTTATAGAAAAATTTTGATTATTATTGCAATGATTTTGATTTTTACTCCAAATTGTCACGACAAATTTTGTTCCTGAAAATAGGCATGTTAAAATATTCAATGTACAATGTTAAGAATGGAACTCTTGAATTTTGGAGGATAAATTTTCAAACAAAGTGACATGAAAACCTTTTTCAAAAATATCTATAAATAATTTTCAAATTAGACCTAAAAGAAGTCCTTCAATTCATATATATTCGATTTCCAATTTTTAGATTTAACATCTATTTTAAGTTATGTACATCATTTCTCCGATTTTCAAATATGGTGATTGGCTGCACTGGAAAGATGTAAGCATTTGTTTATGTTAATTTTATTGTGATTAAAAACATAATTTTTCTGTTTTATTTTTCTTATTTTACGCGTGGAACCCATTTCCAAAGCCCTTGTCGTCTTTCTTTTTTCCCCTTCCCAAAATAGCACAGAAACTCCGCAAGACAAAATGAAAAAATATTCACCGTCTATTACGTATAAAAATATGTATATGTATGTAGTACATATTTTTGTTTTCCTTCATTTTGGTCAAACATGTGTTATGTGGCAAATAGTTTTTAAGTGTGACCACATCGACAACATGTTTGTCAAACTTTTCTTTGCCGCTATTTGAAGAAAAAAAAAATAAAAAAAAACAAATGGGAACATGAATATACGTAGTGTGACCACAAAAAATGTTTCAGTCATATTTCTGGCAAACAAGGGAAAATAAAATTATGGCAAACATTTGCCATATCTGACCGCACCTTTAGTTTTGGTAATTTTTGTTTTAAAGTTGTTCTGATTTTTTCCAACCAAATGGTTGGAATTAACTGGTACTAATAGTTACATATTTGTTTTGCTACACTAGTTAATAAGAAACACCTCACCCTGTTTTCGTTTTGTTCTTCTGGATAGTTCTTTGCTCAACATCAGACGTACCAAAAAAGCCTTTCTCTTATTTTTTAAAATTATTATTTTTGAATTGTGATATTTTGCCTTTAAACTAATATAAAATAAAATTAATTTGAAATTGAACAAAATTGGTTTCTGTTCACACCCCCCTACAAATTGGTGACCCCGACTTGATCAGTAAAATGCAAACCGAGGGTGAGAGAGACATAGAGGAAACATTGGTGGCGGCCAGTTCCAGTAACGAACCCAACACCATAAATCGCGTATGAGTTAAGGTTCCTCCTTTTGGCCAGACCACATTGAGGTTTAGTTGGCGCAGGTGGAAGCCCAATTTGCTGTCGCCGGCATAACTAGTGGCTCGGCAAAATTTAACATGGTCGTCGCCGCAATCGAATCCAGCGTCCTCGTGCAAGTCTCGGATGCCATTTTGAACAATTCCGAAAACAACAAATATTGCAACTTGAAGAAGTGCATCGTTGAACGCTATTGCGAGAGTGAGCAAAAGAATACCCTGAAAGTGTTGTCCGAGATCGACTTGGGTGACAACCGTCCCACGCAACTGTTGTTGATTGTTCCTTATTTATTTGTCTTAATTTATAATTCTTTTAATTATAATTTGTTTAATTTACTGTTGTCTGTTTACAATGAATTATAATATACATATAGAATATATAAATAACAAGGTCAGATAAAAGCAACGGAGTTGCTGAATAATTAGCAGCGTTGTCCACTATAAATTCTCAAAAAGCACCAAACTCGTAAAAAAACGCGTAATTTTCACAAAAAAGCACTAAAAAACGTTATATTTTTTTTTTAATTTTATCACCATTTTATATAATCAGTAAAAAAAATTTTTAAATGAATATTAATATTATTTATTCAACTCCAGCAATAATAATGAAAAGAGTTGATACATTTTTGAAGGTAAAATCATTCACATTTTATACGTCTAAAAAAATTATGCTTAATGTACGTTAACTTTCACGGATGAAAACTTTCATTTACATGTAAAACTACAGTCTTAATATATCGCATTAGTGTATACATTTAACTACACTAGACTAAAAATTAGTCTAGTCTATTAGTCTATAGTTTTTTTTTTAATTTTTGATTTGGATTCACTGCCATGAAAAGAAAAGCACTAAAAACACAAAAGGTCCTAACTCGAAAATTTTCCCCGTCGAAAGTTTTAAAAAGCTCTAATAACAGTGCTAAAAGCACTGAGTTGACAACGCTGAGAATTAGCACAGTTAGGATTAAGTACATAGAATAAGTTAGAATTAAGAAATATGAAATAAAATAGTTTAATTGATAGTCATAATCACAGTATAACCAGTGGCGACAATTATGACTTTTGAAAAACGCTAAAATCAACAGTTTTAACCCTCCCCGCAGAGGGAGGAAAAAGATGTTAAAAGTTTTTGTGAAACAAATGTGTTAGAAGCAGCAGAAATACGGAGTGAAAACTGGCGGATAAAGTTGAAAAATTAAATGTAAACAAACATTTATTTAGAGTTAAAAAAGGGCAAATTTGGAGTATTTTTTAATTTCTTCAATGAAAATGTTAAAAATATGTAAATATTTAACTATTAATCGATTTGTATGTTGTTTTTGGTCGCAATGAATATAGTTTCTTGTGCAAAAGGAAAGTAAGAAGCTAAACATATCAAGATCAAATAAGACATATTACTTATAAAAATTTTTTTTGTAGAACTTTATGTATATTATCAGTATTTATGGAACTCTTAGCAATTTCTCTTCACAATGAAAAAAGTTTCGTGTGTAAAAGATAAGTAAAAAGAAAAATATAACAAAATATATACTCATAACTTTTTGTTTTAGGAATTTGTGAATATACCTCTAAATTGGTTAAATACTAAGTTAGTGACGACCTATGAAAGGTGTTATAAAAAATACATTAATTCCGAATTACGTTTTCCTAACAAAACGGTTCATCTCCTTCCAAAATTATTCTAATATTCTACAGAAATATCATAAATTTCTTCCAATATAGAAAAATAAAAATCCACCCCGAAATCTAAAAAAATATAAACAAAACAGACAGGCAGTCAGAGAGGGAGAGAAATACATTTTGATTATATTTGCTGTCTCTTTCTAAGTGAAGAGCTAAACGTCAAAAGCCCCGTGACGTATCTGTTTATATCTGTGGTCATAATCGATATTAACCGGTCGTTCTAATTTTATGGTTTTGGTCTTCGTGATTAAAGGAAAAGCTTATTGATTTAGTGTCCACTTTTAAATTAATTAATTTGAAACATTTCATAAAAAGATTAGGAAAAACAGCAACTTTTGAACGAACTGAGCACGTTGTCGAAAGCAAGGTAACTCCAGATTTTTTGAAATCTTTGTAGATGCAGGGATTGCCTATTTTATGAGCATCTCATGCAAATTTGGCGGAACTGGCGAAACTAGCTGACAAAATTATGGACGTAGGGGAATTCCAAAATTTGGCGGCTATAAACACGACACCACGAACATCGGGAAGCAATTTTGAAAACAGGCTCAAATGTCGTCAAATAGGAAAAAATCAGTGGATTTTGCAACAAAAACTGGTACGGAACTGTGTTGGTATCATCGTACGATTGGTGATAAGGCCACCAAATGTCGCGTGCCTTATTCGTTTACGAAACCATAAAAAACAAACCTCTCCTTCAGATTGCACGAGCGAATCGGAAGTTACGTATCAAATAGCCCGCCTAAAGATTTACGATAACTTATCCAAAATAAATTTTTTAATAGACACAGGCACCGACGTTTCGGTATTACCGTATAAAGGTTCTAGGGGTATCCACGGGGAAGGAAGAAAGCTGTTGTTTGCAGCCAACGGTTCGTCGATAGAAACCAGCGGTGAGACTGCACTAAATATTTATTGGACCTCCGACGAAACTTCGTATGGAACTTTGTTGTCGCGAACGTTATCTGCGCTATCATTGGCTCGAACTTTTTGAAACCTCATGGTCTTATGGTCGATGTTAAGTCTGTAGACTTATTCACCGCGCAACGCTACTTGAGACGAAGGGTTACCCCGTACATACATTATGTGTTCACGTTTTGTCCTACGACACACAAAATGGTTACGCCCGTTTATTGCAACAATATAAGGATCTAACTACGATCAGTGTCAACAAGCGTCCCGTTGGATCTACGGTTACACATCATATCACAACAAATAACCTTCTATATATATTAGAGCACGTCGTCTCGCCGGTGATAAACTTCAGGCTGCTAAGAAAGAATTCGAATACCTGATGGAAATGGGAATTTATAGACCCTCCAAGTGCAATTGGGCTAGTCAACTGCAACCTCATTTAAACGAGGTTTTAAAGGGAATAGATTTCGCTTTCGCATACATCGATGACACACTCATCTCCTCTACATCAGCCGAGGAGCACGAGAAACACCTTAGAATGGTTTTTGACCGGTTGCGAAAGTTCAACCTGACCGTGAATAAATCCCAATTCGGTAAGTCGGAACTTGTATTTTTGGGATATAAAATCAGTCTTACTCCTCCCGAGGGCAAAGTCGAGTCGAAAAATCTCAAGAAATTCTTGGGGATGCTCAATTTCTACCGCCCTTTCTTGCCGCACGCTATGAAAAATCAGCTATTGTTGTTAGAATTGATTCCTGGTAACAGCAAAAACGATAACACCATTTAAAAGTGGACGGCTGAGTCTGTTGCCGCTTTTGAGGAATGTAAAGATGATATAGCCAATGCCATATTTGTAAACTAAATGGCCCCTGATGCTTTATTAACGCTAACAACCGATGTCTCTGATGGCGCCGTTTTACATCAGGTAATAGAAGGTCAAATACAACCAATTGGTTTATATTCCAAAAAACTGACGCCATCCAGCATTTCAAATACGTTTTGGAAGGAACAGAGTTCATCGTATTTACCGACCACAAACCGATAACTTTCACCTTTGGTCAAAAAAGTAATAAGGCATCACCTCGAAGACATTCGACACTTACGACTTGTTGTCACGCATCAACCCCGTTGAAAATCGAGAGGTTGACTTTAAACAGATGGATGATCAGCAAACCAATGACGCCGAACTTCAGGTTTTGTTAAAAAACAATACAAATGCCTCGTTAAAATTGTCAAAACTGACAATTCCGCTTTCGACAAAAGAATTTATTTATTTATTTTCTATCATAGGAACATTGGCTAAGTGCAAATATTTACAGTGTTTTGAGTTTCTATCTTAAAGATATTTCAAAAAATTATCACATTTTGATTATTACTAACTACTTATTAAAATTATCTATTTAATAGGAAAAAGATAGTAAAAAACCTAAAATTTAATATCACATAAGAAAATTGAGAAGCTCTAAGACAACATCTAATGAATGCTATACATAGTAGTATAGCAGAAATTAGAAGCTATCAAACCAAACCTCTCAGATGGACGTAGTTTGACCTTCTGCATTTTTCTATAAATGACAGCGCCAAGTCAGTTATGAAGTTTTCAATCATCTGGATGTTAGTCTTTAAATGCAATTCAACAGTAGGAAATCTTGAAGGCAGATTGTAAATTATTTTCAGATTCTTGTTCTGTATTACTTGCAACTTTTTGAGGTGTGATCTGGCACAATCATACCAGATTTGGCAGCCGTATGTAAGAATTGGCCTTATACACATTTTGAATAGAAGTAATTTATTTTTAAAATTCAATTTTGACTTCCTATTCAGAAGAGGATATAAAGATCGCCCATATCTTATTGCTTTAAGACTAGTATTCTCTAGGTGCTCTTTAAAATTCAGTTTTTGATCTAATGTAATTCCAAGATATTTTACGGATTTCGCGAACTCTATTTCATTGCCCTGTATCCTGAGTTTTCTAGAGGGAATTCTCTTAGGTGACTTGTTGTAAGGAAACAAAATGGCCTGAGATTTTTCTTCATTGATTTTAATTTTCCATTTAGAAAAATATTTTGCGGCTGATGACAGAGCGTTCTGAATTTTCCTCACGATTGAGTTAGAAACCCTGCCGTGACAGATTATAGCACTGTCATCCGCATAAAATGCTACATCATTGCCTCTGACAATTTTGAAGTCGGAAATGTAGAGGGAATACAGCAGTGGAGATAGAATCGAACCCTGGGGAACACCTGCAGGGATGTCACGCATTGTGGATTGACTTCCTTCAACATCAACCACAAACTTTCTGTCCTCAAGGAAACTTTTCACTAATTTAATTAGGTATAGCGGAATATTCATTTTGTGAAGCTTGAGAATAAGGCCTTTATGCCAAATAGAGTCAAAAGCTTTCTCCACGTCAAGGAAAAGAATACCAGTAGAGTACCTTCGGTTTCTATTCGATCTAATCATGTTGACCACCCTCTTGATCTGGTGAATAGTGGAGTGCTCTGCTCTGAAACCAAACTGATAGGGATGAATTAGGTTGTTGTCTTCTACAAACATTTTGAGTCGATGATGAACAATTTTCTCAAATAATTTGCCTAAGGAGGTTAATAGACTAATTGGGCGATAATTGGATGGAAGTCTTTCATCTTTTCCTTTCTTTGGTAGTGGGATAATTTTTGCTAGTTTAAAAGCGCTTGGGAAGTATGAATGAGAGATACAGAAGTTGTAAATCCTCAGTAAGTAATCTAAAGCAGTATGAGGCAGATTCTTTAACAAGATATTGTTAATTCGATCAATACCAGGCGCCTTTGAGTTCCTAAGACAAGAAATGAAAAATTTTATTTCGCTCAAAGATGTCAAAGAATGAACGTCTGTGAATGACGAAGTGTCTGTTTGCAACAGATTGAAAATAAAGTTAGCTTTATTTTCCATTGAGCTGTGGGAACCCGCAGTAGTTAAATGGGCTTTCTCAAATTGATCGGCAATGCTATCGGCCTTTTCTTTATTAGAACAAATCTCTTTATCATTGACTACTAAATTTCTCATAGGCTTATTTCTTCCTCTAATTTTCCAGAATTTCCTGCTACCGCTGAGCGTTTCTTTCGTTGTTAATATTGAGGGAAATTAGTTTATTAAGCTCCTTTAGAATTGCACCTAATGATATCCTCGAATTTGGATCAGCACAACGTTGAAATTTCCGCTTGTACTTATTTCTTTTCGATATTAAATATTTACAGATCTCATTTAATTTATAGTTATGAACTTTCCTAGGTCTGTTAGGAATTGAGTCGAGACATGAAGCTCTAACGATATTAGTAAATTCTTTTATAGAATCCTCAATATTAAAAGAAGATATGTTTTCATTAAGGATTGCGGAGGAGCTCATTTTCAAGTTTAATGAGATTTTGAATATATTCCAATTAGCATTATGGAAGTCTAGAAAAGATTTTTCTATATGATGAATATCTTCATTAATAAAAAATAATATTGGGACATGATCAGAAAATAAACTATTGGGACAGGTCACTAAATCGCTAAATTGTAGTGTGGAATTAGATAGCAGAAGGTCAATCGTCGATGATTGTCTGAAGGTGAGATTTTGAGGAAATCTAGTGGGGTTAGGTGGATAGTATATATAATAATTATTATTATTTTGATGATTAAATAGAAGATTTCCAGCAGTATCGGATTTAGCGCAATTCCAACTGAAATGATGTGCATTTAGATCCCCTAGGATGAAGAAGTCGCCATCTGTGGATGTCATCAAATCGAGGTCGTGGATGAAGTCAGGAGTGTAATGAGGACAATAAGCTGATATAAATTTGACTTTAGAGTTAAGAAACTCCACAGACACGCATACGTTTTCAATTAGTTTCGTTGGAAATGACGAATCGGCGTTGTGTTTCAATGTTGATTTAATAACTACTGCAACTCCTCCTCCATGAGAAACTCTATCTTTTCTGTACACTTTGTACCCTGGCATCTTAAAGCTGTGATTTGATTTTAAAAAAGTTTCGTTCAATAGAAGAATATCGATAGAGTTCTCTTTTATAAAATTATGAAGTTCCAAAGATTTAGAGAATGTAGTAATTCCTTGACAATTCCAGTGCATTACTTTAAGACTATTTTGAACTTGATTAGATTGCATATTTCAGCATAGTCATGATAACATTGAGTTGCTCCATTTTCGTTCTACAATTGCGTAGATCAGAGATGGCTTTTGTAAAAATTGTGAATAATTCATCGATACTGTAAAGTTCAGCTGTTGAAGAACATTTTTGAGCAGGAGTTTCAAGTATACTCGCGTAGGAGTTATTCGGCACGGTGGCTTTTGTCACGTTTGGAACAAATGAAGATTTGTTTAGATGGGGAAAATCAGCAACGGATGCATCGAAGACAGCTGGCAGAGGGCGGTTTTTAGTATGCGATTTGTTCATTACATTTTCGCGAATTGTTAAATATTCTTTGCGGCTGGGGCAACGTGGGTCGTCGGCTCTATGATTATTATTTTTAAAATTTTTCTTAATGCAATTGAAGCATTTGTAGACGGCGGGGCTGCCTTCGGGTACTTTGTTAACTTGGCAGTTGGCTACATCATGATCGCCCCCGCAAGCAATGCATACACTTTTGCGGAAACAATTTTTAGCTCCATGTCCGTACATGGCACACTTTGTACATTGTGTCGGCCCTCTGTTTCTTTTTTGAGGATTTCTCCAATATACTATAATTTGGCACAAACGCCTAATTTTTAAAACTTGAGATTTTGAAATCATCGTACGATCAAACTCAACCATATAAATAGCATCATCTACAGAGGAGCGAGCTGTAATTATTTCTTTAATATTGACAACATTGATGTTGTATGAGTTTTTTAGTTCTTCTTTGATATCATTAGGATTTAGTTGTGGTAGACCGTAGAGGACCAACTTAAATATTTTTGTATTTTTGCACTCATGAGAGTAAAAAGTATAGCCTAAAGCAATAAGCTTTTTCTTTGCTTGTTCGAAGAGCGTTACTGATGGTGAGATAATTTTAGTACCGATGGACATTCTCTTAAATTCATATGATGATCCAATCAGCTTGTAAACGCTTTGAAACTTATAAACAGTATCCACAATAATTGGGGGAACAACAATTTTATACTCACGTACTTCACTCTCTTCTTCACTATATGTATCATCGTCATTAACAAGTGATTGTAGAATGCTAAACCGGTTTTCGTTGTTTTTATATTTTTCTTTTGGTGCTCTGCCTGACATCTTCTTTCGTTTCAGTGAATGCATTGGTATTTGGTGTTGGTATTGTTATTGTTTAATGTTATTGTTTATTGTTATCGTTTATTGTTATTGTTTATTGTTTCAATATGAAACAGAAATTTAAGAATTCAAAATGTTTATTTTTATTAATAGTGATTACACTGATTTTGTTGGTATGGTAGTTAGTACTACGCAACGGAGGAAAAAATAGAAAACGTCTGCTTTCAATTAATGATAGCTTAAGACTGATTCGACAAAAGAATTGTATTGCAACATCTCGAAGAATTTGGTAAGACCATACGTACCTAAGGAATGTCGTCAAGCAGTTATACAGAAACTCCATTCGTTGTCACACCCAGGCATTAAGGCAATGAGACAATTGGTTGCTGATCATAACGTATGGCCTTAAATGCACAAAGATGTCGCTGCGTATGTTCGTTCGTGCATCCCGTGTGAAAGAGCAAAAGTCCAGCGCCACACAAGGTCTCCCTTGGGTGAGTATACCGCCACTGATACCCGTTTCGAGCACATAAACATAGATATCGTCAGCCCGTTACCGTCTTCAAATAGTTTCCGATACTGCCTAACATGCATCGATCTTTTTAGCAGATGGCCCACAGCAGTACCTTTGGTCGGTATAACAGTTCCAAGTGTCGCAAGTGCTCTCATAAGCTGATGGATATCCTTGTATGGTGTACCGTTACCACAGATTTGGGGGGACAGTTTGAGTCGTCCGTTTTCAGGGAACTTACAAAACAATTGAGCATTAAACACCTAAGGACTACTGCATTTCACCCACAGGCGAGCGCTATTATTGAGCGTTGGCACCGCACGTTAAAGTCTTCGATTAAATGCGTGGAAACAAATCACTGGAGTTCAGCATTTCCACTAATTCTATTGGGAATGCGATCCACGACTAAGAGTGACATTGGTTTGTTTTGCTGCACTAGTTAATAAGAAACACCACGCCCTTTTTTCGTTTTGTTCTTCTGGGTAGTTCTTTGCTGAACATCAGACGTACCAAAAAAGCCTTTCTCTTATTTTTTAAAATTATTCTTTTTGAATTGTGATCTTTTGCCTTTAAATCAGGGATGTCCAAAGCTAAAACTGTAGTGTTAGTATTCGTGAGCGAGAGAGTACTGCACTGAAAGAAAAGTTGTGTAAACTGAAATAAAATGTACGAAAAAAATCCGAAAAGCGGAATTTACAATAAAATTTAGAATAGAAATTCTTCCATATTATTTAGCTGAAATATAGGTAGTTCTCAAGAAAAGTTACAATCTTAAATTAATTATATGCTAATATTTTATCTTTCATCTGTAATATTTCCCATAAAAGATTTGTGATTATAGTTTTACTATTATTCAAATTTAAAAAAAAAACGATTATGAAAATAAAATAAATTAAATAAAAATAAAGAAATTCAATTTTAAATGTAAAATATGTTTGGGCAACATTTTTTTTAATACCTAAAGGCAGTTTTTTTTTGGTCTAAGAAATAACTTTGAGGAATTCAGTTTTAAATATAAAATATTTTTGCCATAGTCACTGTTTTGGACAAAATTTTGTAAACACGTAAAGGAATGTCCACGAGAGTAAGACCTTACTTTTTTTCCTTTTGAATTTGGGAAAATGCGACAGCCCTATAGCTTTAAAAGCGCTCAAAAATTTCGTGAAAAGTGCAATAACTTTTTACGTGTTAAAAATAATTAAAATTTTATTTTTGCATAAAATTCTTCAAAACGAATATTTTGTTAAATTATACAAAATTTATTTACTTTTTTTTACATATTATTTTTTCTAAAAACAAAATTCAAAAGTCGTAGTAAATTTTTTTCAGTTCTTTAAGCAAAAAATATTACAAAAAAATCGTACACCCCCTACGCATGTGCATTCGTCGCTAGCTGAGTGACGACTAAACAAAGGGAACAAGGTATGTTCAAATAGGTAATAGCATTTGTACAACAACTCAATTCGCAGTGTTTTTTAACAAAAACAACATGTATTTTCTGTTGTCTGCGTTGTCAACTATAAATTTTCAAAAAGCACCAAATTCTTTAAAAAAACGCGCAATTTTGACAAAAAAGCAATAAAACATTATAATATTTATTTTAATTTTATCAGCAATTTATTCATACATATATAATTGGTCATTACAACCCTTCAGTCTGGATTATTGACCTAGTTTCTCACACCACTTTTGTGCGTTAATTTTATACATGAGTGACGGGACCTCCTACAGTTTTAAGTCGACTCCGAACGACTGATTTTTGAGAAACTTTTCATGGCAATTTTTATTTACTTTACTCTCAGAGTTTTTAGCCAGAAATCTGCTCAGATTGAATCGTCGAAGAAATGGGGATCGAACCCTGGCTTTACGTCTAAGAAGCCAACACACTACCTATTAGACTATGGCGACATCATCACCAATTTATATAATCAGTAAAAAAATGTACAAATTTACAATTTCATACAAAAGTCTATCGTCTAGCCTAAGTCTAATCTATAGTCTTCTCTAGCCTATAGTCTAATCTATAGACTTTTAGAATAGATTATATATAGGCTAATTTTTAGTCTATGTATATACTAATTCGATTTGTTAAGACTGTAGTTTTACATGTAAATGAAAGTATTTATGTGTGAAAGTTAACATACATTAAACATAATTTTTTTAGACGTATAAAATGTAAATGATTTTACTTTCGAAAATGTATCAACGTAAAAAAGTATTATTGTTAAATATCTTCGCCCAAAATTGTTTTTAATTTCCAAAAGGACAAATAGATTTCTTTATTTTTAATTTTTAATCTGGTGTCACTGACATGAAAAGGAAAGCACTAAAAAAAGCACTAAGCACTGTCTTGAAAATTTTCCGCGTCGAAAGTTTTAAAAAGCACTAAAAACAGTTCTAAAAGCACTGAGTTGACAACGTTGTCTGTTGTTTTTGTGCGACCGGTTGTGTCAAATGAAATTCGCCGTTAGCCAGAAATGACAAAGGCGAATCCATATAATGACATAAAGTAGTTATTTTATGTCATTATTTCTCTTTTGTTTCTTTTTGTTTATAAAAAAAATTTTAAAAAACAAATTGTAGAAAAACAAATTTTTTTAAATACGGGCTGATTTGCGCTACCACTAAGGACATTATGCTTCAGAGGGATACCGGGAAACAAAAGAGCGGATTCTGCAATAAAAGTTGTGCCAGAACATAAAGAATATTTGAATAAATTGTAAATTGTGTAGAATATAAATATAAAAGGAAATAAAAAAATTAGTAAACAAAAGAATGTATATACAGTGAGCAAAAAAAAATTTGTACACTTATTGAAAAAAACTAACAAATGAATTATTCTACAGGATTTTGTCCAAGATGACTTTCTAGAGAATTCGGTCGCCGTAGTCAAAGAATCACAACCCTTTGTGCTTAAAAATGTTGAATTTCATAGTGTCGATGGTTACTTTCTTTATATGTAACCAATAGAGAAATGTTTATAATCAAAATATAGTTTTTAAGCTTTTATTTAATCTTAAGGACAATAAGTTTCATTTTATAGTAATTGTTTGTCCAAAAATGTATTCCAGATAGTAAGTGTACAATTTTTTTTTTGCTCACTGTACGTATACAAAACATTTGACAATCCCGCGCACTCAAAAAAGTAGTCAGCTGGGCTATTAACACTACCTTTTGAATATGCCTTGAAAGGGAATAAGAATATGTGTGTTTTTGGTTTGCGCGAAAGCACTATGAAATGGGCATCATTGCTTTAAACAATATGAAATAAAATTAATTTGGAATTGAACAAAATTGGTTTCTGTTCACATCTCCTAACAAATGTAAAGATTGTAGTATGTGAAACAGTTGTGTATTAAAAAATAAACAGGATATAGGAAACAAGGAAAATCGTTACTTCATTACATCGTAAATAAATACATGTTTTGTTATTCATACTTTTATTTACATTTTGCACTATTATTACTTCAGTTTTAGTACATTATTTCGCAAGCGTGTTTGTCCAACTTCCTACCAAGTGTCATTCATGTCTTTAAATAATAACATCAAACATAAAATAATAACTTTAAAGGAAAAATTTGATATTTTAAAATGTCTTGATGAAGGAAAAACTATTAGGCAAATTGCCGAAAAATCCCTTGTTCCTAAATCAACGACAAAAAAAAATAATGCGAAAATAAAACAATTTATTTCGAATACCTATAATGGACCCAGTAATAATAATATAACTGAAGAAGATATCAATGATTGGGCAACTGGTGCAAATAAGAAAAGGTTTTCCGATAAAGAAATAATACAACACGCTAAACGAAAAGAATCGTTAGTGCTGCGTACAGACGCTGAAGACGATTTTGTAGAAATTAATGCACAAATAAAGATATATTTTTCAGTTTTTATTCAGTGGGCTGAAGTTTGCGTACTGTTGTCGGTAGTGTGTTGGATTATTATACGGAAAGCCCGGGTTCTTCTCCCAGGTCACAAAGCTCTCCAAAAATGGTCCAATTAGTGTTCCTCCTATTGACCGGAAGGGTCATACCAGGAGAAGAATTTTTCGTGTCGATAATGAAGGTAATATATCTATGGTCCGAAATAGTACTAATAATTTTATAAACTAATTTTTTGAAAACTTAGTTCTTCGAGAATTTTTATTTTTAAATAATATTTTTAATTAATTCTTAACAATAACTGATCTCAAAATGTTATCATTAATCTGTTTGTTTTTGCTTAAACAGTATGAATTTAAATGTATTGTTTTCTTTTTTGTTAATAAAAAAAAACATTTTAATAAAAGTTTTAAGCATTTTACTAGTATTGCTATTTTTAAAATAAATCGAATTTTTCATTACCGTTTCCCGGGAAATGAAAAAGTCCAGGAATTCCCAAACTTTAGTTGCGATGGGAAGGGATCTACGGGGATGGGTTCTGTTGGGGCATGTACGGCATTTAAGACAATGAAAGAATTTGTGCTCTGATTTTTTTTAGAATTAATTAAGTAATAGCGCAATCTGAAAATTGTCGGGATTCAGATTAGTGATGATAAAAAAATACGTGGACCAATTTTGTTTAAAAAATTTAATTTAGTTCTTTTATATAAAAAACTCAAAAAACAATCTAATCTAACAGTCTAATCTTAGGTAAAGACAAATGTACTCCTCTCTTATGGAACATAGAAATTAACGCCAGAGTTAGTGAGTTAGATTGTGAAAATGCGTAAACATGCTAAAAGTTTACGGGAAATTGTTGAAAATATTTCAAAACAACAATCATCAGAGGAACATGTAGCAGAAACTTAAAACAAAATAACACATTACTTCCAAATTCCCCCAGGAAGTGTTCTAGCAGAAACGTGCTTCATTGTGAAGGAAAGAAACTTATTCTGCGAGACAATAAACGAACTGTTCGAACTTATGAAAACATTTTTATTATGTACACATATTTTACAGAATTTTCTGACTTTGATGGAATATAAGCAAGGATATAAAACGGATCATGCCACAAAATATGTTGATAAGTCGGATAATTTCTGATAAATGGTATTTATTTAATGAAAAGAGTTTATTTTATAGTTTTGGATCACAAGACTAATGATATCTGAAAACATTACGTTGTAGTTATAACGCTTAAAAGCAATCGTGTAACATTGAGGGGACATGATGGGGAGAGGTTGTGAGGGCCACTGTGAGTACCCCAAATCATATATTTGCGGAAATTGGGGACAAATTTCTTTATTTAAATGTTTTACAAGAAAATTTTAAATTATTAGTTTTAAATTTGAACAATACCATATAAAAACGACTAGATTATTATTAGTTCTCTTTTCTTTAGAAAAGTAATCGAAATCGTACAAAGTAACGTCAATTATGCTCATGGTAATGAAATATTTTGTACGTCATATGTAGATATATTTTTCACTAAAATATTACTGAAGAACAATCATAATTAGTTTATTATCTATACGATTACGATATAAAGAAATTGCCACAGACCTTTTATACGGACTGTTAAAAAGCAGGTTAAAATTATTAAAGTACATAAAATGGTGTACAAAAATACGGTGTGTTTAGTAAGTGATTTTATTATTTTCATTATGTATAAATATTTTACATACATATATTAATTTAATTATAATATTTTGCGGACATTGCCACAAACTATGAATTAAATTAATAAACGTAAAACTTATACATTAATATATATGCGCAAATATAATCACAAGATAGTTTATTACAAAATTTATTTCATACTCTAAAGTTGTTCTCCGTAAAATGTGAACTTAATTTAAATTTCTTTTAAGTCCAACATGGGTGTTGATGACGCCTTTAAACGACACTTTTTTATCTATTACATACTCAAATTTTGCATTCATATCATTTTCGAATGTAAATGCCGGAATACGATCAATATCCAAACGGAATCCTCGAATGTAGTATGGAACATTGGCACGCAATGGGCAATGTTTCGGAAGATTAGAGTAATGGTCCAGTATCGTTCGACTCAATTGTAGTAATGGTACCAGATTTTTGTTAGACAACATCTGACATCCATTTAGTTTTGTCAAATTTAATAAAACAAAGTCGCTCTTTCTTCGTGGTAAAACAACTATAATATTAAGGTCAAAACTGAAAATATCTTTCCCAAAGATTAACTCATAGTTTAAAGTTCGACGTTTTATATTTTTACTAAGTCCACATTGAAAAGCGGTTATTAAGGGTTTGTTTTCTTTAGCTGAAGGGTTCCAGCATGTAAAATTTAAAAATGTTAGTTCAAATTTTTGCTGAATGAGAAAAAAGTAAAATATTAGCTCATTAGTAGAATATTGCTATTGTATATAATAATACGATTAATAGTAATAATAATCGCAATAAAAATTTCATAAATGCACATTCAATAATGAGTATAAATACATATGCATTATACACAAGTGTTTTACACTTCACGTTATCACTTACTTGCGCTTTTACTTCTTTTACTTGCAATTGAATAATTAATACGATAAATGTCGTGGTGAATATTTTTATCAATATCATTTTCAGTTTATCAAAAAAAAAAAAAAAAATTTTTAACCGCTACCTCCACATAAATAAAACCTTTCCGAGAGTGATTTAAAAAAATTGCTTTTGGTAAATTAAAATGCCATGGAAATATTTTTTGGTTTTTAATGAGTTTATAATTACTGTTCGGTATTGTTATCAATTTGAATACATATGCTTATTATTGAACTTTATATACAGAATTTTGAAATACATAGTTATATAGGGTTCCCGATTATTATATTCATATTCATACCGACAAAGTGTAAAAAGTTTATTTGTTCTTGCCATCATGAATTTCGTTCACGTAGAAATTCTACTTCTACAGTCAAGGAATTCATTTACCTTGGCTCCGCCGTTACCACCGAAAATGATGTCAGTCTGGAGATCAAGCGCAGGATTACTCTTGCCAACAGGTGCTATTATGGTCTCAATAGGCAATTGAGTAGCAGAGACCTCTCTCGCAAGACGAAACTAATACTCTACAAGACGCTCATCCTACCCGTGCTTCTCTATGGCGCAGAAGCATGGACCCTATTAAGAACTGATGCAGCTGCCTTGAGAGTATTCGAGAGAAAAGTCCTACGTAAGATCTTCGGTCCAGTGCGAGTTGGCGATGATTTTCGCATCCGATTTAACAGTGAGCTGTATGAGCTCCTCAACGACATGGACGTTGTACAGCGTATTAATATCCAGCGGCTGCGCTGGCTCGGCCATGTCGTTCGAATGGAGGAGGATGCTCCGGCGAGACGAGTGTTTGATGCGGGGATCTGCGGAAGTCGGCGAAGAGGACGACCTTGTATCCGTTGGAAGGACCAAATCGAAGAAGCCCTGTCATCGATTGGTGTGACCAATTGGCGTAGGCGCGCAAGAAGCAGAGGCGCCTGGAAGGATGTGTTGCGGCAGGCCGAAATCCGTTAATCGGGTTGTTATGGCCAATTAAGTAAGTAAGTAAGTAGAAATTCTACTTTAACTGATTTCAGGCGTAAACTCAGAATAAATAAAATGAAATAAATAAACATTTTTTCAGAAATCTGTTGCTCGGAGTCGCACTTAAATCGCCACTAGTCGATAAAAATTAACGAATACCACATGGTTAATGTGAGAAGCTAGGTCGTAATCCTGGCTAATGCGCCTGAGTACCGCGATGTAAGAGTCCTGACTCTAGTCTAGTCTTCACGATACTATATTAGCAGACAACTTACTAAAGATTCAGCAAAACAAAAAAAGAATGAGAAACACTTATTGAAGATATTTGGTAAAAACAGAGTAAATTTAAAAATCAAAGGTCCAATTTTTTAAAATATTATATCTAACACCGACTAAACAGAGTTGATAATTATGACGTTTGAAAAAAAAAAAACAGCAGAAACATAAAGCGCACCCGCCCCGATCAAACTGGATCAAATTTTGCAGATGTGTTGGTAATTTTTGTTTGACTTAGCACAGCAACGCATCAAATTTAAGCCTTCAAATGTCATTTGTAAAATGTCGCGAAGAAGAAAACATCATATGGTTTTCATCGGGAAAAATTCTTTTATGGTTTTCTTTCTATTTTTAGAAAATATTTTTTTAGGTTTTCTCAAAGAACATATGGTTTTGGTTGAGAGATTCCTTTGTTTTGTTTTTTTTAGTGTCAAGTTTTTTCTTTTAATATAGCAAATAATTATTTCATAGCCATTGCCCTAAAGCAGGTAATTAAAAATAAAACAAAAAAGAAAACTGCGAAGCGTCTTTGGATAAACGAGTGGCTGAATAAAAGGGATGAATTTTAGCACAAAAATCTTCTCAATGAACGCATTGTTATGGAAACTTATGGAGGAATAAACAAGATTTTAAAACGTAACGAATAGGCAATTAAAACCAATAATTAATTTAATTTTTTCGTCTAATAATTAAAATTGTTTTTGTTAAACAAAACAATGTTCATAAAACTAAAATAAATAAACAATATCATACAATTCATAAATGAAAACAAAACTAAATAAAAATTATCAAAATATGTACTTTTTTATAATTGTTTTTGCTGCACACTTTCAAAAACACGCGCAACAAAGTATGCTGTTACTGATACGATATCTAGAGAAAAATGAAATTTGAAGTGATTGACCGCACACTCATCAAATTTGCTTTAATTTTCTGCGGATATTTTGATATTCTTCAAAATCTTCTCAGGTTCTTCGTGTGAGGACCGTTTTCTGTACGTGTGAGTACAGTTTTACCAAACAATCACAAAGAATGTCATTTTGATCCAATTAGTTTGATCGCGGCGGGTGCACTTAATTTTACAATTTTTACAATTTTTGGCAAAGTAAATGTGTTAGCACAGCAGCTCATTTAATTTAAGCCTTCAATTTGAACGATTTTTCAAGAACTATCTAACCATCGAAACGTATTTTATTTCTCAAGATAGTTTTAAAACAATTTTTTGAAAAGTTTAAAAAAATATACTTTTGTATATTTTAAACTAATTTACTATATGATATCATATTTTAATTGTTTTTTTTTAATTATAACCTCAAAATGTTATAAATTAAATAAATTGTATGTTTTTGTAAAAGCGTACTGTTTTTCATTTGCCATACTTTTGTATGCAGCTATTTGAGGAAACAAAAATGGAAAAATAAATGTACGTAGTGTGACCATAAAACAAAATTTTAGTTTTTTCAGTCATATTTCGGACAAACAAGGGTAAACAAAATTGTGGAAAACATGACATCAAATTTGACGGATGTAGCTTCAATAAAGTGATCACTTTCTACTGTCGAAGTGCGGAAGTTATTGACATATTTCAAACCGTATTTATATTAAAAAAATGTACAAATTAGAGTACTTAGGTTTATGCTGTATGAAGATGAGATTTAAAAGTATATCAAGGAATTGTCTCAATGCTATAATGTAAGTTTTTATTTGTGCACAAATTTTCGAACAATTTTTTTTGTTAAAATTAAATCTCATTACTAATTTATTAGTTGTTTTCGAGGAATTTTTTTTTTAATTTTTTTTTATTTCCAATTTCAATTGTTGGCCTCAGCGCCCAAAGGCATAAATGAGGCAAGTTGGCTAAATATTTCAAACTAAGTTCATATATTCATATTTACATAATAATCATATTTACATATTAATAATTCTTATTCATTTTATAGTAAAAGCTCGTCTCTGTGTTCTAAGATATGTTCCTTCAGTAACTTTTTCAACCTAGAAATTCTATTTTCATTTTTAAGATTTTGTGGCAAGTTATTATACTTAAGGGTATCCATAAACTCTACTCTTTGTTTAGTCGATTCCAATCTACATCGGCTATTCTTAAATTTCCATTATTTCTGGTATTGTACATATTTTGATTTGAATAATTGAATAATTCCATAATATTATTATTATTTTTATTTACACCATTGTATGCAATATATTGGAGAAACTTCAGTGTTTTGGCATCTTTTGGTTAGAATTTAAAATTTTGACGTATCTGGAAACACATTATGTACTTTAAACATGTAATTACAAAGTTCACTAGAGTTCTGACATTAATTAATTTTTAATTGTCGCTTTGAGTGTATATGTAAGTGAGTGTATGTACATTAGCGTGGCCCCGTTTGTATGGAGAAAAAAAAGGCATATGTTCCCAACTAAAATGAAAGTTTGATTCATTCTAGGACTACGTTTTTTAATTGTTTCGTCCTGCGGTCAATATTTGGTGAGATGGTTCAAAGGATAAAAAGGTCCTTTTTTGAGGTTTTTGAATTTTTTCATATTTCTTCCAAAGGAACATATATAAATTTGGAATCATACATACATAATTGGTCATTAGAACCCATCACTATTATTGACCAAGTTTCTCACACCACATATGTTGTGTGTGTTAATTTTATACATGGGTAGCGGGATCTACATTTTAAAGTCGACTCCGAACGACAGATTTTATGAGAGATTTTTCATGGCAATTTTTTTACTCTCAGAGTTTTTGCCAGAAATCTGCTGAGAGGAAATCGCCGAAAAAATACCTTTTCTATTTTGTTTTGAAGTCTGGCCTGGGGCTTTTGGTATCATATTAAAGGTTTCTAAGAGGCGCTTTCAATTTTAAAAATTTAGAAAATTCATAAATTTTAAAAATTTCGGACAAAATTTTTTCATAAATTGTTGAAATTTGGGAAATCCCAAAAACCAAAAGTTCAACTTTCTATAAAAGATTTTTTAATTAATAAGTCGACGGCGCAAGATCACTTCGGAAAGTAGTCCGACAGTTCAAAACTCTGTTACGAAATTCACCATTGATAATTTGATGGATATTTCCAGTGATGATACCGACTTTAGTCCAAACTATTGCACTTGTTATCAAGTAGCGACGAATAATTATATAACTTTGTAAAAACTTTTTATTTATTTCAATTTAATTTTTCTGTTCTTAATTCTGGATTAACAGATTTCTTTTGTTTTTTGCTTGCTCTACCAATTTTTCATCTGTATGAATTATATATTTTATGTAAATAAAATAATAAAATGCCATATGAATTGCATTTCTGAAATTTTATAGTTTTTAGAATTTTTTACACTGTTTTTCGAAATAAATATAGATCTTTATTTCATCTTACACGGTTTTCAGATGACATTTTACTATAGGAAACGCCTCTTTTTTAGACATTTTATTTTTTCACAGATTTCTAAGGAACGTATCTACCGTGTAAAAATAGAGTTACGATAATAAAGTTAAACTTTTTACCAGAATATGATTTTATCTTTTGTTAAGCTATTATGTATAAAATAATCATATTGAAATGAAATATTACTTATATAAAAATACATATATTACTATATACATAACAATTTGTACATTTTGTCAGTCAATACATGCTTTCAGTAATCGGAAAAAATCTACCTTGTCATATTGCTAACAGAATACGTTTTTAATAAACGTATATCAAAAAGAATTATGGTAATATTAAAATATTTTCTATGAATTTAAATTTTTTACTTACAACTATTAACCAATATTTATCATTAAGCAAATAATACACTAATACAATGCAAAAATATATATAATAAACAGTTTTTCATTTGCTGCATAAAATAAACAACCATATTCAAATCACGTTATAGCGGGATGTATCTCAAATGTTTTGGTTTGAATTGAAATATTCGTTGTATAATAAAATAAAAGTATAAGAAATTAGGAAGTTAGGTTTAAAAAAATTTTAATAAAAATTGAACTAGATTGAATTTTGAAATGGTTAAATTACATGAAATCAAGAAATGTCAACAATTTAGTTAGGTAAATTCTATGAAAAAATTAAAAAAACAAAAATTTTGTCCGGATTTTCAGAATTTTTTAATTTTTTTTTTTAAATTTCTGATAACCTATTGAAAGCGCCTCTTAAAGATTTTTCATATGATACCAAATTTATATATAGTTCCTTAGGAAGAAAAATTAAAAAAATTCAAAAAACCTCAAAAAAGAACCTTTTTAACCTTTGATCCACCTCAGGACAAAAATTTTGAGAAACGTAGTTTTAGAATGAAACAAACTTTTATTTTAGTCGGGAACTTTCGCAACTTTTATTTTATGGCACCCTAATGTACATATGTACATAATTATATGTGCACATATAATTACTTATTATGTATTTATTTATATACATACATATTTATAGCTAGTTAAAATTGCTTTGTAAATAGATTTATATCGTAAATTTTATTTAACCTTATCTCATTATATTGTTCAATCTTTAATAGTTAATAATTTTTATGCAATTAGTACCTCAAAAAACCTCATTAGCTGATAAATACAATATGTATATAATGCATATAATTCATTAAAAAATAATTTAGTTATTAATCAGTTGAAAGCATATAGTCAAAACTTACTTAATTTTACGAATTTTTTTAAAAATGAATAAAGTTATGCACACATTCCTAGTTACGGTTGTATGGTTTGGAATTATTATCCTGTCGTTTGCTTCTGCTGATTCCAGTGTACGTTTCACTTGTTGCATTTAAAATTCATTTTATTTATTCTGATTTTCCCTCTAAAGTCCGGATTTGACATGATTTTTAATAATATCACCTGTACATCCGATGATTTGAGTGGCTTTATGGGTAGTTTGTCCTGTTATGTAAGTAAAAATATAAAACGACGATCGTTTTCAATTGAGTTGGAATTTAAAAAGGATATAAATTACTTCCAACTAAACATTTGTATTGTCCTACCACGCAAAAAGGAAGGAAACTTTGTACTTTTGAATTTAACGAATATCGATGGTTGCAAACTTCTTTCGAATAAAAATCAGGCAACTTTCATAAAATTAGGTCGATCAACCCTAGATCGTTTTGGAAATATACCTCATCAGTGCCCATTTAAAAAAGATAATCTGTACTACATACGCAACTTTCGAGCTGATATGAATATGATGCCAGCCTTCACATTTGAAACTGAAATGTTGCTTTGGTTTGACCTCATAGTAGGACGCAATAAAATAGTTAAAGGATTTCTTCAGAGTTTTGTCTCACTAAAGCAAAAACCAAATAATAAAATATGGTCAAACAAAAAAGGTTTTTTTTAAATGCACTTAAAAATACTATATTTATTTTTCTCAAATAAAACGATCTATGATCATTATCTACACAAAAGTAAAATATTTAAGAAGCTATATAAATAAACTAATTTCGAAATAATTAAAATTGTATTTTGATGACTTAAAAAAATTTCTTTCAACAGATTATGAATTAATAGTATAAATCAGGGACAGTAACTATTATAACTTATATCGTAAAAGTCAAAAAATAAGACGTATATAAGAATTATTAAATATGAATTATTTTTTGACCTTTATTTTTTCGAGCAGAAATAAAAGTTATTCTTTGGTATTTATTTTTCGAGCAAAAGTAACAGTTATTGTTGACTTTCATTTTTTAGGTTGGGAAAAAAAGTTATTTTTGATTTTTATTTTTTCGAGCGGAAATAAAAGTTATTTTTTGACATATTTTTCCGAGCAGAAAAAAAGTTATTTTTTTTTAATTCATGATGAATTCATAATATTTATTAAAAAATTCTTTAAAACAATTAAACTAAATTATGTTAAAAAATTTTTAGAATTAAGTTTTGCAATAAATATTTATAAACAGGGCAAGGATTTTAATGCAAATGCATGTTTGTAGTCGGTAAGTCAAAATCATTTCTGACAATCAGGTACATACATACATAATTGGCCATTACAACCCTTCAGTCAGGATTACGACCTAGCTTCTCACACCACTTATGTTGTGTGCGTTTATTTTATACATGAGTGGAGGGACCTACAGTTTAAAGTCGACTCCGAACGACAAATTTTTGAGAAGCTTTTCATGGCAATTTTTACTCTCAGAGTCTTTGACAGAAATCTGCTGAGAGGAAGTCGCCGAAGAAATATTTTTACGTTTTGATGTCTGACCTGGGATTCGAACCCAGGCCTTTTGTCTAATAAGCCATCACACTACCCACTAGACCACGGCGAATCACAAAATTTCAAGGTGTTCTGAAAATCACAAAACTTTCAACTTTTCGATGTGATTTTACCCTTTCGAAAACACAAGAATACAGCGGATTTTTTGAAAATTAGTCAGTGTTTTGGTAAAAATAAATTAAAATTAAATTTTTTGCAAAAGTTAAAAATATTGTAATGTCTGGAGTTTTGTTGTTATCAATTATTGATTTGAAAAGAAAACTATTAAGATATCAATGAATGAAAGTCATAAAATTTAAATATGGCAAACATAAGAAGTTGGCACATTTAATGCCGAAGCTGCCACTGTCCGCAATTGCATATTGTTGCCATTTGTTGTTACTTTAAACGTAGATATTTTTAAAATAAGGCAAACAGTTGATAGTTTTTTACTAAATTAAATATTACTTAACATCTATAATTAAGATTCATTGGAAATAGTTCATTTATTAAAAAAAAAAAAAAATCAAATACTTTTGTCTTTAGTAGAAATATTTTGCAAATCTGGCAAGCTCTGGTGTATTTTCGAAGTTCTGAAACAGCTGACAACTAAGAAGTAAATTCAGAATCACAAACCAAATAACAAAATTTCTTGAAATGCGAAATGTCTTTAATTATATCATAATTTTATACTTTTTTTGGTCCAAACTTATTCGTTTGACTATAAAAATTAATAAAGAACATTTTAAGCTACTCATTTAATTCATTTATTGTGAAGTTCAACATAAAATGGTTGAAAAATACGCATGTGATTTTAAATCGTCAGCCACTTAGCTTACCGGTTTGAAATTATAAAAATTACAAAAATTTTGTATACAGAACACCTTTCTTGTGATTTCAAATCACTTTCACAAAAAGTGATTTTCAGAACATACCTGAATATATCTTTTTGAATCGAAGAATTTGCAATAAAATGGCATCGATTAGTTGTTGCATATTTTTCTTATAAGTGCATATTTTATTATTTTATTGTATATTTAATTTTTGGAAATATTTTGATGTCGATACATCAAGTTTACAAAAATCTCATTTTACCTTCATTCAAATAATATTTTTATTTGTTCGTGAAACTGAGTACACAAAATAAATTTTGTTCGCTATTTAAGGTACTCAATAGGAAATATTTGCCTGATCGTTAAATGCGATGTTCGTAGAATCAAATGGTCGTTAAATCGGAAACTACTGTATAAATATGTACATATACATAAAAACGACGTGCATTCGCGTGATCGCTAAACTGATTGTTTCTGTGTAGTTCGAAGTTCGTCCGACAGATGGCGCAATTTTAGTTTTTTTATGTTTTTGCACCGTAACTCAAGAACTACTGCACTATGCTGTGTTTCGTTGAAGGCGTTTGGTCGTTAATCAACGTGCAGTGGAATTGATTATCCCGATACCACACTGATTTTCTTCGAAAAGCAGTTCAAAATTAAAGGAAAATTTGTGGCCAGCAACACGAATCGGGTCAAGCTATCAAAAATATATAATTCCATTTGAACAATAATTGCTATGTCGATTTAGTGCACCTTTCATTCTTCTTCTAAATATCAATCAGCCATGACTTTGCATGGAAACCAGACTTACAGTGAAAATAAAATTCGAAAGCGAAACCACGTTTACCCGGGTCTGCTAGTTTATTATATTTATAACTTAAAAAAAAAAAAATTAAAATCTTATATGTTCCTTATTAATATGAAACTGTGGCCTGAATTTTATTTGTTTAATAAATATATTTCAAACAAAATATTTTTTTATTGCAAATTATTTTTTATTTTAACATTTCTAGTGCATATTTTCTCTCTTATAGTGGATATTATATGCGCATATTTTAAATTTTTTAGTGCATGAAATTCCTTGCTCTGTTTATAAATATTATTAATTCATCATGAAATAAAACAAAAATAACTTTTATTTCTGCTCAATAAAATAAAAGTCAAAAAATATCTTTTATTTCAGATCGAAAAAATAAAAGTCAAAAAATAACTTTTATTTATTGCTTGAAAATACAAAAAAAATTTTTGGACAAAAGCGATCATTAATTCCTATAACATTTCATGTATTTTATTATATTTATTTGTACTGCACAAATAAATTATATTCAACAAAATACCAACTTTTGGCTAAAATCGAAAAGTACTTAATGTCACTTTTTCTAATATTACAGGAGAAGCAAAAAACTTTATAAAATAACAAGTACAGCATCTGTAGAAACATTTTATATTATTGATAAAAAAAATTATATTTTTGGTCGCAAAAATCTAAAAATTAGTACGGATATGTTAGATAACCTTATGAATCATTATCAAGAACTCGATTTTGATTTTTTGATGAAACGTACTTTTGGATTTACATTTTTGACTGATTCTTTAGCTATTTGAAAACTTTGGCAGCATTTATTCAATCTTTTCAATTCACATCTTATATAGAGGCAGCCTTGCCAGAAGCTTTGAGAAGAAAATCATCATATGCAGATAAAAAAATCATATTTTATGGAAAAAAACATCATATTATAATAATGTTCAAAATTTTATTTAAAAATTATTATTGAAATAAATATGTTAACATATGTATTTAAATTATTATTGTTTAAAGCATTTATAAAGAAACGCGTACTTATGTTTATGTGGTGACAAAGCACACATTCACCAACCAGCAAATATAAAACTTAGAAAAACAGACAACTGATTTAATTAGATCAATAACTGTATGTATTGATGTATAAGAAAGCTTAAAAAAATAAATTAAAATTAAAAAGTACATGTACTTTAAAACAAAAAAATTATTAAGAACTATTACTACAATACAGGTATTCCCCGACTTCCAAACGAGATAGGATCCTGGGGTTCAGTCAAATTTCATACAAAAAAATTTAAGAAAAAAAATTATATACTTTACTAATAATTTTGAGGGTCCGGAGAAATGAAACTACCCAGAATTTGTACTTAATTTTTTTATATATATAAAATTTATATTTTAGGGATTCCCATGAATTACATATTTGTTTTCTTTATGTACTTTCTAAGAATAAAATTGGAAAAAAATGGTCGTAAGTTCGAATAGCTGAATCTTAAGTCGGGGACTACCTACACAGGGTTTCATATTTTTAATTTGTTCTTCCCACCAATATAACTGATAGACAAAGATGCTCTTTAAGGTCTTTATTTCCAAGCCAGTGATGAATTTTTATGCACATGCATACATGTGTTTGTTACGGGGCAATAATTGTAAAGTAAATAAAAGCAACCAAAAATAAGCTGATACAAGACTTAATTTCACTATATAGTACAATTACAACGAAAATTGTACTTATTTCAAATATAAAAATCATCATTTTTATAAATTAAAAATCTTAATTTAAGAAAAAAAAAATCCTCAAATCATATTTTGGTTGAAAAATCATCATTCTGGCAACACTGTATAGAGGAGTGAATTCATTGTTTTTAATGTCATACTAATATATCTTATTTTAGAATTTAAAATATTCATTCCGCTAAATACACTATCAACTTCTGCATTACTAAATGACAAAATTAAAAATTTCATAACAAATCGCACAATTCCTTGAAAGGATTTTCATTCACAGCATTCTTGTATTCAAAAGCTTGTATCCAAAACTCAATAGTTGTCTTGTGATTTTCCCACTCGTATGTAGTTAATTTTTGCCATTGCAATTCTAAATTTGTAATTTTATCATTCCTTCTTTGCAATTTTGGGCCAATTTTTTTTCGTCTACAAAAACAACAAGCACTTGTCAGCTGTTTATTTCATCTTAGCCAAATTGAAGCTAATGTAAAATGAAAACTCAGTGTGTTTATATTATCATCGTGTTGTACTTATTTCCTTTTTGTTTTTTATCATCGTTTTCGTGGTTACCATTAAACAATGTATAATCAATCAAATTTTAATCGTAATAGGTGTAAAAATGAAAAACAAATTTAAGCTAAAATGGTGACACTGATTATTATGACTGCAATAGGAATGACTACTATGAAGTCGTTGCGTAGACTAGTAGGTAGTGTGTTGACTTATTAGACCAAAGGCCCGAGTTTAAATCCCAGGTCAGACATCAAAAGAAATATATGATAATATTTCTTCGGCGACTTCCTCTTAGCAGATTTTAGGCAAAAACTCTGAGAGGAAATAAAATTGCCATGAAAAGTTTCTCAAATATCTGTCGTTTGGAGTAGATTTTAAACTGTAGGTCATGTATAAAATTAACGCAAACAACATGAGGGGTGTGAGAAGCTAGGTCGTAATCCTGACTGAAGGATTGTTATGGCGAATTATGTATGTTTAACACTACTCCTTCAAAGGTAAATCTACTAACATTCTTAAGCAACTCCGTCAAAAGGAAATGAAAAGATGGAAAGAAATTTGTCTTAATAATATTTTCTGGATTCCATGTCAGTAAACAGTATTAGAACCTTTGGATGAGATAAGTTCAACCTGTTGATCTAAACCTTCAAAGAGAACAGACACCATTGAAAACTACTCGTTCCTGGGGAGACATCAACTGCTCCTGCTTCAATAAACGTCAGTTACTCTACAAATGCTCCAAGTTCTCAACATTAAGATCATCGCGAAATAAAGGTATTATACACCAACTACGCTTATGTACTAACTGTCTCCGCCCTGGAACGTGATTTTTTTCAGAAAATTCTGCCAAATTGACATTATATGTCCTTTTAAATTAGCAACTATACCCAGTGTTATAAGCAGCAGTGAAAATTAACATTAGAACGAAAAACAGCAAAATAAAAGTTAAAGCCTTGATGGATAATGGATTTCCAGTCTCTTTTATTTCTGCAGTCTTATGCCAACTAAAGTATCTGGTGTTGGAAGTAGAAATCCTATAACGATGAAAAGATCTCTAAATTTATTATCTTACTTTTGATCTTAAATTGTCGCCTTTGGTAGTTCCATCTGTCTTATATGCGAAATTAATTACAACCTGCAGATCACCTCATTGGAAATGATGTCCATTTATAATTGCTTCTTACAGGAGTTAAGAAGTTTAAAAACAGTTTTCTATTAAAAGAGACGTATTTTGTCTGTATGGTATTCGGACCTGCTGGTTGCAAGATATATAATTTGCACATTTCCGCAAACCTTTGCTCTTTAGACAAACAGCTTCGCCTATTTTGGGAACAAGAGGAAGTTAAAGAAAATAAGCTGTTGACGAGTGAAAAAAGCCTTTGTGAAACTCATAAACGAGATGAAAATGGGTCAATCGTTGCCTGCGTTTTCTTTCACAGATTACAACGCACTCAAATGATTGAAGCAGTTAGAATCATCTTATAAAATCAGACTAAACGGTATAGAAAGTGCATGGAAGAATATGAATCACTGTAACATGTACTAAAGTTAGGTGAGTACCATCATGCTATACCGCAGAATGCCTATTTATTTCCCAAACAAATTACGAATTGGTTTTGATGGTACAAACACACCAGAGAACAGAAAGAGACCATTCACATTTGCTGACCATTCGCAAATTCATTGCTTTTACTCGACAATAATAAAAATGTGCATTCTTGTTTGTTTAATCACTCCTTATTACTGTTTGCTATTTTACATTTTCTTTTTGTTATGTCCTTGTACAACAAATATTCAATGCAACATGGAATAACTAAAACCATTAGTCCAGTATTCGTTGCTTTGAGTGAATAAATCGATATAGTTTCATTTCTACAACAATAAAACGCATGTACTTACCCTACAATAAAACAAACGGTAATATTTTTTTATTTGGCAATGTATGTATTAGAGGCGTGCAAAAGACATTCTACTAGCTCACCTTTCACCGAATGCAATACTGTAGTGCACTCTTTTCTGTTGCTCTTAATTTTACGAGTCCACTGAAATGTGTATTTCTCATTTATTCAATGTATAAAACAGCACTCGTTTGCCTGTGAAGTAACGAAACTATGATTTGTGTTGTAAGAGCAGATTTTACTATTGAAGCTACATTTTTAGTATTGCCATATGAATATCAGTAGTGACAAAAAGTAGTAATGCAAAAAAGGTTTTTCCCCGGAAATTAAAAGGTTAAAAAAGTTACTGGGAATACTGGTGTCGACGAAGATGTTCGGTTGCTGAGAGCAAAAAAAGAAATGCATGTTGTGACTCCAAGATTGCTGTATGCAGCTTGTAAATATTCACCTCTACCACCTCCTGATGTTTATAAATCTATTTCTTTGGACAGTTGCGGATCTAAATCAGTTACCTTTTAATTCGTTTCATAGGGCTTCGATGCTATCAAATAATTTTTTATCACTGGAAGTAGGGTTTTCCTCATCTGGGATGCTATTACCGAAGTCAATTGATATAAAATTTGTTTCAGGGCATTTCGAAAGGTCAAAATACATATCAATTCACAATTCCAAACAAGTTTTTAAAAATTGTGAATTCATATTTTCGAAGTTTTCTTACCAAATTTGATAGCATTTTAAGTCAAATAATAGATATACAGTGACGAGCAGAAGTGAGTGGATGTTCACTATACTGAGTTTCGTCATCCACAAAAACAAAACCATACAAGCAAATATAAAAAAAAAATAATTTTAATTCTTTATTTTATTCTTAACAAATAGCAGTAAAAAAACAATAATTGATGAAATGAATTCAGTGAGTTTGAATGAAAAAACGAAAATAACTCATATAAACTCAATTTTGCACGTTTCAAGAAACTAACCCAATTTAGTATGTACAATTTATCTGATCAGCTTTGCTTTTATGGGTATTCGTTTACATTTGTAGAAAACAGGCAAGCAAGCACCATTTTTCGTTACTCTGCGTTTTTTTCTGATTGCATTAAAAATTTAAAATTAACCAATCAAACCGTTCTCTGATATACAATTTTTTTTTCATTAATGTTTGATGCATATTTAATTTCATTTGGCAGCATATTGTAAAGATTTAAGCCTTTATATAGTAGCGACATTTGCATATTTGTTGAAGTTGTACTTGATAGTAAAGTTGTTTTCGTTCCTCAGGTAGAAGGGTTGCGTTTCTCCAACTTATCTAAGCTGCTCGATAAGGTATTTAGGGGTATATCCAGTATTAATTTTTTCAACGCATTCATCATTTCTTCTGTCGATGTTTATATATTACGTTTTAATATCGATCTCATTACCGTGTTTTCGAGTTTTTGAAGTCTTTCTATTTGTGTTCCATTGCAACATGTATAGATTATTGTTGATCCAAATTTAAAATGTGGTTTAATCATAGTGTTGTATATAATAACAGCGGTAATTGTAGAGATTTTGTTACGTATTCTCTTAGATAAACCAATTTGTTTACCAATTTTTTTTTTGCATATACAGTATCGAGCACAAAAAATGCAACGCCAATCGAGGCTCGAAACTTATATATCCAATTTCACTCCATTTTTTTTTTATTCGTTGATTTCCAAATTTTAATAAAATGTATCATTAAGCGTTGTTGGCTTCTCTTTCTATCTAATTTTTTTTAAATTTATAAAAAAAAAGTGAAAAAATTTAGCGAGAAATAAATATGCAACGGAATGTGTTAAAGGCAAAAGGAGATCATCTAGAGTAATGAATGAAATGGAATGAATGAAATAGAAACGGCCGTCAGCAGCAAATTTGCTTTGGAAGAAGGCAAATTAATGATTGAAGTTGCTCATCAATTTAATATCAACAAATCAACGGTTTGTCGAATTTCATCGCCATCTCGTCAAATAAACAACGTGGAAAGAAATCAGAAGTGGTTGTCCTCGTAAACCTACTTCCCGCCAAGACCGTCAAATGGTAAAAATACTAAAAGTTGACCCTCTGCAAACGGCAGTAGATGTTACTAATTATGCAAATGATCAATTAGGGGTTTCTATTGGTGTCCACACAGTCAGAAACCGATTAACCCTAGACTATTACTCTCCTATTTTGTACATTAAGATTATTCTTCGTTGAATCGAGGAACACTTTAACCCAAATTGGTTACTGTTCGACGAATCGACGAAGCTTATTTACAGTTTATAATAATAATACTTTTATAATATAATACTTTTATGTACGGCCAAATTTCACTCTTTTCATAAACAATGTTGACTGATTACGAAAGTTTGTAGTGATTAAACGTATCCGGGCCATCCTGGATAGTCATTTTCTTACAGTAAGGTTACTCTTCGTCGAGTCGACGAACAGAAAATTTTTTTTTTCGTCTACTGACTGCAAACTCTTATTATCAATTAACATTGTTGAAAACAAGAGCGAAATTTGATCAAACATAAAAGAGTTATATGATAAAGTGTAAATGAGCTTTGTCGACTCGACGAAGAGTAACCGTCCAGGGTTAAGAGAGGAAAATTAATTAGCTATAAGACCAACCAAGAAGTCACTTATAGGTAAAGTTAATAAGAAAAAACGGCTTGACTTGGTAGACGGTATCTGCATTGGTCAAAGAGCAGTGGGACAAAGTTTTGTGGAGCGAAGAATCAAAGTTTAAATTATTTGGCTCTGATGGTGCAGAATATTGTTTATCTACTATAGGTATGCACAAGACATTCTGCTAGCTTACCCTTCACCGAATAGTGTACTCTTTTCTGTTGCTCCTGATTTTAAAAGAAATGTCAGGCTCCGCTATCGTTATATACTGCAATTCATTCACAATTTGTTTCCAGATAACACTAGACAGAGCCAAGTCCCAATACCATATAGAAAGTAATTTATTAATTGAAGAAATGGATGACCAAGAAGTACAAATCATATTTAACAATGACCAACTGTGAAAGATTGTAATGTAAAGTCTATTTGAAACTAATCTAGAACCTTAATTCTATTTAATGTAAAATAATCTCAAAAGCAATAATAATTAATAAATTGTTTTGTTTAAAAATTGTGGTGTTTGTATCTGAATTTATTTTTTAATTTTAGCCCCCTAAAACCGTATTTTTTTCAATTTAGCCCGTTTTTAGTTTTTGTTTACGCGTTTTGTGTCCTAAGAGTTGGCATCACTGTGTATACAACCGGTAGTGTGTAGTGTGAGCAAAAAAAAATTGTACATTTACTGTCTGGAATACATTTTTGAACAAACAATTAATATAAAATGATTAAATAAAAGCTTAAAAACTATATTTTGATTATAAACATTTCGACCTGAGTCTCTAGAAAGTCATCTTGGACAAAACCCTGTGTAATAATTTATTTGTTAGTTCTTTACAGTAAGTGTACACATTTTTTTTTGCTCACTGTATATACATTCTTTTGTTTACTAATTTTTTTATTTCCTTTTATATTTATATTCTACACAATTTACAATTTATTCAAATATTCTTTATGTTCTGGCACAACTTTTATTGCAGAATCCGCTCTTTTGCTTCCCGGTATCCCTCTGAAACATAATGTCCTTAGTGGTAGCGCAAATCAGCCCGCATTTAAAAATATTTGTTTTTCTACAATTTGTTTTTTAAAATTTTTGTTATAAACAAAAAGAAACAAAAGAGAAATAATGACATAAAATAACTACTTTATGTCATTATATAGATTCACCTTTGTCATTTCTGGCTTACGGCGAATATCATTTGACATAACCGGTCACACAAAAACAACAAAAAGTACATGTTGTTTTTGTTAAAAAACTCTGCGAATTGAGTTGTTGTACAAATGCTATTACCTATTTGAATATACCTTGGAACTATGCTTTGTGTTGTAAGCACTGTTGCCGATTTGACGTTTTTTCCGTCAAATGAGACGTTTTTGCAATGTCAATTACGGGAAAAAATGCTTTTTAGCTGTTAGCGTGAAATCTGGAGTTTTTTACAGCGTTTTAGCGATTTTTTAGCGTTTTTCCAAGGTTGAAATATATGAAACAAGTAAGAAAAAATGCAATTTGAGAGTCGAATAACGGTTAGTAGAAAAAGTACAAAGCAAAAATCGAAAACGTATAGTTGAAATCTATTTCAAATAAAGGTAAAGCTTAAAGTGTTGTATTTAAAGTAAGAAGGCAGAAAAAAGAAAAAATATCAAAAAAATAAGTACACCTAATTCCGTAATAGCACGGTCTTGAAAATAAAATTAATTCCATTTTTACACTGTGGTATTTGAAATAGCAGAATATGAGTTATACAAAGATATACACACATACTTACATAATTGGTCATTACAACCCTTCAATCAGGATTACCACCTATCTTCTCACACTACTTATGTTGTGTGCGCCATAAGTGGCGGGACCTACAGTTTAGAGTCGACTCCGAACGACAGTTTTTAAAAAGCTTTTCATTGCAATTTTAATTACATTCAGAGTTATTGCAAGAAATTTGCTGAGAGGAAGTCATCGAAGAAATATTTTCGTTTTGCTGTCTGACTTGGTGTTTGAACTCGGGCTTTCAGTCTAAAAAGGCAGCACACTACCCACTAAACTACGGATTTTGTTATTAAACGCAGTGCTGAAAATGCTTATCTTGTTTGAGTTGATAGCCATTCTGAACCAACCTTACGTAAGCGATTACATACAGTGATGCCAAATGTAGGGTTTTATCCCTTTCGTAGGGGTTTTTTCCAAAAAATTTGAGGCGTAGGGAAAAAAGGACACTTTTTTTTTTAAAGCGATTTGTAGGGTTTTTTTCTGTTTGCTAATTTTTTGTACAAACATTATTAAAGTTTGTTTACTAAACCAAATGCTTAAGCAAAAATCCTATATTTAAAACAATCTGGGCCTTAGAAAAAATGGAGTTCGTAAATCCCGATTTAGCTATTGGTGGTACAAATAAACCTATGATTCAATCTTAGCCTTTGTGCGAAAAATTTAAAATAGATATAAACAAGCTTTCAGAAGAGTGGTTAACAATGGAGTATAACTTCTCTGAACAAGAATTATTGAAGCTTGACGTCGAAACATTTTGGTCCAAATTATGTAAATCCAAAGATTTTAATGATAAACTCGTGTTTCCCAATTTTGCAAAATTGGTTGAATCCACATGCTAAAAAGAAACAAACTTAGTCATGATATTTTAAATTCAATTTGAATCATAAGGTCACATTTGCAATCTAATGAATTAAATTGCATTAGTTTTACGTGTACGATTAGTCACTTTAGAAAACTTCCTTCTAAAGATTTGTACATGTAATTAGTTTTTATATTAACGTAGTTTAAAAATGTTATGCATATGTATATCATAAAATCTCATTTTTAATGTTAATGTACAAATTTATGAATACGACTGCAAGTCATTTTAGGAAAAAAGTTTTTTATGAATGTTTATTAATACATAAGTAATAACTTTTTATATATTAACTTTGTTAAAACTATTTATTTTTTTGTTTTGTTTTTAATATTTTTTTATAAAATGTGTAATAAATGAATAAAATTTACAATATTTCATTACTGTAAATCTTTTATTTGAAGACAAAAAGGGAATATTAAGCGTAGGGGGAAATGTAGGTATTTTTTTTTAAGTGTAGGGAAAAAAAGGGATTTTTTTTAGATACATAGGGATTTTTTTGAAACTTTTACTGGCATCACTGATTACATATGAAATCCGATAATGATAGCAAATAGAATTCTGTTATTTTCATCATCGCATTGACTGCTTTTAATTTTTTATTTATGAACTTTCGATGATTTTTAGTTTGTTTAAATTACCTTTAGGGATTGCTTTTTATAAGATTTGAATCGCTTTTAATTTTATGAAATAAAATATGCATTAATGCTTATAAAAATTTTATTTAGTTTTTTATAAAGACTCTGGTATCAGTTTTTTCCTACGAATTATGTTGTTTTTACATTTTTTTGAAGCATATGGAACTAAACCCTTCTTTCTATGTACTTTTTTCTGGAACGTAGCTTCCGTGTAAAAACAGAATTATGCGTACATGACAAGAAAAGATGAAATTGTTACAACATAAATTATATGAATATAATTTCCAAATCTACATTTAAATTGAATTTTCTTTTTAAAATGTTATGGAACCTCAGTATCCACAAAAGTTTCGAAACGGAAATCCAGAAGACTTTATTTTTGAAAATACCTAATAGCCCATTTACACTATAGCGAAATCTAGTAGATCAGATTTGAAATCTTTCTCAAAATCTAGATCGTTTACACTGGATTTATTTGACAGTAGCAAGATTTCATTTTAATAACAAAAACAGCTGACTGAAATTTAAAAGAAAACAATAATATTTCCAAATTTAGAAATTAAAAATATAGGACATAGATTTCAAAAAATATTGCAAATGTATTACTACACACAATATTACACCGTGCACACAATTGTTAAATAGGAGAATGGAATGGGGTCACTTATTCTCTTTTTTGGGTTTGTTGCAGTTTATAATGCTGCTCTTTTACTTTTTTTTTTGATTTGTTGCTAGTTATGAAGTTGTCAAGACGCACAAAATTGTTACTAAGCTCTTAACATATGCGGAAATTGATTCTGATGCATTGGGTAATTTTGACCCAAAAGTAACATTTGCGTAAGTCTTTTTACATACGTTTTGTGAAAAGACCTACAAAAATTATGTTTTAAATTTTATTAGCATTCACTAAAATAATAATTGTACAAAAGTTGAGTATTTAAAGAATAAATGAGGAATAAAAACTGTTTAGGCAATTTTGACCCATTAAGATAGGGTAAGGGTTAATTTGTTTTTGAATTGAAATGTCATTTTTTTTCCAGCGCTGCATTATATTTTTAAGTACTATTTGGCAAAACACATAGTTGCATTCCTATTTTACTAGATTTTGCCGAAATCTACTAAATAAGTAGATTTTGTTTTGTACGGGAAATCTAGTTAAAATCAACTAGATATGGCTCGAAATCTGATAATCGCTGTAGTGTAAATGGGCTATAATTTTGTTTGTAAATCATTAAACATAATTGAAAAAACAATTCAATAAAAAGTATGTGTAATTATTTTCATTTTATTGTATTTAACGTTAACTTAAAATTTTCAAAATATTTATTTGACGGGTTTCTGAAAAAAAGGTTTTTCCCCAGAAATAAAAAGTTAAAAACAGTTATTGGCAATGCTGGCGTCGACGAAGATGTTCGGTTGCCGAGAGCAAAAAAAGAAATGCATGTTGTGACTTTATGAAGAGTACAATATTTGTTGAACTTTTTACACAACTCTCTTTTTTACTGTTGTACAATGCTTTACAAGGGCATTTGTTTTTTTTTTCTGTAGTCTATCTTTGCTTCACACTTATTTATATTTGCAGCTACAATCAATATTCGGTCTTGAGAAAAATGCAATAGTTTGCAATTTTATATGTCTTGTGCACACCTCTATTATTTACAGAATTGTTGTGAATATCTTTGTTTCAGGGGCCGACGAATGTAATTTAACCCTTCAGAACCATCATTATTAATATCTTGTGTTATGTTATCATATCACTGATCATCTGTATCTTCTTCCGTAAATATCAGTGTATCATCTGCGTACAATATTATTTTACATTTTTCTAACATTTTAGGCATATCATTTATATGTATAATAAATAACAATGCACCTAATACCGATCTTTGGGGTACACCGTAGTAATTATATATATATTCCGATTTTATGTTGTTCACTTTTACCATTTGCTTCCTATCGGTTAGGTATGATTTAAACCATTTTAGTTCTTTTTGCTGTATGGCATAATTATAAAGTTTCTTTAATAAAATGTTCCGATCGATCGTCTCGAAAGCTCTTTTAAAATCTAGGAAAATAGCGAGTATTTTTTTATTTTTTGTTATATATTTCCATCTACAGTTTGTCAAAAAAATCTTTGCACATAGAGAAAAATTAAGAAAACTTAGAAAAGTTCATTAATTTCGTGTTTTTTTGTGGGCGATCTATTCCCTACCTTTTTCTTTAGATGAACCCACAAATTTTCGATAGGGTTAATATCAGGACTTTGGGCAAGAGTATCAATAACTTTGGTGCAATTGTAAAGGCACCTGGAGTTACATAAATAAGATTTATTTTAAGGATCATTATCTTGATAGTACTTATGATTAAATTTATTCGGATTAACCAGGTCAATAAAACCAAATTTCCTGAAGCTGACGGTCAATTCATTTTATAAAATATCAAGATGTACTTCTCTAGGCATTATTTCATCCAAACACCAACTCCCTTGCTGAATATATAGCCGAATACCATTACAGACAGTTTTCCAAACTTTACTGTAGGAATAAGATTTTTATTTTCTAGTGCTTTCAGAGACTTACGCCAAACTCTTTGCGGTCCGTCATGATAATAAAGCATTATTTTCGTCTCATTTGAGAAAATAACATCGTCCCAGTACTCCGGAGGAAGTGAAATGTATTCGGTGGCAAATCTTAATCTCTTTTTGACATTTTGTGTTGACAGCAAGAGTTTTTTCCTAGTCATTCTTGAAGAATATTTGTATTTTTGAAGAACATTTCCAATGGTTTCTTGGAAAACACGTAACCCAATGTCTTTTTAAACTTAAAGACCTAATCATCTTGCACTGGATTGCGGTCTATCATAGATGGTTCTAATAATATTTCTCTCAACTCGCTGCGTCATCCTTTTTGGTCTGTCTGTAGATCCCTTCTTAAAGTCTCGTCCTCCTTCTTTTTCAGCACGGGATATAAAATTATATATAGTCCTGATGTTTAGGGAGAACATATCGGCGATTTCCTTGGCAAATTTGCCTTTGTAGTAGTTGAAATAGCCCAATTGTATAATATTTTTTGAAACTCGTTTTCCTGGAATTTTTTGTATTCAAAAATAAGGACACTTGTTACATAAAAACGATTCCTTCATTACTAAAACGTTATTTACCCCTTTCACATTCCATCTCATTTATAAAAAACCCAAAATGCGCAACATTTTTGGAAATTAACGGCATATTTTTATAACTTTTTGATTATCTTCTTTCAATATGCAAAGATTTTTTGACACTTCTTAGATTGAGTAAACTTCTTTTGTTGTTGTTATTATTGTAATGTGTGCTACTATTAGGAAACTATTGGTGCCATATGGTCGTAGACAAGTACAGTTATAGAATGAGTGCAAAAATAAAAAAATATATAAAGATTTTGTTGTTGGAATTCGTGAATGAAGATCAAATTTTACATTTTTTTGGTTTGTGCAAAGATTTTTTTGACAAACTGTATTTATTACATAAGTTAACGTAGTTTCACATGAAAATTTGTTTCTAAATCCCGATTGGTATTTGGAAATATATTGTTCTCTCAGTCATATTTATTGGTCTAAATCAAGGATGCACAAAGCTAAAACTGTAGTAGTATTGGTGAGCGAGAGAGAAATGCACTGAAAGAAAAGTTGTGTAAACTGAAATAAAAAGTACGGAAAAAAATTCAAAAAGCGAAATTTACAATAAAATATATATGTATACAGTGAACAAAAAAACAACTTGTACACTTGAAAAATTAAAACAAATTTAAATATAATGTAAAAAGTATGATGATAGTTTTATATTTATTGAATAAAAAATATAGCTTGAGATCCATATTTAATTGTACATTAAATTAATTTTCATAATTATCACATATAAAGGAAAACAAAAGCAAGAGTATGCCAATATTCGCCGGCAAAAAAAACTTGTACAGACAGGAAAAAAGACTTATAAATATAAAAAATAAACAAATAAAAAGCTTTTTAGTATTTTGTATGATGACCTTTGGCATCTTTAACAGCCTGAAGTCTTCTTGGCATTGAATGCACCAGATTCCTTGTTACTTCGGCGGGAATAGAGTTCCATATATCTTTTAGAGCATTTTTGAGGGTTTCTTTCCCGGAAATATGGTAATCCTTCAATTTGGTTATCATGTGAGCCCACAAATGCTCGATCGGATTTAAGTCGGGGCTTTGGGGAGGGTGAGGAAGAACTTTTTTTGTGTTGTAAAGCAACCATTCCTTTACTAAAGCGGCCGAGTGCTTTGGATCATTGTCTTGTACGAATACAAAACCATCTTTTCGGCAGATTGGACCAAATTATTTTTTAAAATATTTAAATAGTCTATTTTGTTCATTTTTCCCTCTACAAATACAAGGTTTCCTACTCCATTTGCACTCATAGAACCCTAAACCATTACATTTCCACCTCCGTGTTTAATGGTATGTGTAATATTACGTGGATTTAACGCTTCTCCTTCCTTTCTCCACACGTTTTTTCGGCCGTCACTACCAAAAATATTAAATTTGGACTCGTCAGTGAAAATTACTTGTTCCCAAAAATCATTACTTTTGTTTACATAGTCATTGGCATATGCAAGTCGTTTTTTTATATTTGTTTTAGAAAGAAGAGGCTTCTTACGAACTGCGTATGCCTTTAAATTTTGGGTGTGCAGGAAGTTCCTTATAGTTTGTGGAGTCACATCGACTATTTCGGATTTTTTTAACTCATTTGCTATTTTAACAGCGGAAATTTTCGGGTCTTTTTTCACAAAATTAAGTATTTTCCTTTCAACTTGAGCAGTGTTAATTTTTTTGGGGCGGCCACCTCCACTAGGTCTTTCCAAAGATCCATTTGTTTGGAATGTTTTTATAACATAATGGACCGTACTATGCGGTTTATTCACTATTTTACCGATTTCACGTATTGATTTAGTTTCCTTATGTAGTTTTATGATAATTTCTTTTAAATCTTTCGACATTTGTTTTTTCGCCATGTTTTCATTTATTACCACGAATTAATAAACAACAGATTGACTTAAATAAACACGTTTACTGACTTTAGACTCAAATGTATCATTTTTTGTACAAAGAAATTATAACGGTACTTTTTTTTCAACAACATAATGAGTGTACAACTATTTTTTTTTTGCCGTGAAATAAAGTAATTTCTCTTATCAGAAGAGAAATCTTCTGTGCGTTTAATAAAAACTAAAAGATCAAATATGCATTTAGAAAGAGAGAATATTTCCTTTAATTTTTATATTGTCCCATATTGTTAAAATAATTACAATTTTAAAAAAACTTTTATTTATTTTAAAAGATGTACAAGTTGTTTTTTTGCTCACTGTATATATATATTACAAACATATCTTTGGTTTCGGTTTCCATAAATTCAAGCACTTCTTGTCTTAAATGAAATAACCGATTTAGGCAACCACCACGACTTAACCACCGAACCTCCGTAAACATTTTAAGATCGTGGTGAACAGCATTTTGGTTTCTTAAAAAATTCACGAATTTTCTGTGGGTGAGTGAGTGATGCCCCCCACGTATTTTGTTTATAATTCTTTCTGCAATCTTCATTGAGGGGTGGTCAGCCAAAAATTTCGATGCAAAGACGACCTGGTGGATAACGCAATGAAAAGCGTGGACAGAAACTTCATTTCTTTTTAATTGTCCTATATAACCTTCATGTTTACTTTTCATTACATTAGCACCATCCGTGCATACTTATTATCCTTTTCTTCTTCGAGTAAAATTGAAAGAGTATTTTTCCAAATAAATTTTTTTTATTTTTACAAAATAAATTTAAAATAAATTTTTTCCCATCATTGAAATCACCCATATCTCTATGATAAGAGAGATAGTGCCTTCTAAAAGCATATTCTCTGCATTCTTTCAATATTTTATAATATAAAATGCATTGAGCATCACCAAACGCATTTTTTATCATGAAATATGTTTCAAAAGTCATAGTAAATTTTTTACAGTGCTTTTAGCAAAAAATATTACAAAAAAATCGTACACCCGCTACGCATATGCATTCGTCGCTGGCTGAGTGATGACTAACAAAAGAGAATAAGAATATGTGTGTTTTTAGCTTGCGCAAAAGCACTATGAACATCATTGGTCTAAATTCTTCACATTTTCTCGTTTTTGTTATTTTCTCTATTGGTGTTATTACTGATATTTTCCAACTTTCAGGAAATTCTCCTGTATGGAAAGATTTATTTATAATATGCAGTATAATATTTCCTATGGTGTTCGAGTTATCCAGTATTATATTAATTGATATATTGTTAAAATCCGGTTTATTTTTGATACGTTTACATATATCCATACTTTCATAAGATTTATTGAACGAAACTAAAAATTTTTGTATTTATCACATCCGTTTGATTATATATTGCACGTGCTCTATCGAATTCCTAATTGATTTTATGCTATCAACAAAATAGTTATTAAATTGGTTGGCTATTAAATTGTTTTCCTTACACTCTAATTGATTAAATATCACAGATTGTATCACATTTTGTTTTTTATTACATACTAATTCCTTTATTTTCTTCAACAGTTGTTTTTGGTCTTTGGCTTTACTTATAGATTTATGAATAAATTGATTTTTCTGAAATTTAATTTCATATCTATTTCCTATTATTTTGTAGTTGTTCCAGGCTTTACTTGTATTAACTGTTTTCGCAATATAATATTTCTTAATTTCATGTTTTTTAAGTTTTTTTAACTAATTCTAAACCAATTATTATATTGTTCATTTCGTATTATATTGTTCATTTATAGTTTGCTTATTGTAAATTTTTTTATTGCATTTTCAACTTTATTCTCTCTATTATTTTTTGCTGAAACATTAATATTGTTTGTGATAACAAAATCTATTAAAGTTCTTGTATTTTCTCTTACCCTCGTATATTCGGTTATTATTTGCTTAAGTCCATTATCATTTAAAGTTTCTTGTTTTCTATTTTTATATGTAGCATTTTTGCTCCAGTCTATAATGAAGTCGCCTGCTATAATAATTTCAAGATTTGTTTCACAAATGTTTCCCATGATTTCGTTAAATGCACCACTTCCTTGCAGCTTGGAGATCTATAAAGCGCCACACATCCAATATTTTGAATTAGCTACTTTTTCATGAAGGTTTTCCACATTCCATTCACTTTTAATATTTATTATTACCATAGCTGCCAGATAAATGAAGCATCAAATCGTCAGAAATAATTTATACATAAATTGAATTGTTTTGAAAAACCAAAACATATAAAGCCAATGTTAAGCAGCAATAATATTGTGTCATCTATATCCATGTACGTTGTAAATATTACGGAGTCAAAAGGTCTTGAAAATTCAGTGAGATGTTGGCTAGAACTGTCACATCTTTTAGTGCCTTGGTTTCTTAATACGGTGCAACAAATACTTTACTTCATCTGTTATACTTACCATCATAACCGCCCGAGAATGGAATACATCTCATGTATGGGTTGGCCCTTAAAGTCAATTTTGAGGCTTCTCGACCGTTTGCAGGAGACGACACACTAGCTCGTTAAGCATGATAGTGTGTCTAAGTCTATTGATTCACATAGCACTTGTCTTTCTCGGTCAGCACATCTGTATGTGGTCAATTGTTCACTATATCGCACACTGCTTTACAGACAAAGTTCGTTTGTTAGACGGACTATTCGTATGTGGAACTTCTTTCCTGAAGAGATCTTTCCTGTTACTTATGGTATTAAAATGATATAAAAATGTTGTTAAAATATTCAAATCCATAAACACTGTTCCCTAATTCCTCCTTATACTATATATTTTACAAATTAAGGAGGCTTTTAATGTACTAAAATAAAGAAAATGATGTAAATTTTTAATTGGTAAAAATCGTCAAAATAAGGATATAAATCGTCATATCGTCAAAATAAGGGCATAATTCGTCATATTCTCAAAACTATATTTTTGGAGCTGAAAATCGTCAAATCTGGCAGCTATGAGTATGACTCTACCTTTTCTTGATGAATTTGAAAATGTTACATAACGATTATAATTTAGAAGTTGATATTCATGTTCTTCAACATTTCTTAATTCCATAATTAACTCAATTTTATTAAAGTTGTTTAAAAGACCTTGCGCATTTGGGTTTTGATTGTTATAAATTTAAACCAATCGTTCTCATTTCTATCTTCAATTTGTTTTGATATACCAGACTTTACTTGTTTGTAGTGCCATGATTTTCATCTAGCCCAAGGTTAAACTTTTAATTTGATCTTATACAGATTATGCATTTCACTATAACTTCTTAGGCACATTCTTTTGACTGATGATTACCGTGACATTTAAGACACACTTCTTGATTTCTGTAGTCCTAGTCTTATGATTAAATCCTTTGCACTTATAACACATCAACACTTCTGTTTCGTCGAAGATTCGATTTTTCTCCCACCCAATATAATTATTTCTTTTAGTTTCAAATGTTTTAAGAACTTTTATATTACTATTTTTTAAAAATTCATTTTGGATTTTCATTTTTTAATTAATTCTTCATCAGAATATTTAAATGACATGTCCGTTATAATGGCATTCATATCGTTATTGCTCGGTACTTTAACTTCAAAATTTTCACTAATTTCATTTTGAATTGCCTATTTAATTTTTTCTCTTTCCTAATTATTTTCACTATTTATAACTGTTTCTGTTTTCTACACTAGTTATTTTCAAATCAATTTGGTTCACCTTATTATTTAGGACTTCTTTCGTTTTCTTCGCGCTTTGTCTTTCCTTAGGTTTGATTATAAGGGGGACTTGTTTATTTTAACTCTGGTAACATTAATTCTTTTTTAACTGTTTCAGCAAATGACATCTTGTTTTGTTAATTATTTGTTTTCTTTAATGCCTTTGCTATGTTATTCTGCGTTTTGATATAACTTTCCTCAATTGTGTGTATATTTTTAATTTCCAACACATTTTGTTCACAGATCTTTTGTGCTTTATCTATATTTCTAAGTCTCGCTTGACATCTTCCCTCGATTACTTTCAGTAATTGTTTTATCTCATTTTCATTCTGACTTAACGCAAAAGCATATTCGTTTTTGTATTCTATTAGGTTAGGCACAACTTATTCCAGTTTCACTGCATATAGTACTTTTATATTTGTGACATTCAGCCATGGCTGGGGTCATAACACACTGCCTTTTATTTTATATTATATCAATTTTGTTCAGTGTATTTCTTTATTAATATGGCAACTTCGTTTTCATAATTTACCAATCGATAAATTAATAAGTATTACCGTTATGTTCGAAAGACAAGGCCAGCTGATTTTGCTTTTATTTACATCTAATATTAATCACCGTTCCAAAGTAAAATAACCAAAACTTCCAATGTTCAGTGGATATTTTAACAGATAAATACAAATTTAATTAATTTCTTACTTTAACCGGCACTATTTTTATAACATAACATATTGAACATAAGAATTTGCCCTATGTTCCAGAAGCGTTCAGTCTCCCAACAAGCTTTATTCTAATAGTTTTATTTTCCAAAAAAATCTGGAGTACCTTCAAAACAAGTCTAATTAAACTAAAACAAAAACGATAATAATTAATGTAGTAATTCCACTACTCTTTGGCAATACTATAGAATTCTTAAGGTGCGGTCAGATATGGCAAATGTTTGACATAATTTTGTTTTCCCCTTTTTGCCAGAAATATGACTGAGACAATTAAAATTTTGTTTTGTGGTCACACTACGCACATTTATTATCCCATTTCTGTTCCTTCAAATAGCGGCAAACAAAAGTTTGGCAAACATGTTTGTGATGTGGTCACACTTAAAAAATATTTGCCACAAAACACATGTTTGATCAGAATGTTGGAATACAAAAATATGTACATATATGTACATATTTTCACACGTAATAGACGGTGAATATTTTTATGTTTTGCGGAGTTTCTGTGCTATTTTGAGAAAGGAAAAAAAGAAAGACAACTATAGCTTTGGAAATGGGTTTCACGCATAAAATAAGAAAAAACCAGAAAAAATATGTTTTTAATCACAATAAAATTAACATAAACAAATGTTTACATTTTTCCAGTGCAGCCAATCACCATATTTGAAAAACTCTGAAATGATGTACATAACTTAAAATATATGTTAAATCTAAAAATTTAAAATCGAATATACATATATTAATTGAATAGATTCTTTTACGTCTAATTTGAAAATTATTTATAGATATTTTTGAGAAAGGTTTTTATGTCACTTTATTTGAAAATTTATCCTCCTAAATGATTGAATTCCAAAATGTACTCTATTTGTGTAAAAGGAAAATTGGAATTTGTTGCTGCGTTGAATTGCAATCGTCCATTATAATGACTCGTACTGTCCACTTCAAGGGTTCCATTCATAACATTATACTTTGAATATTTTAACGTGCTTATTTTCAGGAACAAAATTTGTCGTTATATTTGGAGAGAAATTAAAATCATTGCAATAATAATGTAAAATTTTCTATGACAAAAACAAGAACTCTTTATTTTTATGTACTAAAGAGTTAAGTCGTTTCAGGGATCTTTTTCTTTAATGAGAATTAAAAAAATAACCATTATACTGAAAAATCATTACAACGCCTGAAGAGCTTTCATATAGAAAGCAATACCGTGGATTTTAATTTCAGACTCTGAATGTATCTAAGTACATGCAGGCACCCAAATATTTATATGTATATAATGAGTACACTTGCAACGAATAAAAAGGTTTTTATAAAATAAATTATTTATTTTCTTAAAATTTGAACTCATTCATTTTTTTGCGGTTTAAGTGATGTTTTAGTTTTGCAGCTGCTATTTGCAACTGTTTGCTCTATATCTATATTTTACGTTTTGTTTCAAATATTTTTCAGATGTGACCGTACCTTTAGAGTCAATATCCAGTTCTAACTGACATAAACGACCACCGATACTCAATAATCCATTTATGAAATGAGACCTGATGTTTGAGAACTGCGTTGATGTTTAGTCTATTAAATAAATAATAAGTAATATTACTTATTACCACTACACGAACTGGTTTCGTCCATTTCGATATCCGAGCGACAATCGATTCGAGTGGATTATAGTCTTCAACATTACAAACCACTGCGCTGGAAGTAGACTTAAATGCGCTAAGAGTATTTCAAATTAAATTATTTCCTTTTTTCAAATTAAATTTATTAACTTCGAATTCAGTTTTTTGTTTATTTGCTTATATTGTTCAATTCATTTTTAATATTTAGACGGGTTTTATTGTAACATTTCTCCAGATGCAACAAATGACAAATTCATGATCATATCGATATAATAATTGTTACAATCTGAATGTGTTACCGTGTCAACTGTATGTTTAATTATTGTTACCAGGTCCAAATTGACGTCCAGATCAGCCAAAAAATTTCGGGCATCTGGATTTGTTTTAGAAAAACAACTTTTCTATTGAATTTAGCATAGGGGAGTAAGGAGGAAGAAACATTAAAATATGCTCGGACTCTGCAACCTTATCTTTTACTTCTTGAGTTTTATGTATTTTTACATTATCAAGGACTAGCCAAGCACTCTCGATGTTGATTCAGCTAATTTATTGAATAGCTCTTCCAGGAAATGAAAATGTTGGAATTAACAGACGAATTGGCAATGATTTATTTATGTAAAATACTATGTACATTAATTGCTGCAAAGAGGGAAACATTTTTTCTTCTGACGGTGGGAAGTCATATGTGCCGCAATATGGGATCTCGCCTTGCTTCCCCGAAGGTGGTAATTAAAGCCGGATTCATCATCGAACACTATTTGTCCTCTTCTTTCTGCCGTGTTTTAAACAAAATTCAAGGCATAAGGTATGCGTCGTTGGATTGTTGCTTCATTATTTAACTTATCTACATTAATTGTGCTATTTTTAAGGTGATTCGCAAAGATGAATACTTAACGTCCCGTTCTGGACTTCTAGAATCTTTTTGCCAATATCTTTTAGAGTAAAGTTGGAATAAAACCCGTCTAAATATGAAAAAAAAAATTAATTGAACAATAAGTTTATTTTTATTTTATTTAGTAAATTTTTAGTTAAATAAAGAGAACTTCGAAAGTTAATAAATTTAATTTGCAAAAAAAAAAAAAATTTAATTTGAAAAAAAAAAAAAATTTAATTTGAAATAGTTACAACCTACCTCTTTGGTATGTTAAGATTCAAAAGTATATTTTATATTTATCCACTCAGATTTTACTGAAGAATAGGCAACTTCACTCCATCAGTGTCGACAATAAAACTAACTGAATGTTACGATATATCTATTGGCAATATAAAACAAGAATACTACGATATGTTGACAAAATATTAAAAGAATCCTATGATAATTTCATAAATTATTTCTAAGTGTTCTTAGACACTGCTCTCCACATCTCTCCTATATTTTTAAGTTTAAGGCGCAATTCCATTTCTGTTGAATTGGGAAATCACGACGATGTTGATAATCCAGATGTGCTATCCATTGCAGCTGCAGATTCAGGCGGTATTGACAATAGATCAATTGATTCGCCTTCTAGGTGCGAAAGTTTACTTGAAGGAAACTTTTTGACGTGACTAATATTTCTACAGAATGTTTTTCTATCTCCATTTAATACTACCTCATTATTATTTCTTTCCAATACTTTATATTCCTTTGGATAAAAGGTGGGTGTTAGTTTGTTTTGGAAAATAACTTTGCGTAGTAGGACTATGTCGTCAACCGATATATCTCTTTCGCTCTTCTCTTCATATCCTCCCTATCTTTTAGTTTTTGTTTCTTGACCATATCTGAATCTCTTGCTGCTGAGTCAATGACGTCATCAGTAATATCTTGAATTCCGGGAATTTAATCACGAATGACTCAATTAAACATTAATTCCGTTGTAGAAGTCCCAGTTGTGCCATGAGGTGTTACGTTATACATCATGATGAATTTCTGAATTTCAATTTTGTTGTCTTGTTTATTGGTATGAGCAATTTTCAGGCGCTTTACTAATAACCAATTCATGTTCTCTACTTCACCATTGGCCTGTGGTTAATATGGGAGTTGTTATTAACTTTACAATACTGTTCTTGCAAAAGTTTATAAATTTATGCGGTACTGACATATTGTCGACCGTTATCTGCTTTGACTGATTTCGGTAGACCCAAACTACAGAAAATTTCTTGAAATAGACTAATTATTGCCTCTGAAGTAATTTTCCTCACCAATTTTATTTCTTGTTAAAGAGAGTAATAGTTAACTAGAACGAATATATAATCATTATTAGGTAGAGGACCAAGTAGGTCCGTAGCCATGCACTGCCTAGTAAAATGTTGTGTTTCCCGATTTCATCGCATGAATTTGTACTTTTAATAGTGCAGATTCGAGATATAAAGTCTGCGATATTCTCCTTTCCAGAACGAAAAATAACATACATACATACATCATTGGTCATTACAACCCTTCAGTCAGGATTATTGACCTAGTTTATGACACCACTTATGGTGTGTGTGTTAATTTTACACACAAGTTGCGGGATCTATAGTTTAAAGAGAGAAACTTTTCATGGCAATTTTATTTACTCTCAGAGTTTTTGGCAGAAATCTGTTGCGAAGAAATGGCCACAAAAATACTTTTTGTAGTTTATTTTGATGTTTGGCCTGAGGCTCGAACTCTGGTTTTACGTCTAATAAGCCCAGCGCACTACCTACTAGAAAATAACTTTAAAAGATTCTAATCTTAAAAGCCATCTGTCTATTCTCGCTGGTGGCTTTGAGATTGGTTTAAATATGGCTCCAAGTGGTTTGCGATCCGTTACTAACTCAAACTTTCTTTTTCTGATAAGTTTTACTAGCCAAAGATATTACATGCGGATTGTCATTAAAATCAAATTGTGTTAGGACGGCCCATAAAGCAACTGGGCTAGCATCCGCTATAACACGTGTTCGATTTCGTGGGTTGAAATAAATCAAGATAGGTATATCGGTTAACAAACTCTTTAGTTTATCAAATGATTTCTGTTGCTCTTGACTCCATATAAATTTCCAATTTACCTTTAATAAGCATCTAAGCGACTCCGTGATACCCCCCATATATGGAATGAATTTACCCACATAAATCACTAGACCTAAAAAAAACTTCGTATCTCCACTTTTGTTTGAGGGGCTCGAAATCCCATAATTGTTTGAATTTTACCCATATCAGCAGCAGCTTTTGTCATCATTAATTTGTTCTTTTTAAAATTACATTGTTCTTTTTAAAATTTTCTAAAACTTGTCCCACAGCCTCATTGTGTTCTTCTGTACTTCCAAAAATGATGACATCGTCTATGTAATTTAAAGCATTACTACAGGGGGATAAAAGCTCCTCCATTATTCGCTGAAAAATTTCAGGAGCTGCGCTAATCCCAAACATCAGCCTCTTGTAACGAAACAGTCCTTTATGGATTATAAATGTGGTAATATGTCGGCTTGACTCATGAAGCTCTATTTAGTGGTATGTCCATTTTAGGTCTAATCTGGAGAATAATTTGGCTCCTCGTAGTTTTGTCATAACCGTTTCAAAAGTTGGCTGTTAAATTTTCGCATGTCAACGCACAAACGAATTTCACCGTTAGTCTTGAAGACGGGATCAATTTGCGAAATCCATGAACTTGGTTCAGATACTGGTCCCATTATATCTTGCGTCAGTGCCTCTTTTATTTACTCTTCTACCTTTCCTTCAAGCGCTATTGGTATTCGCCGTAAAGGTTGCTGAATCGGTTTCACTGTGGAATCTATTGCTATCTTGATGGTTATGTCCTTTATCTTTGGGAACGGCTCAACCTTTTCAACTCTATTAATACAATCTGCACTTAGTCCAAGTTTTAAAACTTTTTGTTCTATCGCCGTATTACGCCCCAAAAGCGACTATTTTGCATTTTCGATTGCATAAAATGTGGAGATAATTTCTGAACCCTTTTCTACGGATATTGGAGCTTCAAACACAAATAATATTTTAAGCAACTTGTTCTCTGCATATGCCTTGAACTGGTTGGCAGGATGGGTTCTTACGTTTAGCAATATTGCCACACTGCTCTGAAGCACTTCCCAGTCTTTTTGGCTAAGAAGGTTAAACCGTGAACTAGATTCAATCACCATTTTTTCAACTGTCAAGCAATCAATGTTGCCAGCCTCTCTTTTTCTGCTTCTGTTTTTCCCTCATTGCATCTTACCCGTGGTCCACTAATTTCCGTTTATTATTTTTAGTCTCGAATTTATGAACAAAATGTCTTATTAAGCCACATTTGTTACATTTTGAGTTTCTAGTTGGACATTTGCTGTCATTCCATCGCATCTTCCATTTCCTCAAATTTTGAATAAACGCGGCAAACTGTTTCCCTTCAAACTTTGGTGTCATGGCCGGTCATTGTTTATTGATCTGCTCGTGAATTTGACAAACTGAAATGACATTATCTAAACTTAGCTCTTTTTCCAGTAGCTTGATTGGTGCCCAGACATCAATTATTTTTTATTTCACTTGGGGTGGACCCGAAATCGCATTTTGAACCTTAATGTCTTAGATGAAGTAGAAACTTATTGAAGTCTTCGCCTTCTACTGGAGTAAGACTCCGAAATAGTTGCTTTTCAAAAGCGGAATTGCGTTAATTTGTCAACCAATATTCCAAATACATCATTGTTTTGCTTTTCATCATATTCCACTAAGGCCCCTGGAATGTTATACACTACCTGCTGGAGTTGTGGGCTACCCAAGTGAAGTAGTTTATTTTTCTGGTTTAACTGGTACACAATTTTATATGTCGCTTCAATTCAGAATTTAATGTGTGGCTGACACTATGCTCCAATTAAATGGACAATTATTTCACAATTCAATAAATCTTCTTAAATCACAATTTAATGTGTTGCTCTTATATATGTACGTTTCAATATACAATGTACATATCTGTATATCAACAGGTCACAACTCGCTCTTAATTAATGAGAACTATGTACATATATTTTCTTCTCTCACTCACACAATCTAAACTAACTGCAAAGAAACAATAAAATATTAAGAAAATTTCTTTGTAGAATTTTCTGTAAAAATTTTGATAATTCAACCAACAAATAAATGGAACTCTCGACAACCCCAAAAACAAAAAGGTTTAATCCCATCGTCGTCGCCACTGTGACAACTTACCTCTTTGGTATTTTAAGAATCAAAAGTATATTTTATATTTATCCACTCGGATTTTATTGAAGAATAGCCAACTTAACACCATCAGTGTCGACAATAAAACTAACTGAATGTTACGATATATCTATCAGAGAACAGACAGAGACCATTCACATTTGCTAACCATTCGCAAATTCATTGCTTTTGCATTGCGTTTACTCGACAATAATAAAAATGTGCATTGTCGTTTGTTTAATCACTCGTTATTACTGTTTGCTACTTTACATTCCCTATTTGTTATGACGTTATTCATCAAGCAACACAATAATTCAATGCCAGATGAAATAACTAAAAACGTTCACACCATTCGTCCAGTATTCGTTGCTTTGAGTGAATGAATCGATGTACATAGTTTTATTTCCACAACAATAAAACATATGTTCTTACCCTTCAACAAAACAAACGGTAATATTTTTTCCACAGGCTATTTTGTGAAAACAAGACATCTTTCAGTTTGTTTATTATTTTATTTGGCAATGTATGTACATACACGCTAGTATGTATATGAGATCAGCATTGAAACCATTCATACCAATCGTTAACTATTCGTACCAATCGTTAAGTATTCGTTCACATTTGTAAAAGGCATGCAATGCAAGCACCAAATAATAAAAAATTACAAATGGATCCGAATCGGAGGACGATTCCAATATATAAGGAGGAATATCCGTTACAAAACTAATCCCTTTTTATTGCCTGAAGTTGAGTAAGCCGTGCCTTTCGAAGTTAATAATTTTAACTAAAACTTCATGTATCCATAGATTTAAAATACGTTTTCGACTATCAAATGAAGCTTGTGAACATGTCCTCTCCGAAATTAATTTTCAGGGTCATATGTCTACATTCATACTGCAACTTGCGGCTACGTTAAATCTCCTGGCAAGTGGCAGTTTTCAGCATAATGCCGGTAGTGATTTCTTACTTGGATTAGCACAAAGTACCATGTGCAAAGTTGTGGGAAACATTACAAACGAACTACAGAACAAATTGTGTCCTAAGATGATATCATTTATGCCTAATCAGTCTGAGGATTGTATGGAGTATTTTATGGACAAGTTCAAAATCCCTGGAGGTATTTATGCGACAGTATATGTATGTAAACTACAGGTACATAAAATGTAAAACATTCCTTCAGTGGTTGGATGTGTAAACGGCACACACTTCGGTTTCCAAGCACCCATAGAAAATGAACACATGTTCTTCAATAGGAAGGGATTCCACAGTTTAAATTCAATGGTAGTAAGTTATAATTAAAAGGCTTTTGTTAGATAACAATTTTGCGAAATATTTAGATCTGTGACCACGAATATAAAATATTGGCTATCACGAATATAAAATATTAGCGGTGCTGCACACAATAGCTTTGTTTGGAAGCATTCCGAAGAACGGTTTTTACTCGAGCAATTGTATGCAGAGCGGCTTAAACGTTTGGGTACTTGGTAAGCCATATGTGTTACTTAGGTACTATCTTCAAAACACTTATAATATATGATGATTTAGGAGACTGGATATCCCACCGAGCCCTGGTGTATAGTACCTTATGCGGTAGCCGCGGAAGGGTCCGAAGAAGCCTATTTCAACGAAATTCATGCGAAAGTTAGGTGTATCGCTGAACGTACAATAGGGATATTAAAATCACGTTGGAGAATATTATCTAGTGAAAGAAGAAGTCGATACTCTCCCGAAAAAATGGCAATGTCTGCGCTGCTTTACACAATGTGTGCATAAAGTATAAAGTCTCTATGTACACGCATGTAAACTGCAGCGAGTTCTCGACAATTGAAGTATTTACTGGCGGAGAAACAAGATTGCTAACAGTTGGGGAGAAAATAAGAGACCAAATAAAAATGTCTTTATGTGCGAAGATGTAAAATATACATAGCTTTTATTTATAAGACAAAAAATAAAAATAAAAAAGAACAAAAATACATTTCATGTTTCAAAAATTATATGAACTAAATAAAAAATCTTTCGATTAAATTATACATGTTTGTACGAATCTTTTGGAGATCAACTAGGTATTCAGTCAGTCATAAGGCTCAGAAATTAAAGCTAATATTTATTATGATGCTTGGATAAGCAGTTCAAAGATAGTAAAAAAAATATAAAATTTTTCAAGTGATTCATTCCTGTTGAAGCAAAGTCTGTAGAAGGGCTTGTAATTCCATTTGCTTCAAATGTATGTCTTTTTCTTTAAGGGCAATTAATTATCGATCTTAAGATTAGTTTCCTCTTTAAGTTTAATCGATCGTTCTTTAAGTTCAATCACTTTGCAGTTTTCTTTTTTGTGACCTTGTTATGGGAGAGCTTCTTCTTTGCATTATGTTTTTGATCCACATAAACCTTATTAGTTCAGAAAATATTTATGGACTATGTACATATATTATTCAAATTATATAACATTACCTTTCTCCAACTTGAGACATCCTTTATTGGAGGACCCCAGGCATTTAGTTTGTTTGTCAATTGCCGCCATAAATTTTGAGGCTTCACTTTTGCTTGAGCAGAGTTTTGGAGTATATTTTTGGCCAAATCGGAATATTCCAACATATATTGTGCCAGTACCTCTTTTTGTTTTCCATTAACTTTATTTGTATTTGGTCAGGACATTCCTTTTGTCAATTCTTTTCGTACTGTTATTACTTGGCCTTGATTCCCTAGAACAATTATAATTACATTTTTACTTATTTATTATTTTAATTCCCGGTATTTATTTATTGTTTTGCTACAAAAAGCTACTGTTTGTTTATTTACCGGCTACAAATCGAGTACAACTACGAGTAGATATGTTACGATAACGATTACCGTTATCCAGGTTAACCGCATTTCGATAATAAAGTATTCGATTTGGCCCCTGGACGGTGCTCTTCGTCGAATCGACAAAGCTTATTTATACTTTATCATATAACTCTTTTATGTTTGACCAAATTTCTTGTTTTCAACAACGTTATTTGACAATAAAAGCTTGCAGTCAGTAGACGGAAAAAATTTTTTTTGTTCGTCGATTCGACGAAGAGTAGCCTTACTGTACAAAAATTACCATCCAGGATTAAAAAATTGGTGGCCCGGGTACGTTTATGATAAATGAGTACCCAATTAGGGTGGAAGTATTCGCCGATTCAACGAAGAGTAGCCTTAATGTACAAAATAGAAGAGTAACCGCCTAGGGTTAAATATGAAATCATTGGTAAAGAAATTTGGGTGTAACCTTTTATAAATTTCCTGTAGAAACCAGTTAAGCCCAGGAAGGATCTTATTTCCTTAATTGTTCTTGGAAATGATATTTTCTGTATTACGGAAATCTTACCAGAATTTGGTTTAATCCCGTCGGGCGTTATAATATGGCCAAGATATTCTGACTTGAATTGCATTTGTCTACCTGTACTTTCAGGTTATAATCAGAGATTCTCTGAAAAATGTTAATCAATGACAAAATATGCTCTTGAAGAGAAGTCGAAAATGCTAAAATATCGTCTAAATAGACTGCACACATATTATTAACGTAATACTGCAAAACTTTTTTCAAGCCAAAAGGCAGTCTTGTAAATTCATAGTGGCCAGTTGAAGTAGAAAATACAGTCTTATGTCTGTTCTTTAGCAATATAGGGATATGATGAAAACCTTTAGCCAAATCTATAGTACTAAAATACTGAGAGTTCCCTAATATTAAAAATATGTATTCCATATTAGGAGTATGAAATTTGTCCTCTATAGTTACGTCATTTAATTTTCTATAGTCTACTACTACTCTCCATTTTTCCTTTCCTGAATTATCAATTTTCGTAGGTCCAAACCAAATTGGAGCATTGTATGGGCTACAAAATTTGGTTATTATTTAACATTGCATCTATCTGTTTTTTAACCTCAGCCTTGTGTATTTGTGGAAAAGGATGTTTTCGAATACACAGGAATATGATTAATTGTCAGTATCCTATGCATAATTTCTAATTAATTTTGTTAATTCCTCAATCTCTTTCTTATTCAAATTGTCTGTTTTTAATTTTTCTGTTAAATATTGTATTTTAGGTTCGTTAAAATTAACATATATTACTGTGGTCTCTAAATACGATTTATCATTTGCATTGTAATCTATAGAACAATTTTCATACGTTAGTGGAATTTTAGCATTTGAAGTTATCAATAAATTCTCATTTAAATAAATTTTCGCTCCTAATGGCTTAAAAATAGTACATCCCAAAATGCAATCGAAATCACTAAATATTTCCGTTTCTAACATTTCAATTCTTGCACCAGGTGAATTAAATTCTTTAAAAAGAGGTATTGTTATCAATGAAGATGTCGCAGTTTCAGAGTAAATAGTGCCGAGTATAATAGGATTTTCAAGTTCTGTTCTAAAAGAGCTATGCAAATAAGCCTCTCCTTAGTGTAGTACCACATCCTGTATCTATTAACACTAGATTGTTGAGACCTAACTATATCAAAGTTTACAGTGTTATTGCCACTACTGATATTATTATTATTGAAATTCTGCGGTATTCCACGATTTTGAAAATTTCCTGTGTTAATTTGTGCTTGTCAAGAACTGTGATAATTATCTTTGCAGTTAAATGTCCGATATTGATTTGAAAAATTATTTGGGTTATTGTTGTTTTGGCGAAAATTCAGCAAAAATTGATTGGATTATAAGATTGTGAATATTGAATAGACGGGTTACTAGTTAGAGTTACTATTTATAGGGTCTACAGTATAACATGCACAAACCATTTTTATATTATTTTGTACATACTTTAATAATAAATGGTAATATTTTTTTTTATTTTAAACGTTATAAAATGCATATTTGTCTGTATTTTTTGTTTTTAATTTATAATATTGTTACGTTTTTACCTTTTAAAAACTTTAAAAATATGAGTTCGTAGATTGCAAATAAAGTAAAAATAAATTTGTGTTTATTATTTTAATAACACCATTTCCACTTTCGTAACAATATTCAGTTTCTCACAATGTATTAGCTCACAATTTGTATTAATTTTATATTAGTTCACAATATTTGGCAATGCATAATTTTATATTATTTCAAAGTATATTTAATGATTTGTTCATTGTTCACTTGCGTGGGGTTTTGTTGTGTCGCTGAAAGATCGATTGCCAGCTGATCTATCACGATCTAAACAGTCCGTTTGACGTGTTAAAGAATGAGTGTATGTGGATGTGTATCATATTGGATGTTAGGGTTGGTATTGTAAGATCTTGTTCATTCGTGTGAACATCCTCCCGGGCCGGCAACCTGTGAATAAAAAATAATTATTTTTAATCGTACAAACGGGTCATAACTCTCTGTCAGGTGGAACCTGAAATGAGTCTCTGGGTGAGCAGTGGGTGATTATCAAGGGTATAAGGGGAAGTAAATTTGATGTCTTCAGATCATCATAGTTCCCACTTGGATCAAGTTTTATCCTATTAAATCTATTGAGTAGATGTATGACAATAGGGTAGGGGTTGTATAATTGAAGTTCATAGATGGTTTTGGGTCAACAGATTTAGCTTCAGTTTGAGTTTCGGAGGATAGATGTGTTGTTGGCCACTTTGCCGGATCTTCCCTCAATCAGGTTGGTTCATTTCACAACTCGTCATCCTTCGGTCCGTCTGAATTGCAACATGGGCTGGGTTATTGTGAGAGTCGACGTTTTTCCAGTTCCTGGTTCCTACCGCATTAGAAATTGGGTGTTGGGTTAGCCTTCGCTGGGCAATCAAATTGTGTGCCATTTTTGCCAACAACACTGCATAACAAACTGCCAACTTCAGCGCCGAAATGACTTCGTTAGGTGCAACTATCGTAATGAACATAACTAGTGCGTATATAATCGCAGAGGATGCCTTTTCAGAAGCATTTGAACAGTCATGAAGCTCAATTCCTGCTGAAGTTGAAAAATGTATCCATCTACGATCCCGAATATAGTCATTATAAAACCGTAAAAACCTGTGCCATTTTATAAGAGTAAGTGGGTTAAGACATTTACCCCAAGCTGTATTATCTTGCCAAATTTGCTGCATTACTATTTTGGCGGATATCATTACTGGTACTAACCAACCAGCTGGGTCAAAAAGAGTCTGGAGGCTTCAAAGAAAAGACTGTCCTCTTTTGGAAGGGTGAGTAAGGCGACATTGTTTTGGTGATTTTATGGTAACTGGGTATTTGATGTCCACTTTCGTATAGAAAAACCAACCGATTCAAGAGTAGTATGTTTGTGATGGTTTTCGAACACTTTTTCCATACAAATTTGGGAGCACACTCATAGTTTTTTGTATGGGGTTTTAGGGCCAATTTTTCTATACAAATTTGGGATCACGCTCATAGTTTTTTTTTGTATGGGGTTGCTCATAGTTTTTTGCATTGGATATCTCGATCAACATTTTCCCTACAAATTTGGGATCACCCAAAGGCTAATGCTTTTTGATATGTGTGTGCGTGTGTGTTAAAATTTGGGAGCATGCATAGCTTTAAAATAATTAAATCGTTGCAGAATTGTGTGTGATCGATCTATTGTATATGCTTTGCATGTAGATGTGATTAATGTTGAAATTAAAATAATGTTTAAAATTTTGAATGTGGTTTTGTTAATTTAATTTTTATTTATTTTTTTATATTATTTAATGTTGAAGAAATAGAAATATAGTTATACGTGTTGTTGTTTTTGTTTTGATTGTTGTTGCGTGTGTGTTAAAATTTGGGGAGCCTGCATAGCTATAAAATAATTAAATCGGTGCAGAATTGTGTGTGATCTATTATATATACGCTTTGCATATAGGTGTGATTAATGTTGAAATTAAAAGAATGTTTAATTAGTTCTTTTATTTGTTATAAAAGGGCATTTATTAAAATTAAAAAACATATTTACACATTTTGTTCAATGCAAAATGCGTATCACGTTACATACTGTCTGGCGCGAGTAAACAAAAAAATATTTAAAATATTTTTCATTGTGATATTTGATCTGTCGAATTCCTTTATCCATACAATTTTGGGAGCCTGCATAGTCGTAAAAGACTGTATTCTTTATTTTATTTTTTTTGTATGATTTTTTTATTGGAAAAATATAATTTTGATAAGGGATTTTAAAGTACGGTTTTCTTAATAATTAATTCGTTGCAGAATTATGTGTGATCGACCTATTGTATACTTGTATGCTTTGCATATAGGTGTGATTAATGTTTAAATAAAAAATGTTTAATTTGTTTTATTTTTTATAAAAGTATATTTATTAAAAATAAAAAAACATATTCTCATAGTTTATTCAATGCAAAACGTATTTCGAGTTACATACAGTCTGGCCCATGTAGACAAAAATATATGATATATTTTTCATTGTGATATTAGATTTGCTGACGTATGAAACATAGGTTAGATTGCGATTAAGTAAGTTGAACACCTGCATAGGAGGACATAAAAAGTTGTAGTTATAGCGATAACAGAATATTTTTTATAAAATATTAAACTCAAAACCCCCTTTTTCATTGTTATATTAGATCTGCTGACATATGAAAAAAACAGTTTATTGTTTTGATCATATTGCACTAACATGCGCGAGCATGCAAACGCTGATTCAGCATAATTATTTTCTCATCAAATTGTTTGTAATTGGAGGCGATGCAGGTATGAAGCAAAAATATTAAAAACACTTACACTGTAGAATTACCTTCACCTTCAGAACACACCCCCCCCCCTGTCCTTAACTGAAATTTTGAAATGGTACTGAATTATAACTGAAAAAGTACTTTTTTACATCAGAAAGTACTTTCTGATGCATCAAATCGGAATTACGATCTAATCACACCACTTATTTATTTTGTCTGTTAATGCAGTAATAGTTGAAAAGCCAAGGACATAAAATATGTAATAATAAAAAAGTACTGGAAGCATAGCGGAGGTACTGCAGTATTTCTTAAATGAAATAGTACTGAAAAAAGTACAAAAGTACTAAATTTTTCAACTGTGACTTGTATAAAAGTACGGAAAAATTCAACTCTGACTTGTATATTAGCATAGCGGAGGTACTGCTGTATTTCTTAAATGAAATACGACTGAAAAAAGTACAAAAGTACTAAATTTTTCAACTGTGACTTGTATAAAAGTACGGAAAAAATCAACTCTGACTTGTATATTATAAAAATTTTTGCTATAAATAACGATAGTTGTTAATTAACAGAAATATTCCTGTTTAAGAAAATCTATTGAACACATCATAAGTTATTAAAGAATAAATAAATAAATTAGAAATGGCTGGCGCTTTTATTTGTCAATTTTGCAGAAAAGTATTCACTCTGAATAGAAATTTAAGAAGGCATATTAGATTATATCATGATGGACCAACCACATCATGTAAATGTAAAACTTGTAATAAATATTTTTCAAATCAAGCGGAATGGCATCGGCACTCACAGTCTCATACAAAAGATAACAAAAACAGTGAAATTAATGTTTATTGTGAGTATTGTGCAAAATATATTTTGAAAACAAATTGGTGTTATCATAAAAGGACAAATAAACACAAACTTAAATGTATTGAGAAACCAGACAATGGTTTTGTTGTTGATGGTGTTAAATGCATAAAATCATCGTTTAATAATAGAATTATCACATATTTGGTTGAAAACAATAACAAAAGTAATTTAATACCTGAAAACTTTTTAACGGAAATGAAAGACAAAATAATTAAATTGTTAAGTGATGTGATTAAAAAATATGAAAGCATAAAATTTAATATGGAACTGTTTTGCGAATATATGTTAATAAAGGATGATGAAGACAATTGCATGTTTGACGTAAAGTCTCATCAGACTAAAATGAAAATTCTTAGTATATATTCAACAAGTGATGACATTCTTAGTACTTACAACGAGCAATGTGATGTTATTATTAAAAAGATGAGTGAGTTTCAGGAGCGTGACAGCGGTTGGGCATTAATTGAAATATCACGTCTTGAGATAAACATTAATCAATATAAATGTATAAAAGGTTCCCAATACATCCCCCTACCACCGGAAATACAGAGAAAGCATGCATGCATTAATGTTCAAAATAAAGATGAGTACTGTTTTAAATGGGCAATAATATCAGCATTATATCCAATGGAAGTCCATTCAAATAGAATAACGTCCTATAATGTTATTAACATAGAAGATGAAATCATAAGACTGGAAAACAACATTGAAATAAATTTTACAAGCTTAAACTTTCCGCTTCCAGTTAATCAGATAAAAGTATTTGAGACCAACAATCCTGAATTGAGTGTAAACGTGTTTGCATTAGATAATGAGAATAATATAGTCGGTCCGTATTATTTTTCGCAACAGGAAAAATCTAAACACATAAACTTGCTGCTATTGGAAGATGGTGAAAAACTTCATTTTGTATGGATTAAAAATATATCAAGGTAAATATATAGAAAGAAATATATATAGACACTTTAAAAACTTGTACTAAATAAATTTTCCCTTTTCATTTACAGATTAATTAGGAAGCAAATAACAAAACATGTAAATAAGGTATATATATGTAATACATGTTTAATACATTTCCATAATGAGTCGTCTTTGGAGAATCATAAAAAAGAATGCAATAAGATGGTAACTAAAATGCCTAGTATAGAAAATAGTATGCTTAGTTATAAAAATTTTAAAAAACAATTGGATGTACCTTTTGTTGTATATGCTGATTTTGAATGTATTCTAGAATCAATTAATATACAAAATTCAGCAAATGTTAAATCAGTACAAAAGCATATTCCATTTGCTTATAGTTATTATATTAAATGTTCATATAATTCAGATTTAAATATTTTTAAAATTTACAGTGGTAATAATGCACCGCAACATTTTTTTAAGAGCTTAGTTAACGATATTTTAGATATATACACTGAACATCTAAACATTATTAAACATATGAATTCCTTAACGCCACTTCAACAGATACAACATTATGAAAGCAAGTCTTGTCATATTTGTAAAAAAAATTTATCAACTAAAGATAAGGTAGCTGACCATTGTCATCTAACCGGCCAATATAGAGGTGCTGCTCATAACAAGTGTAATTTAGAATATCAAATTGCGAATTTCATTCCTATATTTTTTCATAATCTTTCAGCATATGATTGTCACTTGTTTGTTAGAGAGCTTTCATCAATTGAAGGTGATATAAATATTATACCTTTAAATAAAGAACTTTATGTATCCATATCAAAAAGAATTACTGTAAATGAGACAGAAACTATTGAGTTACGTTTTCTCGATTCATTTAGGTTTATGCCATCTAGTTTAGAGAAATTAGCAACTTATTTAACAGATAATGATTTAACAATAGTAAAATCAAACTATTCAAATGATGAAGAATTCAATTTAATGTAACGTAAAGGTGTCTTTCCGTACGACTACTTAGATTCTGAAAACCGCCTCAATGAAACTCAATTGCCTCCCATTGCAGTTTTCTTTAATAAATTAACTAACGAGTCGTGTAGTGTAGAGGATTATGAACATGCACAAAAAGTATGGAAGACATTTAAATGTATAACATTAAAGGATTATTTACTTTTATATTTAAAGCTAGACGTTCTTTTACTCTGTGACATATTTGAAAATTTCCGACAAGTGAGTAAAAACATTTATAATTTAGATCCCTGTCAATATTATACTACTCCTGGTTTATCCTGGGATGTAATGTTAAAAACAACTGAAATAGAATTAGAGTTGTTAACTGATATTAATATATATAATTTTGTTCTTCGGGGTATCAGGGGAGGTATTGTTCAATGTTCTAACAAGGAATCAAATTATATAATATATTTAGATGTAAATAATTTATATGGTTATGCAATGTCAAAATACCTTCCATATAAAAATTTTAAATGGGTTGAAAATTTTGAAAATTTTAATGTTAATAGTATAGAAGAGGATTCTCCATTGGTTTATATATTAGAAGTTGATCTAGAATATCCATCTGCATTACACGACTATCATAATGACTTACCATTTTGTGCAGAGAATAAGAAAATTGAAAACATGAAACAGCGAAAATTAATAACAGATCTAAATGATAAGAAAAACTATATTATACATTATAGAAATCTACAGCAATGTTTAAAACATGGTTTGATTTTGAAAAAAATTCATAGAATTCTTGAGTTTAGTCAGTCTGATTGGTTAAAGAAATATATTGATTTGAATAATCATTATAGAACACTAGCTAAAAATTCATTTGAACAAAATTTTTTCAAATTGTTAAATAATGCTGTGTATGGGAAAACGATGGAAAATGTTGATAAGAGGAAAGACATTAAAATAGTATGTGAATGGGAGAGTAGAGGTAAAAGACTAGGTGCGAGAGCTCTTATTGCTAAACCTAATTTCCATAGTTCACTCAAAATTCATGAAAATATGCATGCCATCCAAATGAATAGGACTAAAACTGAATATAATAAACCAATTTATATTGGTTTTCCAGTTTTAGAAATATCCAAATGGAAAATGTATAGTTTTCATTATAATTATATAAAACCAAAATATTGTGAAAACCTTCAACTCAATTACATGGATACTGATTCCTTTATTTACGACATTAAAACAGATGATCTATATAATGATATAAAAAATGATATTAGTACACATTTTGATACATCTGCATATTCTAAAGACAATCCATATAATTTTCCGCAAATTAATAAAAAAGTATTAGGGATGATGAAGGATGAGTGTAATGGTAAAAATATTAAAGAATTCATTCGTTTAAGAGCAAAAATGTATTCAGTAAAAATTGATAGAGTTGATACCGAAATTAAAAAAATTAAAGGTGTTAAACAATATGTAACTAAAAAATTAAGTATAAGCGACTTTAGGAAATGTCTATTAGATAAAAAATTATACTATGACACAATGTATATATTTAGATCTAAGGTACATCAAATTTATACACAAAATATTAGTAAACTAACATTAAGTTATTTAGATGATAAGCGATATATGAAAGAAAATGGTATCAATACTTATGCATGGGGACATTATAAAATAAATTCTCCATCAACATCATCATCATCAAATTTAAATTTATGTAGAGAATTTATGCAAGACGATGATGATGAAATGTTTTTAAATGTAAATGTATAGATTAAGTAGTTTATAAGAATGTAATATGAAATAATAAAGTACATACATATGTATATATTTGAAAATAAATCAGTTTTTTATTTCTTATCAGATGTAAGAATAATTGAAAATTTGTATAAAAAGGGAGTAAGTTAACATATAGGACTTATTTAAAAAGTAAAATGTCAAATTAGTTTTTCATTTAATTTAATATTTAACCAATAAAAAAATTATGTCTTGTTATTTATACAGGAAACTTTTTTTCATGTATATATTCAAATTATGATACAACAATAAACAATAGCACAACTTGAAACTTAATCGGAATTTCAAGGTTTTTCTTTAATCATAATTTGAATTAACGTTAAAATAGTTTGCTTTAAATATTTAAGAACAACCTTGAACCGCTTTCAAGTTTATTTACTCTGAATTTGTCTGGCGTTTCATGTTTCGTGGAATTTCTTACACGCGTGACAAAATGCATATCAAAAATAGGAAAAAATGCATACATCCAGCAGAAATAAAAACAAATAAAAAATTATATGAAGAAATAGAATTAGAGTTATTAGTGTGATCGTTTTAAACTGAAAAGAAAGGGTAGGTTGGTTGTGTGATTGTGTTTTTATTTTTTGTGTGATATAATGTTAAAGAAATAGAAAAGGTATGTGCACCTGTGTGATCGTTTTCGTGGGATAATAAGTCTTGGCACGTGTTGGTCATGATCAAATGTTTAAGAAATAGAAATATTGTTGTACATGATCTTTAATTTTAAACTGATAGGAAAGGGTTGGCTGGTTGTGCCTATATAATTTTTTTATACATGACGTGCACTTGCGCGGTCAGTTTCTTGAGATAAGAAATTCCTGTCATGTTTAATCCTTAGGATACACACGATAAGAGATTTATATGTAAAAATAATGTTGACACTTATGCTTGGGGACATTATAAATTCTCCATCATCATCATCAAATTTAAATTCATATGAAGAATTTATGCAAGACGATGATGATGAAATGTTTCTAAATGTAAATGTATAGATTAAGCAGTTTATAAGAAAGTAAGTGTAAAAAAAAAATTAAGAAAAAATAAAAATGTAAATCTACCTATTTATATACATTCACATTTGTTTTACACATAATAAAAAAAAAAATTAAAAAAAAAACATCTTTTTTTTGTTGTTTCATTTCAAATTTTGATTCAGTTTAATATTTATTCATTTTTCCTTTGCTTTATATTTGGTCTCGATCTGCTTTGCACCTGATCTCGATCTGCTTTATATCTGGTCTCGATCTGCTTTATATCTGGTTTGGATCTGCTTTGTATCTGATATCGATCTGCTTTGTATCTGCTCATGATCTGATTTATTCCTGATTCCGGTCTGCTTGATATATATATATATATATATATATCTTTTAATATTGAATATACTATTTCGAGTTCTCTACAAACTTCATTCAATTAATTTATCCCTTTGCCTTCTTGTGCTAACCGTTTTGAAGTTTTGTACCTGGTCTATAACACTGACTGATAACCAGGTAGATGTAATTCAATATATATTTATATATATATACAAGACATCAAGCAGATGTCTTTATTTTTAGCAATTGAATATCTGTTACAACATTGAACAATACCTCCCCTGATACCTCGAAGAACAAAATTATATATATTAATATCAGTTAACAACTCTAATTCTATTTCAGTTGTTTTTAACATTACATCCCAGGATAAACCAGGAGTAGTATAATATTGACAGGGATCTAAATTATAAATGTTTTTACTCACTTGTCGGAAATTTTCAAATATGTCACAGAGTAAAAGAACGTCTAGCTTTAAATATAAAAGTAAATAATCCTTTAATGTTATACATTTAAATGTCTTCCATACTTTTTGTGCATGTTCATAATCCTCTACACTACACGACTCGTTAGTTAATTTATTAAAGAAAACTGCAATGGGAGGCAATTGAGTTTCATTGAGGCGGTTTTCAGAATCTAAGTAGTCGTACGGAAAGACACCTTTACGTTTCATTAAATTGAATTCTTCATCATTTGAATAGTTTGATTTTACTATTGTTAAATCATTATCTGTTAAATAAGTTGCTAATTTCTCTAAACTAGATGGCATAAACCTAAATGAATCGAGAAAACGTAACTCAATAGTTTCTGTCTCATTTACAGTAATTCTTTTTGATATGGATACATAAAGTTCTTTATTTAAAGGTATAATATTTATATCACCTTCAATTGATGAAAGCTCTCTAACAAACAAGTGACAATCATATGCTGAAAGATTATGAAAAAATATAGGAATGAAATTCGCAATTTGATATTCTAAATTACACTTGTTATGAGCAGCACCTCTATATTGGCCGGTTAGATGACAATGGTCAGCTACCTTATCTTTAGTTGATAAATTTTTTTTACAAATATGACAAGACTTGCTTTCATAATGTTGTATCTGTTGAAGTGGCGTTAAGGAATTCATAGGTTTAATAATGTTTAGATGTTCAGTGTATATATCTAAAATATCGTTAACTAAGCTCTTAAAAAAATGTTGCGGTGCATTATTACCACTGTAAATTTTAAAAATATTTAAATCTGAATTATATGAACATTTAATATAATAACTATAAGCAAATGGAATATGCTTTTGTACTGATTTAACATTTGTTGAATTTTGTATATTAATTGATTCTAGAATACATTCAAAATCAGCATATACAACAAAAGGTACATCCAATTGTTTTTTAAAATTTTTATAACTAAGCATACTATTTTCTATACTAGGCATTTTAGTTACCATCTTATTGCATTCTTTTTTATGATTCTCCAAAGACGACTCATTATGGAAATGTATTAAACATGTATTACATATATATACCTTATTTACATGTTTTGTTATTTGCTTCCTAATTAATCTGTAAATGAAAAGGGAAAATTTATTTAGTACAAGTTTTTAAAGTGTCTATATATATTTCTTTCTATATATTTACCTTGATATATTTTTAATCCATACAAAATGAAGTTTTTCACCATCTTCCAATAGCAGCAAGTTTATGTGTTTAGATTTTTCCTGTTGCGAAAAATAATACGGACCGACTATATTATTCTCATTATCTAATGCAAACACGTTTACACTCAATTCAGGATTGTTGGTCTCAAATACTTTTATCTGATTAACTGGAAGCGGAAAGTTTAAGCTTGTAAAATTTATTTCAATGTTGTTTTCCAGTCTTATGATTTCATCTTCTATGTTAATAACATTATAGGACGTTATTCTATTTGAATGGACTTCCATTGGATATAATGCTGATATTATTGCCCATTTAAAACAGTACTCATCTTTATTTTGAACATTAATGCATGCATGCTTTCTCTGTATTTCCGGTGGTAGGGGGATGTATTGGGAACCTTTTATACATTTATATTGATTAATGTTTATCTCAAGACGTGATATTTCAATTAATGCCCAACCGCTGTCACGCTCCTGAAACTCACTCATCTTTTTAATAATAACATCACATTGCTTGTTGTAAGTACTAAGAATGTCATCACTTGTTGAATATATACTAAGAATTTTCATTTTAGTCTGATGAGACTTTACGTCAAACATGCAATTGTCTTCATCATCCTTTATTAACATATATTCGCAAAACAGTTCCATATTAAATTTTATGCTTTCATATTTTTTAATCACATCACTTAACAATTTAATTATTTTGTCTTTCATTTCCGTTAAAAAGTTTTCAGGTATTAAATTACTTTTGTTATTGTTTTCAACCAAATATGTGATAATTCTATTATTAAACGATGATTTTATGTATTTAACACCATCAACAACAAAACCATTGTCTGGTTTCTCAATACATTTAAGTTTGTGTTTATTTGTCCTTTTATGATAACACCAATTTGTTTTCAAAATATATTTTGCACAATACTCACAATAAACATTAATTTCACTGTTTTTGTTATCTTTTGTATGAGACTGTGAGTGTCGATGCCATTCCGCTTGATTTGAAAAATATTTATTACAAGTTTTACATTTACATGATGTGGTTGGTCCATCATGATATAATCTAATATGCCTTCTTAAATTTCTATTCAGAGTGAATACTTTTCTGCAAAATTGACAAATAAAAGCGCCAGCCATTTCTAATTTATTTATTTATTCTTTAATCACTTATGATGTGTTCAATAGATTTTCTTAAACAGGAATATTTCTGTTAATTAACAACTATCGTTATTTATAGCAAAAATTTTTATAATATACAAGTCAGAGTTGATTTTTTCCGTACTTTTATACAAGTCACAGTTGAAAAATTTAGTACTTTTGTACTTTTTTCAGTCGTATTTCATTTAAGAAATACAGCAGTACCTCCGCTATGCTAATATACAAGTCAGAGTTGAATTTTTCCGTACTTTTATACAAGTCACAGTTGAAAAATTTAGTACTTTTGTACTTTTTTCAGTACTATTTCATTTAAGAAATACTGCAGTACCTCCGCTATGCTTCCAGTACTTTTTTATTATTACATATTTTATGTCCTTGGCTTTTCAACTATTACTGCATTAACAGACAAAATAAATAAGTGGTGTGATTAGATCGTAATTCCGATTTGATGCATCAGAAAGTACTTTCTGATGTAAAAAAGTACTTTTTCAGTTATAATTCAGTACCATTTCAAAATTTCAGTTAAGGACAGGGGGGGGGGGGGTGTGTTCTGAAGGTGAAGGTAATTCTACAGTGTAAGTGTTTTTAATATTTTTGCTTCACACCTGCATCGCCTCCAATTACAAACAATTTGATGAGAAAATAATTATGCTGAATCAGCGTTTGCATGCTCGCGCATGTTAGTGCAATATGATCAAAACAATAAACTGTTTTTTTCATATGTCAGCAGATCTAATATAACAATGAAAAAGGGGGTTTTGAGTTTAATATTTTATAAAAAATATTCTGTTATCGCTATAACTACAACTTTTTATGTCCTCCTATGCAGGTGTTCAACTTACTTAATCGCAATCTAACCTATGTTTCATACGTCAGCAAATCTAATATCACAATGAAAAATATATCATATATTTTTGTCTACATGGGCCAGACTGTATGTAACTCGAAATACGTTTTGCATTGAATAAACTATGAGAATATGTTTTTTTATTTTTAATAAATATACTTTTATAAAAAATAAAACAAATTAAACATTTTTTATTTAAACATTAATCACACCTATATGCAAAGCATACAAGTATACAATAGGTCGATCACACATAATTCTGCAACGAATTAATTATTAAGAAAACCGTACTTTAAAATCCCTTATCAAAATTATATTTTTCCAATAAAAAAATCATACAAAAAAAAATAAAATAAAGAATACAGTCTTTTACGACTATGCAGGCTCCCAAAATTGTATGGATAAAGGAATTCGACAGATCAAATATCACAATGAAAAATATTTTAAATATTTTTTTGTTTACTCGCGCCAGACAGTATGTAACGTGATACGCATTTTGCATTGAACAAAATGTGTAAATATGTTTTTTAATTTTAATAAATGCCCTTTTATAACAAATAAAAGAACTAATTAAACATTCTTTTAATTTCAACATTAATCACACCTATATGCAAAGCGTATATATAATAGATCACACACAATTCTGCACCGATTTAATTATTTTATAGCTATGCATGCTCCCCAAATTTTAACACACACGCAACAACAATCAAAACAAAAACAACAACACGTATAACTATATTTCTATTTCATCAAATTAAATAATATAAAAAAAAAATCAAAATTAAATTAACAAAACCACATTCAAAATTTTAAACATTATTTTAATTTCAACATTAATCACATCTACATGCAAAGCGTATACAATAGATCGATCACACACAATTCTGCAACGATTTAATTATTTTAAAGCTATGCATGCTCCCAAATTTTAACACACACGCACACACATATCAAAAAGCATTAGCCTTTGGGTGATCCCAAATTTGTATGGAAAATGTTGATCGAGATATCCAATGCAAAAAACTATGAGCAACCCCATACAAAAAAAACTATGAGCGTGATCCCAAATTTGTATAGAAAAATTGGCCCCAAAACCCCATACAAAAAACTATGAGTGTGCTCCCAAATTTGTATGGAAAAAGTGGTCGAAAACCATCACAAACATACTCCTTTCAAGAACTGTGATAAATTGCTCTTGAGCGATTTTAGGTTTTCGAGCAGTGTGAACATCAGCGAGTGCATCATCGGCATTTATATTATCTTCTAGAATTTGAGCTACAATTTGCTATGTATATTGAATGTCTTTAGCTTGAATAAGTTCTTGTGCAATTTCCGTAGTTTCGAATGAGGCCCAAGACTTGAAATCCCCACTAAATGTTTGCATATCCAACTGAGTTGGTGGATTGGGTTGGTGTAGAATTTTTGGGTTGGGTTCAGTTTTCTATGGGCTCATCTGGAGATTCCATTAAAATTTATTCAATTGACATCTTCAGGATCTATGAGTTATGGCGATTTTCGGATCCGTCTAAATTTTCTGTCAATATTCGACCACATCTATTCCAATTCATTCCTTATGAATATCAATCCGGGTAGTGATTGAGAATTCACCGGATTTGTCTTATAGTCCCCCTCTTTGTGGGATATTTGTTGTACTTGTGTGCAATGTTAATGTTACACTAACAATAATGTTACTTATATGTATTTGTAAATGTTTTTGATTTATTTTTTGTTAGTGAACTGTATTGGAATGTAATTTATATGTGCACTTGATATTTTTTAATTTTTGTCACTATGTAAATTTTGTTGGAATTTGATTTGAACTTTGTGGACTTTTTATTTTTGTGTTCATCAATTTGGTTCTGTTATGTATTGTTATTTATTTTTTTTTTTATTTTTTATTCACTGATACATTAGTGTATTGATCTAATATTGCTGTTTTAAATTTCTTTTGATTTTTGTTAGAATTTTGAAATTAGGTTAGGGTAAAATTAGCACTAATTGGGTGGGTTTACGGGTTTTATGTAGACTGTATACATCCCACTGGCTTTTTTTTTTAGTTAGTATGAGGGTAAGATGCCATAAACCTTATAGTATCTATATAAAAAATATATATAAATATATATATCTATATAATAAAAAATATGTGTATATATGTAAATGATAAGTGTTAGTTAATGGTATTATATGTATGTATATTAACTTTATATATGTATTTTATTCTTAAATGGGATATTTAAAACAATATATCTTTTAATTTAAAGTATTTAATTTCGTAGAATATATATCTAAAATTATTTCAATATTAATTCACAATTGTGAATTTGTATATTTAGTAATTTATGTTCATTTCAAATTTTATATCATTTCAAATATTCCATATTTCTGTTCACTTCTATATGTATATAATTTAGGTTAGTTTGTCTTTTGTTTATCGTTGGTTGCTGCCTATAATCAACTGCCCGACAAAGGATTCACGTTCTTAGGTTGGAGATGTCGATGAAAGTGTATATGTCGATTTGTGTTGCGAATGTGTGTTGGTGATGTTGTTATTATTATGTGTTTGTTCACTCGTATGAACAAATATAATTGAGGATTTGTAAATTTTCTACTACAATTATAATTAAACTTTTTTTGTATAAAAATACTCAGTTTCTATTAGTAATTCCTAGCTTTTAATAATTCAATTCCATATTATTCTTACAACTATACCATTGCTCATTTTCTCTATCTACACTTCTTTTCAAATTTAATTTTGTTAATAATTTTATTAATACTCTCTATACTTTGGGATATGATATTGAAGTCGCCGTGGTCTAGTGGGTAATGTGTTGGCTTATTAGACAAAAGGCCCGGGTTCGAATCCCAGGCCAGACATCAAAAATAAAAAAATACAAAAAGTATTTTTTCGGCGATTTCTTCTCTTTCTCTTCTTGTTTCTCAAAAATCTGTCGTTCGGAGTCGACTTAGTCGACTTCTGTATAAAATTAACACACACAACATAAGTGGTTGTGAGAAACTGCGGGCTTCTTTGGGACGTTTGCTGTAGACTGTCTAATGGTGAAGGTATAGCACTGACCATTTTACAGTCACCAGCAGCAACTCGTTTCCTTACCGTTCGCATATTCCCTCTTTCTACCTTTCCTAAACCTCTACAATGCATTGCATGAGTAGGGGTCATCCCCTGAGTGCTGGTTTAAACAAAAAAAAAAATTAATTTTTAATAATATCTTAATGTCGTCCCAATATAAATAAATAACTAAAAATGAGTGGGAAAACCTGCAGTTTAAAGTCGACTTCGAAACAAATATTTTTGACAAACTTTTAATGGCAACTTTATTAAAAAAATTTTTGCACATTAAAGAATACACTCCGAATGTTTTCCGCAACGCCAAGAGTGCATTCAATAATATCAAGCAAATTCTTAATTGATAAACGGCAAAGTGCGTTCACTTCTCTAGCATCTCGCTTTTGAAAAAGCTCGAATCCTCTGGTAATAACGATGTGGCATACCCTGACCATATTGATATTCCATTGCGATTTCTGGCAAATTAAATTTCGCGTTGATGGAAACCCTGTATCCATAAACTGATGGCTCCGTACTTGGTAATAGTGTTGATAGCGGGTTCATTTCCAGAAGCTTGATCTGATTATTTTAGTTCGACTGCCGGATCACTGTATCGCATTTCAAGCGGAGATGATAGCCGATTACCATGCCGTTTAATGGATACTCAATAACGGTGCCCCTTTCTCCCGCATCTCAATTTTTTTGATAGTCTAACTGTTAAGTTCCTCTCCATAGTAACGGCTAATCTAGACCCATTGGAAAGCGTCTACATTGACTCGACGTTCAATTGTAAGACCGATGAGTTCGCTAGAGCAGGTGCAATCCTTTAGGAACTTTCGCCAAACGAATTGGGTATGCCACTTTCCTCGTTATAATTGGCAATTAGGCTTTTTCCAGGATGCCAACTTGTTTTATGCCAATGAGGAATTTTGCTATACTATCAGACTCAGTTTCTGCCCGATAGAATGTGTACCAAGCAATTACCGAAATTCTATCGCAATGTCATCTCCATAACAGTGACCATGCATAGAAGTCAATGCGTTATGGAAAGGCACGCGAGTGTTTTACAGTATCCTGTAGCTCCTATCAAACAACTTTTGCCGAAGGTCAGAATCTTCTGAACAGAAGAAGATCCTTTGCTAATGTGCCTCTCTTGCGAAAAACATATAATATATTACTTCGCGAATAAAATAAGACAATGTAAACGGCAGATTATAAAAGATTGAAAAAATAAAATAAATGCACATGTACTTACAAAAACAAGCGTTGTCAATTTAGCTCTTTTCGCGCTAGATTTATCGCCTTTTAACAACCCAAAAGTCACATTCTCTTCTTCTTGGCGTTCTTTTTGAAAAATTCGCTAAGTTAGCGCGTTTTTATTTATTTGGTTTTTAATTTTGCAGAATAGCAACATGTTTCCTACTTTTTTGCAACTAATAAGAAATGCGCTTAATAGCCCATTTACACTACAGCGAAATCTAGTAGATTAGATTTCAAATCTGGATCGTTTACACTGGATTTATTTGACAGTAGCAAGATTTCATTTTAATAACAAAAACAGCTGACTGAAATTTAAATAAAGCAATAATATTTCCAAATTTAGTTCAATACCAAAAAAAATTAAAAATATAGGACATAGATTTCAAAAAATATTGCAAATGTATTACTATTAGATGTAAGCATACGCAATATAGGTAATAATAAAAATATTAATCCACAGGTTAGTCACGAGTCATTCTGGGAGGAAGATGTTCCTTATTTTGTTTATTTTTAACCCTTATCCTGTATTTCAAAAATATAACACATTTTATTTTTTTACATTCATTACATACAACATTGGTCTGAGAATGCTTTCTGCAAATACAATTTTGACATTCGGTACATTTATTTGCATATTTGGTGCTGTTACAACGATTTGGACAAAAGTAACAACTTCAAAAACACATCAACGAATAATATATTTACACTACTTATTCTCTTTTTTGGGTTTGTTGCTAGTTATGAAGTTGTCAAGACACACAAAATTGTTACTAAGCTCGTAACACATGCGGAAATTGATTATGTTGCATTGAGCAATTTTGACCCAAAAGTACCATTTGCGAAAGTTTTTTAACATACGCTTTGTGTAAAGCCCTACAAAGATTATTTTTTAAATTGTAATAGCATTCACTAAAATTATAATTGTACAAAAGTTGAGTATTTAAAGAATAAATGAGGAATAAAAACTGTTCGGGAAATTTTGACCCATTAATACAGGATAGGGGTTAATTTATTTTTATTTTGTTTGTTTTTATTTTGAATTGAAATGTCATTTTTTTCGTGCGCAGCGTTGTATTTTTAAGTACTATTTGGCAAAACACATAGTTGCATTCCAATTTTTACTAGATTTTGCCGAAATCTACTAAATAAGTAGATTTTGTTTTGTATGGGAGATCTAGTTAAAATCAACTAGATTTGGCTCGAAATCTCATAAGTACTAGATTTCGCTGTAGTGTAAATGGGCTATAATATCAACTTGTTGATGAGAGAAAGTGGAAATGATGTTGTTAAAATAATGAACAAAAGCTCCAAAAACAACACATACGCCCATGTTCTAGAAATCGCAGCGTTTTCAAATCGTTTACGGTTCGAAAAACGCATGATAACCTGTTCTGAAAACGAAACGATTTGCTGGCGTTTTGCATTTTTCGAAGTTGCTTTCGAACAATGAAAACATATGCTTAATCATAACAAAGCAAAAGAAATGTTAATGAAAAAAACACTAAAGGACTTTTCCAATCCATTGGACAATTCAGATCATGCGTAATTTTTATATAAGTTACGTATTTTATTTGTGAGTTTTCAGAAAAATTGTGGCAAATGCATCTTTTAAGTTAGAGATGTTACTTATAAACAATCACGAATAATTGATACTTTTTAACACGGCCGGTTTAAAATATATTAATATCAAAAGTTTAAAAAGGAATAACCAAATAATTAGTTGTAAAATTAACACCACTAGCATTAAATTTTTTTCGAAGATAAATGTGATCAGCTGTTTGCATAAATCGCCAGTTGATAAGTAAACAAATGGTACAAACAGTAAACAAACTCAAAGCAAATTTTTGTATTCAATATTTTTAATTTAAATGCTAAAAGTTTTTATTGAAATAAAAAAAAAACATATTAAATTTAAATTGTGTATAATTTTATTGTTAATTTAAGGTGCAGTTTGAATAAAAAAGACCAGATCGCTTAAGTATACCCCAGCGATTTGAAAACGCCAAATTTCTAGCGATTTCGTTTGTCAGAACACCTATATGGCGTTTTCAAATCGAAAATTCAAACATTAAACAATATGCGTTTTCCAGAACTTGATCATGCATAAAATGATAAACAAAAGGTCCAAAAACAAAACAGCGAAAAACAAAAGATCGATGAATAAACAAGGATAAGGGATAAAAGACGTAAATAACCAACAACAAAATGAAGGGAACAAAGAACTAAACAAGCAACAACAATGTGCAGTATAAAATAGCGGAGAGATAAATAAACCAACAACAACTAATCTACCTGGACGAACGTAAACAAGAAACAACAAAAATAAGAAGGGGTTGTTTACATTTTTAGAATGTTCCCGAAGGCTGTCATTTTCCTTCGAGGGCGTTCATCACACTAATGATCCAGTGATATAAAAGGCAAGCCAAAGCGAGTAGGAGTGATTCAGAGTTTAAGTTGAAGCAATCGTGTGTGCAGACGACACGTTGTATTCGGAGTTTGAATTTAATCGTGTAAGACGACGTCACGTTGATTGAGAGTTAAAATCTATCGAGCTTTAATTCGGTCAGACTTGTCTGCAGACAAGTTGCGTTTGAGAAAATAGTTGTTAGTGTTGTACTTACAAAAGGGTTGTAAGGAGAGTAGTAACGAACAAACACATATTGTGAAGTATCATTGTATACGTGGAATAAGTTCGAACAGTGGCACAAAAGTTGTGCAGATAATAAAGAATTCATTAAAATTAAACACATATTTATTCTTATTTTATTTGCAATCTACGAACTCATATTTTTAATGTTTTTAAAAGGTAAAAACGTAACACTATATTTTTTTATTTAGAGTTTGACAGATATATCATACTAAAGTTCACTTTAAAAAAACAAACTGTGGCCAACTGCGATCCTGCATACACTTCTAACTAACTTTTAAATTTTTTCTTGTATTGTGTTTCTTATAAATTATAAATCTAATACAGAAATGGAAAGATCTTTTAGTGTAATGAAGTATTTCAAAATAGAAATAGGAAAGAGAATGCCACCCAATTAAATTCATTAATTCATATAAAATATGGCCTCAAAATGAAAAATTCATGTTATGAAAAATTAAAAATTAATTCTAATATTACATATAAAAAATCAACATTTTATATAAAAACAATATTATGGCCAGAAGTTGAGCAAAATGATGAGGACGAAGATATTATTTTCTGGAAGATGAACAAGTAATGTTTATTCGAACGTCCCCGGCCTCTCACTAACCCACCCTCACCTGACCGCGGAGGACTCGTCCCCATTACGTAGGGACACGTACACACTACAGTCCGGACTATAGCGGGTAAGGGAAAAGTTATGGCAACGAGAACATAAAACAGCTGCAGAACTTAATCACAAGCTGAATAAGGTAATAATAAGACGCAACAATCTAAGACAAGAAGGAAAATACATTTTTATATAATATTTTATAAACTAATGCCAGTATGCAAGCCACGCTTTACATTACAAACACTACAATTAAAATCTATAAAATCATAATGCAAGTTAAAATTATTACATAATCTACGAAAAGGAAAATTACATGCATAATTCGTTCTATAGAAATCTAAAGAAAGAGGACGATAGTGCCGTGAAAATCTTGCTGGAATTCAGGGTACAAAGCAAGAACTCAGAATCGATATCACCTTTAACAAGATTAAAAACAAAACAAACCCCTAAAACAGCCCTTCTACTTTCCAAAGTTGGAGCTAATCTATCCTCATACGGCGGAAGCCCATTGGCATAATCCCATCCTAAGCCACGTAAACAGAATAGTAAAAATTGCCTCTGCACAGACCCAATTGAATCACTATGACAACGATAGGATGGGTTCCAAATAACAGACGCATACTTCAAAATAGGCCTAACAAGTGAAATGTATGGTAGTTTTGTTATATAAGGATCAATGAATTCCCTAGCCCATCTTTTCACAAAACTAAGAACAGCCCGAGCCTTGCCAATCATCAAACTAATATGATCAGTAAAAGACAATTTAATATCCAATAATACTCCCAAATCAAGAAATTAAGGCACAGTTTCCAAAGGGCAAGCATTAATCACATAAGTGGACGAGATTACTCCACCGCGAGAGAAAACCATGTATTTAAATTTTCTCAAATTAAGATCCATTAAATTTATCCTGCACCAAGTAACAAACAAATCAATATTTCTCTGAAGAACAGCCTGGCCACGATCATCATCAAAAGTACAAAATAATTTAAAATAGCAGAAGGAAGATCATTCAGAAAAAATAAAAACAGTAACGGACCCAAATGGCTACGCTGCGGAACACCACAAATACGGTCTTAGACAATAAATTCCTAAACAATACCCTTTGAGCCCTAAGGGAGAGGTAGAAGTCTACAACGATGAATAGTATCAGGAATACCGATTAGTGAAAGTTTAAGAAGCAAAATTCTATGATCAACCCTATCAAAAACTTTACTGAAATCAGTATAAAAATTCACGAAGATTAGTGACAGTCAAAGTCAGATATTAAAGATCTCGTATTAAAAAGGAGATAATCCGCCACTAGTTTCTCAATCAACTTGGGAATAGCACTGAGCTTGGAATTACCCTTGTAATTGGAATTATAAGATCTATTACCCGACTTATGCAAAGGAATTATAATCGAACTCTTCCATATAGATGAAAAATGACCAACCCTCAGAAGCCCATTGAATATAAGGGTCAAAGGACCACTCAAAACAACAGCACATATTCTTAAAATACGAGTCGGAACCCCGTAAGGGCCCGGCAAGTATATAAGTTTCAGTCCAGACAAAGACTCAAGAACAGACTCCTCATCAAATGAATATATGTTAGAAATAGAGACACTTTCCACTGAATAAGGATACCCGCTACTCAGATCAGGGCCCGAGCCCAACTGCCCATAAGTAGACTGAAAGAAGTCAGCAACATATTCGAAATATCAAGGTGACTAGAGGAAGATACGCCCCCGTAAAACATCTCAGTGGGAAACAAAGATGATTTACGTTTAGCTCGAACGAAGAACGACTTAGGATCACTAGCGAAGTTCAACCTGACTCGAAACATATATTCCTCATAACAGTAATGATTCATTCTACGATAATCCGCACGCGCCCTAGAGTAAAGATCATAATCAATACCAGAACCTGATCTAACAAACTTTTTAAATAACTTTGATTTCCTATTTCTCAACCTTGACAGTTTGGCCGAATTCCATGGAGGACCAGAACGCTCCAAACGACTTTTTACTCCCTAAAACATTTAAATAATACATCATAAAAGCCACCCAAGATATTGTCAAGTGAAAGAGAGTCATACGGTGGCGAAATAAGTACAGACGACCAATCAACAGAGGACAGTGGTGTATTCAAACGCTCAAAGTCCGTACGATGGAAATTAAAAAACTTCTCATTATCAAATGAGCGATCGATTACAGGAGGTAAAAAAAGATCAACTTCAATAGAAAATAACAACGTAGGATGATAACTATCCTCAGGAATAGATATAGGATCAATGCGAAATAAAGAAGAAATACTTGGATCCCCAAAAACACAAGATCTAAAATTCTCCCTATTGAATTAAATATACCATTAACCTGGAAAAGACCTAGATCACGGCGCGTCCCCATAAAAAATTTATAAAATTTTATTTTATTTATCACAACATCAACGAAGACCCAGGGAACTATCCACTAATTGGTCCGTGGTGCGAGGAAGCAAGCCTACGCACTTAATATGAAACAAATCATCACATAACCAGCAAGAGACTGGCGTTCACCCTCTTTCTTTACAATGCATTTCGTGATTACCCATACCAGCTGCTGACATACACCCCCATACCATGATACTACCACCTCCATGCTTTACAGTTTTACGTGTATTCTTCGGATTGAGGTCTTCATTTTTCTTTCTCCATACCAAGGCACGTCCGTCAGAGCCAAAAATGTTATATTTTGACTCATCTGAAAAAATTACCTTATCCCAAAATTCATTTGTTTTGGTTTTATATTCATTTGCGAAATCTATTCGCTTTTTTCTATTTGTTTCATTGATGAAGGGCTTTTTTCGTGCTGTACGAGCATTGTAACCAGCTCTTTTCATCGATCTGCGCACTGTGTCTGCGGAAACACTTTTATCCAGAGACTCCTTCAACTCCGTAGCAATCTTTGGTGCACTTATAAAAGGATCATTTTTTATTAAAGCTACTATTTTTCTTTCTTCTCTGGCACTTAATTTTAGAGGACGTCCAGATCTTGGCTTGTTTTCAATCCTTTTTTCATTTTTAAAACGATTTATTATTTTTTGCACGGTTGACTTACTTTTTCCTATTATAACTGCAATTTGAGAATAAGATTTCCCCATTTTATGGTTATTAATTATAATATTGCGATCCTCGATCGAGAGTTCTTTTCGCAGCATTTTAATAAAACAATTTTACATAAAACAAGCTTATCTACTGCTCTTTATAAAAAATATTTTTTGGTGCATTTATAATTCACCGTTATAAATTTCAAGAAGGTAAAAAAAAGAGAATAACGTTGCCAATACTTTTATCCAAAATATGTATTTTGCAGGGTACCAAGACTTTTGCTGTGCAAAAATATAGACTTGCCAGATACTTTGTCATATTTTTCGCTTGTTCTTTTGTGTAGAGGAGTAATTTTTTTCCAAAATATAGTACTGAAGTATATTTACAAAATTCAAATATTAAACAAAAATTTCCTTACTTATATTTAAAAAAAAATTAAGAAACTATTTACTTATGATTTATGCTTCTCACTGTAGATGTAAATAATTTATATGGTTATGCAATGTCAAAATACCTTCTTGGTATACTTATATTAGACCTCATTTTGCCTTTGAAATTAGTATGAACAGCTTTCTTTGCAATTTTAAAAGCATCATTTATATTATCGGGATTCTCCTTTTTCAAAAGGTTAAGTGTGTTCTTAACGGTGTTTAGAAATGATTTCTTATTACACTCCTTTCGTCTGTTTCTTTTTCCATTATTCTTCTTTGATTTTCGTTTTCTAGTTTTTAGTGTTCGTTTCATACCTAATCCAAATTTTACTTTCGCCTTCATTGCGTTCGTAACAAACCAAGCATTTGCACGTTCTTTAATATCACTATCTTTAGCTTTTACTCTTTGCCAAGCTTTTTAAGCTAACATTTGAGCAGCGTCTAATAAGTTTATACCCTTATTTCCTCTTACTAGACGTTCTTTAAGTTTTGTACCAGGTCCGCAAAATTGATATCCAGGTAAATGTAATTGAAAAGGCAATTTGTTAATTAATGTGTTTACCAAACCACTTCCAGTCGTAGACTGATAACTATTTTTGTTTTTATAGTAATTTATGACCATTCTTCTTCCACAAATATTATTCGATTAAGATATAATTAAAAATATTTCTATATATATATATATATATAAATATATATATAAATATATATATATATATATATATATATATATATATATAAATATATATATATATATATATATATATATATATATATAATACGAGCATTAATTGTGGGGCCATCAAATTGCGGTAAGACTAATGTCATGATTAGTCTCATAGAGACTCCTAATGGTCTTTGCTTTAAAATCATATACATATATTCAAAATCTCTATATCAACTGAAATACTGTTATTCAAGGAAATTAATCGGTCCAATTAAGGTGATCAGTCTCTATACGTTTTAGGAAAATGAACAAATTCTAAGTCCGGCTGAAGCAAAACAACATTCAATAATGATTTTCGATGATGTGATTTGTGGAAAACACAATGCGATAAGAGATTACTTTTGCATGGGTACACATAAATACATAGACTGTTTTTACTTGTGTCAAACATATACGAAAATTCCTAAACATTTGATACGTGATAATGCAAATATGATTGTTGTATTTAAGCAAGATGAAATGAATTTACGTCATATCTATAATGATCATGTTATTGGTGATATGTCATTCAATCAATTTGTAGATATATGTAATAGATGTTGGAAAGATAATAAAGGAAGATATCGTAAAGGATTTGATAATTTTATACAGTTATAAGATAGGTTTTAAATAAAAGGCAAAATGAAACATAAGCAGATCGTGATCAGATATAAATCTGATCGTTACCAGATCATGAGCAGATCATAAGCAGATAGTAACCAGATCATGAGCAGATCATTAGCGGATAGTGAGCAGATCATTACAAACAAATCAATATGAATAATAATAACTTATTAAAGGATATTGTAAAAACTAGAACTATATTAAAAGAAAAATTAAAAAATATTAAATTAAATAATATAGATAGGGTAAATATTGTTACGAAAGTGGAAATGGTGTTGTTAAAATAATAAACAAAAGCTTCAAAAACAACACAATGATCATGCATAAAATGATAAACAAAAGCCCCAAAGACAAATCAGCGCACTGTTCACGTGATCAATGAATGAGTAGAAAAATATACCAACAAGAATAAAGGATAAAAAGACGTAAATAACCAACAACAAAATAAAGGGAACCAAGAAGTAAACAAGAAACAACAATGCCAGTATAAAATAGGATAGACAAATAAACCAACAACAACTAATCTACCTGCTCGAATGTAAACAAGAAACAACAAGCAGGTTAAAGCGAGCAGGGCTGAGTTTGAATTTAATGGTGTAAGACGATGTCACGTTGGTTGAGAATTAAACTCTATCGAGCTTTAATTCGGTCAGACTTGTGTTTAGACAAGTTGCGTTTGGGAAAACAGTTGTTACTGTTGTTGCTTACAAAAGGGTTGTAAGCAGAGTAGTATAAAGAACAAACACATATTGCGAAGTATCATTGTATACGTGAAACAAGTTCGAACAGTGGCACAAAAATTGTGCAGATAATAAAGAATTTATTAAAACCAAACACACATTTATTTTTACTTTATTTGCAATCTACGAACTCATATTTTTAACGTTTTTAAAAAGGCAAAAACGTAACAATTGGTGTCAGAAGTGGGATTGTAAAATTAAAAAGTAGAAATAAATAAAAAAAAAAAATCAAGATGAAACTCTCGGAGCTAAGAGTGGAAAGGCTCAAACAAGAATTTGCAAAATTGGCGTTGCCAACAATGGGCACGAAGAATGAGCTCCAAAGGCGGTTAAGGGAAGAACTTCGGAATCGTGGCATTGATATCGATACTTACGACTTCGAAGACGAAGAGGAACGTGAGTTACAGGCTCCTGCAACCCCCAGCGGTCTCGACATGAGTTCGGTGCTTGCCACGCTAATGGAACAAATACAAGTAATGCGGGAAGAGAGCAATAAACAATTTGAAACTTCTAGAGCCGAAATTGAGCAAATTTATCAAAAGCTTTTCTCGAAAATTGAAAGGAGAATAGAGGCGAACGCAAAGGAGATACAAGAAACGCATAGGATGGTCAGCAAAAGAATTATTAATGTCGAGGAAAAGGTATCAAGCTTGGAGAAGAACGTTGACACGAAAGTAAATAATTTGGAAAAGTCCGTTGAGGGAAAACTGGTTGTAATGGAGGAAAAGATCAACAATCTCCAGCGTCAGCGACCCGAACCAGTACAAATTGCATCGGAAGGAACCGCAGGATTAAAACTCCGTGCTATGATGGTAGCTCACCCCTGTCCGTATTCAAATTTCAATTCGAGACTGTAGCCACCAGAAATGGATGGGACGATAAGGAGAAGGCTTTGGAATTAATCCTGGCGTTAAAAGGTGCCGCAGCCGAGGTTCTAGAGGTCATGCCAGCCAGCCGTAGAAACAACTACAACGATTTAATGGTGGCGTTGCAGCGCAAATTCGGTGACGAGCATAAACAAGAATTGTACCGCATGGAGTTAAGGTGCCGAGCGCAAAAGGCTAACGAGTCACTTAAAGCCTTTGCAATAGAGGTTGAGAGATTGATGCAGCTAGCATACCCAGGTGAAAACCACCCGTTGATTGACAACTTCAAAACCGAGGCGTTTGTTAACGGAATACGCGACTCAGACATCAAATTGGCGCTATGTTCTGCACAAAAGGCAACCTTTGCTGAGACCGTGGCCTTTGCACTAGCCCAGGAGACAGCTCGAACGATTTCTAGACCACCAGTAGGCAAAGTTCAAAAGATGAAAGTCGTGGATGAAGAGGAAAGCCTTTTAAACAAATTTAAAGAAATGTTTAAACAAGTTTTGGAAGAAACTGGACAAAAGGCTAAGATTAAATGTTTCAACTGCGGAAGGGGTGGCCATTTCCAACGGAACTGCAAAGAGCCACGAAAAAGATCACGGTCCGTCTTGCCTGCAGGTAATGATAAACGGGCGAACCACCAACAGCATACACAAGAGTCCCCGTTAAACTAAAAAGAGCTAGCACTGAGGGGCAAGTGCTGGCTCCCACAAGCAAGGGCCCCACAATCTCCATATCAGTGATGCAGCAAGACAACAATAACCTTACGGCGTGCGGATACATAAACGGCAAAAAACACACCTTCACTATAGACACCGGAGCGACGCAGTCTATCATCAGACCAGATGTAGTGAAGGGAAAGTGTGAGGCACTTAGTAATGTAAGACTACGGACAGCTACTGGAGAGTCTGCTACCGTCCACGGGAAAACAGAGGCGAAGGTGACGATAGCTAACATCAGCGTAAGCCACGTCTTTATTGTTGCCGATATTGTGGACGAGGTTATCATTGGTGCCGATTTCATGATAGCCCATGGCATAAATTTGAATATGGGGCAGCAGGTAATGAGTTGGCGGAATGTAGAGATACCTCTTGACGTGGGATACAAGCACCAAATGCACGCCAGAAGGTTGGTTGCTGTCAAACAACAAAAATTACCACCACAGAGCGAAACGCTGATATGGGCACGCGTGGAGGGGGATTGTGAGGAAAACCGCTTGTGGGTTGTGGAACCAGAAGTAATTCGGAAGGACTTGTTATCAGGAAAGGCCCTCGTCAAATCTACCGAACAAAAAGTAGTCCCGGCGAGAGTACTAAATCTGTCAGGCCAAGAAAAAGTCATCTCTAAAAACTCAGAGGTGGGTCAATATGCTCCAGTAGAGGCGGTAATCAACAATGAACAATCACCGAAGCCTGCCGAAATGACAGCCAATGACCGACAGGCATTTGGTAAAATTGTGGATAAATGGGTAAAAGGTCTAGCAGCTTCAGAAAGAAATAAAGCCAAAAAGCTGCTAAAGAGGTACGCTTGCTCTTTCGCCACCAACAATAAAAGTCAAAGCCATGGTCAAACACGAGATTGATACCGGCGAAGCAAGACCGATAAAACAGGCACCCAGAAGTATACCGCTAGCGAAGCGTAATGAGGTTAAAGAGCTAGTCGACGAAATGAAAAGGAGCGGTGTAATCGAACCATCATCTGGTCCATGGAGCTCACCTGTAGTTTTAGTTAAGAAGAAAGATGGCAGTACAAGATTCTGCGTAGACTACAGGAAGCTCAATGATGTTACTAAAAAGGACAGTTACCTGCTATCGAGAATAGACGACACGCTTGACACGCTAGCCGGAACAAAGTGGTTCTCTACATTGGACCTACAAAGCGGATATTGGCAGGTGGAGATTGCAGACAAGGACAAGGAAAAAACTGCATTTAGTGCGAATGGCGGCTTATGGCAGTTTAAAGTCATGCCATGTGGGCTCTGAAATGCTCCGGCCACGTTCGAGCGGCTTATGGAACGTGTACTAAAGGGACTGCATTGGAAAACTTGTCTGGTGTATCTCGATAACATAATAGTGATGGGCAGAACTTTCAACGAACACCTTGGGAATCTGGCAGAAGTCCTACGGCGAATATCAATGGCTGGCCTAAAGTTGAGCGTTAAGAAATGCGCATTCTTCCAGAGACAAGTGAAGTATTTGGAGCATCTCGTTACAGCAGATGGCATATCTACGGATGAAGATAAAATACGAGCAGTAAAGGACTGGCCTCGTCCCCAGAATCTTCATGAATTACGCAGTTTCTTGGGACTATGAACGTATTATAGACGCTTTGTGCCGAATTTTGCCAGTGTGGCGGCAAGCCTGCATGAGCTCACCAAGAAGTCCAAGGTGTATCAATGGGGTGAGGCGCAGGAAAAGGCATTCCAGACATTAACGGTGTTATTATGTGCCGCACCAATTTTGGCATATCCAGTCCTAGGGGAAAAATTCATTTTAGACAGTGATGCTAGCGGGTACGGTATTGGAGGTGTACTGTCCCAAGTGATCAATGGGACTGAGAAAGTCGTGGGGTATTATAGTCGCACACTATCAAAGCCGGAACGGAACTACTGTGTGACCCGACGTGAGCTACTTGCAGTGCAGGAATGCATAAAACACTACCATAAGTACTTGTATGGCCAACATTTCCTACTAAGGACCGATCATTCCGCACTGCGAGGGCTACTACAATTCAAGAACCCTGAGGGACAGTTAGCACGTTGGATTGAGCGCCTCCAGACTCATGACATAGAAATGCTGATGCTCTCTCACGTAGACCATGCAACTTAGAATGTAAAAATTGCGTGAAGGCTGAGCAGAAGGAGTCCATCATCGACATCCGGCTAATGCATATCGATGCCGACGAGGACTGGTCTAAAGCCCAAAGGAGCGACCCAGTATTGGCAAAAATCATAGCAGCTAAAGAAGGGGACAAACGGCCTACCCGAAACGAAATAGCAGCAGAAGGTCCTCTTACGAAAGCTTATTGGGCACAATGGGACAGCTTAAAAATATTAGACGGGTGCTTATATCGACTTTGGGAAAGCGCTGATGGTCAGACCTCATCCAACCAAATAGTGGTGCCTTCCTCTAAAACGAAAGAAGTCTTAAATGAGTTCCATAATGGAGCCAGTGGAGGGCACCTTGGCGTAACAATGACACTGGAAAAACTAAAACAACGTTTCTATTGGGTTGGATGTCAGCAAGCTGTGGCTGATTGGATTGCAAACTGTACCCAGCGTATGGCAGCTAAAGGTCCCGTAAGGAGAAGTAGAGGTCGGCTGCAGCAGTATAACTCGGGCGCACCTTTCGTGTGGATAGCGATGGACGTTTACATTAGTAAATGGCCGGAAGTGTATGCCATACCCGATCAAGAGGCGAACACTGTAGTAAAGGTTTTGTGAACAACTGGGTATGTCGCTATGGTGTTCCAATAGAACTACATTCCGATCAAGGCAGAAATTTCGAGTCAGCCGTATTCAAGGAAATGTGTGAAGTATATGGCATTAAAAAGACTCGAACGACGCCAATTCACCCACAGTCCGACGGAATGGTAGAACGATTTAATCGAACTCTGGAGGAATACTTGCGAAAAGTAGTGAGCGAGCAACAGAGGGATTGGGATGAACACATGCCAAGGTTTCTACTGGCGTACCGATCTGCGGTCCATGATTCCATATCTAGATCATCCGCCAAGGTTATTTTTGGGACTGAGTTAAAACTGCCCGGTGATTTGGAGTTTGGTTGTAAGCCCGCTACAGAGAGAGATGACGCCTATACTGGAAAACAAGAAAGTTTAAATACACTTCATGAATTTGTGCGCACACGAATAAAAATGGTAAGCGATAGCATGAAAGCCAGATATGATCGTGCAGCAAATACGAAGGGCTTCTATGAGGGTTCTATTTTACAACCCGAATCGGAGAAAAGGATTATGTCCCAAGCTACAAACCAGTTGGGAAAGACCTTATAAAATAATTAAAAGGCTAAATGATGTTGTATACAGGATACAAAAAGCCAACAGCCCCCGAGCCAAAATGAAGGTCGTGCACATAGAGCGACTGGCGAAATATGGGAGGAAAGATGATGTGCCTATTCGGGACGAACAGGCTTAAGTAGGCGGCAGTGTTACGAAAGTGGAAATGGTGTTGTTAAAATAATAAACGAAAGCTCCAAAAACAACACAATGATCATGCATAAAATGATAAATAAAAGCCCCAAAGACAAAACAGCGCACTGTTCACGTGATCAATGAATGAGTAGAAAAATATACCAACAAAAATAAAGGATAAAAAGACGTAAATAACCAACAACAAAATAAAGGGAACCAAGAAGTAAACAAGAAACAACAATGTGCAGTATAAAATAGGATAGACAAATAAACCAACAACAACTAATCTACCTGCTCGAATGTAAACAAGAAACAACGAAAATAAGAATAGGTTGTTTACATTTTTAGAATATTCCCGAAGGACGTCATCGTCCTTCAAGGGCATTCATCACACTGATGATCCAGTAGTATAAAAGGCAGGTTAAAGCGAGCAGGGCTTTGGTTGGTTGGTTGAGAATTAAAATCTATCGAGCTTTAATTCGGTCAGACTTGTGTGCAGACAAGTTGCGTTTGGGAAAACAGTTGTTAGTGTTGTTGCTTACAAAAGGGTTGTAAGCAGAGTAGTATAAAGAACAAACACATATTGCGAAGTATCATTGTATACGTGAAACAAGTTCGAATAGTGGCACAAAAATTGTGCAGATAATAAAGAATTTATTAAAACCAAACACATATTTATTTTTACTTTATTTGCAATCTACGAACTCATATTTTTAACGTTTTTAAAAGGCAAAAACGTAATAATATATTAGATGATACATTTCAACCTATAACAAAACCTCTAAATCATATAATTGAAAAACTTGAAAGCAGCAATGAGAATAAATTAAATAAGTATTCACTAATAAATGATGATCATACAGACGAAACAATTCAAAATGATAATATTAGTTTTGAGACTATTCACATTTCAGCTAAAACAATAAAGAATTCTGACAATTATAATAGTGTTGAAAATGATATCAATTATATGTTAACGTCTGATATACCTTATTATGAATATGAAAATACTATAGAAAGCGCTAGTACACCGTTTAATGAAAATAAAAGTGCTGTAAAAAGACCCAGCTCACCCTGTTATCAAAATAAAAAAATTTAAGAGTGACAATAACTTTAAGCAAATTATAAAGGATAAGGTTAGTGGTCAAATAGGAAAGAAAAAATTTTATAATAAACAAACTGCAAACAGTAAATCACATTTATTTAACAACGACAACAACAACGAAGTTGAGCAGGAATATGTAGAAGCTAATTCACTCAAACGAAAAAGTAAAACTATACTGAGCAATGATAGAAAACGGAATAAAGCAACACATTCAATTGAAAAATATTTAAACCGAAAGAATAAATCGACGTTAGATGATAATTATGACCACAACGACAAAATTGACCTGGAATACGTACAAGTATGTATGACTAATATAAAAAACGTAAAAAAACAACACACTTATTTGCAAAAAGAAAAAACAGTTTTGATATAAACAATGATAGAAAACGTATGAAATTCGCAAGCAGTAATTTTGATAAATCATCAACATTACTTAAAAATGTTCAACTTCTAATGGATAATAAAACTTTAGATAAAATTTATGGTTTCAATATTGATGGAAACGGGAGTTGGCGATATGGCAATAACAAACTTGTCTTTAATAATGATAATTCTATTCGAATAGGAAATAAAAAATTGAAAATGGCTCCAGGTTTCTTTGAATTGATATTTCATACAAAACCCTTACGTTATACAAAAACTGATTTAAATAGATATAAAGATTTATTACTAAGCACAAATCTATATAGATGTAAATATCAACCAAATGAACAAATAAAGGGTACAAAAGCTTTTAAATATCAAAAAATTATTCAGTACAAAAACAAATAACTTAACGAAAGGTAGTGGTTTAACACTTAAATCTGTAGATTACAAAAAACCAAATTGTATATATTGGAATAATCCTAATGAGTTGGTCAATAGACTGAGACTTCTTCTATCCTCTGAAAATGTTGGACATAACAATCATAAAAACGAAATAATATCTATAGTTGAAGAACTGAAAGAAGCTGATATAATTTATTAGAAAATGAATTCTATAAATAAATTTGGACAAAGCTTAAAAAGTCATAGCAAGTTTGAATCTAAAGATGCAGTTACAAAAGCATATCTTAATAACAGAACTGATTTCCTTACAAATAAAATTGACGAGGTTGATAAAAAATTTATAAATTCATTAGAATTATTACAACAAGAAATTTATATTTCGCTTAAAAACATTAATACATCAATATTGAAGAATATAAAAAAGTTTAAAATATACAAACAAATAGTACCATATCGATATCGAAAGAAATACAAAATATAAAAATTGATGTGACAACTCTTAAAGATAATCAAATAAGGCAAAGTGAAAATATTAAAAACAATTTAAATGCAATAAAGAGAATTGCAATTGAAAATGAAAAGAAATTTAAGAACATTGACAAGAAATCTGAAACAAGTCTAATAAATGATATTAAAAAACAGGATTGAAATTGTTAAAAAAACTAATAAAATACAAATGTTTACATTAATTACTTGTCAGATAGAATTTTACATTTGAATAGGAATATGAATGTGAATAAAAGAGATATAGTAAATGAACTACATAAACAAGCACGGAAAAATTTTGAGAGAAGAAGAGTTATAGTTAAAGGAATTGATGATTTATGACAAGCGGATTTAGTTGAAATGATTGCATTTGAATCGTATAATAGAGGTTATCGATATCTATTAACTGTTATAGAAAAATTTTGTAAAAGAGCTTGGGCCGCAATAGTAAAAAATAAAACTGCTTTAAGTGTAACAGAAGCAATGAAAAATATTTTTAATAAAAGCAAACGAATACCGAAAAATTTACAAACAGACAATGGAAAAGAATTTTTTAATACACATTTTAGTTAACTAATGCAATCACATCAAATTAATCATTATTCCATATATAGTGTTTTGAAAGCATCAATTGTTGAACGATTTAATAGAACATTAAAGGCAATAATGTGGAAAGAATTTAGTTATTAAGGTACATACAAATGGATTAATATTTATCAAGATCTTGTTGATAGATACAACAGCACAGAACAATAAAAATCACAGAACAATAAAAATGACACCAAACGAAGTGAATTCTATAAACGCAAAATATTTACTCGATGCTGTCTTTAGCAATTTAAAGATTTTTAGAAAACCTAAATTCAAAGTCGGCGATAATGTACGTATTAGCAAATATAAACATATATTTGAAAAGGGTTATACGCCAAATTGGAATACTGAAATTTTTAAAATTAAATGTGTAAGAAATACAAATCCAGAAACATACATTTTAGAAGACTATCATGGTCATGATATAAAGGGTGGATTTTATGAATTCGAATTAACGAAAACTAAATATCCGGAAACGTATCTAGTTGAAAAGGTTTTAAATAAAAAGGGGAATATGTTATACGTTAAATGGTTAGGATTTTCATCAGAACACAATTCTTAGATTAATTCTAACGATCTACTATAAAAGATGGTTAATTAATTTAAAATCGTATTATTCAACAACTATACGCTAAGATGTCAATAACGTTAACATTAAATGGAAACACTTCTGTACTCGTTACAAACTATTTTCCACCAATTCAACTTAAGGAATCTTATCTTTGTGGATTAATAAGTTTCGATACATATCACTCTATTCCAAATGTTGATGTTGATAATAATATATTTCATATTGGTGATTATAAAATTGAAGTTCCTGTTGAATCATATGAAATATCTGACATTTCAGATTTCATTACTAGTAAATATTATAGTCTGAATCCTAAAGGGCAACTGAGAATTGAAGCTAATTACAATACTTTACAGACATTCATAAAAAGTTCATTAGATACGATTTATTTCGATAGAGAACGGTCAATTGGATCATTGCTTGGCTTTAGCAATAGAGTACTTAAAAATGGTGAAGAGCACTATTCGGATAAACCCATAGATATTACAAAAATAAATATAATATCCATTGATTGTAATACTGTAAGTGGATCATATATAAACAGCACATCTGCGCATACCTTACATCAGTTTTCATTGAACGTTAGTCCAGAATAACAGAAGCACCAGCTAATGTTATAAATTTACCACTTAATACAAGAACAATAAATACATTAATTTTGAAAATCGTCGATCAGGACGGAAATTTAATAAATTTTCGAGGTGAGAAGATATCAATACGTTTACATTTAAAACCAGCACAATTATGATTATTTTCGATAAAAGGATCTCGAATGCGGATACAACATTCATTCCGCCATCAACACTCACTACGCAGCAAACAAGGGATAAATTATCTTCTTCTTTTAAAGAACACATAAAATTAAAAAAAAGACGAGAGGAAACCGCACCGAAAAATCTAAATAAAAGTAAGCAAAAGATTTTGCAAAGTTTAGGATTTCAATTAAAGTTAATCGAAGAAGAAAAAAATGAGTAATATAATAAACGTATTACAAAAACCACAATTTGATATTTCAATTATTAAAAAGGAATATCATAGTTATATATCATATCTACAATCCTATAAAAATAATGATGAAATTCGAATATCAATTCAAAACCAGGATTTATATGTTTTACCAAGTGAAAGCTTTCTCTATATTGAAGGGCAAGCAACAAAGGAAGATTCAACAGCCGCCATATCTCTAAAACTTTTTAACAACTGTATGGGTTATCTCTTTAATGAAATCCGATATGAACTTAACGGTATAGAAATTGATCGTACACGACATTTGGGAATAACTACAGAAATGAAAAACTGCATCACTAAATGAACTTGAAAGCAATTCGTTAATGAATGCAGGTTGGGCACCAAATCATGCTGACGAAATTTCACTAGCTTCCGGTTATTTCAATTTTTGTGTTCCATTAAAAATGATTCTTGGATTTGCTGAAGATTTTAATAAAGTAATACTCAATTCTAAACATGAACTAATTCTCCTACGCTCTAAAGATGATTCTCAAGTAGTCAAACCTATTATTCCTATTGAAAGATTTAAGTTATCTATCCTGAACATTACATGGAAAGTACCGCATATTCAATTGGCTGATGCTTACAAGTTGGAAATATTTAAAACAATTAATAGCAGCCGACCGCTAAATATTGCCTTTAGAAGCTAGGATACATATTATTATCCTTCACTTCCACAAAGCACAGCTGTTCTATGGAATGTTAAGCTAGCGAATAAAAATGAGAGACCACGATTCCTTCTTTTAGCATTGCGCAATAATCAAAATAAATTTGTTCATTGCGATTTAGCTGATGTAAAAGTTCATTTGAATTCTGATGTATACCCATATGATGACTTAAATTTAAAATTCGATAGAAATCGTTTTGCTGTATTGTATGATATGTATTCAAAATTCCAACAAAGCTATTATTTACGTGACTTACAACCATTATTAACAAGGGAAATATTCAAGACAATAGCGCCAATAATTGCAATAGATGTCAGCCATCAGAATTATTAACAAGGAAAATATTCCAGACAATAGCGCCAATAATTGCAATAGATGTTAGCCATCAGAATGAAGCAATTAAAACTGGACCAATAGATATCCGTATATTAATAAAAACCTTAACAAATATACCTGCAAGTACATCTGCATATTGTACAATTATACTCGATAGAATGTTTGAACATTTTCCTCTTACCAATGAGATAAAAAAAACTTTTGTAAATATATAAATATAAAATATATAAAAATATAAATATATAATTGTCTTAATGATAAAAGTATATAAATAGAAAAATTAATAGTGTTTGATCATCTCATCTTCAATCTTTGTTAACTAAATAACAAAAAAAGAAATTGATTAGGCGTTATGATGATGAAATAGTATAAATATGAGAACAATTAATGTTAAACATTATTTGCAAACATTGCATATGAACGTACAGTAACTAGAGATATAAAATGTTCCTCACAGAATTGTTTAATTTTTTAAAAACATTTACACACATTATTTCCGATGAAGGTAGGAAAAAACTGATTGATATGCAATCACTTGTTGAACATATTGATAATTTAAAAACAAAACAAACCAGACATGGAGAACATTTCGAAGATTGCGCCTGGTCTAATGAAGACGCAACATGTGGTCCAGATACCTGTCAGTGCAGTTATTATAAAAATAAAAAGAACCAAGTAGAAGAAGAAGCAAGAAAAATGATAAATTTCTATTATGTATTGAAATGTAAAAACTGTACTTTTAATAAAATTTAATTATAATTACAAGAAATGTATTCAGCAAATGTATTTAGTATAAGTTTTAGAATAATATTTTTTTATTTTTCTCTAATAAAAATATTAATATAAAAAATAAGACAAATTAAACATTTTTTTATTTAAACATTAATCACACCTGGCGTGAGAATGCGGCAGATCAAATATCGCAATGACAAATATGTGAAATATATGAAATATTTTTTTGTTTACTCGAGCCAGACAGTATATAACGTGATATGCGTTTTGCATTGAATAAACTGTGTAGATAAGTTTTTTAATTTTTAATAAATGCACTTTTATAACAATTAAAAGAACTAATTAAACATTCTTTTAATTTCAACATTAATCACACATACATGCAAAGCGTATACAATAGATTGATCGCACACAATTCTGCAACGATTTAATTATTTTAAAGCTATGCATGCTCCCCAAATTTTAAAACACACGCACACACACACTTTAAAAAGTTGGTGCATGGCTTAATGAGGCAGGTTTGACACTTGCTGCACATAAAACGGAAGCCGTTTTGATAAGCGGCCGGAAGATAGTGGAGAAGATGAAAGTGACCGTTGGAGGCACAGAAATCGAATCAAAGAGGGCAATAAAATACCTGGGAGTGATTATTGACGACAGGTTGAACTTCAAGGAGCACGTAAAATACATCGGCGAAAAGGCATCTGTAACGCAGGGAGCACAGGCGAGGATGATGCCAAATATTGGAGGACCAGGTCCATTCAAGAGGAGGATAATTTCAGCGGTAGTAACGTCGATAATGCTATATGCTTGCCCCATATGGTCGGAGGCACTCTCCGTGGGGTCTTCAAGGAGAATACTGTCCTCGGTGTATCGTCTAAGCGCGATTAGACGGATAAGGGGCTTCAGGACAGTGTCTGATGAAGCGGTATTGGTATTGGCAAGGACAATACATATTGGCGGATGAGATGAGGCGGATATACTTCCGCCGTCTTGAGAGTCCAGGACGGACAGCGGCTATAAAAGCGGAGGAAAGAATGACTTCAATGCATTTAAAGGGAAGATGGACATTTCAGCTTGTCCCTTCTATAACCCCTTGGATGGAGAATAATCATTGCGAGCTGAATTATTACGTAACCCAGTTCCTAACTGGTCATGGATGTTTTAGGAAGTTTTAGGACAACCTGTGTAGACGAAGAGGAAGATGCGGAGCATATTCTAACATGCTGCCCCAGGTTTAGATGGCCCGGAGAAACTGGATTAGGACCAAACTGGCTCATGGAGGAGCTGTTGAATTCTAGGACGCTATGGAGCCAATACAGCCAGAAAATGGCCGAAGTAATGATAGTACTCCGAAGGTTGGAGGAACGAAGACGAAATTTGAGATGATGTGATAAAGCTTTCGAGCTAACCAGCCCCCCGCGAAGTAATACCTTACGGCAGTCCCGCGGGGGGATAGTGGTTGATGTGTGTAGGGGGTGGGTTTTAGTACGTAGGCACCAAGGATGGTGAATCGTGCATGCTTTTGTTGGAACAAAAGTATCTTTAGAAGATTTACCTCGTCAGTAAAATTCTGATTATGGCATACTGGACTATACTGCAACATTTGGATTTGATGACATGGGCTGGCAGATGGAGTAATCTGTTACCAATATGGACTGGGGTGAAACCTGGCCCAGACGGCTTTCAGGCTAATACGACCTATGTCTCCGTCCCGTTAAAACCTGGCAAGCCTTGGAGAACGATCTTGGATTCGTCCCGTTGAGTTGGGGTGTAGGGGCAGTTAAGAATCTCTTCTGTTTAGCACCCGGTCTGGCTCTGAACACATGCTCTCATGAGGACTTGTGTCAACCCTCGCATGGCCTCCCTGCATTGCAAAGATAACTATGGGACCACAACAAGGGTAACTACACAACGGATCCAAGACAACGGCTTCAAGTTGGGACCCAATAGAATGGAGTTTAATATAATAAATCAAAATCAAAAACTTATAGGCGTTACTTCTCCAGCCGGCACCGAGGGTGCAAAGGAGATTCAGCAGGACAGCCCTTTCCTGAATCCTTTCCGGAGGGCTTCGAGGTTGTTCCACTCACCACCGCTGAAGCAGAACGGCGAGAGATCTCTCTCGGCACCACCGGAGTTACAGAGGAGCAAAGCTCCTGAAAAGGAGGTGGATGATTTCAACAAGCTAGGCGATAAAATTTCGGAACTAGTAGAGATGATGGGCGGAGGAAGAAGGTCCATACACCAAGCGATGCGTGATTTAGTAGCTTCTATATCGTCACTATACCAGCAGGCCGCTAAGGATAAAGAAGCAGAGCAAGAAAAGAATGTCAAAACCAACGACAGAAGCACACAGACGATCCTGCAACAGTAGACACCCTGTATTTCCAAGAGGCAGAGAGATGAATTGGAAAAACCTAGGGGAACACCACCGAAGAAGACTAGGACAGCCCGTCCTCGTGGACAAATTAAGCCTGCCGCCGAGACTAGGACTAGTGACTCAACGGCGAAACCAGCAACTACCAACTATGGTAGTGCCTGCAGCGGCAGAAGACACGATTGGATCGTGAAAACTTGGAAGCGCAGGAAACCTCCAAGACCAGAAGCAGTGATAATAAAGCCAACCGAGAACCTATCTTTTGCCGACATCCTAAGAAAGGTCAGAAATGCCCCAGAGCTTAAATCAGTTGGTGAGGATGTCCAACTGGTGAAGAAGACGCAGAGGGGCGAAATCCTCCTGGAGTTTAGAAAATCAACCGAGGTGGCTACGGAGATACACCGTTCTAGGCTAAGGAGCTTATTGGCTGAGGAGATAGAGGTCAAAACAATAACTGAGGAGGCTACATTCGAACTAAGATACTTGGATGAAGTAACAACCGAGGACGAAATAATCGCCGCATGGAGGGACCAAATCGGTGAAATACAACCGACGGCTCTCAAGACGATCAGAAACGTTCCAGGGGGTAAAAGAACGGCGATAATCGCAATCCCTGTGAGGCTGGCAAGCAGGGCAGAAGAGGTTGGTAAACTGTGAGTATGTTGGACAGTTTGCCGCTTATTGATGAAAGTAACTCCGAAGAGATGCTTCAAGTGCTTGGAGTTCGGGCATGTGGCAGGAAAGTGTCGCAGTAATAGCGACTGGTCCAAACACTGCTTCAAGTGCGGAGGGCAAGGTCACTTTGCCAAGACCTGTGGTGGCGACCCTCACTGCCTTCTCTGTAGAGGCGATCCAGATGCTGACGCGAAGCATATCACGGGTGGACAGTGCGCACATTACCACACATTACACATTACCACAAGTGCGCACATTACCAGGCTGCATGACGGAAGTTGACATACGCAGGTAAATGAGAATCCTGCAGTTGAACTTGAATCATTGTGAAGCTGCGCAGGAGCTTCTTAATCAGATGGTGCGGGAGCGGAAGATAGACTTGACAATACTGAGCGAGCTCTACAGAGCACCTGGAAACCAACGTTGGATAGTCAGTAAGTGCAACAGGGCTTCGATATGGTCCTGTGGAAAATTCCCAGTGGGAAATATCGACAACAGGTGGGAAAGCTTTGTGAAATGTACCGTTAATGGGGTACATTTCCTCAGCTGTTATCTTCCCCCTAGCCTATCAATAGAAGACTTTAGATGCAGAATAAATGACATCGTTAATGAAGCGAGGAACCTGAGGCCTGTGGTAATTGCCGGGGATTTCAATGCTTGGGCAGTGGAGTGGGGCTCGGCATATACGAACCCAAGAGGAGAATGATATAGCAGATCTAAGGCGGATATAGCAGATCTAAGGCGTAAATGTAATCGAGCACGGCGGTTGTTCGAAAGGGCCAGAGGCCGTGAGGGAAAGGTATAGAAGGTGTAGGACGAGCCTTAATGGAGCAATTGCGCATAGCAAGAGAAGGTGTTACAGGGAAATGTGCGCCGATGTGGACAAGAATCCCTGGGGGGATATAAGGTGGTGATGAGAAAGCTGAACAGCTTCCGAGCACCAGCAACGACACGTGCAGCTAAGCTGCAATCAATCGTCGCGGAGCTTTTTCCGCGCAAAGCTGAAATTACATACTCCGTGCGAGACATGCGGTCACCGAAGGAAATCCCAGAAGTCAGCAGTCGGGAATTGGAATCAGTCTGCAGAGAAATGAAACTCAATAAGGCACCGGGGATCGACGGGATCCCAAAAATCGTGCTTAAGGCGGCTATTGAGAATAACACGGAGCTGTTTAGACAAGTTTTTGATGCTTGTATTCAAGAGAGGACGATATGGAAAAGGCAGAGACCGGTCCTCATTTCGAAGGACAACAATGCGCACGATGCATCGGGATACCGCCCGCTCTGTATGATTGACACGGCTGGAAAACTTTTGGAGAAGATAATTTGTAGGAGATTAGAAGCATTTCACACAATGATGCAATGGAAATGGTTATGGCTACAGCAAAAGATGCTATCAGCGGTGACCGGTGGTTGGAAGGCGACAAGGAATACTGCGCTATCATCACCTTGGACGTCAAAAATGCATTCAACTCAGCGGATTGGGATGCCACGTTAGCTGCCCTGGATGGAAAGAACGTACCGAACTATTTATTGGATATCGTTAAGGACTATTTCAAAGATAGAGTGATCCTATATGACACGGAGGATGGCAGGAAGTATCAGCAGGGGTCCCGCAAGGTTCCGTGCTGGGCCCGTTACTATGGAATGTGATGTATGACGGTGTACTGAGGCTAAGACTCCCTAGAGGTACACAAAACATTGGTATCGTCCGCGATATTGCCCTGGTGATAAGGGGAAAATATCTGGATGATTTGGTGAGAACATGTAACACTGCGGTTGGCATAGTCAGGAGCTGGATCACGGAAATAGGTCTCAAACTAGCTGATCACAAAACGGATGTACTCCTTGTAAGCAGTAGGAAAAAAATAGAATTTATTACCATAACGGTAGGTGACCAGCGCATATCATCAAAGCAGGCGATTAAATATCTGGGAGTGATAATTGACAACAGGCTCACGTTTAGGGACAATTGGAACGCAGTATGTGTTTTCGCACGGAATGTATTGACGCAGCAAAGATTGCCTGAGAGAGCAAGATCAGCGGAATTTGAAGGCAGCATTCGCTGAATCAACACTCCCCTCCCCCCCCCTGAAGTAATACTTGATTGTGGTCCCGGGGGGGCGAATGGTTGAAACTGTGTGATGAGGTTGGTTTTAGTACGTATGCACTTGGCAAGCCGAGAGTAAGTCTTGCGGCGAATCGTGCACTTTGGTAGGCCGGGCCACCAAGGTCTTTCGAAGATTTTCCAACCTTTAGCTCGCATAGCTAAAAAAAACACTTTAAAAAGCATTACCATTTCGCAATACATGTTACAAACCTAAAATGAAACCGAAAAAAAATAACAATTAAATTTGAGATCACCCCAATTTGTATGGAAAATGTTAGTCGAGATACCCAATACAAAAAACTATGAGCAACCCCATACAAAAAAACTATGAGCGTGTTCCCAAATTTGTATGGAAAAATTGGTCGCGAACCATCATCCATCCTACGTTAATAAAAAAAATCTCTTTTTTCGCTACACCCACTTTTTCCAATTTTTTTTCAGGAAATAGATGTTTATTTTAAATTTGTACATTTTCAATTTAAGTACATACATTTATAATACTAAAAAATAACATTAATGAAAAAAAATTATTTCTACAATTCTGTATAATTCATTTTATTAAATGACTTGATGTGCATTTAAAATTTTCATAATTAATTGAATTAGCTAGTAAATGAGATCTTGTAATGCAAATAGAATTTAATAACTCATGGCTTTGTTTGTTTTTGTTTTTTCGTTTTGTTTTTTTATAACAAAAAAAAAATATTTCAACGTGAGCCTTGGCATGTAGCAAACTTAGTAAAATTTTTATAATTTTTGCAAAATTTGGAAGGATTAAATTGACATTTTTGATTTGCAGAGTTTAGACCATAATGCTGCAACATCTAATTTGCTTTATATTACAGAGGTATTGCTCTTTTTACAAATACGTTTTTTAATTTATATTGGAAGAAAGATAGCTTTTAGATGATAAAAATTTTAAATTGAAAAAATTACCTATTTTGAAGAAAAATAGGAAATCTCACTCTTCTTCCCTATATGTGAAATTTTTGAAAAAAATTCCAACAAAAAGGGGAAAAATCCCTACACTTGACATCACTGACCTTCATAAAACTATTAGCGACAATAAATTAAAATTATAAAATGCAAAATGAACGTAGACAAAACTCAAAATTTGCCCAGTAACCCAGATATGGCCATTGCTTGATCATGATAATTTTAAAATTTATTTTTAAAATATTCAATAACTAAAGAATTCGATCACGAGGTATTGATAAGTACTGAGTAAGTCAACAAAAAAATGGTAATTTGATAAAGGTGACGTATCATGTAAACAATAGTGCTCCGGTGTACTATATATAGGTCATTGGACATATCTGAATGTACCCTCAGCAAACAAGGTAAGTTAAAAATATTCAATTTCAAATTTTTTATAACCTTTTTATACATTTTAAACATTAAGTTTTAAAATTTTTCAATCTATCTTTTTCTTTTAACCAACCCACGCAATTATCCATCTTCCTTCAATAAAATTTCTAAAATATTGTGTAGAACAAATATTGCCCGTTTGCGGTATGCATATGAGCCAAGGTAGCATAGAAAAAATCAGACTAGGCTAAACAAATTGTCGCGAATGCACCCTTAACTAATGAAGGTTTTGTTACTGCTTGGACCAAACTGGTGAATAAATATGAAAATAGATGGATGCAAATTAATGCAAACAGGTTCAATTCTTGGCCCTTTGTTATACATAATTTATTGAAATGACCTACTTTCTCGAATTACTCACTGTGGATCGAATGCATGCCGATGACGTTCAATTCTACGTTAGCTGTATTAGAACTGACATTGATGATTGTGTATTGAGACTGAACCAGGACCTTAACAATATATTTGAATGGGCTACTGTAAATGGTCTTTGCTTAAACGCTAATAAATCAAAGGCTCTCATTATTGGAAAAATTGGCTTTTTGTCGAATTTACTGCCATCATTAGTCGTTGGAGACTCGCCCATAGAAATAGTGCAATGTGTTAAGAATTTAGGAATTACTTTTAATAACCAACTCTCCTGTAGTGCGATTCACTATTCATTTTTAACAACCAATAGCATTGTTAATAATATTTAACAACAATATTAACGTACTCGGTATTCGGAAACTTCTTAACAATAACGTTTACCATTATGCTCAGCTTTGACGTCTGCTGTTTCAGCTAACTAAGCGGCAAGAAATTTTTCGTTGTTTATTTATCAATTGTTAGTTTTTTGCACAAAAAGAAAAATATATGTTATTAAAAATTATTAAAATAACACATTTTGTATAGTGCAGTAGCTTGTATATGCTCAATAAGGAAAATAAAGTGTCTAAAATTAAATTAATTATTGATAAAAGGAAATAAATTCTGAGGACTCAGAAAACATTTCTCCGGTAGTTTTAGTTTTGTGATGGCTTTTCAATACTTGTCTTATGATCTATCACATAATGATTCAGTGATGGCCCCAACTGTAAACCGTCGTTTACTTCGGGATGTGGATAACCCGTTCCATTTATCACATATAGAATTTGTGAAGCTGTATCGCTTAACTCCGGAAGTTGCGGAAGATTTGATTTTTCTGCTCGATGATCAATTGAGCGGTTCAAGAATAACTGCAATATCTACTGAAAAAAAGGTAATTTTTCGTAGATTTTCACTGATATTAAATTAAAACTATTAACATATATATATTCTAGGTTCTAGCGGCTTTAAGATTTTTTGCAACTGGATGCTATCAAAGACCCGTAGGAGAACAGTGGGGTATATCGATGAGCCAATCTTCTGTTAGCCGTTGCATACATCATGTCACGGATGCAATTGTTCGCACATTATTTTTACAGAAGGTGAAGTTTCCCATGACACAAATCGAGCGACAAGCTGCAAAAACAGTTTTTGCTTCAGCAGTTTTCCCTTTCGTAGGTGGCACTATAGGGGCTATTGATTGCACGCATATTGCGATATTGGCCCCAAAGAATCATGAGGAAGCTTATGTCAACCACCATGGTTAACACTCTATAAATGTACAGATGGTAAAAACCATTTTTACGCTCTTTTCTTTTAATTCGAAATAATATAATTCCTTATTATTTGAAGATATGTGATCCTAATCTGAGGATTTTGAATATAAATGCGAAATACCCGGGAGCATGACTCATATATATGGAGCTGTTCGGCAGCACGAAGAGTTATGCAAAGAAGTTTTGAAAACACCAACCATAATATGTTTCTCATAGGTAGGTTACACAATTTAAAAAAAGAAATGTCTAATGGATATGAAAAACATATAGATGATTCCGGCTACCCATTGGAACCGTGGCTAATGACCCCTTTACCAAACAACCCAGAGGGAAGTCCGAAATTTCTGTACAACGAGGCATTGTGCAAAGCGCGAAATCCAATCGAACGACTTTTTGGCGTAATGAAGGGAACTTGGAGATGCTTATCGCGACAAAGAGTTCTTTTGTATGATCCCGGTTTTACTGGGAACATTGTTAATGCATGTGCAGTATTGCACAATCTTCTTTTAAGAGACCAGCAAAGCACAGCTGAGAATGACGTGTTGGAGATTCAACCTAGCAATTTGGTTACCCAAGATGAACCATCATCTATCTAGCATCCAAGAACGACTGATTAGAAATTATTTTACATAAATGGAGGTAGCTGTGCTGGCACGATCCAAAAATTACTACATCTCTAGTTTTATGTAAAAGTTAGCATATATATACATATATAACCAAAATTCAAACGCATTTTCTTACTTCAAATATTATGTATATTTATTTCTTCTCACATTTAAAATATATTGTTTTGTACTATTTTTTAATTTTTTATTATTTAATTTTACAGCCATTCTTATAAGTATTATTATAAGTAATATACACTTATTAAAAAAAAAAGAACTATAATTCAGGTTATGACTTTTTCTATAAAACTTTTAAAAAATATAAAAATATTTGAAATTTAATTATAATTAAATACTATTCCTTTAAATTAGTGATGGCATCGGCTAAACATTTTAGCCCTTGCCCCATCATTTCAATGGCCGCTGCCATAGTTTTCGTTGCTTCTACGTTGGCAAGATTTGCTGAAGCTAACATCTTAAAAAAAATTAAATTAACAAATGATAAGCGACAATTAATATAGTGAAAATACTTACTTGCAGCGACTCAGCATGCTGTTGAGCAATCTGCAAAAACTTTTTCTGGACCTCTGTGTCATCTTCCACTCTTTTCCTTTTTAAAAACCTTCGTGGGGTTTTTTCCATAGATGTTTTTGGAGTACGTTGAGGTGTCGGAGGTATTTCCAAAACGATATCTTCATCTTCCAGGCGAAGTTGTAGTTCCTAATATTAATATGTTAAAAACTTTTTATACATCGTTGCATTCGAACTTACCTCTTTTTCTGGAATATTTTCCACAACTGCGTCGTGCCCTTCAATGTAGTCGCTTCCAATTATTTCTATGACACGCTTTTCCAGTTCACTGATGGAGTCGCACGTAAGGGGCTTGTTACCCGTCATCGCCTGTTGCCGTTTGCGGTCGCGTACTTTAAGGCTGGTACGACACTTTAGATCTCTCCAAACCTTTTCAAGAAGTAATATTTAATTTTTTATTTAATCAAAATAATATCTACGTACCGAATGCCATTGATCAACGGACTTAACAGCTCCACCAAGGCTGTTCAGAACGATTGTAAGTTCGGCCCACTTTTTATCGTTCTCCAATTTGCCATGCAGCTTTTGGAATTTTCCACCCGCAAGCCCTGGATTTTCCAGCAAAAAGTCAGCTAGTTGCTGCAGTTGTTCAGCTGTTGCGCGGCTTCTTTTTGATGCTGGATTAGTTGTCATTCTGCAAATATATATTTATATTTCCATTATTATACATAAAAACAACTAATAAGACAGTAACAAAACAGCATTTACTTACCTTGCACAAAATTAATAAATGTTTTGATCGCAAAAAGCCAAGTCGAGTTAAAATTATTGGCGGCGGCGTACTTTTAACATACAATATAAGCAAAGCTGCCACTTTATTAAAATGTTTAACAACTCTGTTAAACTTAGGTTACCGAATAGCAGTATTGTTATTACAAACAATAACTTATGCCGGTAAGATTAACGTTAATGGTTATTGATTAAAATTACAGAATCGCACTACTGGACTAATCATGTTAATATAATTTGTGGGAAAGCGTACGCCAAGCTGAGGAACCTCTACGGGACTCAATCCTTTACGCCTTCTAATATACGTATGCTCGTGGCGAAGACATACCTAATTCCAACTCTATTGTATGGATGTGAGCTTTTTGCGGGCTTGGACTCTGTTAGCAGTAATAAACTTAACATATAACAACACAACAAGATATATTTTTGGACGCAGTAGATATAGTAGTATCTCGCATTTTTCCTACAGAATCTATAATATTACTCTGGAAAGCCTTTTAAAACATCGAATGCTAATTTTCTTACACAACATTATTTATTTAAAGGGACCAGATTATCTATTTACCAGACTACAATTCTCTAGAACTAATAGAGGCTATAGGATAAATGCTGTAAGGTACAGAAAACAGGTGTCTGAAAGGCACTTTGATATAAATGCTACTCGTTCATGGAATCAACTTCCGCCAGAAATTCAATTAAAAAGCAATGTAAAGCAGTCTAAAAAATCAACACACTTCTCTTTTCTTTAAAATTCAACATTTGATTTAATGAAATCTAAGGCTAACTTAAATTTAACTCCAATCAAATTGACGTAACTTTTGCCTTCTGTTGAGGCTTACATATATATATGTATATATAACTATTTACTTAATCATAACATTGTATAAACAGTACTATTAAATAAGATTAAATGCTTGTTGTACTGGAGTTGATTAATATATAAATAAATAAAATAAACATAAAAGTTCTTAATATACCAGCGATAAACACTATGTGCGGGACACATTTCTCCAGAACATCTAAACTAGATTAGACAGAAAGGTTAAGAAGTTCCACAAAGTAACCTATAATAATAAGACAAAATAAATTCCTTAGAAAACCATCGAATTCTACCCAAGTCCACCCAAATACCCACAAGATAAACCTGATGGTTTAATTAACAAATTATCTACAAAGATTCTCCATTTACATCTCCAAGGGTAAATGAAATAATTGCTTTAGTATTAAAGAATATCATATGTAACAATTGCCTTTAGACATTATGTCCTACATATTCCAAGCACTAACCCACAAAATTTTGATAACCCCCCTGGTCAATTGCGATACAGCCTTTCTCTACAGAAATTCAATTAAATAAAATTAAATTAGATTATAAAGAGGTTCTATGAATATTGAAATGCATAGTGAGAAACTCTCCGATGCGGCTCAAATTACATTACACTACGCACCCTACCGACAAAAGCTTAGAGTTGATGTTCAAAAAGATATTCTTGGTTGGATTTTAATCGCACCAGTACAAGATTGTGACCCTACCCGAAGAATCGTCTCTGTTCTGTCAAGCTTGAAAATTTTTGAAACAATTCTGCAAGAACCCATTCAGTCTGATGGTAAATGTACGTATGAACTAATTTATATGACTGCTGACTGTCGTTTACACAATGGCTGGTATTAAGGAACTCTTCGATTTCGCAATCCTCAAATTCAGTTAGAAAACTCTCGCCAATTCTTAAATATTGATTTAAGAATATGATAATGCGTTAAAGATTTAAACACCCATTGGTATTTACCCCGTCCTACACTACACCAAGATTTTGCCTCAATCTTAAAATGACGTTTTTATAAGATTATATTATTTGGCATGGTTCAACAAATACTCAACTACTTGGAATACATTTGTGGGAAATCGTGTGTCTACAATTTTCGAATTGATAGGAATCAAGAACTGAAGTCACTTAGCCTGTTATGACAACTAAGCCGATGATGCCAGCCGTGTATGCAATGCAATAGAAAAACTTAGTTCACGAATGACTCTGAACTATGAACTTCAAGCAGATGCTGAAATTTTGTCAGAAAACTCAAAACCATTTTTGAACCTCAATTATGGCTCAAAACTCTTGTGGTACCATTATATGTCTATCAATTAATGCATGGTATGGTATATCCGAAATAATAGAATAAATAGAAAATATCACGCGTACAAAAGGCAAATGGATGATTTCAACTACTTATCAAATGATGAAAGACATTAAATTTTATTACCCTATCCGAGCGCCTCTAATTTGTTAATCCTACAAGACGAATATCATCTTATGTTACGAATTATTCACTCGAGTTTTTGAATTCCGAAACTGCAGAACAATTTCAGTTCTATGGTCAACAGGTGCGTATTGTAGGAGAATTAATTGAACTTTACGATCCTCATGATCTAGAAAAAAGATGCGTTAGATTTTATTTCTTGTATTTAAAAGGGTCTATTGAAAATATTTTAAATTTGTGATTTCGTTTTACTTCATATTTATTTTTTGCTCTATTTAAAACTCACATTTCATTTATTTGAGAAACTAACATCTAATTAATTTAATAAAATTAGTCTGCTTCTTGCGGATGTTAAAACAGAACTCGAACACTTTACTTTTTCTAAGTCTTACAAAACCTGTGTTCTAAAAAAAAAGATTAAAGCATCTAACATGCCAACATACGCTGCCGTTGAAAAACACTTCACGCAGTCAACATAAATGGTGTGAGAAACTAGGTCAATATTCTTGATCTTAATTTTAAATTTTGAATGCAATCACAAAAAACGAATCTCATGTTGACAGTACAAATCAATTCTATAAAGCAATACATGTCATGATTCACAAAACGGAGTGTAACGAAAAATGGTGCTTGCATTGCCTGTCTTCTACAAATCTAAATGAATACTCCCAAAAGCAACGAATACTTAACGATTGGTACGAATAGTTAACGATTCGTATGAATGGTTTCAATGCTGATCGGATAAGTTGTACATGATAGCAAAAGGTTAACTCAACAAATTTTCGCTGTTTTTATGGTTGGAATATAAAATTAAATGAAAATTTTCCTTTTTTTATAATAACTAGTTAAAAAATTAAAATATTTTGGAAAAACATACACACACTATGAAAAAATAAGTTTTTGTTTGTTTTAGATGTGTTTTTTTAACCTAACCAACTAAGTAAATATTACATTATTAATAATAAAACAATTTAATTTTAATAAATTAAATTTTATTTTTATATTTCAATTACACTATGCGACAAAATAAAAAAATTAAATACACCCGGTTAATGACAGTGGACGTTGTGAGTTTTGTTAAGAATGTCTCAAAAATATTGTTTTTATATTTCGCGAACCCTCCAAACGTGTTTTATTTGACAAAAACTCTTTTTTTAACTTTATGTACAAATTTCTGGATTACTCAAACATTTCTCATTCATTAGATTTCCAATGTTTAAATATTGTTGGAAAGGCGAGAGATGGACCCTTAAAACGGTATACATATATCTATTATTTGACTTAATATGCTATGAAATTTGATGAGGGAAACTTTGAAAATGTGAATTTTGTTTCATATTTTGTTTTTGGATTTGTCCGCAAACTTTACTTAAAAACTATGAAATAAGTGATGACATTCTCATATGTGTGTATACGTGCATGTGTGTATACTAGGGATGCCAATCGGGAAATCCCGAATCCCCAGAAATAAAAGGTTAAAAAGTTACTGGGAATGCTGGCATCGATAAGATGTTCGGTTGCCGAGAGCAAAAAAAGAAATGCATGTTGTGACTCTATAAGGGTACAATATTTTTGTTGTGCTCTTCACACAACTCTCTTTTATACTGTTGTACAATGGTTTACGAGTGCAGTTGTTTTTTGTACACTACCTTTGCTTCACACTTATTTATATTTGCAGATACAATCAATTTTCGGTCTTGGGAAAAATGTAATAGTGTGCAATTTTATATGTCTTGTGTACACCTCTAGTATATACATATCGTCGTTCCGAAGTTATAACAAGATATATCTTGACGTATATCACAAAAAATGAGTTACGACTACTATTGAACATTAAATTATTAGATCTATCGATGTGTTTAATTCCCAAGTCTTTATCTTCTGTATTTTCTAAGATATTTAAAAGCTATTTTGTATATCCAAGTTTGCCAAACAAATATTAAGTTATAATGACGTATGCGACACTTTTTGTGGATATACGTCAAAAAATGTATGAAATTTTAAAAATATATGTATAAAAAAATATATTTTAAGAATTTTTTAGAAACTTTGTTTCATAAACTTTTTATAAAGCATTAATTAGTTAATTAAATTAAACATTCGTTTTGAAAATCAATCTGAAATTATGTATTTATTACGTAGGTACGTAATAACTTACGTTATTACGTTGTTGTTGTGTAAGATTCGAATAAATTTTGAAATTTGTTGGTAACATTTCTATTATATTTAATTTAATCTTTTGGGAGTGATAATTCTTTAATTTAGTTATTAAATCTACAGGACTATGAATTTCTCTTAATTTAAGAAATCGATTTGTTGCACTATGGACAGCGTCAATTTCTTGAATTTGGGAATGTTTCGACTCTGAAAATTTTTGAGTAAATGTTTTAATATTATTGTTTTTATATAAAAAGTCAAGAAGTGCAGATGTATTTACTTTTGTTTTGTGGCACACAGGAGTTGCTCCAAAGAAAGAAATGTTCAATGTTCTTAAACTCCTTGATTATGTTTTTCAAGATTTTAATAACAGAACTGGCGATATCATTGCCAGAACGACCACTCTGTGCTTTGTTCCAAATGGCGGAGTAAGTAACATTTTTTTCATTTGAATTCTGAGCACATACTGTTGCTGTCATATTAAATACTGAAAGTTTTCTTTTATAATAAAATATGGATGAAAAGGCAGATTAAAGGTACTTTGCAAATCGAAGTACACCACGACTGCATTTTTTGATGTTATCTGTCTGTCTCTATCACGATCAATTTTACAGTTTTGATTCTCATCTATATGTTTTTTATATAACGCGTTTTCATCTTCGCTTAGTCTATTTCCATTAAGTAGATTCATATACAGACAACATTTATCACATATAAAAACTTAAATTAAATTTAGTATTAAAAATTGTAGTAAATGGTATAAAAGACACTTTAATGGCAGGAAATTTTTCTATGAATATGCGGTACATTTTACTGACAGTATAGTTTTGAAGTGGTCGACCGACAGTAATGGGAGTCTACTGTAGAAAACTACTGATGAAATCAATAATTTTTTCAGTTACATCTTGTGCTTTCCCTGGCTCATGTTTTTGGCTATTCCTGTCTTTTTATCAGAATGATACTTAAAATGGTGATAAACTTGCTTATCGTACACTGAGATTGTATTTATAAAAATGTTTTACATACTTTTATTTTTAAATTGTATTTTTCAAAGTAGTATGAAAAACTGTTTGTTTTTCTAGCACTTTTAGCTCTTTGTCTATTTACTAACCTCCTTGGGATGAATTTAGTATAAAATGAGCATTTCCGACTATCATCTAATGACCAAAAAGTCTTAAATATTTTTTTTCGCAAATTTTCGGAAAAATTGTTTGAACAATCTAAAGCATATTCTGGCTTACAAGGAGGCCTAATAGTTTTTGCCTCCCTTGGTATACCATTTGATGTAATATATTCTTAGCCGTGCTGTCTTTTCTTTTTACGTTCATTTTGTTTCCATTGGTCGGGACAAATTTTTCTTTTGCGGGAAGGTTTGGGTTTTTCTATAAATAGAAGAAAAATAAATGGAAGAAAATACTATTATTTTGTACATCATTGTTAGGGTTATAGTCTGAATATCGTACTGAGTCGAACGGATCAGATTCTAAATTTAAAAGTTTTGCTTTTCAATATTCATCTTTATAATTTTTCATAAATACCTTTAAATACGAATCCTCGACTTCCACTAGATTATTGAATTTATATTTAGTCATTTTACTTAATTTTCAAGCTTCCTTGAAAAATAAAAAATGTAGTCAAATTAATGTAAAAAATGCCACCAAAATAACAATTTACATTTAATGTGATCATTAATCAAGTGTTCAAATTATCCAGTTTTTTCTCCTTTTTATTTTTGTTACGGTAAACATTGCTCATCATATATATTATTTCTAAAGTACTTTTTTTTTGTCGGTTGCAAATATCTTCCATACCACCGCATCAAATTTAATGAATGATATCTCATTTTAAAGCTTATGTCTAACACTAATCGAAGAAAATAATTAGAAATAGAAAAATTAATATTTTCATTTATAAAAATTATATTTTATATAGAACTGCAAGATAATACTGTTGATTATGTATTTTTGTTTAAGTGTGCTAATACAGGGACGTTTAATAGTAATGCAGTTCATTGTTGTTAGATCAAGTGCGATAAACAAGGTCGCTTAATTGTAATGCTATTCCACATAATAATATATAAAGTTGTAAAAGGCATTTTGGTAATGTCGTTATTGTCATGGCATTGTTTGTTTTATGAAGTGTAGTAATACGTTGTCTTTTAATATGTGCATGGTTTTAAGAAAAATAAGAATAAAAATAACTTGCAACGTAAGAATATAAATAACCTGCATTTGAAAAGACAAATGCAATTATAATGTTAATCAGAAATCTTAATGCTAAATAGGGGTTAATAAATGGTACCAGGCTAATCGTAACAAACTTGGGAGAGCACATCATATCAGCAAAAATTATTCATACCGATAAAACTGTACTCATACCCCGAATCAACCTTACACCTTCTGATCTAACTGTGCCTTTCCAAATGACATGAAAACAATTCCCTATGAAAGTTGCTTTTGCTGAGACGATAAACAAAGCACAAGGTCAAACTCTTCAAAAGCTAGGATTGTATTTACCAGAACCGGTCTTATCATATAGGCAGTTTTACGTGGCTTTTTCTCGAGTGCGTACTTTTAAAGATATTTTTGTTTGTATTAAGGATTCGTACGGGCAAAAAGTTAACGATGATCATGTCATTACCTCTAACATTGTATTCAAAGAAGTATTATAAAAGCTTTTAAACATATCGCTCCTTCATTACAACATAGTCAGATCTCAAGAAATTAAAAATTTGTATTTACTTAAGCAAAACTGCTCTTTTAGACCTTCTGTATATGTTGGAAAAAAATCAGTATCAGTATCAGTATCCCAAGCTTAACCGATGTTATAGCAAAAAGTGTTTGCGGTAATTAGATCATAGGACTTATGTCTTGAAAACTTAAATCGCATTTTGCCAAGTTCAAGTTTTTTTGAGACATGACTATGTAGCAATAAAGGAGCGATATGTATTTATGTATGTAAATATGTATGATGATATTATGATTTCTAATATTTTTATACTTTTAATAAAATTTCTATTAATTATTTTCATTTTATGTTACAAAAACGACAACTAACGGCGCGAAATATTAGCACGGGTCATCTAGTTTTTAAATAAAGTATTAAGTTGCCAGCGTCGTGTATATAGTGAGGGCGATAACTAAAAAAACGTATTGAAATAACACGGCAATAGCATTACCAACGTCACTGTGCTTATTTTAAGTATTACCTTGAAAAAAAAATACATAATTAACAAAGAAAAATATACAAAATCAATGATATTAATAATAATATTGAGTAAATAGTATTTGTATGAATTTTGCTTTTGTATGTATTATATACGTCAATATAATTTCGGAAAAAAGGACCAATGCGCCATTATTCAAAAAAATTTCCCAAAAGGTGGCTTTTACGGCAATACGTTATTATTTTTTTAGAACTAAATATGTCTAAAACTTATAAAATTTTTTCTATGACTTAAAAATTTTTTCTACTATTCGATAAAGGATAATTAAAATAATATCTGACTAAAATATTGATCCCCTTTTTTGGACTCATTTTTTTCTATAACAGTATAACTTTAAATTCAATTTCACAAAAAAATATTTTTTTGAGTTACGTCAAGATAACTTCGGAACGACGATATATTAAGGGCCATTATTATAACTTACCTTTAACAAAAGGGAGGATTTTAACGGAGAGATAAATTGTTTTTCATTATTACGAGTACCCAATAAGATAGAAGTGACCGATAAGCTAAAGGGAAGATCATCCTACCTTTAACATTTAAAGGTCACTTTCTGTTTGAACTTACTATATCATATACTATTTTCGATGTGGCAATTTCAAATTTAAACAAAATTAGCGTATACAACAACCAAAACGAAGTTTTCCTTTTGCACTGCGTTAAAAAAAAACTTGTTTAATTAAGCAGTTTTATCGACTTTGCTCCGGCACTGCCATATTTTTGAAAAAGTTAATTTTGTTTTATCGGTAAGTTGTAATAACCAAAATAAGTTAAAGGTAACTTTGCCGTTTACTTCAGCTAAAGGTACCTTTAACTATCGACAACTTTAAAGGTAAGTTGTAATAATGGCCCTTAGGGCCATTTAGCAAAAGTGAACGGCACCCTTTAGCTTATCGGTCACTTCTATCTTATTGGGTACTCGTAATAATGAAAAACAATTTATCTCTCAGTTAAAATCCTCCCTTTTGTTAAAGGTAAGTTATAATAATGGCCCTAAGGGCCATTATTACAACTTACCTTTAAAGTTGGCTATAGTTAAAGGTACCTTTAGCTGAAGTGAACCGCAAAGTTACCTTTAACTTATTTTGGTTATTACAACTTACCGATAAAACAAAATTAACTTTTTCAAAAATATGGCAATGCCGGAGCAAAGTCGATAAAACTGCTTAATTAAACAAGTTTTTTTTAACGCAGTGCAAAAGGAAAACTTCGTTTTGGTTGTTGTATATGCTAATTTTGTTTAAATTTGAAGTTGCCACATCGAAAATAGTATATGATATAGCAAGTTCAAATAGAAAGTGACCTTTAAATATTAAAGGTAGGATGATCTTCCCTTTAGTTTAACGATCACTTCTATCTTATTGGGTACTCGTAATAACGAAAAACAATTTATCTCTCCGTTAAAATCCTTCCTTTTGTTAAAGGTAAGTTATAATAATGGCCCTAAGTGTGATAAACGCACTAACGACAGAGTAAAAGATTGTTTGAGAGGTTTTTAAAAAATGAAAATCATTCGACGTCAATAATCAACATGAAAGAAGCAGATAAATACAAGCGATGAAGATTGTGTTATGTTTCTTCTTAAATATGTATATATGATCCTGTTATGAATTTTATTATATATAATAATAATAAAATATAATAATTTATTATAATAATTTAACTTTTATTGATTTTTATATTTCAAAAAATTTTTTAAATTATTTTTGTAATCTGAATTCAAATTTAAATTAAAATTTAATGTATTAAAATTTAACGTTAAAAGCGGTTCATCCATTAGTAAATTCAGTAAATTTTAAGTTTTAATAGTTATGCTACATAAATTGCCAGATGTAATTGCAAACTGAGAAACATATTTTCGTAATGACATCACAAATTACATCTGTACATCTCTGTACAGTAAGACCCCGCATAAAGCGTTCCAATAAGTCTCAGCGCTAAACCAAATAGCATTAAACGAGGCAACTTAACACGTGCATATGTGTACAGTTAGTAACGTTGATGACAACTAATAAATAAACAATGCAGGAAATATACGTTCGTACTGTTGTTGCAACTTCGGGAAATACAAGTCCCAACATTTTAATAACAATTTTCATACAAAAAACTTCGTTTATTACGAACTCGTTTATAACGAATTCTCGGTTAAAAGGAACTACTATGAATGGTTCCAGTAATAAAATTTCATACATTTTACCTTTTTTATAACGAACCCTCAGAAATAACTTTGAAGTGTGGCAATAGTCTTTACTTTTATTTAATACTAGCAGATTGTACCCGGCGTTGCGTGGACCCCTTTCCCCCTTTCTGGACCCAATTTGGTTGACCTTAGAAACGGAATACCTCCAATAGCTATTTGAGAAACTCTACCAAGCTAAATAATACAAAATTACCTATTACCACTTTTTCTCCCCTTTCGGTCAAAATTTTGAAAAGATTTATAGCCTGTAACCTGCACCGATAAAAGTTCGATTTATATGCTATGCACTCAATTTGCCCGTTTTTGACCCCTTTCTCCCTTTTTGGACCCCTTTTGGTTCAACTTTAGAAACGGAATACTTCCAATACTATTTGGGAAAATTAAAAAAATACCTCTAAAACAGATAAAATACAGCATTTATGCATAAAAGTATTAATTTTTTCCCTTTGTCCCATTTTGTCTCTCGTTTTGGTCAAAATTTTTAAAAGATTTCCTATAACCTGCACCGACAAAAGTTCGATTTATATCCCAAATTTCAAGAAAATCAACCCAGGCGTTCAAGCGTGATTGGCTAACAAACAAAAAACAGACTTACAGAAAGATTTATAATATATATTACGATGGCAGCATTAAATTATAACTCAGCGTCTTTAATCAGCTGATAGGTAGATAGTATACACTTTTGTTTTTAATAAATGAAAAAAATTATTTATATTTTCTATTTTCTTCTATAGCTTCACCCCGTTTATTACGAAATTCGCTTATAACGAACTACGCTTATAACGAACTATTTTTTCTGGTCCCACGGAGTTCGTTATAACCGGGTTTGACTGTATATAAATATGTTTGTAATCCACGGTTTGATGATTTTTCTTTTAGATTTGGAGATATATACGTAGCCATTAAATCTAATGCCTGCAAGGAAAGGACTTTTGGCGCCCCAGAATACTTTTTTGGATACAATTGCAACCAGATTTGATGGAACACGTAAGTATTGTTTAAACAGATAAAATTTTTATAGATCAATATGACGAAAAATTAATAATTAACTACAACATTTTTTGAAATCTTCAGAAAACTTATTGTTTTAATAACCAATGTAAAAATTACATTTTGTTTTTATAATTTATTTCATTTCTATATTTATTTTTATTGCAAGTGTTTAATAAATATTAATGAATCCATTACATAGAAACTATAAATATATAGCTACGCAAAGAAACGAAACGACCTAATATCGTTTAACCATAAAAAATTGTACATTAATTATGTTTACACTTTGTTCTAGTCGTTTGGGACTGTTTCATAAGTAGTCATAAACATCTCTCAAGCATATGAATACCATAATGGCAATGTACACAAGCAGCAAAAGTGAATAGTTTTCTTCTTTTCTATCCATAACATAGTCATATTGACACAATTATATGAAAACAGTGGTGCAAACATATACTCTTAATTAAATCGGGATGTTGAGAGCAAAATTGGGCAAATCGCACTTTGTAATTTTTTTTAGTCAAAAATTGGTAAATCTGGCAACAGTGTAGACAAGTAAGCCAACGCAACAACAAAAAATGTAGTCGCAAAATAATTCTCCAGAATTCGAAACCCCGAATATTCCATTTTGAGAGCCAGCATCAGACTGAAGACGTTCGCATGTAAAAGGGCGAAACAAGGCAACCAGTCAGTTATAATTCAGCCTTGCATGAAGTTACGTGTGAACGTGAAATTGCGTGCAAAATATAAAGTCGTGGTTCGGAGATATCCGTTGAGATCAGAATAGTTGTGTGTGAATAATAGCGAACCAGCAAGTATTGTTGTATCAGTAAAGTTTGAATAGTGACACTAAAGTAGTGTGAATAATAAAGAGAGTTTAATTTAATGAACTCATATTTAAACGTTTTTAAAAACGTAAAAAAGTAACAATATGTGTAATATGCGATAATATTGTTACGTTTTTACCTTTTTAAAAACTTTTATGTATGAGTTCGTTTATTACAAACCAAGTAAATACAAATATGAGTTTATTTTAATGAAACTCTTTATTATTCACACTACTTTTATGTCTTACTGTTCAAACTACAACAATTTATTTCTTGTCCGATATTATTCACACACTATTCGCTACTCTGTTCACAACGGATATCTTCGAACCACGACTTTTACTTCATACGCAACTGCTCACAAGGCTGACTGAATTCACTCCGACTGCGTTGCTTGTCTGGTCTGGCCTTTTATAAGCGAACGCCTTCAGTCTGATGATGGTTCACGAAGTAGAAGATTCGCTTTCGCGCTTTCTCGATAATTCTATAGCTACTGCACCGTTGTTTGTATACTATGTTCTCGTTGGTTGTTGTTGCGTTCGCTTACTTGTCTGTCTCTTTTTCTCTCAAACTTGTTGCAGCTGGTTTACTTAAAATAAGTTCGATGTAGATGTTAGTGTGTATTTGTGTCAAGTGTACGCATTGTCTTTGTATTTGTAGTTTTTGTTTATCGTTAATGTTAAACGATATTAGGTCGTTTCGACTATTTTTGCGAAACAATATTATTTAGACGGGTTATAGGGTTAGGGTTAGTTTGCGGGTAAGAAGGGATAGGATGTAAAATTGGAAGGTACAAACCTTTTAATATTACGTATGTGTATGTAAATGACGAAGTTATTGTTAATGTTTTATATGTATAATATGTGTAAATGTTTTTTTATTATTCTATTAATATTTTATAATTTATTGACAATTCAAAATATTTATTATTTCAAATATTTCACTAGATTATAACATTCGATATTATTCAAATATTTTTATAATTTCGTTCACTTTGTTATGTACTTAGTTCACTCACGTAGGGTTTTTTTTGGGGGTTTTGTTGTGTCTCGCTGAAGAATCGATAATCAACTGAACTTCTAAGAATCAAAACAATTATTATTTTATCTCTTATGAATGTATATGTGATGTGTGGTGAATATGATGTGTGCTGAATGTTGATATATTGTGAATGTGGATGTGTGTTGATGATGTTATTGTGGTTATATGTTAAAGGTTGTTAAGTGGAGTTTGTTCATTCGTATGAACATCCTCCCAGGCCGGGAACATGTGGATTAAAAGACAGTTATTTTTATTGTTCAACATTGGGTTAAAGAGAGTAAGGGTAAATATGATAAAACACTTTAAATTATAGTAAAATACTTTTATTTTTAATTGGTAAGAGATTCCATAATTAGCCAACCCAGGGTTGAATCCTGCACTATCAGTACGCCACCATCTATGTGAATAATTTTCTGTTGCAAAATGGTGGTAATAAATCTCCACCAATTTCCATGGCCACGGGTTTGTTGGCGTAAAATTCGGGGGCCAGAGAAATTCTGCAGAATTTTGCTTTTATGGCTGGGACCAAACCGTGAGAGTAGGGAGTTCTTGGCAGGTCGTTTGAGACCTGCATGCACACCTCATATTATACTGTGGAGGCCATGTTGGGTGATAATGTAACCTTGACATAAACCTTTTCATCCACTTTAAATGATTTTAATGTGGACTCACGCACGAACGCTACTCCTATTTTCGAAGTGGTTAGGCTCTGGTTCAATAGAGCTCTAATCAGTTGTTTGGATTATTCCATTACAACCTGAACTACAACCGTTAGCACAATCGTCTAAGTTCTTGACGTTGGTATAGTATTGAAGGTGTCCGACTTGACAATGGTTCGTGGCGCAGGAATCGGTACAGTGGTTTCTTTTGATGGGGATTATCCTTTGTTGAAGTTCTTTAGGATACGATCTGGACCGTGAAGGGTGGTGTGATGATTGCCCTTACACTTTTGGCATCGGGACTTACTGGAATATTTGCTGATTAAGTGATTCCTCGCTAGACAATTGACACAGTAATGTAATTTAACTGCTGTTTTATATTTTTCCGCGAAGTTCATCCTTTGAAACTTCCTACAATTTGTCAAGTTGTGGTTAGCTTGACAAATACCACAACCAAAATGGCGTTTTGGTTGACGCTTATCGTTTTTGGGTCAAGTTCCATTGCGGGTTATTGCTTGACGGGCTTAAGGGTCTTGACTTCAGGCATCCTTCTATTCTCGCGAGAAGTGTGGCTAATTCTTCAAATGTATACTTCAGTGTATTCATTTTCTATAGATGAGCCTTAAAGCTTTTCACTCCCGCTTCCCATAAGCCCCCCATGTGCGGTGCACCGGGAGGTATAAAATGCCACGTTAAATTCTGGACACTGCTAGCAGATATAACGGAACCTTTTAATTGCTTAATGAATGCCTGTCGCTCTTTCTTCAGTAATTTGCTAGCTCTAATGAAATTCGTTCCATAAAGGCTTGAGATGACAACTTTGATTAAGGCTCCAAGTGAATCGCTTTTGTTGCAAAGCAAACAAAAACGCATACGTAACCTTTAGTCATTCTACATGCTCTGGCATTGTACACTTTAATGTCGAATGGTCCTGCAAAATCAACTCCCACATTCGCAAAGGGTTTATTAATTTCGGTAGGTTCTGGTAGCAATGCTGCCATAAATTGGGTTGTATGTCTATTCTTGTATCTAATACACGGTGAGCATTTATTAACAACACCGCTAACAAGATTCTTCAGCTTTGGAATCCAGTATCCTGAGCGTATTATTCTCAACATAAGCTGTTTCCGCCTTGTAGGTTATTAGGTGCACGTGTTGGGTTAATAATTTAGCAAATGCACTGCCGTAGGGTAACAAAACTGGATGTCTTTCAGAATTCCGCATTATATTTTCGGAATCTATGATTGGAATCGGAATCTGACAGAGAATGATAAGTCTATCACGGGTAGATTTGATTTCTGACGCATTAAGTTCTATACTAGGGTGGGTTGTTAGCAAACGTAGTCTTTCGATGACTAGTTGTGGGTTATTTCGATCAAGAATAATTCTATCATTTCGAATTGTATTGTTTCGTTTATAAGATGCACGATCACAAAAACGATAGACATATGTCATTACTTGTAGAGCATGTGACAATTTTGAAAATCTTGATAATATGTCTGGGTTTTCAATATTCGTATCCAAGGAAGGGTGGATATTCACGGTTGTAGTAAACGACTGACTAACTTTAGCTTCACTTTGAGTTGTGAAGTTTTCATGTGTTGTTGGCCACTGCGAAGCGGATTGCTTCAACCATGATGGTCTATTCTACCATAAATCATCATCTCTTAGTTCATCAGCATTGCACCCTCGGCTAGCCACATCGGCAGGATTATCATGAGAGGCTACATGGTTCTAGTTGTCCACTACTGTTTGTAGAATTGTCGAAACTCGATTCGCCACAAAGGTGTTCCTCGTCTTAGAGTTTTTGCTCAGCCAGGCCAAGACTATCGTTGAGTCGGTCCAAAAATATGATTACAGATATGTTAAGTTGGGTGAGTAAATTTTTTGTCATATTTGCCAACAACACTGCGCCACAATGTTGAAGTTTTGATAACCAGATTACTTTGATTGGAGCTACTCTCGTTTTAGCGAAGAGTAGGGTTACGGAATTAGGTCAGTCTACGGGTGTAACTCGTGCCTATAGACATGTAGAGTATGCTTTTTCAGAAGCATCTGAAAAACCATGAAATTCAATTGTAGCTGTGGGTGAAATGTTAATCCATCTTGGTAAACGAATTCTATCAATATTATCGTAGAACTGCAAAAACTTTTGCCATTTCATAATGGTGAGTGGATTGAGACATTCATCCCAAGCTGTGGTATCTTACCAAATTTGTTATCTTGGCAGATATTATAATTGGCGCTAACCAACCAGCTGGGTCAAACAGACGAGCGATATCTGATAAAACAGTTTGCTTTGTGTACGTCGATTTCCTCTCAATTAAGGGTACATTCCACCGAATTTCTAATGTTTTGGCATCGTTCGATTCCGTAAGTTCTTCAACAATTCCTTCATATTATTCCTTGGCTAATTCGTGCAGTGTCCTAATAGCCAAGTATGGCGCACAATTAACACCAAAAGTGACTGTTTGGAGTTCATAATCCTGAATGGGTTCGTTGACGCTTTTGCGGGTTTAATATAATCTGCAGGCATTATAAACTACCTTGTAAAAGTGTCATTTCAGGATGAGTACAACTAAATCTTGTTGTAGGTTAGGACCAGTGTATAATGTGTCATTAAGGCTGTTGCTGTTCGAGGTTTTGATAGATGCATTGAAAACAATTCGAACTTTTGTCGTAACACGATCAAGTTTAACAACAGCGTGATGGGGTAAATAATAGTGGGAATTTGAAGGTGTGTTTGGGTTATATTCTATCAGTTTCATATGATCCAATTCGATCTATTCCTGTAACACGTTATCATATTCCATTTTCAGTTCTGGCTTTTTCATTAAACTTTTCTCATTCCGTAAGAATTGAGCCACGTGTCGCGAGTTTCCTAATTCTACAGGAGGGTATATAAATGGAAGGTTAACCTGGTAACGGCCATTCGGTAATCGACAAGTACTGGTCACATAATTCTCCTCACAAAAGGCACTTTCCTCTGAGACTTTAGGTTGGGTCAAAACTTTATCAAGTGTGACTGAACTAAAATATGAAACTAAGGGTTGTGTATTGCTGGTGTTCTGAATGGGTCCAGTTAGAATCCAGCCAAACTCATTTTCCTGAGCTATCAGGGTATTAAGAAGATCCTTTCGTACTCCAGATTTTAGTATTTGAGGGTAAAAATCGCTGACAATAATAAATTCTATCGCTCTGCTTTCATAGAATCTCTGATCCGCTAATTGAACATCCTTCAAGTCCTTCATAAGATTTGGGTTTAAGCTCTGAGTTGGAAAATTCTTCGTTAGTGTCTTCACCACAATTGCCTGGATTTGTAATTTGAAATCGTTTTTGACATTCGAGCGTAGAGAAACTTGACACAGTTTATTTGACCATGCAGAAACTATTTCATTTAATCCAGAAATTTCTGCAAGTATGGGTGTAGTGGGTAAATGTAACTTTCTTCTCAGTTTATCTGTTATAAATGAGATGTCTGAAGCTGGGTTAATTAAAGCTCTAGCTGGAAACAATACTCCTTGGACTTCTACATTCAGGACTGCTGTTCCTAATAACCTCGTTCTGTGGTCTATGGGTATGGGTTTGCCTGATTCTGTGTTGGTCGAGAAACACTGACCTGTATTTGACGAAGAAGATGCTTGGTTATCACCATTTGGGCTAATACTTGACTTCGGTCTGTGCAGTAGACTATTACGTCGTCCACCACAATATCTACAGACGAATGTACTGCGACAGGCTTGTATAATATGACCGACGGCTAAACAATTATAACACATTTCCTGTTTCCTTACAAACTCAATTCTCTCGTTTATTCCAAGTGAATTGAATGACGAACACTCCCTCAAGGTATGGTTCTCATTGCAAAGCTTGCATATAGAACCATCATGTCCACTTTGGGTGCTTGCTTTCGTTTTCTTCGATTGGGTTGAAAGTGGGAATGTTTGTTCATTTTTACGTTGGCTTGGTGGGTGGGTTGTAAGTGGTTGGGTTTACTGTGGATTTCGGGTGATTCCTAGGGCTTTTCCCATTTGAATCATTTGTCACATTATGAAATGTTCACACTTTTCTTTTATAATGTGCCCTAAGATCCTGGAATTGTTTGGGTTTTGGGTGGGTAAGTATATTACCATGGTCTTGGATATCATTGACTAAAGTTAATTCCTTAAATGTGTTAGTCAAAAACACATCTAAGTCAGTCCAAGGAGGCATCTCCGCACAATCCTTTAAGGTCTTTTCCCCTCGGGTTTCCTTGGTAATTTCGATGTACATAGGTACACTAAGATAGGATCCCACTTATCCGTATCTATTTCCAAAGAATTTAGATTTGCTGTACACCAATTTATCTCTCTTTGAAGCTTTCTTATAGAAGCACTACACATTGTGCTTACTAAGGGTAAATTTAATAGGGTTTTCAATTGCGCGTAAATTTGCATCCTACGATTATCATATTGAGAAGATAACTGATTCCACGCGGTAAGAAAGCCTTCATTTGTCAAGGGTGCATTATCCACTATTTCCTTTGCTTCGCCGCTAGTCCTTTATTTAAGATGGAAAAGTTTTTCAACTCCACTTAAACGGGTATTATTACCATAAATGGACTCGAAGTCCCCACTAAAAGTTTGCATATCCCAAGAGGGCACGTTAAATCCAATTTGGGTTGGGTTTGAATTTTTCTGTTGGGTGTTGTTTTCTATAGACTCATCTATAGAAATCATAGTTAACCTATAGAATTTTTTGGCAGCTCTCACATTCCTGGAGAGGCCATTAAAATTTATTGAATTGGAAGCCTCAACATCATTGAGTTGTGGCGATTCCCTGATCTGCTTGAATTTATCAGCAATATTTGTCCACAACTCTTCCAATTCACTCTTCATGAATCTTAATGCTGGTATTGATTGAGATTTCTCTGGAAGAGTCTTATAATCTTCCTCAAAGGCGCTCACGTTCTCTTGAATGCAACGCATAATATCTGCTGCCAAAATTTTCAATTCCGACATTCTGGGTTATACTTAATTCGCAGAGGATGAGAAAAAAAAGTCAATAAATTTCGACAGTAAATCGATTTATCGCTTGTAAACTTAGTTTTAAAAAAATATTTATTTCAAATTTGAAATAAATTTAATTTGCAGACAAATTGCCTGTTGGGTATGCTTTGCGTTTTCGGCACATTACACAAAGAGAACGGCAATATTTGTTACTTACACTATTATCGAAAAAAAGGTAAGTATTGGGTGGGTGGGTTTATGTGCGATAATGTTTCCAAATGTAAGTTTTAACAAATTTAAAAAATTCGCGAACAAATTACGTAATAATTTTATAAAAATTATAAATTGAAAATATTCAACTTACCTTGTCCGCTGAGGGTAGGGTACAAACCAAATTATTTTTCTCTTTTTTAATTCCTCTTTGTGCTATGTTGCATTTGTATGTTATCTTAATTTGTTAGTAGTCCTTTATGTTTGTAATTGTTTTTAATTTATTTTTGTTAGTGAACTGTATTGGAATGTTATTAGTAAGTGTATTTGTTATTTTTTCGATTTTTTGGTTTTTGTCACTATGTATTGTGTTGCTATTTTTTGTGACCTGGGTTGAACTTTTTATTTTCCCTGTTCTTCACTTTTGATTTTGTTTATGTATTGTTTTGACAATGTATAATTTTTGTTTCCTTGTTCAATATGTATTTTGTTTCTGTATTTTGTGAACTTTTATTTCCTTTTTAATTTATATTTGTTTTTAACTTTTATAAAACAGTAACTATGTAAATTGACTATATTTTTTTTGTGTTTTATACTTTTAATCGGGTATTCATTTTCAACTTTCTTACTTTGAAATGTTCTAATTTTTTACTGTTTTATGTGGAATGTTGTTTTTGTTAATTCACTTTTTTATTTGATGTGATGTGATTATGGTTTGTGTTAAATGGTAATATGTGTTTTTTGATTTATATGTTGTTGATCACCGAAATTGGTTTTCAGTTTGTAGGATATTTTATGTTTATTGGTTAGGGTAATTTATTTTTTAATACTGTTTTTGTTAGTGTAACGTCCCTGTATTATTCATTAGCTTTTAAGTATTTCTATTCATTTACATTCCTATTCTATTACAATTTATTCACGAATGTCAGAATAATATGTACTTAATAATAAAACAACTTAATAAAGAATGGATAGACTCGGGGAGTCTGATTTGAAACATTGACTGAAGAAGTTATTTTTAATGAATCGGATTAAACCTCTACATGGCGACCGTGACATTGAAAAATTTATCGGTCAAGTTTCATTTACGTTTGCGTTATAGAACTTTGTAAATAAGTTTGATTAATTGTATAAAATAGTAAAAATTAAAAATTGAAAAAAAAAGAAAAACTAACTGAACAGTTTTTAAAATCGTTTAAAGTTTACTTGAAAAAATAGGAAATATGGAATTAAAATCCTAACCTGTAAAATGTTAACAATATGCAAATCAAATGAAAAACAATAATTTCAATTTACTAAAAACGATTAAGAAAAAAAAAAAGAAAAGTGAATTTTATATCCGACAAAATAACGGAAAAATGTTTAAAATAAAAATAATTTAGAGACGCTTTTTTTGTAAAAATTATATAAAACAAAAAAACCCAGTGAAAGGATAGAACATAGAAGGAAAAGATGAAAAAATTAGTAAAGAAAACGAAACGGCTGATAAAAGTACAAAAAAGGCAAAAAAAAAAAATAGAATTTAAAACTCTGTTCCAAATTGAAAAAACTGTAATTTTTCTAATTTATATTTTTATTATATATTACATATTATATGTGTAAATAACGGGAAAAGTTTAAAACAAAAAACTAAGAATTTTAAAATTATGTGTATACTAAAATTTTGCACACAAATGTACAAAAAACAGGTTTTGAAAAAATACCGTTATAAAGATTTCTCAGAAAAAAATACAAAAAACCAGTTTTGAAAAATATCAAAATTACAAGAGGGAGTGGAACTATAGAAGTAAATTAAAAATAAAAGTACTAAAACTGAAGAAAATTAAAACTGTAATCGTAACATGCAATAAATTATCATCAATAGCAAATAATAAAGATGCCAAAAGAAAAGAAAAAAAAAAGTATAATAAAGCAACACACAACAACAAAATCAGTCAACGAAGGCAGCAAAATTGTGACATTATTACCAGAAGTGTGACGCGGCAACACCAGTGAAATTAAATCAGATGCAACAAAATCACAGTAAAGAGAAACAAAAAGCTAAGAGAAAATTATTAATAATCTATTAATATTTTTAAAAATTATTATTTTCTTAAAAATACTAATCTCAGAATTTATGTTATTGAAATTATATATCTGTTAATGAATATTAACATAAAGATAGAAAATGATACATACAATAACATTAATACATAATGTAAAACCTTTATGTATCAATAAATAATTTAAAACGTCTATATATAATTTAATTATATTATAATTTAATTATAATTTAATTATATTATAATTATATATAGTTAATTATAATTATATTTAATTTAAAACGAAATGGAAACAAAAGAGACGCAGTAAAAATTAAATTAAAACAGAATTAAAAATTAATTTTTATAAATTTAAATATAGTTATAATGAAATATAATATAAAATAGTTAAAAGTGACTGAAATCAATAAGTAATCCAATAATCAACATTTTTATCACACATATGCATTTTAACTTTTGTTTTTTAAAATTAAAATCATATAAATTTATGAATTTGTTCATAGAATTTTTATTAGATAGTTAAGCTTTGTGTACTTATTTACCCCTAAATTACATATTCATGAATAAAATAATATATTTAAAAATTAATATTACTCAATATTATAATATAATAATATAGTATATTAACTCATTAAATTATTATATGTAACTTATTTTCAAAATTGAAAAAAAAAAAACAAAACTAAAAACAATGTGAAACAAATTGGGGTGGTTAATTTGTTTATAAATCTCTTTTAGATCTCCCTTGAGAGAAGAGATCTATCGGAGATGTGGATTATAATCACTTACAAGTAAATATAATCATTGAGTTGCGTCATATGGGAAGAGAAAAGCGGAGAAAGAATTAGAATTCAGTGTATTTCTTAAGAGAATTAAGGGGATGGGTTGAGAATCTTATCTTTTTTTCAGCTACGAATTAAATCCTTTTGGTTGAGGTTTGTTTAAATTATAAATTTGCAATATTTTTATACAATTTGTAAGTAGGTTTGATGATTATAATGACTTCTTTTTCAATAGATCGATATAAATTTATGGGATACAATTCACATTATTTTTTAGTATAAGTTATTTTATTCTTTTGTGTAAGTATAATTTTCAGCTAAGTTAATTCTATTGCAATTGATGTATTTTATTTAATTTAGGTAAGCATATATTTTGGTAAGTATAATTTTAAATTCACTTTGCTTTCTTTTCTTTAAGTAAATTAATTTCAATTTAATTTCTTTTATTTAATTTAGGTAAGTATAAATTTAAATTCACTTTGCTTTTTTTTCTTTAAGTAAATTAATTTCAATTTAATTTCTTTTGATTCAATTATTAATATTATTTATATTTGATTGCACTGTATGTAATTTTACATCTTTTCACGCACTGTAAGTTGATGAAGTTGTTATGGCAGTAAGAAGAGAAGTGAAGTTTATATGAACTAGTGTCTCTTACTACACTTCTGTTTTGCATAACAGCCGTGTTAACGGCACATTTGGAGACATTCCAATGGTGCGCAAAGAAAAGGTGGAGACACTCTCTTAAAAGATGCTGCTGGAACGGTGGAGGCATTCCTTTAGATAATGGAAGCTCTGTTATTATTTGTGGATCGAGAATTGTCTGCTAATACCCTATAGGGTATGGTGTGTTCAACCTTGTTTGAACACAATCTATTGAAAAAAATACAAAGCCTGAGAAAAAAGGATTTCACAAAAGTAAATACTGTGAGACCATTTGAATTTTTTACTAATTTTTAATTTGAAATATTTTTTCTTTGATTTGAAATGTTTTTTTTCTAAATGACAGAATTCAGTCAAACTATTTTAAATGATTTAATTAGAAAATTTGATTACATAACAAAAAAAATTTTATAGAACCGTCCACTTTATATTAAAAGAGAAAATATTAAATGAATATATTATATTACTTATTGTAAACTATAATACAATTATATCATATACAAGTTTAAATATTGAACAACTACAAAAACAAATACTTTTGAAATAATCATACATTGCAGAGAATATAATCGCTATCGGAGAAGAATTACCGATTTACGACAAATATGCTCATGAGTTCAATCTTAAAATACTGATCAGACCTGAAATTTTATATTCGAATAAGTACAATTGCGCATAAATATTTATAGAAACTTAGAAATTTTAATTTTTTTGAATATTCCAATTGATAACGAAACATTGAATTTAGACGATATGCTTTTGAAGCTTCAAAGGGAAGCTGTCAATCAGAATATTCAAAGCTGGCTAGAATCAGGCTGGAATTATCGCAATACAATTTCACAGTCGAATATATAAGAGGTAAGGACAACGTGGCGGCAGATGCGCTTTCACGAATCTCGGTTGACGAATTAAAAAACGGAAGTGTTGAAGTTTTCGCGGTGACAACCCGAGGAATGTTGGCGAAAAAGCCGGCTGGACAGAAGGTACAGGAGAAGGTGGCAGAAGAGTTGTCGATATACGACAAATTTTTTCAGGAATTTAATACTAAGATATCGAGAGTTAGGTCTGAACTTAATTATGAGGATGAGACACTGGTTAGAGTTAAAGTGAAGATATATAGGAAATTTAAACTACTAGGATCAATAGATATCGCGGATGATAACGGAACGTTGAATTTAGATGATATGCTTTCGAGGCCGTCAGTCACGGTGTTTTTAGGATCGAGTGGCCAAAGGATGGCCATTTTTAGAATTGTGAGGATCCAGGAACTGAAGGACCATGGTATAAGACTATTGAAGATAGTGAGGATATTGTTAACGGAACCGATCCAACATATAAGAGAAGACAGTGAAAAGGAAAAACTTATGAACGTCTATCATAATGATTCACTTTTCGGAGGGCATTGTGGACGACGAAGATTATACGCGAAGTTGAAATCGAACTTCTTCTGGAAAAATATGTCTAGAGATGTAGCTAGGTTTGTCAGGAACTGTGGGAAATGCAATCTGAACAAGGTTCGGCCAGGAAATATGGAGAGTTTATTTATAACGCAGACACCTGCGCGTTCATTTGATGTGATTGACTTGGATACAATAGGTTCATTTGTGGGATCCAAGTTTGGAAATAAGTACGCCTTGGCACTTATGTGCGATCTCACTAAATACTTGGTTACTATTGCTATACCTGATAAGACCGCGAACACTGTGGCTCGGGCTATTTTTGAAAAATTCATTTTGGTGTACGGCTCAATAGGTGTAATTAAATCTGATTTAGGAACCGAATTCAAGAACCAGATTTTGCGTGAATTATGTAATTTAATGAGTATTCTGTTAAATTTTTCAACAGCTTACCATCACGAGACCATAGGCACTGTGGAGCGAAATCACCGAGTTTTCAATGAATATTTACGCGCTTTCGTAGAGGATAATATAGTAGAATGGGACACTTATCTTACATACTTCACATTTTTCCACAACACAACACAGCCTTTGATAACAAGTATTCCCCATACGAATTGGTCTTTGGTAGGACGCCTAATATGCCCGTGGAGCTTTTGGGAAAAAATATTTACCCAGTATATAATTATAGCAAGGAAGTTAAATACCGTTTACAAAGGACGAATAAATTGTAGGTGATAAATCGGGAAAGGAAAGAATAATCCACAAAACAGAGTCAGAAAATTTTAATATCAGATTTATTGTAATTTACACACCATAATTTATAGTTCAATGATATAATTGATAAATGGATATATACATAAAAGGTTTCACGTATACGATGTGATCGGAATTCATTTGCTGTAGAATTTATTTCAAACCAAACTTTGTCTGGTTATATTTGCAAACACAGGAAATTACATATATAATTAAATCTTAGTAGGATGAGTAATTTAACAAATAAACAAGAGTAAAAAAAAAAAAAAAATATTGGAAAATTTACATTTAAGAAAAAAAAAAACAACAAAAATGAAAATAAAAATGTATATATATGAATAAATAATTATAATAAACAAACATAAACAGAGATGTACATAATAATTTTTTTACATTTAATTTTTTTTTATGAAAAGGGAGGAAAGACGAATAAAAATGTATATGTATGAATTATAATAAACAAACACATATATGCTTATATGAAAAGGGAGGTGTAATGGTATGTCTGTTTATTTTCATTTGTATGTTTATGCACTGATATTTTTAAAGTAATTGTTTTGTTTCTAATCACTTTTTGACTTTTATCAAAATCTATAAATTAAGGTTAATGTGGACTGTATATGTTTTTTCACTGTTTCTTCTTTTTCCTCGAAGGACCAATATTTATACGGGTTATAGGGTTAGTTTGTGGGTAAGTAGTGGTAGGGTGTAAAATTGGAAGGTACAAACCTTTTAATATGACGTATGTGTATGTAAATGACGAAGTGTTTGTTAATGTTTTATATGTATAATATGTGTAAATGTTTTTTTTTTTATTCTAAACGTTATAAAAGGTATTTATATGTGTTTGATTTATAATATATGTTGTGTTCACAACTGATTTAATCTTTGTTATTGTTTACAATGTTTAGGTTATTTTATAATTTATTGACAATTCAAAGTATTTTTATAATTTCGTTCACTTTGTTATGTACTTAGTTCACACGCGTAGGATTATTTTTTACAAAGTCTGTATCACTTACTCCATGGCTACCAGTTTAGATTTACGGTTGTTGTGGACTGCAGCAAGATAATATTTCGTGCATGATACACCTGTATATTGCGATACTTTACTAAAAGAGATGGATCTTTCCAGATCAATTGCAAGTGTGTGTTCAACAAAAATATTGCTACAAGTACATTCTTCGATTCCTGTTGGAATGTAGGCATTGAACAACTAACAAGAATGTATTTGGTTAAATGTTAAGGTTGTCTGAAGATTTAGAATTCGATGAGATGATGAGTCTAACTATATAGACAAATAAGAAAACCCACAGCGAAAACAGGATTATCTCCCCAATAACCATTTAATTGGTGTGTACCTTATATAACAATCAGAAAGTTTAATGATGTGCTGTTAAATTTCGTTCATTTGGAATAAAACTAGACTTAGATGAAAATATCACTAAACCAATGATGTACATTTCATAGCACAATTGTGCTGACTAAACACACACATATTCTTATTCTCTTTTGTTTAGGTGTCACTGAGCCAGCGACGAATGCACATGTGTACCAACTGTACAATTTTCTTTCAATATTTTTGTTTAGTGCACTGAAAGAATTAAATTTGGAATGCGAAAAATCTTCTATGATTATGAATGTGTTTGGCAATACTCATTGTACACTATGTTATAAAACATTTAAGGAAATTAGGGTATATGTTTTAAAAAGACACTATGATTCTTTTTATAGTAATAAGGTTTAGTGATAGGAAAAAGAAGAATTATTTTTAAAATATAAAATTATTTTTTTGGAAAAACTGAAGAATTGGTTATCTGATACGGAAACCAACTAAAAGACTTCAGATGATAAAGGTTTAAAAAAAGAGTTGTCAAATCTTATAAGTTTAAATATTGTTAAACGTGATGGATTATTTTTTAAGTATACACAATTTTTCTTTCAGTGCAGTTCTCTTTCTCTCACCAATACAACTACATTTTTAGTTTTGGACTTCACTGCACTCAACAGAAAAACTAAATAGACATCAACAAGAACTGCAGTAACACAAACGCTAAAAGAGTGGCATTAGCGAAAACAGGGGTTTTTACCAATAAAAAGACAAAATAAGGCAACAAAGCAGGATCATGATATTGCCAGACATAAAAATAGGGGAGTGTAAATAGAGCAAACGGCAATGTTGTCTGACGGTCGGTAATAACGACGATGAGCTGGAATAAAAAGTGTGACGTTAAGTAATTTGCTTTTTAACGGTGAAAGTTTGTTTGTTAATAAAGGATGAAATAAAATGGAGAACTCAGTGCTGCCAACAAGTGTTTGTTTTTTAAATACTTAAGCGATGATGAGAAAAGGATTTATTTAAATATAATATAAAGAATTTATCTAAATAAATAATATTTCTTATATTTTAATTGCAATCCTCGAATCTACAAAACAATGAACATTTTGCGGAAATTAGAAATGGAACAATGTTATACAATGAGAACGGAAACACCTTAAGGGCATTACTACAATCTGCCGTCAGTGTTGTCAAATTTGTTTTCCTCCATCGCCTAAACCTATAAACAAAATCGCCAAATTAAAATATTATTCATTTTTCCAAAATAAAAATCACCAAAAGTTAAAAAAATCATTTATATTTATTTATATAATGTATTATAAGGTCAATATAAAACTAATAAAAGTCTATAATAAAAAAATATAATTTTACATCACATTTGTACTTTTAGTGCATTAGTTATTAGTTGTCAAAATATTTTATACAAAAATTAGTTGCATAAATCTATAATAGCTATTTTGCATCCTAAGCACCAGGATTCATTTTGGTCATTTAATGCAGATTGGTACGACAAATGGTCATCTGCAATAGATTTTAGCCAACCTACAAATTTAAGTCATTAAGAGGTATAAAATATTACATTTGGGTACTTATCTATCTAAGAAGATGCCATTATAACATTTTCGTTTTTTAAATAATGCTTAAATAGTATTTTTTAATTTATACTTTTCCTAAATGTTTCTCTTTTCTTTTGAAGTCTTACATATATACATACATAATTGTCATTACAATCTTTTAGTCCGGTTTAAGGCCTAATTTCTCACATCACTCATGTGGTAGCGTTAAGTGAGTGTCGGAACCTACATCTTAACGTCGACTCCGATTGACAGATTTTTTGGAAACTTTTTCATGGCAGGTTTATTTACTATCAGAATTTTTACCAGAAATTTGCTGAAAAGAAATCGCCGAAGAAATATTTTTTTATATTTCGTTTTAATGCCTGACCTGGGATACGAATCTGGACTTTACATCTAATAAGATAACACGCTACCTACTAGACTATTTTAATTTTTCTATTTACCGTTAACTTATTTGACACATGTGTGGCATCAATACTGCACATTTATAGAGATGTCACGTTTCACATTTTTCAATATGAATTTTGACAGAAAAGTACTCTTAACAACAACAATCAGCTTATTGTGTTTGTATTGTTTTACTAGTGTACGAAATGACAAAGACATTGGTATAACTCATAAATATGAACTATTTTACTTGTTGACATTAATTGTGCTATTCACTATGTAATAATAACATAATATATAAGGGATACTTTAAGAACGTTATGTTATTAAAGTGTTAAAAAAGTATTTCATGAAAATAAAAATAATTTGTGAAAAATAGCCAAATAAATCGCCATCTAGTCTATAAATGGCCAAAAAATCGCCACGTCGCCAATTGAAAATTTTGGTCGCCAAAGGCAATGAAAAATCGCCGTGTTTGACGAGGAATCGCCACATCTGACAGCACTGCCTGCCGTTAACTAGAGGCAGGATTTTAATGGGCAGATAACTTAATTTTCATTACTATGAGTGCATAATAAGATAAGTGGGCGTTAAAAGGGAAGTAATCCTATCTTTAACTTTTAAAGTTCACTTTGTCTTTGAACTTGCCATATTATATTGTTATGTTTTTATCTTTTAAAAACATTTGAAATGAGTTCGTAGTTTGTGTTTAGTTTTAAATAAATTCTTTATCGTTCACCCAATTCAGTCCCGCTGTTCAGAACTGGATGTAAACAACAATAATTGCATTATTGGTTATCCTTCTTTTCATCATCATCACACTAACAATTGTTCAATAGATTTTTATAACGCTGATCTTCAAACTACGATTAATCTCTTCACACGCAACGTTTCTTTACACAAGTCTGATTGAATTCTTTCTGATTGTATTGCCAGTTTTGTCGTGCCGTTTAAATCGTAAACAGTCTGATGAATACACTTGAAGGAGAATGACTTAGCCTTCGCGAAATCTATATAAATGTAAACATGTTGTTTGTGTACTTTGTATACGTTTGTCCTTGCAATATTATTGTTGGCTGTTTGTTCACTTGTTTATCCCTTTTTTTATCCTGATGTTGTGATTTTATGTTTTGCTTTATTTGTTGATATGTGAATAAGTCGATAGTTTTTTGTTTTTGTAGATTTTGTTTATCATTTTAATGTTAAACGAAGTAACACCGTTTTCCCTTCATAACAATAAAACAAAGACCATGAGTAAGAAAGAAAAGCGGATAGACAAATAAGCCAGAATGCAATCAAAATACACAAACAACAATGAAACCAAGAACATCTGGCTTCAAGAGCATTCATCAGACTGTTTATGTGGGCATATAAAAAGCCAATACAAAGCATGCAACAGGTAGTAAGAATTCAGTCACGACGCTTTGTGTGTGAAGAGAATAGGCGTAGATTAAAGACCCCCATTGTATTCAAAGAAAAATAGCGAATAAGCAATTATGGTTATGGGCGTCAAGTTATAAACAGTGGCACACAACAATAGAGTGAACAATGAAGAATTTAATTGAAACTTAACACCGATTTATTTTTATTTTGTCTGCAATCAACGAACTCATATTTTAAACGTTTTTAAAAAGGTGAAAGCGTAACAATTGGCGTCAGAAGTGAGATTGCAAAATCCAAAAATAAATAAAAAAAGAAAATTAAACACTTCGAACTAAGATTGGAACGGCTCAAACGAGAGTTGGGTAAACCAGAGCTACCAACAACGGGCACTCCAAAGGCGGTTAAGAGAACAACTACAGCTTCAGGGCATTTACACCGATTTCTACGAGTTCGAAGATGATGAGGAACGGGAGTTACAGGCCCATTCAAGTATTAACGAAGGAACAAAAAGCGAAGAAAAAGCCTGTTTCAGATGTACAAGAAGCTGCATGAAATACATAAGTCGATCAGCAAAAGAATTACTAGTGCCGAGGAAAAGGTGTCAAGTCTGGAAATAACCGTTGACACGAACGAAAAATCCGTTGAGTAAAAAAGCGTTAGGATGGGAGAGAAGATCAACAACCTCCGAAGCCAGCGACCGAGACCGGTGAGAATCGTATCAGAAGGACCGGCAGGATAAAACCACATTGCTTTGATGGTAGCTCACTCCTATCAGTGTTCATATTCCAATTCGAGACAGTAGCCAGTAGAAACGGATGGGAAAATTAAGAGAAGACTTTGGAATTTCGGCGTTGAAAGGTGTCGGAGCCGAGATTATAGAAACCGTGCTAGCCAGCTGCAGAAACAACTACAACGACTTAAAGTGGGGTTACAGCGTATATTCAATGACGAGAATAAACAAGAACTCTACCGCAAGGAGTTAAGGAGCCGTGCGCAAAAGCTAATGAGGTACCTTCAAGCCTTTGCACTAGCCCAGGAGACCGCTCGCACAATTTCTAGACCGCAAGTAAGCAAAATAGAAATCGTGGGGGAAGAAGAATGTTTTTTAAAAAAATTTAAAGAAATGATGAAGCAAGTTTTGGAGGAAAATGGAAAGAATGCCAAACTTAAATATTTTTATTGTAGAAGGGCAGTCATTTCCAAAGAAGCCGCAAAGCGCCATGAAAAAGTCAATTTACAAAATCCCGAATCCCGGGATTTTTAAAAATCGATCCCGTTTGGCATCCCTAGTATGTATGTATGCTGTGTAAGAATTGTTTATGGAATATAATATTTGATTTTTTTCTTTTAGAAAATAGATTCTTTACTGACATATTGGTCAACACATTAAGCTTTTAGTAAAATGTACAGACTATTATTTATGACATAAATCAGGATTTATGAAATTTAAATATGTTATTTTATATATCCATTTTTTGTAAATATCAATTGAATCAATGAAAAGACGCTTATTTATAACTAGCAGTTTGTATCTGGCGTTGCGCGGGTTATTAAAATAACAATAAATAAAACTCCCCTTTCGAAACCGGTTTTTTAGAAAATGCAATTTTTTAAATTATTCGGAAACCTGTTTATCCTTTTCCCCTTTTGGGACACCTTTATAAACGGAATTCCTCCAATTGTTATTTGGGAAACTTAACCAAGCTAAATCGTAAAAAATTACCTATTACCATTTTTTCTCCCTTTGTCCCATTTTTTTCCCGTTTTGGTCAAAATTTTGAAAAGATTTATAGCCTATAACCTGCACGTCAAAAGCCCGATCTATATCCCAAATTTCAAGAAAATCGGTCCAGGCGTGATTGGCTAACCAACAAACAAAAAAAAAAAACAGACTTACAGAAAGATTTATAATATATATTAGGATTAGCGAACAACGTGAGCTTTAAAGAAAGGACATAGAACACTTAAATGCTAAATTGAAAAAATATATAAACTTAAAGGATGGACGTAGTATGCTTAAAAATAAAATTTAAAAAATATAAACTTACAGAATGGACATACATACAGTTTGTCAAAAAAATCTTTGCACAGAACAAAAAAATGTAAAATTTGATCTTCATTCAAGAATTTCAACAACAAAATCTTTGTATATTTTTTTATTTTTGCACTCATTCTATAACTGTACTTGTCTACGACCATATGGCACCAATAGTTTCCCAATAGTAACACACATTACAATAATAACAACAACAAAAGAAGTTTACTCAATCTAAGAAGTGTCAAAAAAATCTTTGCATATTGAATGAAGATAATAAAAAAATTATAAAAATATGCCGTTATTTCCCAAAAATGTTGCTCATTTTGTGTTTTTTATAAATGAGATGGAATGTGAAAGGCGTAAATAACGTTTTAGTAATGAAAGGATCGTTTTTTTGTAACAAGAGTCCTCATATTTGAATACAAACAATGCCAGGAAAACGAGTTTCAAAAAATATTATACAATTGGGATATTTCAACTACTACAAAGGCAAATCTGCCAAGGAAATCGCCGATATGTTCTCCCTAAACATCAGGACTGCATATAATTTTATATCCCGTGCTGAAAAAGAAGGAAGACTAGACTTAAAGGGATCTACAGACAGGCTAAAAAAGATGACGCAGCGAGTTGAGAGAAAAATTATTAGAACCGTGTATGATAGCTCGCAATCCAGTGCGAGATGATTAGCTTTTCAAGTGCAAAAAGACTTTCCAAGAAACCATTGGAAATGTTCTTCAAAAACACAAATATTCTTCAAGAATGACTAGGAAAAAACTCCTGCTGCCAGCACAAAATTTCGAAAAGAGATTAAGATATGCCACCGAATACATTTTGCTTACTCCGGAGTACTGGGGCGAAGTTATTTTCTCAAATCAGACGAAAATAATGCTTTATTATCATGACGGACCGCAAAAAAATTGGCTTAAGCCTCTGAAAGCCCTAGAAAATAAAAATCTTATTCCTACAGTAAAATTTGGAAAACTGTCTGTAATGGTATTCGGCTGTATAACCAGCAAGGGAGTTGGTTTAATCAAAATTTTGGATGAAATAATGACTAAGAAAGTACATCTTGATATTTTAAAAAATTAATTGACCGCCAGCATTAAGAAATTTAGTTTTATTGACCCGGTTAATCCGAACAAATTTAATTACAAGTACTATCAAGATAATGATGCTTAAAATAAATCTTATTTATGTAACTCCAGGTTCCTTTACAACTGCACCAAAGTTATTGATACCCTTACCAAAAGTCCTGATATTAACCCTATTGAAAATTTGTGGGTTCATCTAAAGAAAAAGGTAGGGAAAATATCGCCCACAAAACAACACGATTTGGTAAAGTTCATCAAAGAAGAGTGGGAAAAAATACATTTAGAATATGACATTCCGAAGATTATTCAATCCATGAGAAGGCGTCTGCAAGCTTTAATTGAAGCTCAAGGTGAACCCACAAAATATTAGCACTATACATTTAAAAAAATGCATAAGTCTTAATATTTTATCAAGTGTGCAAACATTATTTTGACAGCAGTAAAATTGGATTGTATTTGTTTTTTAATATTTTACATTAGAATATTTTCATTGTTATAAAAGTTTTTTAATTATTATATTAACAAAACATATGTTTATAAAATCCTGTTCGAAAAAATTTTAAATTTTGATTTATTATATTAGAAATCAATCAATTTTTCTCAGTTTTCTTAATTTTTCTCTATGTGCAAAGATTTTTTTGACAAACTGTATGTATATGCATACTTAATTGGTCATTACAACAGCCAGGATTACAAACTGGATTTTAACACCACTTATGTTGTGTGTATTCATTTTTAAATGTAAGTGGCTGGACCCAGAGTTTAAAGTCGACTCCCAACGACAGATTATTGTAAACTTTGTCATGGTATTACAGTTTTTTTTCAATAATATGCAGTTGTCGAAGAAATATTTTATCATATATTGTTTTGTTTGAGATGCCTGGCCTGTGGTTTGCACTGCGGCCTCACGGCTAAAAAGCCAATACACCCTCTACTAGGCGACTACTAAGTCGAAATTAAGAAAAATGTATACATGTATAAAATTGTTTAAGTTCTTCTGTCTAGGAAGATTTATATTTATTGGTAGAATGAGAAGATAGTTTGAACAAGCCAAATCCAAAGTTTAAGTGTGTAGTTATTTCTGTTTTAAGCGACTATGTAATTTTTTTTTTTTTGTTTAAATAGAGCTAATACAAAGCTGTGCTCAAACCAATTTGGACATATGGTATTCAATTGTGGGGTACAGCCAGTAATTCTAACATCGAAATATTACCAAGATTTTAATCGAAAACTTTAAGATAATTTGTAGACGCCCCATGGTATATAACAAACAAAGCGATACACCATGACTTAGAAATGCCGTTGATTAAGGATGAAATCGAAGAATTTAGTAAAAATTATTTGTACAGACTTAGCAATCACGATAATCTGTTGGCCATAATGCTACTTGATGATACCAACAAAGTTCGTTGACTCAAAAGGAAGCAAATACCTTTCTTACCTTTCTGAACAAATTTAATAGATATAAAAATTTTGTATATAATTCTTGTACATATTATTAACCAATATTATAAATATCAATTAAAGTAGACTTAATCATAAATATGTATATTGCTATTCTCAAAGGAGTATGACAATGAATTTTATTATCTAATACATAAAATTCTCGTGTCACGGTGTTAGTGGTTAAACTCCTCCGAAATGCATAATAAAAAAAACAAATTTTTTGGGCGGGACGAAGTTCGCCGGGTCAGCTAGCTTTCGTATAGAATTATTATCTTTTATCTTATTATCTTTTTTTTGATAGATTGTAAATAAAATGAATGAATGAGAAAAATAGAACTAATAAAAATTACTAAATAATAAAAAAATAATAATAGTTGTTCCGTCAGAATAATTTTAAATATCTTATTATATTTTATATATTTATAATCTGAAGAAAACACTCTTTTACTTATATTATCGCCTAAATTATATTTTTTACTCCTTCTGTTTCTCATATATATTTAAGTAACATTTCAATTCCTTAAGTTTCTCGTGTACTAAATGACAGAATTTACTTGTATTAAAATACTATGTAAGCAATACATAACATATAACGGTTGCAAAACTTCAATGTCTAATCATTATCGTTTGATGGTTGAAGAAATAAAGTTGTTCATAAAAAGAAAATTGATTTTTCCCAATACATAATTTGGCGACCGTGCCCGGACCCGTTACTAAAAGAGTTAGAACATTTAATAACTAGTAACAGGTTCCTATTAAAATTGGCAAATAAAATTAAATTTAAAACATTTTACATACATACATAATTGGCCATTACAACCCTTCAGTCACGATTACGACCTAGCTTCTTACACCACTTATACTGTGTGCGTTAATTTTATACATGAGTGGCGGGACCTACAATTTAAAGTCGACTCCGAACGACAGATTTTTGAGAAGCTTTTTATGGCAATTTTTACTCTCAGAGTCTGTTGAGAGGAAGTCGCCGAAGAAATATTTTTTCGTTTTGATGTCTAACCTGGGATAAAACATTTTATGACAATCAAAAGTTAAAAAACAAAAATATTCTGATAAATATTAAAAAAAATTCGCAATGAAAAATTATTACGATATTAAAAAAAAAGGTTCATATAAAATTTAAGAACATCGTTAAACATCATCATCGCCCATCGTTTAAACAACATCTCCGCCCATCGTTTTAACATCATCAACGCCCATCGCATTAACATCATCATAGTTCATCGCTTTAACAGTATCATAGTCCCTCGCTTTAATAGAATCATCCTAATCGTCGCCTCACATTTGTAGCAACCATAATTTTTTCGCTGCTGTATAAATCAGTACCACAAAATCATTAATACCATCAGCAGTTTCTTTTGCTAGTCGTCGCCTTCTGCCCTAGTTTTTGTCATCAACGCAGTATGTTATTACCATCATCAAACAACAACAATTAACCCCTCGTTATTAAGGCACGTAAGTGAGATCATTTAAAATATTTTCGTTGTCGCTTATATCATTTGTTTCTTCTTTGTGATCATATACATATACGCACATAATATTAAGAAAATTGCAATTAGTGTTGGCACTTGCAACAGTGTTGGTCCTTTGCAATAATATTTGGAACCTTTTTTAACAACGTATGGTATTTTTCTAAAAACTTTGGTACCTTTTTTTATCAACGTGCAGTTTATCATTACAAACTTAAAATTTCTTCGATTTATTTGAATCCTACTAAAATAATTTCGTAAAAATCGTGAATACAAGCAAAAAAAGGAAAAATGACTAACGAGAAAACCGAAGTTGGAACCAACACACATGCTTCATTAAAGCAACAGCGTTCAACTATGAAAAGGAACATAACGCAAATGAAGTCTAAAATGAGAAAGACGGTGTCACATCAGATTTTACGATTCTTGAATGCCGATTTGAGATACTGGAATCATATTTCAAGCATATTAGCCACATTCAGGCACAAATTGGGAAGTTGGACGAGTCTGATAATAATCGATCTGATATTGAATAACTTTTTATTTTTGCCAAGGCTCATTTGGTAAGTTTTATGAATAATAAACGTAATTCTAGTGATGTAGAGCATAGCTTCTTAAATACAACTCAATCGTTAATACCATACAAACACCGTTTGTCTCATATTAAATTGTCAAAGTTTGACGGAAAGTACTTGGAATTTTCTCGGTTTTTGAGTACCTTCAATACGTTGATCCATAACGAATCAAGCATTCCTACAATTGATAAATTCAATTATCTTCTTGATTGTTTGTGGGCCAAGCATTGGCACTTATAGCTCCTTTTCAAGTTATCGAAACGAATTATCAGAAAGCCTTAGACAATCTTATAGACATACATAATTGGCCATTACAACCCTTCAGTCAGGATCACGGCCTAGCTTCTCACACCACTTATGTTGTGTGCGTTAATTTTATACATGAGTGGTGGGACCTACAGTTTAAAGTCGACTTCGAACGACAGATTTTTGAGAAGCTTTTCATGGCAATTTTTACTCTCAGAGTCTTTGCCAGAAATCTGCTGAGAGGAAGTCGTCGAAGAAATATTTTCCGTTTTGATGTCTGACCTGGGATTCGAACCCGGGCCTTTCGTCTAATAAGCCAACACACTACCTACTAGACCACGGCGACTTCAATCTTATAGAGCAGTACGATAATAAGTCGCTGATATTTATCGATCACATCAATTCACTATTTTCAATACCTCCCATGGCTAAGCCAAGCGCTTCTTCATTACGTTCAATCCTCAATAATGTTACTGCTTTACTTAGCTCATTGCTCTCATTGGGTTCAGAACCAGATGCAATGAACGCTATCATCATACACATAGTTTTATCGAAAATTGATGAAGAGTCAAAAACGGTTTATGACGAAAAACAAGATTTCAAGTCTTTGCCATCATGGGATCAATGCCTTACAATCCTGAGCCGCCGTTGTCAATTTTTAGATAGCTGTAACGCAGAAGTGGATTCGTTCCAAGTTCGCGATAGCAGATCTGAGCAGATTTCTAAATGCACAGGTTCTTCAACCTTGTCACAGCTACAATTAAATCGTGCGTTTCTGATTTTGAATGGACATCATGTTTTTTGGTCACAAAATCGATTACAACTCAACACCCAGCTGAGCAAATTAGAGTATCAGACTGGAGCATCCCAACTGGTATTGAACTGGCAGATCCCCAATTTCACGTACCTCATCGAATAGATATTTTAATAAGTTCATACATTTTCTTTGAATTACTTCTCGACGTCAAAATTTCATTGGGAAATTGACTACCCTTTCCTATCAATACGAATCTAGGATGGGTTATTGGAGGCAGTGTGAACGCTTATCTGCCTTAACGTGCGTTATCATGTAATGTTATTACAAAAAGCGAAGATTTGGATTCACTATTAAGAGGTTTCTCGGAAATTGAAGAATTTGATCAACGTTCACCTATTTTTACTTTAGAAGAGCAACAGTATGAAGAACATTTTATACAAAATACTATTTTTGACCCTAGTGGAAGAGTTCAAGTTCATTTGCCTTTTAATCATCCAAAAAGCAACTTTTTTTTTTTATTTAGAAAAACGATTTTTAAAGGACGAAAATCTACAAAAAATGTATTCCGATTTCATGGATGAATACATTTGTCTTGGTCATATATTCGTCAGTTATGATAGCTTAAACTCTTCACATTATGTCATACCTTATCATCCTGTTCTTCGCCCGCAAAGCACCACTACAAAACTAAGAGTGGTCTTTGATGCCTCGTGTCGCACATCAACTATTATTTCTTTGAACGACTCGTTAATGGTCGGTCCAACGATACAGAAGGAGCTTTTATTTACACTTTTGTCCTTTCGATTAAATAAATTAGCTCTGTCAGCTGACATCTGTAAAATGTATAGACAATTTTTAGAGACAAAAGAGATCGCAACTTTCAATTAATTTTTTGGAGGAAGAATACCGCTGACCCACTCATTCTAAATAAATTGAATACTATGACTATGGCACATCAGCCGCTCCATTCCTCGCTGTAAAAAGTTTGTTTTTTATCGTGGATTTTTTCGAAAGTAAGTTCCCTGTTGGCTCTGAAACCCTAAGGCAAGATTTATACATATGTCAACGGTTTTCTAACGGGGGCAGACAATTTTAATGAGCTCTCCATTAAAAAACGTGAAATAATAGAAATTTTACACAAGGCAGGTATGGAAAATATTGCTCCTTGCGATGGTGAAATACAGCTAGCAACAACCGATGAGTACATAACAAAGCCCAAGCATGACCTTTTTTGTTTTGATTTGCAAGCTATTGATGTTCCAACAAAAAGATCGGTTTTCTCAGCTGTAGCAAAAATATTTGTTATACTTGGGTTACTATTGTTATTACGTGCAAAATTTTAATTCAGGAAATGTGGAGGCAAAAATTAGATTGGGACGAGCCTCTTAACGCACGTTTGTCAAATCGTTGTCAACAAATCGAACAAAGTCTTCCTTATATTACAAAAATTGAAGTCCCTAGATTTGTAGGAGCATCTCCACAAACAACATTTGATATTCACGGCTTTGCAGACGCCTCTCAATTGGTATACGGTTGTCGTTTCTACATACGGGTGGCTAATAAGGAAAACTTCAAATCAACTTTGCTTATAGCAAAAGTTGTGCATCAGTCCTTGCCTCGTTTAGAGTCCTTACTTCTAAGCCGAACTTGGAATAAAATGAAATCAAAGTTAAGTCAAAATTGTCTTAAATTGGCTCTCAAATTACTCGTCTTCTTACGTTTGCTTTGTTGCCAATCGTGTATCGGAAATACAAAATTTAATTCATTATTTTCTATGGCGGCATGTGCCGTCGAAACTAAACCAAGCAGATGTGGTTTCTAGAGGCTGTCTTGCAAATGATATAGCTAAGACCATATGGTTTTCTGGTTCTAAATTTCTGTTGGAATCAGAACCTTGTTGGCCCAAAGAAAACATTGAAAATGTAGAACAACCACAACAGGAAATGAGAAAAGTTCTCCTCAAAACTACTATTGTCACAAAACCAATCATCGATCAATTAATTTCTCAACACTCATCGTATCATCGTTTATGTTCATCATGTATTCTACAAACAAAATCGATATCAGTGTTTAACTTCTCAGGAACTACAGTCATCTTTTTATAGAATTTTACATCACATTCAACAAACAACATATAATCAGGAAATAGATTCGCTCAAAAGAGAAGAAACTTTAAAGCCATATCTTCAAAAGCTCACCATTTTTAGACAAAATCCAATGCTGCAGTTCAGAATTCACCATCACTCATGTAGGCGGTCGGCTAGTAAATTCATCATTATCATTTGAAATGAAATTTCCAGTGCTTCTACCAAAAGATCACCCATTCAGAAAAATTTTCGTCGAATATTTTCATTGAAAATACCTACATGCTGGTTCCAAAGTAATACTAGGAATTCTTCCCGAGAAAGTCTGAATAATTAACGCAAGAGAAGTTGTCAGAAAGGTTATTCGAAACTGCGTACATTTCTTCAAATACAATCCTCGATTATTACAACAAATAATGAGCGACCTTCCTGCAGATCGATTTAAGGCTCAACGTCCCTTTCTCGTTTCAGATGTAGAATTTGTGGTCCGTATTACACTTCGTATCGAATTCAAAGGAGAGCCCCTTACAAGACTTATGTCGCAATATTTATATATTATATTCATATCGAATTAGTTTCAGATCTTTCAACTAACACTTTTCTCTTATCTTTAAAAAGGTTTATTGGCCGACGCGGCATTCCTTAGACGCTGCGATAACGCAACAAATTTTGTTGCTTCAAGAGTTCAAACAACAATTCTTCGATGAGGCCAATATTAAGGAACTTATGAACTTCAGCGCTGTGATTGGCTTCAAATTTTCGTTCATCCCTCCCCGATCTCCACACTTTGGCGAGCTGTGGGAATCCGCTGTTAAATTGGCAAAACAACTTTTAGTAAAAAACATGTCCCAAGCTAACTTGACCTATGAAGAATTTGAGACTGTTCTTTTCGAAGTAGAAGCTACATTAAATTCGCGACCATTGGCACCCAGATCTGATGATCCCAACGATTGTGAGGCATTGACACCTGCCCATTTACCAATTGGCTCACCTTTGTTGGCACTACCGGATGAAAACTTAAAACCCCAGAGTAACATCAACTATCTAAAGCGATGACAGCTTGTAACGTATCTCAAACAATAGTTTTGGCTGCAATGGGTCCGTGACTATGTCTTAAGTCTACAACAAAAATGCAAGTGGTTCAAGTCCAGAGAAAACGTGAAAGAAGGCGCTTTTGTCATCATTCACGAAGACAACACTACTCCTCAGCAATGGGTTCTAGCGTGTATAATTCGGTCTTTACAGGTAGCGATGGGAAAGTGAGAGTAGTTGAACTACAAACTTCAAAGGGAAAAATTGCACCTTTACCATCTGAAATTGATTGAAAGTATCTTTCAATGGGGGCAGTACGTCAGAATAATTTTAAATATCTTATTTTATTTTATATATTTATAATCTGAAGAAAACACTCTTTTACTTATATTATCGTCTAAATTATATTTTTTACTCCTTCTGTTTCTCATATATATATGATATGAGGAAAATATGGCAATTTTTAAATAAGGAATTGGATAGAAATTGCCGTGGTAAGACAATCATTGTTACGGAAAATAGAAATATATTAACTAAGGATAGAGGCATTTAATACGTTTTTCTTTGAAAGTATACAATACATTGTTGCTATTAACGCCGCAATCCTTAATGGAGGTGTAAATATATTTCGTAGATTAATTTCGCAGCAATCGATCTTTGTTTTGCAAAAAGTCAACAGAAATAATCTTAAGTTAATTTTGATTAATTTGAATTGTAATAACGAACCTGGATATAACAATATTACTCCAAAAATGTTATTAGTGAGGAAGGAATTCCCAGATGTTCTTAAAATACATAAAGTAATTCCTATACCTAAAACTGTTAGGCCAAGTAATATACAGTAAACCCGGTTATAACGAACTCCGTGGAAACAGAAAAAATAGTTCGTTATAGGCAAAAATCGTAATAAACGGGGTGAAGTCATAGAAGAAAATATAAAGAATTTTTTTAATTTATTAAAAACAAAAAGTATTTTTTTTTATTAAGAACCAAAAATTATCTAGCAGCTAATTAAAGATACTGAATTTTAATTTAATGCTACCATATTAAATAAAAGTAAAGAATATTGCCACACTTCAAAGTTTTTTCTCGGGGTTCGCTATAAAAAAGGTAAAATGTATGAAATTTAATTACTGGAGTCATTTAACATACATACATAGTTGGCCATTACAACCCTTCAGTCAGGATTACGACCTAGCTTCTCACTTTAAGTAGTTCTTTTTAACCGAGAATTTGTTATAAACGTTGCGACTTGAAAATATGTACTTAAAACCAAGAATTCGTTCTAACCGAGTTCGTATATACGAGTTTGACTGTACTGAACTTTAGACCAATATCGATTTTATTCATTATGGATAAGGTCACTGAGAACTTATACGAACAAATCTCTGATTACGTTGATAAGAATGGAATTTTGTTGGAAAGACAATTTGGTTTTAATCAAGGGTCTGGAATTGAGGAAGCTGTTATCAATGTTATAGAGTATATATGTGACCAAATTGATCGTAGATATAGTGGGGTAGCAGGAGTCTTTTTCGATTATTCCAAAGCATTTGATCACATTTTAGCGCAGAAGTTGGAAAATATAGGAATATCTAATACCATTCTAGAAATATTGCGAGACTATTTAGGTAATAGAACTCAGTTTGTACAAATAAGCGAGTTGAAAAGTTTAAGGTGGTCAGTTAATTACGAAGTTCCACAAGGTATTGTACTAGCTCCACTACTTTTTAAAATCTTTGTAGATGACCTTAAGAATATCACTTTAATGGGATATTATGTATGCGGATGACATATGCTTGTTGTATCCACATAAATACACTCAGGTCTTGAAGACACAAATTGAATATGATGCCTCTATTTTAACGAAATATTCTAGACGTAATAAATTAATTATAAATCCATGCATAACAAAGTTTGTAAGATTCAAACCTTACATTTTAAGTAACGATGAACCTGTGTCCATCTGTGTTGATGAAACTGTTATAAGGGAATCTCATGAAGTTACGTACTTATTCCAAACCACAACTTGTTATCGGACGAGCACAACCAAAATTTGAAAAATAGAATTTCTTCGGTAATTGAAATTCTTTATAAGTTTAAAAGTAAGCTCAACTGTAGTACCAAGTTACTGATATATCAAGCGTTAATACATTCACATTTAACATATTTGCCTTTAATATATGCGAGAAGAGTGACTAATAAATTGAAATCACTGCAGTCGGCCCAAAATAGAGCCTTGAAACTAGTGTTTAATCTCCCTTTGCAATATTGTACACTTAATGAATTCAAAAATTATGCCAAAAATACGTTGTCTATAAGAGGATTGCATACAGAAGGTTTTAATGTATGTACACAAATCATTAAGATATAACGGAATTGGATCAATACAATTTGTAGATAACTTATATCGTACAAGAAGAGTCACTAAACAAGCTCATAATCTCCATTCTGCAAGATGTAGACTTGATTTAACAAAACAACGTGTAACATTTTCTGGACCACATGAATCAGTTACCTAATAGTTGGAGAGATATACAAGTAATTTCAACATTTAAAAATGAAATTAAACAATTTTTACTTCAAGGTATAGAAACACTTTTAACATAAGTCGTTCCTAAATTATGTTTTTATTTTTATTTATTTATTTAATAATTACAATACAATTACAAATTATATTATAATCCTATACGAGCTGAGTAACTCCGACCATATGCCCGGTGTAGTGTCGCAGACCACAGCCTCTGTTGGGAATCGAACCCACGCCCTTCACGGTAATACTCTAGCACACTACCCACTAGACTACCAGGGCGCTCAAAAATTAAATTATGTAAATACACACTTACTACATAAACATATATAAGTAAATACAGTAGTTTTGACTTATCTGCATTTCACTTAAGTGCGTTTTGCATTTAAGTGCACAAAAATTGTATTTCATGTATTTATATTACCAAACCCATATAAATTTCTTAATTTAAGTGCATTCTTCATACCGGCACATTTAAGATAGGTGCATAATATTTTAGAAGCTTTTGCTGGTTTTGGTTAAAAAAATTTTATTTAGCTGCCTAATAGAGTTCAACTTTTGAACAATAGACTTTTTGTTAAAAAAAAAGTCGAATATGATTCTATATATCGACTTTCGAACATTCACCATTTTGTTTAAAAAGGTCGAAGTCGACTTTACACCCTATTTTTATTCATTAACATTATTTGCTGTTAGCTGCTTTTTTGGGCAGTAAACTTAAATGCACTTACCAGTATTAATGAGCAGGTAAATGCATTAACGTTAACTGCCTTTTTGACTTAACTGCACAAAATATCGTGCAAAAGTTGGTTGTGCAGGTAAGGCAAAATGACCGTATTCTATATTGTTATCTTATTTTCTTTTTATTTAAATAATAGCACATGTGAATATTGTTGCCACATTATCAATAATTATAAATTTATAATGAATTAAAAAATAAATAATTAAAAAAAGTGTCTCGTTGACGATTGAGGCACAAATGCCTTCTTTGGTGCTAATATTCTTATATATTTAAAACTTTTGAATTTTTATGTGTATATAATGAGATTTTTTTTTAATTTCTGAATAAAATAATAATAAACATATATTTCAAAGAAATAAATACATACTTATGGTTATATCATTATTTTGATCAAAAAAATTTGAAACAAAATAAATAAATAATATGTACATAATTTGGGAGACAAATGTCCTTTATGGTACTTTTATATTTATTAATGTCTTAAATTTGTGAAAAAATTATTAATTATTATTGTAATGGGTATGAAAAACTTTAAAACAAAATAAATTAAAAATATTAGTTTAAGTACATACATACATAAATCTTTTTAGTCTTTTTATTTTTAAATAAATATTGTTATGATTGTAATTTTCATAATGTGATGTTTGTGTTGTCGAATTAGCAGTCAGAGTTGGGATTGTGTGACTTGTTCACTTGTGTGAACATCCTCCCGGGCCGGCAACCTGTGAATAAAAGGACAATTATTGTTATGTGTTTCAAAACAAGGGGTATATGTATTAATTTTTTCACTCGGGTATTCAGGGTTTTCCTATGGGTGTAGACTTTCAATTCTGACCTGAGATCGATTATAACTTACTGTCGAGTGGAATCTGACACTAGTCTTTATGTGGGTATTAATATTCGTGTGTACTTAAAGGTGTTCTGACAAACGAAATCGCTAGGTTATACTAAAGTGATCTGGCCTTTTTTTATTTAAACTGTACCTTAAATTAAGAATAAAATTATACTCAATTTAAATTTAATATGTTTTCTTTTTATTTTAATGAAAACTTTTAGCATTTTTTGACGATTTAAATTAAAAATATTGAATACAAAAATTTGCTTTGAGTTTGTTTATTGTTTGTACTATTTATCTTATCAGATTGATCTTCAAAAAAAATTTTACAACTAATTATTTGGTTATTTCTTTTTAAAATTTTGATATTAATATTTGTAATGTATTAAATTCACATATTTATATTAAATCATAAAAATAAATCCTTAATAAAAGTTAAAAAATAATTTAAAATCGGTATAAAGTACTTTAAAACTTTTATGAGAGCAAATAAATCATACAGAATTTTATTTTAAACCGGCTACCCGTGCTAAAAATTGCCAATTATTCGTGAGTGCTTATAAGTAAGATCTCTAACTGAAAAGAAGCATTTGCCACAATTTTTCTGACAACTCACAAATAAAATACGTAAATTATATAAAAATTACGCATGATCTGGATTGTCCAATGGATTGGAAAAGTCCTTTAGTGTTTTTTCATTACCATTTCTTTTGCTTTTCGGTTTTCTAAAACTAATATAGCAAGCAAATACGCTGTAGGCATTTTAAATTTTTTCATTTGTTTATGTTTTGTTATGATAAAACATACGCTTTCATTGTTCGAATGCAACTTCGAAAAATGCAAAACGCCAGCAAATCGCTTTATTTTCAGAACAGGCTGTCCAAAACATGGCCGTATATTTTTATGTTTGATATATTGCGTCGGCTTGCCAGGCGTATTGTTTTCAGCAGTACTCTTTTTTAGTTTTTGTGCTTTTAACAGCATAACCCCTAGAGTATCCAAAAACCGAAGCCGAGAACCGGTTTTTTACTTTAAAAAACCAACCGGTTTCGAATATTTAATTTTTTGAAAGTATTCGAAAGTATTGTATTTTTAAATTGTCAATAAATCAAACGAAAAGCAAAGACGACTTTAGTATTTTGTAGAAAAAATAGAAGGTAATGAACTTAGATTGGTATGTTGTATGTTGATGTGTTGAATGTTGTTGCGTTCTGTAACACTTCTAGAAGGAGAAGCAATTCATAATTTTTTATTTAATAATTTAAACAGAATTAACACACAATATGCGCAAGAATTATGCAACAAACTCAGGAGAAATAAAGTAATTAACACCCTTGTTGTATACCTAAGTTCAGGAAACTATCCAACTAATAACCATATTTTGAAGTAATCCACCAAAGCGGAGCCCAAGGAATTTGCTGTCGATTTGTGTAACCGTTTATTTCCTTACAATGATACAGATGATGAAGTAGAAGATTCTGACCAAGATGTAAGTCTTGATACGCATAATCCAAGCAGCTTAATTTTTGATTTAAAGAATACAATAAACAGTATACAAAATCCAAAAAAAAAAAATCGTGAATCACATTCATCATTATGCGATGATTTCACATAACCCGACAAATGCAACAAAAGAGCAGAAAAAAATTATTTTTCACCGAACGGGTATTTTCAATATCTTAGCTGTAACTATTTTTGAAGTATTATTTTAGAAAAAACGATGTGTTGTAATTATATTTTCTATTGCAACCGATCTCATATTATTTAAAAAAATTAAATTTAGTTTTATAAAACCAATTAATTTTGTATGAAATATGTATTTAACAAAGTATTTCTCTTCTTATTAATAAAATACATATGTATTACATTAATTTATTATAAATGTTGATTTGTTAACTATAATAAATAAAAAGCGGTTAACCGGTTTTTTTCTGCAAAACCGTATTCGAAACCGGTTTTTTTAAATGTCAAAATTTCGAATTATTCGAAAACCGGTTTTTGGAAAATGTTAGTTTTTTGGAATATTTTTGTGGTTGCCTTAGTCTAGTAGGTAGTGTGTTGTTATTAGAAGTTCGAGCCCCAGACCAGACATCAAAACAAAATACAAAAAGTATTTCTTCGGCGATTTCCTCTCAACAGATTTCTGGCGAAAACTCTGAGAGTGAATAAAATTGTCATCAAAAGTTTCCCAAAAAATCTGTCGTTCAGAGTCAACTTTAAATTGTAGGTCCCGTTCCTCATGTATATGTAATGACCAGTTATAAATGTATGTTGGTTTTTTGAGTACAGGTATCCCTCTTACAAGACGGTATCCCACAACAATATTAAAAAATATCCGAAAACCTCTTATATCACGGTAATTCTACAACACTATTTTTTTTAAGATTTATTACATAAGAAGATCATTACAATGGATTTTATTTATAACTGATGCAAAATCTATTGATGTAAAGAAAGCAATTTTCAATTAAAAGCTGCATCGATGTCATTTTCTCAACGCTGAAAGAACGGAAAATTGCAACATTAAATCGATGTTGGAAAAAGATATGGCTAGCAGTAGTTGAGACAGAAAACGTGCATGAATCAGGAGGAAATGAAATTGGTGACATATTAGAACTTGCTAGGTAGATCGGACGAGAAGGGTATGTGGATATTTTTATTAAAGATGTACTAGAAGTTGGGGAAGCACATTTGGTAGAAATCTCATCCGAACCTCAAGTGAATGAAATCGATTCTGATGATGATATTGAAGGTTATAATTTGATACTAAAAAATTATATGAAGGGTTAGAATTATTGTTCTTGGATGCAGACTTTTGAGGTGAAAGAAGCCGAAAATTCAAAATGGAGTTACAAAATTGCCTTTCAAACTCATCAAGTAATTTAAAACAGCCTTGGACGGACAAAGATGATTATGGACTTTTACAGAAATTATTAAGCCGCAAAACGTTCCCATTTAACCGAATTGAGCAGCGATGATAAAGAAAATTACTAAACTAAATTCATAATATACATTCATGGCGATTTATGTGTTTTTTAATGTATTTACGTGAATTTACATTTATTTTTATATATTTAATTGGATTTTTATTTATTTTGCTATTTTTAATAGGCGGTAGGTCCCGCCACTTATGTATTAAAGTAAAACACACAACATAATTAGTGTGAGAAACTAGGTCAATAATCCTGACTGAAGGGTTGTAATGACCAATAATGTATGTATGTATTTTTAATAGAAACAAAGTTCCTTCTGTGGCATTAAAATATTTTTTTTGGAACTTAACCCTTGTACCAGCTTCTAGTCTCCTATAGCACGGTTTCACATAATACGTTATATATAGGAACCTATCGATCGTGTTGTAGGAGGGATACCTGTACTCTAATAACCCTTAAAGAAGTTCGCAAATGTAATTCTTTTTAGTATCTATGCTTCTTTCTGTACTTTTTTTCTACCTTTTTTGTACTTTCAACATAATTTTATAGAAGTAAACAGGTCCATTCCAAACATTTTATGAAATATTAAAATGTGATTTAAAAAATATTTTAGTGAACGTTTTTAGTGAATTTTTGACATCAACAAAAAAACTGCAAATCTGAAAGAAATGTTTGAATTTTGGTCTTTAACGCTCCACCATGTACCAATGAGGTGGCTTGCTCTAACTTCCGCTGTGGAGAGATTTTAAAACAAATACCCTCTATTACTATTATTGGTTACTTTTTGTTGTTGTTCCCCTGTTTTACACCAATTTTTCGAAAATAAAATAAATAAAATAAAATACAATTATATCTACTATTAAAAAGATAGAAGAAAATAATAGTCTTGTAATAAATGGCAACAAATTTAAACAACAGCAGGATGAAAAATTCTATAGGTTTTTAGCCGAAAGTATATGTAGTAGTTGCAATAATCAGCAGGAGATTTAAAAAACGCGTAGCAGAGTTTTTATAGAGTGTGTATAAATACTTATATAAAATGTCGTTTCAATTTAGAAAATAATTCAATTATTATTCAAATATTTCTTTTAATGAATTTGTGGAAATAATCGCATTATTTGCAATCAAAAATATAGATTTAGATCAACTTTTTAACGAATTTATATTACTAAAAACATTTGCTGAAAATGTTGAAAAAGAAAAATCTGCAGAAGAAAAATGGAAAGAATTCTTAAATAGTGGATCATTTCCTAGTTTTGAAAAGATTTGTAGCTTTGTCTTTTCAATTCCTCATTCTAAGGCAGCCAGTGAACGAATTTTTAGTTTAATGTTTAATTCTTAGAGGAAGGAACGAAATATATTCTTAATATTCAATTTGGAAAGCGAGTTAATAATAAAAACAAACTTTGAATACAGTTGTACTGAGTTTTTCAAGTTTTTAAAATCCGAAAAAGTTCAAAATGAAATTATAAATTAAATACAAAAAAAATTATAAATATTTATAATTTACTAGCAGATTGTACCCGGCGATGCGCGGGTTATTTTTTCGCCATTTTCCCCCTTTTTGGACGCCTTTTGGTCCAACTTTATAAACAGAACACCTCCAATAGCTATTTGAGAAACTTAACCAAACTGAATTGTAAAAAATACCTTTAACCCAGATAAAATACAGCATTTATGCATAAAAGTAATAATTTTTGCCCAATAATAATTTTTTTCTCCCGGTATCCCATTTTCATACGCTTTGGGTGAAAATTTTTAAAAGATTTATAGCCTGTAACCACCAGCGACAAAAGCTCGATCTATATTCCAATCGGTCGATGCTTTCAGACGTGATTGGCTAACAAAAAAACAATGGACTTACAGAAAGATTTATAATATATATTAGGATTTAAATGTATCAGTAAATTTTAAAGTCAATAATTTTCAAAAATTAAAAATTTATATATGTATGCATGTACAAGAGGTGTGCACAAGACATTCTGTTAGCTTACCTCTTTATCGAATGCAATACTGTAGGGTACTCTTTTCTGTTGCTCTTGATTTTACGAGTGCACGGAAATGTGTATTTCTCATTTATTCAAAGTATACAACAGCACTCGTTTGCCTGTGAAGTAACGGATGCTTCGTGTAGTAAGAGCATATTTTACTACTGAAGCTACATTTTCAGCATTGCCAGTGTATTTTCAGTAGTGTAAAAAAAGGTTTTTCCCTAGAAATAAAAAGTTTAAAAAGTTACTGGCAATGCTGGCGTCGACGAAGATGTCTGGTTGCCGAGAGCAAAAAAAAAATAAATACATGTTCTGATTCTATTAAGAGTATAATATTTTTGTTGCACTCTTCACACAACTCTCTTTTATACCGTTGTACAATGGTTTACGAGTGCAGTTGTTTTTTTGTACTCTATCTTTGCTTCACACTTATTTATATTTGCAGTTACAATCAATATTCGGTCTTGGGAAAAATTCAATAGTGTGTAATTTTATATGGCTTGTGCATACCACTAATATGTACTTATCCCAAAGTATACCATTAAAATTATTTTTTTTAATTAATTTTGAGGTATTAAACAATGATAGTTTATTGTTCAGTTTTTATTCAGATAAATTAAAAATCCAATAATACTATCGTAATATACATTGATTTCAGTCTAATCTGAAATATATATAAATTCTATATATTAAATTTTAAGTTAATTTTTTTATTATATACAAATAGTTATGATCTCTTTTTTATGGTCTTCATTGTTACTGTCGCCGTAGTCTAGTAGGTAGTGTGTTGGCTAATTAGACGGAAAGCCTTAGTATTCCCAGCTCAGGCGTCAAACTGAAATATGAAAACAAAATACATATTTCTTCGGCGACTACCTCTTAGTAGATTTCTGGCATAAAATCTGTGAATAAATAAGCCTTACATGAAAATATTTCTCGGAAATCTGTCGTTTGGAGTTAACGTTGAACTGTAGGTTCCGCCACTCACGTATAAAATTAACGCACACGACATGAGTGGTGTGAGGAGCTAGGTCGTAAAACTGACCGAAGGGTTGTAATGGCCAATATATGTATGTATGTATTTGTTGTTCATTTATTATTGAATTAAATTAAATCCCCTTTTTTTAAATTCGATGTACGTTTTTTGAAGACTTCAAATCTGGCAAGCCTACTATTGACACAAGTATTTAGTAATTGAAAATCGGTTTGGAACGAGGTGTTACAGCAATAAAAAATAATGTTTTATTTTGTATTTTAAAACTAATTTTGCTTGCGTATTCCGTCAAAGCTTCAAAAAGTTTGATAGCCTTTGCCGCTCCAACTACAAATAAACCTAAAAAACAGCAAACGCATCCACTTAATACATGAACTATTAATAGACTATCTACAATGAAGGAAAATTTATGTTCCAACCAATGTTGCAAAATTGAAATTTTGAAATAGTACTGAACTCTAACTGAAACGTCGCAGGAACGTAATGTAACACACGTTCGTTTTTAGCATATTAAAAGCAATGCAAATGCTTAACAAAATTACATTACAGTTCGGCAAGCGTTTTCATTGTTTTTAGTGTTCTAAAAAAGAATGTTCATTTGGCAATGCTATGTTCGCACGGCAAAAATTTTTTGTAATTCGCTCTCTCATTCGTAATTAAACATCCAATTATGTGGTGAATTACGTAATTCTCTATACAAAATTTTGTGAGTGATTTTTGTGAATTACTTAAAAATCAATGTGTTCTCTAAATTTTATCGTGTTTTTGCCATCACCAGCTGTCATAACACAAAAAATTTAAACAAATAAATATTGTAAACAATAAGCAATAATGGAATCAAAAAAAATTAAAAAAGCATTATTTATTAGAAAGTTATTCGAAAAATTAGCGGAAAAGGACACTATATGTGTAAAAAACCTGTTAAAACTACAGAAAATTTCTGGCTTTTTGTTTCATTATCAACACAATTTTATAGTAAATAATTTAGCAATAAAAAGAAAAGAAGAACTGTAAAAAGAATTACAAAATTGCCGTGTGAACATGAAAATTCATATAAGTTATTAAAACATAGAGCGAAGTAATTCGAAGGCTCGAATTAGGGCTAAACCCTAATTCTACCTTCAGCATTCCGTACAACATGTTGCAATGCATTAATAGTTGACAGGCGTAAGATATAAAATATGTAATAGTAAAAAAGTACTGAAAACGTCGCGTGAGTACTGCGGTATTTTTGAAATGAAAAAATACTAAAGCACTGAATTTTTCAACACTCAACAATTTTACAATTTGGCCTACCTTTTTCCTACTTATCTTTAGCCAACCTTCGGGGAAGGTATATTTTTATTAGTTTAAATAAACAAAACTTCATTTTTAATTTAAAATGGTTATTAATATTTGCTTCGATCAAGCCTCTTAAAAACAATCAATCTCAGGCGAATGATAACACCAAACCGGCTGTTGCTTTGTCTGTATAATAAAGGCCTGCACAAATGTATTTGACTTCAAACAGTACATAAGATCTATCATACACGCACACTTATCCTAAGAAGAAAAGTACTTCTTTTTGAGAACAACAAAATTATCGCATAACTTCATGTTGTTATTTGACTGCGGTCGGTTCATACAAATACATGTTCAACATGCTTTCTTACTTCATACCAGCATGAAACACGTCGAGTACAATGAGTGCTTATGAGTAGCGGAAAAAGGATTCATTGCTGATCTCTGATGAGTACCACCAAACTTCACGTAGTACTGCACATACCAATGAGTACTGCAAATGCCAATGATCTCTGAAAGTATAAAATATAAACTATGTTTTTTTACGTTTTATTAATTTTAAGTAATTTTTTTTTTGTTATTTGAATTGTTTTTTAGTTCATTTGAAATAAAGACTTTTTAAAATCAGAAAGCCAAAAAAATTATTTTCCAAAAAATGTTACTATTTTTAATTTATATTTTTTTTTATTTCAATGATTAATAAAGAAATGCCTAACAAGTCTTTTATAAGTCTGTTCATACTCATAAGCATTTAAATATATGAAAAAAACATCAGTTATGTTCCCGATTGTCGGGAATTTTAGTCGGCAATCCCGGGATTTAATAACAACTAAAAAATGCAACCATGCTTATTGTCATTCATTTTATACAACTATTTTATATACAAAACTAAAGAAAAACAAAACAAGAAATTGCTAAAGCCTTAAGGTTCAAATAGTCGTGACTTAACCATAACCATATAAATCAGCTGTTTTAATCAACTTCATGGACATCACTGTTTTCGATTATAGGTGACTTACCATAATGCCATAGTCATAACGATAACCATATGTACCAATTGAATTTTGGTTTTTTGCCATAACCATAAACAGCTGTTTGCTGAATTTACTTACATGTCTACACACTTTTTCTTTTTTACTTTTGTACTTTTGAAAAATACATATGTGCAATTAACGTAAACAGCTGTTTATGGCCATGGTAGCACTGATTGCTGCTAATAGTAAATTTACGGTTATGGATTATGTTACGACTACAGCGTTATGGTAAATTCACGACTAATTAAACCTTTAGTTATGCTACCGTAAAAGAATGTAACAGTAGTGTAATGTAACGTGTACGGAACGTAAAAATGTAATTGAAATTAGGGATCGTAAAAACGTGTCAGATGTATTTATGTAAACAAAAGAAAAAAGAAAAACAAATAAAGAAATAAAAATTGCAAAAGCTAAAAGACAAAAATTCAGATATTGGTATAGAAGACATATTTTTTTATTTAAATTTTATTTTATTATTTTATTTATTGTTTTTTAAACAAATTTAATATTAATTCCAAGTTTTAAAATTTTAGTTTTCACTCCTTTATCACTTTCAATTTGGCGTCTTTTGTTTTTCTTTAATTCAGCTGTTAACCAATATTATCACTACAGTGTTTTTGAATTTTAACGATTTTATATTTATTTAAAGACCGAATTTTACTTACACACAAAGAAAAAATCTCCATTTAGTTTGTGTTTGTTGGTTGAGGAAAACATAAAATTGAGTGCTTTTGATTGTATTTTTCATATAAATAGACGCAAGTGAAATCGTTTATCCTACAGAAACAGGTCGTATATTTCGGAAATCGGAATTTGTACGAATGTTAAAACGTTTTTATATTCTGCACTAGAAGCAAAATGGTTAAATTAATTGGATAAAAATCGATAACTATAATTTTCGAATTTAAAATAAATATAAACATTACCTACATAATGATATAGTAAAAAATTGTTTATTATTATTGTTTTAAATTGTAAAAGTTATAAAGTAAATAAATTATAATTTGGGTTTTTAAAATATGTGAAGTTTTATTTCAGCTTAAGCTTTAAGCCCCAGTTATGCATCCGGAACGGAACGTAACTGTAACAGTAGGAAACAGCTGATCGTTTTTTTTATGTGTAAAACAATACGAATGGTTATAGAAATGTAACGTAACCGAAACGGAACGTAAGAATCTGTAAAAACAGTTTTTTTTACTTTTTACGTGACATCTGTTTAGCAGTGTTAACAACATGCCAATATAAAAACCATCAAAACAGAAAATTGAAATTATAAATAGAATTTACATTTTGTGCGCATGCTATGTTTGTCTGTATGTGAAATTTTCTTTAAATAAAACTTCACATATTTTAGAAACCCAAATTATAATTTTATTTAAATTTTTTTTAATAATTTTAATTATTATAATTCATTATTAACTTTTATAATTTAAGATAAAAATAAGCACTATTTTGCTACATATTTACAGTATGTAGGTAGTATTCATTTATTTTTTTTTTTAATTGTGTAAATATAGTTATCGATTTTAAGCTAATTAAAGAATTCGAAAAGAATTTCAGTTTGCATTTTACTTTTACCGGAGAGGATAAAAACGTTTTAACAATCGTACAAATTCGGCTTCTCCAATATATGACCTCTTTCTGTGGGATAAAGGATTTTACTTGCGTCTATATATATGTAAAATATAAAAAAGTACTCAATTTTGTGTTTGTGTTTTCTTTAACCAACAAACACAAACTGAATTGAGTGTTTTTCTTTGTGCGAAAGTAAAATTGTTTGGGTTACAGAAGGAGTATGTCGATGGCTGAATATATAAAAGTCGTATCTCAATTTTTCCTCAAATTCGGGGTTATTAAATATTCTGGTAGACAAAACTCACATATACATCCTCTGAAAAATTAAGCTGCCTATGTTAACGAATAGTTAATTTACAGTAATTAAGAGAAAAAGCCCTAACTCATATAAAATTGAATAAATATTTTTGACTCTTTGTGTCGAGTGAAGACTTCAACTATAGTGTATACTACCTTTGCTTTATGATTGAATATATACACTTTATATCACTTTTGTTTTAGATTTTGTTAATTTCTTCTTTTTCTATATTAAACAATCGATATTAAACTTTTAATAAATATCTTTAAATAAATATAAAATCGTTGAAATGAATCCAAAAACGATGTAGTAATAACACTGGTTAACAGCTGAATTAAAGAAAAACAAAAGACGCCATATTGAAAGTGATAAAAGGAGTGAAAACAAAAATTTTAAAATTTGAAATTAATATTAAATTTGTTTAAAAAACAATAATAAAAATAATAAAATAAGAACTCAAACCCCAGAACATGTCTTCTATATCCATATCTGAATTTTTGTCTTCTAGCTTTTCCAATTTTTATTTTTGTATTTCTTTTTCTTTATTTTATTTTTTGTTTATATAAAAATATATGACAAGTTTTTTCGATCTATAATTGAACTTCCATTTTTACGTTTCGTACACGTTACTGTTACATTCCGTTACAGTAGCATAACTGAGGCTTTACTTTACACAGTCCCACAAGTAATATGATCTGTCAAAATTTTGTATGGATGTGATCTTCTAAACTTACTATGTAATGAAACCATCACACATTGAGAGAAACTACGGATGGAAAGTGTGACAGTCGTATGGTTCTCTTAATTTTTTGAAATGATTCAAAAAACAAGCAAGTCGCATTAGATCAGTGATGTATTTCTATGTAAACAGTAGAGGTGTGCACAAGACATTCGACTTGGTTAACCTTCACCGAATGCAATACTGTAGTGTTCTCATTTCTGTTGATCTTGATAGTACGAGCGCACTGAAATGTGTATTTCTCATTTCTGCAATGTATACAACAGCGCTCGTTTGCCTGTGAAGTAACGGAACTATGCTTTGTGTTGTAAGAGCATATTTTATCACTTAAGCTTCATTTGCAGTATTGCCATGCGAATATCAGTAGTTTAAAAAAAGTAGTAGTTTAAAAAAAGTTTTTCCCAAGAAATAAAAAGTTTAAATGGCAATGCTGGTGAGCAAACAAATATCAAAACATTCGGACCTTTCTTATTCATTGTTGTGAGCAGTGATGCCAACTTAGCCCTTTTCGAGCTAGATTTAGCAAATTTTTGAAGTACCTTTAAGGCGAAAAAAAATGTTTAGCCTTGAACTAAAAAACGCGCAATTTCAGCGCATTTCAGTATTTTTTTTTTAGCCCTTTTTGCCCGTTTTTCCTTTAACTGTTTATGGCAATATTGTCTTATGTTTTTCTGGCAATGTTGAATTGTAACCCAATGTTGCAGAACTTTTTTCTCCTATTTCTTGTTTATCATTTACATAGAATTACCAAAAGTACCGGGAAACACAAGCTTTGCTGAAAGTTTAAAGTAGTATGTATAATTAGGTTCTATTGAACAGAAAATGATCTCAAAAGCAATAATATCGATTAAGAAATTGTTTTGTTTAAAAATTGTGGTGATTTTATCTGAAAAGAGTTTTTTTACTTTTAACTCCCTTTTTGCGTTTTTTTTTTTAATAAAATTGTATTGTACTAAAAACGAAATTTTTTCAATTTAGATCTTTTTAGCCCGTTTTCCATTTTTGTTCACGCGTTTGGTGTCCTAAGAGTTGGCATCACTGGTTGTGAGTAGGTTACGATTTTACGTGCGCGGGTAATTTAAATGTAATAATTTAAAAGCAACTTTGTAGTGGCAAAACAAAAAATAAAAAAAAAAAATTATTATGGAAAATGAAAATAAAATTACGTTAAAAAACAAAAACATTATAGTATACATCCTTTGCTTTCGCCATAAACTCAAAAAAAATTTTCACCAGAAATAATAAGTTTAAAAAAGTTACTGGTAATGCTGGCGTCATTCAAATATTGATGAACAATTTCTTAATCAAATATAAGAAAAGATTATTAATTACAAAAAATGTCTGTTTTGTTTGAATTGTTTCTGGTTTTATTATTTTTATTGTTTTTTTTTTAATTACACTACTATATTTTTGGAGAATTAAAATAAAATAGCGTTAAAAAACAAAAACATTGCCATAAACTCAAAAAAAAAAAAAAAATATATATATTCCCCAGAAATAATAAGTTTAAAAAGTTACTGGCAATGCTGCTGTCGACGAAGAAAGCAAACAAAGAAATGCACGTTGTGACTTTATGAAGAGTACAAAATTTTAGTTGCACGTTTTACACAACTGTCGTTTATACCGTTGTACAATGGTATACGAGCGCGGTTGTTTTTTTTTACACTATCTTTGTTTCACAGTTATTTATATCTGCAGCTACAATCATTATTCGGTGTTGAGAAATATGCAATAGTGTGCAATTTTATATGTCTTGCGCACACCTCTAGTAAACACATAGAAAAAAGTGTAATAGTTGTTTTCATTTTACTTTGTTATTGTCTTATACCGATCATACATACATAACATAATTGGCCATTACAACCCTTCAGTCAGGATTACGACCTAGGTTCTCACACCACTTATGTTGTGTGCTTTAATTTTATACATGAGTGGCGGGACCTACAGTTTAAAGTCGACTCCAAACGACAGATTTTTGAGAAGATTTTCATGGTCTGTGCCAGAACTCTGCTGAGATGAAGTCGCCGAAGAAATTTTTTCGTTTTGTTGGTTCCCTGGCCTATTGTCTAATAAGCCAACACACTACCCAATAGACCACGGCGACTTACTTATACCGATTATGTAAACACAAAAAATATAAATCATACGCCTTTTATTCTCTTTTTTGTAATTCATATATATTTAAAAACAAAATAATGATTGTAAGATTTTACTTAATTTTAACTGGTATGCAGAATTTTTCAAGTTATACTTGTACTCAGTGAAGTATTAATACTACCATATAATATTAAAAATATTTTTCAAAAGGAATTCCGATGCTAAGTGCAACTTATGTACGAAAATACTGTCATATAAAGGTTCATCCACAAGTGGATTACTAGAGCATCTTGCAAAGATTCACCATTTAGATAAAAATTCCGTCAACAATAACATCGATGCTTAAGATACGCTTCCCACTAAAACATGTAACGAAGTTTCTCGTTACATAATGTAATCATTATTTTGTACTTATTTTATTACTTAATATTATTATGTTAGCTTAAGCCGTTTATATAAATTTAAATTATCATTTACGGTATTTATAATTATCATTATATTTTTTTTAGTGTACTCAATATTTATATTTGGAGAGCTAAATATAATATATTCATTGTCACTATATTTAGAAATAGGTTAATCATTACACTTCTCTAGCTCTCTCTTTGTTATCACCGTAATCTTAAATTTAATCTCAGTTTTATTCACCACTAAGTTTAAATTTCTCTTGCTCTCTCTTTGCCATCACCAAATCTTAAATTTAATCTCAGTTTTATTCACCACTAAGTTTAAATACACGACCATACTCTTTAATTTATATTTTCTATTGTACACTAGAATTAATTAGACTTAAGCAACAAACTAAAGTAAAAGTACAGTTAATTATCATTATTATTATATATTGAATTTAAACGAAATGTAATTTAGGATGATGTGATTGTGATTATCACAACACAGTGAGTGGAGTTTTAGATATCATAGCGAGTGCACGCTTGTTAATATTGTCGGTGTTTTTTTTTATGAAATAAATATTAATAACTGAGAGAATACGTGTTACATTTAACTTGTTCGGTGATCCCTGGAGTGGCTGAGTCTCCCTGGTACATATGTTATAAACACTAAGGAGTATTAATGAGTATGTTAAAAGAGATGACCTGAATGTAATTTTGGCGAATTTAGCTGTATTTGATGGAATTTCAATAGGAACTACAACACGAAGTTAATTCATCCGAGAATCATTAGTAAGAAAAGGGTTTACAGTTCCCAAATGTGAGACTACAATAATAAAATGCATTTTGAATTATTTCGAACAAATAAATAAGGATATGATCGCAAGTATTAATAATATTGTAAAAAACAATGTTCAGTTTAGTTTTGGATGAATGGACCAGTTTGAAAAATAGTCGTTATCTAAATATAAATTTATATGGACCAAATTAAAAGCTATTCAACCTCGGAATGATTAACAATGAAGGATAATCTGGCGCATTGGAATTAAGAAAAATGGTCGCAACGAAACTTGATGAATACATATTTAAGCCTAAAAGAACATATTGTTTCTTCAATTTCAGATGGGCCAAACGTAATGAAAAAGTTTATTAGTGAAAGTCCAGCATGTGGAATACTTTGCCTCAATAACTGTATCCATTTAGCTATTTTATACGTTCTTTACCAAAAAAAACACTAAAGCTGAATGTTCTAGTTCCAGTAATTTCGGCGAAAATGAAGAAAATAACTCATATAGTTCAACAGAAACATACTCCATTGTTTTAAACAATGTGAGAAAAATTATCAAATGTATTAAACGAAGTCCATTAAAAAGCGGAACGTTGCAAACGTATGTTAAAGCGAAATTTGGTAAAGAATTACAACTCTGTCTAGATATAAACACGGTGGAACTCAATATTAGCAATGATAGATTCTTTTCTAAAATTTAAAAATTGTATTAAAAAGACGTTGATAGATTATAATTTAGCTAATATGTGGGCTGATAACTTCGACAATTTAGAATCATTGTACAACGTTTTATACCCAACTAAAATATCTGCAGATGCTTTAAGTCGTCGTTATGGGAATATTTTAAAAGCAGATGTGATAATAGAGCAGCTTTTAAGTTTTTAAAAAGTAGTTTTTGTAGAATATAATTTTATATCAAAAAACAAAAAAAAAAAATAATTAATGCTCTTAAGAAGCGAAATTTGGAACGTAGGAACGTGGAAATCATAACGTTATTAAAATATTTTAAAAATTCCGAGTTATTTAAAAAAAAAAAATATAATTTTTAAGAACTTGTCGAAAGCAACTACATTAGCTTTTGGCGAAAATTTATTAAATAGATTATTACAAAATAATTTAGTACCAAATTCAGAATCAGAGTCTGAAATAGAATTTGATGATAAAATTGAACCATTTCAAGATAAGCTTAATCGAGCTATCGTATATGTAATGTGTAAAGGTAAAAGCCCAAAATCATCATATATGTAATCAACTCTTGAAAAAAGAATTTTTAATGTTCGAAGTAACTGGCTCTAGAACTGAAAATTTAGATAATTTATTTAATGCTTTATTGATAACAAGACCTACTTTAATTATTTTTAATGCTTCGGGGGTAGAGTCAGCTACCGTAATTGCTAATTAGATTGTCCCTCACTTGCCCTAAAACGGAAATAATTACAACAAAACTTAAAAGTAAGAAAATACTGCTGCATTTTACAAATTTGTCTGAATATTATGTCTTGCCATTCAACACAGTTTTTAGCGACTTCAAAATTTAAAATTTTGCGAAATTGCTTGACGATCACACTTTTTGTTTACAAAAAAATGTGGAAAATGTTAAAAAAATGCGAAAAAATTAAAAAATTTAATTAAATTTGTTTACCTTCATTCACATATAACTTTTGAAGTAGGAATGTTATATTTAAGCAACTTCGCAGAATTTTACACAATATAGTCGTCAACAACTATGCGGAGTTTCAAGCCAAAATATTCAGCTCAATTTGTGCCGTTTAAAAAACACTAAAACATATTTTCGGCAAATTTTAATGTTTTGTAAAAACTGAAATTTATGCTACTGAAATGAATAATACGTCAGTAATCAAGACTATAGGCATTGTTTTTACATAGGGAAACAAAACTGCTCTCCATGGGTTAAGTCAACAAACTTACATTTCATTTACTATCGAATGTCTAGAGTTTGAAGATATAAATAAAGCATTGTTCTTAAATTTAGTTCCCCGCAAGTTTCAGTTTGCTTTTAATAAAGACAAGCTTAATTTGCTTACTTCAAATTTGAGAAAATTGTCCAGACAGTTTTCGCGGCTGCAAAAGATTCAATATTAAAAAGACCTATAGATAATGTATACTCATTTCGCAGTAATGTCAACGTGGAGAGAGTTTTTGCAGCTCATAAAGAAATTTACACCAGATATCAGCAAGTAAAGCCCTGGCAAAACAAATATATTCATTTCCTTTTAAATATTTAGCAGTTCCACCCAACGAAGCAAAATATGGAAAATGGTGTTAAAATAATGAATGGTTTTTCAGGAAAATTCAAAATGGAATGCTGAGGAACGAATAAAGAGATAGAGAGCAAACAACAAACAAAAAAAAAAAGATGTACGGAGAGTAAAGTTCTATTTCAAAATTTGATTGATATGGCCGAGCCTATAGACATATTTAACTTATTAATACATGAACTATCTTATGTCGTTGTACAGATTAATCGGATTCAAATTCTTAAAAAGCAAATATAGATTTCAAGACGCTTAAATTATAAATATGATGGTGAAAAAGTTTGCCAAACAACAAATTTGTATTTAGAGTCCCAAATCAAAGAAAAACTAAAGAATTTACACTCCTATATAGACGTCTAAAAATGTTAATAATTAAAATAACTTGATGTTTCGAAAAGTATAGATAAAAAGTAATGCAATCTTATTCGCGTGATAAATATAAGTTACATATGTATGTATATATATTTTTTATAAATTTGAAACTACAGTACGAGCTCGATTTGTGCAACCACCGATAACTGCAACACCCCGATTAGCGCAACAGTCAAATTTTTAACATGACAGTCTTTATAAGTGCAACTATTTTAAGAAAACAGTCATGATAAGTGCAACTTTTTGTGTTTTATAAAATGTAAAGTATTTCTCTCTTTGAATTTATTGTTACAGAAACGTAGTTTTAAGGAGTACTTAAAGTTACAACAAAGAATTACGAATGTTTTACACACGTCAGTGATGATACTTTTTATTTATTTTGTTCTGTTTTCTCTTTCTTTATATGGAAAAAAGTTGTCTGTTAATTCACAGTTAGTTTTTTGTTTTGGTTTCAATTCTTTGCGTTTTTTTTTATGAGTCAAGTGAAGATCATTTTAAAGTAAACATCATTTTGGCAAACATGGGAGTAATAAAAAAGTGATTAAGCTAACAATTAAACAAAAACTTGAAATTTTGAGCAAATTTCAACTTGGAGAATCTGGTAAAAAGATTTGTATTGATTACAAAATTAACAAGTCCACAGTAAGCAGAATTAAAAAAAATGACCACGAGATACAAAAATTTGCTAGAAAGACTGAATCCGGTACAGGAAACGAATTAGTTTCTGATCAGATTTACAACTGCGACGAGCCGGTCTATTTTTTAGACTTCTACCAAATTCAACTCTAGTAAGTTTAAATGAAAAGTCAGCACCAGGACGCAAGGTTTCTAAAAAAGGATAACGTTTTTGCTATGTGTGAATGCAAGCGGATCACATAAACTGAAATTATTTGTTATTGGAAAATCAGAGAATGCACGTGCGCTTAAGAACTTTAATAACAAGTCTGTCTATTACAGAGGAAACAAAACTGCATGTATGACATACGTCGCTTTCGAAGATTGGTTTAAAAACGTGTTTGTACCTGAGTTTTGTATATTAATCGGTTATATTAGAAAAAGGGTTTTTTTTAGTTCGTGTCCTTCTTTTAATAATAGGTAACTGAATTTCTTTGTTCCAAAGGTCTTCCAAAAAAAGCTCAAAAGCGATTATGGAAACTTTGTCATAATGTGCCTGCCTCCAAATTGCATAGCTTTACTTCAACCGCTAGATCAGAATGCAAAAAACTACTACTACTATAAAAAATCTTTTAACACATTTAATTGGCACTAAAGGCACTGATTTCGAAAAAAAGTTAAAGCTTTCAGTATTCGTATGGCAGTTCTTTTAGCTAATGCATGGGACAGAGTTTCTACCCTCGTCATTAAGAAATGTTGGAACTGTTTAATGTCAAAAATGAACACTGGACTGACGAAGACGATCTACCATTGATTTTGTTACGGGACCATTTCAAAATTGTTGCAGGATGTTATGTCGAATATTAACTTAACAGATAATGAAATTGCCGAATGGAATGGAAAATGTAGATATTGACGTTTCAGACGAAGAAATTGTAGAAACAATACAAATTGAAAGCAGATAATGTCATCAAGTCCATTTACATTTGTGTAGAATGGGCAACAGAAAATGACATTTCGTATGAAATATTAATCGCCCTTCAAGAAATCAAGGAATCTGCGATTTTTCAAAAGGCTAAAAAGTCTAAAACTCAAACAAAAATTTAAATATTTTTCTCCTTCAACTAAAGGTTTAATCATATGTATTTTGACAAAGGGAATTTTCATAAGTATGTATGTATGTATATAATAGTGTTCACAACTAAAACAACCTTCTTCGTTAAAGTTAGAAGAGAAAAGAGAGAGATTTTATTCATTTTAATTGGCTTAAACCTAGTATAACATAATCTTAATTCTATTTGTCTCCTATCATTGTACTTACTCTAATTATGTTTACTCTATTTCTCTTATTATAATTATACTTACTCTAAATTCTATTACTCTAGTTTTTTTATTACAATTATACTTACTCTAATTTCTCTTATAACTATGGTTAATATTAAAATATAATAGTGTTATTAATATATTAATAAATAAGGCAGATTCATGTGGGAGAACATTTATGTCACTATATACACGTGTAAAATAAGTACGAAAATAATTTTTTGTTTTGCTTTTTATTTATGAATAAAACTTTAATTTTATTGCTTTTTCTTCATAAATTATTTTCTCATGTTAAAAATAAAATTTAATGAATTTGAGTTCAAGAGTAGTGAGTTTTTATATAAGATTTTTAGTGGTAGGTTATGACAACATTTCGGTAAAAGCAGCAACCCCGGTTTCCTTTCGGTTGAGCAAATCGAGCCCGTACTGTATTTTATTATTTTATAGCTATTTTCTTTCTCAATTAGTCATTTTTCAAGCGATTTCAATTTGATCGAAAGGTATACAAATTATCTGTCTACTGAATATAGGTATTACAAATTATTACAAATATTATGAGTTCATATATTCAGCAAATATACTCGTACAAACTTGCCAAACATCATTTGGAAATTCTGTAAATAACGGAATTATAAAAAAGTCCCCGAACAAAAGTTGCTACTGAAGCCCTAAAGAATAATTCGCAACAATAAAAAAGTAATTTTTCGCAAAACGCCGATTTTGGTATATTGCTAATGTTATTTAATTTATTTTATATTAATTTCAATACTTCGGAGTTTCCTGATGTTACCATTTACTGTTTATTTTATTTTTATTACAAAATTTAATCAAATTTAAAAAAAAAATACGTTATAATCGGTTTTTATTTCTCGTTAATACGATTTTTTTATTCCAGATTACCGAGAATCAAAAAAAGTCGGGAATTTGGAAACTCTAGTACCAATATTCGCTTTTCGTTATTTGCAAAGGTCTTTTCTTAAAAGGGCTTGGTGACTTTCTGCATAGTTCATACTATCGCAGGACATTTGACTATGTCTATACAGTCTATGAATAACTTATAAGCATGGGATCAGAAAATCACACACACCCAATGACTTTGGTGGGAATTGAACCCATGGTTTAGAACATTGGGGCACCCATCTGACAATTTTACTTGTCTTGGCATCATTCGATTTTTTAGGACGTTTGTAATCTTTATTGAATAAAGTCTAAATTTTCTAATATTTTGCTTGTTATATGAAAATTGTGCTTATTTGTTCTTTTGACAAAATTAAGTTAAATAGTTCAATGCGAGTTACTTTTTAACAATTAATTTTGATATTTTAATTATAATTTTAATTGCAGATTCAAATTTCGTTCTTGGAAATGCACAAGCAAATGGCAATCCAATTGTATATTGTTCAGATGGATTCGTTGACTTGACAGGATATTCTCGTGCACAAATCATGCAAAAAGGTAAATCTATGCAACTTAAATGAAATGCATCGAACTTAAAAGAGTAATTAAAAATTTTACAGGCTGCTCTTGTCATTTCCTTTATGGACCAGAAACGAACGAGGAACATAAGCAGCAAATTGAGAAAAGCCTGATGAATAAAACTGAACTGAAGTTGGAAGTGATCTTTTACAAGAAGGATGGTAAGTTCTGTTTAAACATTTCAATTTCATTTCCTTTAAGTTTAATCATTATGTATGTTCACACGAGTGAACAAATTCTCACAACCCCAACCCTAACAACACAAACATCCCCAACATTGTCCACATTCACAATATATCAATATTCACATTCACCACACATCACATATACACATTCATCAACATCACCAACATAATCATTAACATTCTGATCAGTTCAGTTGAATATCGATCGTTGAACAACCCAAAACAAGCCAAAAAACCTACGCGTGTGAACAGTGAACAAAATCATTACATTTCTTGCGAAATAAAAATTGTGAGCATATAACATTTATGAATTCTAAATTTAAACATTAACCCTAATTTTACATTAATATATCTTATGAAATAACAAATTGTGAATACAACAATATCTAATTGTGAACAAAACAAACACTCACATAAATACGTTTTATAACGTCTCGAATAAAAAACATTTACAATATTATATACATATAAAATAATAACTAACACTTATTATTTACATAAACAATTCAAATATTAAAGGTTTGTGCACTACACACCCCTATCCACTTTTACCCTCTAAAAACCCTACCCTCTAACCCGTTTGAATACATGGTCCTTCGAGGAAAAGAGACAGTGTTCTAAATATATGCAGTCCACAGTAGCCTATTGTGCAAATTTTACCCAACCCTAATTATAAAAATTTGATAAAAATCAAAAAAAAAAAAAAAAAAAAAAAAATACAGTCCACAGAAAACCCATAAACCCACCCAATTTGTGCAAATTTTACCCTAACATAATTTTAAAATTTTAATAAAAATCTGAAAGAAAATTAAAAAACAATAAAAAATAATAGTACAGTGCATGGGATATCAGTACAAAAGTGATTTCTTCCATGAAATAAATAAACAAAAAACAAAATTAAACTAAACACACATACAATTACAAAAATAGTGTAAGACATAATCACCCTATACTAAACACATTACAAAATAATCACAACGATAATCAACAACAAACATAGATAAAATTTGAGCTAAACACAAAAACCATAAGAGTATAATAAAGAACAGAAATTAACAATTAACATAAACAATAATCACAAAAGATCACATTATATAAAAAGTGAATTAACAAAAACAATATTCCACATAAAACAGTTAAAAAATATTACAACATTTCAAAACCAAAAATAATAATACATCACATACATATATCAAATTGCAACTCATATTAAAAATACATATTACGTAGAACAGTGAAATAAAAGTTAAAAACAAATTTAAAATCAAAAAGAAAATAGAAAAGTTCACAAAAAATAGAAACAAAATAGATATTACATAGAAAAACAAATATATACATTTCGAAACAATACCTACACAAAATCAAAATTAAAGAATCACAAAAATAAAAGGTTCAAAACAGTTCACAAAAAATAAAAACAAAATATAGATAGTGACAAAAATTAAAAAATTTAAAAACATCAAATGCACAAACAATTACATTACATTACTGAGCGCCCTGGTAGTCTAGTGGGTAGTGTGTTAGACTATTAGCGTGAGGGTCGTGGGTTGGATTCCCACCAGAGGGTCTAGTCTGTGACACCACACAGGGCATATGGTCGAAGTTACTCAGCTCGTACATGATTGTAATATAATTTGTAATTGTATTGTAATTCTTAAATAAATAAAATAAATACATTACATTACTGGTCACTAACAATAAACCAAAAACAATTACAAATATAAATAACACTAACAAATTAACAATATAACGTTACACACAAACACAGCGCAACAAACGGAACACAAAGAGGAATTGGAAAAAATTTGGTTTGTACCCTACCCCAAGCAGACAAGGTGAGTTGAACATTTTCAATAAACCTTTTTTATAAAATTATCGTATAATTTTATCGCGAATTTTTAAATTTATTAAAAACTCACAATAGGAAATATTATCTCATAAATCCCACCCACCCAATACTTACCCACTTTTTGATAATGTTTCTAAAATATTGTGAGGAACAAATATTGCCGTTTTCTTTGTGTAGTGCGACAAAAACACAAGAAATACCCAATAGGCAATTTGTCTGCTGATTGAATTTATTTCAAATTTGAAATAAATATTTTTTAAAAACCAAATAAACCCACGGTAAATCAATTTAATACCAAGTTTTACGCTTTCCTAATCCTCTACGTGTTGTATTTTGCAAATAAACATGTCGGAATTAAGAACTTCAGTCGCCGATATAATGCGTTATATCCAACAGGACTTAAGTGTCTTTTAGGAGGACTATAAGGAAAGTCCAGAGAATTCTCAATCACTACCCGCATTGAAATTCATGGAGCACGAATTGGAAGAGTTGAGGCTAAATATTGATGGAAAATTCAAACAGATCCGAGAATCGCCAAAACTCAATGACCCGAAAGTATCCAATTCAATAAATTTTAATGGCCTCTCCAGAAATTTGAGATCTGCCAAAAAATTCTATAGGTCATCTATGATTTCCATAGATGAGCCTATAGAAAATTTAACCCAACCCGATAATTCTGACCCAACGCCACACGAACCCACCCAATCAGTTGGATTTAACGTACCCCTTGCGATATGCAAACATTTAGCGGGGATTTCAAGTCTTGGGCCTCATTCAGAGACCTATTCAAAGCCATTTATGGCAATAGTACCCCCCTAAGTGGTGTAGAAAAATTTTTCTACCTCAAAGACAAGCGGCGAGGCTAAAGAAATAGTCGACAACGCACCCTTAACAAATGACGGTTTTCTTATTGCTTGGACCCAACTGGTAAATCAGTATGAAAATAGAAGGATGCAAATTAACGCACAAATTAAAACACTCCTGAACTTACCAGCGGTAAACACTATGTGCAGTGTTTCAATAAGGAAACTTTAGAGGAAGATTAATTGTTGTATTGCAAACTTGAACACACTGGAGATAGATACGGACAATTGGGATAAGGAAACCCGGAGGGAATTTGAGAAAACTCTGAAAGATTGTGCTGAAATGCCCTCGTGGACAGATGTGGATGTATTTTTAACAAATACATTCAAAGAACTCACTTCTGTCAATGATGTCCCGGAAACTAACCCTAACACCCACCTAAAACCCAAATTGTTCCAGGACATCAAAAATCAAATTGACAGAAGATTGAAAACGTTCCACAATGTCACATGCAGAAATAGGAAGGGTACCCAGTCCACGATCAAATTCCAGAACAAACCCTTGAATTCCACCCATACCCACCCAAATACCCATAACTACCCTAAAACCCAGGAAAAACTCGATGGTTCATTGTGCTCTGATGGTTTTGTGCTCTGCAAAAATAATCACGCTTTGAGGGAATGCTCATCGTTTACTTTCCTGGGAGTAAATGAAAGCATTGAATTCGTAAGAAAGAATTAAATTTGTTACAATTGTCTTGCCATTAGTCACATGGTATCAGAATGTCGCTGCACATTTACGTGCAGATACTGTGGCTGCAGACATAACACTCTATTACATAAACTCAACACAAACACTAACGCACAGAATGATGATAAACCCTCTGCGTCAAATGCAATGCAGTCTTTCTCCACCCAAACTCAATCAAGCATAACCCAATTAGACGACAGAGTTAAGTTATTAGGCACAGCTGCCTTGAACATTAAAATACACGGTGAAGAATTCCAAGCTAGAGCGCATCATCAGATTACCTACCTTACCCATCGTTACTGAAATCTCGGGTTTAAACGAGGTTGTTTCAGCACGTGCGAACAAGATGTGTAATATACATCTTGGTTCCAACACAAATAAGGAATTCTCTCTGAATATTCAGACAATTGTTGTGAAAACCCTTACCCGTAATTTACCCACCCAAAACTTAAACCCTACCTTCATGGAGGAATTGAACATGATCCCATTGGCGGATCCGAAATTTTATGAAAGCCGCATAGTTGATATTATAATTGGCGGCGATTTTTACCCACAAATTATCAGAGCTGGTGTAAGGAAGGATGTTCTTGGCACATTAATAGCTCAAGAAACTGAGTTCGGTTGGATTTTAACCGGACCAGTATAAAATTCTCACCCTACCCGAAGAATCGTCTCTTACTATAGTTCTGTCAAGCTTGATAATTTTTTTTTTACCAAATTTTGGGATATTGCAGAAATTCCACGAGAACCCATTCAATCTGAAAATGATTGTGCTTGTGAGAAAATTTATACGACAACTACCCGTCGTTTACCCAATGGCCGTTATCAAGTAACACTTCCATTTAGAAACCCTCAAATTGAGTTAGGAAACTCTTGCCATATAGCGATGGCTCAATATTTGAGGAATGAGAAGAATTTACTCAGGAAACCCAATCTGAACTTGAATACGATAACGCGCTACAAGAATACATTGACTTAGGTCATATGAAACCCATAATATATAACCCTAACACTTCTTCAAACACCCATTATTATTTACCCCATCATGCTGTTGTTAAACACGACCGTGTCACAACAAAAGTTCGAGTTGTTTTTAATGCATCAAGCAAAACTTCGAACAGCAACAACTTGAATGATACCCTACACATTGGTCCCACCCTACAACAGAATTTGGTTGTTTCAATCTTGAGATAGCGCTTTTATAGGATTATTTTTAATGCCGATATCACGAAAATGTATAGGCAAATTCTATTAAATCCTACCCACACACCATATCAGAGAATTTTATTCCGTAAAAGCGTCAATGAACCCATTCAAGATTACGAACTGCAAATCGTCACATTTGGTGTTAATTGTGCCCCTTACTTGGCCATCAAACCCTGCACAGATTAGCCAAAGACATTCAAGATACATCGAATACCCAAGCACTTTTGGATAATTTACCCAAGGATCACCAACTCGATGCCGCCTTACTCACCCTTCCGGAATCAGAAAACCCTAAAACCCTGGGCATTCGGTGCAATCCAGAAGAAGACAATTTTTTCTTTGAGGCCCTCAAGATAGAGAGAAACCCAGCCTACACTAAGCGAGCAGTTTTATCTGACATCGCGAGACTCTTTGACCCAGCTGTTTGGTTAGCACCAATTATCATATCCGCCAAAATAGTTATGCAGCCAATTTGGCAGGATAATACAGCTTGGGATGAATGTCTTAACCTACTCACCCTTATTAAATGTCACAAGTTTCTGCAGTTTTATGAAGACATAGACAATATTCGAGTTCCTAGATGGATAAATTTTGCACCTTCAGCAAAAATTGAATTTCATGGCTTTTCAGATGCCTCTGAAAAAGCATACTCTGCACTTTTATACGCACGAGTTGTACCCACAAACGGACCCATGTCCGTAACCCTACTCGTCGCTAAAACGAGAGTGGCACTTATCGAAGTCATTTCGTTACCGAAATTAGAACTTTGTGGTGCAGTCTCGTTGGCAAAGATGACACAAAACATAATTACCCAGATGAAATTGACCCAATACCAGATGCATTTCTGGACGGACTTCGCAATAGTTTTGGCATGGTTCAACAAACCCCCGACTACCTGAAACACCTTTGTGGCAAACCGCGTGTCTACAATAGCCGAAGCAGTAGGAACCAACAACTGGAGTCACGTGGCATCTCATGACAACCCAGCCGATGTTGAAAGTCGTGGTTGCAATGCAGAAGAGCTGAAGGACAACAACCTATGGTGGAATGGACCAACTTAGTTTAAAGAATATTGTACTAAGTGGCCAACAACACACTTACCCTACGAAACTCAAGCTGAAGCTAAAATTTGTCAGTCGTTCTCTACGAATGTGAACCCAAACCCATCTATGAACTTTACTCACCCTACCCAGGACATTTTAGAAAGAGTTTCTAAATGGTCCAAAGCCCTTAGAATATTGTCATATGTCTATCGATTTTGTGATCGCGCATCATTAACCCGAAGAAATGGAACTCGACATAATAGCATTGTTCTAGATCGAAAAGTTCCACTATCTATTGACGAAAGGTTCAATAGGTTATTAACCCACCCGAGATTAGATGCGCATGAGATCAAAACGTGATAGACTGATCATTCTTTGTCAGACACAATATTTCAATGAAAAATATTCGAGTCTGAAGAGATCAAACCCTTTACCCAGAAAGAGCAACTTACTCACCTTCCCACCCTTCTTGGACACAAATAATATCATGCGCACAAATGGCAGATTCGCAAACTCCAACAGCTTAACATATGATGAACGACACCCCATTTTATTACCCTACTCTAGCGCCTTTGCTAATCTGTTGACCGGCGGAAATCGTCTAATGTTAAAAATAATTCGTTCAACTTTTTGGATTCCAAGACTGCAAAACCTTATCAGTTCTGTGGTCAATAAGTGCGTACCGTGCACGAAATATAGGAATCGCCAAGCTACCGAATTTATGGCTGCATTACCCCCAGAATGTACCCAAATTGGTCTACTTTGGCCTCTTGATCAAAACAGACGTGTGACTAAATCAGCTGTGTATTTTTCTAAATAATAATAAAAAAAAAATTAAATTAATTATTTTTTATGAATTAATTAATGATGTCTTCAAAACGTAAGAAATAATAGATTTCAGATACTCTCTGACCTAGGAGACGATGATAATTCAAGCGTAGAAAGTGAAACCGCCCATGAGAATATCAAGATTCCACCAATAATTGTTATAAATTTACTGATGTTATAAATATTATTGGTAAAATGTGTAAATATAAACGAATTTTCATCGGAACTAAATTAATACCTAACTCGAAATCTGTTTATGATAAATCTATAAAAAAACTAAAGATTGCTGATGAAATTTTTCACTCACCCTATAAAAGACAATAAAAGTTTTAAGCTTATGTTGTTCGGTTTACCACAAATCAGCTTAGAAACCTTAGAAAGTGAATTTAAAGATGCATTCAACATAGAATTGGTCAACGTCAAAGAAATAATAACCAAGCGCTCAAACCCAGATGATGCATTGTACATGATGGAGTTTAACAGAAATCAGATTACAAAGAGGGAGGTTATAAAAATTAGATATGTATGCGGTATTGTTGTACACTGGAAAAGTCCCCAACGTAGGTCAAGAGGTCCTACTCAATGCTCTAAGTGTGCTATGTATGGCCATGGAGCTGCAAATTGTTTCAGAGCTGAAGCGTGTTTAAGATGTGGTGGATCCCATGATTACTCAAACTGCCAACTTAATAAAACAACAGAAGATATATAAATGCTTCAACTGTATTAAGAGGAAGTTAAAAAATGTTAATCACCCTCACTATCCTTCAAGAAAGGAATATATGCTGATTCGTCAAAGAACTACTAACAGCAGGTGACCAGTAAGTCAAGTCCATCATGAAGACTTTATTTCTATTTCATCGGAGGATATACGGGCTGACACAAAGAGTTACGAGATGTCATTTTCTCAAAAATTATCAGATAAACGTCAAAATAATATTTCTATTCCTCAGTTGCTGATTCTAAACAAAGAACGCAATAAGATGATAATTTGTCAAACGAGCAAATTTTAGATATTTATTTCGAAGCCTTAGACACATTAGACAAATGCAAAACCAAGTACGATACAATGAGAGTAATATGCTAAGATATGTTATATAAGAAGACTATATGGAACCTAAATGTTATGCATTGGAATGCGCAGGGCATAACGACTCCATCCTCAATTATAGAATTAGAGCTTGTGCTACATCAAAAACAAATAGACATAATTTTCATAAATGAAACTTTCCAAAATGCTAATCATGAGTTTAAATTAAAAAACTTCAAAGTCTATAGAGAAGATCGTATTACACATGAAGGAGGAGTTTTGATTACAATCAAAAATTCAATTCCACATGAACGTATTTTTAAATATCCAACAGCAAAAATTGAAAATGTTTCTATCATTGTTACCATAAATAATAGACCAATAAGATTTAGTTCGGTTTATTGTCCAAACTATACAAATGATTTTATTAATGACATGAACATTTTAACCACGGCTACTAATGATTATTTCATATTCGCAGATTTAAATACCCACCATACAAACTGGAATTGCTTTCAAAATAATACTGCAGGCAATAAATTATTTAATCATCAAATGAACTCTCACTACTACATATATTCTCCAAATTCATTCACTCGTTTTGGTCAGTCGTCAAGTACGACACGTCCATCAGTCGTTGATCTCCTTCTTACTAATTCCAACTTAAACTTTTCGCAGCTAGAAACACGTCCTGAAATACTAAATTCTGATCATATTCCAATCACTTGCACAATATTTGGCTCTTTAATAGAAAACTCCATTAAAATTCCGCTATATGGTAAAGCTAATTGGAAAGAAATAGGAAAATGGATAGATAATGAATTTAGGAAAAATAACTTGCAAGATATTGTCAAACGCAAATGTGGAAGAGAGTCTTTCAAAAATCATTTACCTGGTTCAAGAAGCGTCTAAGCAGATTCCAGTTGGTAACACACAAGTCTGGCACATAAAACTTTCCAGTCTAACACTATTTTTAATTTCTCAAAGAAATAAATTTAGACGAAAACTGCAGCGTTCAAATAATTACTCAGAAAGAAATATAATTATAACTTTATTAAAACGGCTGGTATCAATTTATACAGAAGCTGCCAACAGGTAATAAAAAGTTTTGGATGTTGACGAAAGAAATAAAAGGCAATAAAAAAGGAGTAAGCAGTTTAACAATAGATGGCGTTATAAAGTATAACAATAAAGAAAAAGCTGAAATAATCTCGGAAGTTTGCGAAAACTATCACAATACAACATGCAACATGACTTCGCCAGTAAATAATATTGTAGAGAAGCACATAGATTGGTTGAATGCCCAAGGTATAACAGAAGACATGCAACAAAGCTTGACTTCAGTAGAAGAAGTAAAATTTTTCATAGGTACACTGAAAAACTCGAAAGCACCCGGAATGGATGGAATAAAAACTATTATATTGAAAAATATGACAAATACTTATTACACTCTAATCACGCAAATTTTCAATTGGTGTTTGTCAAATGGCTATTTCCCAAAAATTTTTAAAACAGCGAAAGTAGTCCCAATATTAAAACCGGGTAAGGATGCTAAGCCACCTAAAAGTTATCGCCCCATAAGCATGTTAAATTGTTTGGATAAAGTCTTCGAAAAAATCGTGCTACAGAGAATAAATGAATACACCGAAATTAACAACGTAGTACAAAAGGAGCAATTTGGTTTTCGAAAAGAACATTCAACAGTGCATCAAGTAAAGAGAATTGTAAACTTCATATAACAAAAGTACTCGAAAAAGTACAGGAATAGTTTTGTTAGATATAGAAAAAGCGTTTGATTCTATATGGCACAACGGCCTAATTTTTAAACTCCAGAAGTTTGGATATCCAATTGATTTACAAAAATTGGTGCAAAGCTTTTTGAAAGACAGATCTTTTGTAGTAAATATTGATAGTGAATATTCCTCCCAACGTAATATCCGAGCGGGAGTTCCCCAGGGTTCGGTGTTATCACCAGTTCTGTACTCAATTTATACATCGGACTTTGAAATACTCAAAGATCATCAGTCAGTTGCACTGTACGCAGACGATACAGCCATTATAACAAAAGGTAAAATTTCAAACGCCATAGTCAAAAGGATGGAAAAAGGTATTTTACATGCACAAAAATACTTTAAAAAATGGAACATTAAAATAAACGAAAATAAAACTCAAGCAATAATATTCCCTTTTAATAAATCTCCGATACCATCCATACCATTAGCTCTTCTTGATACTATTAAATATCTTGAAATTGGGTTAGATAAAAAATGGACTTTCAGACATCATGTTCTAAAAACCTGTGAAAAGGCAATTAAATGTGGAAGGGCTCTTTTCCCATTATTAAACCGAAAATCAATAATAACAAAAATAAAATCTTATTATACAAAATGTGTATACGACCTATTATGACTTATGGATGTCAAATAGATGTGCCAAAACCTATCTAAGGACACTGCAAATAATCCAGAATAAAAATTATTTTTAATTTACCTAGGAGATACTCAACGAATAGATTGCATGAACATTTTCAACAAGTTTCAATTAAATCAGTTATGGCTAATTTAACACAAATTTATATTTATATGATTTAATAAGGAATTTGTAATATCAACTTCTTCTCCAAATTCAGTGATGAAGCTGATAGAAGGGTTAATTTAGAATTTCTTTAATTATTTACTAGGTTTTTCCCTATCTTTTTTCCTAATTTGTATTAATGTAAATTCTAAATTATAGATATTTTTACACAATAAATTTAGTTTATATTTGTTGCAATACTTATTTGAGTAAGATCTCGAAAAATGTGATTATTGTAAATATTTTAATGGAATTAATGATAGTTAAAAATAATAAAAAAAAAAAAAACTTACCCAAATTAGCAGACCATTTAATACTGTTGGAGTTGATTTTGCCGGACCATTTGACATAAAATCTTACCTTGGTAGAACATGTAGAATAACCAAAGGTTATGTATGCGTATTTGTTTGCTTTTCTACCAAGGCTATCCACTTAGAGCCAACATCTGACCTGTCTACCCAGGCATTTATGGCAGCATTTGCCTGATTCTTTTCGAGGCGGGGATGGCCAGTCGCTGTATATTCCGACAATGGAACAAATTTCGTTGGAGCTAACCAACTAATTAAAAGGCAGCGACAGGAATTCTTCAAACAGTTAAAGGGATTGGTTACATCAACCAATAGCTTTCAAAACTTGACGTGGCATTTTATCCCACCCGGAGCTCCACATATGGGCGGCTTATGTGAAGCCGGCGTAAAAAGTTTCAAGTCTCATATTAAGCCCATCAAGTGAAAACCCTCAAGATCTTAACCCGTTAACCCCAGGTCACTTCTTAATTGGCTCACCCTTATTATCACCCGCTGAACCCGATTTAAGCAACGAAAATATTACCCTAGCAAACCGATGGCAAAGGTTGAAAATTCAACACCATCAGTTTTGCAAAAGATGGAAGGATGAATATTTGAAGGAACTCCATAAACGGTATAAATGGAAAAACCCTAAACGTCATGTGGAAGTCGATGACATTGTCGTCATTAAACAGGACAACTTACCGGCAAATGAATGGTTACTCGCACGAGTGACCAAAACTCACCCCGGTTCCGATGGATTGGAGTAGTTGAGCTACGAACTTCCTCCGGAACATTGACTCGGCGAATAACTAAGGTCGTGATCTTATCCACACACTAATCAACTCCCCTCAAATAACCTTCCAAATTTCACCCCCGCTGCGCACCTTACTCACCCACAAATATTAATCCTCACCCAAAGATTCATTTCAGGTTCCACCCGACATAGAATTATGGCCTATTTAGAGGTCAAAATTGATGTTTGAACCCATCGAAAGACGCCGACATCCTGAGTGAAAATTTACTACCCATACCCCTTGTTTTTGAACATATAACAATAATTGTCCTTTTATTCACAGGTTGCCGGCCCGGGAGGATGTTCACACGAGTGAACAAATTCTCACAACCCCAACCCTGACATAACAAATTGTGAATACAACCAAATCTAATTGTGAACAAAACAAACACTCACATAAAAACGTTTCGAATAAAAAACATTTACAATATTATATACATATAAAATAATAACTAACACTTATTATTTACATAAACAATTCAAATATTAAAGGTTTGTGCACTGTATACCCCTACCCTCTAACCCGTTTAAATAATGTATCACTAATAACTAAAAACATGATCAGATTGTGGCAAACCCGTTCAAATGAATAGAACAAAAATACATAACCAAACTTGTCTTTTTGAAAACAATTATGAGAGCAATAAATTGTCAAAATTCAAATGTATTACAATAAAATAGATATGCTTTACTAATACAACCGGAACTACGTAAACGTGGATTTAAATCGAATTTGCGAGTTGTTACACAGATAAAATGAAAGAAGTGATACTCATATTATTAATTTTCAAATGTTTTCTGTTTATTGCTTTGCGTTAAACGCTTACTACGCGATAAAATTTCGCTTGCAAGCTCTACCTGAATGCTACCATTCGTGCAACAAAATTCGTGTTTTCAAACTTGCATTATGAATATTAAAACACGATCGAACATAATTTTTTCGATATGTTTAAAGTGCATTTAAATACGTTTTTTTCATTCATTATAAATACAGACAAACTTCGATATAACGAAACTGTAGGGAATCACAAAATACTTCGTTATAGCTACTTTTTCGTTATAAATATATATCAGTAAAACCTTGGTATAACGAAATTAGGAGATATACGAATAAAATTCGTTATAACTATAGTTTTTCTCTAAATTCTATTTACTCAAACTGCTTATTCAAAAATAAAACAGAAAATTAATCATTGAAAATTTTTATATTTTTATTAGATTTTACACAGTAAAATATTGTGTTACTTTAGTTTATTTACGAATGTTTCGAATACAATTATCAATATTTTTTTCGACGGATGCTAAGCTATTGAATGTACTTAGTGGTGTAGAATCCTGTGCCTCCAGAATTGTTTACAGTTTTCCGACCATTATTTTTGCATCTTTAGCTGTTACAATATTTTCGATTTTTTCAGTTTCTTCTTCATCCTGTTCTCCATTATCTTCTAGATTCGTGACAGTACTAATAATGTCATCATCGGTAAGGGACACAGTAGAAGGTTAATTATCTTGAATGCAGTACTATTTACGTATTTTTTACTCCATATAAGGTCGCCGTGGTCTAGTAGGTAGTGTGCTGGCTTATTAGACGTAAACCCAAGGTTCGAGTCCCGGGTCAAACATAAAAATAAAATAAAAAAAGTATTTTTTCGGCGATTTCTTCTCAGCAGATTTCTGGCAAAAACTCTGAGAGTAAAATTAAAATTGCCATGAAAAGTTTCTCAAAAATCTGTCGTTCGTAGTCGACTTTAAACTGTAGGTCCCGCCACTTTTGTATAAAATGAACACATACAACATAAGTAGTGTGAGAAACTAGGTTAATAATCGTGACTGAAGGGTTATAATGGCCAATTATGTATGTTACTCCATATAAAGTATTATAAACAGTAACGACTTCAATTTGATGTATGGCACGGCAAATATATTAAACCGCTCTTGAGATATGGGTCGACAAAGACGCTAAATAATCAAGATTTTCAAAACTTTGAGGCTCCTAGTGGCTGTCCTAAAATCTGACAGAAAGAAACATTTTAGTTGGATGCTCCCAAAAAAAATCTGACATTTTTTTACCCTATAAGATAAAACCACCCTAACCCACATACTACAGACGCTTTGTACCTAGGGTGGCTGTAAGGTTGTATGAGGTCACCAAGAAATCGAAAGCGTATTAAGAAATGGCATCGCAGCCACTAAAAGATCCGCTGTGTGCGGTACCAGTTTTGGTGTATCCAGTCCCAGGAGAAAAATTCATCTTAGAATGTGATGCTAGCGGATATGGTATTGGTGTTGTACTTGCACAAGTGCTCAATGGTACAGGGAAAGTTGTATGCTACTATAGTCACACATTGTCAAACCCTGAACGGAACTGCTGTGTGACCCGATGTGAGCTACTAGCAGTGTATAAAACATTAGCATAAGTGCTTGTATGGCCAATATTTTCTGCTAAGGATTGATTATTCTGCACTAGCTGTTGCAATTGAAGAACCCTGAAGGACAGTTAACACGTTGGATTAAGCGCATCCTGAGTTACGACTTCAGCATTAAATAACGAAGAGGCATAAAATATGGGAATGCTGATGCTCATTCACGCAGTCCTTTTAATTTCGTGAAAGCCAAGAAGAAGGAATCCTACATTGATATCCAGCTAACGCAGATCGAAGCCAACGAAGACTGGTCCGAAGCACAAAGAAGACGAAGATTTTAGCAGCTAAAAAAGGGGACAAACGGCCTAAAAGAAATGAGATATCCGCAGTAGATCCTCTGACAAAAGCATATTGGGCAACATGGGACAGTTTAAAGTTGATAAACGGGCGCTTGTATCGACTTTGGGAAAGTACTGATGGCAACACAAAATTTATAAAAATGGCTACAACAAACACTAAAAAAACAACAACATTTTGACATTTTAAACCTCATCAGCTGTTCAGTTACGGCTACCGTCTATAAATATACCGTGGTATGTTCCATGAAACCAAAAAACTATTTGTAACGTAAAATTCTAAGATTTAAAAATAAATAAATTTGAAAAAATCGTATTTTGAATAGTTTTTTAATTTTTATATAAAAAATAAATTATACTTGTAAATAAATTTAGGTTTTAAAACAATATTATTGTATTCAAATCTAGTAAGTAATTTTATAAATACATATTTTGAAAATTGTCACTGTCTGATTGGTGTACGGAGACTTATTTGAATCTATAAGACGTAGACTGAGTGAAGGAAACATAAATATCTTGGACCATATTTCCAGTCAAAAACACAGACATTTTAACAGACAATGAATTATTATTACTGATGAAAGATGATATTTGAAAATGAATTTCTTCAAGTACTTTAAACTGATAACACAGTCTCACCATTACGAATTAGTTTCCGGCATTCGTAATATTTTTAAACATCGCTATTTCGACGGACAAGTATTGAAGCAATAGTAAAAATACCGCCAGAAGCCCAGTTAAACTTTTTAATATCAAATTGACAGTTATTTACGTTCTTCATCTAGCTTTTCTGCTATCTCTTCCAGTATTTTCTGATTTTCGGCTCTAGAATTTTATTAATGCGTCCATTTTTTCCATTCATGCGGGCAGCATCGAAATGTCATTACCGCTGAGTAACTCACGTTCATCTTCGTCTTCGAAGTCGTAAGTATCTGCATCAATGCCACGATCCCAAAATTTTTCCCTTAACCGCCTTTGGAGCTCATTCATCATGCCCATTGTTGGCAGCGCTAATTTACCCAATTCTTGTTGTGCCTTTCCACTCTTAGCTTTAAGAGGTTCATTTTCGATCTTTTTCTATTTATTTATTTTTACTTTTAAATTTTGTAATCCCAATTCTGACTCTAATTGTTACGCTTTTACCTTTTAAAATCGTTAAAAATATATATTCGTAGATTACAATAAAATAAAAATTAAAATGTGTTTAATTTTAAGTCAATTCTTTATTGTCCGCACTACTTTTGTGCCACTGTTTGAACTTATTCAACGTATACAACGATAACTTTCACAAAATGTGCTTGTTCGTCATATTTCCTTGCTTACAACCTTTTTGTAAGCACAACACTAACGACTGTTTTCTTCACACACAACTTGTTTACACACAAATATGAGTGAATTATAGCTCGATCTAAGTTTTATGGACTTCGCATTTTTGCAAACCTTAAAATTACAACAACTTTAAACTAGGTTAGGTTAGGTTAGAGGACGTGTACTTGTCAATTTGACAAGTACAGTACTCGGTGGTCAAATTGACCCATTGTACTACGTCCTAGCTTCTCACACCACTTATGTTGTGTGCGTTAATTTTATAAATGAGTGGCGGGACCTTCAGTTTTAAAGTCGACTCCGAACGACACATTTTTTGAGAAGCATTCCATGGCAATTTTGTACTCTCAGAGTTTTTGCCAGAAATCTGCTGAGAGGAAGTATACTTTCAAATTTTCGTTTTGATGTCTGACCTGGGATTCGAACTCGGGTCTTTCGTCTAATAAGCCAACACACTACCTACTAGACCACGGCGACCTCAACTTTAAACTACATAATGACATTTTTTGTTGTCCTAAAATATGTGTTTTATGTAGTGTTATCGTTTTGCATTAAAATCTCAATTTTGAAAAAAAGTGGACTTAATATTTTTACGAATTATACTAATGATATAATTTTTTTGACGTACCAGTATTAATTAAAATACGAAGCTGTTGACCGTTTTTGTACTTTTTCGTAATAAACGGCAGGAGTGAATTTAGTTTAAAAAATGTATTTCGGCACCATATTTCGCTATAACATCATCATTATAATAAGAGCTCTCATAATAATAATCCTTTTCAAAATCAACCAGGGTTTCCCCTTCATTTGAAAAAAATTCGTATTCCTGCGGCATATAATTTACCCTTTGTAGTTTGGAAATGAGTGAACGATCGGAGTGTAACTGTTCCCGATTCCGTTTATATGGTAATGATAAATTACAACTTAATTTCTGAGTTTTAGAGATATGAGGTTGAACTGAATTTTCTATATGCTGCTGATTATGTAGGTTGGAAAAATTATTACGCTCCTGGTAATAACTTGTGTTGTTAACAACTTCCATTGGAGTTGATCTATCTACAGTGTTTTGATTTGATTTATAGTAACGATGAGATCTCTATTCTCGTTGTAAGTCATCATTTATTATGAACATTAGTATAAGTCACGGCCTAATTGTGGACGGGGTTATCATTGGTGCCGATTTTATGATAGCTCATGGCATCAATTTGAATATGTGGCAACAGATAATTAGTTAACGAAATGTAAAGATACATTTTGACGTCGGTTATAAGAAGCAAGTGCACGCCAGAAGAATAGTTGCAGTCGAACTACTCAAACTACCACCTCAGAGTGAACCATTGATATGGATGTGTATGGAGGGAGATTTTGCGGAGAATTGTTTTTGGTTGATGAACTAGCACAAACTCAGACGGACTTGTTATCAGCAAAGACCCTTATTAAATTCAACGAACTGAGAATAGTCCTAGTGAGAGCGGTCATGCAAAAGTCATCAGTAAAAACTCAGAGGTGGGTTAATGTGTTCCGGTAGAGGGGGTAATAAACAGGGAACAATCACCGCAACCTGCTGAAATGATAGCCAGGGACCAACAGGAATCTTGTGTAAGTGTGGATAACTGGGTAGTAGACTTAGCAGCTCCAGAGAGAAATAAAGCCAAGACGCTGCTAAAGAGGTATGCATGCACTTTCGCCACGAACAATAAAAGACAAGGAAAAACAAGCATGGTCAAAGTAAGGAGTTAGTCAACTAAATGAGGACGAGCGATGTAATCGAACCATCATCGGGTCCGTGGACCTCAGTTGTAGTCTTAGTCAAAAAGAAAGCTGGCAGTAAGAAATTCTGCGTAGACTAAAGGAAGCTGAATGATGTCACTAAAATCGAATTGTCGACACACTCGACACGCTAGCCGGAACGGGGTGGTTTCCTACATTGGATCAACATGGCGGATATTGGCAGGTGGAGATTTCAGCAAGGACAAGTAGAAAACTGCATTTAGTGCGAATGGAAAAACTGCTCAAATATCGAAAACAGTTAATGAGGAATTATTATAATAAAATGTGAAGTGCTTTAAATATGTATCCCAATCAGATAAGTTTTCAATAATGTATGCTCTAATATATTTATTAAAAACTCTATGATTTCGTTCTATTGTTCTTAATATTTGATGATGGTAACTAGCCAAAAAGGTTATCTCGTTTTCCAAAAATTTACATAGTTCTGACAAAACTTCATTCTTAAATTCCGTATCTAAATCAGATTTTATGACCTTCATTTTTCCATAAACAAGAATGAAATTTTCGAATAAAGCACGCACAACTATCCGAGCTGATTTGTACGGTATAACTATTGTCACTAAATATTTAGAAAGGTTTAATGTGTGACCTTTCTAAATATTTAGCGTAATCAAAGCGTATTTGTTACCAATGTTCGATTCTGGTAACGGATCAATTGTATATATTACAACTATATCAAAAGCGTTAGTGAGTGTTCGAGTAAGTACGAGTTTCTCTATATTATAAGGCTTAACTTTATTTAATATACATTTTTCACAGTTTCGAACAAACTTTGCTGTGTCTCTAGTCATTTTCTTCCAGCAATATTACGTCCTCAGCTTTGCATATAATTTCTACATTGGGCTACCAGATTAGGGACATTATGGTAAATTTTAATTAATTTCTGTTTTTTGTCTACTTCTATTATTATTCCAAATGGCTCCGTAGGAACAATTTCAAAAATTTCCTATACCTTTATAATACCATAATATAATTGTAAAAAATACTCAATTTTTCAGCCATTCTGCTCTGTATGTTTTTCTATTGTTGGCTTCAATTTGTAACCTCGACAGCATATAGTCTAAACTAAGCGTTTCCTTCACAATTTGAAATTCAACAGATAGCAATTTCTTAAATTTTTATACACAGTTTTTTATAATTATTCTGAACAATTATTTCGGTTCTAATTTTTGGAATATTTTTTTTATTATTTATTTATTCTATCAATATCACAAGTAAAAATATTTACATTATTTTATTTAATTACATTGCTTGAGGTACTACTTTTAAATAATATTGCAACAAATATTTGCTTTTTGGATTCATACAAATATACTAATTAATTACATTCTTCGGGGAAAAAGATAGCAAAAAAACCTCTTAATAATTTAAAGAAATTTTAATATAAACACATCTGTCAGTTTCAATCCTGAAATTGACAAAGTTATTAATATCACAAAATTCTTATTATATCATAACTTGAAGACCTGTTGTGATCTTCAAATCGTAGTGTCATTTCTCTTATTAGCTCATTAAACATAATCTGTTTATATTTCCTGTGTAGTACACTTGTAGAGTATCTATAAGGTAGATTAAATATAATTTTTAAGTTTTTATTTTGCACCACTTGGAGCTTTTTAACATAGGTGTTCGCACATCTCTTTGACCAGATATGGCACCACATACGTTATAATTGATCTTATACACATCTTAAATAGTAGGAGCTTATTTTTACTGTTAAGAGAAGATCTTCTGTTTAGTATGGGAAATAAAGCTCTCCCACATTTAACTGCTTTTTCGCATGATTGCAGAACCTGCTACTTAGGCGTCAACTTTTAATCTAGTACAATGCCCAAATATTTAACGGCGTCTAAAAGAGCAATTTGCACACCATCTGCGGACAGTGAAATGGAAGCATTTCTTTTCGGTGACTTGTTGAACGGGAATATTATAGCTTGAGTCTTACTGAGTTTTTGCAAATAAACTGGAAAGCCAAACATATTAAGTTTATATATCAGTCCGTCATGCCATACGGAATCAAATGCTTTTTCAATATCCAGAAGCACCACTCCAGTGCTTTTACGTTCATTCTTATTTTTAGATATTAGATTAACTATGCGCTTAACCTGATGTATCGTAGAACGGTTTTTCCTAAAATCAAACTGAATACTTTGTAGTGCATTGTTATTTTCGGCATATGTATTTAACTTGTCTAGAATAATTTTTTCAAAAAGTTTTCAAGGCAAAATGTTTATGGGCGATAGCTATTTGGAGATTTTACATCTTTGCCCGGCTTTAATACTGGCACAATTTTAGCTACTTTAAATAATTTCGGAAAATATCCGTGTACTATACACAAATTAAAAATTCTGGTAATAACAACAAAGAATGTATTGGTCATATTTTTTAAAATAATAGGGTTTTTACCGTCAAACCTAGGAGCTTTTTTGTTTTTTAAACTTTTTACAAAAAACTTGATTTCTTCCATATCCGTCCTTCATTGTCTTAGATAATTTCCAACATTTTTTATTGCCCGTACCTGTTGTTTCTATCATTTATATTTCATTAAATATAAATTAGTTTTTAGATACGACTTTTGCAGTGCTGATTGGAACAGTTTTCCAAATTTTTAAACAATTATTTAAACTTACCGATGTTATGAATTATGAACAAATAGATCAGTGTAGCTTCATGATAAGGTCTCAAACAACTTTTAATGAGGGAACTACCAACAACCTATATGGACTATATGGAACACAATTTTGGCGACTCACAAGCGAGAAAAATTTAACTATTATTCGAAACTCATTTACACTTTATCATATAACACTTTTATGTTTGACCAAATTTCGTTCATGTTTTCAACAACGTTATTTGATAATAAAAGCATGTAGTCAGTAGACGAAAAAAAATTCGTCTATTCAACGAAGAGTAACCTTACTGTACAAAAATTACCATCCAGGTTTAAAAAAATGGATGCCTCAGGTACGTTTAATCACTACAGGCTTTCATAATCAATCAACATTGTTTATAAAAAGAGTGAAATTTGGCCATGATAAAAGAATTATGTGTTAAAGTGTAAATGAGCTTCGTCGATTCGAAGAGCAGTAACCAATTAGGGTGAAAGTGTTCGTCGATTCAACGAAGAGTAGCCTTAATGTACAAAATAGAAGAGTAACCGTCTAGGGTTAATTATTTATTAATTTTTGCTTGACTTTAACCGACTAAAAAATAACGTTTCTAATTGATAACTGATAACTTCAGATGCCTATGTGATACATAGTTATAATTAGCAATATGCCAAAAAATTTACTTTTTCATTTTCAAGCTATGATTGCCGAATTTTTTTAATGATTCGGGGGTAGAGTCAGCTACCGTAATTGCTAATTAGATTGTCTCTCACTTGCCCTAAAACGGAAATATGGGGTTGCTTTTCAAACTTGGGCTTTTTAACTTTTCGTAAATTTAACGCATTATTAATGTTAACAGCTAAAAAATCAATATTTTTTTTATTGAATAGTTAGATTGGCTATTAATCTTCAATTTTCTGGTATTGTTGTAATAATACACTGAGAAAAAAAATTAAAACAACAAAAAATTTTATTTGCAAATCTTATGAGTTAATATATTCAGTAAGTATACTCGTCAAAGGGTTTTGTACAAAGTTTGGAAATTTATCGGTCAAAATTTTGATTTTCTTCAATAAGATAAAAATAACGGTAATTTTGTAAATAACGGAATTATGAAAAATTCCTAGAACAAAAGTTGAATTATATCATAAAGAATCATTCTAAACAATAAAAAAGTTCTTTTTCGCAAAAAGCCGATTTTGGTATATTGCTAGTTATAATTTATGACAAGAAGTTTTCTTTTACACATTTCAAGAGGAAAATAATGGTATAATACAAAATAATTACATTTGGCGAATATTTGCTATTTTAACAATTTGCGTTTTTAAAACTTTTAAACGGAAGTATCCCCGTATTAACATTTGACCAATACTTAATATTATAATGATTTACGAAACAATAAATATGATTAAATTAATAAAATCAGTAAAAATAAAATAATTTCAATATGAAGTAGATGTTGACGGCAACATCCTTGTAAATGAGTTTACCCTTCATTATTGGCAACGTCTAGTCTTATGAACTCGTTCCACAGTTTTCATTATTTCTTCTTTACTTAACTTTACGACATAACCTTTCTGTAGCAAATTATCAATTCGATTTTGTAACATAATTTTTAAATCGGGCACGCTTTGAAATTTTCTCTTTAGGCACATGAGGCGCTTCAAAGCGTTATTGTAGCTTTCAGATAGCGCACGGATATAATTTTTCCACAATAAACAAACTTTATAGTGTCCATGAACTTTCTTGAGTGTGGCCTTCAAGATCTTCATTGATTTCTTATCTACTAAAGATAGAAATGCCGCCTTTGGTGATTCTTCAATATTGAAACATGCATTATAAACCGTTTGTCAGCAGCAGCTATATAAATAGTGACATACAAAAATACAATAAAAAATATTAAAAATAAAATTAAAATACTCGTAGATTATAAAATAACAAAAAACATATGAAATCATAAACCGAAAAAGAACGCATAATAATTAAATAACTTAATAAAGTAAAAATTTGCAAAGGCGGAGTGCCTTAAATGCAAAGGAACAATAGGGGGTGAAACAGGTGTTAGATGTTCAGGCGAGTGTGGCAAAGTTTATCATTGTGCCGTAAAGTATTCTGGTCAGGGTCAGTACTCTGGAGTCTAATTTTTTAATTAAATTTATTTGTGATGAGTGCATCCAGTACATCCATAATGTTGATTTTATTAAAAAAAAAAAAAAAAGGTGTGACCAGAAACAACTTAGTTGAGTACAAAAATGAATCGAATTCTCTCTTAAACAAAATGAGAATGAACTGAAACTGTTGGAAGCAATAGAGAGAAGATATGAAGAGAGATTAAAGAAGATTGATTGCGTGCAAAAAGTATGTAAGAAAAATGTAAACGAGATTAAAAAACTCTATTGTGTGGTAAACGAATATGAAAATGAAAACAAGGACATGTATAATACGATAGAGAAAAGTAATGAAAAGATATGTAACGAAATAAAGAAAACAATAAAAGAAACACACGATAAACAAAATAAAATTTCATATGTGGTAGCAGTAAAAAATTCGATGTTGCCAGAAATAAAACAGATATCATTAGTTGTAAAACCGAAAGAAAAACAGAAAATAGAAAAAGCAAAAGAGGATCTTAACAATAAGATAGATCTAAGAGATTTAAAAATAACTAAATATTGAAAATCGAAAAAATGGAACAATTGTAATCCAAAGCGAGTATAGATAAGAAATGCGTTACAAAGCGAAATGAGCGAGAGTTATGATATAAAGATTCCGAAAGAAAATGAGATGTCAGTAACTGTAACGGATATGAGTTTCAAATATAGTGAAAATGAACAAATAGAAAAATTGAAACTGCAAAATATGATATTGAGAGATTGCGAAATTAAAATAATAAAATTCTTTGAATACAAGAAAAATAACGGAATTATACACAATGTTAAAATTATAATAGATAGAGAAACATATAAGAAAGTGATTTTTCAAAAAGTAAACATTGGTTGAGAAACATACCGAGTATTTGATGGTCCAGATATATAAGATGCTATAAATGTCAAGGATACAACCACAAATCAAATGAATGTAAAATGAAGAGATATGTTTTAAATGTCTTGGAAAGCACAATTCAAATGGATGTAAAGAAGAAATAATTGTTAAGTGTGTAAATTGTGTCAAAGCAAACAAAAAATGTAACTTGGGACTTGATGAAAACCATGTTGTTTCAAGCAAAGAATGCCAAGTGCTTAGAAATAAGCTGAATATGAAAAAGAGAAGGATGGGGCTAATTTGTTAAGAATTAATTTATATACATGGAATTTATATGAACATACAAGGACTATTAAATAATTTTAATCAATTGAAACAAATAGCAACATCTGAAGGACCAGAATTTATAATTGTATCAGAGACCCATTTAACTAAGGATATAGAAGAAAACGAGATACAACTGAAATTGTTAGTGAATCGAAATTTTGGATAAGCGGTTACATGGCCAAATACAATACGACAAGATTCATTGTTATTGCAGTTTATAGACCGCTGAGTGGCAAAATAAATGATTACTGTGAAACATTTGAGAATGTAATAGAGGATATTTGTGAAAACGACTGTGATATTAAATAGTTGGAGATTTCAACATATACTGGTGCAAAAATATTACTAATAAAAGTAGATTAGAAAGTGTGTTTAATGATAACGGACTAAAGCAGATCATCAACGAGTATACCAGAATTACGAGAAATTCATACACAATAATAGATTACGTAATAACAAATAACCAAAATATAAAAGCTGTAATTAATTATAAAAACAAAATATCAGATCATGAGGCAATTGATATAAAAATTGAGACAAATGGCAAAAGTCGAGAAAATGAAACCAAGAGAAAAGTTGAGATTTTTAAATATAACAAGCAGACACTTAATAGTGCAATAACTGATCTAAGTGCAATAATATATAGCGATAACGAAGATTTGAATTATAATGTTGATAATTCGAAATTGTGTATGGAAAAAATCATAGAGAAATTTACATTTGGGGAAAGTAGTTAAAGAACTGCTTGAGAGATAAATGGAGCATTCGAACCTGTTTTCGATTTATCAAACAGGCTTTCGAAAAAAGTTTACGTGTGAAACGGCAATAAATTATGTGATAAATAAACGCAAATATGTGGATAAAAATAGGAAAATCTTATCAATATTTTTAGATTTTAAGAGAGCTTTTGAGCAAGGAGATCATGATGAAAAAACTATACATGTAGGGCTTTCGCGACATTGAATTAAAGTGGTTTCGTTCTTTTCTCACAGGAAGAAAACAAATGACTAAAGTAAATGATAAGATTTCACAGAAAATTAATATAGAATATGGAGTACCTCAAGGCTCAATAACTGGATATGCCGAATATTTCGGAAAAATGCAAAATAGTACTATATGCAGATGACGCTTTAATATTTGCTGAAGAACCTTCGGTTGAAGAGTGTTATGATAAATTAATACACGATATAAATAATGTTAGTCATTGGTTAAAAATGAAAAAAAAACGAAAATTATGGAAACCAATATGAGCAGTGATAAAATATTTAGAATCATCAATGAGATAATAGAAAAGGTACAGGAAATTAAATATCTTGGCTTTATAATTGATAAGGACATGAAACTGAAACAACACATAGAACAAACATATTGTCACGAAAGTTGAAATGGTGTTTTTAAAATATTAAACAAAAGCTCCGAAAACAACACAACATACTTGATCATGCATAAAATGATAAACAAAAGCTCCAAAAACAAAACAGCGCACTGTTCACGTGATTAATGAATGAGTAGAAAAACATATCAACAAAAATAAAGCGCTTGTTTACAAGATGAATGAAGTCGCCGTGGTCTAGTGGGTAGTGTGTTGGCTTATTAGACGAAAGGCCCGGGTTCGTATCCCAGGTCAGACATCAAAACGAAAAATATTTCTTCGGCGACTTCCTCTCAGCAGATTTCTGGCAAAGACACTGAGAGTAAAAATTGCCATGAAAAGCTTCTCAAAAATCTGTCGTTCGGAGTCGACTTTAAACTGTAGGTCCCGCCACCCATGTATAAAATTAACGCACACAACATAAGTGGTGTGAGAAGCTAGGTCGTAATCCTGACGGAAGGGTTGTAATGGCCAATTATGTATGTATGTAAGGGATAAAAGACGTAAATAACCAACAACAAAATAAAGGGAACAAAGAAGTAAACAAGCAACAACAAGGTGCAGTATAAAATAGCGGAGAGACAAACAACAACTAATCTACCTGCTCGAATGTAAACAAGAAACAACAAAAATGAGAAGGTGTTGTTTACATTATTAGAATGTTCTCGAAGGCCGTCATAATCCTTCAAGGCCATTCATCAGACTAATGATCCAGTGATATAAGAGACAAGCCAAAGCAAGCAAGAGAGATTCAGAGTTTGAGTTGAATCGACGTTACGTTGGTTGAAGTGATAAATCAATCGGGTGTGTGCAGACAAGTTACGTCTGAAGGAAGCAGTTGTTAGTGTCCTGCTTACAAAAAGGTTGTAAGCAGAAAATTATCAGGAACAAACACATATTGCGAAAATTATCGTTGTATAAGTGGAATAAACTGGAACAGTGCCACAAAAGCTGTGCAGATAATAAAGAATTGATTAAAATTAAACACGAATTTATTTTTACTTTATTTGCAATTTACGAACTCATATTTTTAAAGTTTTTAAAAGGTAAAAACGTAACAATATGTAAGAAATAGGTTTCTTTTCAGAAAAATAAGAAGCAAATTATCGATACTGACGGCGATAAATATTTATAACTTAAAACCGCATTTCGAATTCGGGTCAACAATTTTGTATACTTCCTGCACGGACACTCAAATAAATAGATTGCAGAATTTACAGAACAAAGCTATGCGCTGGAATATAACGAATGTTGGACTGTCTCAAATGGTTGAACATAAAGAAAAGATTGGCACTGAACACTCTAAATTTTATATTAAAAATGAAAATTGGAAATGCACCTGCCTACTTAACTGAACAAATGCAGTATGCTGGGGATGCACAACCGTACAGTTTGAGAAATGTTGAAAATTTCACATTACGAAGGGCCATAACAACATTAATGCAAAGGTCAGTCTTTTTTAACTATGACTATGATTATATAATATGCTGCCCAATTGTATTAAAAATGAAACTAATATAAATATTGTAAAGAGAGAAATTGTAAAATTTGTAAGAATGAATAACAGTATTTAAAAAAGAAGCAATAGGAAAAATGTTGTAATGATAATTATATATTAAATTTGTAAATTTTTAAGAGTATTCTTTAATATACTACTAAATAAAAAAATAAGAAAAAAAGAAACTATCTGTAGTATACTTGTTGTATTTATACTTGTTTACATTTAGAAATTTTAAATCAATGTTACCTTTGTTTTAGTACTTAAAATATAATAATTTATTTTCATATTATTCAACCACCAGATGGCTTCATTTTATGTAACATTTCGTTTGGTGATTAAACGATGAAGAAAAATTTTTTTGTTTTGTATATAAAAAGAAAAAATTTTATTTTATTTCACAACAGTAATGAGTTCAATTCGATTACATTTAGTTGAACTTCTCTAAGAAAATGAAAGTGAATCCTGAATCGAAGCGTTATACGTGTCCGCAAATTATCTGTTTCATTGAAGTGCTCTTTGGTAAACCACATTTTTTTTTTTGGTCTGACGTTAACACAAACAAAGCGGATGGACTCGTGAACACGCAATGTATAACTGCCCATGTGAAAAACAATGATTTTCTAAATTTATCCTGCAAAAACTAAGCGATTGGCCTTGCGACGTGTTAATTATCATTGCGAACGCAAGGCGAACTGGAAATTGCAATCGTTTGAAATCAATCGGTAGATCAGTCAGAATTATTGGTATTCGAGGAATACATACATTTTCATCTGCGTACTTTCCGTTAATAATGGTTGCCTCAATCAAATTTGGCATAAGTCTTTATACTGAAAGTCGAGTATCGTTGCAAAGTCGCGGTGGATTCAAATTACGTAATATCATAATAACTGTACTGAGTTGCAAGTTATGTGGTGGAAATCCTGGTAACTGCAGAACTTCAAAAACTCCGTTGGATAATTTACTACATCATCGGGATTTGTTATGGAATCAACTTCAGCGCGTGTACATAATTATTCTTTGCGGTAAGAATTACTCGTTGACTTAACCAAGCATAATTCTGATAATTCTCACTAATGTTTGGAAAACATTTTCAATAAGAGCTAATTGAGAGTCTACAAATCGGCAAAAGTCATTGGTAAGAGTAATTAATGCAGATATCGCATCAACTGGGACTTCTCCGTTTCCAACAGCTCACAATTGTTTGGAAAATTGTGCAGAACTTTGATCATTTTGAAGTTGAACTCTCATATTAGTGGTTAGTGATAATATTTTTACGTTTTTCCATAAAGGTGATGCCTTCAGGCAAGCATTCAATTCACCTGCAGGCGTTCCACGGGGAATTACTGGCGACGTCTGCCTGACCAACAATATCATCAAGCCGAAAATATTGGTTTGTAGTACATGCTATGCATCAGAGATGGCGCTCTATTTGAAAAAACATTTTCCTGAATTTTCTTTGATATAAACCTCACGGAGCTCGAGACCTTTCCAGCAAATGCAAAACCGTGGAAATCGGTTCATGCGTTCTGGAGTTATAATGTCAGGAAGGAAAACCCGACTTATTTTTATATAGTAGATAAAGACATTCTGAAGAATATATAACATATTTGGCGACGAGCAGTGTGGAACCCAGATAAAAAAGAGGAAATATTTATAAGTAAAAAAATAAGATACACAAAAAATTATATAAAAGAAAATGTCTTTAATTGGATCAATTGAACAATTTATGTTTGGTGAAGATTTTGGCGAATATTTAGAACGGATCGAGCAATTATTTATAAGAAATAATGTGGAAGATAACAACAAAGTGGCTTTATTTTTAACTTTGGTTGGCCCAGATACATATAAAAGAATTAAATCGGTTTTGTTACAAGAAAAGCCAACAAGTAAAGCTTTCAAGGATCTGGTAAAAATAATTTTGCCACATTTCAGTCCGAAAAAAATATTATTGCCGAACGGAGTTGTTCTCAGAAGCCTGATGAGCCCATCAGTGAATATATATTAAATTTGAAATTATTATCGCAACGTTGTGAGTTTGGTGCATTTTTAATTGAAGCATTGCGTGATCGTTTAGTTTGTGGGGTTAGCAGCAGTCAACTTCAGACAAAATTCTCTCAGCATCATCTTTGAACTGGCAAGAGGCGTGTAAATTAGCAAAATCGTTCGAGCTGATCACCAAAGAACAAAAAAATATGCATTCATCGTCGTATGATGTCAACAAAATAAATCATTACCCTCAAAAGTACAAGAAGTATGAAAAATTTACAAAATGTGCATCCAAGCATGCAAGTGGCAGTTGTCCGGCTAAGGAGTGGACCTGTTTTTCCTGTGGAAAGAAAGGACATTCGGCGAAAGCTTGTTTTTCGAAAAAGAATAAATCAACTCAAAGGTATTTAAGTAGTCTGAAAAATGTTATCGAGTTGGACTTTAAGCTGGGATCGTTAAACTGGGTAAATAGATCGGAGTCAGCACTGGTAAAGAGTTTTATCGTAAATAGTAAAATTTTGGAAATGGAAATAGATACCGTAGCCGTCGTGTCCGTTATTTTTCTTTTTTTTATTTTCTATTCGGTTACAAAGTAATTCATTATATTATTCTAAAGGTGCCTCTGCGTCGTATAGGCATTATAGAGGTAAGTTAGCAATAACATCCTAACAACAGATTAAAAGATTTCAGCAAATAATGATAATAATTTAAATAATTAATTTTAAAGATAATGATAATAATAATTACATGCATTTTGATATAATATTTAAAATAAAAATAAATAATTCTATCGAAACTTCAAAATTTTCAAGGCAGTAAATCTTCCAAGTTATCTAGCAAAAACTTCTTTAAGTTTGTCTTAAATAATGAAATGTTATTAATTGATTTTACGGACTCTGGAAAGTTGTTAAATTCCCGACTACCAATATATTCAATGCGTTGTTTAGTCATCTCAAGCCTACAGCGAGTTAATACTAAACTCGTACTATTCCTCGTAAATATTGTATGTTGGTTACGCGCAAATTTTATGGTATGATGACCAATATTGTTCAAGGACTTAAACACAAAAATTAAAAGTTGGTACTTGTATATTCCCCATATTGGCAAAATCGTTTTGGAAACATTTCTATACAGTGATATAGTTGAGTACCTTCCTCGAAGGTACACTATCTTCAGAGCTTTGTTTTGTATACGTTGTAGGGATTTCAGTTCATTCGTATGTTTCCAGCCGTACAAGATGGTTAAATATCCAAATTGGCTTTGTATCAATGCATTGTAATCAATAGTTTTGTATTTTCATCAAATTTATGTTTGAACTTATAGAGCATTCCAATCGCAGAACTTATTTTGGACCTAAGATATTGTATATGTATGCTCCAGGATAGATTACTTTGATAATGTATTCCAAGATAATTTATTGAAGAGACTTCCTTAATTTCCGTACCATCTACGTTTATGCTGAAATTATCATTTGGGCAATTAATTGGCCTAAATTTAATCAGCTTTGTTTTATTGGCATTCAAAATGAGTTTGTTTATCTTAACGTATTCAACGAGTGATACTGCATCTCTCTCAATGTAGGCCTTAGCCACTGTGTCGTATTTATATGGGTAAAATATGCAAATCTCATCAGCATACACAAAGAGTTTTCCATTCAATCCAAGTTGAATAATATCCTTTATATACAAAGTAAACATTAATGGACCCAATACACTGCCCTGCGGTACACCATGATCCACGCTGCCAATAAAGCTTTTTACTTAATTTATCTGAACAAATTGTTTTCTATTTGTTAGGTAACTTTTAAATAAATCCAGTTCACGATTACGAACTCCATATTGACTCAACAATATCAAATGCCTTCGTAAGATCAAACAAAAATCCTGCGACTCCACTGTGTCCATCATCTAAACCTTTACATATATAATTAACTACATTTACCACAGCTTCCTCCGTACCTTTTCTAAATCCATATTGATAATCATTTAGGAGATTATGCTCCTCCAAGTAATTGTAAGCTGATTATGCAACATCCTCTCGATTACATTATCAATAGCAGATAATACAGCAATTGGACGATATAATTCGGCTTAGTAGCTTTATTCACTTTTGGAATTGGAGTGATTTTATGCATTTTCAATATGTCTGGGTAAATTCCCAAATCAATCATGTTGTTAAATATCCCCATAAGATAAGTAGATATATCATCTTTACAATGTTTTAGGGCTACAGGAGAAACTTGATCGTGACCAGAACTTTTCAGAGGATTTAAATTTGATAAGATATTATTTACCTCCGTCAAAGTTGTGTATCTCAGTTTGAATATACCATCATAAAATCGCATTGTTCCGAGAGAATTATACGAATAAACTGGATTCCGTTCAATTATGTACCTTAAATCCTTAACTGATTGTATAAAATACTTATTTAAAGCTTCAGCTTTGTGAAAATCACTAGCAATAAGTTCACCATTATCATCAATTATATTTATACATTTATTAGAACCTCTACTAAGTGATTTATTTATAAAATTCCAACTCTTTCGACAATCATGCTTTACTTCATCCAAGCGATCACGATAATAGTTGTTCATAGATATTCTGCAGGCCCTTTTAATGATATAGCTAATTCTTTTCAATCTATTAATTAACTCCACATTGGTTCTGTTTCTCTTTCGTTGTTTCAAAAGTTTCTGTTTATAGACAATAAGTTTTTCTAAGTTAATATTAATCCAGGGTGTGATTTCATTCTTAAGTATCTTTTTCCTAGTTTTTATAGAACTTGAGTTTGTCATCGCGACATTAATGCACGATATTAAGTTCACTGTGTCGGTCGATGGATCACTAATTAGACTTATACTAGATATGTGATTTTGAATATATTGTTTAATATGATTATAGTCACATTGAGTATATGAAACTTGTCGAAGATTTTCCTTATAAACGTCAAAAGCATTTCTGCAATATACAATATTGTGGTCCGATAAATCACACTAAACAGAGTCTAAATGCAATAACTCTTGTACATTACTATATACATTATCTATTGGAGTTTTACTATACGGACGATTTATTAGTGTATGACAATTATTAATATCGTAATGTTGCAAAAGAGACCATAATTCTTCACTTTCCTGCTCTCTCAACATATCAATATTAGAGTCACCTACAATAATGCATGGAACACGACCATAGCAAGAAAGTAAGTTGTCCATAAAACATAGAAAATTGTTTGTACTACACTTTTGAGATCTATAAAAAGACCCAACGATGAGCGGCTTTCCTTTTATTGTTAATTCGTATAATGTCAAGACTATGTAATCAACATAATTATTGCTCTCGCAAACATTACATGTATATTTCAATTGATCGCTAATAAAAACAGTGGTTCCACCGTAACTATCCCATCTACAAGAATGAATACTGTGATATCCATATATATTATATAATTGCGTATGATCTCTATGAAACCATGTCTCCTGAATTGCTATAATATATGGTAGACGTGGAAGATTAACAATAAGATCTTTAAATTTATCAATTGAAGCAATACTTCTGATATTTATGAATTATTATTTTTAAAATGATTTTCAAAAGATTCTAAGTTGCAAAAATAATGATTGTTAAACATAATAATAAAAAATAAAGTGAGAATTTTGACATAAAAACAAAAGAAAAAAAAGTAGTGACGATTAGAACGAATTGCATCTCAAGACTGCTAATCAATGTTCGCTGCATTTCCAACAGTAGATTCTCGTATTCTTGGTTTGTTAGTAGTTGCCTCTAATAAGAGATTATCCACATCTTCCTCAGATCTAATGATTATAGACTTAGAAAAACCGCTCTTTTTAGCAAAAATTTTTCCATTGGCTGCATAAACTGAGTTATACCCAACATTTCTTAAAGTTTTAGCATGTCTTAACAAGCTGTGTGTTTCTCGGCTTAAATAATCACGGATAAAGACCTTTTGAGTGGCTACATTTTCCTTCAGTTTTGGTTTGACATTCATCAGCTGCTCCTTAGTTTTTTTGAGCTAAACTTAACAACTAATTTCTGTTTATTTGGGGTATTGTTATGACCATTTCGATTTTTAATAAAAAATATCTTCAATATCTTCAGCTTGCAGTTTAACGCCCACATCATTAGTTAATTTAACGACTCGACAGTTGATCAAGCTTTTTGAGTTCTGTTTTGATTTCTTTTAGCTTCGCTTTTACATCACCACTACCATCACATATGTGACACTCAAACTCTTCATCATTATGAAGAACTCATACTTGCGTTTATCAAGTGAAGTGCAGAGAACACGAAAAATTTTGGCACACTTATCACACTCAATAAAATCTTCTTCTTCTTCGTTTACCACTAATTTGCATTGTCCACAGAGTTTATGGTTAATTTTTGGAGTCGTTTTAACGCTTCGCCGACCTTTACCCATCTTATTTTATTAAAACAAGATTCTCGCTATACGCTTTACTTTGAAAAAAACTTTTTATAATTTTATTATTTGCTTTAACCATTTTTTAAGTAATTTTAAAATATTTTGCTGAAGAGCACACAAATTAAAATTTCTCAACACCAATGTTGCTAACTTTTCTATTTTTATTTCTAATGTGGACTATGAATTTTATGTAAATGATTTAAAATTAAAAAGTATTGATTTTCCACCTTTACAAGTTTTAACAGGTAATGCTGTGGAGGTTATTGGGAGAATATTGGTGACAGTTGATTTGAAATTGGTGGTAGTGATATCCAACAGGCAATTCACACTAGGGATGCCAAACGGGATTGGTTTTTAAAAATCCCGGGATTCGGGATTTTGTAAATCCCGATCCCGAAATCCCGGGATAATTCGGGATCCAAAAATCCCGAAAAATCATGGGCTAAATCGTGATTTTCTCTTAATAATAAAAATATTTCGTTAACAAAATCATTTGTATTCCAATTATGTATGTATATCAGGATTATATATATACATATACATACATAATTGGTCATTACAACGCTTCAGTCAGGATTATTGACCTAGTTTCTCACACTATTTATGTTGCGTGTATTAATTTTTATACATAAGTAGTGGGACCTACAGTATAAAGTCGACTCCGAACGACAGATTTTTGAGAAACTTTTCATGGCAAATATCAGAATTATATGTCATTAAAAATAAAATTTTAAAACAATAAGATAAAAAGTAACAAAAAAGCGTAAAATATCAAAAATAAAAATTGTTCACACATATGCAAATGCATTAGTTTTAAGAAAATTATTTGGATTCCAACAAAAAGATTAAATTATCTAACATGTGATCTGATAGGCTTGATCGAATTTAGTTGTAAACATACGCTGCCGTCGGAAATCATTTATTGCAATCAACATTTGTTGGTAAAATAGCTCCAAGATAGCTGTATGCAGCTTGTAGATATTCACCTGCTCCTGATCCAAATAAATCTATTTCTTTGGACAGTTGAGTACTAAATCAGTTACCCTATTAATTCGTTTTATAGAGCTTTTGCATTCTCCAATGGCATCAAATAACTTTTTATCAATGGAAGTGGGGTTTTCCTCATCTGAGAATCTATTATCGAAGTTTAGTGATATAGAACTTTTTTTCCAGGACCTTTTGTAGGGTCAAAATACATACGAATTCACAACCCCGAAAATCCCGAAAAATCCCGGGATAAGTTTTTAAAAATCCCGGGATTCGGGATTGTGTGAATCCCGAAAATCCCGGGATTTCGAGTTTCGGGATTTCCCGATTGGCATCCCTAATTCACACCCCTAATGGGACGGAATTGGATAGATGTTTTATTTCCTGGTTGGCGAAATTTTTTAAGGTAACCTTGTGTAAGACAAGTAATATTTTATCTATAAAAAACGTCTGCCAAATCAGTACCGTGGAAATATTGAAAAATATTTTTCCATCTTTATTTTTGGATTGTACAGGCTCTATTAAAACTTTTTCTGCTGATAGTTTTGTCAAGCCAAGTTCTCAACCAAAATTTTTTAAGGCGTACTCAGTGCCTTTAAGTTTAAAAAATTCTATAGAGGCCGAATTGGGTTGAATGCGTGACGGGGTAATATTAGAGCCCGTCCAACGGTTTGGTCAACTCCGATTGTCTGTGTCATAAAAAAGATTCTACTATAAGAATCTGTGGAAATTTTAAAGTAACCATAAACCCAGTTATTGAAATGGATGTATATCCATTACCGTTAATTGATGATATCCTCACAAGTTTGAGGGGTAAAACGTGTTTTTGTATTCTTGATTTGAGTAAGGCTCATTTACAGCTATCGGTAAATAAGTCATCACGTGAATTGTTAACTATCAATACCCATATGGGATTGTTTCAGTTTTGCCGTTTACCATTTGGTGTTTCAACTGCACCTATGATTTTTCAAAGAGTGATGGATCAAATTATGCAGGGCTTAGAAGGCGTTGCTGTATATCAAGATGATATTTTAGTTTCTGGTAACGGTGAACAATATTGTAAATCTAAATTTTATAAAGTTTTAAGAAGATTGAAAGAAGTCCATGTTAAAATCAATTAGAATAAATGTAAGCTTTTAGTACTTGGGTCATACCATTACCCCTGAAGGTATAAAACCTTCAAATGCTAAAATGGCGGCTATAATACGAGCATCTGAACCAAGTAATATTGACCAACTTCAAAGTTTTTAGGGTTAATTAGTTACATACATACATAACTGGCCATTACAACCCTTCAGTCAGGATTACGACCTAGCTTCTCACACCACTTATGTTGTGTGCGTTAATTTTATACATGAGTGGCGGGACCTACAGTTTAAAGTCCCCACCGAACGACAGATTTTTGAGAAGCTTTTCATGACAATTTTTACTCTCAGAGTCTTTGCCAGAAATCTGCTGAGAAGAAATATTTTTCGTTTTGATGTCTGATTTGGGATTCGAACCTTTCGTCTAATAAGCCAACACACTACCCACTAAACCACGGCGACTATAAACATTTCTTTAGAGGTCAAGAAGAATTGTTTATTTTATGGGGATCGTTTAGTTATACCCACAATTTTAAGAAGTAAATTTCTACCGTTGCGACACGATACACATATTGGGATCGTTCGCATGAAGTTGTTGGCTCGTGGTTCGTTTTGGTGGCCTTCCATTGATAAAAGTATTGAGACTTATGTTTCAAATTGTCCGTCGTGTCAAAAAACTCAAAACAAGACGAAAGATTGTCCAAATTTCACGTGGCCTCCAACTTCTTTTCCGTTTGAACGCATTCATGCGGATTTGTTGCAGTTCAAAAATAATGATTTTTTAATAGTTGTTGATGATTTTTCTAAATGGATTGATGTACAAGTTTTATATAAAACATCAGCATTTTTATTTTCAAATTTTGGATTTTGCGGTACGTTAGTAAGCGATAATGGACCACAATTCAGAAGTGAGGAGTTTAAATTATTTTTAAAATCAAACGGAATAAATCAGCTTTTTAGTCCTGCTTATCACCCCCCCAGTAATGGTTTGGCAGAAAGTGGTGTTCAAACCATTAAAAATAGTTTGAAATCGTACTTTTTATCTAACAAGTCAGGTAAACTTTCTGTCCAAAACGTCGTATTAAACTTTTTATTTAAATACCGAAGCACTCCATCCACTGTCACAGGTATGTATCCAAGTGAATTTGCTTTATCATATAAACCAATTACTCTATTATCGTACATTAACTTAAAGAAAGACTCAAATACAAAAGTAAATACAACAAACTACAAATACAAATATATATCTAAAAATATGTTTCAAAAAAGCAAAAAATTTAAAATTTTCAGTTTAAAACTGGGAAAAACATTTTGTATTTGAATCCAGATCAAAATAGTGATGCAAAATGGGTCAAAGGTATCATTTGCAAAAAAATTAGTGACACACTATATTTGGTTGAAGTTAATAGACGACGAAGGGTTGCTCATAGAAATCAATTAAAATTAATGGAAAAAGATGTAATATTATCAAGTACTCCTCAAAACTTAGACCAAAATGAAAATTTAAGTGTTGAAAAAGTAAGGAATGAAAAAGAAGAAGAAGACGAGGAAGAATTTTTTGATGCAGGAAATGTGAGTGACGAAGATGATAATATTACAGAATTACCATTAAAGGCTAGATTAAGAAAGAAGAAAAACATTAAGTATCAATTGTAATTGCAATTAAAAATTTTGTTTTGTTATTGTATAAATTCAAAATCTAAAAAGGGCAAGAAATGTAGTATACTTGTTGTATTTATACTTGTTTAAATTTAGAAACTTTAAATCAATGTTACCTTTGTTTTAGTACTTAAAATATAATAATTTATTTTCATATTATTCAATGTTTTTCACAGCGATGAATGCGTAGCCAATCACCTTAGCTAGAGCAACCACTATAGCCCTAAATCGTACAGCCTAACCGCGTTTGTTTTTTGGCAATTGAGTCCACGGTCCTACACGGATCTTAAGCAGCATTGCGACACTCCAATTGTTTAACAAATTAATATACTCAGCCTCAATTTAATTCCTGCTGGGGTGGATCTAAAGTTTCAAACGTGTACACAAACTGAAGTGTAAATTTATCATTACTGTTTGTATTTGAAATATTCAGTATTTTACAAACGCATTTTCTCGGCGAGTGGTATTACCCGTCCACCTTAAATGTAACGACTGCTCTTCACCATCAATATCAAGTAGATCAAAAACTTTCTTTCCGATTAACGACACAGAAAAACCTTCATCAGAAATTCATATGTATTGATAATCCACTTCCTTTAATAAAGACTAATAGACAATATTCTGAAAATTTGCTTTTGATTTTGACCCGTAGGTTTGTTCTATTTTTGATTTTATGTCCTTTACCTTTTTGTACTAAAATTGTTTTAAAGAACGGCAAGGTATAATAAAGCTAGTTTTAAATAAAATACAAAATTTCTAAGGACTCCTGGTGCATCAATTTAATAATTTGTTATTATGCCTTATTGATAACTGGTATCTTCAGATGCCTAGTGATATATAAATTGGTACCGTTAAAATTAATAATAAGAAGTTGTCTTTGACATACTTCAAGAAGAAAATAATGAGTATAACACATACATACATAATTGGCCAACAACCTAGCTTAATTTTATACATGAGTGACGGGACCTAAAGTCGATTCCGAACCAGAGAAAAATTTATTCGGCTTAAATTCAGCCGCCGTTTTATGTATGTAAGAAATTAAAATATATGAAAATATGTTTTTAATACTGTATACAATAAATTTTAATTATATATAAAATATGATATTTATATATTTTTGTTTTACTTGACTTAAATACATTATTGAAGTTTTTTTTGTTTATTTTTCGATATCTTAATAGAAAAATTTTTAATTTTTTGAAGTGGTAATTTTGAACATTCTTTCCTGTTTATTTGAATGTGATAACACTTTTAACTTTACGTTAAATTTTTTAAAAGACAAAATATTAAAATAGAGAACCAAAAAATTACAAATTTCTTTCAAAATTTAAATAATAATTTAAATGAGTTAAATTCATTTGATTTCGATGACGACCTTGCTATTTTTAATGATATTGACAGTCAGTCACATAAATAAAAAATTAAAGAAACAACCCAAATCCTTTTAAACAAAAAATCTTCAGCTGGGTCCATAGTTTGGCAACATTTTGGTTAAATAGTTATTGGAAATAAACCAGTGCTAAAAAAGTATCATATGTGTAAAGTTGCTTTGATGAGACCTCCATGCGTTTAAAGGGGTAGATACATACATATATTATTTCTATCCAGGAATTATATTTAAAAGTAATTAAAAGGAGATTTTCACAAAACAATAATTGAAACTCCAATTTCAATTAGCTTTTAGCCAAACTTTTTGGGAAATTTTATTTTGATTAATTATTTCTGATAATTTTTTTGTAAGTGTTATAAAATGCGAAATAATTTCAGGTTTGGAGTTTCTACGTCGACATCAAACCTCTGTAACCAATTACGAATTCTAAAAAAAATCAATATTCTCAGGAAGTTCTAAAAATGCAGATTCCGAAAAATTTGCTAACGCGCGTCTGCATTCACAAATGTGCTGTAGAAATCTAAGGCCCTTTAACACAGTGGAGCAACCAGGGCCAATTAATATATGTCATTTCGGATCACATCTGACATAAAGGCGCCGCCGAAACTTTACCATATTTCGGCTAAGAGCCGACTTAAAGCCGCCGCCGAAACTTAAAAATTTCAGCCGCCGCCGTCGATAAATTTGCTCGGCGCAGGTCTCTGCTCCGAACTAAAAATTTTATGAAAAGCTTTTCATGTCAATTTGATTTACTCTCAGCTTTTGCCAGCGATCTGCTGAGAGGAAGTCGTCAAAGAAATATTTTCGTTTTGATGTCTGGGGTTTGAAGTCAGGGTTACCGCGTATTTTGATTCGAAAGAAATAATTTAAGAGCTCGAGCGATTTGTATTGTGTATTACGATATTCATAAAACTTTTTACGACAGAACAAAAGTGATCGACAACTAAATTTTCCTTTTGAAAAAGCAACTCTGTATTATGAAAACAATCGTTCGAAATGAAAAAAACGTTAGGAAATTATTCGAAAGCTATTTGTAGGTGACAAATTGGAAGGGTAATAAATATTTGAGTAAATTAACAATTAAAAATAAATAAAAGTGTAGAACAAACAAGTAAATGTTAATAATAAATATTATAACAATTATATACGTAAATATAAATAATAAATATATATACAAAAGATAATAAATAAATGGAATAGAAATAAATATTAGTACTCTTGAAATTTTTAAGGGATACTCAAAACAACCTTATACAAAAATGAAATACAATACGAATAAATGGTTCAATTCATGTCGAAGCATGTTGAAGATTCCACAGCGTCCGGTAAGAAAGGTTTTAAATAAGAATGCCGAAAAGGCAGGTAGAAAACCAATATCCTACTAAGACAATTCGCAAAAATTTTGAAGGAACTATCTGAACAACTTGCAGGAGTACAACAATATTTGAAGTGAAGCTCAGATACTCAAGAACACCAGTATTAATTTGAAATAGAAAAACATGAGAAAAGAAAAGCTTGTGCTGGCAAAACAAAAGTTTTTATTAAAAAAAAGAAAAATTTTAACTCAAGAAGAGAAATGGGATTGAAAACTTAAAACTTAGACTGAAGACTTAGAACATCTAGAACTGAAAAAAAGTATTGTAGATATAGAGGTAGGTAAACGGAACGCATAAAAGCAGAATTTATAATTTAGTTTTTCATTGAATGTAATTTTTTTTTATTTATTTTATTTTAGTTTTAAGTCCCTTTTACTTGGTTCTTTATTGTTATATTGAAATTTTAACTTGTTTTTTGCGAATAAATACTACTAATCTGATCACTTCCCATATTGTTTTTTATTTCATCTATTGTAGTCTTCGCTATAACAGTAAAATTTGTATTTTCGGTTTTAGTTTATTCTTGTTATGGGAAATGTTCATCCATTTAGACATTTTTGTTGCAGTGCTCCCAAGTTTTCCTAACATTTCCAATATTTGTTTATAAATACAACTCTGTCATCATTTCGAACGAGTTACACAGTACGGTTTAGCTTTCTATTCGAAAATCGCTCTCTAAGAATTTTACTTTTCGAACCGAAATTCGCGATAATCCCTCAGGCCTTACGTTTAATAAGCCAACACAATACGTACTAGACTACGGCGACGACATCTCTATAATACAAAATATAACTACAGTCAGCGAATATTTGCTATTTTAAGAATTTGCGAATTTAAGCCTTTTAATGGGAAGTATCCCAGTATTAACATTTGACCAATATTTAATATTATAATGATTTATGAAATTAGTTTCATTTAAATAAACAATAAATGTAAATAAATTCAGTAAAAATAAAATATTTTCATTATCAAAAATTTATAAATTAATGCCACCATATAAGCTACGTTTTATATTACAAACACTACAATTAAAATCTATAAAATCATAATGTAAGTTAAAATCATTACATAATCTAAGAAAAGGAAAATTACATCCATAGTTCGTTCTAAAAAGCAACCTAAATCTAAAGGAAGAGGACGATAGTGCTGTGAAAATCTTGCTGGAATACTGAAATTCAGGTTACAAAGCAAAATTTCAGAATCGATATCAACTTTAACCAGATTAAAAATAAAACGAACCCCTAAAACAGCCCTTCTACTTCCTAAAGTTGGAAGTTTTATCAAAACTAATCTATCCCCATATGACTGAAGCCCATTGACATAATCCCATCCTAAGCCACGTAATAAAAACTGCTTCTGAACAGACTCGATCGAATTCCAAATAACAGACGCATATTCCAAAATAGGTCTAACAAGTGAAATGTACAGTACTCTTGTTATATAAGGATAAATGAATTTCCTAGCCCATATTTTCACAACACCAAGAATAGTCCCAGCCTTGCCAATAATCATACTAATATGATCAATAAAAGACAATTTAATATCCAATATTACTCCCAAATCAAGAAATGTAGTCATAGTTTCCAAAGGGCAAGAATTAATTACATAAGTGGACGAAATTATACCCTCGCGAGAGAAAACATTGCACTTACATTTTCTCAAGTCAAGATCCATTAAATTAATCCTCCACCAAGTTACAAACAAATCAATATTTCGCTGAAGAACAGCCTGGCAATGATCAGCATCAAAAGTATAAAATAATTTAAAGTCGTCAGCATACATCTGAATATTATAATCAGAAACACCACAAGGAAGATCATTCAGAAACAATAAAAACAGTAAAGGACCCAAAAGGCTACCCGGCGGAACACCAGAAGTAACATATACATTCTTAGACAATACATTCCTAAACAATACTCTCTGAGTCCTAAGGGAGAGGTAGGAGTCTAGCCGACGATAATAACTAGTTGTAATCATTGATAAATATGAATTTAAAAAAAAAAAACAGGCTCTATCATTTGTTCTGAAGAGACGTGTGTTTAATTACTCAAGTTATAAAAGCTCAAGGCTCAGTTATGCGACCATACCGCTACACCATAACTGCAACAGTAAAGGGCCAGTTATTCTACCGTAATAGTAAGAAACAGCTGATCGTTTTTGATATGTATAAAACAATATGAATAGTTATAGAAATGTAACGTAACCAGAACGGAACGTAAGAATCTGTAAAAATCAGAATTTTCTTATATTTTTACGTAATGTCTGTTTGTTAGTGTTAGCAGCATGTCAATATTAAAAAAAACCAAAACTGACAATTATAATTACAAATAGAATTTACATTTTGTACGTATGTTAAGTTTGTCTGTAAGCGGAAATAAATAAAACTTAAATAAAACTTCATATATTTTAAAAACCTAAATTATAATTTATTTCATTATTAACTTTTATAATTTAAACTAGCAGGTTGAACCCGGCGTTGTGCGAGTTATAAAAAATGCAATTTTTCAAATTAACCGGTTTAATAAATAACCCGGTTTTTTAAATACTCCAAGTCCTAAATATAAATGCACTCATTTATACATTTTTGCTCCTTTCCTCCTTTTTGGACCGCTTTTGGTCCAACTATATAAAAGGAAAACCTAATAGCTATTTGGGAAACTTAATCAAGCTAAATCGTAGAAAAATGCCTTTAAAACAGAAAAAATACTCCATTTCTGCATAAATTACTAATTTTTGCCCATTTTTTCTCCCTTTGTCCCATTTTTTTCCCCTTTGGATGAAATTTTTGCCTATAACTTGCACCGACAAAAGCTCGATCAATATCCCAAATTGCAAGAAAATCCGTCTAGGCGTTCAATAGCTACGTGGGAAACTTCACCAAGCTAAATCTAAAAGAATTACCTATAAAACAGATAAAATACAGCATTTGTGCATAAAAGTACTAATTTTTTACCATTTTTTCTCCCTGTGTCCAATTTTTATTCCCTTTTGGTAAAAAATTTTGAAAAGATTTATAGCCTGTACCTATTTGGGAAACTTTACTAAGCTAAGGGCCATTATTATAACTTACCTTTAACAAAAGGGAGGATTTTAACGGAGAGATAAATTGTTTTTCATTATTACGAGTACCCAATAAGATAGAAGTGACCGATAAGCTAAAGGGAAGATCATCCTACCTTTAACATTTAAAGGTCACTTTCTGTTTGAACTTACTATATCATAGTATATTTCGATATGGCAATTTCAAATTTAAACAAAATTAGCATATACAACAACCAAACCGAAGTTTTCCTTTTGCACTGCGTTAAAAAAAACTTGTTTAATTAAGCAGTTTTATCGACTTTGCTCCGGCACTGCTATATTTTTGAAAAAGTTAATTTTGTTTTATCGGTAAGTTGTAATAACCAAAATAAGATAAATGTAACTTTGCCGTTCACCTCAGCTAAAGGTTCCTTTAACTATTGCCAACTTTAAAGGTAAGTTGTAATAATGGCCCTAAATCGTAAAAAATTGCCTATAAAACAGATAAAATACAGCATTTATGCATAAAAGTGCTAATTTTTGCCCATTTTTTCTCCGTTTTTGGGCAAAATTTTGAAAAGATTAATAGCCTATAACCTGCACCGACAAAAGCCCGATCTATCTCCCAAATTTCAAGGAAATCCGTCCCATCGTTCAGGCGTGATTTTATATGCTATGCACTCAATTTTCCCGTTTTTGGCCCCTTTTGGTCCAACTTTAAAAATGGAACACCTCCAATAGGTATTTGGGAAACCTAACCAAGCTAAATCGTAAAAAATTACCTATTACCATTTTTTCCCCATTTGTCCCATTTATTCTACCCTTTTGGTAAAATTTTTAAAAAGATTTATAGCCTATAACCTGCACCGACAAAAGCCCGATCTATATCACAAATTTAAAGAAAATCTGTCCAGGCGTTCAGGCGTGATTGGCTAACAAACAAACAAACAAAAAAAGAGACTTACAGATAAATTTATAATATATAATAGCAGATTGTACCCGGCATTGCGGGGGTTATTTTTTCACCTCTTTCCTCCTTTTTGGACCCATTTTGATCCAACGGAATACCAAATGGAAACGGAATATCACCAACAGCTATTTGGGAAACTTAACCAAACAAAGTCGGAAAAAATTTCCTATTACCATTTTTTCTTCCTTCGTCCCATTTTTTCACCCCTTTTAGCCAAAATTTTGAAAAGATTTATAGCCCATAACCTGTACCGACGAAAGCTCCTTCTATATCCAAAATTTCAAGCAAATCGGTTCAGGCGTGATTTACCAACAAATAATAAAACAGACTAAGAGAAAGATTTATAATATATTAAGATTAGGATATTGGAATTAGGATAACCTACACTCAATTTGCCCGTTTACGGCTCCTTTCCCCCGTTTTCCCCCTTTTTGTTTCCCTTTTGGTCCAACTTTGTAAACGGAACACCTCCAATAGCTATTTGGGAAACTTAACCAAGCTAAATCAAATAAAATACAGCATTTATGCATAAAGTACTAATTTTTGCCCTTTTTTCTCCCTATGTCCCACATTTTTCCCTCTGGTTCAAAATTTTTAAAAGATTTATAGCCCATAACCTGTACCGACAAAAGCTCATCAATATCAATCTCAAATTTCAAAAAATCAGTACAAGTGTTCAGGCGTGATTGTCTATGCTCTTAATTTTCCCGTTTTTGGCCCGTTTCCCCCTTTTTGGACCCCTTGCGTCCAACTTTAGAAACGGAATACCTAAAATAGCTAACTAAGCTAAATCGTAAAAAATTACCTATTACTATTTTTCCCCTTTTGATCAAAATTTTGAAAAGATTTATACCCTATAACCTGCACCCGCAAAAGTTCGATCTATTTTCCAAATTTCAAGAAAATCGGTCTAGGCGTGATTGGATAACGAACAAACAACAAACTTTTGGGAAACTTAACTAAACTAAATCGTAAAAAATTATCTATTACCATTTTTTTATTTTATCTCCCCTTTTGGTCAAAATTTTGAAAAGATTTATAGCCTATAACCACCACGGAGAAAAGCCCGATCTATATCCCAAATTTCAAGAAAATCGGTCCAGGCGTTCAAGCGTGATTGGCTAACAAACAAAAAAACAGACTTACAGAAAGATATATATATATATATTAGGATTCTTATCGAGATTGGAATTAATAATGATTCGTTTTTGATATTGTTTCTTTAAAAAGAATTGACAGGAAATGCAAAAATGTAGTAAAAAAAAAGATAAAATTAAAATTTATAATTTTATGTACTATTTTCTACTTTTGGAAAACGAACTCATAGAAATTACTAAGATAAAAGTAATTAATTGAAGAGTGCTTCAACATCCTGGCGGCGTTGAAAGAATCTATCTCTCAAGATTCCACAAGAATTGCCAGTTTACGAATTGGTCTGCGTATGACTCCTCTTGTGGTTTCTACGTCTGCCACTCGTATTTTGCCAAATTGTCTTCATGGATTAGGACAAGTACTCCTGGTTTTAGGCTAGGTGCTGTTGTGAAACACTTTTTTCGTTGGAACATCTCGTTTAAATATTCTGAAGGCCAGCAACGCCAGAACTGTTGTTTTGCGATACTTATGTCATCACATTCGATTTCTCGTTCTGGTAGCTAGTTAAGAGGAACGTTTACCAAGAAATGACCAGGGGTTAGGGCTTCGACATCATTAGGATCACTTGATAATGCTGCAATCGGCCGTGAATTCATGATAGCTTCTATTTCGATTAATGCAGTCATAAGTTCTTCAAACGTCATTTTTGCTCCAATCGAAATTCGATATAGATGACCCTTTGCGGGTCAGCCCTTGGCGGAATAAAATGAAAATCTATGAGATTTTTTGAACAAAAGTTATTTAATGATGATTGAAATTGTTTGTCTAAAAAGTTTTAATTCGATTACGTATGTTACGAGCAACCGCTTATGTCTTTCGTTTTATTTTTAATTGTAAAACAAAAAATCGTAAAAAAAAACTGCTCTTACACAAGAAGAGTTGCGAATGGCGCAAAGTTATTTATTGCGTCAAGCACAAAATGAAACATATTCTGCGGAAATTGCATGTCTTAAATCCGGAAAATTCATCCCAAAGAAGAGTGAAATATATACTGAATCTCCATTGTTAGATGAAAATGGTGTTTTGAGAATAGATAGCAGAATTTATAATGCAAACATCCCCCTAGGACAGAAACGACCGATAATTTTGCCAAAATCATCCTACAAAACAACCCTTATAATTTTATATTATCATCAGAAATATTACCATATGAACCATGAAACCGTTATCAATGAAATTAGTCAAAAATACTCCATGGCTAAACTTAGAGTCACATATAAATCTGTTGTTCGGAAGTGTCAGTGATGTAAAGTTTTTAAGGCCGTACCACAAGTTCCTCAAATTGTAAAACTACCTAGTGGTCGAATCTCCGAATATATGTACACCTCATTTAGTTACACAGGCGCTAATACAGTTTAAAGTCTACTCCGAACGACAGATTTTTGAGAATCTTGTCATGGCAATTTTTACTCTCAGAGTCTTTGCCAGAAATCTGCTGAGAGGAAGTCGCCGAAGAAATATTTTTCGTTTTGATGTCTGACCTGGGATTCGAACCCGGGCCTTTTGTCTAATAAGCCAACACACTACCCACTAGACCACGGCGATATATGATAAAACATAATCATACCAAAAATTTGGTCATTTTAAGTCAAAGGATTCGTGTCCTTCCCATATATCCTGAAATGAAAAATTGCTATAACTTGGAGGAAAAAAAGAATATGTTAATAAAATTTCGTACACTTATTAGTTTTAACATGCTTAACACTTCTTTCAAATTTCGTTCAATTTGGAGCAAGGATACGGCTACTTTAAAAATGTCCTTTTTCAAACAGACATAAAAAATGGAATATATGGTTTTTTCAAATCGCAAATTTTGATTTAAATGGTTTGCTAACTCATTTATTCTCATTCATTTAATTTTCTCACATTCCGTATATCCTTAGAAAATTATAAGAATAAATTTAGTAGCACAAACGATCTAACAAATAAAAATTCATCAGTAGCACCTATGTTTTCAAGTGCGCTACTTCCATCAAAACCTCATTCACATTCTAGGAATAGATCATTCTGTGTATCAACTTTTCTGCAGAAGTTTCTGATATACATAGTATATCATTTCTGATTTACCATCAGGAATAATTTCTTTTTAACTTCTGCAATTAAAGAATAGGACGGAAAACAATCCTAGTGAATTGAATTTACAACCTTTCTTATCATATTGTATTGTTTGACTGAGAGATTCATATCAATGTATAAGGCTAAAGTTTTGTCTACTGATATTTGATCTTTTTTGAACTTAAATGCTTTTACTGCTACTTTAGTAAGAGCTTCTGCTGAAGTGGAAGATTCGTCTTCTTTTTGTTCGATGTATCTTCATAACAAACAGACGGTCGACCCTTACCGTTACTTGGTTCATAAATGAATTTAGTTATGTTTAAATATAAAAAATTGATAATCTAGAGAAATTTACATCACAAATATCTTTACAAAATAGCTCATTATTTAGCCAGATACTCAATTCAGTTGGAAACTTACTTTTTTCGCCTCTTGTCCAATTATTACTAATTTTTAAAATAATGAATTTTAGTTTGTCCTTCTCTGTTCTGTTAGAAATCTTTGAGTACGACTATCCACAAATTGTTCAATATAATACACATTTATTGTATTATTTTTCATACGCTTCACCCATTGCTTAAATATATCATGAATCTATAATGACACTAACAAACACTTATAATGCCCACAAAAAGCAGCTGAAATTTATATATGTTGAAGACATACTTGTGGCAATAAAATATCAAAAAATTTTAAAAGTGATATTGGGTGTTTTTTTTAATTCACTACTGAAGATAATAAATGTATGAACATCTTATTTTTTTGAAGCTCTATATTTTGGCTAATGGTATTTCACATATGATTAATATAGGTAAGAAATTATAGCGTTGTAATTACAATTACATATCTGACTTACAATTCTATTACAAATAATTTAGCCGATACCAAAAAAATTTTTGAATTTTAAGTATGACAAAATTATGTCAAATTTAAAGTTTTCGCACAATTTTTCCATATAGCATGGGAATTCTGAACTTTGAGATACTATAACTAAAAAACTATGCAAACGTTTTTAAAAAAAATTTTACATATCAACTAATAGCAGTGTTTTCTATAAGATAAAGGTAAAAATACATTGACTCTAGCCATTTTTGACGCAGCTCGCGACAGTGTTTTGTCGTTCAAACCTCAGCCCAGACATTTCCAACAAAACGAAATTTTAAACAATATTTCTTGGCTGGCTTCCTCTTAGCAGTCTTCTGGAAAAAACTCTGACGGAGTCGACTTTAAGCTGTATAAAATAAACGTGAATAAAATTAACACACACAACGTGGGTGGTATGAGAAATTAGGTCGCAATACTGAATGAAGCGTTATAATTACCTATTAAGTAATATCTGTAAGAAAAGTATACATTGATGTCTTTTCTAAATGACTTTCACTTTGGCGTCTGTTATTTAATTATTTTTAATGTGAAATAAGAAGCATTATAACGTAATAAATAAAAATCTTTGATAATAGGCAAAACTTGTAAGTATGAATTATTAGAACTAATGACCTAACTATACTTCCATTCCACGAAAAGTCGGTCAAATGCGCAAGTAAAAGTTTATATGCTAGGTGCAGTTGGTTACAGATATTAATATCTTTGGAAGATTTTTACTTTAATTTCCCGAATAAATTAGTATTTCTAACAAATTATTGTTCATAATTTCATTTTGTTAACATATTATAGTAAATAAGCAAATCTTATTTTATTTCTATTTATTTAAAAGAATTTAATTTGAAATAAAGAGAATGATTCAAATGAATAATTCAAATTGACACTTAGTCAGTCAGGATTACCCTTAGTCAGTCAGGATTTATGAAAGGAAGAAGTTGTACTACAGCTCTAATAAATGTTGTAGAAGATATTAGGTCGAAACTAGATGAAAATAGTGTAGCGTTTTTGGTTCTGCTTGATCACACTAAGGCTTTCGACACAGTCTCAAAATTTATTTCTCAAATTCTGCCTGTAATCTTATTTGCTGAATAGGTTTCAAAAAGTACATTTTAATGCCAATATTTCAAATCCACTTAATATTAGTAGAGGTTTCCCCAGGGGTCAATACTTGGGCCTCTGTTATTTTGTATGTATATAAATGATCTACCGGATGTCTTGATTCACTGTAATGTTCATATGTATGCTGATGATGTGCAGCTGTATTCTAGTACTCCAAGGGAGAATATTGATTCTTGTTTGGACTATATTAATATTGATTTGGTAAGGATTGACAACTGGGCCTCGGCCAATGGTCTTTGCATCAATCCCTCCAAGTCTAAATATACTATACTTTCGAGAACCGACAGATCATTTGTCATGCCTGAATTATGCATCAGGGGAAATAAGATTGACTTTGTCAAATCTGCGAAAAATCTGGGTATTGTCTTTAATGGCAGTTTATCGTGGTCTAACCATATAGGTGCAGTTGTAGGTAGAATTTATAGTATGCTTAGGAACTTGTGGACTGTTATTGTTTCGACTCCTTTTGTCATTCGTATGCAACTTGCCAGAACGTACTTAATTCCGGTATTTTTGTATGGGTGTGAAATTTTCGCAAACTGCGATTGTGATAATAAACGTAGACTTAACTTGGCGTTCAATAACATAGCTAGATATGTCTTTCAGAAGGGGCGTCGTGATCACATTTCCCATTTGGCTTGCCGGATTCTTAATGTAAAATTTAATAATCTCCTGAAAATTAGATGCCTTATTCTACTTCATAAGATAATTTACACGGGACTGCCGGAATATTTATTTTGTCGAATTAAATTTGCTAGATCCTACCGCGGTAGGAACATTATTCAGCAAAGATTTAGGACTCTTTTATCTCAGAGACAGTTTCTTATATACACCACTAGTCTTTGGAATTCCCTACCAAATTACATCCAGAATCTAGGCAATGCAAACGCGTTCAAGAAGGAGTTATTCAAATTATTTTCATGAGTAAAATTTTTTACTATTTGTGATTTAATTTTAGGTCTATATAGGATATATTTTTATTCCCAGTTTTTTTATACTAATTTTTGTAAATGGTAACTTTTTTTTTAATATTAAATTTTTAATATTTTCGAATCACTTATTTACTTACTTTTTAATTTTTTAATTTCTTTATATTATATTTTTTTTTCTTTATATTGTTTAATGTATTTTTGTTTCACTATTAATTTTTAAATCTTAATGATTCCTAACATAGCACTGTCACTTATAAGATTCATATCTTGTTGTGCTATGTAAATTATAATAAATAAATAAATTACAGTCCATTCTACACGTCATGTATTGCACAGAACAGTGTGAATGCCATTCAAGAAGATTTTAGACGAAGCAGTAAAGGATTCTATTATATTGAAGCTTGAGGAATCTGAAGTGTCAACATCAGAGTGGGTAAATACTCGAACTATACAGAATTTGGGATGATGACGGAGATTGAAAGTTTTCTAGCTTAAAGAAAACTAATGCGTACAAATGTGGTAAATATTACCACATCTTGTGCGTTGAAAAGGAGAATACTTATTTCCCTAGCAGAAACAAAGTTTAACCTAGTTGTTGAGCCATTATGATTTACTGTTTATTGTATTCAATAAATTCATTATTTATATAACGATATATATATATATATATATATATATATCTATATATCCTATTATATATTATATATTTTATTAATTGATTATTAATATGAATACCCTTAATAATAAGTTAATTTTAAGGTCAATGAATATATAGGAATAAGCAATTAGGATAAGCCCGAATCTTCCAGTTCTTCAGAAAACTTCTCTTGGTTGGATTGTTACTGGAAGATACAATTATTCAAAGGACTTTTGTAATACTAAAGTATTTCATTTAAATACTTCGATCGAAGACGAGTAGCATGAAGAATGCGAGAACGAGTCCAAGACTATAGTACAATGTCTTGCGCCGGGAAGATTTGGAGTTTCTATACCTCTTAAGTCTGATCGTAAATTATTAGGATCTTCATTTGAAACTACCAAGGGACAATTCCTCTCTTTGGCTATCCAGAAATCTAGTTTTTCTTAGGAGATTTCTAAATTACAGAAATCTCTAACATTATCTGGAAAAGAGAGAACGTTTTCACTTTTAAGGGTAGGTGGGAGATTGCTTAGTGCAAATTTCTCATACGCAAAAAAATTCCCACTCTTATTACCGAAGCGAAATAACTTCGTGTGCTTCACATATAAGGCGGTACATTTAAAGTTAGTGTCAGATTTATCCACTGATTCTTCTCTTTTATCGTTTAAAAGGTTTGCTGCCAGAAGAGGTTGAGCCCTTAAGGATCTTCAACAAGCGTTCGATAGGAATCGACAGCCCGTCGATACGCAGCGTCGTCCGGGGTGAGGCTCAGCTTCATACCACCTTGAGCGGCGCACTTCGGAGGATTGTGGGAAGCCGCTGTGAAGCAAGCGAAGTTCCTAATTATGCGAGCTGTGGACAACTTGGCGCTCACTCAAGAGAAAATAGCAACAATGCTTGCAGAAGTAGAGGCGGTGCTCAACACTCGGCCTATTGCACCGCTGTCTCCAGACCCCAACGAGAAAGAAGCGCTAACCCCGAAGCATCTGCTGATAAGAGAGGGTCTACGTTCGCTGCCGCTACAATCCGTAGGCGACGAGGACAATTGCCCGCCACACCAATGGCTGACCAGGAGAGTCGTGGTCAGAGTGGCGGAGGTCGCAAAGCCCACCGGCGTTTGTAAGCGTCTAATACATAAACTGGCTCCTTTACTATTCGATTGAAGTCTTCCAGTCCTTCAATGGGGCCGAAATGTTGAGCCATTATGATTTACTGTTTATTGTATTCAATAAATTCATTATTTATATAATGATATATATATATATATATCTATATATCCTATTATATATTATATATTTTATTAATTGATTATTAATATGAATACCCTTAATAATAAGTTAATTTTAAGGTCAATGAATATATAGGAATAAGCAATTAGGATAAGCAACAGAATTACACTGTTAGGATTAAGTATATAGAATATTAGGATTAAGTAAAATGTGAAAGAAAGTAAATAAATTAGTTGAACAATATACTTTAAATCGTTCGGTCATTTTATTTCGGTGAAAGTTTGTCTTCGCGATCACTGTTTGAAGTGCCCACAAACAATTAAATTATAATTTACTTAATTTAATTCCTTAAAAAATATTAAGGAAAAACACTAGTATTAAATCTATTACACGATGCGAGAGTGAAAATACACACGAGTAACTACAAAAGTACTTTATTTTTATTTTTCTCGAACCCTCCAAACATGTTTTATTTGACAAAAACGGGTTTTTGATCATTTCGCAAAAAATTATTGACTACCGAAATATGTATATTTGAACCTGTTTTTCAGATTCCTCGGGAAACTGAGAATTGAACACAAAAAACATATTAAAACGCAAACCAAATGCTTTTATAACACTCAAAAATGGATACCTCATGCCATCGAAATAAACAATTATAGATTTAGTATCTTCTAAACTACCAGAAATTAATAATTTGGGCTGGATATTACGTCCTTGAAGCGCAAAAAGTTTCAATTTTATATTGATTTCTTCTTCGGATTCAGCCAAAATTGCAAAATTCTCCTGAGAATCTAGTACAGAAAACTTTTTGTGTTGGAGAAAATAAATGATGTATATTCCAAAGTGTTGTTAAAATGATTGATTCTGAAAAGATATATGTAAACAAATAATTAGAAAGTAGAATTTTTTAACAAAAATGTATATTTTTCTTCATTAATGGTGTTTTCTTTTCTAAAAAAAATGCTACCCTCTTACAAGGTACATTTAAAAAATTTTTGACCAACCCTGTTGTAATGTAATTTTTTAATTGAGAATAACGTAACACAAATATTTAAAAAAGGGTATACCCAGTGTTTACCACGGCGGCTGTTGACTACGTATGTTGAAATAAATTCAGTAATTCTTCTTCATCAGATGACGAAGATGAATCTAATAACTGATTTATTTCAATTTTCGCAATTAAAATAGATGTTTGTTTTTAATAAAAAATGTAAATATCAAAAAGATGTTGCCAGATCGCTAATTTAAAACTGTTCTAACATTGAATGCAATTTTTTATATTACTCACCATGTAGCTTTAATAATGTAATGTTTCCTTAAGGTTACTGAACAACACAATGAAAAAATTAATTTCAAATTGGGTAACAATACCAGGCGACTTTTTAAATCTGGTAGCCCTATAAATAAACAAAATTCATCTGCTTTACAGGGCATTATCAGCACTCTCGATATATACAGGGCATAAAATGCAATGCCCTCCCCCACCGGCAAGTGCGAATAATTTATAATAAAACATACCACCATTTTAGAGAGCAAAACATTTTTAAGAAACCAACACAAAATTGCATTTTGCGTTAAAAAAAGGCACATTTTTTGGTAGAAAATTTAGTTTGATTTTCACAGAATTCAAACAAAATGAGCAAATAAGTACTTAATAAATCGCACGCGCATTAGATATGATTTTCTCGATAAATATATAAGATTAATAAATTTTCTTTTTTAGGATCACCTTTTTGGTGTCTCTTTGATATTGTACCCATTAAAAATGAAAAACGTGATGTTGTGTTGTTTCTTGCTTCACATAAAGATGTGACTCATACGAAAATGATGGAAATGAATACTAATGAAGAGTGTGACAGCGGTAAGTATTACTTAATTTGTGAATAATTGTTAAAATAATAATAATAATTTATTAAAAAAATATGATTTATTCAGTAATTATATTCATTTTGTAAATAAACATGTATATATGTAAATGTACTTAATGTAATATTGCTCTTTGATTGCCGACACCACTCTGTTAATTTTAAAACACAATCATCATAATATCCTAGTATATCGAACAACTTGACATGACAACATTTTTACTACTGACTGGCAACGTTCACATTCACATTATCTACACTTTATATATCTACAGTATCGCAATTTGCAGAAATTTTTTATTGTTATTATTTTCATTTATATTTTTCGTGATCCATCTGTGTAATTTTATTCTGCACTTGTAATTTCTTTGCTGGTCTAATTATTTTTGCCGATTTGTTTTTCTCTAGAAGAAATTCAGTGTTCATAACACTGCCACCCACATAAGATGGTACTTATTATTACTTTCTAAGTCGTTCGAATAAATAGGATTTTCATCTTGTCACTGAACTATTTAAATTTAATACATAGGTTGTCGCTTTAAGTTCGAATGAAGGTCTTGGCAGCAATACATAGTGTGCAGTATGGTGCCAAGTTGGTAGTAGCATGCTATCATATAGGACCACTGTTTCAATTTTTTTAAACGGAGTATATGGCCTTAATTAGAAGTCGCCGTGGTCTAATGGGTAGTGTGTTGTCTTATTAGACGAAAGGCCCGGGTTCGAATTCCAGGTCAGACATCAAAACGAAAAATATTTCTTCGGCGACTTCCTCTCAGCAGATTTCTGGCAAAGACTCTGAGAGTAGAAATTGCCATGAAAAGCTTCTCAAAAATCTGTCGTTCGGAGTCGACTTTAAACTGTAGGTCCCGCCACTCATGTATAAAATTAACGCACACAACATAAGTGGTGTGAGAAGCTAGGTCGTAATCCTCACTGAAGGGTTGTAATGGCCAATTATGTATGTATGTATATGGCCTTAATTGTTATTCTGCTAAATATTACGTATAATATTTTAATATACAGTCAAACTCGTTTATAATGAATTCTTGGTTATTACGTACATATTTTCAAGTCCCAACGTTTTGATAACAATTTTCATACAGAAAACTTCGTTTATTACGAACTCGTTTATAACGAACTCTCTGTTAAAAGGAACTACCTTAAATGGTCTCAGTAATTGAAGTTCATACATTTTACTTTTTTATAACGAACCCCCAGAAAAAACTTTGAAGTGTGGCAATAGTCTTTACTTTTATCTAATATGGCAGTATTAAATTATACCTCAGTATCTTTAATCAGCTACTAGATAAAAAGAATTAACACATATTTTTAGATTTTAATAAAAAAAATACTTTTTGTTTTTTATATAGGTCAAAAAATTCGTTGTATTTTATAAATTCTTCTATGACTTCATCCCGTTTATTACGAACTTTGCCTATAACGAACTATTTTTTCTGGTCCCACGAAGTTCTTTATAACCGGGTTTGACTCTATTGGGCCTCTGAATTTTAAATCTACTCAGTTCTTATTGGGTGCAAAAGTATGGAGGCACCAGAAAATGGTATGTGAAAAATATTAAAATTTTTTTCGTTTTATAACAAGGGAATATACAACAATTGAACAATTCACTTGTATCGTTGTATTGACTGTATTGTGTGGACGACTATACAACAGTGTATGTTTGTTATTGATAAAAATCATATATATATATATATATGTACATATTTTTTCATAATTTTTTATTATGAAGAAGAAATAAAATTCTAAGTGACAACAGAAAGTTTATTAAACCAAAAATTTATATGGTAATGCTGATGTGATAAGAATATAAATAAAATGCAAATTGTTAGCTTATGTTAGCTTTTCGCAAATTGTTAGCTTTTTGTGCCCCTTTACTAAAATGAACTAAATCTGACACTTTTCAAGATTTTTTACCCTTTTCCCCCTTTTTAGAGTAGAATGATCCAAGAGTAAGATTAAAACTTTGTTATTAAATTTGAATTTTAGACTAAATATAGACTATAGTCTAGAGTATACTTTGGTATCTGTGTTAACAGTTTTCTGGTCTGTGTAAATTAATAAAAAAATCTCAAAAACCAAAAAGTTTGTTAAATACTTTAGAGCGTCCTTTCGTGCGATACCATATTTTCGTATATTTTCTTTGTAAGATATATGAAAACATCATGAAATATTCAAAAAGGATCTTTGATCCATTTCATCATTGTTTTTTCGATTACTCTAATATATAAAATGGTTTTGGAATTATAATTGTATAACTAATAGTAATAACTTTAAACGTTAGGTTTTTGTTAAAAACAAAAGAGATACGCCGCCATCTAGTCACGAAAGTCTTGTGGGAGATGACAATAATATAAGTTCTTCGGAATGCGAAGAGGAAATTATTTCATCATCGGATGAATCAGTTCCTGTGAAGCGTAATTATTTGAAATGTATGTAGCTTATTACCTTCATATCTTTTAATTTATTACAAAATTAGTAATTTTGAATTTTTTTTTTTTTTAACATATATTATAATTTTTGATATATTTTTTTTAGTTTGTTGCAAAATACTCAATTTTGTATTTATTTTTAATGAACTGTTTTTTAGTTATAATAATAGTTTTGTTTTGTATTATTATATAGTGGGTTAGCAAAAACACGTTTTATTCAATGGAATTTTTATAATTTTAAAAATGAATTTTTTATTTTTTAAATTTTAATAAAATTACATTTTAAAGCTAGAAATACAACATACAAATAATTTAAAAAAAATTAAAATATTTGTTTAGGCTTATTAATTATTGACTAAAAACTTGTTTCTATTATAAAAAATTGGAAAAATTGTTAAAAAATAAACTTATTATATGTTTGTTAATGTATATTACAAAATCAAAAAAAAAATTATTTTTTTTATCTGGATAAGTTCATTTTCTTTTAAAAATGTTGCCCTTTTTATTGCCAAAATACCGTTTTTGTGCGACTTCTTAAAAATTTCGAGCGGTAACGCTGTTTATAACAATGATTTAACTAGAACATGGCCTATTTACAAGAGATCGATAGTTTGCTAAATAGAAATTCAAACAGATTACATAATGTTTTTTTGGTTTGTATTTTATAGAAGTTTTAATTAAAATTGCCGAGCCTCCGGGAGCACTTTCATTAGGATGGTTTGTTTATTAAATCGTAACGTTTTATCTTAAAATAAGATTTCTTAGTAAAGTGCGTCTCGGAAATTAAAAATATATCAATGCTGTTTGTCTGTAGAAATTGTTCAACCTTTCGTATATGATTTGAGAGGCCGTTTGCATTCCATGTTGCTAATCGAAGATCTATTGACATAGCTTAGTACAAGGAACTGACAACATTTTCAGCGGGATTAATTAGCTCCATTTGTTTTGCTAATAGATTTTCAATTGTTTGCAAAATTGCCCTATCATTGTTTGAACTTGTATTGCCTCTAAGAACTTCTGAGTAAGGTAAATTTGGTGTTAGCTGAAAGCTGTTGTTGTTTTGAGGAGAGTTTTCAGAGAAGAATGTTGGTTGTGTTCAAACTTGTTGGAATGTCGAAATTTTGTCTTGCAGGTTTCTTTTGAATTATTGGTAGACAACATAGCACTTTTTATACATTCAGCAGTAATATGGTTTTCTCCACATTTTACGCATTTATAAGGCTTATTGCAGTATGATTTCCTATGACCATACTGTTGACAGCGGTGGCACTGTGGATAGTCTTTAGTTTTTATAGGTGGTTCAATTTTGATTATAGCATTATTTATATTAGTCAGATTGTATATGTCCTTATTGTTATCATTCGGTTCGAGGATAAGAAAGATCATCGAAAGTGGTTGTTTGGTAATATTACATTTATGTTAAAAATGTTTCTTACTTTATGCACGAGTTGTTCATTAAACGTTTTCATGTCATTAGTATCGGTCGAATAATGCAAATTTTTGATGACTACTCTTATTTTTCTCACTTTCAGACTTGAAACCAAACTTCTATATGAACTTATGGTTTTAACCATAACTCTAATTTGGCCGTCCCTAAGAGCTTTATAAGAAAACTGATTAGCTGAAATAATAGTGGAAAAGTATCGGATGATTTCCTTAATATTTGTCACGTTTGGGATGTATAAGCGTGGAGACCTTAGATCTGAAGAATTTGAAATGTTGATTTCATCTGGATCTTTATTCTCTAGCTCGATAAATCTATTTTTGCTCGAGCTGGCGGCTTCTTCATTGACATAGATATGTCTGCGAATATTTCCAAATATTCTAGGTGAGCTTGGACGTTTTCTGGAGAATGGAACTGTTTGCCAGTAATGCTACTAGCGTCTGCCATGGGTGCTGCTTCATTATTGTTTCTTTCGTCCTAAATTTTTTTATTAGAAATTTGATTTCTTTATTTGGAAAATTTTATAATTTTTGAAGTTAGAATATAAAATTTTATCTTATTTTTTTTATATTTGATTCTAAAGTTTTTTTTTCACACAACCACTACGACATAAATTTCGAAGCGAACTGGTAGTACAATCAAAAGGAAGCTTTTTCTCTGAATTTTTCAAGCCATAAACGATAGTGTTTGTTGCAGGTACTTTAATAAAAATGTGCACCTACTTTGACGAGCTTGATGGTATTTTAATCAGCCCCCACTTATGTTAAAGACAGTTTTGGCTCCGGAAGTGAGATGTCATTGAACTCGACTGAAAATAGCCGAACCAGCAGCAACTGAATTACAGGAAGAAATTCCGTCAACAAGCAGAAAACTAATTTCTTCCAGAAATGATCTACATGCAAACGGAAATAATTGAAATTAAAACGAAATGAATTTTGAAAATGATTTGAAGGAAAGATAAGTGGTGGTGATGGAAACAAATATTGAGCTAAACGAAAAAGGAGCTACACCTAAAAGAAAAATAATTGAATAACCAAATGGAACTAAAAATATTGGAGCTTAATATGAAGGAAGAATTGCGGCTGAAATATAGCAAACAGCATCATACTTTTAGTTGTACCTTTTTAGAATTTAGAACTTTTTTGTACTAGTTTTTTACTACGATTTTTTTTTTTTTTTTTTGGAAAAAATGTTATCATTGTGCACGCTTGCAGGATATTCAATGATCAGCTGTATTATACTTAAGTTCCGATTACATACAGCTTGTATTATAATGGCATACTATCGTTCATGGGAAAAATTCAGCTCATGTGATTTAAAAGGTGCTTCTGGAAATCTAATTCTAAAAGGCAACTCGTTTCTTGTCGCTAAAACAAGACGAGTTCGTTCCGCTTCATTGGGCAAGTACAAAAATTGGTTTCTAAGATTGAATATTGCTGTAATGTAATACCTATACCGAAAAGAGATTTTATTTTTGGGACAGAAACTCCATCGCCTGAGGAACCCAAGCGATAAAGAACGACTTTAAGTCGAGATTCAATTGGCAATTGTATACTTGATCTCTTTGTTTGAAAATCTTCGTCATTTTTTATAAGGTCGAATATATGTGAAAATTTTTCTGTCCGTTATCGAACCATATGATTAAATCTGTGTTTGTCAAAGTTTCTCAAAATCTTGTTATGTCATGTCAATGATTTTTGGTAACCCCAAATGAATACTTCTGCGATTCGAGAGATGATGAACTAAGTTCATATAAAAATTTTCTTTACCTCTTCCTTTTTGTCACCTATTGTGTTTAATTAACTAGACATTAAAATATCAAAATTATATTGTTCGTACAAATAATAATTAATTTATTTTTTTATGAATTGGTTTTTATTTTGCTGTTTGAAAATCAAATTATGAATACTGGTATTCATCTTATCCCTTTTTCCGTTTGGAACACGAAATTCCCAATTCAGTAAAATGCTGAGCATTCACAAACAAAAAGTGCTTTCAATACAACATACATATACGATACAATGTTGTGTAAATTGCCCAAATATTGTCTATACCGGAATCTGTTTTGCTGCTTCAATCAAAGGCCTTTAACACTGTAGATCACTGCATATTTTCAGTGGAGCTTTAGTACCTATTTAACATATCTGAAACTTTAAGTCTGCTTGTAATATATTATCTTTTAAATTGTTCACAATTTATACAATACACCACTTTTAATTTGTATAGAGGTGTACCTCAATATCAATTTTTGTATCATTATTTTCAATTTATCTTAACAATCTTCCGAAATAACTTTAGAGTGCATGTTCACAAAGAACAATAATTGGATGGAACAATGTGAAGAAGGACATTAATATTAATTACCCAAGTTCTATGGAATCATTCGTGCGAGAAAAGAGGAAATTGGAATGACTATGTCCAGAATGCCGTTCCTCTTAGTTAAAGATCACACTAAAAGAGTGCCAAACAAAGCTATACTACAAACTGAAAGAAGGAAGGAGTCTAATCTTAAACATTATTTTTCTGAATTTGGATGCAACAGAAAACTCAGATTACAATTTATGGAAAGTAGTAATATAAATGAAAAGAGCAACCACTTAAGAATCTTCTATTTTATTACAAAATGCCAAATTGGAGAGGAATAGTGAGGAAAAAGTTAGAGCTTTTGATAAGTATTTAAAGAAAGTCTGTATTCCAACTAATCATATCAGTCGGTCAATGACAAAACTACCTCCTTAATAAGAAAAACTCATCTACCTCAGCCACACGAGGTATTTTGTTCATAATTAATTTCATCCTTATAGTTGGTTCGTTTCTAGCGTCACGCGAGATTTCTACTTTAAGTTCAAGGAATTTCGGCTGGCTCACTGCAGAGAACCTCATGAAAACCTTATATTTACTGGCCCACGAGTCCAATCCCAGGTTGTCGCATAATATAAATGTAAAAATTAGAGTTAAAGCCAATGTGTCCACATAATTTGCACGATTAAACGAAAATAATTGGCCTTGCTTTAGCATTAATGGTTTAAGTATACTGGAACATAACCACATTGCGACAAAGATATCTCAGAAAAAACTGAAATCCGCTCAAATGTACTGTTTTATTGGACCACGTGCAACTCTGGATTTGAATCTTAAGGTCCTATGATATCAATATATAACGAATTGCCTCGTCACCAAATGTAGAAACATTTCAATAAAGACAGTCTAAACTTTTAAGAATGATTACGGATGCTCCATGGTACATCAAAAACAACAACAACCATAGAGATCTTAACATTCCGACTATTCGGGAAGAAATCCAAAAAGGCAACCACATCTTACTAAATAAAACTTTTTAATCATCCAAACCGCCTTGCAAAATCTACCACTTTTGAACGTCATTGAAGTCTTAAAAAGCTGCATACTGTTGATATGGCGTAATGTCTTTCCCTAAAATTTTGTGTACACGAAAAGTTGGTTATTGCAATACTAACGATATTGATTTTTAAGGTTTTATTTCTTTATGTATTTAGTAATTTAAACGAGTTAACACTACAAGGATTTACATCCTGTTAAAATAATTTTCCCACAAAAAAAAAGTGCCAAGCAATCATTTCTTTCCCGAAAGCAATGTTTGCAAGCACCGACAACTTCCGGCACGTGGAGTCAAATTGTAATAAAATACTAAAATTGCACATTCTCTACAAGCAGCCAAATTTCCAAGGAATGAGATCATGCCACTATTGGTATCAATAATTAGTATATAAATCAACTCATGTCGTTGTAAACTTAGATAATTAATTCACTGTTAATTGACTCGTGATTACGTACCAACTAAAAGACAAATAATAAATATAAATACAAAAAAAAAAATTATTTTTTGAAGTGTTTCCAATAAAGAACATTATAACTGGCACTCGAGCACAAAGTGAAAAAAGTACTTGAATTTAGCAAATAGTCCTTAAATAATAAAAAAAAAAAAAATACTGTGTTTTCCCTTAATATTTTTTAAGGGCAAATCGATAATAATTAAATAAATTATAATTAAATGAAATTGGGCACTAGGTAAACTTGAAATAAAGCACTCGCGAACAGACCAAAATTCTAGTTTAAAAAAATGAGTAAGACCGATGTCTATTATGTTTCTATAACAACTGAATTCCTTTATTTCATATTTCTTAGGTCTAACTTAATCTACTTAATCCTGTGTTACGTATTCAGCAACTCCGTCGCTTATCTAACCTTGTAATACTTATATTCTATGTGTTCTATATTCTATTATGTGTTCATTCACCTTAACGCTATTTTTAATTATATTATGTTATATTAGGGTAGTTTCTATTTCTAGGATACTTATTATTATTGTGTTATAAATTAATTTTTACTGCTATTATGATATTGATATGATATAAATGTTAATTAATAGTTATTTATATACAATGTTAGTATATTATGTTGATGGGAACGAACATACTGAAAATAAACAAAAAGTCCTTAAAGTTGAAAAAATCCTAGAAAGAAAAAAAAACAAAAGTTCTTAAATAGTGCAAAAATGTACTTAAAATGTACTGGAGGTGAACTAGTTTCGGAATAATTATTCTTAAAAGTGATCTTCAAAATACCTCTCAAAAATAAAAACTATTGGTCCTTAATATAAAAAAGTGATCTTTAAAATAACTATATCTGCAAAGAAAAAGAAAATAGTGACTATAGAAATAAAAAAACCCAAACCCTACTTATAAATCTGATGCATGGCTCCTTAGTAGAAAGGCAAAAAGGAAAATATAGCGTACCAGCATGCATTAGTAAAAAGAAATAAAATAATCTAATAACCAAACGCGCAGCCATAAAGGAAAACAAATAGAGGAGTATCATCGTTTGGGATATTGCCAACAACGGAAGGCGCTACAGCCCTTGGAGTAGAGTAACACCAGAAGCCACAGAGGACTACAAAAAGGGGTTTTTCTGTAAAATAAGGTATTTATTTAAAGCAAGAATAAATAAAACTAGAAACTAAAACTTATAGGAATTTATACAATATATAGAAAACTATGGAAGAAATTTAGAAGTATAAAAATTCTTGTAATAAAAGTATATTATATTAAATCCTGCTGTATTAAATAATCCTTTTGCTCCATCTACTAACAAAAACATACAATTAAATATGAATGGTCCATAAATTGTGCAAGCTGCATTAAAACATAGCACTAATTTTTGTAATTTAACGGACCAAATAATTGAAGAAAGACATAAGAATGACCTTAAAGACTTAGACAAAATCGCTGACGTTATTAAGTGTCTCAAAGAATTTTCATGACAACCACGAGAGGTCAGTTTCTGGAAAAAAAACCCGTAGACCGCGTATTATTAAGAATAATTATTATTAAAAATAATAAAAAATGGGACTTACATAGTTAAAATAAAATAAATAACATGGAAAAGACAAATATTAATTCAAAATATTGAACCAAACAACAAAGGACATACACTTCATTAAAAGAATTTCCTAAATTATTCGCGGAACCAAACGAGAAACTAACCTACACAACAAAAGCTGTAGAAGAGATAAAAGCTGTGGGGAATAAAAAATTCCGAATGGTAATTGACTATAAAAAACTTCATGCAGTTATTATTGCAGATAAATATCATATTCCTGAAGTAAATGAGATAATATCTAATTTTGGTAACTGTAAATTTTTTTCGATACTCGTTTTAAATAGTACTTTTCAGCTGATTTCATTAAAAAACAACGATGAATATGAATTTACGTGTTTGGCTTAAAAAAGGCTCTATCCATTTTTCAAAGTGAAGACATATTAAGAAACTATGTTGGGGAGTGTATATCGATATATGTATGTATATATCGATGATATTATAATATTTAGTAAAACAAAACAAGAGCATTTCCCGCATATAAGGAAGGTATTAAAAACATTGGAAAATGCAACTCGAACCGGATGAATGTAGTTTTTTAAGGACAACATAGAATGCTTGGGATAAGTTATATCCAGGAATGGTATCAAAACGAATAGTGCAAAGGTGGAAACTATTGCTAATTTCCCTGAACATAAAAGGAACTTGGCAGTTTTTGAGGAATGCCAGGGTACAATCGACGTTTCAATAAAGACTATACTAAAATTTCAAGACTCCTGACTACCCTTTTTTTTCGAGGGGAGGGAGGTCGCGCCTCAAAAACAAATTATCAAGCATTAAAATATATTTGAACGATGAAGCCAAGGAATTTTTTAGAAAAATGAAAAATTCTCTTATATCCGAGGACGTTTACATGGACCACCAACCTTCATCATATGCACTTAGCAATAAAAACAATAATAGTAAAATAAAATGGAAATGGAGAAAATCAATTCTCGAAGAATACAACTCCGAGTTCTGCTATAAACCAGGGCAAATGAATGTGGTAGCCGATGGTTTATCACGGATAACCCCAAAGGATCATGTATGCACACCCTGTCAATAGCAATAACTTCGAATGAAAGTTCTTCGCATGAGCTTATACTTAGTGTAGAAACTCGAATTAACGCATTTAAAACCAATATAGGTGAAATATTCCTCAATATAGGTGAAACTTCAAAGTACCAATCCAAATTAATTCCCCACCTATTTTGTGAACAAAAGTTAATACACATTTTACGTCGATATTTTAATCCTTTTGTTATAAACAGCATTAAAACAGAACAGAAGATAATGGGAAAAATCCGACAATTATACCTTATAAATTTCGTTAGATATAAAACCAGGTTTAGCCAGTCGCAGATAGAAGATGTAATAGGTAATCAGATTTTATTTCCATGCGATGGCAAGGAAGTAAAATATCGTTACGCAATGTTTAACTTGTAAAGAAAGTAAATATGTTTTTTTTTTTTTTATATAATTTTACTACTATCATTATAAACAGCTTTAAAAATATAAAAAAAATCTTAATATATTTACAACTTATGAGATATTACAAAAAGGTATTGCATCAAGTAAAAATAATTGAACTAAAAATTATATTATAAACATTTATATTACATGTATTTACAACTTAAGGCAAAAAGATAGAAAAAACCTTATTTATAAAAACAAAACAGAAAAACAGATATAAGAAATTCTTATTTTACCCCTTTTATTATCTTCAAGGATGAAGATAGAAAAGAGCTAAACATGCAAATTTCTTATTAAAGCATAGTTTGAATATCTGTTTCGATCTTCGAATCTTTGTGTTAGTTTATCAACTACCGTTGCAATCAAGTCTTCGTTATAATTTCTATGTAAACGAGCTGTGGAATATCTTCGAGGTAAATTATATATGATCTTCAAGTTTTTGTTTTTAATTATTTGCAACTTCTGTAAATATGTTTTAGCACATTTAGTTGACCGTACTTGACATCCATATGTCAATATTGGTCTAATACACATTCTGTATAGTAATGTTTTGTTTTTAATGTTTAACGTCGATCTGTGATTCATTAATGGATATAAAGCTCTTCCACATTTGATTGCTTTTGAACAGGTTAGTAATATGTGCTGCTTAAAAGTCAATTTTGTATCTAGTGTAATTCCCAAATACTTAACTGAATCTGAAAAAAATCTGTGTCCCTTGTATGGTAAGTAGTCTACTAGGTATGCGCTTTGGTGATTTTTTGAAAGCAAATAATATTGCCTGAGTTTTTAAATCGTTAATTTTTATTTTCCATTTTAAAAAGTACTTTTTGGTGTGCATAAGAGCATTTTCTAATTTTTTGACTATAGCATTGGAGACTTTTCCAGTTGATATGAGCGCAGTGTCATCAGCATATAACGTCGAGGTATGATCTTTTAATAATTTTAAATCAGATATATAGATCGCATATAAGGTTGGAGATAGCACTGAACCCTGCGGCACACCAGCTAAAATTTTTTGTTCACTAGAGTACACACCATCAATATTTACCACGAACTTTCTTTCTTTTAAAAAGCCTTTTTAAAATCTTCTGTAGATAAATTGGGTAACCACATCGGCCAAGTATATAAATTAGACCATTATGTCCATATGGAGTCGAAAGCCTTTTCGACGTCTAAAAATACCACACCTGTACTTTTTCTACTATCTTTGAAATGTTGAATGATATTTACAATTCTCTTAACCTGGTGAACAGTCGAGTGCTCTTTTCTAAAGCCAAACTGCTCGTTCTGTATGATGTTATTGTCTTCTGTAAATTTCTGTAGTCTATCCAATATTATTTTCTCAAATACTTTATCTAGCATGTTTAACATACTGATAGGTCGATAACTATAAGGCGATTTAGGATCTTTTCCAGGCTTAGCTACGGGTAAGACTTTAGCAGTTTTGAAAAGTTTTGGAAAATAATCGTTTTTTAAGCACCAATTAAATAATTTGGTAACAAGGCTATAAAAGAAGTTAGATACATTTTTTAATAATATGGCACTTATTCCGTCAAGGCCGGGGGCTTTTGTGTTTTTTAGTTTCCCAATAAAAAATTTTACTTCACCTAGGCATGTTGCGTATGCATGTACTTTTGAACCTTAAGATCAAAAACTTCAGCAATTATATTCGCTTTTTGATAAGTGTTATGTACAGCAGAGCCATCTATTGTTAGACTTTCTAGCGTTTTTTGTTTACCTCTTATTGCTTTACTTAATTTCCAAAACTTCTTATTGTTATTTGGCAAACTTCTTAGAAATTGATACCAGCTGTTGTTTTTGTCCTCTTTGACATGGTAATTTATAAGCAACGTCAGCTGTTTCAGTATACATAGTATTGTAATTCTTTTTAATGTTGTATTACATCGTTGTAGTTTTCTCCGGTATTTATTTCTTAGACCTATTAAATACAGGCTAAGTCTGCAAAGTTTGCTTTGCCAATTCAGCTTTGTACCCTTGGGAATTAGATTAAACGATTCTTGAAGTATACACGTAATTTTTGATAAAATAGTTTCGATGTTTGTTTCTGTAATAATTGTTGTTTGCAGGTTATTGTTAACTATTTCATCGTCAACAAATTTTCTTATTATATTCCAGTTTGTTCTGCTATAGAGAGGGATTTCTATTACATTTTCTCTAAAAGTACCAAATATTTTACATATTGTTGGAATATGGTCCGACTTCAGCATCTTTGGAAAAGTGTCAAACTGTGAAATTTGCAGATTTGAATTAGTAAGTAAAATATCTACAACAGATGGCTGTCTAGCTATTGAGTTTTGGCTGAGTCTAGTAAATGCATCTGGGTAATGTATATAGTATTGTGAATTAAGCTGATGGTTATAGAGGTTTGTACCTGCTGTGTTACCCCCAGCTCCCCCATGGTGTGCATTAAAATCGCCAAAAATAAAAAATTCATTTATATGAGTGGTTTGTGTGATTAAATCCAGATCATTAATAAAGCTTGGTGTGTATTTTGGGCAGTACGCTGACGTAAATCTAATTGGTCTGTTATTTATTCTAATCGACACGGAAACATTTTTTAATACCGTAGTTGGGTATTTTGAGATTCGTTCATGCGGAATAGACATTTTGTCGCCAATTAACACACCCCCACCTTGTGTTCCTCGATCCTGTCTATGTATTTTATAATTTCTAATTTTAAAATTGTGGCATGTATTTAAAAATGTTTCGTTAATAAATATAAGATCTATTTGCTGTTCATATAGAAAATGCTCTAGTTCTACTATAGACGCTGAATTTGTTATACCTTGGGCATTCCAATGCATAACTTTAAGGCAACTTGTTGACTGATTATATGACATGACGGAGCATATTTCCAAGTACTCTCAATTTGTCATACTTATTTTTACATTTTTCTAAAGCATCAATTGCTTCGAAATAAATTTCTAATATTTGTTGATTGGATATGTCGTTTCTCTCGTCAGCGCAACGACTTTTACCAGCTCAGTAGCTGCTACAGTTAGCATAAGAAACTTTTGTAGAATTACCTGTTTTATTTTCGCTATTTATATTTCCATTGGTGAGTAATTACTATTTATGGGCTGCACAAATTTGTTAGGACGTTTATTCCTAGTGGCTTTTGTTCTAATCTCAATGTACTCCTTCCTTAAGGGACAGTGAGGGTCATCTGCTCGATGATTCACGTTTTTCAAATTCTTTTTTATACAGTTGAAACATTTATAGATTACCGGGCCATTTGTAGAAACTTTATTTAGTTGGCAGTTCGCGTAATCATGACTTCCACCGCTGACCCATGACCATACATTGTGCACTTCGAGCATTGGGTAGGGCCTCTTGGTCGACGCATTGGGTTTCTCCAGTGAACTACGACATTATTAACATATTTTATTTTGACTACCTCACGTTTAGTAATTTGTTCTCTATTGAACTGTAGCATGTATAATGCGTCGTCATCATTTGAGCGCGAGGTTAAAACTTCTTTAATATTAGCCAGTTCGATGTTAAAGTTGTATTTAAATTCATCTTTAATAGAATTTAAGTCAATCTTGGGTAGACCAAAAAGCATGAGTGTAAACGTTTTATTATTTTTTACTGGGTGTGTAAAAAACTGCATTTCTTCCAATTTTAGCTTTGTAATAGCGTCTTCGTACTCAGACAATGTTTTTGGAATTATCTTTGTTCCTATAGACATTTTCTTGTATTTACAACATTTTCCTAAAAGTTGCATTACTGCTGTTAATTTGTGGCAGCTATCAACAATAATTGGGGGCACCTTTTCAGCATCTCCCGTTTGATGTTCATTCTCCATACTCGAGTTGTCATCATCCTCCAAGTCGGAAAGAGCTTGGAATCTATTGTTAGATTTAGATTTTTTAAATTTTGGGTTATTTCCCCAGAACTTCTTGCGTTTAGAGGTCATTTTCACAGAATTTTAATTTTAATTTATAAAACGTATCGCCAAAGATTTATTAAAAAGTAACAGCTGATGTTTTGATAAACACAAACACTTCTGTACACGATGAGTATTCAACTCAGACTGAAGTAAATATGTTCGTTGGCCTAACCAACCAGAAATAAAGGAAAGACATATTCCAACATATCCCGGTCACACCTTACACATTGATTTATACGAAACTGATAATAAACTAGTTTTAACTGCCATTGACTAATTTTTTAAATATGCTTAAGCTAATCTAATTAAATCTAGATCGGCAGAGATTATTAACATGTTCCCTGCCACGTGTACCGCTTTCGGTGCACAGTAAACCTATTTTCTGCGCCTAGCTGAATTTTTAATTTTAAAATGTTTATATCCGAAATTGAATTATTGGTAGAACTGTTTTGTGTGACGTAAAGATGTTTAGAGTCATATGCTGATAACGGTACATGTGGCATGGTAATTATTTGTCAGACTTGTAAATACAATACATCTATTGTAAATAAATCGATTTAGTACGAAAATGGAACTGGTGTTATTAAAATAACAAACAAAAGCTCCAAAAACAAAACAATGCACTTGTTC